>JAWUZG010000332.1:1275731-2551462 GCA_036785705.1 Acanthornis magna | reverse complement strand
CACTGAGCACTGGGTGCCAAGTGTGGTAAATTGGGCTCCTTGTATAAAGTTACTGTGGCACAGTCTGTATTTATCTTTGTGTTCTTGGCTGGTTATGATTCAAATTGAAGAATACTTTCCAAACCAGGATCACATTTTAGTTTCATTTTACAGCGGGCAGTGCTGGATCCCACTGCCACCGTAGCTGGAAGGGTGGGATCTTGCTGGGCTCCCTGCAGGGGCTGCAGCACGCTGGGTGTCCCCTCAGTGCTGCAGCCTTCAGAGCTCCACAGTTCCCATTCAGAAGTTGAAGGCTTCCTCTGGGCTCTGAAAACTTCGCCAGAGCAAGGCCATGGTGGATTTTGTGCTGCTTGTTGTCTCTAGGCCATGGAAGCCCAGACCTCAGTGGAGCAGTGCTGAGCTCCCCAGGGACACTGATGCCTGCTTTGGGATCAGGGCTGGGCAGGATCCTCTCTACTATTATAAAGTTGGCCTTCCGTGCCTGCATTTAAACATTCAGACAGCCATCATGCCTTGTCATGGGCTCCTTGTCATGGCTCCTCCTGCTTGAGGGCCACCCCACAGAGTCCCAGAGCCATCTCCAGTGTTAATGGGACTTGGGATGGTTTTATCAAAGTCACTGTTGTTCTTCATAAGAACCCTTTTTTTTAATGTCCCTAAAATTAAACACCTGATTAAGAGGGGTGCTCTCCATTGAGGCTGTGGCCTGTCATACTGACTGATGTTTTCTGATCCTTCCTGGAATTTGCCTATCTCTGCCCTTAGGTAGTTCATCATTTCTCTGGAGATAATGTGATCCTTTACTTCTGTTTTTGTACCAAGTGTGTTCTTCCAATAAGCTACAGCTAAAATATTTTCATCAGATTCCTGTTTACTTATATTTTTTCTAATCCTCCTTTCTCTTTACAGAGACATCAGCAAGAATCAAATAACTGACATTGCACCTGATGCATTCAAAGGCTTGAAATCTCTCATTTCATTGTAAGTAGAAAATAGAAGTGAATGGGCATTTGGGGAGAGCTTGCATGTAAGAGGAATAAAAATTATAATGTGCTGTCTGGGGGAACATATGTTTCTGTGTGCAACTGCCAGCTTGTGTGAAGCATCTGATCTTTTGTAAATGGAAAATTGGTGATGAAGTTTAGAAAGGAGGACTGTCTGCACGGCTCTCGTGAGGCTGCTGACTTCTTCACTTCTGAAAATCAGTGCATTATTCAGTCCGCTGTGCATGTGCACCTGCAGGCTGCTCCCTGCACCCCTCATGGCACAGGAGCACCTCTCCTTAGCTCGGACACCGACTGGGGCTGTTAATCAGGGAAGACTTGGGGAAATACTTCTGTACTGGATTTTTCTTCTACAGTAAAGAAATTACACTCTCTAGGGAGATTTCCGTTTTGTGCTTGGTTTGGTTTGGGGTTTTTTTTGTGGTGGTGGCTTTTTTTGGGGTTGGTGTTTTTGTGGGGTTTTTTTGTTTTGTTTTGGTTTGGGGTTTTTTTGTGGTGGTGGTGGGTTTTGCTTTGTTTGTTTTTTTTTCTTCAAACTAGTTAGGGAAGAACCTAACCATAAGAAAATGTTTATATTTCTTAGCTGTAATTACTAGTTTATTAAGCTGGAAGGGGACTAAGATATGATTTCATTCAGAAGATAAAAGGAAGGTAGGATCTCTTGACAGCCATTTGTTTCTCTTTATAGAACACAGAAAACTGATTTAGCACCAAGCTGAATTTACATGCAGCTATATTTCAGCCAAGGTACCCATAGCACTATTAAAATAGTGGAGTTTTTAATGGGTAAAAAGAGCAGTACAAGGTCAGGAACTGCACGTGGAGGATGAATTAAAAGAGCATTACAAAGCCCCATGTTGAGAGAAGAGGGAAGCACAACTAGAATGATATTTACCTGCGTTAATTTTAAAGACAGTGTTGAAACTATTATCTCATTAATATTCATATAACACAGCTTGGTTTTTAAAAACCGTAGTTTATTTCTACAAGTTGCCGTAATTTTATTCTCTAAATACTGGATAACTCTGAGAAGCTGAATAATTTGTGGACTAGAAGAATATCAGAAGGTTATTAAGTATTAAACTTACACGTTGCAGTAAACCTCAGAGCCAGAATGCAGAATTGGCCCTTTTTTGTGCCCTGAATCCAGCTGGGAGAATGCCAGAAATATATATTAAGTGTTGCTGGTGTTTGTTGAATAGTTCAGGCGGTGTTATTCAACATGCTGTGGAAATGGTCAAATCCCTCACTGCTGTCTGGAAACAATTCAGCAAGAGAGTGACATTTACTGAGCACTACAGTTCTGGCTTAGTGTGGAGCTGCTGCTGCTGCAGTGCTGCAGCTTCCTGGTCCTGGCAACCCTCCTGGCCAGGCAAGACATTTCCACTGGGCTTGACTTCCCAAGGCAGAACTTAGCTTTAGCCACAGTTAATTCAGATACCCCCAGGTGGCCTCAGGAGTGTGGGATGAAGCACATCAGAGTGGACAGAGAGGAAATGAGAATATGAACTGGGCAGGAATTTCCAGTGTTTTGACTTGCGTACAGAAGCAAGTGACATGGCTTGTATTCTCTGCCCAGTCATCCAAAGTGATGTTTTAAGTAAATGACGTTTGAATATTTTGATGTCCAAGTGGGTAAAATAGTGCTTAAGTTGATGCCAGTAGGTTACAGCAGGGAAGGAAGGCAGGGAGGAAGATGAGATGCAGCACAGCAGAGGCTGTAGTGAGGGAACAGCCTCTGAGTTTTCCTTGGTTCCATGTTTGTCTCAGTTTCCCTTATCACACGCACACAAAGCTGTGACACTCAGTTCCTCCTCTCCTTGGCAGCCTTGTTCTAGGACAGTCAATTCCAGACTTGAAATTATCAGCCTCCTCCTCCAGGTTCAGTTGTCCACTGTGCTTTTACTTTCTTTTGAAAGGTTTGCTCCTGCTGTTCATTGCAGGTAGGTCTTACAAAAGCTTTCCCTATGGTTGACAAGCCATGGTGAGTCCCCTCATCTTTCATGACCTGGCAGGTTCCTCCCTGTAGTTCTTTCAGTTTCTGAGCCTTCAATGTCTTCATGGAGCAAAACTATCTGCTGCTCAGCAGAATCTGGGTTTCTCTGAAGAAAGCTTCTCCAGGTTTCTTCCCCTCAGAAGCAGAGGAAGGCACAGTCAGGCACAGAAAGACACGTGCAGGAGAAGAGGACTTGAAGTGCCAGCCCTCGAAGTGACCCTGCCAAAGGGGAAGGAACCAGGAGGTGTAAATGAAGTGAGACAGTTGCTCACCAGTGTTTTCCCTCTGAAGCAGCTCAATCTATTCAGTGCCCAAGGTCCCAGTAACTTCAGTCAGCTGCATGCCCTGAAGGAACACTGCTCTGCATACGAGAGCACCTTGTATTGTTCCCACACCTCAGTCAGATGTGATTGGTGCATACATTTTAATGAGACACCATCGAGGGTTCATCTCTGCACAGAGCAGGTGAACTTTTCAGCTAGCTGAGTTCAAATCAGAAGAACGGAGGGGAAAGTATTACTGCACAAATGAAAGTAAGCAACTTGGTTTCCATTAAAAATGAAGTGCAGCTGTACTGCCTGAAATCCTTGGTTTTTTTTTTTCCTCCGCATTATTCCTATTTTGTGCTCCTCCCTTTGCTCCCTGCTTGCATGCAATCGCAGTGCTCCCTATGGGTCTGGAGAGCCAGAGTGCTCCTCTGGAAGGCAGCCAACATTGTTAGTCTGGCTGCCTAATGCAGGCCTAAATTTAGTGGGTTCTGCTCTGCTTTCTTCTGATGTGAACTTGGGTTGGTGTTTCCAGGCAGAAATGCTTCTCAGAGTCCTCTGCCTATTGTACTTGTGTAGAGATGGTAGAAAAAATGGTGTACTGCAGTTTTCAAAACATGGGAATGGTTATAACAGAAGCTGTTTCCCCTGAAATGTATAAAACTTCAATCTTTTAAAAGTGCTAAGTGATCCATGTGCTAGCAGGTCATAAGTTTTTATTGTAAATCTTTTACTGTAAATCTATGTATTTTCTCTAACAAGAAATTCACCTGTGGGAGTCAAACAGGTCACCAAATGTTTAAACTTCAAAGCAGCCATTTCTACCTTGGGTTTTCTCTGCATTTAGCAAAAGAAAGGCAAGTTTTTTCCTGTGGGGTACACAACACTTCTCCATTCCCCACATTCAGGAAAAAATAAGTCATTTTCTTTATGCCTATTTTTCGATGGGATTTTGCTCCCTATTCATATGACTCTTTGGAACAAGGAATTTCTACAATTTGGGGATGCACATAACTTTTTCTTCTTGGCTATTACAGAAGAAGGAACTGGAATCATTATTCTTCAAGAACTTTATTTTCCTTCTTCCTAGAGTTTTCTTGCTTTTCCTTTTCTTCTTCTTGTGCTGGAAGAATTAGTCTTGCCATGCAATACTTCTTTCATACAAACATGAGAGCAAATAATACCCTTACACTGAGAAGTGTGGCAAAATGGGTTGGTTGCCAAAGAATGTATTACCTGAATTCAAAGGAGAAGTTTGGGCAACACTCTTTGTCGTCCCTGGTGTTTGTGTTCCATGGTTGGCTGTGCCTCTGCAGGAGATTGAATTGTCAATAACAGCCCAGAGCATGGGGGCCGAGCTGGGAATAGCTTCATGTTTCAAGATTGCTGCACACACTTTCTGAAGTCAATTAATTTTTCATTTAATCAACTCAAAATCTGTCTGGTATCAGTGAGAGGATTGTATCAGCATTTGGTTATTGTTAATAGTATCAAACACAACTGTTATTCTTGGGGTCAGTAAATGTCCCACAAATGTAGGTTTGGAAGGCCAAGGCCATATCCAGACTGTCTGGGGACTTTTTATGAGATATGACAAAACAGTCTAAGCCTTCAGGGTGGTAAACTACATGAACAAATTTTAGACCATTGCAGAGGGAGAATTCCTTGGGTTTTGTTCATATACTGAATTAAACTAGTGAACACTAAAGCTTAGATCAGCCTGGGCACAAAGACAAGAGACAGCTTAGGTTTTGACATAGCAGTCCCATTTACACCATCATCTCCGGGGTGATGATGTGTGGGGTGTCATTCATGGTGATTTGAAATCTGCAATAAAACACTGTCTATTGCAATAGCTGACAAACTTATTTTAAGGTAACAAATTGCTTTGGATAGTTTTACTGTGATTTATTTAGCTTAGCTTGTTCTGAAGAAATATGAAATAGTGCAGGGGGAAAAAAATTACATGTCCAAGTTTCTTTTAGATATTAGAAATTTATTGCTGTTTTTATCCCTATCAATTCCTCCTCTTCTGAAAACCTGAATTCACATTGAGCCTGTGCCATTGTACATAGCTTGGGAAATACAATTCTTCCTAGCAAGAATTGTTTTCACAGTCTGAAGGAGAGTTAAAAGCATTCTGAGGACTGAAAAAGACATTGCATAAAGTCACAATTTGACACTTCAGTAAGAATGTTTCAACCCAGCCAAAATAAAGGAACACTTAGCTGGAAACCATATGGTCTAAAGTAAGGGATTCTGTGCTAGGCTTTCATACCTCAAAAAACTCCGTGTCACCTTCAAGGGAAAAATCTCTGTATTCTGTGATCTGACTTAATGAAGCAGCTAGATTGCAACTACATTTGCAAGTAAGGCAGGCTGAGGAACAGAGACATAAAATAAAGACGATGTGGCAATTATTGTTTCACACCTTTAGAAGGTGATATTAAACTTCAACGTGTCTGAAAGGCCACGTATTGGTAAAGTCAGTGCAAATTCCCTCGTTTTAAAATGCTGCAAGAGGTCAGAATGGATAGAGACTGTGAAGAATCAGTGTAAATTTTATGTTTTAAGACCCTGCTGCTGAAGGTTTGATCCATGCTTGATTATACTCTCACCCAAAAAAACACACTTGTGGCTACGTGTGCTTCCTGTGCTTGCTTTGCCTGGTGTGTCCCAGCCTTGCACATCAATCTAGGCAGTGCCTATTTTCACTGTTTAATCTTTATTTTTAACTTAGAGTATCAGTTGGATTAAACGGCACAACTTGATGTTTAGTAGTAACAACTAATTATTTAATTGGAAATTTAATATCTAATGTGCCTTGGGAGAGATACATTGGGAGGGGACTATTAAAATATGATGCCAGAATCAGGCTGAGGAAACACAATGCCTCATTTGTGACTGGTTTATATTTGTATAACTTCTTGTTGCAAATCCATAATAACTCTTTAGGGTGCTTCTCTCAGGGATCCCCAACGCTCCCAGTGCTGCCAGGGCTCTGTGCTTTATGTGCTGTGCTGTTTGTCAGACCCATGGCTGACTTCATTTCCTAGAGATGAGAGGCAAATGAAGAATCAGGAGCACACACACTAAAATTCTCAGTAATTTTTTTTGTGTTCTAATAAATGTTCTAATTCACTGATTCATTGTCTATTGGCAGCAATTACTGAGCTAATTTTATTTTTATTACATGTTAACTTTGTTAGTGTATTTTTAATTTAAAAAATATTTTGGGTCTAGAATTTCAGGTGCTCAGGGATAGAAGAAGGGTTGTGTTCATGTGCCAAGCTTGCACATTAGCCAGGACACCTGCACGTGTGAGGGAAGCAAGTGAACACCATTTTTAGAACTTGTAATGCCAAAGGGCAAATCTCCTGAAATTACTCTGCTGGCAAAAGCACCGGAGATTTAAATGAAATTCTTAAATTGAATTGGTTGTGTTTCCTGCTATATGGCTTTTTTAAGTGTGGGGTTTTTTTGTTTGTTTGCTTTGGGGGGTTTTTGTGGGGGGTAGGGGGTTTTTTGGTGTGTTTTTTTTTGTTTGGTTGAGTTTTTTTGGTTGATTGGGTTTTTTTTGGTTGGGTTTTTTTTGGTTGGATTTTTGGAGGTTTTTTGTTGTTTTGGTTGGTTTTGGGGTTTTTTTTGTTGGTTATTTTGTTTGGAGTTTTGTTGTTTGGGGTTTTTTGTTTGTTTTTTTTTTTTGTTTGGGGTTTTTTGGTTTTTTGTTGGGTTTTTTTTCATTGGTTGTTTTTCTTGGTGGGCTTGGTTTTTTTGGGGGGGCTTTGGAGTCTATTTTGGTTATTTTGGGGTTTTTTGGTTGTGTTGGTTGGTTGGTGTTTTGGTGTTTTTGTGGGGGGTTTTTGCTTTGTTTTGGTGTTTTGTTGGTCTTTTTTTTCTAGGTTTTTTGTGGTTTTTTGTTTGGTTTTTTTGGGGTTGTTTTTATTCTATTGGTTGGTTTTTGGGGCATTTTTGGGGGGTTTTGTGGGGTTTTTTTGTTCTTTTTTTTGCATTGGTTATTTGTTTTGGTGTTTTGTTGTTTGGTTTTTGGGGTTTTTTTGGTTTCTTGTTTGTCTCTTTTGTTTTGGGTTTTTTTTTTTTTTTTTGTTTGTTTGTTGGTTTGGTTTGGTTTGTTGTTTGGTTTGTTTTCTTTCCTCAGGGATTTTTGCTCGGTTTCTTTTCCCCCAGAGCAGAGCCCAACCCAATGGTCAACTTGCCTGCTCCGAGGTGCTCTCCTGGCTGCCCCCGGAACAGAGAGCTCTGAGCAGGCCATGTTTCCTGGTGTTTCCTGTGGTTTTCCGTGCTTTTCCTGCAGTCAGAGGCAGTGAGGAGCTCCAGAGCGGAGCTGCAGTGCAGATCTTGTCCTCTCTGCTCCTTCCTGCAGCCCTGGCGTGGCAGGAGCTCATTTGGCTCTGTGCAGTGCTGAACATGAATATGAATTAGAGACAAGTGCCTGAGCTCTCATACTGACTTTTGTTTAGCTGCTAATCTGTTTGAATGATAATGTGCCACATGCACATAAGCCAAATTAGTTTGGAAAATGCTTATTATCCTTTTCATGGCTTCTAAAAATTGGAGCTTTGTTTTATTTTATAAGCTATTTTGATCTGTTTTGTTTTGCTCAAAATAATAAAGAAGACATATAAACACATCCAGGGTTTAGAATTCAGTAGCACACTGCACTGTGACCTTCTGACTCTCAAATCAAAAATAAATGAAAAAAATTGCTCTGAGAGTCTTATTTTGATATTTGCATTCAGTAGCACCATAGGGTGTGAGTGTCGATATTTCTTTAAGGTTTTACTTTACCTGAGTGTTTTACCTCTTCAGCTAGAGTAACCCTTAGACTGGAGTGGGGACATTTTTACTTTCCATGAGTATTTTGTAAAACTTAGCTTCTCAATTCTTCTTTGCTATCGTACTATGCATTATTGATCAGCACTGATGATCCGGCTCCTTCACAAAACTAAGGAAGATATTTCTCTGACATCCCAGGGTTTGTAATCTAAACTGAGTATACAGGTGACACACTTGTAATGAAATATTTCTCGGAAAGAAATCTGTGGGTCAGCCTTTCCCATGTTGGTTCAGAGCCCAGTGAAATCCAGGGTCTTGAATGTTCTGTCTAAATGATCCTGTTAAATCTTTCCAAGTTCAGCATCATTTCTGTCTAGCTTCAGAGAGAGTATAAAAATCTACATGTATTACATTAAGTTTTGTTAAAGTAGAAAGTTGTGTGTGTGTTCTGAAGCTAAAGTGAAGAAACAATTAGAAAAAATGAGAAGCATTCATTACTCACAAAAAACACTAACTGGAGCAGCACATTAAAAGCCACCCTCCCGACTTTCTACTGGATAAAGAGAAATTATTTCTCTAAACTATTTATTTAGAGAAAATCGAACGCTGGATTACCATTAGTTTCTTGGGTAGCGCTTCAGTTCCTGCTAAACTGCAGAAGTAATAAAAAATTAGGTTTCAGTTGAGGTGTTGGTATTTAAGTGGTGTTATTCTGTTTAGGCTCAGAAATGAGCTGATCTGGGAACGCTCCCACAGGGGTGACAGACTCCCCGTGGCTGATGAAGAGTAAACTGAAGTGCTGATGCTCTGGGAGGGCCAGGGGGTATTGGAAATGGTCTGTCGTGCTAAGAGTTTGTTTTTCAGTGTGTTCAACTCTTCCTAATATTTCAAAGGTTGCAAGGCAGGGTAAGGCAGGATTTCAGCCAACACCCAAGCCTCACACAGCCCTTGGATTCATTGCCAGCCTATTGTTCCCCATTGAAAAGGGAGGGAGTCAACCTCAGTTCAGTGACACTTCAGCAGCAAGGGTTTGGCATGAGCTGGTTTATAACTGTGTGCCATGTCCTATGTAGAGCATGGGAATTACATTAATACTGATTTTCCCAATTTAAATTGTTTAGGGTAAGGCAAAATATTGTCAGAGGGAGCCTCATCATCTCCCCTTTTACCAGGACTCACATGAGCTCCTCACTCACTTTCTGCTGCTGACAAATGATGCCAACCTGCAGGAGTGACATGAGTAAATACTTCAGGCACGATTGAATTTCTGGTGTTCTGTCATACATGATTTTGCTCTGATCACTGGGTAACACAGCTCAGCAGAATGGTGGTTCTGTTTCTCCTCCCCCTTAGCTCAATTTTTGAGGATGATATATGTGCATTTTCCATTTAAAAATGAAATATTTTTAATGTTAAAACTGAATCATGGATATCGGGCCATATATTTATGGTTGATTAAATATACACAGTGACTCTCATTTTTGTTGTTAAAGCTTTACTGATTTTTATAACTAAGCTATACCTAAATTATTTTTGAGTTCCTGAAATATATGTCTATTTCTAGTGCAGGATAAATTTCTTTATATTAGTTCATTGAAATGGTAACAGCAGCTGGTGAAGCCATAATATTTTATCCAATGATGCCTGTGTCACATTTCATGCCAATTACTATATCTTAGGAGACTCAGTTACATGAAATTTTATCTACAACCAGCTTGTGCTCTCTGGCTTTTAAATTCAGTATTACTGAGCAGAATTCTAGGTTTTTGCATCGGACAATGTGCCTTTCACTGGCTAAAATATTTCTAAAAAGGATGGGAGAAAAGAATCCCTTAACAGAATGAAAAACATTTCAGATACAGTTTTTGGATGATGTCCAGTTTCTACATTAAAAATGCTTTCCGACACCAGACGAAGACTGAATCATAACGACTCATTTAGTGCCATGTGCTCTCTGAAAAGAAAATGAGATCAGTGGTTAAATGAAATGCCCACAGATTCTGGGCATGGTGCACCATGATCAATAAAGATGATAATGCAGAGATGTGGGAGGACACTAAACTGGGCTGTTATTTAAGATTTATTTTGTCTTTCTGAATCTTTCAGAGTGCTCTATGGAAACAAGATCACGGAGATTCCCCAGGGCCTTTTTGATGATCTTGTGTCTCTGCAGCTGCTGTGAGTATGATCCCTTCCTCTTCTTTATTTTACTGACTAGCTAGATTTACTGTTCTTTCAGCTCCTGACATTAATAGAACCACCTTTTCCACTGAAAACTCACTGGGATGTGCTAGTCTGTTGTTTCTGTGTCAGGCAAGAGGGAGGCAAGGGCTGAAAAAAATAAAAAAGGAAGGTGTCAACAGTTTTATAGCACAGTGTGTATAATGGATAATAGACACAGAGGATTTAAGTGTGGGGAGGAAATGAGAGACTCGGTCCAAGAAAGGAAATTTGGTCACCGGCTGATGCGTGGGTGGGGATGCCATCTGATTGTTTTTACACATTTAGCACTTGTGGTTGAATGTCTGGATCCTTGAGGGCTTCTGTGCTGCGAGAACCTGCTGGGGCAAGTGAAAGGGCAACATGAGAGGTCTGATGGCTGCAACTCGTGCTCAGTTCCATGTTCTTATTATGTCAAATGGGGCTTAGTTGCAAGAGAAATGATTTCACAATATATTGTTATTGAAGTATTTTATGCCATGTGTGATTTTACTTGCAGTCATGATCAGGGTAAGGTGTATATCTATGTATATATATTCAGTATGAATTAGTGTAGCAGAAAAAGAATTCCTAAGTCAAATGTGGAATTGCAAATTTCACGCACTCTTGTCTCCACGATCACTTTGGGAACCAGGAACTCCTTCAAAGGGAAGGGAATCATCAGCCAGGCAGTAGAGGGAGCAGCAGGGAAGTGAGTTTCATACCTATTCCTAATGTTCTGATTACCATCATGGATGATGCACTCAGAAAATAAAGGTGATATATCATAAATTACTCACTTCTGGTTTATGCCACATACAGCAGTCCACCCCAAACAGTAAATCATAATTAATATAGAATATGAAGTAGCCTTTAGACATATTACTTTAAGCCTTTGTGACAATCCTGATGTAGTCAGCCATGAATATCCCAAAGTTTGTCATTGCCATTGGATGTGTCACTCAGGGATTGCAGCCTTTGCTGCCCTTATAGGCCATACCAAAGTAAGCAGAGATTTAGATCAGCATTCATGAGCAGCCCTAACAAGTAAAATGGAGTAGAAGAAATTACTCTGGATGCTAAATGAAGGACTACTCAGATGCGTAATTTATCCACAAGACCTTAATTGCAAACATGGCCCACCCTGTTCCAGAGTAGGAGAAGTCAGAGCCCCTTTGGTTTGGCTGGGACAGTCCCTGAGCTGTGGCACTGGGGAGCTTCTCACTCCTGCACGCTGCTCATAGTTTTATCTTCACCTTGTGCACACTTTTTGTGGCAGCTCCTTCTTTCTCTTCTGTCCCAAACCTCACCAATTTGTTGGTACTTCAGTGTTTCCATGGCAGCCTGTGCAGTAAGAGGAATTTTGGGAATGGTTTGCCAGGTGTGAGGACAATAATTATGCATGTGCAGAGGAGCTGGACTCATCCCACTTTGACCTCTGAGAAAAAAAAACAAACTATATTTTAAAAATTCTGAGTTTTGTGACAGTCCTCTCCAATCCAAATATTTTATGGTTACAGCTTTGAAGTGATAGTCTTCAAGACTTATTCTGTCTAATCCAGGACACTTTACAGATAGAATGTTTCCCAGTTGGAAATAAAAATAAAATAGAAAAATCATTCAACACATGGATTGCAGTGTTCTATAAAAATATGGGTCTAGAACTTTTTTGCATAAGGCATTAAGTAATTTTAAACACCTTTGTACTGTAGTCTTGGAGTGCATGTAGAGCAGGCCTTCAGTGAAGTGCATATTTAAGACAAGATACAATTGTTTTTAGTCTGAATTAGCTCAAGCAATGTCTTGTTGTTAAGGAGGCAAAATCTACCTGCCAGAGAACCATTGAAATGTGTTGTGCTTCAGCTGTTTAAACATTCTCAAGCTGAGAAGATCTAAGTGGGTTGACCCATTTTGGGATTTCCAAAGTGCTGTGACCCTGGAGCCTTCCAGAGTCTTCATGAGCATGTTTGTATGTAAAGTACCTTTTGGAAGGAGAGCACTGAATGATCATGCTTTAAATGCAAACAAATGTCTCACGTTTTTTGTGTTGTGGCTTTGGAGCAGCTGTTCTGGGTTTGCTTGTAGTGTTTTAATGGCTACTAAAAAAAAAAAATAAATGGCATTCGTTGGTCTTAGACCTGCTGTTGAACAATTGGAAGAGTGCCCTATGATTAGATCTAATTTAGTGTTCAGTGGGCACTAGATTGGATTTCTTCTTATTAGTCTGGAGACACACTGATAAGAACACTGTGATTAAGGTATTCTGGTAGCCTGTCTGATTTCCTGAGCTGGAGCAGGAGCAGTTCTGAAAATGTACTGGCTTTATGATAAATCAGGACACAATGAGGAAAAGGGAGTCTTTGTGGGTCCTGTATAATTTAGAAGGAAAAGCTATTATTTAGAAAGAAAAGATATTATTTAAAATGAAAAAATAATTACTGTGAAATTGCAGAAGAGATAATATTGTTGTTAATTGTTTTGGATAGAACTCATCAGAGTTTCTCAGACATGTAATTATTCTTCTGTGTAAATATACTGTCACAACATTGGCCAGGATTTTCCCACTTTTTTTCTGGCTGAACTGTTCTGTGCAAGGGCCTAACACCTTCACGCAGTACCCCTGGTGTCAGGAGCCCCAGGGCTGGGTAAAGGGTTCTCAGCTCAGGCATGGCCACATCTTGGACTGCCCCATTGGACTCTGGTGTAGGGGAAATTAATTCAGAACAAGTTTTAGACCACCTGGCTGGCATCAGCATTCTGCATTTGTGCCCTGTAAGACAGGGGTGGTAAGCCAGTATTGTATTATATTTGGCAAGAAAATAACTAGGCATGGTTAGATAATAAGGGTTTGGGGCTTTTTTTGTTGAGGGATTAGGGTGTGGTTTTGTTGGGCTTTCTTTAAACCCTATGGGTTTAATTAAAAGTTTTGCTTCTCAAGTTTTCATTATAAGTAGCTATCTTAAGTCGTTAACATTACCCACAAAAATAATTGCAATTGGATTTTTGTTAAATTGCTGATTTCATAATCTTATGAGTTTCTTAAATATGCAATGGTAACCAACAGAGCAGCAAAAATCATTCTTCAAGTCCAGCTCCACATCTGTTCTGTGGACCAGAAGCTGTTCTTGGACCACGTAGGTCCTTATCCTGTTTGAAATTGCCAGGGGAGAGAATGATAGAAAGCTCTGTAGCCGCTGTACCCTCTCCTCATACATTCTTCTTTTCAGCAGGTTGGATCAAGTGTTTTCTGAGAACTTTGGGTCACTTTGGGTTTGAGAGAGCTATGTTGTTTTCCAGAAAGGGATAACTGGAGTCTGATTTTCAGTTGTTTGGGGATTTTTTATATGGTGAACAGAAACTTCCATTTTATTGGGGGAGCAATACATCCAAGCTGTGAAATAATGTTTGATTAATTATCATTGTTTGCGTTTCTTGCATTCGAATACCAAAAGAAGGACAAAGGCTTCAGCTTAAGGTGGAAGTTTCCAAGTGACCATTAACTGTGCAGTTTGAACTCCTGTCCAGGAGGCCTTCAGCTGCCCTTGAGCTGTCTAGGAACTGGAAGACATTTAAATGCCCTGCTCACCTGTCCCTCAGTTTCCCTGGAATGTGGACAGGCTCTTCCAGGAGCCCTCAAGCTTGCCAAAGTGCTGCCAGTCTCTGGGCAGGGGTGACACCGTGCAGCTCTGTCCCTGGGGCAGACAAACCCCACAGCAGCTCCACTCACTCAGCAATGGCACTGAGCCTGTGAGCCAGCATTTGTCATTCCTAAGTAATACACTTCCCTCTCTGCAACCATATTAAAACAAACATTCTGGGAGCCTTTTTATTACAGCTGTACGCTGTGCACTTCGCAGGGCTCTGTTTCCTGGAACAAGGAGGTATCATAAAATCTCTCCTGTTTAAAGAGGTTGTATAGCGCAATAATATGAGGGATGAAGTCTCATTTTTCAAATGTCTGGCAAGTATCAGTTTTCAATAAATACTTTTCCGTGAGGAAATTTACTTTGCATAGTTACTAATCATACAAGTGCTCAGGCGTGTTGATCCTAAATCTTCTGCTTGTGATCCCCATGTTTTACTGAGCAAGAAGAAATCCCCATAGTGGTCTCTGTTTTGATGTTGCTAAACATAGATCTACTCCTGGGGTCCATATATATTTAAATCAGAGGCTTGTTGTGTTGCTCTCTCAAAAAACGAAGCCAAAAGCTATCAGCCTTCTCCTCCTTCACCTAATGTCTGGTCATTAGGGAAAACTCAGTGCTGCAGTTGGAAAGGACCAATAATCATATTGGTGCCTGGAGTCTGACATATTGACAGATAAAGTGATGTCAAAAGTGGTGACAAATTATCACTCATCTAACCTGGGTTAAAATTGGGACTAGATATAATATTTACAACTTCAGCTGGCCTTAAAATAGACTTATATGAAGTGACAAGTCCTGTGTGTACTTACAGAAACTATCATCAGTCTTCTCAAAATTCAACCAGTCAGATTTTGGGTTGAGTGATTCTTATTTTTTTTTTTACTTGCTCTTTATGCTGGTTTTCCTGGGATGAATAAGGCAGATACTTGGTAACCCCAGCTCTTCTCTGGTGAGGTTGCTTGGAAAGTATCTCCATGGCAAATTTGCCAAGTATGAAGTGCTTGTGTTGATTTGTAACTCCAGATTGAATCCCAGTACTGAAGAGCTTAAAACAAGATTTACCAATTATTTATTGTGTACTTTTGGGGCTTGATAGAATCTCAAAGAAAATGCTGTGATGCACAAACTGGTACAGAGTATTTAAAAACAACAGAATGTACATCAGTTCCAATATTTGACATTGTATACATTGCACTGTTGTATACATAAATATATTAACCAGCTATGTAAACAATACATAAATGTCAGAATAAAGAAAGCGCAGTTTTTCAGTTACAAGTCCTTAATACCACAGTAGTCTCTTCTCTTCCTCATAGTGATCTGGGCTTTAAGTGATGTATAAAATCTTCTTGTTCTGTGGACTTCTTAATTTTTCTCATGGAGAATAGACAACAGGCAGTAAAAAAGGAGACTTTCTGACTAGATGTAGGAGGAAAACATTTTCAAAATGATGTCAGGTAGTTGGAGTAGGCTGCCCAGAAAGCTGTGCATCCTCTGTCCTTCAAGGTTTTAAAGACCAGACTGAATAAATCTCTAAGCAACCCAGTCTGACCTTGTAGCTCATCCTGTTTTGGCAGCCTAACAGGTCAAGAAACCACTGGAGCTTCCTGAAATTCTGAATTATCCTGTGATCACCATTAACTATGCATGAATGGGTCATGCTTTGAGTGGGATTCAGACCAGACGACTTGGAGGTCCTTTGCAACTTGTGTCATTTCTGAGTTCTTTGAGCCTAAATTCTTAGCAAAATGACACATGAGCTTTTCTCTTGACTACTCAAAATATTTCTGGCTACGGCATAGAGACTGTGCAACCCTCGTCCTCCTAGTCCAGGGCAGAATGCTCTCTGCACAGACCTGTTTAATTGCTTTATAATTGCGTTCCAGCCATTTGCCTCAAGCTTTTTTCCTTCAGATTTCTGCATTTAGGTTGTTACTGTGATAATGTTACTAAACTCAATAGCCACTGTTAAAGTGAGGGAGCAGCATCTGCCAGACTCAGAAATACATTTACAGTCAAGCACTAATGAAAGAGACTGCAGCAGCATCTGCCTTTCCCGTGTCGCTTGTGCAGCCTGGCTGGGTGCAGCTTCCCAAAACAACTGCTCATTCCTACGTCACAGTGCCATCCATCAGCCCCTCTGACGCCACTGCTCCAAGCTGGACTCTCTTGACAGGAACTCTCCTTGTTGTTATTACACACAAATCCAACTCTCATAGCCCTGGAAGCTGTGAAAATGTGTTTATTCCGTTGCACATCTGAATTATCATGTGGTTATCTAGAATCAGCTGTGATATTATTTTCAGGCACAAGTCAGGCAGTATTGAATTTTAAATAGCAGAAGTCTGGGTGCTGTGACAACACGTGTTTATAATTCTCCAGGTAATAACAGAAGTACCACAGGATTGTTTTGTGGAGTTGCAGGCTTTTGGATCAGAAAAGGAATTTCTGAAATCTCTTTGTAAAATCCCACCAAAACAGGACTGTCAGACTGTGCTCTGTACTTCCTTCTTGACTCATTATCAGCTTGCGACTTTTCCATTTTAGTTTACTGTGAATAAATTTGTCATCACCATCATCCAGTTTCCTGAACATGGAGAAACACTTGAAGCTGGTTAAGCAAGCACGAGGATGATTTCATGCTGGTTATTATCAACTGAAGCACTGACAGACTCTTCAGTGGTCAGTCGTCACATTAGAAAATGTAAATTTTAGTAGATGTTTAAATATCTCGACACAGCGAGAGACAATCAAAATGCTCCCTGACAGTCCAGACCATCTTAAAATATTCCTGAAACCTAATATAATTATTTTGCCAATAACTAAGCAGGGGCACACACAATTCTGTCATTAGATGTTGCTTGTCTTTGACTGCTGGGATGACCCAGTACTTGACTAGATATTGCTGTCTTGACACTTCAGCTGTTCTCCCATGATAAATTGTGTTAAATCAAAAATGACACTCAGTTCCTTATAAATTTCATGAGAAATTCTGAAAAATGCATGCTAGATTTTCTTTTTACTTCTTGTAACAGGTACTGTATATCCTAAAGAAATCTTTCTGCTGAGAATTCTTTCCTTGCTGCCTTATAGTGCCTCTGAATGTAGGTGAAGCCTTCAACTATTGATACTCTATAAAGGTCATGTCTGTTCAATGGATATTCTGCTGTTGCCAGGGCAAACCTGTTACCCAGTTCTCCTCTTCCCTACAAGTCTCCTATGCCTCTTACATCTCCTTTTCCTGGTGAGTTCTCATTTTCCCCAGTGGAGTCTGGCATGTGGGATGTGCCAGCCAGTTCATGGGATGCCAAACATTTTCATTCTCATCGCCTTGTCGTTGCTGTCAAAACACAAAGCTGGTGAAAAGGAAGAGAAGCTTTTCCATGCCTTGGTGCAGCTTTTCTCCCTGACACTTTCCTTTAGGCTCACTGATGTATTTAGGATGATTCCTGCTCTATCCTGGAGCACCAGAGACCAGCCTGCAGTCCCCAGCACGTGTAAGGTTGCCAGGCTGCTGTTGATTCTCCAGGTTCTGTGGTTATTTCCTGGTAGTTTGATGACTTGCCTTCACCGAGATAAAAATACAAACATGGCTAAGGGTAAAAGCCATATAAACATTCCCATTTGCTCTTAAAAAACAATTTTTCCAATCATTCTGGGTTTGGAGTTCAGAATGTTATTTAAATGTTAATCACTTGAAGCTGTGCTTGGGCATATAATTCAATTATGGGACCATCTTAATTATGCAGATGGTGCTTATGAGCAGCTGATACAATTACAGAGCCAATTCAGTGCACATTCATTTCAAGGGCTTAGCTGAAACACGTTATTATTTCAATGTGTGGGGACAAATCCACTTTTTCAGGAAATGGGTTCATGGAATTGTAATAGTGCTCTGCTCAGCTCTTGCTTTCGATGGTGTGCAGCCCACAAGGTCTTTAACCATTCTCTGGATTCTGTGGTGGTCCAAGGCTTGTGAGAGGTTTCTTCATGTTTTTTACATATCCAGAGGGATGAAAATGGAGACTTGAGCTAATAATGCCTCTTGGTAGCAGGCGGTTTTATTTCTTCTTGAATATTTAACCTCCTTTTGAGTGGTGCCCCACATCTGGAGGCCGTGTGTAAATCTCATCCAATCAAGCTGATAACAAAATGGGAGAATTAGTGGAACTTACTTTCACCATGAAGTGGTGCAAAAATAAATGCCATGTAATTCCTGCTAAAATAAGAGTCCATTTTTAATGTTATTCCTTCTTCTGGTCTAAGTCCAATAAAAGGAACCCTTAGTGTGTTTTATGGCCTGGTTCAGTGTTTAAGGAAGATCAGTATTTCTGCTTCCTGGAATATGTTTTTCTCATCTGCCTTTGTGTTTGAAAAAACCTCTTATAACCACTTTTCACTCCATGTGAGGCCAGCCTTGTATACCTAATTAATAATTAGATGCCATTAGGGGAGCTGGGATAGTGAAGAAAGATTAAGTGAAGAACTAGAATTTATAGAGAGGAATATTCACAGCAGATATTTTAAAATAACCGAGAGTTTTGAAAGGAATATGAGCCTTAATGCTTCTGGCCAAAAGTCATCCTCTAACTCACAGTAAGTAGGAGGAAAAAAATTTTTAGGGATGATGTATTCTGGTTCCTCAGTTTTTCGCTTCTTCCCTGTTTCTCACTGATTCTGATCAGATATAAGTCATTAATGTATCTCACCATCCACCCCATACACACAGAACAGGAGTTGTCACCTCAGAAAAGCTGTGTAGGACTTGAATTCCCACATCTAAACAGTCTGCACAAGCACTTTCCTGTTCCAGATTACTCTGATGCTTAAAGCAGAGCTTGTGCCTCTGTATTTGTGTCTGTATAGAGGATCAGTCGCTCTCATTTTTGATGTTTGTCTCTAAATAAATGTCATAGATTATACCACCATGAACAGAGTCATTGAAAATCCATGCCAGGAAATCTCGTCACATTGTAAATTCTATTTTCCAGCATTGAGTTTATTCATGTTTTGTTGAAATTAATGGGAGAATGAACCTGAATCCAGTATCCTCGCTGCTGTTCCAGGTCAGCTTTGCTCAGAGTGTTTATGAATCCACTTTGTTCAGTGGGATGGATCAGTGCTGGTTGGACTTCATCCCCAGTGTTTGCAGAGGAGAGAACAGCATCTGCCCAAAGCAGCTCTGCTGTGTGTGTGCTTCTGAAGCAGCACAAAAAGACCCACTTTTCTACCCACGCAGAGAAATACAAATGTAGTTCAGTTGTAAATTCTCTTATTGCTGAGATTTTCATTTTGCTTTATGCTTTGTTACAAGTACTGCTCGTAACATAAACCCTTACTATAATACTGGAAAAAAATAAGCATCTAGCAGAATAAATTGAAGTCCATACTTGTTTTCAGTTTTCCTTCTGCGCAGCTCAGGTACAAAACCTCTGTCATGGGACAGGAACAGTCAACCCCAGCTAGTGTGCATTCCCTAAAATCAGGGTGGGACCAGTGCAGAAGGACAGGGGCTGGAAACCAAAGGATTTGTAATGGCTAAGAGCATGTCTAGGGATATTGTTCAAAATTCAGTACCTGGTTCTGCCTTCTAATACCTTGTTAACCCCTTCTTTATGGATAAGATACTCAACAGGCTGGAAAGAGAAACACATGATGTGTGAGATCTGAGAGAGGATGAAGATTGCTTTGGTTTGGACATACAAATGGCTGTAAGAAGAGAGCAGAAGGAGATGACATTTGCTGTTGGAGCAGAGGAGGAGGAGCTGTTCCTGTAGCCTAATGGGAAAATTACCCTTTTACTTTCGGGGGAGCCAGCAGGAGTGTGGATTAGGTGTCAAAGAAATACAGATTCCAGAGGGGTCATACTAGTGCTGCTTATGACTTCATAAAATTGTTTTAGCTATTAGTTCATGCAGAAATGTAACCTCATTTATCCATCATTGCCTTCTATGGGATTTTGTCTTAACTAATGTCAAACTTAATTTTCCACAATGTGGAAAAGAGGAAATTTGGGTAAATCGATCCTGACTTTTCTGTAGGCTGGAAAGGCGAGTTCTCCTTTGGAGCCCTCTCATTCCACAGCATTCCTGTTCTCCTGGAGCTCTCCGTGCTGCCCCGGAATGCCTCCATCTCCTCTGCCAAAACAAAGAGTCGGAGCAGAGAACTGTAATGAGTGTGTGATGTTCCAAAGGTTTCAGGAATGTAAAGGCAGAGGAAGCATCTTGTGAATTACTTTTTGGAGAGAAGAAAAGCATCATGTGCAGCTAGCAAGCTTCTGTTTCTTCCTGCCAGGCTGCCCTCTTGTCTCTAGTGGTGTTTGTGCAGTTTGTTGAGAAGGGAAGCTCCCTGTGCTCTTAGAGGTGTTTTTAAGGTGATGCATTTGCTTGCTGAGGAATAGAGGATATATTTTCCTTTTTGCCTAAGAGCATATTTGTCTTCTGATTTTGAATTCATGTGCTGCCTCAGAGAGAGCCACAATGACACAATATTTAGTCCTTTAAAGTCATTGACAAGCAAAGAATTTTGTGCTCGAGAGAACTGAGTTAACACCATATATTGTTTGCAATTTACCATTTTTCTCAGGCTGTAGTAGTCAAAATATATGGATTTTGGCTTTGTTAAGAAGAATAGGTAATTTCCTGCCTATTTCCCTTCTAAGTGCAAGATACCACCTATGCAGATGCCAGTGACAAATTAAGTGTTCTTGTGTTTGATTGTCTCAGCAGGAGATCCAGCTCGTTGTTGGGTTTGTATACACTTGTGATGAGGGGCAGAACTCAGGCTGGGTGATCTAAGAAAACTCGCACAAGTACTGTCCAAGATTTTCCAGCTGAACTGATTAGTTCCACCAGCTGGCTGCTGTGTAGTTGTAAAAGATATATATATATATATTTTAAAACAGTATTTAAATTGCCTTTGTGCTGCTTTTCCACAACTGCACAGGACTCTGGTGTGGCTGGAACTCACAGAATTGTAGGACAGTAGAGGCTGGAAGGGACTTTGAGTGATCACTCGAAAATAGTGTGAAGCCTTGCTTGAAGCAGAGCCACCTTACCAGGCCAGAGCAGGTTGCTCATGGCTTTGTTTGGTGTCACCTTTAAAAGCTCCAAGGACAGGGAGGTTTTAAAGGACAGCTCCTCTGGCAGCCTGGGCCCCTGCCTGGCTCTCCTCGGGTGTGAACTGAGTTTGCCTTTCAGTGAGTTTTAAACCTTACATTTCTCTCTTTTTATCTCCCAGGACAAACATGTCTTTTTAATCTTCCATGATCAAATTAACCCTGCACTGCTTATCAAAAGATTTCAAACTGTCAGAATTTCAGTTAGACTTAAGACAGCTGCCGGTAGAGAAAATTGAAAAACGAGGGTTCATCTCATTGTGGGCTGTGTGTAGGGAGTAGCAAGGTGGGGAGTAGTTTTTATTCCTGTGTATATTAAGCTGAAGGCTTCCTTAAATATTTGTGTAGAACTTTGAGCAAACTGGGAGAAGGCTAGGCATACAACCCCCCCCAACTTTTAAGTATTTTAAGATGGTTAGCACTGTTATATGTCTGTATATTCCCCAGCTATGAGAGTGCTCATGTCGAGTGTGGGTTTTTCA
This sequence comes from Acanthornis magna, assembly GCA_036785705.1. NCBI lineage: Eukaryota > Metazoa > Chordata > Aves > Passeriformes > Acanthizidae > Acanthornis > Acanthornis magna. The sequence goes on along the minus strand of JAWUZG010000332.1, from coordinate 2,529,954 downwards.
CCTTTTAAATGTAAGAGGCAAATGAAGACTTTTACATGTGGCTTGGCTTGGGTGACTAGGTTAATTTTATTTTTTTTTTTAGATTTAACCCCGAAGTGCAGTCTATCTTTATTTGATTATTACAAGATTAATGAATTCTAAACCTTTTGTCTCTTTTCAGGCTTCTCAATGCCAACAAGATCAACTGCCTGAGGGTAAACACGTTCCAAGGTCTGCATAATCTCAAACTGTTATCTCTTTATGACAACAAGCTGCAGACCATCAGCAAGGGGCTCTTTGCACCTCTGCGATCGATCCAGACTCTGTGAGTATGCAGGCATATCATAAATGACAGCTCTCTCTTTCTCCTACCAAAGATGTTGCCTGGCTTTGCATCTGGCATTAAGATGATTTGGAAGAGACATCAATGTAGCAGCCCCTCCTTTCCTCACTGAAAGAAAAGGAGCAGGAAAAAAAAGTGTTGCATCAGTTCAGCAAGGGCAGCTATCGACACAGCCTGCCCTTAGTGACAGAAATGTCAGAACTGTGTAAAGCTCAGGCTGTTTGCTGGGGAGATAATGTGTGCATTTGACTCTGTGTAAGATATGAGCAGCAGATTGTATTAGAATCGTTGTTTTTAATGAGCCAGTGAGTCGGCATCTCTCCTGTCTGGGTCTGAGTCCTGCTGTGCAGTTCGTGACTTCTGTAACCACATTTCAGCTGACATTCCACTTAAGGGGAATGATATGTTGTATTATTTGATTGATGCATTAAGAAAATCCACTAAACATCTTCTGAGAGTCTTTGAATTTAGAGGCATCAGAATGGGCATCAGAAGCAGAAATATAGAAATGATTCAATATTTTGAGAAGAAGGTCTCATCCTAAAGCTGTGAGTAATAAGATAATAAGGTAAATAGTACTCCTTCAGAGCTGGAGTTGGCAGCCTGATATTCCGCTATTAAAATATGTATGGGTGTGTATGTATATACATACTGCAGTCTATAGGCACACACACACACTACAGTACTGCAATTTTTGTATGCAAATGCACACGTGTATTTTAATCCTGGAAATGCATTGGCTGAATTAGTTGTATGAATGTTTTAAATCATATACAAATGAACTGGATAGGAATGATTTCTTGCAGCAGAGTTTCTGCCGCTTCCTCAGGCAGCGACAAACACAGCCTGAATTTCCAGCAGACATTTGGCCAGGATGTATTGCCCTAAACCATTAAGGCCTTGGAATAATCATGTACAGCACCCCCCAGTCATGCCCCCCCAGCCCTGCCATGCTTTCTGCTGCTGCAGCTTGCTGTGTGTGTGCACACATAAACAGGGGCCAGAGAGAGAATTCCTTTACAGAGGTATAGAAGGTTTGTCCGGTTAAACACTAGGCTTTTTTAATATTTATAGCCCTAAGGTATAAACATTTCCCCTTGATTTCCATAGGGTTTTGCTGGTGTTCCTGGTGGCCCTTACTTGTTGCTTCACGCCAAGACACTTTGTCATGAAAAATTTTTATTCATTCTCCCATTTTTAATACTCCAAGTGATTGCCATCTTCCGTGTTTTTTCTAGAGCTGCAAAACCAGTCCCAAATCCTGTCTCTATGTGGTTCTTTGTTCTTTGGACCTTTCAAAGCAGGAATGTCTCTACTGCAATAGGAATCTTGAGTTTCTTCAGGCCTTTTTTGCTGTGTGCTTTCCCTTCCCGGTCCTGGACAGCCATTGCCATGTTGTATTTTACACTTATTTTGTAAAGTGACAGTTCATAAATATAACTGCGAACAGAAAAGAAAAGAAAGTTTCTACAAGTGGAAAACAGTAACAGAGTGGAGTTTTTGTGAGGCTATAACTTTATACCTCTGTCCAAACCAAATTGAAACATCTGTCTTTTCTTAACCTGTCTTTGCAGTTATTGCGGAGCTGTGTCCTGCTCCCTTGGAGGTCAGAGGGACTGATGCAAGTTAGCTGAGCTGAGATTAGAGCCTGGCTCAGGGAAAGACCTGGCAAACTCCCCTGATACAGTGCTCAGCTCTGTCAAGCACAATGAATCTGAACAGCAGCAGAGAGAAACAGCATTTCTCTAAGATGCCCCAGCAGATTTCTGTTACCAAAGTCTAAATACCCAGTTATCAATGCTATAATACTTATTTCCAATTTCATAGGAAACAAGTTGTGCCAATTTTGGTGAAGGATAGAGTGAAGTTGTACCTTGAATAAACATTTCAATCTTAAAAGTAAAACTTCTCAATTCAGGAAGATGCATATAAGGGAATATTATTACATGATGAGTATATGCAAATATTAATTTCACTCTTGTGAAAAGACTTCTGGATCATTTCTGCCTTTGCCCAAAGATCCAAGGTGCTTTACTAATTTACATTTTGATCCCTAGGAAACTGAGCTTGCTGATAGCATTTCTTTTAAACCAGGATACAAAATGATCTTCAGGTAAGGTGCATTTCTCTCAAAAGGCAGCGTGTCAAGCTCTCAGGAGAAAACATGGGACTTGGCAGACAGCAGCTCCGTGTCCTTTAAAGGGGGCTTTACTATCTTAGATTTTGCTTCCCCTGTGCGAGGATCAGGCTTAACAAGCTGTGAAATGCAAGAGCTCACACAATTCTGCTCTTCACATGCGGCTCTCGCCAGGCCCAGGGTGGCTTTTTTTTGGGAGCCGATTCAGCCTCGGCGCAAAACCACCGCCGGAGCGCGGTGTCACAGGTCAGCCCCCATTAACCACCCCATCCTTCTCGCAGCCATCTAGCTCAGAACCCATTCGTGTGCGACTGCCATCTGAAGTGGCTGGCTGATTACCTGCAGGATAACCCGATCGAGACGAGCGGCGCGCGCTGCAGCAGTCCCCGTCGCCTTGCCAACAAGCGCATCATCCAGATCAAGAGCAAGAAGTTCCGCTGCTCAGGTAATTCGGTTAGCCGGCCTCCGCTGCGCGCTCGGCTCGGGGCTCAGCAGCTCCAGAGAGCCTGCTAATCCAATCTGCGCGACAGTGTTTGCTCTAATGGATATTAGGGAGCAGCTTCGGTAATTAAATTTGGGAAATTCGGTTAGTTCGACAGAAAGCCAATTACCTTGTGGATTAAAAAAAAAAAAAGAAAAAAGAAAAAAGGCAGTCTATAGCTGTCTTGTCTTAAAAACAAAGAAAAAATAGATAAAAACTTGTGACATTTAATTGTAAAGAATTACTAAATTATGAAATATTTAAGGAAAACAATGATGATATATGTGAATCCATGTGGGCAATGTTGTCTTTTGACAGTGTGGAATGTGGCTGGGCTGTCATTTTTATTCAGGCAGAGCTCTTACTGTCCAAACGAGAGCTGAGCTCAAGTTTAGTTCCCAGACCTAAAAGGCTGAGAATCTTTTAGAGAGATTTTTATACAACTGGCAATGGGCATTTCTGATCTGAAATGGGAGTGAAGGTGGGGCTGAGGGAATGGCATCAATTCACATGCTTTCATAGACTGATTTTCCTTATATCCACAAGTAACATGCACTAACTCAAGTAGAACTGCCATCAAAGTTGGTAAGATTTTTGATTTCAGCAAGCTTTGACTTAAAATGTACATAATAATTTAGTTAAAGGTTTTGTGTTGTGAAGAAGATGGAAAAAATATTTCCACCTGAAAATAACTTCCAAAGTAACATAAACAGCTATTTCTCAACCCTATCTTTTCTTTATTTGTGGTTCAGCTGTCAGTAAAAGGACATCTCTTGCCTTACACAGCACAACTAAGAAGATGACTGCGTCTTCATGTGTTTTTTCCTCTTGGTTATATTGGTTATATCTGTCTTGGATTACTGCATATTTGTATACTGTAAAGACAAGCAGGTTTCAGTAAGCAAAGCTCCTAGTGTGTACTGAGGAGAAAAATGACAGTGTTTTCTATGAAAATGACTATGATTTTTCTCTTTTTCCTCTGAAATGAAACATGATTAATTGTGTTCCTGGTGGTAAAAGATTAATGGCTCTAGGAGGGGATGCAGCATGAAGCTGAGTGGCAGCAGCCCAAATCAAGTCGTTGTGCTTTGTGCATCCCTGCAAGCAACATGCCGAGCTAAACCTTCCCTTTGTGGGGAAAAGAAAATAAAGGTAACTTCAGGTGCAGTCAGCTTTTCTTGCAGGCTTGTTAAGGTCTTCAATCCCTTGTGACTCAAGCCACAAAATTTACAATCAGACCTGAAATTATGACATATTTTATCTAGGTTTTTGGCTTGTGTCCATCATAGTAACAAGATAATTAGCCAGTAATATTCATATCTAAAGAAACTGGAAATGAAAATGCATAAGCATAGTTTAGAAAGGAGACTGCAGAAACAGATGTGTATAAACCTGTATGCAATTTGCCATTGTTATTTTCTCCTTCTTTTATTAATAGGCTGGAGGAATTAATGTTATGTGTGTGCAGGCATGCTTTGAGCAATGGCACAGGCGATTGGAGAAGGCAAACATCATCTGATACCATTTAGGAGAGGTCGTAGCTGAGAAGAGCTACAGTGCAGACCACAGGACCTGGTGATGCTGGGAATAATACCTTGTGTGAGCTCTTATCTTGGGGGTCCTTTCCTTGAGGCATTGGGCTGTTTTTCCGGGTCTCCAGCTCTACATCTTTATCAAAACCACATGGAAAAGGCATAAACCTGACTTAAGAAGGAGGAGAGCAGGGATTGTACGGCTTCAGAACAAAGATTTCAGCTGGATGAAAACTAATGTTGCTCAAAAGCTCAATAGAGAAGAGATCCTTGCCTGTAGAGTTTCCAGATGGTGATGAAATACATTGAACTCGGCTCCCTGTCTGCTCACATGAGACAGGGAACATCTAATGGTTTAGAAAATCTTAGTTTGTAAATCAATCCAGGGAACAGACGTCCTTGGCACCTGTTCTGCTCAACTTGTCCCTTTGAATCATGGCTGCTTCAGGCTTGGCATTTAGCAGGAATTTTTCATGTTTTCATTCTGAGGAATATGTTTCATCCCAGGATCTAACACAGCACGTCTCTGTGCAGAAGTATCCATGAGATATGAATCTTCATTTAGAGTATTGGGCAGTGCTTTGTGTCATCCAGAGATGACACAACCCCACTGGGACGGCAAGGCTTAGTAACTTGTCAGTGTCCTTGCTGTCTTTGGGATTCTCCCTCTCTAGTTTTTACATCTTCTGCTCAGTGTATGAGAAAAAAAATTTCATTTTAAAATCTTTTGTAAATGTGCATCTCTTTCTCAAAGGGTTCTTTTTTCTCAGGATCCTGGTATTTTCGTGTAGATAGTGTAATATATTTAGTTCATTTCAATGGTCAGGAAGTTGTTTTTTGAGGGGAAAACAGAGAACATGAAGGGTTGGTTAAGGAAGAAATGTGAGGGGTTTTATCCTCACAGTCTTTGACCTTTGAGAAGAGGGGAGGATGCACAGAAAGTGTGAGCTCTGTGGGAGCAGAGATACTCAGGATCACACCCAGGAGCAGTTAAGCCTAGGTGAGCTTAATACTTTGACATGGGGGAAAGGAGAGCTTTAAAATCATAAAATTCTAAGGTTGTCCTGAAGCGATGTGTGTGTTTTCCACATTCCTTTTGACAAGGGCGTGTAGTAATAGAACAAGGGGGAATGGCTTTTATCTGTAAGGTGGTTGGTTTAGATTAGATATTGGGGAGAATTATTCCCTCTGAGGGTGTTGAGGCCCTGGCACAGGTGCTCAGAGATGCTGTGGGTGCCCCTGGATCCCTGGAAGTGTCCAAGGCCAGGTTGGACAGGGCTTGGAGCAGCCTGGGCTAGTGGAAGGTGTCCCTGCCCATGGCAGAGGGTGGAATGAGATGATCTTTCAGGTCCCTTCCAACCCAAACCATTCTATGATTCTGTGATCATAAAGGGGACTGTCAGAAAGGACCTGTTATGAGAAAAAAATGTGATCGTTCAGTAAATTAAGGGAAGAAAGGGAAGTGCTTTTTCTATAAAGATAGGAGGGAGGAGTGGTTAGCAGGAATGGGGGAGAAAAGCTGAGATATTTGAAGTTTCATCAGTCTGAAGTGGCAGAGGAGCATCAAGAAGGTAATGTCAAGAGGACACAAAAGCAGATGGGCTAAATAGCACTATATTTGATAATTAAATGAAACTGTGAAGACAGATCTACAGAACTTCATTCTGCACACTGTTTCCTTCAGTTTTCGTTCCAGGTCCCCACCATCCTGTCAGATAGCATCTAGCCAGAAGTGCTTGCTTTCTTTTTTTCAATTGATCAATTTTTTCAATTGAGGCACTTTTCCCGGATGCTATTTCCTCCCAGAACCTAATGACTCAAGCTTTTACTGATAACAATGGAGCAACATCTGCAAAGGTTATGAGTGGCCATAGGAAGGAGCCTCTGTGCAACAGGTAGATAATGTACATAATTCTTTTTAAAAGGAGAATTGGAAGCATCATAGCATGAAATGAAGGAACAGCAGGGAACAGGACATGTTTTTGCCCAGGGCTGTGAGACAGGCAAAGCTTTTGAATATACCATCAAATATGTTTAAACATCAGATTGCAATAGATACTATTCCCTGTGATTTTCTGCTTTCCACTTAATGCAATGCACCACAGTAATAACAAATCTCCCCCCTGCTCAACTGTCTCCCCACAGCTATAGAATCCGAGATTAAAAAATCTGTGACTTTCTCTTGAAAAATAAATCAGAAGAACAGGCTGTGAACTAATTCTCTCTGTTTAGAGAAGGGAAATACTGTCATTTTCAGTGGCAGCAGTGAAATTCTGATGATCATTTTCTTTTTGGCTACATCTGCCCACTCTGACCACCTAAGGATCCAATGGTGCTTGGCAGCCTTAGGTCACTGGAGGCTCCCGTTCTTAGTACGAGTAAGGGGAAAAAAGATCAACACAAATATCCTGCCCAGAAGCATTTGATTAAGTTCACTACACAGCAGTTTTGTTTTCTAAGGCAGCACTGGGCTTTAGGAGTAAGGGAAATGAATCTGTGAGCAGATTGTGTTGTCTCTGTGGTAGCTTATTGTCACTTCAAGACTTGGCAGGTTCCTTGATTGCTGTGTGACACTGTGTATGAAATAGCTTTTGGAAAGAATTGCCCTTGCATTCAGCTGTATATCTATTTCTCCCTGTGATATGTTTGCATTTTTCAGTACATTGTGCATTTCAAAAGCGATGAAAGTTCCACCTGCTGTACTGACACAAACTATCTCTGATAATGATCAAAGCAATGTGTTTCGACAAACATCACATCACAAAAGCTTTTTATCTTCTAATTCTTAGGAATAAGACTTTTATAAAGAAGATTGCTATTTGAAATCCTATGAAGTGAACCTGCCTTCCTGCTTCCTCCTGCATATTTTTTGTCTAACTGCCTTTAATTAGTTACTTCAGTTCCAGACAGTGCTGTACAATCAAAAGGACAGGGGAGAACAGGAGGCGGAAAATGAACCATCTGCCAGCATTATTCTCTCCTTTTTGGACACTAATACTTGTTAACCCAACCCAAAACAAAGTCAGCCTTTGTGGTACATTTGGGTCCAAAATTGGCATATTTAGGGTTAGTGTCATTTCTCTCATTTTATCCCAATTATTAGATGGTAATGTAGCTGCTTTTTGTTCACTCATAATTTTTAAGGCATTTGATAAAATCCCTTCTTACTAATTCCAGCTTTTCTCTTAATTCTTTATGTGTCTTTTCCAGTCTCTGTCTTCATGCACACTCACCTTCCTTGGGTTACCTGTCTGCTTTGGAACAGTCGCTGTTTCTTGTAATCACCTGAGATTTCTTTCTCTCTTTTTTGCTTTGTTGACCCCTTAGAAGCACAGAAGTGCCGTGGAGGGAGTCAGGGGAGCTCAGGCTGCACATCAGGACTTTTTATCCCTTCCCTGCGGCAGTTCACACATTTCATGTCCCTTGGACTCCATGGGTTATCCCCTTCTCCTCTCCTAGTGGTGTGTAAACACTATTTAAGGTTTTTGAGCTCTCAAACTGAAAGCTGTGTTGTGTTGCTATACCTCAACCAGTGTTTAAAAGTCATGAAGGGTGGGTGAATTTAACCCAGATCTTCTATAATTGATCTGATTGAAGCGCTCTCCGGTTGTTCCTGTGATTTACCAATCACTCTGATGACAACTTTGCAAGTTCCTTTCATTTTACTAAGCAAATAGTCATTTACAGACCATGTGCTCATGCTCCTGCCCTTAGCATTTTGTGTTTGATGGGGAGCACAGGTATCCCCCCAGCTGCTGCTGTCTCCTGGCTGCTGAACACAGGGACGTGTTTGGGGATGGGAGGATGCTGCCCATCGTGTGCGGCTCTCCCGCCGGAGCTGGACCAAGCCCTGACCCCTGTGGGTTTGTCCTGCCCAGGGTGCTCCTGACCTGCCCACGGCAGTGGCAAATCTCATCTGAGAGCTCCAGCTCTCCTCACCACAGCCTTTGTCCTGGTGAGACGAAAAGGGGTAGGGAACACTGCTTAGGATTTGAGAAACTGCATTCAGATTTCTGTCTGTGGTGTGGTTTGGTTTGGTTTGGTTTGGGGTTTTTTTATGTGTTTTTGTTTTATTCAGTGAAATTCTGTGTGTTGTACCACTTTTTTCCTCCTGAAAGACACAAAGATTCAGCAAAACCACTTTCAGAAACCCTCTGAGTATACCAAAACTGAGGACATGTTTGTGGTGTGTAAGAATTATTCTCACCTGAATGGAAGGTTGTTTAACACCAACAAATCACCTGCAGATCAAATCCTACACTGAATTTGTAATTATGAAGATGAACTTTTCATGGTAAACTGAAACTGAGTGTATTTGGGCTTTGGTTTGCATGAAATCTTCCTTGAGTTGAGATCATTAGAGAACACAGTTCAACTGCTATGACCAATGGTAATGGAGCTGAACTCCCTTGTACTGTGGATGTGTTCCTGTTGTTAAAGTAATTTGGCTGTACTGCATCCTGATTGTAGCCCTCCCTTTTCTGCACATCTTTGATAACAGTTCAGATACTTATGTTAAAATTCGTGTCAGTTACTCTAAGCCTTCACCAGCCTGTGAAGGACACGACGGTGAAGGGATCTGGCCCTGCAGTGGGGGGAAGAATGGAAACCATTTCACTCAAGGAAGCATAAGCTTAATAAAAAACAAGTTGGTCTGTTTGGCAGAGAGTATGGCTCTTAATAAGAAAGTAAATTGACATGTTTCAGTTAGAAAGCTTTTTTAGGCTGTGCCTCATTTTATTTTTGAGTTGAAGTAGCCTTCAAAAAAGCAAAATATCTGAACAGCTTTGTTACCCACCAGCATCCTTATCTGCAATTATAGTAAAGAGGCACTGGAAAGAGGGAGGATGAGTGTTGAGTCACAGATGCATCCATTTCAGTTAGGCATCCAAATGAAACAGTTATCGTAGGTTCCTCATGCAGGCAGAGTGCAGGGCTGTGTAGATTCCTCACTTGAGATCAGAATTGTCCTCTGGAGGTGTCTTAATTAACCATGTCAGAAAGCTGAGTGATTGATTGCTCTTTCAACCTCAAAAATTAAGGTGGGACAAAGTTTGCTCTCTCCTCTCATGTTGCCATTCCAGGTGTTGAAGTTAAGCTGAGCAACACCAGAGGTGCTGAGGTATCATTTTTTGAGTGCATAGTGGTCACTTGAATAGTATAAAGAAAATAATTGGGGAGGTGCTGGCGTCAAGAGAGCTCATCAGCTAAAACCAGTGCAAGGATGTTGGTGCTGCAATTGGACAATAAATTTTTCATCTGACTATTCTGAGACTGCAGCAGTCTCCCGAGGTGTTGCAGCTTGATGGGATGGTTAAAAATAGGGTCCTGTATACAAATCCTTAGCAAACTGCAGGTTCAGTGACTGATTAATAGAAAGTGGATTATAAGTGAACTAACACCAAGAGCAAAGCGTACGATGCTGATTGGCTCTAAAGTATCTAAAGGGAGGGGTTTTCCTGGAAGATGGCAAATAGCTGGAGATATGGTATTTGATTTTTCAACTTCTATTTTTGCAAACGTTTGGGCAGGATGATCTTATCTACATCCAAAGGCTTATGGAATTTTTTTAATTGTAATTTATAAAATAGTGTGCTTTCCTGGTATTTTGGCTCTCCTGTATTTTAGAGACATAAATTAGGATTTTGACAGACATCTCTGTGTGCTGGTACCTCTTGTTCATTGCAGTTGATGATTAGTTTAGGCAGTTATTGTAAGTGGTGTTTAATTAGTGCTGCAAAGGAATAGAGACTTGTTCAGATACTCTCAGGGGGTTTCTCAGGAAGGCATTTGCAGAGCTCAGGCTGCATTTTAGTAGGACTGAAAGAGTTCATTGACACTGAAATTACTGAGTTTATTACAGATATCCCGCTTAATGCTGTAAATCAGTATATAATATAAAAGTCTTTGGAAGAGATGAACTGTTACTTGTCATTGCTTAACATAGTACTGTGGATTAATTTATTTGAAAAGCCCAGGCTAGAACTGCTGCTTTATTAAAACATTGTAGGAATAAGGATGTAGGACTCTACAGCCTTCTTCACTGGAGCCATACAAAATTATTGGCAAGAATGCTAGTTATAGATATAATTTCTAAATAAGTGAGGTGTAGATTCCAGGGTTATGCATACTTTGAAATAATCAGGTGAGAAAATTGATGTGGTTTTGTGCCACATTGCACGAGTCACAAAAGAAAATTAATAATCTAATGTTGTTATCAATTCAGGCTCTGACTAGTTTGGCAGCTAGCGGAGATTGAAGCTTTATTGTGTTAGGTTCCCCTAAAAAGCTTGCTTTAGTTTATTTCTGAGATTGCAAAGATAGACAGTAAGTCAAGTTTCCCTTCACTGCTGAACCAAGCCCACAGGATGGGGTGGCTGAGTTAACACTGCCTGTATTTCCCGAACTTCCCAAGTCGTTGTGTGTTGATTTTCTGCGTAGCAGTGCTGGGTCAGAGCAGAATGGTGAAGCACAGAGCCTTGCTGCATTATCTGTCACCTCTGCTCAGGTACTTGCCTTGCACTCCATGTAGGCAGTGAATAATCTGCGTGATGCTGACTTTGTTCTTTGGGCAGTGCAGAGCCCTCACTAAGGAAGGTGATGTGTATTGAAAAGCACAGGCACTGACCTTCGCTGGGGACCAGCACAACGTTGTGAGCACAGGACAGCCACTTCCTCTCTCATTTGGGAATCCTGCAGCAACGTTTGGGATGCGACTTTCAAAATCACTGTCCACTGGCACAGCTCTGCAGTCTCTGGAGTCAGTGAGAGCTTTATTTCGGTGGGAGCAGTGGAGCCTGAGCTGAATGCCCTGCTTTATATGTCAAAAATGCAGAAATGAGATACAAGAAAAGACTGTTTGAAATAATTCAGGATGTCAGAAAGAGAGAATGCTCAGCTTCCATGATCAAATGATATACAAAACCCAACAAATACGCCCAGAAACAGAATAACAAAATGCTTTCTGTGTCTGTAGTAACATGTGTGTGCTACCTTGCTGGAAAGTGCAGAGGAAACAAAAAAAAGAGAAAAGCAATGCAGTGGCAATTACAGATTGTCAGTGTAAGTGCCACCAGCAGGAAGGGCCTCTGGGAGCTGAAATCAGGCTCAAAGGGCACTCAGGGAGCATTTAAGGCCAGAGCTTGGCCATCCACTCAGAACCTGCTGTTATTAATATGGGCTGCGGTATTTCTGAGGTTGCATTTAAATAAACGGAGCAAACCTAAATGGCATTTTTACTGAAAGGAGACACCAAGAGAGAGTAAGTAATAAAATGCAGCACAGATTGGGCACTCTCTGTGTGGTGGGAGCTGCACAGGCTCCCTGCAAGGAGCCGTGAGCAGTCCTTTGGTCGTGTTTTCTATCGCGCCAGCTCTGTCTCTGAACTCGCCCGGGCTCTGTTCGTGTTCACTAACCCCAATTGTGCTCCAGGGTGTTCCTGCCGTAGCATAAAGGATGACCTCTTGTATCCAGCACCTTTTTGCATGGGTGGAGTGGAGAGCAGCTCTCCGTGAACCTTCAGCTTGTGCTTCTCCATGCTGCTTCCTCTCAACGCTCCTCTCTCTCTGGCGCTGCCTAACCCTGACTCTGGCTGTCCATGGGGTTTTCCTTTGTGCTTGATCTAACCATGTGGTAGAACAATACAAATGGAACATGGTTCTGTCAAGCACCATGGAAGGCTGCATACTCCCTGCCGCATGGCATGCCTGGATACTTCTGCTGGGTCAGAAGCATCGAAAGGTGAGAGATTTCCCTTTCCGCGGTGAGACGGGTGAGGTGTGGCTAACCAGGCTCCTGGGCACGGCCACGGAGCCACAGTGATGTTTGCACAAACTTTCCACAGGGCTTGCATGCAGAATAACCATTTCTAAGTAATTAATCTGTTGGATTGCTCTCACAATGAAGGAGTCAGGCACCTTGTTCATTGATAATATTCAAGGTTGATTCCAGTCATACCTACAGAGATGAAAAATCTCTTCTGTCTTCTTACCTTGTGGGTAATGTAAGCTGCATCTGTCTGTTTGAGCTGTCCAGTGAGTCCTTCTTGAGGTACACTTTGGATGCCATTTCTGCCACTTAATGTAACTTTGGACCTGCTCTGAGCAACCTTAATGTGCTGGCATTGCATTGTGAACAAATATAATGCAAAAAAACTTCAGAAGAGTCTGCAAAGCATTGTCTTTTATCTCCTGAAATGGTGTGGGTAACGTGGCCTTTATGAAAACACTACTCTCCAATAATTCCATAGGGCAAAGCTGAGTCAGCATATCCAAATGGGCCATTTTAGCTTTGACAGTTTTGATAAGATCTTTAAAATACCTCTGCCTAACTCCCCCCTACACAGAGATAATGACACCTGTTCGTAAAGGACTTTAAAAGTCTTATACAGAAGTTTTCTTACACTGAAATACTGCCTTGTCTTGCAAATTTGTCACATGTCTGTTGTGGAGCCATCAAAAGGACATCTGGGATTTTTAGATTTTACCTGTAGTTACTGATAAAAATTGATACTAGAAATGTGATATTATGACCAAAAAATGCACTTGCTTGGTTTTTCCCCATGAGAATTGTGATCTAGTGGTTACATGAAACACTGTTGAGATTCCTGGGGGGTTTTGTTCAAGTTTTAAACCAAGTGACCTCCATGGTCATATTTTTGGTGCCAAAATTGAGGCAGCTGGATCATTTTCTAGAATGAATGTGTCAGGTCAGTTTTCAAGCCCTGTTAAGACATCCTGATTTGTAGCAGAACAGATCATCTAGCACCCCTTTTGAGTCCTTTGGGCAAAGTTAAGTTTTAAAAACTGAATTCAGGTTTTCTAAGCAGTGCTTAAAAAGAAGAATGGGACAAAAAAGTATTTCTCTCTGTTGCCTAATTTCTCCACGTGGGTTTCAGACAGGCACACAGAATGTTTGAGCACTTGGAAATGTGATGTTTCTTTATCTCAGTGCTGCTGTTTTGTAGAATGCCATGGTGTGTTTGTTCTGTGCTAATGAGGAACACAGTGCCCTGGTACCTGAGAGTGGTGTCACTTTGGTTGTGAAATGAAAATGTTTTCAGAGTAACTAGTAAATCAAATAACCCCAGCCGCCCTCAGTTATCACAGGCCTTGCTGTTGCCTTGGCTACCTGTTTTGCAGCCAACTTAATTCTTCCTAATTTGGGGAATTCCTACAAACTCCCGTGCCGTGTTCTGTACTGCATCTTCTTCAAGAAGTATCATTTTATCGTGTGCAGGAAGTGCTGAACTGAGCTCCCTGAGCGCGGTTGTGTTCTCTGAGAGCCCAGCAGTCAGGCACTGAGAGCCCTGCGAGGAGAAATGGATGGATGTGCTCACAGTCCTGCAAGCAGATGGCTGAATTTCACATTGCTAGCCCAGATGGGAATATCTTCATAGAGCAGCCACCTGTCCAAGTGATCTCAAGGCTCAGGTCAAATGGTAAATTTTATCCGGTCTTTGGCAGGTGATTCCTGCTGTCTCACCGGCTGACATGATGGAGTACTTGCTGAGCTATTGGTTACTTTTGACTCTGTGATTACATGGTTAACTCTTATTTAAACTCACTTGCAAAGGAAAAAAGTCAACAAAATAAACAAAAACAAAAAACTAACCAAACAAAAACTCCAAACAAACAAAAAACCAACCAAACAAACAAAACCAAACAAAAACAAAAAAACAAACAAAAAAACCCCCACACCCAAAAAACCACCAGTAGAAAAGAGGGAAAAAAAGAGAAAGAAAGAACAAAAAGTGTGAAGGTGATGTTTGCTCTGTTCTTCTCCTGCTGAGCTGAGAAGCGTTTCCCCTGTTGCAATGGTGGTGGCCATGCACTGATGCCAAGGCAGCATCAACTCCTTGTAGTTGTGGAAGGTTGTGTGCCTCACCATCAGGAGAGTGGGTGCCAAGTCAAAATGTGGTAAAATTCTTTATTTTCTTTTTTGCCAAAGACCAGTTTTCACCCTCCAGTGTTACACACTTCCCCTTCATAAAGAATTCCACTTACTTTCCCATCCTTTTTACCCATAGGAAGATGAATCTTATATCCACCAGTAGACTAAAACTTTCACTTAATAAATTTTTACCCTATGTAACTTCATGTTGTTTGTGATTATTTTTTAACAGAAATTTTTTAATTTTTTTTTTTTAAATTTTCTACGAACATTAGAAGTGCTTCTTCAAGGGTTAAGTTGGGGATTTCCAAGACAGTTTCTGGTCACTGGTTGTTGCTGGGTTATTCAATGTGCACTGTAATTGTAGCAGCTTTAATAAACTCTGGTCCTGATAACTGTTTGTCTTTGGTATTGTTTCCAAGGAGTCATAAACAAACCAAAAATAATGACTACCAAGCTTGGAATTTCTAGGACTGGATACCAAATGTTGGATTTTTTTAAAGGATAAGAGTTTAAATGATGGTGGTGTGGGGAAAAGCTTAGATTGTCTTAATGCTTTGAAAGGCCCAGTGGTCCCTAATACTTTAAGTGCTGGGCTGTCAGTGAAGTTGCACTTTAGAAGTATAATTTATAATAAGCATGAAAAACAGCAAAGTGTTTAGCACCACTGAAGTGGTAAGGTACAAACCTGTGTGTCAACTTTCTCATAATCCAACTTGGAATTACAAAGCTAAACCAAAGTGTGTCTGTTGAATCAAAGTGTTAGATTGCCTGTAGAATTGCTTGTTTTCATTGCATCGCCCTGTGGAGTTAATGTGTAACATAAATTAAAATAACAGTGGATTTAGGCAACTTCTTTTTTCTTTCAGAAAATAGTACATGGTCATAAAAAGAGCAGTGGGGTATTTATCAGTCTGGGAAGGGGAATCAGGTGATGAATGTTATCAGGTCTCTATAAACGAATTTCAGCTTGGGTTTCAGTTTTTGTTGATGTTATTGGGTTCTTAAAACATTTGTTCAGCTCCTCTCTCTGAGAAAGCCTGGTAATTGACTTTTAAAACTTCGAAAATGCTTCTTGGTAATGACAATCCTGGGGCACTGCACATATCCCAGGGTTGCTGGGACAGTTCTGGTGCTTCCATTATGAAATATGAAGTGAGTGGGCAGGAATTGCATGGTGGGGGTTTGGCAACACTTTGCTTGCACACACATTTATTAAAACTCCTGGTTCCTCAAAACACTGAGCTCGAGTTTCCAACCTGCTGCTTTTAAACGAGAAAAACCAAACCTGAAAAGGACAGATTAGTTCACTGAGCCTAATTGGAAAAGCATTTCATTAGAACGGGTCAAAAACCCAGTCAAAGAGGTCTGGCAATCACAGTGTAATGGCACATCAGGGAGTGCTTCTCACTAAGTATGGTCTACCCGTTCCTTAATTAAAATGAAAATGATTTAAACTGCTATTACTGTGCTGTTTGTTTAACATAGTTAATAAAGATATCTAATTGTTGGAAAATTGACAAGGTTGTCTAATAAAAGATTGCTCTAAAAAATAGCTCTAATAGCTGAGGTCTGAGCATTTGGGACATTTTAATGATATCTTTAAGTCTTTTGTCATTTGAATTCTTTCATGAGATGCTTTTTCTTTGTTGCTGGACTAAATCCAAATGGGAAAAAAGTGATTTTGCTGCAAAATACCTTAACAGGTAGGCTTGTTAGACAAGGCATTAGTCTATTAAGGGGAGAGCGAAAAACCAGAGGCAAGTCTTAGGAGTAATTTTAAAAATTGCTGAGTAAAAGTCCTTGGCAAGTATTAAACCTGTGTGCAGGAGCTGGGAGGCAATGCTGAGGATGGATTCCGTGATATCCCTGGTTGCTGCAATTATCAACAACTGTTTGCTGGAATATATTTTCCTTTTCTTGCAGGGTCAGAGGATTACAGAAGTAAATTCACGGGGAAGTGTTTCATGGACCTTGTCTGTCCCGAGAAGTGTCGCTGCGAGGCGACAGTCGTGGACTGCTCGAACCAAAAGCTCACCCGGCTGCCCTCTCACCTTCCCGAGTACACCACTGATCTGTAAGTGTACCTCTCCTGGGGCTGCTCAGCTGCACATGTTGGCTTTCCTGATTTTTAAAGACTGCAAAAGGGACTCAGACAATTGGAGGCACTTGGTACTTTTATCCCTGTCTGAAAATGGGAAGGTTAATTTTATTTCAGTGTTGCTGCACCACAGCTCTTGTTTCCTTGGCACTCGTGCAAGCTGTGGGGATGACAAAGGAGCCATGGCCCTGTGCACCATACTCAGGTGCTGGCCTGGCCCCAGCTCTGTCCTTCCTTTGCAGTCTACCCTGGAGTCCTTTGTCACTGCACCAATGGTCATTTTCATTTAAGAAATGATTTTAACCATTTGAGTAATTCTGTGATCAGGAGCTCATTCCATCTCAGCATTTCCTGCTACTTGGGTGAAACAGCTCTCACCAAAACTAATGTGACTTCAAGACATTTGAGTATGAAAAAACATTTTTATTGCTTAGCAACTGAAGATTCTGGTTCTTTTCTGGCATTAGTAGCCCCTTCAAACAGAATTTTCTTTTTTTGAGTTAGTATTGTAGTTATTGTGCTTACTCTATTTAAACCCTCAGAAAAAATAGGAGAGGCATCCAGAAACACAGCAAAGGCTCTACATAGCAAAATGGAGCTATGTGCAAGCAGAGGAAGACTTTTGCATCCCAAGCCTGCCAAGACAGTGGCCTTCACGTTCGTTTTGAAGATCAGTAGGCTTTTATAGGAAAGGAGCTGAAATCAGAGCCCTTCTGGTTACATGGCCCATGACTCCAGTTGTGTGACTTGTGCAGCAGAATGCACGAGAGGGATTCAGTCACGCAAACAAGGTTTGTGTGCAGTTGATTAGGTCAATAATTCCTTATCCCATGCACTGGAAGATGAAGGGACTCTGACACTGTCTTTTGGCATTACACTGTTTAAGGCATCCCAAGCTTCTACTGGAGATAGTCCTCTGTGTCCCTTTTCCTTCAAAGCTAAACTCTTTTAACTGTAGGGGTCTGAAGGAGATGGCAAAGAGTGCCTTGCTTAGCAAAGGTCATGGTTCTCTGTGTGGCAGCCCTGAATGTCACAGGGAGATATCTACAGACATCTGTGAAGCATTAAATATCTCTGTTTGTTCCTTGCAGGCGTCTCAATGACAATGATATTTCTGTTTTGGAAGCTATTGGACTCTTCAAGAAGTTGCCCAACCTCAGGAAAATGTAAGTCTGAGCTGCTTGTTAGAATACACACTGCCTTTTAATAAGGAAGGAGGAAGGGATGATTTTTTAATAGTTTAGTACTGCAGTAGTAGAAATCACTTCCTTAATGTGACTTTAATGAAACTGAATGGGTTGCCTGTTGGATGGACAGGCACAGTTAAACCACACTGACAGATGAAGTTTCCTAAGCTGACATTTCGGTGGGGTTTTTAAGCTATATTTCTTACTCTTTCACTCATAGAGACTGACAGGAATTCTGTTCCAGAGTTTATTCAGATATATGCTTGTTGTTAGAGATGATTATGACATTTAGCTTTTTGGTTTTGTCTCTCAAATGTATTGTGTGTCTCCAACTGGTGTCGTTGTTTCAAATAGTAGAAGGAAAATAATACTACAAGATCTAGATGATGGCAACTTCTGGAGATCATTATTGTTTTAGCAAGGAGAACAAATTAGCAAACTTAGATCAGTCATTCAAATATATCTATATAATTCTGTTGACAGTCCTGGCACGGTGCAAGGTATATATTTAGTAAGATCAGTGTTTTGGAAAGAGGATAATATGTTAGATACCTCCTGATAGTCTTCAAAATGGATCCTTCTGAAGTTATGTAAAGTTTTAACCCCATGGACCCATTGCCAATGTCTCATTTAATTGTTTACTTTTAGTAAGATTTTATTGTCTGGGTCAAACTAATTTAGGGAACCCAACCAAACCAGCCCATTTGTTCTGTATTCATTTCATGTGGTTCCTGCCTTCTGGAGCTTCCTGGCCATTTGAATCCATGTGAGATCTCAGGGCTTTGGAGACAACTGTAGTGGATTTCTTCTGTCTTATTTCTGCAAGTTTCAGATGCAACACTGCAGTTTGGGGTGGGGTTGTATTTGTGTAAGTACAGACCACCAGACTTGGGGAACTAATCATAAACATTTGCCTCATGTTTTATGAATGATCAATAATTTGTAGCTACAGTGCGCTCAGAAAACGCTGTTGACATTGTAAAGTGCTCTGTTCCCTGTGTAAGTAGATAGTAAACAGGAATGAAAAATGCATGCTGCATAAGTGCATACACAAACTGGAAAGCATCTGTCCTCATCAAACCTTCAGGATTTATGTTTTGAAAATTGGAATAATTTCTTTTGTTTTATTTAAAACTTACTGTAGGAAGTGCAGTGCTGTCCTTGCTGTTCCCATTGATCACTCGGAGGGAGGGATGCCTCGACAGGGGCTGGATTTTGGGCATAAATCCAGCATGAAACCGTTCTGAGAGTTTTTTTAAGAGTTTGTTTCCTGTGAAACAAAAGAATCTTCCACCTGTCCTTGGTAGCTGCTGAGAGCTGAGGTGTGCAGGAGCAGGTCAAACCCATGGCAAAAAGAAGCTGCACCCTACACCTCACAAAAAGTGTCCTCTGCTGGGTTTTAGTGGCAGCCTCTGAGCAGAGGCTCTTTAGGGAATCTTTGCAGCTGATCTCATTTCTTTTGTTCTACCTGATGCTCTAAAGGAGTTTCTCCATTTTAATTAAAGGGATTTTCTGAAAGAGGTGGTTTTTCATAAAAGCAGACCAACATTTCAACCGTAACTTTACTCAGTAGCTTGGTCCTTAAAAAGCAAGATTAGACTTCTTTTCCTGTTTCTTCCATTCTGTGAAAAGAAGGGGCTGCAGGAGGAAACAAGCAAACAAACATCCCTTTCCTTCCAAGTTATGCTTTGGCCTTTGCTAGGCCAAATCCTGCTGCTGCTGAAGGGGAATGTGAGGAATGCCACGGATGGGATTGGTGCTGCTGATGGTCCTGGGGCAGCAGCTCCGTGTGGCAGGAATGTGATGCACATGATCTGCATTGGGTCTCACTGCTGCTGTTAAATTAGAGAGGAAGAATATTGATCAAATCCCCATTTTTTAGTGTGTATAAGGGACAAGAAACTTAACTATTATTTGATTGACAATATTGACTCTGTCTCATCATATATTCCTTGTCTGTTCAAGTGTTAAAGGCAAACAGCAGGTGGAGGAATCTGTCTGGAAATTGATTTGCTTCCTAGGCTTAAGAAAACAGCTCAAGCTTTGCAGAGGCAGGCCATTAGCCTAAATCATATATTTTTAAATTTTTTTTATTTATTTTTTCTGTAATACTATTTTTTTTCTGAAATGAATCTGAATATCTGGAATATGGATATCTGAAAGGTATTTGGATGCTTGTCCTCTGGTTGTCCTTCACTTGAGTTTGGGACTAGTGACCAATCCATGCCAAGGAGCTTTGCAAAGAAACTTCATTTTGGAATACCATGGTTCCACTGCGGTGAATAAAGCTCCAGCAGAATTCCAGAGAGAGACAAACATGGGAAAAAAAGGGAAGTGTCAGACCACTTTGCAACAGGTGGTAGTGCCAACCCCATCTCTGATACGTAACTAGCTGTTGTGGTGCAATTTGTCTGTAAATAGTCCTCTTAAGCTGAACCTTATTGTATGATGTGTCAACCCAGGATTTAATACATTTTAATGCAAAACAAAATTGAATTCTTAATATAGAAATTTAAAGGTCAGAGATACATAATGCAATGTGATGCCACATATTCTTTAGGAATTAAATTGCTGAGATTACCCTGCTGGTTTTTAAAAGGTTAACATATCTGCATGTGCCTTTAAAAAAAAAGATCAACTTAAATAATTAGCTGCAAAATCCCATATACATAACGCTATTTTCATAACCTAAATTTTAATCATCTTTAATGCTTTTTACAGTAGAGTAAAAAGCTTGGTGTAGATTCTTCTAGACGGATGTAATCCAGTCCAGAAGTAATTTACAGGGTTCTCCAGTGAACTCTGTTTTGCTTTCATTGTGTTCTTACCAAATTGCCTCACCTGATCTTGCAAGTTTAAAGGTAAAGCTGAAGTCCCATCACAGTGACTTCAGGCTCCAAGGACTGTGCTGCTGATATTTTGCAGGGTGGTTAGCAAATTTGAATCTGCTTGAAGTGCAGGAGAAATACAAGGATACATTTCTGAGCTCATAAAGAGTGGGAGCAGCTCCAGGACTTGGACTTTCGGGGGTATCCAATCCCCTGGAGGTAGAAAGGCTCCAGGACCTGGGAGCTGGAAGCACTGCCTTCAGGGGATTATGTTTCTGGTGAGAGATCTCCCTCCGCACAGCAAGGTCTGGCACCAGGCAGGGAGGGGAGAGGCATTACCATCCACAGAGGTGAAGTTTTGACTTTCGTGGAAGGGAGCAGTTCTTTTCTTGCAGCAGCTACCAAATTCAGCTTGAAGCAAACACTGGGAGCCCCACTGCTCCCTGGCACTGCCTCAAGTTCTGGAGCAGAGACAAGATCTTTGAATGACTGGGGACTCCTGTGGCAGTGGGAGCCTGGAGGGTCTCCTGGCCATGCCAGGTTCAACATCCAAACCCCCTGGCTGTCCAGCTCAGGGGGAGCACAGACCTGCCCTTGCTTGCTGCAGTGGGATACTGACCCGTAGGGGAGGCTGAGCCCCCAGGTGCCATCTCCAGAGCTTGCCCACTGCCCTGTGCCTACAGGAAATAGTGGGACTGCCATTCCCACTGAGGTCCCAGCAGCTGCTTCTGCAGGGAAGAAAAACTGCAATGAGCTCCCATTCAAAATGGAAAGGTGAGCTGCCATACTTCATGCACTGCTGGGGAGAAAGGGGACTGACCTTTCTTCTTGAGAACAAGAGTAATAAAAAATATTTACCTCACAACCTGAAAGGGTCATCTAACAGTTCGTTCAGTTAAGCCTTGCCAAAGCTACAAAGTGAACATATAATATGGTCTTTATTATAGGAAGTGTCAGACTGTCTTGCCAATAGCTGGTACGGCCAGCCCACCTCCAGCAGGTAATTGCCTTTGGAGGTTTAATTTGGCTGGAAGTATTTCTGCTAGATTGAATTGTATGGAGTGTCAGACCAGGGTTTGAACATTTTACATGTGAAATAAAATTGAATCATGATAAAGTTTGCAGGCTAGAAGTCAGTTTCAAAACCAGAGTATCAAGTTTCTTGGGGAGGCAGAAGTAGTTTGTGTCCTTGGAAACAGCTGTTACCTGTTGTTCTTTCCCCTAAGCATGAATATTGCCATGGCAAATGAGGTTGCAGTCATCTGTCGCTTGTTATACAAAAACAGACTTCATTTTCTGGAAATTGTATTGTGCAGTGTGTTGTGCTTCGTGGCATTTGGACTCGTGGTGTTTTTTACAGTGAGGCCATCAGCCTGCTCTGCTGGATGAGTGTGGGAGTGTCACTGGGTGCAATTCACTGTCTGTCTGTAGTATTTCAGGCTTTCGGTGCCGTCCAGCTCCTGAAAACAGCTCTCACTATAAAACCCAGCCAGGCTGCTGGGGAAGGCTGTAAAACCCTCTCAGCATCCTCCAAGGAATGCAGCAGCACTGGGCTCTTCCTCCTCACATGTCCTTAAAGATTCCAGTCCCATCACCAGCAGACAGGAGTGTTCCAGGGAAGCCCCACTCAGAGCAGGCTGTTTTTGTGATTAAACTGAAAGGTTGGAGGTGAGACCAAGCAGATCCTCTGTGGTTTTCCAGGTGGGAAGGTGTGTCAGGAGCACAGCAGAGGGGAGCTGGGATGCTGACATTGACCCAGCAGGTACAGCAGGGTGAACGCTTCTGTTAAGTCTGAATAGAATCCAGCTTGTTCTGGGCTGAAGTTGGGAGATCAACAGAAATAATATTATTATAAACTTTAGCCATAAAGTAAATGAAGTGCGACTGAAAAGTGAGCTGTGTGAACAATGTCACCTTGATAGCTTCTTGATCTCTTCATTTCCTATTCACAGCCCCCCATAAAGTAGACCCAGGCATTCTGAAAATTTATTTTGACCTCTTGCCCAAAATAAAAGTGTGGAAATAGGATTAAATGTTATCATCAGGGCAAATCAGGGAGTCCTTACAGAAACACTAAGCCTTCCTGAATGACCAGGCTGAGTATAGGCTCCCATTTGGGTCCTGCCAGAGGGCAAAAAAAATCTCAAAACTCAGCATCTTTTCCACTATCTTCCAGTATTTCAAGAAGAATTCCTTGTAGAAGCTTAGTGTTGCCAAGAGAATTGAGATTTTCTATAGTGGGAGTTTGCTAAAAAGTCTGTCAGTAGGTTTTTTCTGATAAAAAATTCCTTGTCCAGTGTGATGATCTCATATAAAAGATTCTTTTAGGGCTGGGAAGGATGGAGTTAGAGGTCTCTGAGTTGCAGACCAGGCAAAGGTTTCAATGCTTTCATTTTTTAAGCTTTCTATCAGCTGATTATTTTTCCTGGTAACTCTAGACTGAAAAGTGTGTAATTACTCATGTTTATTATTCTAGCTGTTCAGACTTTAGGAGGAAACTTTTTTTTTTTGATGACTGAATATTGTCATCTAGCTTTTTTTTTTTGTAGCACTCTGGTATGGGAAACTCTAATTCAGGAAGACAAATAACAAAATCCAGGCTGGCAGAACATCTGCTTTGACAATACTCCAAGCAGGATTGCAGGGCAGTATCATCTTTACCTATTTGTTATTGCAGAGCTTGTCCTTTCCTTGCCTTGCAACTTTGATTTCACCACAGTGTTTAATCTTGGATTTTCAAATCTTTTGCATGGGAAAGGTATTTATAATTGGCTTCTTCGGAGGCTGCTGGCATATTTATGGGTAATTTTGTGCTGCTGAGAAGAACAGGCATTATTAACTCAAATGAGCCAAGTTGCCTATCTGCTGAAGTCCTTTGGCAGCAATTAAAATTCAGATGTTTGCACTGTATAAAGGTGCCAATTCCTTTGCAGGTCGTGGCCAGTCCTTGTCTCCAGTATTTTCTCTTTTTTGCCTTCAATATCTAATAGACCATTTAAATTGCACCCATGTTTTAATGCATGTACCTAAATATATTTTAGGTGGTAAAAAGTAACTAATAAAACTCTATAACTACAAGTGTAGGTCAGTTTGCAATCTGTAAAGTCTTTTTCTCTTATAGTAACTCACCGTCCCTTCCCACCACAAACATTTTCTTACTTATTCATTCATTTTTGTGCAAATACGCATCATGGCATGATCTTTACCAGGAGGGGGATCTTTGGGAGCATTTATTTATGCCAGCATTCAAAAGAGATGCTGAGCTATAAACATTTCCACTAGAGAAATATCTGAGCCCCAAAATTAAATGCATATGTCAGAATATCCTCCCTTGACTCGCTTTGACGCTGAACATAAACTCTTCATGTGAGCCTTAGCACAAAGCACTAAACTTCTGGAAAGAGAAATCTGCATGTAAGTATTTCTATATGTTTTTATGTTATTTTTGGCTGATTGCTGGCGTGCTCCTATTCTTTCTGATCACAAGAAAGCACAAGAGGTGATGGGCCACATGCTGTAGGGCCCACTCTCTGACAGTTGTTCAGCAGACATAAACCAGTACACTCCAGTTTCCCACATGAAACATATTTCCAAGGCTCTGGTTTTTTTTTTTTTAATTTTATTAAGTGATGACTTCTGAAAAGAGCAAGACCCACATTATTTCTATCTGAGGCCAGGCTGTCCTCTTTCCATGTCTTCTGTCAACTTTTATCCCAGTAAGATTGCCAGCTCTTCTGAGCAGAGTAGCCCAGGTGTTAATCTGATACCTTGTCATTTGTTTTATATCACCTGGAATTGGATTTTGAAGCGATTACTCATGCTGTGTCTGTGCTGGGATCATTTCTGCAATAATGTGCTATTCTGTATGAGTAATAGTGTTGGAATTTAGCATCTTCTTGGGAGCAAGAACATGTCTTGTACTTTCTCCTTTTTGTTGTAGATAGTAAAGCAAAGAACAATGTTTCCTGTCATAAACCTCAACAAATGGAATTATTCATCATAGTCTGTACAGGACATCATGGGAGATGCTTGAAGGACTGAGGCTCAAAGTTTTAATGTGCTTAGGGCTTTCTATATAAATGTTTTAAATTATTAAATGCCATTTATTTTTATGCATCTCTGATGGCACTTTTATCATTCAGAAATTGTCTGTTCACTGGGGTTTTCACAAATATGAAATATTCAAAAGATTAATTTTGCATTTCAGGAGAACTTCATTTGACTTTGTAGATCAAAGTTTTCTTATATTGATCTATAAGCAAACATCTTGAGACTGTATAGGCAGAGTAAATATTTAGATAATAATGCAGTATATTGCAGTGGCTGTGAATTGACAAGAGATACTAATTTCCTTTTGAGTGGTGGTTTTTTATTTAAGTGCCTGGGAGTTCATAAGTGCACATGGTAAAGTTTGTATCAGATGCATGTGGAGTGAATAAAATTGGTCCATATTTCAAAGTGTGACACCATTTCAGTTGTAGTGACATTAAGTGACTCTGGCCAGATGAGCACCCACTCCCAAGCATTGTCCATAACTTCACAGACAGGAATCAGATGTTAGAAAATTCCATTTATTAAATCCTGAGACAGGTATAAGAAAGAACTACAGGAGGTGTTAAAAGCTAGTAATTGCATTAATTTAAATTCTCTTGATATATCTGATATAACTGTGGTTTTGATGAGTGCGAGGCAGCTATTTGTAAGTACAGCAGGAACACCTTTGAACTTCTGGATGCTCTCCTTGCTGAATGAATGTCTCTCCAGATAACCACTAAAAGGCACAAATTCTTCCTACCTTCCTGCCTCCAATGTGATGCTGTATGTTTGGAGTAAAACACCACTCATTTTCTTACTGTGTCTGGTTGTGTCCTTCCAGAAACCTCAGCAACAATAAGATCAAGGAGATCCGCGAAGGCACCTTCGATGGAGCGTCAGGAGTGCAGGAGCTGATCCTGACGGAGAACCAGCTGGAGTCTGTGCACGGGAGGATGTTCAGGGGCCTCACAGGGCTGAAAACTCTGTAAGTGCAGAGCCCTGCCTTGGTTCTCTCTGAGTGGGCTGGGAGTGCTCAGCTTCAGCCGTGCCTGCTAAAATATCTGATATTGCACAGCAGGTGCTACTGCTGGGGCTTGGAGCACCCTCATGAGGGTTTAAAAACATCTCTGGTCCTGGGCAGGTTTGAGATTTATCTGCTATTTTTGTAAAATGGACAGATTTTTGGGTATTTCAGGACTGAAATGATGGCAAACCTGACGTGTGTCCAATCCATGCACTTCCAATCATTAAATGCTTTATTATTTTGTTATTTCCTGTGGAAACAAGGCACACAGGAACATGTTTGCTATGTTTGTCCATCCTCCCACTCCTCCTCCACCCAAATTGGAACTGTGCTGTAGAAAGAAAGTACTTGACTAGGTGGGGCTGTCAGTAAATAGACTCTAGCAGTCAAAATACAGTTAAAATCTGCAATTTATTCATTAGCAAGAAATACTTCTTATGTTGCAGGGTATCGTGGCACAATTAGTCCAGTCCTTACTCAAGTGTAAAAAAGAAATTCAAGTTTCATTTCAAGGACTTTGTTCTGTAATGACAAATATGGAACTTTTGCTGTTCCATTAACATTTTTTGTGGTTACAGCCATCTGTTCTTTAATTTAATGTATGCACTTTACTAAGGGATTTGAAAATACTGCCCATAGATATTAAATTAATTTTTATACTGTAAAGCAGCCTGTGGCAGTGCTCCTAAACAAAATTCAGCATTTTTTAATAAAAAGATGCTTAACATTCAGCTATCCTGCTGACCTGACCTACATTTCCCCCAGCTGATAAAGCAGTCTAAATATACACAGCATGATACGAGGATTTGTGAGTATAAGTTTTCTTTCAGGAAGGGCACATGGTGCATGGTGAGCCATGATATGAAACCAAAGGGTTTGGCTTGAGGGACATATATTGCTATCCATTAATTGACTTTCTTTCAGCATTAAAATAGTAATCTTTTGCAAAGGGGCTGCATTCGTCAGGGTCATGGTCCAGCTTTTTAAAGACTGTAGGTTCCTGAAATGTAATAAATCACTGTGCAGGACATATTGGCATTCAAATCCATCCATCCCATCTTGCAGTTCTGCTGCCTGAGATGTCCTGCACAGGGTAGGGAAAGGTTTCTTGCTGCTGCTAAGCCACTGAGGGCCTTATTCTCTCATTCACTATCTGTTCATTTCCATGGTCTTGACCCAGCAAGGTGTGTCTCTGTGCCCTGGGAGTCCTTCATGACACAGTTTCAGCCCAGCTGCAATCCCAAAATTGCAGAGACCCTGGTGCCTCTGGTGGTGACTGTGCAGAGAGAACAGTGATGCCAAAGCAGCACAGTGTTCAGCCTCAAACACGGAATGTTTGTGAGGACGCTGTGGTTTCTTTCCCAGCCATATCTAATCTCTCTTTAGTGATTTTCAGGTAGCTATTGATGTAGCATTTCAATGCCCAGCTGGCAGATACCAATCTGAGATTTGAATCCAGACTCCTAAGGGAATCTGAATTTCCATTGTTCACTGCATGAATTTGATACCGAGGAGTTAACCCTCCTCAATTTGGAGGATCAGTTCACTGGAGCAGCAGCATGAGCTGGGTGTATTTTGTGGGTTTTTGGTAGTGTGCTTTAATTACTGAATAATTTTTCACCTAAGTAGGAATATCACAACAGTGCAGTGATGTTTACAGACACAGATATTGATTGGGGTGCAGTGTAACAAATACACACAAGCCTTTTTTGCAATGGAGTGAAACAAGATACTCCAGTCTTTCAGATTAATTGGTCTTTATTGTCGAGTTCATTGTTACCATAACAACTCCGAGAGATGGATCTTCCAAAACACAGCGCTGATTCATCTGCTACAAGCACCAAGCAAAGACCATTTTAGAGAATGATTACTGGTGTTTCTCTTCACAATTAATGATGATAATGATATTTCAGAGCTTGTGCTAGGTCTGAAAATCTTTCCTAAGATATTCCTTGATTTTTGATGAGGATACTGTTTCTTTCCATATTTTGCAGTGTGGATTACAAGTAACATCCATGATAGGAGCAGAAGTAATGAAGTATTGTTTTTGTCATACACTTCTGGCAGTCTTTTTCAATTGATCTCTGAAATACGTCTCAACTTACTCTCAGATATTTATTAAATTGAGCCTTTAGTTTTTATTTCAAGTTTGTCACTAGTCATAATTTTAATTGCATATTGCTTTCAGATGTGCAGCTCCCATCAGCCTCTAATGTTGTGTGGAAGAGATGCATTTTAAATTCATGAGGCCATGTTTACATGAATCTAACCATCCTCTAGCTGTGTTCTACTTTAGCAATCAGTAAAAGCAGAGTGCTTTCCAAAGCAGAGTGCTTTCCAAAGCATCTGTCGATGCCCTTGGTAAAGCACCTCCTATCCTGAAATTATCCCCCCTCCCAGCAGTTCCTAATTCCCTGTTTTCATCCTTGCAGGATGCTGAGGAGCAACTCTATCAGCTGTATAAACAATGACACCTTTGCTGGCCTGAGCTCAGTGAGGCTCCTTTCTCTGTATGACAATCACATCAGCACCATCACCCCTGGAGCCTTCAGCACATTGGTCTCTTTGTCTACAATGTAAGTTAGCTTTTTATGCTATGAACATGTCATGGTGCCCTTCTTCTGTGCTTTCCTCTTAAAAAGACAATGTTTCAGTTCATGTGGAAAACCTCATCTAGGGGAAGAAAACTCCATCCTATTGAAATCACAGGTTTGGAGGATACAAGGTGTGATTTAAAAGAAAAATTGAATTTTTTCAGCTGGAGTGGCTGAAACCACTTGGAGGTTGCCAGCCTCAGGCAGGACTGTGTTTTGCTGTGTCATAGCCCAGTGCAATGAGCAGTGGAAGGTCATGTAAAACAGCTTGTGCAGATTGAAAGGGCGTAGCTTATCCCACACTTCAGCTCCCTGAAGCTGCTTTAGGGTCAGTAGAGACTGATATTTTAAGAACAGCTTTCTTGAGTTTCACTTAAATGAGTTAAACATCAGAAGTCTACTAGCTAATTCTTTCATTTTTAGACCATCTGAAGACGACGAAATTCTCAAGTCTTACTGAATGTGAATTTGAAAATCCCAGCGTAAACTTTCTTTTAATTCTCTTACACTTCTCAGTCATTCTTTGAAGTATTTCCCATGCCTCTTAAATACTTTTAAATGCTTTTTTAGTGTGTCAATTTTAATAAAGTACAGACTGATAAATATGGAAAGAAAGTCTGCCTTTTGTTTCCAGCTGCGAGAGGGAACCCTGGTGTTGCTGTTAATGGAAGTTGTCTGTCCTGAAAATACAGCCTAATTGTCCAGTCAAAATAAACTCTCAGTGCTATTGCATTTCAGGTTTGGAAAGGACTTTCCATCATGTTTGGGTGAAGAAAGAGGTGTTGAATCTCAGTTGTTTTGTTGCTCACACTTTCCTTTTGCTGTTATAACTTTTCACCAGCAAATCAGTTATCATTTTGGCATTAGCTCCGTGCAGCATAAGGAACACAGAATTTTCTTTCCATTTATGTTGCGTAGTCCCGGGAGTCTCCTTGAAATTGATGGACAGAGAGAGAAACACAACCAGATTATTTTTATTGACAGTTTTCAAGTCTGTGGTCAAGGCAAGTGGCCAAATTCAGCTTGTTGTCACTGCTGTGGGCAGTGCCTGCTCCTCTCTCACTTGTCTCTGTGCTTCCTTCCCTGGCTCCATCAGTTGTGAAGCCCCTGCCTTGCTTGCGTAGAATTGTCTTTGTCATATTTTGTTACAAGATAGCCCATTTTCTTTGTTCAGCTGTGAAAAAATTGTTGCACTTTCTAGCAAGAGCAATTAAAGCTGCTGCTAATTAGACTGCATTGCTTTGGCACTGATGTATAATCCTGTTGGTTCCTAGCTGTGTCTTGATGGGAAGGTTTGTTCTTTGACACGTTTTCATTCTGTGTTTGATCTACAGACAGAAAAGGTGTAGTTTTGACTTCTTTAGACACTGGGTTGAGGCCGTGGTGATTTTTGACATGTAAATGCAGAATTCAGCTGCGTTCATTTCCCAGCTCCATTGTAGGTGGATGTATTGGATGACAACAGCACTGAAGTTAGATAGTGTGACTGCTTTTCCTGTTCAGCCCACACTTTGGGAGCTAATCGGTTATTGTGATGACTTATTTTTACATCTATTATTGGGAGACAAAAATCCATGCAAAGTTCCATTTTCATTTTTATATTGGCATATTTACAGCACTAAAGAGTATTGCTCCTTTTGTTCTTACTCTTTCTGAGTCAGTCTCATTGATATTCTCAAAACATGGACACCTCTGAAAATAACACTCAGACTAATGATTTTCAATAGAGGAAAAACATCTATTTCGTAGAAAAATAGGCATTTTTATTGGTTATTAATCAAACTACGTACTGTAGCATCTTAATTTGAAGTGTGCATGCACTTCATACAGAGAACTCAGTCGTGTCTTTTAGTCCTTACACACTCAAGGGGACATATTTGCAGCAGAACTGGTTTTCCATGGGTTATTATTAAAATAACTGCATGAAGCTAATGCCAGAATGACATCTAACTATTCTTGTGTAAACTTAACCTGAATTCCAGAATATATTTTCAACCTAATTTCAAAAACATCCAGATGTGTTTCAGCATGTTTTTCTAACAGGTCACTAGAATCCATTTGAATAGTTAATATTCTATGACTTCTTTGCAATTTTGAAGAGGGACTTGTAGTAGGATATGCATATTTCATTCCTCAAGACTTCTATTTCCCCTTGATTTTTAAAATATGTCTATGTCCTTGAGTAAACACTTCTGTATTTAATGTTAGTACAAAGCCTCTGTTAAAAGTTTGATTGCTGTATTTCTGTCTGAGTGGGTAAATCACTATTGTATGTGTAGGAACTCTGATTATTAATAATGAATTTTTACATCAGTTTTTCTGCCCAACATTACTGTTTCTGATTTGAGAACTCCACTTGAATAGTCAGATTCCACAGTAAAGCTTTTGCATATAATTAGCCTTTCCAGATGTTCAATTCCATTTCAAGTTGAGCAGGGAATGTCTTTACCCATGTGATACTTTAAGGAGAGCCTTCCTCTTACATTTCTATCAAAAGTTGCATCACAGTCTTGCCACAGAAAGAGCATGTATGTAGGGACATGTGTGAACTTGCTACTGCATTAAAGCTAAAAATCCCTGCTCTGCAGTGGGAAAAGGATAAAATGTTGCTAAAGTAGCAGAAGGATTTGTGGAATTGCTGACAAGATGAATTTGTCCTTCTTTTGCCTGGAGTGATTTGAATTTCTAAATGGTAGATTTGTTTATTTATTAATTTTCTCTGTAACAACCTGTTTCTTTCTTACTGTCTAATAAAAAGCCTAACCCAACTTCCAAACTAAAGATTCCAAAAATTTTACATCATATGTTAACCTGTGTTTGCCAAGAAGAAAAGGAGGCTTTGTGGATGGTTGCTGCTGCTCAGCTAGTGAGCAGGAGCGCATTAAGTCAAAACAATCTCTCCTCTCTAGACAGGGATAATTACTATTTTTTCATGTGGAGCATTTTGTAGCTTGAATATTTGTGAAAGTTTTTGCTACTTCTTTGTAAGACACTCTCTAGATGTGCAAAGTGTCCTTTACACTCAGAGCTGCTGGTTTTCCAGAAACCTGATTATACACACCTGCCTTTTGTTTCCAATTGTGGATTATTATTTAATTCTGAGGATTTGTGTCATGGAAGTAGCTCTGTGGGTATGATCTCACTCTCCTCCATCAGTGGAACAAATGGCCTTTGAAGCACTGGCTCACTTAGTTTAGACATTTGGTTTAGGTGCTCTGCTCATGCCAGAGTGTATCAGTGTGGAAAATATACAAAGCATCCTGCATGTGGTCCTGTTATGGATTAAAGAAAATGGAAAACAATTCAGAAGGAAAGCAGCTAGAATTAGAGTATTGCTTTTGGTGCTTTTTTGCACCTTCTGTCTGAAAGCTCTGGTGTAACCTGTTGGTTTTCTCACCTTTCTGCAATGGGTTAGCCTTGCCTTTGAATCTTAGCGTGAAGCAGGTGGAGTATTTTTACGACATTGTGCTGAGTTTTCTGCTCCCCCCAGTTCTCCTTTCTCCACGATGTCCATTAGGCTGTGTTAGATGCACGTGGGATTGACCCCAGAGCTGCAGGGCAGAGCAGTGATGGGAGCAGGCTGTTCTGCAGTGCTGAGAGCAGCTGTAAATCATATTGTGGCTATGTGATGTTGGCCTACAACCTACGGAATTTTGGAGTTGCTTTGGGTTTGCTTTCTAACTGCCGCACCTCAATTGTGCCATATGTTTTTGTCTTCAGCACTGTTGTTTTCTGAAGGAATTGTTTGGCTGAAGTCCTGATGTGATTGTGACTGCATGTTTAGGTTTGTGAAAGCACATTGAGTGAAGACTTTTAAGCTACTTCAGCTCCTACACCTGCACTTGAAGTGCCTATTTCTTGCCTTGAAATTTCTTGTCTTAAAAGATATGCTATGATTTAAAGAAATTTCATTATCATCTTTCTTTCTGTGCTACCAAATATTAACTCCTGGACATATTCACATGTGGTGTGAAAATTCCATCGATGTTAGTTTAGATACTTCATTTTCCGTACAGAGGCTCTGACAGCTCATTTTTCTTCCATGAGGCAACCTCAGACTGAGGCTGTTGATTTCCCCTGCATGTGCACATAACATGGCCAGCTCTCTCTTTTTACCAGGGATATCAGCCTCTTTCCTTCTGCAGTTTGGTTGGAAAAGAGCTGCTGAGCCAGGCTGTGTGGAGGACCCGTACCTCTGGTGGAGGCTGTCAGATGATTGCTCTGGGGGCTGCACACCACAGTGCCATGACTAGGCTGCAGCTCTGTGTGAAAGATATTTCGGGAGCTGGAGCAAGATTTGAAGCAGACCCCACAAAGTTCACAAGGCAGCTGAGCAGATGCTTTTCACTACAGATATCCAGAGCTGAGAAAACTTCCTAAGTGGCTCAAGATGACAGTGCTGCTTTCTATATGCATATATAGGACTATCCTTGCTGTTTCAATAGAAAACCCAAATTCAGCTTGCCAGTGGCTCCCTCCTGGCTCTGGTTTGTATGGGCTGGAACAGAGGTGAGGGGGGAGTGCACTGGGGCAAGTAAATGATCATGTTGAAGATCATGCAGACATAGGTGCAGTTTGAGAGGTGAGTTTACACTGGGGTGTGAGCTGTAGCTTGGGTTGAATTCCACTATAAATCCAGCCCTGGCTGTCTTGTAAGTATGTCTAAATAATAATTGTAAGCATTTTGGTTTATAAACAAATGTCTATATATGCATAACTCTATATATATATATATATTTTAATTACAATCCCAGCCCTAGCATTAAACTTCCTGCATAGAACTTGCCAGATCTGTGGAATGGAGGAGGGATCTCACAGGAACAGAACACAGGAAAGAGCCTGGACCTGGAGCCCCCCATCTCTCTGTAGTTATTTCAGTGTTTCTGTGTGATCATGTGTAATGGAATCATGTCTTGTTCCCTTTCAGTAATTTGCTGGCTAACTCCTTTAATTGTAACTGCCATTTGGCCTGGCTGGGGAAATGGCTGAGGAAGAAGAGAATTGTCAGTGGAAATCCACGCTGCTTGAAACCCTTTTTCCTAAAGGATATTCCAATCCAAGATGTGGATGTCCAGGACTTCACCTGCGATGGTAAGAAAATCCAGTTTGATTTGGCACTCATGATAATGTTGGCGCCTCTGTGAGAAGGTGCCTCCCTGCCAAGCAGTGCTGCAAAGTAAACATTTCGGGTTAGTGATGAACAAGGCAGCTACCTAGAGCTGAAGATCATGGTTCTCTAGCAGAAATATATTTTTATTCTTTATTTCCAGTTTCTGAATTTCTCCTATGAACACCTAAATACAAGAATTAATTTATTATAGGCAAATGCTCTGCTTTGTCAAATCCTGGTGTAATCCTGGGCCTTCCTCCCACTTCTTTATTCATACTCTTAGATAACACTCTAAAACCAGTGGGTTTGAAAAGTCTTTTAGATTTGGGTATTCTTCAGGGTCACCAGTAGCAGGTGAATACAGGGAAATAAAGAAACACTTAGATATTATTTGAAATGACTCAGTGATGCATCATGCTTTGTTGGGTCTATATAGGTTTAAAAGAAAATACCCTGACATTTCTTTTATTCTTCAGATAGAGAATGTTTTGTCTTCTGGTTTTGTCTTCTGGTCAAGCAGATTTTAGAGAAAATAGTAAGGAGAAAATTGCCTGATGTATGCCCTGCTAACTTGATTTGTAACATGTTCAGACCAGATAGGCTGGAGGTGCAGTTAGTCATACCTCTAAAGACAATAAGTGATAGAAGTTCCCTACGTAGAGTAAAAATTAATTCCTGTCCTAGTCAAGCAATCTGGCAACAGGCCCAGGTTCTTGAGCTCAGAGCTCAAGAGACCCAAGTTTAGTCATAAAAGAATTAATTCACTTTTAATTTGAGAGAAAAAAACCCCAAAACCAACCAAAATCCTGGTCCACAGAATGACATTCCACACTTGGGAGAAAAAAAGAATCTTGGTGCACAAAATGTCATTCCACAGTTGGGAACTTTTTCTGTCATGCAGTCACTTGGAGTCGAGGCAAATGGAAAGTAGGTGGTGGCAGGGTGTGAAACACAGAACACAGGGGAAAATTAAATATGCTGAAAAAACATGCTCTTTCTGCAGGTTTATGAAGGACTTTGAATTTTGTTTCCAATCATTAAACTCAGCAGGGAAGAAAAGAAAAAAAAAACTTCTCTGTTCTTCTGTAGTCTGGTGGTGCCTCCCCATCCCTCTGAATGCAAATCATTCCTACCCATCCAGTCAGGGGTAATTCTGTTATCTTGTACCAGGACTTCCAGTCTTTTTCTTTAATCTCAATGCTCATGGGTACCTCCAGCAGAGAGAAGAAAGAAACAGATCTGTCTCAATTAGTCCGTGCATGGGTTAAAAGGAGAAAGCAGGCGGCACACAGCGGCAGCAGCCTGGGAGCTCGGGGTGTCCGTGCGGGCAGCTCAGGCTGCCTGGGCTCACCCACAGTTGTGTGCTTCCCCTCCTGTCATCCAGGGAATGTGCCACTAAGTGTTTCCTTCCCTGCACGTCGTGATCCTGCGGCAAGCATGTGCCTTATGTTTTGCAAAGCCTGTTGCTTTTGGGGAAAATCCATGCTTTAATGTTCTTAGCTTCAAAGCGTCCGTTTCTACTGCAGAAACCCTATTGTTCTTCAATTACGAGATTTAATCTGCTGTTTATGGACCTTTGAAACCATTTTTGGAGAAAGTTGATATTTTTATGTGTGCACAGATGGATTGCCAGCAGTTGGAAGTGTGCTGCTTCGGTTTGTTGTTTGCCTGGTTATCGTTGTTAAAAACAATGAGGCTTTACAATTCAGGTCATAAATAAAGCGCCAGGCTGACTTTAAAAAGTAAAAAATAAACATATAAAAGCTGGATTTTTAAAAAAGTCTTCTGAAAGGAGAGTAGATAGTGAATATTATCTGTCTAGATGAATTTAAGGGCGGTGTGCCGGTTGAGTTCTCAATTTCAGCTGGCATATTGCAGGTGGGGGGAGGATTTGGGATTCATACAACTGATTGCACTGCAATTTGCAGAATTACGAAGTAGATTCTCCTGGGGAAAAAATATTTATTTTAAAATATTTCTATTCAGTTTATGAATTGTTCATGTTGCCTAAAGAACCTGCATCAAGGCAGGGGGATCCAAAGCATTGGATCTACTTTAAAATATTGTGATGGCTCTCTGGATTCAGGGGCTCCCCTCCCTGGTCCTTGTCCGCAGTCATCTTCAGAGTGGGTGCCCTGAAAAGCTGATTTCCTCCCCCTTCTGCTCTCCCTGTGCAGGTAATGATGAAAGCAGCTGCTTGCTGTCCCCTCCTTGTCCTTCCCAGTGTACCTGTGTGGACTCAGTGGTTCGCTGCAGCAACAAAGGGCTGCGGATGCTGCCCAAGGGAATTCCCAAGGACGTGACTGAGCTGTAAGTTACCTTTTACCTATTCCTTCCCTCGAGAAGTTCATGAAACTGCATCATAGTGAGGCTTTGTAGGTCCTTGGGGGTTTTGCCCTTGACTTTAGTCGTCAATGCTTTGTGCTTTGGTGCATCCCATATGTTCTGACCATTATTCTTATTTGTCCCTTGGCTGAATAAATTGCTCTGTAATGGGAACAGAGTTTATCTGTCCTTGTACCCATTAATTCTGGGTGTAGGAACAAATGCATATATTAGTCTCAAATAATCCTGTAGTGCTTCTGTGAGAGCTCAAGCTCACAGTTTGAAGGGATGATGAAAATATGTTCCTGAGTTACGCAGCTGTGAGCTAATTATCCTCTGAGGAGATTAAAAAAAGGAAAAAGAAAGCCGGTGGTGGAAACAAGGAATTCTTTTCTCCAAACCTCATGAAATGGCTAAAATAACAGACAATTAGATTATATTGTAAAGTAAATTCATCCTAGTTGAGAACCATCTTTCTAGTTGCCTTTTCATCTACGCCTCACTAGGAATTTATAGTGGATTTTCTTTCCATGGAAAGAAAATACACTGGTGGAACTGCTTGGCTTAAGCAGTTGGCAGTAGAAATACTGAGCTTTTCCCCTTTAGGCCCTTATTCAAATCTATCCCAGGTGAGTCATTACTGAGACTTGTTACAATCTCATCAACATTTCTACGTGAAAATAATTGCTTGAGTTCGTTGGTATGTTTGGTGAATTTTATAATGAACTAAAATCTGATTCTGCTGTTTTCTAGTATCTACTATTATTTTTACACCTTTCACAGTGGGAGAGTGGGGTTTACTCTGTTTTTGAGTGTTGCAGTCAGATACAAGGCTTTGTTGCTGAATGAGAAGGGTACTGCAAGTGCCTGTGGTAACTCAAATTAACATGGAAACTTTGCATTAATGAATACATTCTTGGAACACTGTTGACCAGGGCGTGGGGAATAGGAATATGAATTAAAAGCTAATTGCTGGCCTGGGTTCCCTTATCTATTGCCGTCAGTGGTGAGAAGTCTGCAAGGTTGTCTCTGTTCTGCTTTTGTTCAGGTTTCATTGCATTCAAATGTAACTTGCCAACAGTAAGATATCACAGATGTTACTTTGATTTCCACTGCCACACTGAGGAATTTTTATGTTTAAATTTTGCATATTGAGTTTTGCTGATACTATCTGATGCACTGACGACATAACTTTCACTAAAAGAGTAGAATTAATCTCACATTCTTAAACACTGCTACATTTCTTAACCATTTCTTGGCAAATGAGGGAATAGCCTGGAACTGAGCAGTTTGAGTTCATAGGAGTTTACGTGACTGTCTTCTTCAGTAGGAGCCTCTTGGCTGTGCAAAGCTCTAGTTCAGCTTTCTGCTTTCCATCCAGAAATGTGTCAGCAGAACACAGACAGCCGTGGACTGCCTGGCTCTGAATATTTCATATTCTGCAAATATAACCTTTGAATCTGTCCCAGCTGTCTCAAAATTCAATCCTGATCTCATTCTCCTCTCAACCAACATAAACTGAGCTCCTTATTTGTATCTACATCAAAAGATGGGTTGCAGGTACTGAAGCATGAAATTTCATGTGTTTGTGGAAACTGTGACAAGAATGAAATAAGTAAATAAAAAATAATCAATCCTACTTGCTTTTCTTCTGCTTCCAGATTGAAATAGAGATGTTGCCCATAACTAGGAGGAGCAGTATCATGCAGGTTGCAGGTTACCAGTGTGGACTTACACATTTTTTTGTTCTGTGTGTGAGAATTGCCATTGTTGCTGTGATAAGCAGCATCTCCTGTGGGCCCCAGCCTCTTGCCTCATCTTGGGGACAGCTGGAACCTGGAACCTGGCAGAGAGAGCCCAAAAGCTTTCTGGGCACAGGGTGAAAGAGACTTATCTTGGTCAGTTGCCCAAGGCCACAGTCACGGGTGCCGAGGAGATGACAAGGACACGCAGAGCCTCTTGTCCTTGTACCCCACAGCTCCCTCCCTGCAGGAGACAGTGCCAGGGTGCACAGGAGCATTTCAGTGCCATTTTTATGAATGCACCACTCTGACTTTTATAACCTTCCATTGCTGATGTATTCATCTGCCAGGCACATTGGTTGCAGTGCTTTTTATTAAACTGCAGTGCTTTTGTACAACATGGTTTAAGAAAAAGGGCTGCCATGGATCTATTTAAACCACTCTGTTGTGGCTGAATGTAGCTTTCTCAGAAGTTCCTTTAAATTCTTTTAAAGGTCTTAAAATAGTCTTAAAGCAGGAATCCTTTCCTTGTAGCAGGTATTAAATAGCAATGTGCAAAAATGAGCATATCTCTTGTACAGGCACATAGGGAAAATGTTACCCTTTCTGGGTCAAATTTCACTGTACCTACACTCAGCAAAAAAAGATCCCCAGCAAAGTTTCATTGCAGGGTGGACTGGAGGCATAGACTGAATTCTCCCACTGTTCATTCTGAGTTTCTGGTTTGGATGTATATACAGACAAGACATGTGAAAACCATTATCTCCTTCATAATTGGAGCTTGGAATGATAGGAGACATCCCCGTGTTTGGTTTGTACCACCCTCGGGAGGAGGGATTACCTTGGCAGGGAAGGCTTCCATCTAGAACAGCGCTGAAAAGATCCCTAAGTGTCTTGGCTTTTTAGAGGAATGATGATGCAAGAAATTTCTATTTCCCAGCTATTCCTTCAGAAAACCTCGTCATCACGGGCAAGCTATCTTCCAGCTGCTTGGGAATAGGAAAATATTATGTTGTTTCTTGCAAATTCCTTCTCTGTATATTTACATACTGCCTACGTTTTTTCCCCACTGTTTGCTTGCCCTGAAGAGAAACCTTGAGTTTTTTGAACATACTCAGTTTTCTAGTCCAGATGTTCAGAAGTAAAATGTTCATGCAATGAGCTAGTTTGGAACTTAGCCTTGCTGCTGCTTAGTGTTTAGGCTTTCCTTTTCTTCTGTTTTTTTCCCCCAAATCTGTTTGAACTAAGTTTCCCATGCTCTTTCTCCTTTTATGTATTACCTCAGTGTGTGAACACCAGATCTTTTTCTTTTATTCACAAAAGTATAGTCTATTTCTAATAAAGTCTTATCTGACAGCATCCAGCTGCTTTTATGGACCTACAGCAAATAACATTTTGCACTGGGGAAAAACATTGGAGGCAATTATGTGGACGGCGTGTGCATGAGCTGTAACATAATGAGCGTGGTGTGTTTTAGAATAAATATGTACCAATCATGTCATCTCTAGACTCCAAATGTTGTCATGACACTGAGCCATAGGATAGCACTGGTGGGACTGTTAGGAAAGCCTGCATCCATACATCATTATTAGAGATTATTTTTCCTTCCATTTATATTAATGCATGCTAATATTTGCATTACTCTTGCAATTTCTCTTTCTCTCCTCACAAACCTTCTCTCTCCCATTTCTGTTTCTTGTTCTGCCTGGTAGGTTCATGTACTCAGCACATCAGTTTTCATATCAGCTTGGAGGTATTTGCTACCAATCCCAACCCCTTTTTCCAACTTCCAAGGCACTTGTGATTTCCTTTGCCTTGTGACTAAAAACAGTGGCTCGTACCTGGGCCGTGTAAATCGGTGCCATAAATCTGCTCTGAGCAGTTATGAGAGGTGTGGAATATTATAACAGTTTAGCACCATTTTTCAGTTTGCCTGTATTGCTGCTGATCAAAGGGAAACTCTGGGGTGAGATATCTGATGAAAATCATCTGCTTGAGAATGCAAATGCTCTTGTTTGTCTGGAAATTCACACTGTTTTACGCACTGACCCTGAGCACCGGCTTCGCTGAATTTTCCTGCGGTAATAAAGGAGAGAAACAATTAGGTCAAAGCTTAGGCTTATGTGGTGCTGCTTCGTTTTCTGCACAGGAGTATTCTCCCATTGAGAAAAGGGGTAAGTTCTGTCGAGGATATTTTAGTTACAGATGAAATAGAGAAACTAATCTGCATTTCAAACCTGATAATGTAGAAAAAGTGAATGGTGTTGATACTATCAAATAATGTATTCAGTGACCAGTGAAGTTTGAGTACGTACCAGGTGACATTAACACTGACAGAGACTAAAGGTTAAACTTCCTCTCAAACACAGCCACATTTCTGTGTGTAAAACACATAGGTTGTGGTTTGTACAAATACAGCAAAATCCAGAGTCCAAATTTGCCAAAGCTTAAGAAAGTTCAAGATCCACATTTGAACCTAAATCCACGCTTGAATTTTGTTTCATCTCAAGAAACTGTAATTGAAGCTCTTAAAATTCATGTTTTGTGGATGTTTCATCTTTCACATTCCAGTTCCTTTCTAGACCACCATTTTTAGGAAATGAAACTTGACTCCAAATTTTAAGGTATTGGGTATCAGCATTAAAAATTTTAGAGTGTAACTTAATTTTAGAGCTACATAAAATTGCCAAGTATCTTGTTTTTGTAATGTACCATTCTTTATGGAATATTTAAAGGAAAGGTTTTGTGTCTTTTCAATTACCGCCTGAGAACTGATTTCTCTCTCCAGTTTCTTCTCTTAGCACAGATTGCCACTGCGAGCTTGACTTTATGGCTGAATAGACATCTCAGTACAAAAAAGATTCCAAGTGATTCAAATTGTTACACGATGCTCTGGCACCTTGTGCTGGTTATATCACCTCCAATCCGAGTGGTTTCAGTATAAAAATAGACAAGCTGGAAAAAGAACAGCTGTCATTTTTTATGCATAGTTTTAAATTTTTTATGTGCAGTGTTGGTGTGTGTGGAAGGTGCTGGGGCTGCTGCAGGCCCTGGCCAGGCACTGGCTCCAGCACTTGGCCATGTTTTGGAAGAAGCCTCTCCAGATAAGAAGGTGGTGGCTTTCTTTCAGAACTGAACACATATTTTGGGATTTTTTGGTTTGTTTTCTTTTAGTTTTTGCTTGTTGGTTACAAGTCATTATTGAGATTTGAGGATTCTCAGCAGCATTCACACCATTTAAAAAAAAAAAATCCAGTCTGATATTTAAACTAGAGCCTAGAGACCTCAGGAAGCAAATGAGGTTGTTTTGGATAGTAGTCAGTGTCTATATTAAGGCAATTGACACTCAGCTTTGACTCTGAATATTAATGACTTGATTCTCCGAATTAAAATTAGACCTGTATTTTTCTTCATTCATACCAGAATTTCTCTGCATACCAGACACCATGGACATCATAATCCTTTGGCTAAAGATTGAAAAGAATTAAAAATTTAATCTTCCCTCTACATCACACTCTTTTATGGCTATTTTGAGGGTTTTTTTGGCAGGGCATCTGTAGCTTCATCTGTGCGTTTTTACTTATATATAAGTGTACATAAATACACAAAGTTTTGTGTCTCTGCCCATTCACCCTCAGGAATAATTCTGTTATTCACTCTGTCCAGCTTCCAGCCCTCTTGCAGCCCCATCCATCCTGCTGAGCCCACAAGGTGGGGAGGGGCTGCCCTGCACCCCCAGCTCTGACAGGGGCTCCCCCCCTGCTGCAGTTGTTTGCCTCAAATCTTGCATCCCAGTTTTCCTGATTCTTGGCAAGCTCTTATGCCCTAAAAGCCTTGGTTATTTCAAATTGCCTGAGCTCAAATGTGCTTTCAAAATGAATGCCTTCAGCTTAGAAAATGCTGCCATGCTTTGGATAATGTGGTGAGAGGTTTAACAGTGGTGAATTGTTCTTATGGATGCATGGAAAGTGTGTTATCCGTTCTTTTTCAGAGTCAAATTGTGTTTATTCAGAGACTCTACCACTGGTATATGTACTGCAGTTTTCTGCTATCACATTTATATAACCATCAAATTGCTGCAGTGCAAATCCAGAGCTATTCAAAGCAGATCTTCTGTAGGAGTTTAACTCCAGGGGTCTGCATGTCTCTGTTAGTCTGAGTCATAAAGCACTGAATTAAAATGTGCACCCTTGACTTTTGATTGCCCCAGAAAGCAAAATAGGAGGGGAAAAATTTTGGCTCACTACCATCAGTTTGTTTAAATTGCAGGCTGTTTCATATTGAGATCAACAAGAGAATATCCTGGAAATATGTTCCCGAAGAATTCAACATATTGCAGGAGTCTCCTTTCCTAAACTAAAATCATATATAACTTCCAAATACATAATACATGACCTGCTTTTGATTTCCTTCAGAAATCCTTAGGATTTTACATTTGGAATAAAGACTAGAACCTTAACTTGCCCTCTTGCATGGGCTTGAGATTTGTGGTTTTCTGGGATGGAGGGGAAGGTACAAACTCCTCGCGTTTTGCTGAACCCACAGCAGAGCATGACTGGGGGAAGGAGGCGTAGTTTGCCCTGCTTAGAAAGTACCATGCCTAAGCTCTGAGACTCTCCTCCATAACGATTTATGGTGTGAAATTGCCAAGTAACTCCGTTTTCAAAATAATTTTAATTATTTTTATTAATTGCCAAAATTAAGCTACTAGCTTTGCATTTGCTGAATATGGATATCCATGGGGTATAATGTGGCACAACTGACCTCTGCTCTGGTTGGTGATGCTCTGTCCCTGCTTTGGTGGCTCTGCGACTCTCTCCCTCAGTGCTTCTGATCATTGCTAGGGGAGAGATTAATTAGTTCTGTAGGGTTTTTTTTAATTGAGAAAGTAATTTCTTTTGGCTAAAAATCAGAGGCTGGTATTCCCACCCTCATCCTGGCAGGAGTTGGGAGAGCTCCACTGTGTGCTCTCGTGTAACTGTGCCAGGATGGGATCCTGTGCACAGGCAGAAGGGATAACTCTGAGTAGGTGGAGTAGTTCAGTCGGAGTTCAGTAGAAAAGAGATCTGAAGCAGCAGAAAATGGTGAGAGGTCATTATGCTGGAACAAAAGGGGGTTAAAACAATGCCAGCTATAAAGTATATTATGTAAGAAATTCTGTTAGTGTTTGCAGATTTTATTTTGAAATGATGTAAAAATAAAGTTTGTGGGAAAATTTTCTTGGATTTAGTTTACACAAGTATCTCTGCATTGTTAGAGTTAATATAGAGAGGGAACATGGAGCACAGGAATAATCTACTATTATTGCTGTTTGCTGTAGTAAGTACAGAATAAGGAGGCCTGTTGCCAAAGAAAAGGAAATTGTATGTGTGGAATAAAAATTCTTAACGTGATTATCGGATTCTGTTTTCAGCAGCAGAGGCAGCACATTAAGTGTTCTGCTGTCTGTGGGCTGCATTTCCTGGCTACACTTGATTATGTTTCAAAACATGCCATATCAGTTGCATTGCCCCATGTGTACCTCAGGAAAAATCCCCAAAGTATCATGGAAGGAAGGGAAATATCGTTTCATCTTTGATCCCACCTGTGGAGGGAGGAATGCCTTCCTCCTCCACGGTGCTTTCTGAGAAGGATGGATTTGTTTCCCAGGTAGATGTGGCTTCTGGAAGATGTTTGGAAAAACGTCTTGATAGTGCCATGGCACCACAGCAGTCACCTTCCATTGGAGCTTTATGACTTTGCTGTCTTCTAGGGATGCAGTTTCACCTGAAAGCCAAGGTTAAGGAAAAAACCCTCCAGCTCTGTATTTTATTGTAATAAACAGGGAGACACCACATCCCATTGCTACCACAAATCAGCTGTGTGGTCTGGAGTGCCCATGCTCTCTTCGAGGCTAGGTTTTTAAAAGTATTGTATTTGTTCAGGAGGTTTTGCTGAGTTACTCACTGATCATGTTTCTTCAGTGGAGATAAACTGCAAAATTCAGATACTATTTGCCTGTATGAGGACTTAGGATTATCCACAAAGGCTTTAGCCCCACCGTGCCTGTGTCTGCACAGGGACAAGTTCAGTGGTGCCTCAAACAACATCCACACTGGAAACACAAGACATTTTATTAAATACACTTAGTGCTTACAGGAGGAAGCTCTGTTCCAAGAGAGCTTGGTTTTTGGTCTTCAGTTTACACCAAGTTTTCCTCCTGTACCAGCAGGCTGTGGAGAGGAGAGGTCAGGGGGGTGGATTGCTGTGGAAAATGTTTGTGTTGACACTGGAATAGGTGGGACCTTCAGCAGCACAGAGTTCTGGGAGCACAGCTCTTCTCCCCATGCTGGCTGTACAAGGAATTTATGTGCTCAGGACAGCCTCCCTCACAGGGTCAGGGAGCAGTCAGCCCTGCTAGGGAGACTTGGCAAAGGTAACTTGAAGTTCAGGGCACAAGCCATGCAATTTTTCTCCCCCTCTTCAGCTGCTGTCACAGAAGAACCAAATGGTCATTTCTCTTTGCTGTAGGCCAGAGATCCTTTATGTGCCTCCAAAATAGATAAATAAAGTAAAAAAATAAGCTGCTGTCATGCTTTGCATGTGCGGTAATTCATT
This sequence comes from Acanthornis magna, assembly GCA_036785705.1. Lineage (NCBI taxonomy): Eukaryota > Metazoa > Chordata > Aves > Passeriformes > Acanthizidae > Acanthornis > Acanthornis magna. The sequence continues at coordinate 2,486,048 of JAWUZG010000332.1, read as the reverse complement.
TATAAAGTAAAAACTGTTGAGAGTTTCAAAGTGGTGAATTAAAGATAATTTCATTAGTGACTGTCTTTATATTGTCCTCATTCATGGTGCAGATTGAGTGACATGAGTTCTTGTTAATGTGTTTGTGTAATTGTCAAATCTGACTTTTTTCAGATACTTGGAAGGAAACCATCTGCCTGCTGTGCCGAAGGGGCTCTCTGCCTTCAGACACCTGACACTGATGTAAGAAACACGTGGTTTCAATGTCAGGAAAACTGCATTACTCTTTCTGCACTATGCTGTGGGTGGAACATAAATAATTAGTATTTGGAGGAGGAAAAAAAAACAACACCAAACCCCAAAACCTTCTGTAATTTGAATTTGGAAGGAATTTCACAGTGGACACTGCTGCCAATAAGTGTTCATAAAGAGTGAGGTGCCTGAGAAGCCTCTCGCTCTGCAGGACCTCGAGAGGACGAAACTCTCACGCAGGCTGCTGCAGTTTCACTTGGCAGATTTATCTGTAAATGCCATTAGCAGGGGAGACACATTAATTTGTGCTAGATGAGGCAGTATTTGTAATGCTCAGGCAATGACAATTTGCATAGCTGTTTCTGCTATGAACAGGCATCCAGATAGAGACACAGCGAGACTTTGTTCAGTAAATTGCTCCCTGAAATACACAGGAGTGAAATTTCCTGCCTGAACTATTTATCAGGAATTTTCAAATGCTGTTGGAATCAGCTGTGCAGATACTCCAGTCAAAGGGGCTGGACAACCTCAGACTAAAACAACATGGAGGAAAAACTGGAATGCTTTGTTTTAAGAGTTTTTTCTACTTGGAAACATCTTTAATTTTGTTTTTCAAGGGAGACCAATAACAAAACAAAATGTTCTGGTTGAGCCTAAAGGACTTTTTAAAATGAAAAATAAAATTTTGTTCTAGTAGCTGTCAATATGAAGAGCATATGGAAATCGGGTGCCGGGAATATATTGCAAAGCAAGTTGAAACAGTAAATATTCAGCAGTGCTTGTATCATTTATTCATTTGTCCTTTTCATTGAATGCTATGTGCTGGAAATATGCTGGAAATATGCCTTAATATTTCTGAGTCTGAGGCTTTTTAAGGGAGTCTGATGTGCTTTTCCCTCAAAGTTCATTCAGAGTTTTTTAGAAAATACACTGGTTGATAATATGGGACTTTTCAGTTTTTTCAAGCATTTGCTGTGCAGTTATTATGTAATTTTTTCAAAAAGCCTTATTTCTTCATTCATACATGTAAATGATATTTTCTCTATGTGTTTCTCCAGCGATTTGAGCAACAACAGCATCAGCGTATTGGCCAATCACACCTTCAGCAACATGACTCAGTTATCAACGCTGTAAGTAGCCCAAAGTTTTGATAACAACTTTAATTGCTTTTCCAACACCCTCTTAGCTGTTGAGCAATTAGTGTATATCTTGTTGCTTAAGCGTGTGGCTTTCCACGCTTCTCTGTGGTTGATTTAGTGAAATAATCCAAGCCAACACAGAGCTGTAACTCTGCTCTCCCCTCTTGCAGCATCCTGAGTTACAACAGGCTCCGGTGCATCCCAGTCCACGCCTTCACCGGGCTCCGCTCCCTGCGAGTGCTGTAAGTGCAGCTCCTCCTGATGCCTTAGGATTTTAGCTTCTGTATTTTCCATGTGTCTGTAATCCTGTAATTCTTTAGTGTATAACTCTAGACTCCATATAGGGTACTGTTCTCTCATTTTTAGACAAAATAATTCCTCTCTAAGCCCGAACCACAAGGACACCTCACTGTCTCAGACCCCAAACTATATAAAAAAAAGTGAATTGAGGGGAGCAAACTTGGAGTAATTGACATTATTACCTGAAGCTGTAATTGGAGGATTAACCCCAATATGCAAACTGACAGAACTTGAAAAGTATGAAAAACTCATGACACGTTGTCCATTTTAGGTGTAACCCCTGGGTGGGCTCTGTTTGCCCTCAATGCACCTGAAGGCCCTTCAGTAAAAATAACTGCTTTTTATTGAATTAACTCTGTCTGGCCTCTGTTTTGGGTAAGCCCATCAGGCATCACTTCATCAGCTGAGCTGCAGCTCTGTTAGACGGCAGCTGATGGCAGGGAGGGTGTGCTGGGCAGCTGGTCATGAGCATTTTCACACTATTAGCTTCAGGGTACTTCTCTCAGGTGCAAATTGTCTGGTGGAGGCCAGAGCAGGTGAGTGCTGAAGAAACAATTCCATAATTTCAGGATGAGTGGCTTTTCTCTGAAAGCTCAGGTACAGGACCTACCATGAAAACAGTCTCCAGAAGACTGCACAGAGTCTGTCTCTTCTGCCTGAACAAAGTTTGGGCACTCCACAGGAAAGGACTTTTCTCTTTGTCTGTAAAAACTTGGTCCTAGAGTATAAGTTTCCATTGGTTGCTTCAGCAAGAGAGTCTTTGTGGAAAACGTGCATTTTCAGAATATTCTTTATTGATTCACATTTATGCAGGCAAGCTTTGACACACAAGAATGCAATCTGATGGGAAGTTACAAACCCCCACACTGAATCAATGAATAAATCAGGCCAGTGGCTGGGCACCAGTGATGCTGAGATGCCTGTCTCAAATGTCCTTAAGTTGTGAATGAAATTACACCTCATATTGAGTGGGGCCTCTTCAGAGATGTCCATATCTGGCTTATTTCTTGGGAGGTCTTTTTCTGCAGTCTCCCTTTCTTTCCATGTAGCTGCTTTCAGCAGCTTTCTGGATTGAACCATTCGTTTACAATCTTTTCTGAAAATCATCTTTATATTGTCTCAGAGTGTGGGCTGTGGGGCTGTTCCTCACAGCAAGAGCCTCTTCCCAGCTTTCCTCAGGCATCTCCAGGACTGGCTCCTGCTCTTGTCTCATTTCCGCTGCCTCTCACTCACTTGCTCCGTTCCTTTTTGGACACCTGGCCCCACGTGCCAGGAGGTGGAGAAAGCACCTTCCCATGGCCCAGAAACACGAGTGGGTCACCATGATTTGCACAGTAACCAAAGGGGATAAAAGCTCAGGACAGAGGAGCTGAAGATTGTCCTGAGTGCTCTGAAACTTCACATTGGTATTTTCTATATTAAAAAAAAAAAAAAAAATTAGATGATGTTCACATGCAGAGGTTTGTGTTAATTTAAAGAGCAATGGTTGCTGTGCACTGAGTCCATAAATGTGGAATCAAAGTGTCAGCATGGGCAGCACTGGGGCTGTGGAAGCAATAAGGCAGAGCTGCTTGGCCGAGAGCTTTCCCTGTGGTTTAAGTGGTAAAACAGATATCTCAGTTTCAACCTCCCAAATTACAAGACAGCTTTGGATTCCCCCTTTTCATTAGTGAAAACAAGAAAGATACGTGATTTGGATTTGTTGTTTTAAGTTTGGCTTGGGATCCTGATTTCTAACTCACTAAGATGGTCACATTTGAGCTGTTACATGAGTCCTGAAATTCAGCCACAGATTAATGTATTCTGTTTCATGGCCAAATAAATTATTCCATATGGAGCTGTCTTCTGGCCTGCTTCTGATATGCAAGCTAGCTTGATTAAAGCTAGTGTGGGGCTCTCTACCCTGAATTACAGTGCAGATAAACCATGCCTCCCTCTTTCCAATAGCTACAATTTGGTTTTTCACTTCAGTTCTTGCAGGCCGCATATGGGCAGAAACAGAGGGCAGTGTTTTAATGACAACTGTTGCTTTTTGGCTTTTTAAAATGATCTGCTAATCAAATTGAAAACAATATCTTCCTCCTTCAAGGGAGAAACCCCCCACTGCCTTGCACAGAGCAGTGAAATGAAGCCTAAATGGGAATTTCTGCCTCTGCTCCCTGCATTTGGAAGCCTCCAGATTGATTTGATTTATTACGGCCCACAAAACTCTGGTATCAGCTACAACTTATGCCACGTGTCATCAGTGTTGCTACTAAAAATCAATTCTCCAAAGAGAGAATGGTTTCCAAGAGACAATATGAAATCTGTTATTGTCAATTTTTTATTATCTGTGCTCTCAGGGGAACTTGAAAGAGAAAACATCAGCAAAACAATTTCCACTTCTTTTTTTTTTTTTTTTTATTTTTAATAAAAAGAATATAGGGGTCTCATTACCTTTGGCTGTGCCTTTGAAGGTAGCAGACCCTTCTCATGGAGGCATCTGTGTCTTCCAAATTCCTTATGCTTTCTTTACTTTTTGCCTCTATAGTAAATACAGTAAATATGTGCTTTGAAAATCAGAATAATCATAGATGTATGGTGCACTTGGTCTTTGACAGATATTTCATTCTGTCCTCCCTTTCTTAGGTTTTTCAGCACAAGCCCAAGTGAGAAAACTGCAGAGACAACATGTTTATGTTAAAGCCTTAATATCTATCAGTGTTTACACAATCAGGTCTTTAATCTCAGTCTTCATGTGGTTTATCCATAATGGCAGCCAAAGGGTGCTGGGGAGCACACGACAGAAAGTCTGGAGAATTTTTTTAATAAGCAGAAGTTGATATCAGTAGGTTTTTGAGCCAAAGCTATTACAGTGAAAAGTCGCGGGTTTATTTTTTAGTTAATTTGTCCAAAGCTAGTCTTCTTAGAAACTAAATGTAAATAGATTAGGAAAACTGAGATTGAGACCAATTATAAGTATTAGAACTCTCTGGATGACCTGAACAGATTATTTCAAAGATTATTGTGTAATCACATATTTGACTCAGTTTATAGGCAAAGTCCAGAAATCATCATGTCACTTAATAATTGTCCCTGTTACAGTTAGGGGAAAAAAGGACAAAATTACTAAATGAGTATTCTATTAACAGATATTCTAGTTTTACTGAAAACTGATGGGTATTTATTTCAGTTCAAAGCTCAAACAAACAGTAGTGTGTGTGATGACACAATAAAGCTGCTGTTAACACTCTTTGGGCACAACCTTGGAACCAGTTTTTGCAATACACTTCCTTTGGTGGGCACTGCACTGATTTGACCTAACAGAAGGCTTTGGCTGTTTCTTTATTGGTTTTTTTGCATCACAGAATGATTACTTGTATTTATCCAGCCACTTTGCAAAAGCACTGCTGCTGGGAGTGTGGAGCAGTGACACTGTGGCTTCCCACTTTCCCTGACATCTGAGCTGTGCTGGTTCCTGTAGGGTTTGGGATCCTGCAGGGTTCCCTGTCGGTGTTTGCCCTTGTGGGGATGTGGCTGTGGGAGCTTGACCCTTTGGCCACATTTCTGTCCTCCCAAAAACAAATCTGTCCCCCCTGTGTCTGTGGTAACCTAATGCTGTGGGCAGTGGGCTGGCAGGCAGGACGTGGGAAGGGTTAGTGAAAGAAAAACAACCAGGAAACACCAGCCCTAAAGGATATCATGAATTAATTTCCTTCCCTGAAGACAAAGGAATAAGTTAGTGAGATTCCATGTAGAAGGAAGTTTTGATTTCAAGGGTTCTCGAGGGTTCTGTTACTCTGTCCCCCAGAGGAGATCCACATCACCTTAAATCCATATCCCTGCTATTCACTAGAGTTCAGGCAAGAGGAGCCCTAGAAGTTGTGCTTTTGAGGGAGAATGCACACATCAGTGTGTGTGCTTTGACTGTCCTAATGTTAAAGATTTTATTTGGCCATCTGTTTAGAAGGATTTTTGGTATAAAAATGTGTTCCTGATGTTGATCCAAGAGGAAAGATTTTTGTTGCACTGTTGAATTCTCTTGCCACTATTTATTATTGTGACTTTTAAGGGGGTTTCAGCATTTGTCATTTCACTTTAGTTGCAGGAGTGATGATGTTGCTGACATGATTTTTGTATTAAAATGCAGGCATTTGCATCCATGAAGCACCTCAGTGTTTGAGATGTGTAATAAAGCAAAACATTCTAAGATTTTATATTTGATGGGTTTACCTTTTTACAGATAAATGGGTATGTCATTCTCCAGCTTCCCTTGGAAGTTTCCAGTACACCCAGGAAAGAAAATGTACCCCCTCACAGGATAAATGTGGCTGATATAACACAAAGATTAATATGAATTCTGTTGTCTGTTTACAGAGAATTGTCTTGCAGATCTTGAAGCAGTTTAAAAGATCAGCAATAAGCTCATAATGAGCAGCTGCTTATTTAAATGTGCTCATTTCGTGGAACATTTTGATGACAAGTGGTTGACCAACAAAATACTCCTTGTTTAATAGCTGTGGGGTTTGTCTCAGTCAGGTGGTCAGTCTGTATAGAGTTAGTGAGTGTGTTTTATCTGGAGTTACTGTGTGGGAGCTCATATCCTTCCTGTTCCTGTTTGGTTTAATGTCTTAGAGATACACCCTTATATATGCCAAGTTATTATTAATAGTCAAAACCAAGGTATGCTTAAAAGAATATTTCAGAATCAGGATGTTGGAAGGGCATCAGGTGGACCTGGTGCAGCTTTCAGTGGTGTTCTGGAAAAAAAGTTGCAAAAAAATGATACTTTTTTGGTTTTCATTTGGGGCTCTTGTCTATTTCAATGGGTTGAGATTTGGGTTGTTTTTAACTCAACGTTTCAACAATATGTACACTCACAGGAATAAAAAATGTGATTGCTGTGTCAGCAAATCACCAGGTAAGTTAGAAAACAAATGACTCAAGGGCAGGAGCTGCTACAAAACTGGCACACAGCAGCTTTCTGTTTTCCTCCCTCCTCTGCCATGTCTGGAGCACTGACAGTAATTCCCATTTATGCTTCCCTATGTAACCCACACACAAATGTATTTCTCAGAAAAGAGAGAAAGTGGATGCTTAAATTGTCTGGAAACAGTGGAAAACCCTTCCACTCCTTTCAGGGGTCCTGAAAATGCTGCTAGAAAAATGATGGTTTCTTTGCACAGGGTGAATAATGTCCTTAAAACAACTGATTTCAGGTACTTTCCTTGGTAGCACGGAGAGGTATTTTCTACTGTAAGAATGGGAATGTGTGGCTCTATTTGCCCTCAGGGACCCTTGCTCTCTCCTAGGATCTCTCTGAAGTCAATATTTAATTTAACTCTCCCAATTCTTATTTCCCCTGTTCTGTTTTTGCTGTGCTTCTGGCTAATGGGACTCTGTAAGGGAACACAAGGGTCTGCTTGTCATCAATACACTTTTAATAGCATAAATAGTGTGTCACCTTTTAATTTACAGCAGTACTCACCAACAATTCTCATTGCATCATTGTTTTAAGTGCCAACATCTAGAGGCAGAAGTGATAAAGCATAGAAGTTCGTGAGTTGTGAAACCCATAGAAACTCTCAAAGAATCAAAATTAAATACCCTTTTTAAGCATCAATTCCTTTAGTTGCAGGGAGCAGAAAAAATATACTGTGGTTTGATACCTTCCTGCTTCTCCCCCTCCTAGGACACTCCATGGAAATGATATTTCCAGTGTTCCTGAAGGTTCTTTCAATGACCTGGTATCCCTGTCCCATCTGTAAGTACTTCTGCCTGGGTTCATCTCTTTGATTGATGGTTTCAGATTTGTAAAACAACACATATTGTTACCAATGTAGGATTGCATAGCTTTTTTGTTTTTCCTGCTCACTTTCCATAATGTGCTCTGGATATTCATAGTGCATCTTTTCAAAGGAATTAAAAAAAAATGCTAGAACCTGTTGTTATTAGTTATAAAAATATTTTCTTAAGGAAAACCAAATGAGCAAGTGTGGCAGTTTTCTCTGCTGTGGATTTTGTGTTTAAGGTTTTCTTTCAGCATTGTCAATGTGAAATGCAGAGCGTATTACGCTCTGAGAGTGAGACAGGAAACCTCCCACAAAGAGCAAATATTAAGCAAATGTGAATTCTTTGCTTAATAAGTGTCATATGTTTTGCATACTGGAATGTTGTCAGTATATGGACTTGTTGATTAATCACTGCTACAGACATATATATTTAATCACATGGAAATTGGTCATTTCACAGCACTAATACTTCATTCCATAGTTGCAAAAATTATTAGACATTTCAGCTTTTTGAGGAAATTACTGTTGTACTGGTAGAGGGCCAGAAGACTTTCAAATGCAGTTCAGTTGATGAAAGAACAGAGAAAGAGCTGCAATGGCTCCAAACTAAACCTGAGTGACCAGAAAATGCTTTTTCACTGAGGTAGTGTGTGATACTTCACACTATTAGACAACAGATGTAGGAAGAGCGATTTTGTGTGGCATGTTTCTTGCTCACTGTGCTCAGTTAATCAGAGGGCTGGGCATGCCTTGGTCCCTCTGGGAAGTGAGTGGTTCCACAGGTTGATATGGATGTTTTCTGCCCTGACATGTGGGCATTTAGCATGGATTTATATCTATTTATTGTCTCTTTGCAACCTTTAGCATGCCCTCCTGAACACCAGATTCAGTTTGTATTTCCATATTTTCTGGGTAGCAGACACATCCCTGGGCTGTGTGTTTCTGTGTAGCAGATTTTTGTCTCTGTTCCTCTCTGGACAATAAAAGCCAAAAGTATGTCAGGCTGGTAGGGGCAAACATCATGACAGCAACCTGGGCAACTTGAGCAGAGAAGTAATCTTCGATGTTTCCAGCTTTCACCTTGGTATCATTGGTTTTGCACAAAATGTATTTGTTTTTCCTGTTCCCAGTCAAGCCATTTTGTGTGTTGTTTGAGATTAAAAGCCTGACTGAGCTGCAGCCCCGTACCTCCTGGTAGAAATGCAGGGACACTCCCCATACTGGGAATTTAGCTTCTGGGGGTATTTTTAGAACTCAAGAAATAAACATATTGTGTCCTGTTTGTTTGGATTTCCCTCGGGGTTTGCTTTAAATGAAGTGCAGATCCCGTTTTCCTGGGTAAACCGTTCACCTTGGGGAGTGATAAAACCCCCTTTGGCCCAATACAATCTCTGCAGTCTTTCTATTTAGATATATGTGCTGCCAGAAATGTAAAATACACAAAGCTCAAATGAACAGTAATAAATAGGATCCATAAAATAAATAAGACCTGTCTGGGGTGTAATTTGCACAGTCGAGCAGTTGAATTTTACAGTGCAATTGTGCTCTCCAGTTTCTTAAAGAGGATCCTGAAACTTTTAGCAACCACAATGAATTTGTTCTCCACATGCCAGAAAAAGCTGTCCTTACTCAAACCAAGTCGTACATAATTGAAAATAAATGCATTTTGACCTCCTCCTGATGTATAGATCTTCAAGGAGAAAGCATGCATTTGGAGTCAGTTTGAAAATGAGACAAGGAGTTGCTACCCATCAAACTCTTAAGGCTTGGGAGAACAAAACTTTCTCTTAAATGTGCAAGGTGTGTGGCTGAGGGTGGGATTGGTGTTGTGGCAGGGGAGAGCACCAGGGTGTGGGGCAGGGGGGTCAGCCCAGGCCGCCTAGGGCAGGACAAGGGGGGCTCAAATTAACCTTTAGATTGCAAAGAGATATTGGTGTAGCATAGACAAAACTATTGATTTTAGTCAGAACCTTTTGAAATGGTTTTGAGTTGGTCTATAATTGGAAGAACAAAAGTGAAATATAGGTGGTCCAACCACTTTCTCCATAGCTGTTTAAAGCCTACAAGAAAATGTTCACCAGACATCCTTTACCTTTACCTTTGCCTTTATTATAAACATCATATCACTATAATGCAAATATCATAACGATGTAGCTTTAGCTCACTCAGTTTTGGGGTAGGTTTGTGTGTGCCATTTATTACTTTGGTTGAATCACAAAATTGTCTATTTAAGCCATGACTCTACTAATGTTTTTAGTCTGGGGCAATGATAAGGATGCTACAGCACTACTGGAGGATCATGTACAATATTACTTTAAAAGAACCCAAAATCTGCTGGGTGGAACTGGGGCCTTCCCAGTTGGGTCAGTTCCTGCACTTACTGTCCTCACCACTCACTGGTTCAGTGTCCGAAAAACTGCCCACACACAAACCGAGGCCTTGGCACTCCTGGGATTCCACAAACCCTCAGTAATGGATGATGTTGGGTGCAGCAGATATTTCTGACATATTTCCCATAAAAGCTCCGATTCCTAATCCTGCTGAATCATCCTGTGTTTGCTCAAATTTGTGTTATCCGTCTATAAAAATAAGCTGTCCTCTCCTCTGTTTTTCAGCATTATATTTTTTTTAATTGACTTCATTCAGAGTTGCCTCTAAACAGAAATATCTGCCCAACAGTTTGAAAATGCTGCTGGTGGTATTTCCTTACAGCACAAGATATTTTTACCTTCCGGAAATATTTTTCTATAATGGGCAAAGAAATCAAGAGAGTATGTTAGAACTCATGAATGAAAATATGAGAATTCACTATAGTTCCTAGAAATGAAAAACAGCAAAAAAAACCCCAAACAAAGCACAAACCACAGCCAGAAGTGTGGAAGGCTACATGTGATAATTTCTGAAGTTGTCAACAATGTTATTGGTAATCATTTCTAGTGGCTACAGAGCAGCCTTATTTCTAATGTAGTTTATAAATATTAATTAACATGGTAACAAGCTTTCCGTTGTCCTCCCACTCACATTTTATATATGGCAGTTGCTCACCACTAAAAATTTCTCAGCTTTCACGGCTGCATTTTGTTTGACCTTGGACAAGTGAGCCAGTTGATCACAGTTACAGGGTCAAAAAGTCAACCCAGTAGTTTTTTTCCATTGTAAGCAATGGATTTACAGGAGGAGTGGATGGATATTTTTTAATGGTGAGCTGCAGTACACATTTAATTTTGATGAATGAGCCCCAGACAGGGTTTGAACCTATGAACTCTCATTATGAATCTGTCTAGGGCACAGTGGGTTCATTAGTCACTCCAATAGAAATGTATCAACAAATTTACTGAGGTTTGTGTCTTAATATCCTGCTTGATATGTTTTTATTTGAAAGAAGCTTGAGTTTAAAGTACCATCTTAAAAATAGTTTATAGCATATGCAGAAATTTTAAAGTCTAAAAACCAATGTGAATCATTGGTTTCTTTAGTATCTCTTCCCTGTGCTATTCTTTATTTAGTTCATTTTCTTCCCATGGCAATTCAGATATTGTACAGCTAAAGTCTTACCTTGACTTTGAGCAAAATAAATTCAGACTTTCAACATGTATTTCTTCACACTTTCAACAATTCGTTGGCTTCAAGCTGACTTTTCTGAAGTCTGAACTTTGTAGCTGATAGCCTGAAAAGACACTTTCTCTAAGAGAAAGAGAAGTACAAATGAGTCAAGGTAGCACTTAAATTTAAGGTTAAAATGTTTGTTTTCTTTTGGAGAGATGTCCATGAATAAAGGAAGAATTCTGAGAATTATAATTTCACTATATAAATGCATCTTCTTCAACTATTTGACCTAACTCAAATGATGGGTTGAGCAGCAAATGTGCTTGCAAAGTCATAAATAAAGTTAGCAGACAGCAGGTTGCAGTTTGGAAAACGGACGTACCCTCTGTGTGTGTATTTCATATGGTGAGGAGTCATTGATGTGAGTCCTCAGATCCAAACTGAGTGACACAATTCAGTGTTAGAATGTGCTCAGGAAGGGCCAAGAATTAAATAAAGGGAACCAATGTGATAAATTTGATGAAAGCAATATGTCTGGTGACATTGCTCAAGCACAGTTGTTTGAAAAAGGGATTTCTTCTTAGGTATTTATACAACTTCCCTAACTAATGATGGGAAGAAGGGAGAAGAGCAGGAATACTGCAGGAGATAAATCTAAAAACTCCCTGAATACTCATCAGATCTTTCCCACATTGTGAAACACAGCATCCTTGTAGAAATGTAGGATAAAATGTGCCTCGATGAGACCAAAGCTGTTCTCTTTGCCAAATAACCTGTGCTGATGTGTTTCTGACCACGAGGGCCCTCGGCACCAACCCCCTGCACTGCGACTGCCACCTGCGCTGGCTCTCCGAGTGGGTGAAGGCAGGCTACAAGGAGCCTGGCATCGCCCGCTGCCGCGGCCCCGAAGCCATGGCGGACAGGCTGCTGCTCACCACCCCCACGCACCACTTCCAGTGCAAAGGTAGGAGCCACCTGCGACCCTCTGCCCTGCCCTGCCCTGCCCTGCCCTGCCCTGCCCACAGGGATTTCATTCCCCGCCCCTGGTTTAGTGCGTTCACGCGGGAGTTGGCTTTGGGTTTCATTTGGGTTTCGTTTTCCAAACCGTCGCGCTCCTTCCAAGCTGCATTTTCTGGTGTTCTTCCCCAAAGTGCTATTAACACTCATGGGTACCTTGGGTACCTTGAGGTGCTGCAGGAAGGTCATGCTTGGACATCCTCTGTGACCTCCAGGAACTTGTACATTAGAAAAAAAAGTAGTTTAACTTATTCTTGTTAAAAATCTGTTCCTGCTCCCTGGCAGGAAAACCAGGGTGCCTCAGAGCAGGTTGTGCTCCTGATGCTCACACCAGGTTGTTTAATGGCACATTAGCGTGAAGGGGGTTGTTAGAAATTATTGGAACAAAAAATTCGTTTTGGCCTGTGACCTACCCCCAAAAAATTTGGGAAAATGAGTGTTATTATAAAAACATAGAGCACTGTAGTTATTATGTAGATTTTCTTGAAAGCTGAGAAACTGAGAATTATTTTAGAAAGCAGATATTTACCAAAAGTACATTTTCATCTGCAGATCTGCAAGCTGTTCTCATCAGCTCTGATTCAGAAACTGCAATGTCCGAATTCAGTGTGCATTCATTCAGGAGAGGGTTGAGGTGCAGCTCTGAACAATTTGGGATACTCAGTGACAGGAGTGTACTGCATTAGAGGGCAGTCAGACAGATGAAAAGGAGCACACTTTTTTGTGGATAAAGTAAGTAGCTCATTAGTGAGTGGAGGTTAAGACATATCTGTATGTTCTCATAAAAAAAAGTTTAGGAGGTTTGCTGAGCTTACCAGCAAGTACATGAAGATGGAGCTGTATTTATAGTGGAAAAGATGGATCAGTAGCCTCTCTTAGAAATGGAAATGAGGGCATAAAGCCTGTTTTTATGTCCCTCAGAGTGCCATGCCCATTTACAGTACTGCCTGGCAGGGTGATTTTATAGGTGCTGGGATTAAACTGCTGAACAAACAAATGATGGTGTTGAGGTGGGTTTAAAACACAGGTTCCCGAGGCTGAGCTGAATTTTATGTCCTTTCAAATATATCTTTAATAACTGTAATCTTATAATTTAATTACTTTGAAATGTCACTCTCAAAACTGTCAGAATTCTGACCATAATTATCAAACTACAGACTTTACAGTAGTCTCTCAAATGTGATGTACAAGTATACTAAGTACTAAAAATACCAAATAATGCACTTGTTCCCCTTAAGTGAACCAAAGAAAATAATTGGTCTTGTATATTAAACAGGATCTGAAAATTAAACCAGAAAGAGAAGTTAGATGTCTTCTTCATTCTGAACCTGTGATAAATCAATAGTTACTCTCATTTTCTCTTTAAACTAAACAAGCAACTCTTAGGCAAGAGATAAGTAAATCTGTGGTCCAGGATATTGGATGTAGCTGTATGCTTCTTATGTAAATATTAGATTGGTCCACTAGAAAGCTGGTGTGCTTTTTAATATACCAAAAGTCTCCATGGCTTGCTTTACCTGAACAGAAAAGGAGAAAAAAATGTGTTGGTTTGGAGTTGGTCATTGCACAAGCAGAAACTATTGACGGTCTGGACAAGTGGCAGTAAAGTTCAAGAAGCTCCAGGCCCTAGAAAAATTCACCTTTGCTCATCACAGTACAAATATTTTGAAAACCAGTGCATGATTTGGCAGTGTCAGTGCACCCCTTTCCCATTTCAGGGAGTGATAAGCCCCAAAACCCTGGGTTGGCCCATGCTGGGCTGGGTACCTTGAGGTGTTGCAGGAAGGTCATGCTCAGATGTCCTCTGTGACCTCCAGGAACTTTTACATTAGTTAAAAAAAAAGCAGTTTAACTTATTCTTGTTAAAAATACGTTTTCAGCCTGTGACTGAGCAGGAGGTTATGTCTCAGCAGAGCCAAGAAAATAAAAGTGTGTTATGTGCAAGTCATGCAAACTCAGCTCTGCTTTTTATTAACTTGCCCTCCCAGCTATGCAGCAGAGGAAAGGAATGTGCTGGGCTGAGGGCGTTTTGCTGTATGGATTTATAAATCAAATCCACAAGGGCAAAGTAATGAACTACTTAACTGCAAGGAACTAACACTGTTCTTATTAGCTCCTACATTGATTAGCTTTGATCTATGCCATACAAGTAAATGGAAAATGTACAAGTATTATGAAATAAATAAATAATAGAACAAATTCTGTCTTACTGACCTCTAAAAGAGCAACACTGCTGCCTGTCTCATGAGCTCTCAGAGGAGCCACCTTTGTTTATTCTCTGTATATTTTACCATGAAGACAAATGTAACTCAGATATGTCATGTTCCAGCCCCTGTCAGTGCCAGGAATTCAGGTGTGATTTCCTCTTGTTCTCCTCACTCCAGGCTAAAAACATGTATGGCATGCACTTAGACATAAACACAAAGATAGGATAGGACAACAGCAGTCCTTTATTTAATTTTTTTATTTTTTTCTTCCCTTTAATTTTTGTATTTTTCCCTTGTTACTGCACGTGGCACTCCCAGTCAGTCCCTGATGGCACCACCATCCCTACAGGACCAGGACACGGCCCAGGTGCTGTCACCTGGGACCCTCCAGTCCCCATTTCTGCCATTTCTTAGCCCTGCTGGTGCTCTGCGAGTGTTCAACACAAACACTGAAGGTTTAGAACCCATGCAGGACGATTCAAAGCAAATCCCTGGCTGGAAGGAAGTTTTTCATCCCTAGTTCTGTTAACTCTGGAGCTCCACCTTCTCTCAAACGTCAAATATAAGCTTCTTTTCTTCACTTACAGGATGTTTCACAATTTACTCCTTCTTACCATTTATCATGCAGTAACAGAAGCTCTGTGCCCACTTTTGATTAGTACAGGACCGATTTTAAATTACTTTAGAATATCTTTCCTTAAAAATGAAATAAAATTATTTTAAGGTCTTTACTGCCTGATATAATTTAAGCCACTTTAAAGTGCTAGGTTTTATTTTTTACATGTAAAAGCCAATGAGTTAATACTTATTAATATTTGAAATGTAGCCATTTAAAAAGTCACCATGTTTTAACTGTGAATATAATTGCCTAAATTAGTTTTCTGTAAAATCTCAACCATAAAATATTGATTTACTTGGGAACCCAAGTTTTAGTCTGTGTTCATTTTCCTGCTCACCTACAAACATCAGTATTTCTCTGGAAGATTTCTGCTAAAACGATGAGGTTTATTAGATAGTTTAAATATGGCCATCTGTATCTACCTGCATTTACATCTTTGCTTATTTGGCTTTATTGTACTTTGCCAGGATAGCTCAGTGTTGATTATTCTTCTGGGCAGAACAGGAAGAAAATAAGCTTCAAACTCTGTTAAAATTAAGGATGGTAGAGCACTTTGCACCTAAATATTCCCATAAGCCTCTAACTAAATCTGTCTTGTGCATGGTTTTTATTTATGTTGTTGCATCTGCACTTTCATTCTTGTTATCAGCCATAGAAATGTCAGGTTATGGTTCCCTGGGGTTGCTATTGCAGGATTTCCAGAACTGAGAAAAGGAAGAATTGCTGAAAGCCATATATATATATAACCCACTCCCTGGAGGTTCCCAACATGTTTTTTTCAGAGCATATGTTTGCATCTTCAGGAGAATATAAGCATCATTGAGACTTGCCTAGCACTTGATTTAAGCACTGAAAGCCTCTCTGATCCCTGGGAATCCCTCGGTGTCGTGCAGTGCACCTGCAGTGTGTGTTTAGGACGAAATGTTGCTGTGTGCATGGGAGGCGTTAATTTTGCGATCCAGCTCCGTGCTCACGCTCTATGCTTGCCTTTGCAGAGCCTGTGGATCTCAGTGTGGTGTCCAAGTGCAACGCCTGCCTCTCCAGCCCCTGTAAGAACAACGGGACGTGCAGCACTGACCCCGTGGAGCTCTACCAGTGCACTTGCCCTTTTGGTTTCAAGGTATGGCTACAAATGAACTCCAAGGGAAGCAAGGAACTGTTCCCCATCATTTGTGGGTTTTTAATTGTTGTACTGGGAGAAGTTAGTTTTACAGGCACCTGGGCTCAAAAGTTCCCTTGCTCAAGCAGGTTGTGTGTGACTTTTCAGCTGTGCCCTGCCACGAATTTCATCCCATGAAGTTGGAATGGCTTTGCTTTGTGCTGTGACTGCATCCTGAGAAATTTGCTCTACTTGACTCTGTTTTGAGCAGGGTGGTTGGGCTATGCAATCTCCAAAGGTCACTTCCAACCTTGGGCATTCTCTGATTCTGTGGTAGATATCCATATAAAATGGCAAATCTGATTTCATCCTTCTTTTAGTTTCTTTTTCGTTTTTTTTGCCAGCAGCAAGATCACCATTTCGTAGATTTCGTAGGGAGGCAGTTCAAATGAGAATTAAGGGCCGATTTGGTCCACAGTGGCAGAATGTTGATACCTGGTAGTTTGCATCCACCTTACACAGACTGATGAGCAGAAAGGTGATCTCTGCTCAGAAGCAGCCCCCAAATCAGCTGTTTCTGACCTCAGAGCACTAATGTCCGCAGAGGGAGCTGCAAATATGAATCCTGTGGATGCCAGTCATTGTGAGCAGTGCCAGCTTGCTGATAACACACTGAAAATGGGGAAATTGTCCTTGAGTAAAACAGTTCCTTCAGCAGTGATGGGTAACTCCCCATGTTCACACTGCACCGTGAGAGCTGAAGGATACCCAGGCACTGTCTCAGAGCTGACAGAGCTGGAAATCTAACTCAGGAGTCAGTAGCTGAAGGCTTAAGTATGAGTAATAAATGAGGCATATGATCTTTTCACAGCCTGGGGGGTTTCAGGTGTTATGGCCAAAGTAGGCTGCATCCTGCAGATTGTGATTTTATTCGCCTCTTTGGATATTCCTTACAGTCCTGGTCAGTTGAAGCAGATGCTCATAAAACACAAAATAATAAGAATTATAAGGGAAAAAAAGAAGGGCAAAACCAGGCACATGTGTGGGAAGTAAGCGCAAGTATCCATGTGTTACATTTCAGGTAGGATTTAGGAATTAATTGGTTCTGATGATATCACCATTTCCCTTCTCCATTTCTCTGGTATACATCCCAGAGTAATTGTGATAGATCTGTGAAACATTGGGAAAGGGAAAACAGAAAGCTTATTTCTTTTATTTTACCCCAGTGCCCCTACACTTAGTATTCAAGAATATTTAGTTCTCCTAAATACCTGAGAAAACCACTGGAAATTTCCTGTCATTAAAGATCTTTCTACCCATTGACATATCAACCAGAAACTTTTCTAGGATTTAAAAGACCGTATTGTCAAAAAATCTGTGTACCTGAAACTACTTGATAACGACCTGTTTATCTCCTCAAGTTAATAAGAGAATGGTAATTTTAATTTGAATTTTAACATAAATTAGGTTGAATTCTTCAGATGGGAATTTGAAAAGGAAATTAATTCAGAACTAGCCGGAAAAGACATTAGTCTTTATTTTTATATATATATATATGTGTGTGTATATCTTACTCTGTAAGATGTATCATGGAGCAGGTATCCAGGTTATTCTGAGTAAAAATGTGTTATATCTTCTTTTTTGGCCCTTAGATTTCTGTTTGCTGGTTGTTCTTTTGGCATTTTGCAGTATTTCTCATTCACAAAGTCAGCGGTATAAATGCATTTATACTGCTAGAAGACATGCTTATGAAGGGAGGATTTATCAAAAAGAATAATCAAGAATAAACCTCTGGTTTAACAGCACATTGCAGTGTGCATTAAACCTCAGGATGCATCATTTTCCATGGGAGGGTTTTGGTAAATGATGTGACTCAGTTTAAACATCTCACAGAGCACAGAGCTTTTCTCCTCTCTCACACACTTTCTCAGGTGACATCAGTGTGTGAATGCAAAACCCAAAACCACTTGTGAGCTTGTAAGCACCGAGCTGTCAGCCAAGCGTGGCAAAGGGCAGCCAGAGCAGGCATGGCACTTGGAGCAGGGTTTAAAAATCCTGACTGCATAACAGGTCACGGAGAATTGGTGGAAATTTAGTAAGCAAAAAAAGAACTGTGTGTCTTTACCACAGGTTTTTGAATAGAAATGAAATATGACAGGTCCAAATGCAAACCATATGAAAGGAGCACTCCATCTACCATGCAGTTCTCCACCAGAGATTCATGCTAATTCAATAACAATACCTTGCTTCCTTCTCACCAGCCAGCACCAAACAGCTCCATCCATCTGGAAGCTATTTCCCAGACCTTGATAAATTGCCCTAAATCTGCCCTCTCAGCATTTGTTTTTCCTTGTTTGATGTAGATTTTCAAAAAATCCTGTGTGGAAGAGTGCATCAATAAAGTGAAAAACCCACCCTTTTTCCAAATTTAAGCTGACGGCTTCATAATGTTCTCTGGGAAGGGACAGACATTACAAGCAGCTTTCTGGGGTTCCTGTGCCCATGCCAACCTTCAGAAAAAACAGTAGGGCAGTGACCAGTTTCCAAAGTGGTGCCTGATGGGTCAGGACATTCTGCCAGTGAACTGGATTCTCAAAAGTCTGTGCTCTGTTTCTCGCTGTCACACTGGTGACAGTTCCATCCCTTCCTTTCCATGTGCACAGAGATGTTTTTGCTGTTGAATGTATACATTGTGGGGATTTTAGCAATTTCAGTGCTGCCCTTGATGGTCTGGATAAACTCAAAAGTGAGATAAGTCATGGACCACCTGAGCTGCGAGGCCAGAGGGCCCCGGTGGTGTTTGATGAGGACAGAAACAGAGGTTGCTCACTCAGGAATGGGCAAGGCTGGGCTGATAACGATCTGTGCTGCTGCTCATTCCTTAAAATGGGTGAAGAATGTGTTTGCTGAAGATAAGCCATGGTTGAAACAGTGCCGTTGTGGTTTTGCTTTGGGGAGAAAGCTCCAAAGAGTGGGACAGGGCACCTCCAGCATCTGGCAGGCTCATGAGCAGGAGCTCCAGGGTGCCACCAGCACTGGCAGGAGCTGGCTCCCCATGCTATGAAACTCGTGTTTTCATATTAAACACAGGCATAGGTGTCATTATCCAGTGGGTTGGGGTTTTTTCCTCTTCCCCGTAGCATTCTTTGAATGATTATTTAAATAATATGTGTGGTTTAGATTGTAAAGTATGATTGTAAGCAGAGAGCTTGAGCTTCCTCCTGCTGGAAATGCTGCTGGCCACCTGCAGAGCCAATGTGTGTGAGTGCAGCTGGGGCTGGTAAAGAGATAACGGGAACCTACCAGTTCATTTATTCTGTAGTGTGGGGCTTCTAAGTATTCCCCTTGATATTGCAAAATCGAGGCCATGGGTGTTAGAATTCAAGAGATTAATCAAACTTGTAATCAATGAGCATTGGAAAAGAATTCACTTGAATAGCTGTAGCAAAAAGTAAGGTGAGTGAAACCAGCGTTCAGTGTGTTTTGCCATCGCTGTATTCTGAAAATGCCCTTTTGGGGTTTTTTGGCTGATTTTTGTCTTCTATACTTTCTTTTCCTTAAACCTGGGGTAGCAACAAATAAAGGAAAATAATTTGCTTTATTCAAATAGAATTATTTGTAGAACTTGGCAAAGAGTTTAAAATAAATTTTTGTTTTGTCTGAAATGAAAGAACACTGCCAACCCAGAACTGGAGGTGCAGTGCCTGCTTAGGAATCTCCACAGCCTCTCAGATTGCTCAGGTAAAGGAGCCAGAGCTGCTGGAACGCAGGAGGTTTGTCAGTTCTGGCTTCTGCTGGTACTGAAAGCTGTCAGAAATGGAAAGTAAAGATAGGTAAAACTGGCACAGCTCATATCCCACGCTCCAGGCACCAGATGCTGATGCGTGTCTGTGGCGGAGTTGCTCTAAATTTTATCCAAATCTATTCCCCTCCCTGTTGAGTTCGGCCAGTGTCCTGACTTTTCTCGCAGCACTGCGGTGTCTTGAGGGTTCAAGCAATTTCACCAATCATCCAGAATGACAGATACAATTGGAAAAATCCTGGGTAAGGCTCTGGGGCTTTGGAGAGACAGCATTCCTTGCAGCCAGACTCTTGTGGTGGGAGGCATTACAGTGAAGCCAGAGTGATATTTAGTGAGGAAGCTGGCTCCAAAGTTCTGCGAGGAATTTGGCTCTGCCCCCTCCCCACCCCCTAGGCCTGGTTTTCATCCCTGGAAACAAGGTTGGAAATGGAGGGTCTCAGAGCAGGATGTCTCTGGGATATGGGGGATTCATTCACACATTTCCCGTGTTGTGCATGGATATAAATGATGTGCCAGCCCTTGCGGGGTCAGGGCAGCAGAGCAGGAGCTGTGCCTGCGGAGCACAAGGCTGACACCAGCTTCTCTCAGCGCTGACCCCGTGCCACTGGTGCAGCCCTGGCTGCATCCCTGGCTTCATCCCTGGCTCGTGGGGGTGCACGTGGCCTTGTGCTTGGAGCACGGGAGGTTTGCTGTGTTTGCACTCTGCCTTGCGAGGTTCTGCAGTGTTACACAAATAACCTCCGAGAACCCTGCGGTGATGGCAGTTCAGGGAGGATTCAGCACAGAGCTCGGTGGGTAAGGTGTGTTTGCTCATCCACAGCTGCTCGGGGCAGCTCTCACAGCTCAAGGGCCAGGCAAGGACTTCATTCCAGAGTCGGTCTCAGTGGTGCTGACTCGGGTGGGGCTGAGCGGATGGAGCCCAGGCAGAGTTTGGCTGCTGCTGTGTGAGAGCCGTGCCTGCTTTATCAGGCTGATGCTGTGTGCAAACACAGCCCTGTGCTTTTGTTTCTTTGGTTCTGCTAACACACACACCTGCATCCTCCAGCACACAAATAAACCCCAGGCTAGAATTGCAAAGGGACAAGAAACTGGAAGGGATTCCTGCCCTCATCCACACGATCCAGGAGAGCAAATGCCTTTTCTTCTCTCTGCCTTGGCCTCTCTCCTCTCCTGGTGTCAGGGTCAGGGGGACAGGCACTGCAGTGTCAGCTCAATGCCAGCTTCTCATTTGAAGAAATCACTGCAGCAGAATGCTGTCTGTGTGAGGTGGCTCTGCCTCGAACGTTCATTCTAAGAAATTCTCCTGGACTGTGTGTTTATGTGATCTGGGGTGTTTTATTTTTGTTTGATCGTTTTAACCATACTGAAAAATACTTACTAATGAATGTTGAAGAAGAATTTTCCACTTAGAGTAAAACAAAAGAGAAAGCCTTTGGGGATGAGAGGTAATGGGTGGCCACACAAAATGAGTAGATCTGTATTTATGTGTGGAATTTTAGGGCAAACACCAGCGTCAGCAGTAGGTGGTTATAATTTCATATAAAGCTCATAGGGCAGAAAAAACTGCAGAAATCACAATATTTTCTTCCATGTGCTTATTCTGTAAAACTTACCATGCCTCAGTCAGACTTGTGTTTCTTTCTTTTTGCCCTTTCTGTTGTAGCAGGTCTAAAGAAAATGGAGATTTACAAGTAGAAGAGCATCAAATGAAAGGCTCAGGGAGGGATTACCGCCCCAGTTGCTGGCAGAAGGTGTCAGGGCAGGAACACACCCACCACAGGCCCTGTAAAAACCCACGCATGCAGTGTGGCAGGCCCTAATGAGGGCTCTTAACAGTAAAGCCAGCTCTGGGGAAGTATTTCCATTTTTGTTAGGCCAACAGGAAAGCAGATGTTGAGCAGCTTCAGACATTTTCTGTGTTTGTGCCATGCTGCATCAGAAGGAGCTGAGCAGTTCAGGGGGATGGGAATTTTACCCACAGGTGGGCACTGGCACCTTCGTTCTGTTGTCAGTGTGGATTATTCCCCCTCACTTCAATTTCACTACTGTTTCCCTGGTCTAGTTCTAAATGCCTGGAGTGCCCAGACTCCCAGTCTTTCTTTTCCTGGGGTAAAGGAAAAGTTTTTATTGACATTCAGTCTAAATGTCAGGCTCTTGTTCTTATGTTTGCCTGGTCCTATTACACTAAGTAAAAGTTTTTCTTCCGCTGCGGTTTGTCTGTCTTTCAGGTGATTGCTGGTTGCTCTAACTCTGCTTAATCAAGTTCTGTTTAACCAGGTCTTAATTTTCTGCATCCCACCATTTCTGCTTGATTGAACGTGCTGATGTAGTTGGCCACAGCTGAAAATCCTAATTGTTAGATTTCCTTGTGATTTTCTGTCATCTGTTATCCTGGAGGCTTTCTTGGCACTGCCTGTACTCGACAATATAGCTTTTGGGTTTCTTTTGTTGTCCAAGAACAGGAACAGAGATTGTCCTGGGAGGTTGATTGCCTTATTTTCTCCTTTCCTTTGGAGATGATAGAATTGATGAAGTTGCCATAAGCAGGCTAAGATGAAGAGTAAACCCACTCCTCTTAATAGAAAAGAGCCAATGCCAGACTTGTTTGGGAATTAGATTGGTATTAGTGTGTAGGGGTAGGAGCACAAACACTGAGGTTGTCCCAAAGCTCTCTGACCCCCGTGGCCCCTGGGGTCCCCTCCTCACACTGCTGAGCAACTCTGAAATAAATATTGTGCTCTTGCTCATTATTACAGGGGGCATGTTTCTCTTGTTCAGTAGTGTGAAAAATTCATGTGCAGGGTTGATTGTGAAATCACTGCTGCCTGCCCGGCTCACCTGCCAGGTCAGCCCACGATCAGTCTGATACCAAAAAGGATTGCTGGTGTCTCTGACCTGGAAAACCTTGTAGGAGAAGCTTTGCAGATCTTCCATGAGCAAAACAGATGATATTGGCATTTTTGCTGAACTAATGTGTATTTCAGTGTGAGACCTTTCACCAGCAGCGAGCTGTTGCAAGCCAAATGCCTGCATCCTTAACAAACAGGGATGTGCCAGCAGAAGGTTCTTCCAAGGGACTGTGACTCTTCCAGCATCTTTAGCTCTGTTTATTTCAGAAACCTAGTGAGCTTTTTGGAGAGATCTTTTATTCACATAATCCCTGCCTCATGTTAGGTTTCATTGGGTTCCTGCTTGTAATGTGTTCCTCCTCTCCATTCAGGCTGTTCAGTAGCTTAAGTATCAGGCAGCAATTTTATTTTATTTTATTTTATTTTATTTTATTTTATTTTATTTTATTTTATTTTATTTTATTTCTTAAATCATATTGATAGTATTTTTGTTATGTCCAGTCTTTTTAACTTTCTCTACAGAGTTCATGTTGAAAAAGAGGCACTGACTTGTGATAGCCTGAAAGGGACAGTTTTATTGTCCCTGCAAAATGTACTTTAAAATAAATAGGCACTTAAGTATTTTGAAGGTACTAAAAACACTGTTCTCATTCATGAATACTGGTTGAATTAGAGACTAAATAGGAAACATTCAGTGTTGGATTTACATCAAATATATTGGGTTGTATTTTACATATAGAGCCAACCCTCAGTAAAATTAACTATTTTCAGTGTCCCTAATTTTCTTCTACATTTCCCAAAATGTTCACACAATGATCTGGATCACTCAGCTGTAACCTTGGAAGCTCCAGAGCACCTGCCCCATCCAGCTTGGCACCTCTGGACTGATACCAGACATGTGCTGTGTGAATTGACTCCATGATGGATTAATGACATATCTCCTGTCATTGATTAAAAGCCCAAAAGACCACTGAAACCCAAAGTGCTTATGTAAGGAGAGGTTTAGAAGGGCAATCAGGATTTACATGGTAATTAATATAATTACAAAATAAACCTCAGATGTCCACAGAGAATTAAATTCCATACTCATAGGAGAAGAATCAGAGTTTTTAAAAAATAATATGATGAATCCTTGCACTTTGACTTTGACAGGCATATTCTTGATTACTAGCTGGAGAGGTAATGGAAGGTGTATTATACCCTGGAGGGTCATAAATCTTTCTGATTTAAATAAAAGGAGGCTTAAGAGAGCAGAGTTTGCCTAATTTACTATAAATTGACAATTGTGATTTATTAACAAGGACAAGGAAGTCACTAAGAAGTGCTGCTGCCATGGCCAATTATGGTTTAGTCAGATGCCACATGAAGCTGGACTGGCATAGGAGGTACCTATACAGTGCTGAAGATGGTGGGGCATAAATATTGTCTGTGGTTTTACTTTTGATGGTAACACTGAGAAATTTTGCAGAGGGAGTTAAATCAGCTGAGCGGTGGGAGGGGCAGCACAAGAGCAGTGTCAATGTCTCTTCATAACCTGCCTTCTGTGCCATTTAGCAAATAGTATTTCTCATGTTTGTGAGCCGCAGGCAACTCTGTTGTAGTGTGGATGTGTCAGTGTGAGTGCAGCTGTATAAACAGCGATACTGAACTGAAAAAATAAATCAGATCGTGCTAGGTAAATTCAGGTTTATATTAAAACACTTTTATTCCAAACTAGAGGTGGATGAAATAGATTAATTTTTTCATGTTAAATTAATTGGGTTTTAAAGACCAGTCCTCAGAAGGCACATTTTTATTATCCCATTGGGGCAGGTGACTGAAGAGAAAGAGTTAATTCATCCTTAAGTAAAGTGAGAAATTATCACCAAGGTGTGGGTGTCTGTAGCAAGGTCTGTGTTCAGAAGGAGGAGTCACAAGATTTTTGTGAACAACAGATGATCAAAATCTTTCAACTTCCACCTGGCAATCTAAAAGCAGTCTGATCCAAAAATTACTGTGATATTATCCATGCCTTGCCAAATAATTTGGTATATATGCCTAAGCAGATGGATCTAACGCACGCCCTGCCAGCTCTGCTCGTTGTTTGACCTTGCCAATGAGCATCAGATACACCTTTTCCAGACTGAGCCTTAGCCAGTATGTCCATGGCCAGAGAGAGCAGAAATAAGGAAAGCAGTGTCACCTGAATCTGCTGGAGAGCTTCACAGCACAGTGTGTGGGTAACGGGGTGTCAGCTGTCTGTGTGTATCTGAATATCAGTGCAAGCAGGAAATCAGTTTCAGATGGCCTCGTGGGTAAAATAGCAGTCATTACCAGTGCTTGTATTGTCTAGCCCTTCTGCAAAAGAAATTAATTTTATATTTTGAAGTTAGTTTCATTCTTCACTCAGTTTGTAACATCTCTGATTATTTGATAGCATTCCCTTCCCAAAGCTGTTTTAGTGATTGTTGAGGTGTCCATCAAGTCCCTGCAGTTAGCACCAAATGCCCTGCTAGCTTCATAACTGCTGTAAGGCTTGCAGTACATGTAAAACTTCTTTTTATGATCCTATTATAGCAAATACTGGCTTTCCCTGCCTTGAAAGGCTCTGAAATACACAATCATGAATAGAACTTGAGAGAATTTTTCCTACCAAACTTGTGTTGGCTGTGAGGCTGAACTCATGGTATCGTGTTCCGCAGTCAATTATGCAAAATTCTTCTTGTTTCTTCCTGTATTTCTGGCTGCTGAATGTATTTATTACAGGGAAAACTGCTGAATGCCTCATTCTTATTTCCCAGCTTAATTTTCTGGTGGAATTGAAGTTTATGTGATAAAACTTAGTTCACGAGACATCTCATTCCCTTCCTGCCCTGGAAAATTTCAATTTACCCTCCAATTTTGACTCTTTTTGGCAGAGGGGTAAAGGTTTCGAGTGGTGAAAGAAGTCAATGGTAAAAAATGTTATTAGGTAAAAATTAGCATCAGTTTATACCTTATTGGATATCTGCATGGCACAGCTTCAGGAAAACCTTTGATCAAAGTTCTCACTTCACTAAGCGTGAAAGAAGTGAAACTCAAAGAAAAAAGCTCCATTCAAAAGTTGAGACTGAGTTCGCTTTCTATGCTGAGTGTCTGTGTCTTCTGTTGTTTCTGGGTTTTTCTCTCCTTTCCTTTCCTTTCCTTTCCTTTCCTTTCCTTTCCTTTCCTTTCCTTTCCTTTCCTTTCCTTTCCTTTCCTTTCCTTTCCTTTCCTTTCCTTTCCTTTCCTTTCCTTTCCTTTCCTTTCCTTTCCTTTCCTTTCCTTTCCTTTCCTTTCCTTTCCTTTCCTTTCCTTTCCTTTTTCCTTTCCTTTTTCCTTTCCTTTTTCCTTTCCTTTTTCCTTTCCTTTTTCCTTTCCTTTTTCCTTTCCTTTTTCCTTTCCTTTTTCCTTTCCTTTTTCCTTTCCTTTTTCCTTTCCTTTTTCCTTTCCTTTTTCCTTTCCTTTTTCCTTTCCTTTTTCCTTTCCTTTTTTCCTTTCCTTTTTCCTTTCCTTTTTCCTTTCCTTTTTCCTTTCCTTTTTCCTTTCCTTTCCTTTCCTTTCCTTTTGTCCCATCCCATCCCATCTCATTCTCTCATATGAAGCATCAGAAAATCACAGTTACACACCACATTTAGCCCTTCACTCTGCTGTTGGACCCTGCAGGTCTGAATTTGAGGGCAGGTCCCCCTGGCACATCCAGGTGTAGTAACACTCCAGTGTGTATATCAGCCTAGACCAGAATAATTCAGAAAGCTGGTAAAATACTTGCCATGCTCTGTGGGAGCAGAGCATAGCCCAACAAAGTGGCTGCAAATGTCCATTTATTCTCCATTTCACAAGATTAGGAAGTTGAAATTTTAAAGCTGGCAGATACTTGTAAGTTGGACTAGCATTCCTGGATATACTCATGGAGCACAGTGTACTTCCCAGTTATCTTTCTGTGAATTTTCCTTCCAGCCTATCATGAAGTGGAAGATTTACTAAGCCTTTTCTCTTA
Source organism: Acanthornis magna (assembly GCA_036785705.1). Lineage (NCBI taxonomy): Eukaryota > Metazoa > Chordata > Aves > Passeriformes > Acanthizidae > Acanthornis > Acanthornis magna. The sequence goes on along the minus strand of JAWUZG010000332.1, from coordinate 2,459,471 downwards.
ATGTAATGGTTTTTTATTGACTTCTGACCAGGAAACCCATAAGACAAGTGTTTTAATGTTTGTGAGACTGAGAGCTGGATGTGGACGCATTACTCCCACTATTCGAAATGCAAAGGACAGAGTGTGCAATACGGGATCTTTGTAGATGGTAATTTTGTCTGTTTTCCCTAAAAGTTTTAGCTGTATTTAGACCTTGATAATTAAGTTGTTTATGAAAATTTCCTGGTTCTTAATTTAAAGTCTCTATCAACTATATTTGTCTTCATTTAGTATTTTCACTAAACACATGAATGCTACCATCTGTTCTCCACATATACCATCTAAATGAAATTTATTATGAACACATTGTATGTTGTTAACAAGTCAAATAAACTTTGGTATTTCTGTTGTGGAGCTCATTTTTCCAGCCTGCTGTGAAACGCTGTAGTCGTTGAACAGGGCTGTAATTAGCTGGAAAGAGGTCTCCCTGTTCACAAGCCATTGCAGTTGGGTAGATTCTGCCTGTCTGCAGGTGTCTTCCTTGCTGCTGGATCGTGTTCCTCCTGCAGTCAGCAGTGATGGTTTCATACACCAGGAGGTTTCCACCTTCTGTCTGTGGTGAGCTCTGTGCTGCACCTCTTATCTGTTAGAAATGGGAGAAGGATCACGTTGGGACGGACAGAGTTCACATCTCTGCCATGTGAGTGTGAATGAAGCTCTCAGTCTACACTGAAAATACTGATCCGTGAAAATTAATTGAAAAAATTCTTGCAGTGGTTGAAACAATGTCAAAGCAAATGAGTGCTTTTTTTACTGTATTATATCCTTGTTCTTCCTGCTGAGGTTCTTATTAGTTTTTGCTACTTGTTATTGGGTGTTTTATTGATCATGATATAATGTTCCCAGTATTGGATCCTTGTAAAAGCTGGAATTTGGCACAACACTGCTGAGGAACAGCTTGTAGATACAGTAAGGCCCAGTATGAGTAATTTCAAACAAAGAACTGACTCTTTCTGTGTATGGTGAATAGTTCTGTTCTCATTCTCTGAAATATGGAGCTGGAGCAGCCCAGATACAGTCTGGACCAGCAGAGGTACTTCAGCTTTAAAAGGACAGCTGGACTCTGGACATGTATGTCTTCTAACAAGTTGCAGAAATTTCCTGTTTCAATGCTTAAACCTTTCCATTCCTACAGAAAATGAGACAAAATATATAAAAGTGCTTTGGATCTGATGCCTTCCTATCAGACCAGACAAAAATTTATTGTATCCTAAAAAAACTCTAGAAGTAAAATATTGCACACAGAGGGACCTTCATCCTCTTTCTGTGAATTGCTGAGACAGTCCTATCTTCTTGCCTGTCCTTGAAACAAAGTCTGCACCTCTATTTCTGCTTCAGACTTCATTAAAACGCTCTTTAGTCTTGAAGCAAATAGACAATATTCTCCTTTGTAACAATAGTTATTTCCAGGCAATGTAACTCAAGGAGTATTTCCCAACTCACAGATAAATTAATTTTAGTGATGCTTGACAGCAATTCCATTTTTCCAGTAAGAACAGTCTTACTGTAAATTGAGACTAGAGAATTGCATTATTCATTTGAAAGATGTTTCCAGAATGTCTTTAGGCTCTTCTGAGTAGTGACAGTCTCATACAGAAATAGAATGGCCTTGCTTTGCTGTGGATTTATTAGTACCACTATTTTCTGCAGCTCCTCTCCTCTCAGAGTTTAGTTTTTCAAAGAGTTCCTTGTTAGAGAAGTTGTACTTGTTTTGTGGGCTTGCAACATGTATTGATAAAGACAGCTCAGAGAAGATAATCCTCAGAGAAGGATTAAGTGTTGTTTGCCTATTTATTCCAATGGTAAACTGAGTCAGAGGGACACTTTTTTTTCTTAAAGCCACAGAGCAACTTAGTTTTGCAATTATCTGGTTCAGCAGCACATTCTAAAGGGTTTCGTTGCTGCCTGAGGCCCAAGAAACCAATAATTCAGCCATGTTCAGGACAGAAATGAGAGCAGAATTTGTCATGCGAAATTTCATGTGCCTGTGCAAGAGACTGAAAGGACCTTGCTCTCATTTTAACATTTATCTTTATTAAATTTTTACAAGAACATTCAAATTAATCTGAGTAATTATAGTGGAAGTGATGGGACTGTTTTACATGGTGTTCAACTGTGACAAAACCCTTCAGAAAAACAGATGCTTTGCTGCTCGCTCTGCTTGGCTGCCAAGGGTTTAATATTTTAGTGATACAGGGGTGAAGAGTTTGTATGAAATAGAAGTAATGATAATGGAGTATCTGTATAATATTCAGTTCTCCAGAGACACAGGAAAAGTATAAAACCCAACACCTTCCAGCTTCACTTCAGTAAGGTGGTGAAGAGGCAGGATTCAGGGCACAGATGGACAGGAGCAGGGTTGGGGCAGGGCGGGAGCGGATCGGTGTCACCGTTCCACGGTTCGCATCCGCAGAGCGCTGTGGCCCGCGTGGTGCCAAAATAAAACCTGCGTGAGCTTCCCTCGGCGCCATCCCAACTCTTGCCTGAGACATTTGGGGACTGGGGATTTCAGATGGAGAAGGACAGGCTGCTTGGCACACGGAGCACGGATGGAGCAGAAAGCCTCTGTGCCAGCCCTGGGCGAGGGCCGCGCGCGCTGCCGGCTCTGCTGTGCTGGGGGATGAGCGCACAGCAAGGCACGGGCTGGCCAGGCTCTCTGCTGCTCTTTGGAAAGGTTTCTATTCTGATTCAGCTGTGGAAAAGTCTGTCGCTCTTTCCATGTGTTTGCAGGAATTGTAGAATGCAAAGCTGCTTGTCCTCACTCTGGGGAATGCTGGAGAGAGAGCCTCGAGAAATGTGGCTTTGTTAGCAAAGCTCCTCTGCGGTGTTGGATGAAATTATAACATAATATAAAAAGTACAATACATACATATTTACTGCTGGAGACCCATCAGTATGAGGCTCAGTAAGGTCAGGTGCTAGGTGCTGCCCTTGGGTCACGACAATCTGCAGCTTGGCTGGGGCAGAGAGGCTGCAGAGCTGCAGGGTGGGAAAGGCCCAGGAGGTGCTGGTCAATAGAGACTGAACATGAGCCCAGGTGGGCAGGAAGGCCAGTGGCACCTGGACTGTACCAGCAATAGTGTGGCCAACAGGACCAGGGCAGTGATTGTCCCCTGTACTGGGCACTGGTGAGGCCACATCTCGAGTGCTGTGTCCAGCTCTGGCCACCATCACTGCAGGACATTGAGGGGCTGGAGTGTGTCCAGCAGACAGAGCAGATCAAATGAACCCTGTGCTGAAGTTACACTCATAAGCTGAGTTGGGGTGTTCATGCCCTGATTGGGCTTAATTGAGGCTGCACCAATATCAAGATTAGCACTCCAGAGAAAATTACGACAAAAAACAGCTACCTGTCTGAATGAATGTATCTCCCAAGATACTTTTCTCATCTCGACTTGAAATAATCTTCCAGTTTTCCAGTAGGTGAGCTGGCAGAGGTGCACTCTAACAGGATCTTCAGCAGGAAGAGCAGAGCAATCTCTTGAACTTTTTGTGATTGCACAGATCCTTTGATTATTGAGGGTTTTGGGTGGCTTTACTCCATGCTATTGTGTCAGTAACTGGAAAGCAAGACCAAACTCTTCAATGTATTTGTTAATTATACAAGTAGCTTGTTCTAATCAGCAGAATATAATGATCAGAGAAATATGTCTATGCCTTGAAGGGCCAGTAAAAAGTCAGTAGCAGTGGAGGTTGCTTACGCTGGTGAGGTTCAGTTGGAACTGAGGTATGTTCTTGGGCAATCTCTGAGAAGGGAACTGAGTCAGTGATGAAATGTTGGTGTGTTCTGTGCAGAAATTCAAGCTCAGCTCCCACCATCCAAAGGGACTCCCCCCGTGGGTTCTGCTGCGGGTAACGAGCAGCGCGTGCTGCTGCAGGGTTTAACTGAGTGCCTGGTAAATGCACTTGGTGAGTGCTGACTCCGTGTGGGCTTGTGCTCACTGTGTGTGGCCATCTGCTCACCTTTGGTCCTGAGTCATTCCTGTCATTGTAACTAACATTAAAGTGTGTTAGAGTAATGGTGAAAGCAGCTGTGTCCTTAAAACACTCCAATGAAAGAGTTCATTACAGTCTTGAAACTGAAATGGTGCTGAGATACTCACCAGTGCCATTGGTCAGAACAATTGCTCTGCCCAAATTCTCACTGAAGTGATGAATAAATTTGATCATCAGTAAAGAACATTAAGTGATGTCTTGGGTCTGAAGACCACAGACCTCTTGTAAGTGGTGCCACGAGTAGAGTGGAGGAGCAAGAGACATTGATTCAGATGACGTGAGTCTTACTAACGTTGTTTCTTTTGAACTTTCCCAAATAGGGTCGAGACTGCAGTGTGCCCATTAATTCCTGCATTCAAAATCCGTGTCAGAATGGAGGGACCTGCCACCTCACTGAGGCAAATAAAGATGGATTCAGGTAGTAGCACAAAGTTCATTTAAAATGAGATGATAAAATTTAATGTGTTTCTGCTTTGCATTTATGAACTGTAATGGCTACTTTATAGAAACTGCTGCATGTGACGCTTCTATTTGCTATACAAAATTACTGCGTTGGTTTCATTGGAGTGGCATTGTTTCCTGTGAAACAGGCCTCCTTATTTCCTCATAATGGAATCTGCATTTTAGAGCTTTTGAGCAGTCTCTGTGATCTGCATTGTGTTATCTGTATCCTAATTTTCCTTGGGGCATTTCAGTCTCACTTCTAAGCTGTTTTTGTATTTGTGAAGTGAGCATCTGTTGCTTGACAACCAGATCCAAAATGTTTTCGTACTGAGGAATCTTGTAGACAAACAGGCTTTAACGAAACAATTAAAAAGCACGGGGAGATTGCCACATCTTAAGCACTGTGCCTGTGAGAGAATAACCTCTGTGGCTGGATATTGTGGATTTCAGTTTGCCCATATAACAAAGATAGTACTGCAGGCACTGCTTCACAGCTAGGAAAATACAAGGGTCATGGTGTGTGGGGTGGGAGAGGACACGGAGGCTCTTCAGGTCACAGAACATCGAGGTAGTGGTGCTGCCTGACAGACTCCATAGATGCTTGTGAAATCACTTCTGTGATCTGAGCTGGTCTGATCTGATCTGATCTGATCTGCCTCCTCTTGATTCAGATTATAGCAGGCCCAGCAACTTTGGAGTTGCTTTTGGAGTAGAAGTTCAGGTTCGGTTTCTATTTGAGAGATATAATGGTGTGGTGGTCTTCGGTTCGCTTTCCTTTCTACTCACTCATGTGCATAGCTTTTTCCAGCTTGTGCCAAAGCAAAACTGTACCATATTAGAATATCTGGGTTTGTCACTTGGTACCCATTTTTCAAAAATATAGCTAATACTAAAAATGCAGTAGTAAAATATTTTATAATATCCGTAATATTAGAACGAGAGCCTTCAGCATATATTTTGGATTGGGTTTTTCTTTAGCATTTTTGTTTTGTTCTATGGTAGGAGATAAAAAGTTTTGAATTACCTGAACTGAGAGCTACTTCTGAATTTCTCTCATGAATTGAATGAATTTTACAATTTCAGAGGCTTTGTTTCAGTTCCAAATGAGCATTGTTTTTGAGATCCTTTATAAAACTGCAGGGGTGGTTTTGTTGCTGAACAGCATTTGAGGCTTTTTAGGGAAGGATTCTGCTTTTATAGTTATTTATATAGTTTCAGTTGGTCTAATAAAAGACACATAAAACCATATCTCATCAAAATCCTGCTGCATAAAATTGAATGTTCAGCATACGCATTGCTTCATTTTCTGCTTGTTTTTAATTCAGTCACTCCACAGTCTCTGTGTGCAGGACTGTGGAGCTTTAGCATGGCGTAGGGAAATGTGTCATGGAGATGGAACAGTCAGTGACAAGGAAGATAAAAAGCGTTTTGAGGTTGGATTTGGTTGGTTGTGTTGGGGTTTTTTGGTGGGAAATCTCTCCAGTGGATGGCAGCAGTCAGAGCACATAAATTGCGCTCACCAGGATGGGAAAACGTTGCCCTGCATTATGTGCTGTGAGGAAGTGGATGTCAAAAACATTTTCATGAGAGGCCTCCTTGGATTTTTTTGTTGTGTGGCCTGTAAAAGAAATTATATCTTCTGTATATTCTCTTCCCTAGGGAGATATATTCATACACAAGCCCTGCTGCCAAACTTGTCAAATCTTTAGTCTTGTAAAAAGGAAACTTAAGCCAAAGCTCTCTCCCTATGAAATGCCAAGCAGTTTAACTCTCAAGTTTCTGTAGCCCTAGACAAGAAAATTACCATTTGAAATAATGCTAAGGTGGTGATGCTCCCCCCAAAGACAGGAAACTCTCAGTTATGGCTGAGATTCCAGCCCGACTCGCCTGCTGTGCCTGTGCCCCAAGGGCTCTCAGCAGAAGGGGCTCGGGGCTGCTGGAATAGCAGATCCTGGTGGGACAGCCGAAGGGCAAAGGTTCAGCTGGAGTCACTCCCTCCTCTTTTGCCTTTGCACATTTTCAGTCCTGAGTAATTTCCATATTCTCTTTCTTCAAGCAGGGGCGACCTCTGTGTTGAAGAATAGATAAGTGTCACCGTGTGGCTCAGAGGATTGGAAACATGAAGTTCTTCCTCCCTTTGAATTGCTCCTTCTAATCTAATCTGTGTCTGCCTTGACAAAAGGTTGCCAAGAAAGTCTCTCCCTGAGCCTGATAAGAGATGGCCAGTGAGACATGTCCTGGTGGCTCGGCAAGCCGGGAGGGGAGGCTTTGGCAGGAGCAGAGCTGTCAGCTCTGCTGCACTTACCACAGGCAGCAGCTGATCTCCGATAACCTGCGGTGCTGGGAAACAAAGGCTCTGGGTTATTTTAACTTTTCTCCATATAAAACCCCCTCCGTTTCCCACATCATTTTTTTTTTAGCATTTTCCACGAACTGTAAGTGCCCTCATAAATGTAAAATCCTGGAACTGATTAACTGCCTAGTGTTAATTCTGCCTAGTTCAAGGAAAAACATTGCACTTCCAGACTTACGGGCTGCTCCATTGGGACCTAGACGTAAGAGGCTTCTTTACCATTAAATTGTAATATTCCTGAAAGAATTTACTATCTCTATTTAAAAGGGGTTTTTTTTGAAACTTGATACACTGTATGGATATCTCTATTAAACAGATGCCAAACTGTTTCATTAGAGTTTATTTTTAAAAAAAAACAACTAATATAGTAAACTTTAAAAATTACCAGCTTAAAAAAAAACTTACAAAATGCTTCGGATCCAAAAGTTTACCCCAAAATGTTGCCATTAAACTTTGTGTTCCCTTGCAACTTCATGAGGATAATGGGATGTTATTTAATTCTTTATAAGAAAACAGAACACCAGTCCCTAAGCAGGAAGAATAGGGCATTTGGACCTTTATTAGAGCACAGCAACTTGCGAAGCAGTTGTTTCCTGCATGGCTCCATTGTTTCCAACATCCACATGAAATGCTGTCTCACACTGCTTCCCTATTGAGTCACTGCAGAGTTTTCATCATTGTCTCTGGAATTCATTTTCTCCCTGGGTCAGCTGGAACCCAAGTTTGATGACCTTCCAGTCACTCAGCAGACTTCATTTTTCTTCTAAGCCTTTTCTGGGAGAATACATACAAACAGTCCCAAACTGCAATTCTTTCAACATGTGGTTCAATCCGGGTCCCAAGTTGAATGTTTTATCTTTTCATTTCAGGCCTCATATCTGGCACATTTGAAAGCAAATCAAAATAAAGAATCATGCGTAAGCAATAATGTAAAGACTCCCTATACTACATAAGGACCAGTAGCCAAATGTCATCAATTATTCTGACATTTCCCTGAGTATGGAATGTGTCCTAATACTGAGCAATTTATGTTAACAATCCCAAATGAATTGTTACTAATGGTAACTCCACTGTGAACCATTACTGTGATAGTATTTAATAATGTCATTTTTAATTGCATACATCCAAGCTGTCCCAATCCTTTTGTGGAAGGAAAATGGTGTTATATTCACATAAAAAAATCACCAGCACAAAGCCACTCTTGTTGCTTTTCTTTAAATGGAGAGAAAAATTTCTGTTCCCAAACTGAGACCTTGTCTTCCAAGTTGCAGCCTGGAGCATATTTTTATGACCGAGTTATAAACCCAGAAAATGGGGTTTTGTAATCAAAAAGGAAGACATGATGAATGTATCACTGTATTTAATTAGATGTCTTTAACCCTCTCCCTGACACTTGCATTGCCACAAAAGATGGTGTGCCAGCTCTTCTTTCTGCCTCCTGTGATCCTCTGGCTCTGGGTCAGCAAGAGGACATGTTTTATTAGCAATAATGAGCTTGAGACAGGAAAAGAAAATATTCCTGATTGATTTATTGTGTTCTAAATTGGATTTATTTGAGCAGTTTGGTTTTGGCTATTCATGGTGAAGGTTTTCTAGCTCTCATGACCTCTGGATGGTCCCTGCAGAATGAAGATGATGCTGAATATGACTGGTGTCCCTTTCTGTATCCGTCTGGAAAATCTTACTGTTGTGGTGGCTCAAGACACATTCCCTTCCCATTTCTTTTCCTCTGTTACTCCTCTCTGAGATTGTGATGAAGAATCTAACCTAATCCTCAGGATCCAGCCTGGGGCTGCTCAGGGTGGGTGCAGAGCTTTGTGCCATCCCTCCCTTGGCAGTCCCTGCACTCTGCTCAGGCTGTGGCACACAAGAGGAAGGGAAGGAAAAGCCCTGCAGCTTTCTGCACAGATTCTGAAGAGCTCCTTTTGCTCCAGGGCTTTCCCCATCTCCACCCCATGACACCTACAGAAAGCAGAATAACCACCTCACTTTGTCCACCAGAGCTGAAAACAGCACCCTGGAGCTCTGTCTGCCTCGGAAATTCTCCTGGTTTCCAAAAGCAGTGGATGGCAATTAGTGTGACTGCTGTAGTGCTTTCTGGTTTTCATCCTCATCAATCAGTAATGCTTTTTATTTGTTCAGTTCCTTTTCTGCCACCAGGGCTTGCATAAGAAAGGAAATGAGCAGCTGAGTGAATGTGTAGTTTGGACTGGGGCTTGAAACAACTCTTTCTGTGACTACTGAACAGCAATGCTGGCACTTCAAAACTGACACTTCAAATATCACTACTGGCTTCTTCGAAACCACTGAAATTACTGGAGCACTTAACTCATGTTTTTAGACTCTCTTTTAGGAAACTCTGGCCTCCACCTCTTCATCACTTACAGATAGTTTAAAATATCAAGGTTCTGTTTGTAACTGTGGCTTCTAGATGTAGAGAGGAAATGGAGATTGAAAAAACATCAAGCCATTCTTCAACCATTTATTTTGTTGCGCTCCCTCTAGGGACCATACGTCACATTCTTGTGAGATAAAATGTCTAGGGCAATTATTCTTCACTAGTGTCCACGTCCTCACAGAGTCATTACCAGCTCTGCCATGGCCTGTGTTTTAGTTGAATTATCTGGGCATCATCAGCCCTTCTCCAAACAGATGTTGGAGGAGCTGCAGACATACTGAAATCTTACAGCCCTTGTAAAAGCAATCATTCCCAAACATTTCTTGTTTGGACAAGTGACAAAGTAGTAATGAGAAGAAAACTCTCCTGTCTGTAAACTCAATTCAGGCCGCTGTTCTTTGAAGAGACCGAGGTATCTAAGAGCTGCCAAGTTGTCCTGTGATTGTGCAGTCCTCAGTAGGCAAATGTCCACATTCTCACAAAAGCATTAACAGAGAAGCCAAGGAGTTGGATATTGTGATGAATGTTTACTCTCCTGCCCTGGAGTTGCTTACTTCAGCCAAGGGCCTGAGTTACCAATAAAGCAAACAAAGAGAGCATGGCAAAGGCTGGCTCCTGAGGATGATTTTTGCCTCATGTAAATAATTACATGATCCCAGGAACCATCAGACTGCATCCTTCACCAAACACATGAGGGTAAATTGCTCTGTGCCTCACAGCAGCAGTGAATTTGGTTCCAACTGACTTTTATACGTTTTAATTTCAGTTTTATACCTCAAACCTCCTGTCCCTTTAGATCCATGCTAACTTTTATTATATTTTTTTCTTTCTCCAAAGCTGTTCCTGTCTTCTTGGGTATGAGGGGGAGAGGTGTGAAATAAACCCAGATGACTGTGAAGACAATGACTGTGAGAATAACTCCACGTGTGTGGATGGGATCAACAACTATGTCTGTCTCTGCCCTCCTAATTACACAGGTAAGAAAGGAGAAACACAACCAAAGAACAGCAATCCATGGGAAGTGCCCAAAGGGAAGGGTCCAAATGCATGTTTATTGTGTGCATAAGTATATAATTAAACTGAAAATCGAGTCCCATTTTAAACAACCTGAATCTCTTCTGGGAAAAATGTTAATTCTACTAATATCATAATATATGTGCTTCTCAACATGGCCTCCTTTCTGAGTCAAAATACTGATGCCTCATTGTAAAATACATTAAAAAACAGCACTGAAGGGATCAGAGAAATCTGTACTTCAGCGTGCACATTCTCAGTACTCCGCTGAGCCTGGTGTACGCCTGTCCTGAATCTTGGAAAATCTTGGCTTTGGGGGCATGGCTTTCAGCTGACACCTCAGAGGGTGTATTAAATACAATGAGTGTGGCAATGTGCTGTTTAAACTCCTGATCTCCATGTCACAAGTGGGGAAGCAAAGGCTGTGTAAGAGACCACAGGTGTTGTCTTCAGAGTGACCCAGGCCAGGGAGCAGGGTCAGCTGCTGAGTCCCTGCTCTCAGGGCTTGGTGGTGTAGTTAGAAATGGGATTGGTATCTCCAGCACTCATCCTGCATTGCAGATAAATCAATTTCCAAACCCTCTGCGAGAGCAGGGACTCTCCTAAGTGGAATCTAAAAATGCTTTTCCCCGAGCCATTCGGGAGCGTGCCGTGGTCTTGTTGACATGGCATTAGCCCAGCCCTCCTGGCTCAGCGTGGAGGGTGAGGAAACACCTGCAGGAGCTCCTGCTCCCAGCTTTGAAACGGGGTTATTGCCTTCTGAGCGTGGAGAAGTAATGAAGGCCTTCTTGTGCACTGGAATATATTACATGTCAGGGGATTTAATGAGGATCAAGCCTGAGTGGCTGAGTAAGGCAGGAGGAAAGCTTCTAGAATTTCCAAACTCTTAAAATACTTTTGTGGCTGATACAACGGAGGCCCATGTAAATCTTCAGCTGAGAAAAGCCTTATGACTCGAATGTACATTTATTGGGTCTCTAAAATGATGTTTCTGCCAAAACCCAAAAAACTTCAGCTTAGCAGAGTAAAGAGTTTTGCTTGTAGGATGCTGAGCCCATTGTGCTTACTTGTGCACTATTTATGTCAGCTACTCTTGGGTGGTTTCTAACAGAACTCGATGCAAGGAGGCAGAGTCTTTATATTTACAACAGGAAATGTATTTGCCCAGCCAAGAAAAGACATATCCACTAAGGACCTGAGTGCAGCATATATGCAAATACGCTTTCCTTTTCACAGGATTATTGCAGATTTTTTTTCCCACAGACAATAAAGGTAGGAAATATCTAGATTGAGATTTCTTCTCAAATGGCCATCTGGGTAAGGGCCAGAGAACTCATGTGATACTTTAGAATCAGTTTTGAAATATTTTTAATCAACTTCCAGTGGGTTTTTGTTTTGTTGAATTTTGGCTTTTTTGTTTTGGGGTTTTTTTACCTGAATGTTGTCTGTGCTGTGCCTATGCTGATTAGCAGGAATTTGTCAAATACCAGACCTCAGTGTTGCCATGTGGGTATATACAACCACACTTTGATAAACATTTGCTATCACAGCACAGGCAATAGGCTTGATTACAATGGAAAAAGAAAAAAGAATTTTTGAAAAAAAGAAGGAAATACTTCCAGAAAATATAATATGAATCATAAGTGAAAAAGGTTGCAAAAATAGGGGTGTTGCTTAAATTAGAATCTGAAGGGTTACAATAGTTCATATTGCTTAAAATAGGAAGAGTTTAGTGAACTGTGATACCAGAATTGCCTTCACCTGCCTTACCTCCATTTTGGAGGGGGATATTTCATCAAACGTGGTCAGTCACTTGGAAGGACTGACTGCAGTGCAGCTGGGCTGAAATATCCCTCAGAGCTACCCCAGCCTGGGAGCAGCATAAAACGGCTGGAAGGATCGAAGCCATCAGCCAAACAAAAGTACACACAAGCCAGGCAAACCTGAGAAATGGGCTTGAGGGTCGTTGAGAGTCAAATCCAAACCCAAGAAATGGGGCATCATGTGAAGAACAGCAGTGGAAGAAATGCCATGGAAGCACAGAGGCAAGTCATGAAAACAGACTTTGGTTTGTGTGTCTGAGCTGGAAAGAGAGGGACCTACTGACCAAAGAGTTTGACTGAAGTCTCCTGTGACATCCAGGGCATTTCTATGTATATTCTCTTTAGATAAACCCTTTTGCACTGAAGGAATACCTGAAACTACTATGGCAGTATCTATTTAAAAAAAAAAAAAAGGTGCAGATGACTTCAGTATTGCATGGTGTATGCTCAGAGCAGTGAAGGCCAAGAGTTCGGAGAGAATGCAGCTCACTGCAGGGGTCAGGAGTGCTTATTCCTGTGCTCAAAACTGTGCACTGAGGTACCTGCCTCTCTCTGGTGCTGACTGTGCTAAATGTTGTGTTATCAAACTGTGTGTGCTCCAGCCTTGCCAAGTTCATGGATTTGATCCACATGTGGATGAACAAAGAATGGATGGGGGGAGCTGTCCAGGGAAGAGTTTTCCTGTGAAGTAGGCTGGGAAACAATGAGCTCTCAATGCCTGAAAGGGCACAGACATCCATAGCCAGGGTGTATCTAGCAGGACAGAAAATGTAGGTGATATCTCTTTATGTTGTACCCAAATATTATCCTTAGTTCTGGTGTTAACACGTAGTAGGCAGACAGAGCAAGCTTTCTCTTGGCTTTTTTTTTTCTCACTCACACTTGCATGTAAAATAGAAATTTCTTTTAGAAGCTCACTGGTTGGGCTTTGTGGCTGATCAAATCCCAACCATCCATTTTTATCCGTGTAGTTACGCAAGAATTGTTGGTTCTAGGGATAAATGGGATTTCCCAGCAGCTGCTGTAGTTAACCCCCATGTTCAGTCTTGCACTGAGCTGTGTCTGCCCTGACAGCCTGAGATGTTTGCAGGAACACCAGCTCAGAGGTGCCCAGCTCAGTTATTATTATTATTTTATATTTCCCCTGCCAAGCAGGGAGTCTGAATCCCTCCTCACTCCTGTGCTCTGGGATGCCATAGTGCTGGTGACACTGCAGTGATATTTCAGTAAACTCTGCATTTATAGAAAAAATGGATGTTGTAATACAAGAAATAGTCTGAATGCAGGGAGGAAGAAGCTCCAAGAGCGTGTATGTGTGTTGTTCTGTAAGAAATAGTGAGGGTCCTCCTTGGCTTAGTCGAGTAATGGTTAAATCATGGTAGTAAATCTTATGTTGCTAAATGAAATACAAATTAAAAATGAATGTGTTGAAAATTTTGACTGTTGACAGAGTCACAGTATCCAGGCTTTGGTTTTTTCCATACCTTAGTATTTTCCTGCTCTATCTGCTGTCTGCCTGGTTTTACTTGTTATAGCCTTTTTAGGGAACAATATCCCAAATTATGATGCATGAATTTTGCTTTCATTGGTTGGAAAAATGAGGCCAAAAATCTTTCTTCAATTAATAAGGTTTTGCAGTGTTTTCCTTTAAAATTCTTTGACAGTCTTTCCCCCTACTCAAAGCAGATGAAAAATGGCCAATTTGTTAAGTGACTGCTGAGGAAGAAATTTCCCACACTCCAATCCCATTTCACTTTCATTTAAAAAAAGAAAAAACCCACACCAAAAATCAGCCCACGCTCACACAATAACCTCCTTCCTAGTTCTTTTCCATCTATTAACTTTAAAACAATGTGGAATTACAAATGGATTCCATGAAGTAGTAAATGCAAGTTAAAGAAGACAAAAGTGAGAGGAGGGGAGGCAGACAGCTGAATGCCATAAAAGAACTTCAAGCCTGTACCCACCATCACCAGGTTTCCTCACTATTCTTAAAGTCAATCTTTTCAATATATGTTGCCTGTATTTAAATAACCAAACCAACATTTATGCTGTGTAGCAGAGTCCTGATGGCTTTTATTGTCAGCTGATGTTTTATTTTTCCTCTGCCCAACTGGTTATTTTAATCCTGAAACTAAATTATAAACATGTAATTCCTCCAGGACAATCATGTACCCAAAATCCAGCCAGCTCTGAGCAGTCTGGGCTGGTCTATGACCTCCTTGGACAGACTTTTGGTGGTTTACAGCTCCTCCTTACAGTTCCGTAGGCTCTCCTCCCCTTCAAAAATAAATATATATAGGGACATCAAAGGAGAGAGATATGGATTAGATCAGCCGCCCTGGTTCTTGTCCTTTTCGTATTTTTCTAATCTCTGCCTTTTTGGCTTTAGCATGGCCTATCTCCAGCTATTGATACAAACGTTGTGTTTTCTCTCTAGCTTTGTGGTTTAGGAATGTAGGGCAAAATTCAGAGAGCTTTTCCCTTCCATTTCTTTCTCCTGTTCCCTGCTGTCATACACCTCCTTCAGAGCCATCACTGCTTTGCACATGGTCCTGGATTCACATACAGAATCTCATCCCTCCAAGGAGATCGTGTCCTCAGCCCCACTGCCCTCTGTGCTTCCACGTGAGGAGGGCTCCAGACATGTACAGAGGAACAAATGAGTGGCACCAAACACATCCTGGGTGCTTTGAATGGTTTTGTGCTTTGCCTGCTAGTTTATTTGGTTTTGTTGTTTGCTGTGGCTTTTCCTGCTCCTCTCTGATTTTAGCAGAAGCAGAAATACATAGCACTTACACACAAAGAAAAAACAACCAGGAAATATATTCCTATTTGCCAGGGATCCTAAAAAGCCTCAACAATACCGACACCTCTTTGTTCTGAAACCCAAAAAAAATAATTAGTGGCTTCCACTACTGAAAATAGGTCTTTGCTAAAATACACAGGAACCCATGGCAGAGAGAGGCTGGGAGCAAGTGTTTTAAAATAGTTTCTTCCCTGGGAAGAAAGCTGCAAGCAGTTTGTATCACTGAAAAAAACTCTCTCAAAATAAATAATAATAATGTTTTTAAAAAGCTAGGAACTATTTCTGGTTTGATGTGTTTGGAAGAAAAGGCTAAGATCTATTTTGCCTTGGGGGCCTTGTGGTGTCCTGTGGTAGATGGTATCTGGGATTTTTGCAGCTCTGCTGCTTTTAGAGCACAATCCCCTGTTTGATTATGGGCCCTTTTCCTGGCGTGTCCCGTTGTGGTGACTCTGTCTGGCCAAAACCAAGCCCCCAGTGCAGCCAAAAAACTCCGGAGAAAGCAGCTGAGTGCTGGCTGGTGGCTGCCACTCTGTGCTGGAGCTGTCCCATCGCTGCCTGCTGTGACACTGATGTGACACCAGCGTGGCTCTGTCCCTGAGCTGGGCACCAGTGACCCCTGGGCAGGCTGAGGTGGATCGTGGCACTGAGGCTGCTTTTTGCCCCTGAGTTTTTGCTGCAGGAACAAGGAGGTTTGAGATAGTGTGGTTCAGCCTAGCGGTTCCCCAGGGATATGGACTGCCTAATAAATGCTGAAGGCTGAAACAAGTACTTAACTAGCAACTTCTTTTAAATTTTGGAACTTCAGCCGTAATTTCCTCAAGACAGAGAAAATTGTGGTCAGAGTTTGGTGTGGTTTTTTCCTTTTATTTGAAGGAGTTCTGCCTTACATGGAAGTTTCTCAGTTTTAGTGACTTGGCAAATGTGAAGTGTACTTTCTTTCTGTGTGAAGCATAAAAAGGCACCCACGTTTCCCAGTTGTGCAGCTAGGAATGAGAAGTGCTGGAGGACCTGGAAGGTTTGGGCTTTGTTCAAGAGCCTAAGCCCATTTCCAGCCCTGTTTTTATTAAGAGAAAACCACATGTCATTGCTATCAGATTGGACTCTTATCTCATCATCCTGGGAGGAAATAGCACAGCAACTGTATGGGTGTCCTGCTACGCTGGAGTGCTCAGCTCCAAGATTTCCTCTGGTCAAATCCCCATCTGTAAAATGTAAAGTGTCATGTTTGTGGAATAAGACATAGCAGAGAATTTCTCCTTGTTCATCGGGACACAGCATGTCTGTAAGAAAATGGGATGTCAGCTACTGCTGTCCTTCAGGACGAGTGGAGTGAAATCATCCTCAAATGGGATGTATGGTTCATTAAATCCAGTCTGTCAAGAAACACAGTGGGAAACAAGCAAATCAGTCTGCTCCTGAAGGGCTGCATGCCGTGGAAGGGACCCACGCTGGAGCTGTTCTTGAAGAGCTGCAGCCTCAGGGAGGGACCCACGCTGGAGGGGTTCATGAAGGGATGTATCCCATGGGAGTTCTGGAGCAGGGAATAGGGTCAGGGAGGAGTGGTGGAGACAAAGCATTTTTAACTGACTCCAGCCCCATTCCCCGCCCCTTGCTCAGGCCAGCAGGAATCCACAGTGTCCCATGTCCTCTCTGCCAGCCCTGGAAGGACATCTCAGATAATGTGAGGCATCTCAGGTGTGACAGGATGTGCCAGATTGTGTGAATAACTGAACTGATCCTCAACTGATTCAGGACAAACTGGAAGACATCCATATAAATAAATACAGCTCCAAAATGTAGGGTCTCCAGCAAAATGAGGATCTTTTCCAGACCCAGTAGTTCTGAGGAGCAGTGCTTTAGGCAGGTCACTGCCTTGTAGGGGCACTGGAAATTGCCTGGTTCAGTTAATGTTTAATACTGTGTTGTGTGACATTTGGGATGTTGAATATGGGTTTTCATACTTCAGCAGTGCATGGAACACATTCCTTCATCAAGATTCTGAAACAGTGAAAGGATCATTATTTCCCTACCCAGATCTGGTTTTATCCATTCTCCCTTTGTTTAACCTCAAGGTTAGAGATAATTGCTCCTTGAATCTGAAAAACAAGCCACCGTGGGAATCCCAGTGTGGAATCTAACTTAAGGTTCCCACTTAACAGGTCAAAACCTGATAAGTGAAAACTCGGGGGTTTTTAACAATTAAGACAGGATAAAAGCATAAAGTAACTCTTTGCCTACTAAGTATTGTGGGCAGTGTTTGTCAAACAAGAGCAAACTTCAGTGGTCATGCAGAATTCACTGCTACAGTGCATTTCAGGTAATTTCTTTTAGGTTTTTGTATCTAACACAATAGCTTTTGCTGCTGAAAGGTTTTCACAGAGTTTCTCGTTTTCATTGCAAGTTGAAATAGTTTCTAAATTAAAAATTCATTTTTTCTTTTCTTAGATGAGCCTCAGATCATTTTCATCAAACAACAGCAACATTCCGTACTGAAATACTTCCTTGGAGGAACACCCTGTGTCTGTTCCTCCCAAACATTTTTAGGTTCAATGTTCTGAAACTTCCAATTGGCACCGACTTCTTTTTAATGACTGAAAAGAGAGAAGGGGAAAACAAAACACAGAAAACATTTCTTCCGATACAAGTTATTAGATATAAAATGAGTAATGTCTTACGAGAAAAACAGCAGAGTGTTTTTTATTAGCAGCAAAGAGATGAGTTCCATTCGCACTTACCTGGCAGAGTTCAGGATGTTGCAATGCACTCTTTAACCACTCACCCTGTGCAGCCTGGAAAAGTTTCCTCTGTGGATACAGGCCAGGCTTTCTCCATCCTTTCTCCACCATAAGCACGTTCCTTTCCTCAAGTAATATTGGGAAATTCTACAGCATATTTTCTTGCAGTCTTCGAGGCCCTACTAAAGCTTCTCTAGCAGTAAGGATGGGAATATTTTCCCTGTTGTTTTGTCAGTATATTACAACAAAGTATCACCCAACTGACACATGGAACAAAAGAAAAATCGCTGAACTCAGTTGCAAATTGGTGCTCTACATTGTCTTTCCAGAACTGCAGTTTCACTTACAGATAAATAAGTAAAATACTTTTACTGCATCCAGTTTCTCTTTTACTGATTAGGGAGGAATAGTGTAACTTGGATCCTGGTTTTAAAAGTCTAATGGGGCATGAAATAAATAGCTCTCATGACAGCCCAGAACGGAAAAAAGATAGATGATTATTAAACTGTGTGTAAAAGTCATCTTTATTGCCCTATTGTTGTTTTGGCTTCATTCTGAGACATGGGGAAGGCTACAGAAAAGCCTAAGTGTGTTTTTTGGCAGCTCTTCATAAGCAGTGAGCCTTGTGGAAAGCCCCATGAAATTCATGATTCTGTTGAAAAATAAGACCAGAAAATGTTGCATGAGGGAAAAAAAAAAAAAAAAAAAAGCTGTGTTTTTTTTTAAGACAATGAGCATTGCTGGTGAAGGGGACCAGGGAGGTCATTTTGAAGGGGCAGAACACCTTGGCTATTGTTTGGGGATTTTTTTTCTCTTTTTTTTTTTTTTTTTTTTTTTTTTTTTTTTTTGCATGAGTCAGCAGCAAAGGGAGATCCACCTGTTAGCGTTCCACCTGTCATTATGACTTGGTTCTAATCTGAAAATTGCAGTGTTTTGTGGTAGATCAGATTGCTCCCTTCATCTATCCAATGTCTGCTTGCATGTTACCTATTCTCTTCAGCTTTGATTAAAGAGAAGAAGTGTGTCTTGGTGGAGCAAAAAGCTTTATTTGGGATTTAAAAAGTTGTTTAACTGATCAGAAAAGAAACATAGCTGTGGTTTTCCTGTCTGTTTTATAGAAGCACTTCAGAAACCTGTGTGTACCCAAACTGGAGCTGTGATTTGAGAATATGTAGGAGAGAGGAAAATGGAGAGGTTGGATGGTTTTCTACACTTGGGAAAGCATTACACTGAAGTTTTCTCTTGTTCTAACATGATCAAATATCCTCCACAAAGAGAATCAGTGCTGCTAGGAGTTGGCCTAAGATGAATGTCCGGTTTGTTTTTAGGTTCACATAACTATCCAGTGAGAAATTTGGACTAGACCTTTAATTGCTGCACAGAGAAGCAGCCCTGTGTCACTCCAAAAAAAAAGAGGATCACATTTTTCCTGATACTGACCTTAAAGTGACCAATGAATACTGCACTCTCAGGTCTGAGGGCACATTTTTTGGCCCAAATATTTTCTGAGTGAATAAAATACGAGAAAGGCTTTGTGTAGCTGGTGCCTTGGGTTTTGCTTTTCAAAAACTGTTTTATTTCCCTGGCATGCTTTCTGCAGGATCTACTGAATATTGGTGGAGCCTGAAATAATGACCAAGAGGTATTTTTTTCCTGAGATGAGGCTGCTCTGGTTGCAAGGCGTTCCCAAGTGAGCTCTCTATTGAGTGATAGATGGGAAAAATAACAGGAAGGATCCTTAAATGTTCCAAGTTTTGCATGAAAAATATCATTTTTTTGGATGCTGTGTTTGGTGCCTAGCCTAGAATTCTCCTACATTTTGATAGTGGTGTCTTCAGAATGACACTGTGAGTCATAATATTTGACATTTGGGGAGATTTTTACTGGATCTCTAAGCACTTGTGAAGACTGTTCAGAAGAATACTTTAGGAAGAATTATGATTTCCTTTGAGAGTTTTGATAGTGTTCATATTTTTTGTAAGCCTGTTTTCTTTTCTTCAAAACAAAACAGAAGAAGAAATAGAAACTTCAAAAGCATGTATTGACCATTTTTAGTGAAAAGATAGTTGAAGGCATCTATCCACACTCTATTCAGTTATTAAATGGCTTTCCAAAAATATTTCCAGCTTTAGCTCATTTGAGTTCTTTTAATGTCACCAGCCAATTAATTTTTTTTATGTTTATTTTCACATAAGATTCGTAGCCCACGAGTGATGTGGGGAATATCAAGATGGCAAACTGGCAGTTTTCCAAGCATCGTAGCAAGGTCTGACCTGCTCACGTCCAGGTCTGCCCAAAGGCCGAGGGAGTCCCTTTGTTTGTTGGTTTTTGGGAGGGTTGCTGAGCTGTGGGTTTGGGCATTGCAGTAAACAGACCTATCCCCAGTCCTTCACCTCAGAATGCACTGATTGCTGTTCCCAGTGTTCACAGCTGTAAGAACTGAACATCTCATTGCTTTTGAGGAGCAATAAAGTGCAGTGGCAAGCCTCAAGCCCAGTGAATGATGTGTTTCCCTGGTTCCCATGGATCTGCAGTGCTCAGTTTCCTTGGCACGTCCCTTTCCTGAGCTGGATACATTCATTGTACTTGCACACGGTTTGTCCAGGGCTGTACGAAGACTTGCTGCCATTTCATCGTGGTGCCTTCCTGGGATTCTGTGGCTCCAGATGGAGTTGTTGTCTGCAAACTGATGCTGTGAACAATGAGCTCAGGATTCCATGCCAGACTGCCCTGGCAGTGCCAATCCCAGCCCAGGGAGAAGGCAGGAGGGTGGGTATGGCCCATGGGGATGGGGTTTGTGGTGGCACTGCCCCTGCCATGGCTTGTGTTCCTGCTCTCATTTGCACTTGACAGCTCTCAAAAGCAGATACAGGACATGTTCCAGGTTTGAAACGTGCCAAAACAATTGAGTAATTTTTTAAAATATTATACTTCCGTTGTAATAGGAAGAGTCACATCAAGGGCTGTGTGTATTGTACTGAAGGGAGGCTGGACACGTGGGAGGAATGACCTGACAGAGGATTAGCACCTGGGGGAGGTAACAAACCACACCTATCAGCACCAGGGTCATCCTCAAAACTGTGCTCTCAGTCACCCCAGCCAGACCACGAAACTGATAAAAGATGGATGGTTCTCATTTTACATCTGAATTTTGATCTTTGTGGTTTGCTTGGCTTGTGTTCTCAAGTGTTCCTCTGTAACCATTAGAGTGTAGAGAAATGTAAGGGTTTTTGATCACGGAGTTTCTCCCAAGCCAGGTGGAGTTGCAGCTCTGTGAAAACCTTCCAGAACAATGGCAGCCCACCAGTGCCTCCCACATTATCCTTTCTCCCCACTATTCACGTGGCCTGTTGCTTATGTGATGGTGTGTACTGTGGATGTGTATAACCTTGAAGCCCTGCAGATGAGCTCTTCTGATGGAGCTGCACAGGGGACTTTGGGACTGCAGCTTTTCGGGGTTTCATCTGGACATGACCTGAGCTTTGCTTTTCCTGCAAGGCTTTGGGAGGTGTGGGGTAGGTTTCTCTTGGATTCTGGGGAAGGCAAAGATTTCTGTGGTTTTTGGCTGCATCTCAAATCCTGGGGTACTGAAGTGTGACCTAATAATTTAGGATTCAGAGAAGGATTGTATTTAAATAAACTATCAGGGTTTGAACATTCTGCAACTATTAATTATTAAAATTTATACAAATCCAGAGAGGTTCATGGCATGTTATACACTGTACCTAGAAACAGCTGAGCTGAGCTTACATGAGATGGATTTTTTTCTGAAAAGACATCATCTCCTGTGAGCACAATAGAGCTAGTACTTCTCTTATAAATAGTGAGTGTTTTATAATTGCATGCAGTCCTAAAGCTGGTTCCTATTATGGAGAGTCGCAGAGGTTTTGGGGGGAGGGTTTGTGGGTTGTTGTTCTTTCCCAGAATGATATCCAATCAGCTTCTTTGGCAGAGTATTAACTGTGGCTAAAGTATGTGTCCGTGTGAAAATGTTACGGTCGAATGAGCAACTTCAGTTTTGTGTCACTTTCTTACTTTGAAGTAAGAGGTTCTGGGTCAGGAACTGCCCATTTGATCCCTTGTCTGTCTCTAAGTGGAGTTTAGACGTCAGTACTTTTTATACCAACCTTTCAAATCCATGTGATAGAAGCAGTGTGGTCACTGCAGGTCAAAGGAGCTGATTTAATGAAGTCTCATGTGCCCTCAACAAGCAATTTTGTCACTTCCTGCTGAACTACTGAGTTGTCTCCACCTAGGGAGATTGGCCATCCCTGGACATCGTGGGTGTTCGGGATTGTTCAAGCTGTGTTACAGCTTTTCTGCTTTTCCTTTGCCCCAGGTGAGCTGTGTGATGAGGTGATTAACCACTGTGTTCCTGATCTAAATCCCTGCCAACACGAGTCCAAATGTGTTCCCCTGGACAAAGGAACCAGGTAAGTGTGTGTGTTTGTGTTGGTCTCTGCACACTGGGCACATCCATCTATTGGCAGGACTGGCGATGAGCTTGGAGCAAAACCCACCAAAATTAACAGAAATAATGCAAGACTATATATACTTCACTCCGTGCCACATTTTAATGCATCCATACATACTTTTTCTAGCTTCCTGTGGTTTACTTGAAAATAATGAATGTACCCTCAGAGTAGAGGAATTATTCTGGAATAGAGCAGGGCAGTAGGAGAATTTATGGAACAGTCACTGCAAACTACCTTATCCTGCATCAGAAACCAAGGAGAGTTTCCTTATGGGTTCCTTAGGGCATTTATAAATTCAAGCAGCCTAACAGGAGCCTTAACAGATCCAGAGCTGGATGGCTCCAACTCAGGAGCTGCCTTTTCTGTTGGCCTTGCTTGGCTCATCTGAGATTTGGTGAAGTCTGTGTTTGCATTTGCCTGTTGGGAATGACATTGGCTGTTTCACAGGGGCAAAATGAAGCCTCGTGTTTTAGATGGCAGTGAAGCACCTAGAGGTTTGGGGTTGGGCAGTTTTGAGAGGTGCACGGTGGCCATTCATCACTTGTCTGAAGAGGGACTTTCAGAGCAATTTAGCAAAGAGAGACAGTCAATTGAAAAGTCAAGCTCTGTGAAAAGCTTGTCAGGAAAAGATCTTTGGAGACAAATGCAAGAGAGTTCAGTGCAGAGTGAGCTGCTCTCTGCACCCTCTCCTAAGGCTGTTTTTACAGCCCCAGTGCAGCCCTGGGTGCTCACTAATTCCCTCCTGGGGTTTGCCCAGCATACACGGGAGAGGCACAGCTTTGGTCTTCCTGGTGACTTGCAGCTGGGGTCAGACCATGTCCTGTGCAGAAACCAGCATGTCAGACCAGTGTGAACTGACACACAGGACATTTTAGCAGAGTTAAAAGAAATTAACCAAAATTTTAGAGAAGGTTGCTATCTCGAGGGCAGCTGACTGTGCTGGACAGTCAGGCAGTAGAACACAAGCCTTTCTTTGGGATGAGAAGCCTCCAGACAGAAATGTTTCCAAATCCTGAGAAAGATGAAGGTATTAAGTGATTAGGATGGTTCCTGAACTGATGTGTAGGGACTGGACAAGGAGGTGTGTGCCAATGCATAAACAGCCCCTGATGTTCTTTCCAGGTTTCATTCCCAGTTAATCCATCATTTGGTTAATCCAGTAGCTTTGGTTAATTCAGCAGCGACATCACATCATGAGGTGAAGGCCTGAAACTCAAATTGCCTTCTGCTGCTAGATGGAGACAGCTGTGGCCCTGAATGGTTCTCCCCTTGCTAGCCAAACAATTTGAGTAAATAACATACTTTTTCCTCACATGCTTGCTAGGAAAGTGTTCTTCACAGTAGGGCCACTAACCCTTGAGGGGAGCCTAAATAACTGCTTTTCAGTATTTTTCTGCTACTGTTTGTTGTGGTATTCTTCCCACTATTCATAGAATGCTACAGAAAAATCCATTATTTCTTTACTCCTTCTGTCCCATTTTGCTTTCTAGCAGCCAGACTTGAGAGGTGAAGGAGCCTTGAATGTAGAGTTCTCCAAGTATTGCTATTTATTTCACACTTTAGTGGCACCAAACCATTCAGAAACGAGCCCTCGGCAGTTTTGCACTGATGTGTGGATGCTGCTGGGGCTCACTGGAAACAGCAGCCCCAGGGCAGCCTGATCTGCTGATGTGCAGACCCTGCAGCTCTGCAGAGGGAGGAAAAGATGACAAAGACAGGAAAAAAGTAGGAAGCCAAGTTATTTATTGATCTGGGGAGGGAAATTCCATTCTGGCCCTGCGATAGAAGCCATGATTCACGGCTTTAATACAGCAGACATTGAGTGCATGCAGATGCAAATCCCCTCAGATAGGCCAACATTTTAAATACCACTGGACATGTTTTTAGGCTCTCTGTGATACTGGGAATGTTGCCATCACTCCAAGGCTGTAACAGAAAACAAGATTTCAGCTGTAGTGGTGTCAGATGGTCACTGGGAAATGAGATATCTAATCATGTAAATGACTCTCTTACCAGGATTTGAACATGAAGGTTTCTTTGCCACCTTCTTTTATGCATCAGACTTCTACTGATTGATAGTGTGTGGGACTGGGGGGTAAGGACGGAGTCACCATGCCATCATTCCCTGCTGGGACAGACCTTGGGTTTCTAGGAGGAGTCCAGGTGAAGAACCCATGGGGCTGAATTTCTCACCTCCTACGCTTCAGGAAGGCATTTTTTGGTAGCTTCAGCCTAGATGTGACACACCGAGAGCTCAGAGAAGACAGACCCAAAAGGAATTCCATGCTTCTAAAGCCAAGCATGGAAGCAAACTGGACTATTTCAGAGTGTCTTTGGCTGCACAGAGCTCTTTGCTTCCTGAGTTAAATTTGCAGGTGGCTTTCCTCCCTTCCAGCCTCCACATCTTTAGTGTGCTGTTACTATATGGAAGAAGAGTAGCTTTCTGTATGCCAGAAAACAAAACAAAAAAAATAGCCTTTAACACAATGGAATTGCTTCCAAAAAAATAACTTCAAGAAAGGAGCATGTTTTTCCATTCACTGTATTGGTGTTGGAGCATGATATAAATATACTTTATTATTCTAAAGCTTGGAATTATTACCTGACAGCTTAAAATACTGATTTAATGCAGCCCTGCAGAGAAAAGTGGTGGTTCTGTCATTACTGAGATAGCCAATACACATCATAAAATTGATGCATGGCAGCCCTGAATAGGGAACTGCACATTGTTCATTATTACATCACTTTATATTAGGACTGCAGGGATCAATAAAAAACAACAGGATTAAATGCTGCCAATTCCTCTCACAAAGTCTTTTGATTGACACTATTGCCTTGCAGGTGTGTCTGCAATGCTGCCAGAAAACTTTGCCCATTTTTGAGGGTTTGGGGAAGGAACACTTCTTGCTTTTTGCTCTCTGCTCTGTTTTGTCATCTCCATTATGTTAATCCCAGTATTCCCTGAGCCACCAAGGTGTACAAAAGCAATTCACACCTGCAGAGCTGTGACCCCCCTGTGGCTAGAGGGGCTCTGATGGGACCTGTCCTGCAGGGAGGGTGGGCTGTCTGCATGTCCCTAACCCTGCCCATGGAGAGCTGCAGGTGACCAGGCTTTGCCCCATTTCCTCATGGCTTAGCCAGTCACAAGCCACAAGAGGAGCAGTAGCTTCTCTCCTGATGCCACATCCTCAGCTTCAGAGTGTCTCTCCTCTTCCAGCTGTCGGTGACAAACACATTGGGTCCAACCACAGGCTCTAGCAACAGCACAGACCTCTCTTTTACTGCTGAAATTAACTGTAGCTCTTCCCTTGATTTGGTTGAAGTTGTATGCCTCTTGTTTTCCAGATGTGCAACATCCAGCTGGGAAGACTAAAATGTGTTTTATGGACTAAAGAGTGTTCATGACTAAACATTGCCTACAGTATAGATTAAAAAAAGGCTGCTCAGCAATCCCAGAAGATCTGATCCAAGTCAGAGACTTTGGGATGCATTTTCCATTGTCAGGTTATAAGCTTCTGCAAGACTTATAAATAGAAATGCTGATGCAGCCTTTGTACAGCAAACTTGAGAATTGCATGAAGTGAAACCACCAGGCAATGTCTGCAGGTCTGGGTACATCCCACTGCTCCTGTGAACGGTGTTACCCCACAGCAGCAGGTGCAGTGTCACCACGGCAAAGGACAGGCTGCAAAGACAACTTTCCATTGTTGCAGCAGCATTGTGCCTTGCAAATGAAAGGAAAGCAGGTGGTGGTCTCAAAACCGATGGTCTTTCTCTTTAAATTTGCTGAGTTTTATGGCTTGTTTGCAGATTGCTTCCATTTGGAAGGCAGACCCTGCCTGTGCTCCAGGTAACTGCACAGGGCCAACCTCAGACACGCAGCACTGTGCAGGCATTGGCAAAATCATAGTCTGGGGCACCAGAGCTGCTGCCCGTGCAGAATATTGCCCCTGGAGTCTGTAAGGTTGGGGAAGGCATTGTCATCTTTAGCACAATGGGATGATCACCCTTCTCCCCAGACTTGGCACAGCAGAAGCTGTAGTGTGGTGGTGCTTTGCTCCACTTGAGTTTCAGCAGATTGCAGAACCTCAAGTGCAGCCAGCCAGGAGGGACCTGAGCCTTTCTGATGGCAGCAACTGTGCTTGACGCTGCCAGGAGTAATTGCTAACATCTCCCCACCCCAATCCAGCCAGTGCTGGGCTGCCTGCACGAGCTGCTGTCGTGATGCTGAAAGGAGCCATTAACAGGGATGTTGTGCCTTCCAGATGCGAGTGCTTGCCGGGGTACAGCGGCAAACTCTGTGAAGTGGACGACGACGACTGCGTGGGGCACAAGTGCCGGCACGGAGCCGCCTGCGTGGATGCGGTCAATGGCTACACCTGCATCTGCCCCCAGGGCTTCAGGTATGGCTCTCTGTCACTGCCTTCATCCTCATCAGCCTCTGCACTGATCGTCTGCCCAGGGAGGCGGTGCAGTCACTGTCCCTGGACGTGTTTAAAAAAAGACTGGATGTGGCACTCGGTGCTATGGTTTGGTTGATGAGGAGGTGTTAGGTCACAGGTTGGACTTGGTGGTCTTAAAGGTCTTTTCCAACCTGGTTCATTCTGTGATTCTGATCTGTCATCCCCGTGTGAGTGGGTGCCTCAAGTGTTGTACCTGAAGGAGTTTTAAGTTAGCTGGATGCAGGATTCTTGCTTGGCAAGCAGCAATTTGCCTTTGGGCAGTGCTGTCTCGGTGTGCCTGCCCCAGCCATCCCTGCTAACACACTTATACACCTGATACACTCACAGAAATTGTATGGAGATAAACCCTGCATGTGCAGAGTGAGCAAAGGGTCATAAAATTGCATTTATGAACCCTCAGAGCTGGCTGCAAGAAAAACATGAGCCTGAAGATTTTGTGCCAGTGTCTCTGTGCCTCTTGGACAAGCTCAGTGTGATTTGGGCTGTAAATTTCCAGTCTCTCATTCTGACAGCTGCCAATATATCTGACTCCTGGAAATCTCTCTGTCTGTCAAAGATAAGTGTGCTCCTCCAAATGGATTCACTAATCATTGCCTGAGGCTGGATACTGGCTTCCTTCCAGCTAAACCTTTTCTGTGTTTGAAATACACACATGAGACAAAAAGGAGTACCTGGAAAGATGACTCTTGACAAAGCAGAAATTGCATGAGTACTTATAAATCATTTTCTCTGCTTTGTATCTGCAACTGTTTTCATTCTTCTTGCTTTCATCCTTGCACGTTTGGGTTTTCTTCCTTCCCTCTCAACACGCATTTCTGTTGCAAAGCAGACAGCCTTCCCTGAATAGGCACTGATATATAACAAGATGTCAGCCCATGGTTTCACAGAATCAGGCTTGTTATTTACAAGGTATCAGATATCCTCTGAATTTCAAATTCATACCCTTTTCTCTGTGTTTCACTCTCTGCTTCAGTCCATTTGATGGCCTTAGGGATCTTGCAGATTGGTGATTGGTAAGGCTAACGTGACTGTGGGATTGTAAATCCTCAGCGTTATCTAATTGTTAGAGTTGAGAAATGGGATTGCAAAGCCATGTCTGGAGTCAAGGGTAACTCGAGCCTGTCATCAGATGGGACTGACTGGGAGACTTTTGCTGCAGGTCCCCTGATTCTTAAGGCCTGTCAGCACTAGGCAGTGATGAATGTGAGGGTTTTTTTCTGGGAGAGTCACAGCGTTTGGCAGAGATGTTCTGAGCTGACACAGCTGGCTGGAGCAGCAGGGCTAGGTGGGAGACTGCTCTGGTCCCTTCCCATGTACCAAGCAGCTCTACTGGCAATTCAGGCAGTGCCCCAGCTTGGCTGGTCTCACACCAGGGGCATCAAGACCAGAATCTGAAACAGTCCAGACTTCTCTCTTGATCAGATGAGGAGGTTTCATTCCACTATAAGTTCTCCAAGTAAGGGAAACATCTTTCTACACAAAGCTTCAAAACTCAACCACCAGCTTAGACAGCACTTCATAGCCCAAGGCAGCTGTGGGCAAGCAGAGTAACCCCACTGCCTGTCAACAGCACAGCCAGGATTAACTTCAGTTCTCCTGTTTGCTTTCTTTCCTTCCACTAGTCACATGCCACTTCTCTAAATTTCCAGTGCAAGATGCAAGGAAGACAAGGGTCTTTGGGGAGAGAAACTTCACACTGAGCACTACCACAGCCAAGGCAGACAGCAAGCTGGAGCCCCATGTGTTCTCCGTGCAGAATAGTCCCTGATCTTGTTTGATTTCAGGATTAAAATTCTGCTAACAAAATATGATCTCATTATTCTTCCCATGACTCAAGCCTTTTGTAGTTTAAAGGCCTGCTGCTCTGAAGGGGGTTCTGAGGTTTGGGCTTTTTCCTGTTAAGATTACAAATGCAAATATGGTGATTGACAGAGTTCAGCCTTCTGATGTTCAGGGTTACAGACTCCCCTGTCCCTGCAGATGCCTTGGGCACGGTGATGTGTGGCAATGAGATAACTCTGCAAGTGTTTGAAGGCTGCAAGTGTTGATGAAAAAGAGAGGACACGAGGGGTGGTCTGACAAAGGTAACTAGGAGACCCAAGATGATGATTAATAAAGTTTTTTGCCTAAGTCTCAGGAATCATTTCCCAGCTGTGAGTTTGCAGAGTGCCCTCCCAGTTATCTGGAGCTTACTCTGTTGTAATAAACGCAGAGACCTATAATGATTTTATGGCTGTCACTACACTGCATGTCAAAGCCATTTGGAGCCACACATTAAAAAGATGTTAAAACTTACATCCTCACACGGCTGAACAAATGGCACTTGGGTAATTCTGAACAAGGTAGGTAGGGCGTCATGCACAGTGACAGCCCCAAAAAGCAATAGTGCCACCCTGCACACGCTTGCTCTCCTATCTCATCATTTCTTGTTCACTGGGCAGGTGGAGTTGAGCTCCTTGCAGCACCTTTCCTCAGCACTTGCCAGCTTCTCCCAACTGCACAATATGCTTTCTTCCTGAAAAGTTTTCAGTGTTTTCTTCCCAAAATAGCACTCATTTGCCCCCTGCAGATGAAAACATTTTAGAGAATTTGTGAGCCCCGCTGAATAAACCCCAAGTTCTCAAAGGTTCCCTCCAGCAATCAGCCTCACAGTAGTGCTGCCTGATGAATGCTTCTCTGGTGGGGAAGCACACATTAAGCTGCAGAGCCTGATGGAAGCACTGCTCCTCTGTGGTGCAGATGCTTCTGAGTTCTCCACTGGGATAGATTGCTGCAAGGAACTTGCAGTGAGTATTTAAATAAATGACATCGTACCAGGCAGAATGGACTTGGCCAAGCTCTGTGCAAGTCAGGCTGTGTTCCACATTCCACTGCTGGGGAAATAAATCCTATTAATTACTTCTAAATATATACATTTTTTTAAAAATCAAAATTAAAATGAAAGGGCCTTGTCAGACACTGTTGCTAATGTAATTTCTAGGTGCCAGTATCAGGAGAGCTGCCCTGGTAAAGCCACACACCAGAGGGGTTTCACAGCAAGCAGGGGTGTGCAGGAGCCATACCAGGAGCTTGGGGAATCTCTCAGAGCAGCACTAAGCACAGACACTCTGGCTTCTTCCAACATTTGCTTTTTGTTAGTGGAGGCTGTTGCTGGTCACGTGAATTTTTATGTTATTATTATTTTTAACTTCCACAAAATTAGAATTATATACACTGACTTTTCCTTCTGTTTTCTACTTGCTGCTGAAGACAAAACAAAACAGTGGGCATCAGGCAGAACGAAGCTCACAGGCTGGATTAGCAGTTCTCTTTTCTGCTGGTACCTCTGGAAAGGGCTTCCCTTGCTACTTAAAACAGCAGGGCAGACTCAAATCACAAACACAGGTTGGGGAAATCTCAGGTTTGGGTTTAAATGGCTCCTAGATTTCCCTGGGAAGCTCTGCAGGGCCCAGTGTGGGTGGGAGCTCTTGCAGAGTGAAGGAGCAGTGCGGAGGGCAGGGGAGGCTGCTGTCAGTGCCTGCTGGGGCTGGGTCCCAGCCAGCACGGGCACTCCTGCAGCACCCAGCTGGGCAGTGCCACCAGGACAGCAGCACGCGGTGCCTGCACCTCAGCGTCACCATGCACAGCACAATGGAAACACCTGACATAAAGTGACAAAACGCTAACCGAGGCCGCTGTGTGTTCCCTTTGGCTCTGCAGCGGGCTGTTCTGCGAGACGCCCCCGCCGATGGTGCTGCTGCAGACCAGCCCTTGTGACAACTACGAGTGCCAGAATGGTGCGCAGTGCATCGTGGCGCAGCACGAGCCCGTGTGCCGCTGCCTCGCCGGCTTCGCGGGACAGCGCTGCGAGAAGCTCATCACCGTCAACTTCGTGGGCAAGGACTCCTACGTGGAGCTGCCCTCGGCCAAAATCCGCCCTCAGGCAAACATCTCCCTGCAGGTTTGTCACACGGCTCCTCTGAGCAATGGTACCTGTGCGTGTGTGTGTCTCGTGCTGACGGAACAGGGGCTGCTGGCCAAAATCCTGGAAAAATCGGAGGCAATTGTGAGCCACTTGTCTGCTCTAAAATCATTGAAAGGAGAAGGAGCAGCTGAGGCACTGGTGTACCTTTGAGGGCTCACATCCTGCCTCCAGAATCTCCCCATCCTCCGATTCCCAGACCAGCAACGCAAGCAGGGATGATTCAGGAATCCTCCTTGTCTTCACAGGGATTCACAGCATTGAGTGTCATCCTGCACAGCTCAGTGTTTACTGTCAGGATACTTCTTGAAAGAGACTGCTCTAAATGGCCTCTCCAGACAATATTTTGCTTATTCAGTGGATAAAAGGCCTGGGATTTTGTCACAGGCCTAAGGTTCCGAAGACAATTGAAAAGTGGTTCTCGTGGGGAATGGGAAGTTGCCCTCTGTGTGTGAGCCCACCCAAGGACACCAAGACCTTTTTGTGCCTCTTGCTCTCATTCCTCACGTATATGATGTATTAAAGTACGTTTGAATTGCATAAATGATTTTGGTTTGATTTTTAATGTGGGCTTATTTCTTTTTTTAATCATTCTCAAGCAACCTTACCTGGTTATGAATGTTTCACAGGTAGCCACGGACAAGGACAATGGCATCTTGTTGTACAAGGGAGACAATGATCCTTTGGCTCTGGAGCTGTACCAAGGACACGTGAGGCTCATCTATGACACCCTGAACTCCCCACCCACCACAGTGTACAGGTAAGGGGCTCAGCTCTGCCAAGGCTGTTGACTTCCAAATCAGATGGAGGAGAAGTAGGATTTTTCTAAGCAATGTGCATTGGAGAAAAACCTTTTATTTTACTTCAAGGTATCTCTTTTATGCATGTAATTAGATAAGAAAGCTAGAATAAAGTCTTAGCTGGAGGCCACATGGTTAAAAATTGACATTTATTGGCAATACCAGTGATGCTGTGTCCCCCTGTAATTGTAAAAAAATGTGTTTTCTCATCTACTGTAAAGATTCAGTTTCTGGTGAATTTTGTCTTTGAAATAGTTCCAATTAATCAGTTTCTTTGTTGACATCTAGCATTAAGTGACCATGCCAAGACAGAAGAGTGGCTGTGCAGCTGCAGGGTTAGACTATATCAAGTAGAAGGAGAAGGGCTGAACTCCTCTACAGGGTGAATATTTTTAGGGGAACTCTTGCCTGTATCGCTGGTAACTACGCAACCACAAAAAAGCACAAGTTGCAGAGGTAAACTGTAGGGTAATTTGACCTTCAGACACTTGGCTTTTGAGAATATGAAACTCACAGGTTTTATTCATTAGTCGCAAGAAAGAAAAGCAAATATACAAGCGAAATCCACGCACGGAGACATTTCCATAGGAAGGAGAGATGTGCTGCCCTTCTCATCCCCAGTCCTGCAGCAGCCCTCTCCCCTGGCTGTTATTTTCAAGCCCTGTTGCTCCAGTTTGTTCAGTGCACAGATGCGTTTCAGACTTAGCACAAAGTCACGGCATTGTGTGTGCAGCAGAGCTAGAATTTGGAAGCAGAGCTGGAATTCCCACCTCACGCTGGTGGGAAGAGCATCCTACTGGAGCAAGGGACAGGATGGATGTCACCATGCATCACCCACCTTGTGCTGCTCTCAGAAAGTTCTTTCAGCACTTTCTAAAACTTGAGCCTTCCAGGGACTTTTCTTTAGGTGAATGGTGACTTTTTGAAGAAAATGAAAGCACTCTTTCTGTATTAAAGCAAATTGGATAATACCAATGTAGACATGTCCCCAGGAAGAGCACTGGCTTGTCCCCTGTAGCAATGAAGGAAGTAGTTTGCTCATGGTTTTCACCAGCTGGATGGACAGGTGTAAAAAATGCCTCTGTGTGTTGGAGCAAAGCCGAAGTTGTTAAACAGTTTGATGCCGCTAATTAGACCAGGGGAAAGCTCGTTATGTGTGGGCAGCACAGGGGGTGACAGCTCCCGGTGGATTTTTGCTCCCCATGGTCATGGCACAGCAGGGTGGGGACAGGAGCTGGTGCCACTGGTACCACTACTGAATGGTAGAAATATGATGCAGACACAGTTAAAAAGGTGTAAAAGGGTTTTACCTGGGTATTTTAATAGGATCCGAGGTGCATAGCTCTTCAAAGGTGGAATATGCTGAGATGCACACTCACTGTATAACATGTAGACAGTCTTATGGACCTTGCAAATTAGCATTTCTGTTTAAAATCCCCCAATAAGAAACTTAATAAATGAAGTAATTGTACCCCTATTCTAATCACCCTCCCTAAATGAGGCTGGAGCGCAGTTTACAAAATATGTTCCAGAGAGAAGGCTTCAACCAAGGTAGAAGCCTCAAGTTTTGAGATAGTGTAGAGCTCTCTGGCCTCCTGCTGTGAATGTTTCGGTTTTCTGCCTTGTAGGACCCCAAAACTAAGCTGGAATATCAGACTACAAAAATTACAAGCATGAGGGGTTAAGGGTACAAAAAGTGTATAAAGGGTACAGAAATATAAAAAGGGTATAAAAGTGTATAAAAGGGTATACAAAAAGAAAAGGCAAAAATCATCAGGCATCACCACCACCCCAACAACTCCCCATGGATCCACTGCCTCCTGGCAGAGCTGCCAGGGATGGAGGCAGCAGTGTCCTCGTCATTCCGTGCCCTTCCCATGGCTCAAGGAGGAGGTCTCCATTCACACTGACACCTCATTACCATAAGATTAATGGCCCCTTCACTACATTTGGTGTGCCGTGATCTGTTGAGATGGGGAAGAAGCTGCTTAATACGATGCCCTTTCTGAAATGTCACTCTAATCTTTTATTAGTTTAAGGAGTGGAGCAAAATGGGATTAGCATGGAGCTTGATGGGAAAAGATTAGGTTGATTGAGAAAAACTGCAGCTGAGGAATGTCAGAAAGGGCCTCTAAATAGATTAAAAGACTTGTTTTCCTTAAAGGCTGAGGAAGGAGCAGGAAAACCTGCTTCTCCCCTTACAAACATAGGATTTAAGAATAGGAGGCATAAGTGGATCTGGTTTGACCTCCCTGTATATCCTGTTGGACTTTTAGCTAAGGCATGAGCTCTGTTTGGCTAAGGCATGACTTCCAGCTTGGCACAGAGTTTTGACAGGAAAAAAACAAATAATAGAAAATCCCCCATTTCCTTTAGTAGCTTGGACAATGGTCAATTATTTCCATTATTCAGGCATTGGCCATCATTTCTAAGTTGTGTCACTAATACCTTCTGGATTAGTCTGGGCCTTGTTTAGAGGCTCTCTCAAGGGAAATTAAAGTCTATTTATACCTGATCCTGGCTCCCATGAGTTTATCTGGACTTTTATTTGCATTGTCTCCTAATCTGCATTTTGATGAAATGAATAGCTGGTTCAGTGTGATGCATTTTGTCTCAGCCTGAAGAATTTGGGAAACTCTTTTCTGCAACTTCTAGAATTTTCATTTGTCATTATAAACAAGGTTGCCAGGAGAACCTGTAAAATCCAGATCTTGTCCTCACCATTGCTAAAACAGTTTGCCTTCCCTATTGCCTCCTCCTTGCTGTCCTGATTAGTTTTAGTGTCCTGCTGTCCTGCCTCATTTCAGTTGCAATCCCAGCAAAAGTGGACTGTTTGTCTTTGCAAAGCTCTGTTGAAAGACGATTAGATTAATTTTCACAGGCAGTATCATGTGCTGCTCCCCTCCAGAGGGGTCCACTTCTTGGACTAGATGAGCAGGGCTTTGGCTCTTGTTTTTCCCCACAAGAGTTTGCCAGAAGAGGAGGAGGCCTAGAAACGCTGCCTGGTGGGAGCTGTGCCAGCTACAGCTGCAGGAAATCTGTCACTGACCTGGTCCTGGGCTGGAGCTGAGATGTTTTGCTGGCTATTTCAGGTACTCCCAGGATGGGACGTGGGAAGCCATTGGCAAGCCACACGATCTGTAATTCCTCATCAGAGTCTCCATGATAAGATTTATTAATAGTACTTAAGAACAGTAAAATTAGCAAAGTGCTTGGCTAATACAGGTAATATCCTGTAGGGATAAGATAAAAGCTGTTGTTTGGGAAGCCAGCAGTGAGTAAGGCATTCTTGGTGGTATTTTTCCATAATATTCCACAGGAATGAAGCACACCATGTGTTCCAGGGCCAGACTGTCCCCCAGCCCCTCTGAACAAAGCTGGGGAGGTTTACAGCAGAGCTGGGGGTGCTCTCAGCTTGCTGTGAATTCCAAGTGGCTTTGCTGCAGAGCTGTTGGAGATGGAGGGCAGGGATGTGCCACAGGAGTGCATTGCCAGGAGAGGAGATGCTCATTTCAGCTCCTCTGGGAAGGCAGGTTGTCCCTGCCTACCAGAGGGGACCTGCTCTTGTGTTTTAGTTGTTCCTCTGAGCAGATTGAACCAGAACAGCAGTGCAGAGTCAGCCTGGAAAAGCCCAAGATACCTGGCTGTACATTCAGGTTTGCTTTACGTGTGTCTGTCCCTGTGATTTGTTTGGAGAGAAAGGTTAAAGTTGACATTGGGCTTTTCTTTCATTCTAGTCAGGTAAAGGTCAGCACATGTCCAGTGGAAGTGAATACCTAAAATTCAGTGTCATTTGCCATCAAGTTAGAGAGAAATACAAATTAATCCATGAATGTAATATAATGCAATGACAGAACTCGCCCTTTAAAAGAAAAGCTGACTGGTCTTTTACTGGAACCTGTCACTTGTGAGCTGCAGAAAAATGGTTTCCTGGACATCATAGTAAAGCTTTTACAGAGCCATTTTTGAAGTAGGATCCCTAGTTGTTTCTTTTATTCTATTTAATTATTCTATACATGGACAAATGAGAAGAGAAATCTTTTTCTGAGTGCTTTATTGCCCTCCTGGTTTCTGCACTGCTGAGAGTTACTCTTCCATGCCATGACAGTACTTGGTGCCATGCCAACAGTCAATTCTTGAAATAAAGTAAATCTTTTACACAGATGTCGTACCTTAATTTAAAGATGCTAACTGGTAAGGAATGTGCAGCTTTTATTTGCCACCACAATCCAATTGTTAAAAGTTTGAATGAACAAAGAGCAGTTAATTCCATAGTTGCAGCGTTCAGCCACTGACACTGGTATCTGTTTAACTGTATTCTGTAGGGAGAACTCTCTATTTTCAGTCTTTTTTCCCACATCTGTTCCTTGAGCCAGAGATAAGGCCTTACTTGTAAACTTTTCTCTCATAGATTTTATGCCGCCATACAGTCATATTGATTTGGATGCTGAAATAATCCTTCCTAATAGAAATGGAAAATAGAACTTTGACACAAACTGCTGATGTAATTCCCTCCGGAGTTCCCAGATTGCCATGTTGCATACAGACTGTCATATCTGGTAAAGAGCAAGACGCAGGCGTCATTGGTGTAAAATCATATGTTTTCATGCAGGGTTCCTGACAGCAGTGAAAAAGGAGGCAGTTAGGAAAAGATAAGAATGAATTATATTTGTCTTTCTGTAGAGACTACACCCAAATTACATTATAATTCCTTTTAAAAGTATCCTTGCATAATCTGCTTTCAAAAATGCTACATCATTAAAAATATTCCTTGTAGATTGTATCACGCAATTCTCATGGTCTGGCTGAGTCTCACATAGCATAGATGGATGTTCTTGTGGTTAAAGCAAAAGGCCTGAAATGAGGGAGCTTACATTCCTACTGTATCTGTTTCAGATGTGATGACTGCAAGATGACAAATAAAATCTGGTTCCGTGTGCACACAAAAAAGTAGAGAAATGCATGAAAAATAGAAAAGGTGTTTCAGAAATGTGTTTCGGGTCTCTGGAGGGTGAGGTTCCTACTCCCCTCTCCCTCTAGACTGTGGAGCAGCACAAGGTTTTCACCCTGGTGGCATCTGCAAATTTCCTGTGCCCTTCCACTGCCTCTGGCTCTGTCCATGGCACTGGAGCCCAGGAGCTGCTGGAGCTCAGTGTCCAGCACTGTCCCTGGCCATGCCACTGCTGAATGGATGTGCTGCTCCTCAAGGACTTGGCTCCTCAAACTCCTGCTGCTGCTAGGCTGAACAGTTGCTTTGGCGGTGGCAGAACGTCCACACCTTCCAAAGAGACGGAAGATGGAGTTTTTTGCCACTGTCTCTTTAGCCGCAATCGCTAATCTGCAGGAGAGCCTGGGAGGCTTCACCATTAATTCTCTGCCTTCTGGGGAGGAATGTGCTGGAGGAGTGAGAGCATTAATTATTCTTAGGATCATTATTAGAGCTTGTCAAACGCAGTTTTTGGCAAAAGTGTCTTTGCAGAGTGCCCTGCATGACTGGTCCTTTTCTTCCTAATACCTTCACAGTCTGCAGCCTGTGCTGTGCCCGTCCCTGGTGGGATGCCTGTTTGATTCTCTGGATGGGCTCTAAATAGACTGTTTTTCAGACATTTCTGTGAGACATCACTGAGCTCTTCACAATTCTGCATATTTGCAATTCATTTTATTCTCTCTATCACGCACTCTTATTTTTTCAGGTACTCCTTAGGGATTCTGCATCAAATATAATGAAAGAAACTGGCATTAGTCTCTGACCTGCACAGGAAAAATTGTAAAATTTGAATGTACTTATACATCTTGCATGAGCCAAGGCAAAGGACAGCTGAGTTATTTTTTTGCCTTTATAAAGAGCTCTGGTGTACTTAAATGGGAGAAAAATGGCAAGTGTGTGAGTTCTTGTCAGGCTACAAACATTGCATTTCCTTAGTTTTTCCTGGATTTTTGTGTAGTAAGACTGGGAAAATGTAAGGTCAAGACCTTAAAATATCATTTAACTTTTATCATCAGGTTCAGAATCAAATATTTACTTTCATGAAATTCAGAAACTTTCTCCTGCTGAGCTGAAGCTTAAGAAGGGTAAAGTTTTGTCCTTCAGGCTGCCGGAGGACTTAGCAGGCAAAATCTTGTTAAGCTGAATTAATTTTTTTCTTTGTAAATCTCTCCAGTATCTCTTGCAAGAATGAGAGTTTCTCATCTCCTCTCTCTGCCTCCGCCCAGCTCATTCTCCTCAGACCAATATCCAAGCACGCAGAAGCTGCAGACCCACACTCCATGTGTCACCTTACACAGCTGTAGGTGTTTCAGAGCAAGATGTTTTACCAGAAGAAGCCAAAACCTTTCCCATAGCAAGCCATTGCTGGCCTGTCTGTGCAGCAGGTACAGGCAGGTAGGAATGGGTCAGCTAAAGCCACTTGTCCTGTGGTAATGACAAAAACAGAAGTCACATTCTCTGAGTCCAGCTCACCTTATTCAGGGGCCAAAATCCAGAGCCGTGGGTCTAAGCTGCGCTCAGACATCCCCTGTCAGCAGAGGCCATGCTGGGAAAGGTGTGTAAATATATCTTGAAGGTATTTTCCTGCTATACCACGGGTCACTGGTCCAGGAGTACATTGCCAAAGTTGGTTAATACTGATTGCATCAGAGGAAGGTTGAAGTGTTTTCATAATAGACAGTGATAGAATAAACCTAATCATACTCAAAATGACTTTATAAACTTCCTGTGCACGAATTACTGGCTCGTGGCTTGAATTGTGAGGTTTTTGCCTTACAACAACACGTAGCGAGCTAATATGTTTATTTTTTCCTGCCTGTAAATTTCTTGTGAACATGATGAGTAACACAACGTTTCGATGTGTACCATGTGTGATAGATTCAGCTCTGTCTATCCCAAGCGCCAGGCTCTGGATCCAATCGCTGCAGCCTCTCTTGGAAGCAGTGCACTCAGACCTGGAGCTGAGGGCGATCGTGGAGGTGCAGGGTGGCTCTGTGCACGGTTATTTCAGTGCTCCTTCCCAGTATGGAAATGGCACCCAGAGCTCAGTGTGCCTGCATGCCCAGTGCTGGGGGAAGGTGGGCACGGCAGCTGCTCCTGTGGCTGTCACATAGCCATGGCTTTGGTCATTTCTGTGGAAGGAGAGGATCCAGCTATAGGGATGTTGCTATAGATGAGTTGGAAACAATTTCTAAATAGACAGGGCTTTTCCTTTCTTGGGGATTAGCCTCCAATTCCACATAAAACCCATCAATTTCCGTCGGTGTGACTGGATGTCCTGTTAATTGTACTCTGTGGTGTCCCTGCTCCCTGCTGCTAACTGGCAGATACCTTCATATTTTCCAGAGCTGAAAAGGGGATGGATGGTGTAAATATTGCCTGATTTAACAACTCCATGAAGGCACTCGGTGGATTTTCTCACCAGAACGTGCAATTTGATAACCAGCTGAATGGCAGAGCTGTTTGCAATAGTGTTGGATACTGATGCTAAGAAGTGACCCCATGCACCGTGCTCTGCTGCAAGCCCTGGCAGGGCCGGGGCTGTGTCCCAGCCTGTCCTGGTGTGTGACACACAGCTGCACTCGTGCAGTGCTGGGGAGGATGTGCCACGCGGGCTGCCACCGCCCTGCTGCTGTGCCAGGGCCTGCCTGCCCCTCTGGTCTCTGCAGTGTCATTTTTACAAGGCTGGCAGATTTCACACCAACCCAAGAGCACCGCAGAATCCCTAACTGATTGTTTTTTGCCCTCTGTATTTAGTGGGTTTGTTACTTTGTCTGATGCCTGTCACAGTGACACCACTGCGTGCAGTGACAAGACAGCGCGTCCTGGTGAAGAGGGTGGGCAGGGAGCGACGCTCTGATCTGTCACTCAGGAGAGGCCTTGGACTTGAAGAGTGCATTCTGGTTATTTTTACTGCCATTGCACTTGCTTTAACAGATTCTCAGCAGAATGAAGCCTCCAGCTCTGCTGGTGCGAGTGCAGGAGCCCAGCAGCTCCTGCTCCCAGGGCTGGAGAGAGGTGGAGGGAGGGACCTCACCCAGGTCAGGGACACTGTGACAATTCACTGCAGAAAAGCAGTGTTTGCCCTGGTCGGGAGTGTGACCCTTTTAAGAATCATCTAGGGAAAGGGGTCAGGATTGTGTTAATTGCATGTTGCAGGGGTGTAAAAAGGTCCTTGCTTTTCCCTTAGAAGGTCTGTAATACAATGACTTTCACTGCTGGCAGGGGTGCTGCAGGAATTGAATTATGGCTGGAAATTAGATATGCATAGCCTGGCCAAACGATCATTAAGGGAGATACGGTAATCAGCTGCCAGTGTTCAAGGGCTGTAAACACTAAGAAGAGAAAGATGGTTTATTTGGGTGGTCCACAAAGTTGTAAGTAGAAGAAAAGGTATAAAACCAAGTAAATTAAAATGGAGGTATCAAGGAAAAAACTCTTAACGTCAAGGACTCTCAGACCAAAAGACCTAACACTCAAGTCATGTAAAACAGGATTGAACATAACAAAAGAGTATATTTGAAGCTGAAAGTGAACTTGAGTGCTTTAATATTCCTTTCACCTCTTATTTCCCTAGTCCTGTGTTTCATTAGCATTTTTCATACTTTTTTCTCAACATGTGGTTTTTATTCAGCTCTTGAAGATGATAGTGCTTGAAGTGATGTGTTATTGTGGAGGTAGCACAAACACCACTCCAATTATGATTTTGCCTTTGTTGCCATGGAGAAGTTTAAATCTATTTTAGGCCAAGGACTGATTATAGCTGGAACTAAGGGTAGGAGGTAAGTGTAGCTTGGAAAGGTGAAAACCCATCACTGCTGATACCCGCAGTCAGCCTGGCACTGTGAGGTGTGAGTTTCACAGCTCAGAGTTTCACAGCTCCCAAACTGCTGACATCTCAGTGCAGTTCCCTGCAGCTCTCACCTTGAGCTTCTTGATTTTGGTACCTCTTCTCTGCTGCCTGCTCCTCCCATGTGCTGTAAGCTCCTTAAGCTCTTTTGGACATGTATTTTTGTTTATTCCCCTCTACTCTGAATGTTCTCAAAGATCATCTAATTTCAGTGCTCCCCATGGCCTTCACCCCCCAGTCTCTTGTCATCCTTGTGTTTCCTTTGTTTTGTGTGTCAAATGAGGCGTGTCCCCATTAAGACAGAGGTCAGGAAAATCTGGAGACTGTAGCTAATGAATTAATGTTCTCATTTGCATAATTGATGGTTATATATCTCCTCAGTGACATGATTTGCTGTGATACTTAAAGCTATTTTTGTTTTTGACTCCTCTGCCCTGCTGTTCTCTGCTGTCTACACTAAAGGTATATTACTAGTCAGTGAA
The DNA here is from genome assembly GCA_036785705.1 of Acanthornis magna. Taxonomy (NCBI): domain Eukaryota; kingdom Metazoa; phylum Chordata; class Aves; order Passeriformes; family Acanthizidae; genus Acanthornis; species Acanthornis magna. The sequence continues at coordinate 2,418,842 of JAWUZG010000332.1, read as the reverse complement.
AAAAAAAACTGACCCCAAAGCCCAAATTTTACAAGTTCCAATTGAATGCTTTAATCCTTTAATGCATTTCTGTTCACTGGCATATTTATAGTGGCTCAGCTCTAAATCTCTCATGGGTATTAGAGCAAGGGGAGTCAGTGTTTAAAACATCTGTGTGTGCTTGGGGCTGGAGTAGAGGGGAAAGAAAATATATAGGAGGGAGAAGAGAAATAGCTGAAAAATGAGAGTAGAAATGAGAAGTAGAGCTCTTTCCTGTATTCCCTGAAGTTTTATGTTTAATACATCCCTTTCCCTTCATTTCTGCATGTCCTGGAGTCTAATCTCCCAGCAGAGGCCGTGTCCGTGGCCTGTGTGCAGTGCCCTGTGCAATGGGCCCATCAGCTCACCTGCTGCAGCTGCTCTGGCAGAAGAGGCCAGCTCCCTTCCCCAGGAAATATTAATGTCTCTTCCGCAGAGACATTCCCTCTCTAGTGGCCTCCTTTCCCTGTGGGGGCAGCTCTGAGGGAACAGAAGGTGAGGGACCAGGGCTTCTCATGAGCTTTGGAAGCTGGGATCTCCTCACATCCCAGTATGGGATTTTGGCCAAATTTGATCAGATGGTATGGGCAGCCCCCCGTGAGGGTAACCTCAGTGAGAGCAATCCACTGGACTGTGCAAGGTGTGTAAAGTGGGCTGCAGAGTGTGATGGAGAAGATTCAGGTGAGGGATGCTGCAGACTGAGCTCTGGGGGAGAGCCTGACCAGGTGGGTGCTCACCAGGTGCCCAGCACAACCCCGAGCAGCAGTGCCTGGCTCCTGAGGAATCATTCTGTATTATATGAAACTTAACATTCCTTTTGCTGCTTACTTTATAGCAAGTTTAATTATTGCATTCCTGGACATCCTTGCTTACACTTCAAGTGCTTACTCTTTAATCGTAATTCCTCCCTTTTCTCAACAAGCATATGTAGGAAACCATATAATATCCAGTGGTGGTGGCACAAAATGTTGCGGCTGGAAGTGAGCTAAGAATTCCTGACTGTATGAATGGCTTGGAAAGCTCTCAGGAGCGGCACACGGTTTGTCAGCGCCCCGGGAGAGACAGCGGTGCGGCTCCAGCGGCCCTTGGGCTCTCCTGCCGCACCTTTCGGCTCCCCTTCCTTCTGCTCCCGCGGGGTGATTGGAGTTGATTTCCCCGTGAGGCGGGGAAGCCTTGGCCGTGCGGGAACTGCGGGACCGGGGCTGTCCCGGGGCTGTCCCCTCCCGTCCCCGGGGCTGTCCCCTCTTGTCCCCGGGGCTCTCCCCGCGCTGTCCCCGGGGCTGATCCCTCCTGTCCCCGGGGCTGTCCCCTCCCGTCCCCGGGGCTGTCCCCTCCTGTCCCCGGGGCTGTCCCCTCTTGTCCCCGGGGCTGTCCCCTCCTGTCCCCGGGGCTGTCCCCTCCTGTCCCCGGGGTTGTTCCCGGGCTGTCCCGGGGCTGTCCCCTCTTGTCCCCGGGGCTCTCCCCGCGCTGTCCCCGGGGCTGTCCCTTCTTGTCCCCGGGGCTGTCCCCTCCTGTCCCCGGGGCTGTCCCCTCCTGTCCCCGGGGTTGTTCCCGGGCTGTCCCCGCTCGGCTCCGCAGTGCCACGGCGCCCTCTGCTGCCCGTCCGCGCCGCTGCACGCGCGCTCCCGGAGCGCATTCCGGCCCCATATCCCGCATTCCTGGCTCTCGCCCCGCATTCCCGCCCCATAGCCCATATTACCGGCTCTCACCCTACATTCTCGCCCCATATCCCATATTCCCGGCTCCCATCCCGCATTCCCGCCCCATATCCCGCATTCCCGCCCCATATCCCGCATTCCCGCCCCATATCCCGCATTCCCGGTTCCCACCCCGCATTTCCAGTTCCCACCCCGCATTCCCGGCTCCCACCCCGCATCCCCTGCCCCGCCCCGCCCCGCTGGGAGCCCGCAGCCCTGTGCGGGGTGCCCGGCCGAACCCCGTAAACCCCGACCCGCGGCGGGCATCTCCATCCCGCGGGCGGCTCCAGAAGAAAGAGCCCTGAAGGAGCACCTGAGCCCCCGTGAGAATTACTGGAGGTTTTACTGAGCCCTTTAGGGCGGCGGTCGGTGTGGAAGGGCCCCGGTGAGGAGCCGATCGTGCGCTGCTCAGCGCCCCTGGCCGCCCGCCCTTCATCCGCGGCCAAGCCGCTGTCTCCAGCTGTCTCCGGCGATTGCCGATGCTCCTCAGGGCACGGCTACAGAGCAGGCTCTGAGCAGAGTTCGTGCAGCATTTCTCTCACCGCTGGCCTCTCCCCCGCTGTTGTCTCCATCTCAAAATCCTTAAGGCGTCTGAATGCCTTTCCGTCAGCAGCAGCAGTAAGTGCTCTCACGCAAGTATCTGCTGGCTGGGGATTTCCTGTCATCCTTGCCGTCCACATTCAGCTTCTCTATCATATCTCTGTGTCTTCTCAAAAAGCAAATGAGTGCTTTGCCTGTTCTAACTTTATCTGCTTTACAGAACTGCAGTGTTGGGTGATGGCTGTGAGTTACTGTGTTTCTCAAAGTCCAGGCACAGATTACTGTAATTCTGACTTAAAAACTGAAATAATCAGAATGGAGTAATACTCATCCGTGTGTACCTGCAGACTGGGACCTGTCACTCGCTTTCCAGCAAAAATACCAGCTCTGGGTGTGCTGAAGGGCATGAGCACCGTGTGGGGTGGCTGCTTCCATCCCCAGGGCTCACAGACTTTTGTTTGCCTGCTAGACAAGGCATAATCTGGAAAAGCACACCCTGTGGAGAGTAGGTGATGAATGCCTGTGAAATCCTGGCTCTGGGACGAGCCAGCCCTGCCAGATGTGATAATGTTGTCCTCTGACGAATGGCCATAGCTTGGCCTTCTGCAGATAACCATGTGGTTTGTGTGTTAGCTTCAGCTATTGATCCCGCTGAGGAAGGGTCCCTGTCCTGCAGCCATCCATCCCACCTCCACAGTGCTCAGCTCTCACAGCCCTTGGCTCCCCTTCTCCCTTTCGCTGGCACTTCTGCAGAGTAACAATTACAAATGTGCTTTTCCATTTATCTCACACCTTTCAGCTGGAAGTCCAAGTACCTCCCCCACGGGAATGGGGCATTGCAGAGAGCAGTGAGATAAGCAGGGAGCACAGGGGGATCGCCCCGTCGGCACTGCGGGAGCACAGCTGTTCCTCGTAAGGCAGCAGACACTTAGCAGAATTCCAGAGTATCTAAACACAAAGTTTGGACCAGCTGCTTTCAGAGTTATTGGAGTTGCCAGTGCACAAAGTGCTGTGCTCGAGGTGTGGCCCGATGCCGTGCCCTCGGGTGCAGTGGGGACAGGCTTGTCCTCCCCAGGGCCACACGCTGCAGCCCCTTGGGCAGTGAGTCCAGCACACATCCTCTGCCTCTCGTCCTGGCCCACGCCAGTCACTGCCCTTGCCAGGGCCCTGATAGAACTGCCCTGATCCAGAGTGTCTGCTGGACCAACGGGGTCTGCATTTTTGTGTCATGTCAAGCCTTTATGCTTTTTTCTTTAAAACACTGAACAGTACCATCAGCTCCAGGTTCTTGAGTTCTCCCCAGGGCTCTCTCACCATCTTGAACATGGGCAGCAGCCACAGCCCAGCACTTTCCTGCAGGGCAGAATGAGTGATTAAGCCAGCAGAGCTTTCCTGGGAGCTTTTCTGTGGCAGAACTAACCCACTTCTTATTTATGTAAAGCCAAACTGCAAAGGTGCTCATGCACTGCTGTCTGTCACTTTATGACCTGTGTACCCTTACATAAACTTTTAAAGGCCTGTGTGTTCGTGATCCATCCCAAAAACCGGTGGGGAGAGCAGCACTGCAGAGGCACGTCAGCTCCACTCTGGAACAGCAGTGTGCTCTTCTCCAACAGCACATCCCCAGAAACGCCTGCAGTGCTGACTTGCTGCCTGACATCCCTCAAGTGTAATTGGTTATGTCAGGTCCACCATAAAACACTATAAAAATGAAACTTCTTCCAGCAACAACTGAATTCTGGTAATCTCCAAGACATATAATTTGTTTCTGAAGTCGAGGTCCTATTTCCTTGCTGCAATAGCCTTACACATCAGTTCTGCAGGACTGGGTGCTAAAGATGGACAGCATGTCATCTAGTTTGAGAGGTGGTCACATCTAAAAGGTGATTCACCCTTTGGGATGAGTGTGTCTCTCCCTCTCCACTGACAGTGAAGAAGGTGTGGGTAAATAGCTCAGAGACATTGACCTTGCAGCTGTACAAATCACCTGAAAGGAATCTGGCCTGTGAATTTGTAACTTACTGTGAGAGAATTTCACCATGCAGCATAAAGGTTTGAGAGCTGAAGCTGCCCTGAAAATTAACAGTGATGGCATAATGCAAATGGAATTATATCATTTAACCTTTTAATGTCTGCGGGACTGAACAGGAGATGAAGGTGAAGATTGTTTGAGGTGCAGACTAGGAGGTTACTGCAGGCTTCATGCATCTGAGAAGTCAGTGTTAAAAACAAAGCCATAAATACACAGTACTTTAACATCTTGCCTCCTCAGATGGCTGCCTGCCCTGCCCCACTGCTGCACAATTCCTATTGTTATATCCTCAAGCCTCAATCTACACCTTAATGTTTCCCAAAGAGGAGTAGCATTTTGTCATTTTTCCTTGTGTTCAGGTATTGAACAAAGCACCCTGGTCATTCATAAGCCAAAACCTCCTGAATTCCTTCTCTGGCTTTAAGAAACTCAGCCTGTCCTTATTCCTTGGTACGTAGTTCCAAGACACTTCTGCTGTGAGGAGATGCTTGGTTTCAGAGGCCTCTGCTGTCTCACCCCAAAATGCAATCCCTCCCTGACCCGTGAGATAATTTGAGTTTAAACTACCCATAAGAGAAGAAATTATTTCAGTGATGCAGCACAAGCACCAAGCAGTGTGACAGAGGGCAGCAAGCTGTGGCTGAGAGCACAGAATGGGATTTTTGGGTAGTTTTGTCACCAAAGCCAGTGTGCCATGTAGCTACACTTGCTTTTCTGCCCTGGGAAAAACAACTAGAGTGGCTGCTCTCCTGATGAGTTATCAAGTGTTCCACATGTGTTGGTCCTGCCTGCTCAGGATCAGCAGTGTGTCAGTCTGTGCCTCCCTGCTGGAGAAGTGCTGAGAACACAGTGACTGTAAACTCCAGAGAACTCCAGAGCTATGCTGTGCAAGGTGTTCTGCCGGGACACAGGATGTCACAGAAGCAGAGGCTGTTCTTGTTCATCTTCTAATGCTCCTTTTTTGTCCTTTTACTTTTTAGTGTGGAAACAGTAAATGATGGGCAGTTTCACAGTGTGGAACTCGTGATGCTGAATCAAACTCTGAACCTGGTGGTGGACAAGGGGGCTCCCAAGAGTCTAGGAAAACTCCAGAAACAGACTTCTGTCAGCCTCAACACACCCCTCTACATTGGAGGTACTGTGAGTTGCTCTGGACTCGAGGTTTTAATGTCTTCTCAGAAGCAAATCACCTTCCATGCTATGGAGAGGGCTCTCCAGGGCAAGAGATGGGAAGGGGGGCTCTGTCCTTGCCCTCTGCCAGAGGTTGTGTCCCCAAGCAGAGAGCGTGGAGCCCCCAGCTCTGCTGTTGTGCTTTGTGCTCCATGTTCCCCTGGCACCCCAGCCCAGGGCCAGCCCAGGCAGTGTCTGTGTCACACAGCCACTGCAGGAATAGCCTGCTTGGCATTTCAGAAGCTTCCCGAACTGGCTGGCACCAAGGTGTCTTGGCAGAAGTGGAAGTATCAGTGCGAGTATCACAAATCATCATGGCAAAAAAGCAAATCAATAGTCAGTAGGTTTAAATAGGCTATAACTGAGCAGTATTTCTGCTGGAAATTTTAGAGGTCTAAAAGATGGGGGGAAAGAGGTATATGATTAAAAAACATGAACACACAAGCTAAGAACACCTTGGTTAATAGTTTTCTCATTGGAAATGGAAGCCACAGTTTCAGTCTTAGACTGGTACCAGAATTGACCAAACACCAGTTAAGAAGTTTTTTCACTTCAAGAGGCCAAGTGGGGTGGGGAACAATGCCCAAAATAATGACTATACCACTGATTAGGTGTCTGGTTACAAGAGACAGAACAAAGGCTGGTGTCTGCCCAATGGATGGTTTTTGCCAGAACCCCCCTAGCTCTGCTGTGGACTGAATGTTGAAATCTCTCTTTCAGTGACATGGAGTTCTTGAATTTTTAGTCAGCCTGTTCCAAATACAAAAGTCAGCAGAATAGTAAAGGACTCAGAAAGTCTTTGGGCTTTTTCTAATGAGATCATTGAAGGCAATGGTAGAAACTTACAGCTTTAGTTGGTGCTGGTCAAGGCATTTCTAAATAATTTTCTTTAATAACACTTTTCTAAAAGAATCCTGAATATTGCCCTTGTAAAACAGAAAACTGGCTAATCTTGCTTTGTACAGAGCTGAACTTTTATAATTGGCTCCTATTAAGAATGTCACAGGCTATTAAAGAGCATTGTGCATCAAAGATAATCTGCTGGTGCAGAGGCCATCACAATTTGTCCCTCTAGTACAGCATAAAAGATACCAATCCTGCAGCAATTTATACACAGGGAACTGGGGAAGTAATCACATGGAAAAGTTTTGTTAATGGATGAGCATTGTGGATCGATACTAATTCTCAAAAGGTACCTGAAAAAACTTCTCAGGAAAAACCTAAGGCCTGGAATGAAAGATTATTTGATACCAGGATCCATAGCCTCAGTGGAGACATTTTCCATCACCTATTAAAATCCTTCTTGTTTCTTTCTAGCCCCTCACTGTCCTGCATGTGCCACCTCTCCCTGTGCAGCACTCCCACAGCAGCCACCTGCCCTTCCTCTGCAGGTGCTTTAGTTTAATTGATTCAATTACTCCAGAGCAATTGTTCCTGACCTACAGTAAGGTTAACACAGACCTGAGCATTCGGGTGCTCACAATTCTGTCTATCTCCCCAACCACATCACCTGCTGCAGCAACATCCCTCCTGACACACAGCTAAACCAAGACGCTGGATTTGTTTTAAGACCATCTTTAACAGTGGCATTACTTGTGGATAGCAAGTTCAGAGGCCTCACAGGGCTGGAAATGGAAGCACTTGACTGTGCTAATGCAGCTGTACATCCAAACATGGGTCAGTGGGGAAGGCATAAAACAATACCCAGAAGAACCTGATGGCCATCCAAACATGTGAACTCTTCCAAACACTTGAACAAGGTGGGAGGGGCTCGCCACAAAGCCTGGGCCTGGCCCTGGAAGTGCTGTTCCCTGTCTTTAGAGCTTTCCTGCACTAGTTTCTATGGGATGCACTCTTACCACTCCCTCTCTTGACACTGTGACCCAGTAAAGCCAGAGTCTCTTGTTGCATCCCAGAGGTCGATGCTACCTGCTGACAAATGAAGGCATTCTAAAACCCTTCAGAAGAATAATTGCTATTAAACTGTAGAGAGAAGGAACATTATCTAAGGACAGGAACACGTGGCCATCAGCTGAAAAGAGATGGCTTGGTTTTTTTTCTTTTTTCTTTTTTTTCTTTTTTTTTTTTTTTTTTTGGTCATATACTTCTTACAGAAGATTGGGCAAATGAGTTTATTTTTGTTTCTTTCCATTTTCAGAATGAGGACGATGACACTGTGCTACCTTACAAAGGTCCTATGCAAATTAATTATTCAAAGCTTTTAATAAGGGACTGTGACAAAAGAAGCCTTAGCAATTATAATTTATGTATTATCATTGTAAGTGCAAGTGAACCTTCCCCTTTTGCTTTTATCTGAAGGGATCCCAACCTCTACTGGATTATCATCCCTGCGCCAGGGTGCAGATAAGACACCAAATGGTTTTCATGGATGCATTCACGACGTCCGCATCAACAACGAGCTGCAGGATTTCAAGGATTTGCCACAGCAGTCACTGGGAGTCCTTCCTGGCTGCAAATCCTGCAACATCTGCAAGCACGGGATTTGCCGATCCCTGGAGAAAACGAGTGTGATTTGTGAATGTCACCCAGGCTGGATGGGCCCTCTGTGTGACCAGGAAATTGGAGATCCATGCCTTAACCACAAGTAAGCTCAAACAAATGCTGATGGGAGAGCGAAAAGCTTTATGGCTAATGCATCTTTCACATTTCATCTTGCTAAACCACATCTGACTATTTTTGGAGGTGCTGGGTTCCCACAGGGGGTTATTGACAGTTGTGAGTCCGCATCTGTGGCAGCTCTCAATTTCCACTTTTTGTTCAGATGTTGCTGACTCGCCAAACAAGCTCACGGTCCTGAAGCAGCTCAGGTGTTAATGCTGCAGGTCATTCCTTCAGCTGTGACTCTACACTTTAAAATACAAACCCTCCTGTTAATGGGCATGGCTTAACCCCAGGAGCTGAGTGCCTGCATGGATCCAGAGCAGAGCTGCCTGAGTGGGAGGTTTTGGGGGTTTGCTCCCAGCAGCACTGGGCCCAGTCTAACTCCCTGAAGACCATTATGCACTCCAATGTGAGCAGTTTTAAATTTCCCAAATAGCTGACTTAAATATTACACTTTGAAACAGCCCTTTAAAGTGCAAGTTTAAAGGATAGCGTGGTGTTGCATGTGAAGGGAGCGTGAGTGCAAAGTATTTACAGTTCAAAGGCTCAATAACCACATCTCCATCAGAAGCACAGGATGAATAGCTTTCTTATGGCAAATGCACAGGAAACAGCCCCGTGCAGAGCAGCAGGCTGCATATTTCAGTGTTGTTTCATAAGCAGATGGAAGTACTTTTGTTTTAGAAGTTACTTCAGTTGCTATCTTGGAAGGCGCTTTTCACGAGCACATATTTTTGACAGGTAAATTGATGCAGTGAATAATCACTCTCTTAAGGGCAGAAATTTAACCTGGCAGAGGTACCATTTTAAACTCGCTTCTGGTTCTAATTCTGCAAAGTACTGAAGCCTGGGAGGTGTTGAAAAGCACCTGACAGTTTACAAACCAAAGGTATGAAGACCCAAATGTTTCCCTGAATTTCCAATGTCAACACAAAGCTGTTGTGGTTGGACAGAGAAAAATAAGGGAGTTCCAGATGTTTACATGATGAGGAATTGTTTCTCATCGTCCAAGGAGGGAAGGCAAACAAGAGCACAGCCCCTTGCTGTGTGTATTTTTAATGCTGTCCCACCTTTCCTGAACTCACATCAGTCTTTTGGAGCTGTTTCCTTAAAGCCACGACCAGTGTATCCAGGGGAGTGTGGAGCGCTGCTGGCAGGTGTCTGCTCCAGCACTCACAGGTTAATCTCACTGAGGAAATGCACCTGTAAAGATCAAGTAACCTCTGGTTCCTGGAGCAGAAAATACTGCTCTGTAAAGACTGTGACTCCCTTTATTACAGTATTTTGCATGCCTTGACCTGACTGAAATTGCTCTTATAATTTGTCCTTTTTAGTTGAAAGGTTAAAAATAAAATATACAAAAATTCAACATAAACAAGGAATAATTTTAAAGCACTAGAAAGAAAATAGAAATAAGAGAGACATGGATTTATGTTAAGTTACTTTATGCCAAAGGTTTATAAGCCCTGAGTAGTTTTTCCTTGGCTGGAGAGAGTTGCTTTCCTCCTCGTTCTCAGTCCGTTTCAAGTCTGTCCCTGCCGCAGAAGTGGGGACGGTGTCAGAGAACTTGCTAAGGATCAACACCCCACCCTGTGGTATTCCTCGGAAATGCCAGAGCTCGCTGCAAACCACAGGAGCCGGGGAACCCTCGACTACAGCTGCCTGCTGATAAGTCTGTGCATAGCTTTGCCACAAGCACCTCCATTTATCACACTGGTTTTCATCACCTGATATTATTTGTACAGTAACTCTGCTCAGGAAGCCTGGGCATGCAGCTTGATTGTTGGCACTTAGTTCCACGTGCTGATGCTGTAAATGTGAGCTGTCTTGTGCGGATGCCAAGCCCTGGTCTGTGCTCACGGAAGAGCCTAATGTTTTCCACTTAGGTTCACAAATTCTAAATGTATTCTCTGAACATTATCCAGTATCCACTGAAAACTCTCAGTTTTCTCCAGAGTGTTTGACACTGAGCTGCTGTTTTTGGATTAGCGTCCTGGAATTAAATGGGCAGAAATGCCAAAATCAAACATTTCTGGGAAAAGGAACTTTCACATGTAGCAAAGAGCAGCTCTGAATGCTTCTGTTTCTCCAGGTGTCTGCATGGGAAGTGCATGGCGGCCGGCGCTGCTTACACCTGTAAGTGCACGGAGGGCTACACGGGCACGTACTGTGACAAGAAGAACAACTCCTCCAACCCCTGCAGGACTTTGAAATGCAGCCATGGGCAGTGCAAGGTTTCAGAGCATGGGGAGCCCTACTGTGAATGTGACCCCGGCTACAGCGGAGAGCTCTGTGACAGAGGTAGGCTTGGCCCTGGGGCTGGGAGCTGTGCTGCTTCGTTCCTGCTTTACACCTGCTTTACACCTGCTTTACACCTGCTTTACACCTATCTTCCATGCCACTCGGATTTGGGGGAGAATGGCAAATAGCAGAAGATAAAGCTAGGCCAGCCTCTGCAGAGAGTACAGGGAGGAGAACAGAAGCACACAACAGTAGGTAGCTACTGTCACATAGAGAAAGGGAGGTGTGTAGCGAAGAGTTTAATTCTCTATCTCCTGGATCCTCAAGGTTTGCTGCTCCCAGGATTTGGGTGGGATATTGTGAGGCTTACCCTCAGCAAGCAGGGATCAGTTAATTGCACTACTGAAAGAGGAGGTCTTACCAAAGACGAACTGCTCACCTGAAGTGGCATGACAGATTCTCAGCTCACTCCGTCAGATGCAGCTGGGCAGGTTTCCAGGGGAATCCCACAGATCATGCTGGACTTTCCTTCTAGGGCAGAGGCTCAACTCTTCTACCCTGACCTGAAAAGACTCCCTGGAAAACTGAGTTTTAACTGCATCCTTTCTGTCCTTTTTTGTTCCTGCACAGAAAGAAGGAGCTGGATTCTATTATTTTTATTTAAGTTGTGCCTTTCCTGTGAATGAACCACAGACTTTCCAAATTACACACGTACACATCACCAAAATGTATCTGGCTGCTGCACAGGGACTGCAGAACAGCAGACACTTTCAGGCATCCCAGACCACTGGTGTCACGCAGAGCAGGCTGACCTTTGCTCCTGAGAAGCAGACATGGTAAAACTAATTCTTATTTTGCAGGAGTGTTGCAGGACTCAACACTCAGCATTCATTAAGACACTTCCAGACTGCTGATCAAAGCCAGCAGGGCTGCTTGGCCTTGGCCTCGCACCGGATATTACACATTTGTGGAGCACAAGCTCTGTTTTGGTGGCAGGTACAAAGCAATGAAAGATTGAGGTCCTTCTCACACCATCTGTTTGCCTTGAATCACATTTTGAACCCAGGGCCGTTTGCTGATGTTCGGGGAATATCTGGCAAAATAGTTACCACACTTTTTTCTCCTTTCCATCCCCGTTGTCCCACCAGAGAACCTCTGCCAAGGAGACATCATTCGGGAGGTGGTCCGTAAGCAGCAGGGCTACACGACGTGTGCCAGCACCTCCAAAGTGCCGCGCCTGGAGTGCCGCGGCAGCTGCGGCAGCGGGCAGTGCTGCGTTCCCCTCCGCAGCAAGAGGCGGAAATACTTCTTCCAGTGCGTGGATGGCTCCACCTTCACGGAAGAACTGGAGAGACATGTGGAATGCGGCTGCTCAAAGTGCTTATAAGCCATTCTCCAGTCTCTTGCCACTTTAATCGACTCAGAAGCGCTATCAAAATGGGACCTATTTACTTTCAGAGTGAAGAAGAAGAGAAGAATTATTAAGTATATTGTAAAATAAGCAAAAAATAGAACTTATTTTTATTATGAAAGTGACTATTTTCATCTTTTATTATATAAAGTATCGCACCACTTTGGGTATATGTACCATATAGTGAGCTATTTTTACCATGAAACTTTTTTAACAGTTGTAAGAAAAAAAATTTCAAAAGCTAAAAGGTTAAAAAAAAAAAAATATATATATATATATATATATATAAAGAAAACATAGCCTAGCAGGAGGAATGTGGGGTGACTTTATGTGTATGCACAATGAACAGACATAAAGGTGTTCCAAGGACCCGCCGCCGGACTGACATGGGCTGAAGAAAGCTCCGAGGCCCTGGCTGGGAGTTCAGGTGAGCGGATCCCTGTCACCGACTGCATCCAGGCACCCGGAGAGCCTGCCCAGCCCCTTGTCTTCCCAACACTGCCAGTGCTGGTTCGCTCCTGTACAGTGGCCCCACTTGCTGTTCGTGAACTGGTTCCCTGGAGCACACTGCCGTAGCTTGAGGCTAACTACATTATTTGACTATTGTAATACTATAATACATTTTTTGCTGTGTATGTTGTATTTATCTGTGTTCACGTTATATTCTTCAGCAACTGTATCTATAGAGCACAGGCAGCTTTATCCAAAAGAAGGGTGCGAAGGGAAAGGAAGTGGAGAAATTTATGTTGCTTTGGGTAATTTGGGGGCAAAATGTGAAATAAGTGCTAAGTGATGCCTAATAAATGACATAGTACTTTTGTGTAAACTCCTCAGCTATGTTATTTCCCAAGTTTGTGCCTTCTTGCTCCCAGTCTTGAGCCCTTTTTTGTATATGAAATGTAAGGAATGCACTGCTACATAGTTTATCACACCTTGACACTTTAACTTGCAAAGGTTGTAAAGAGCATGAAAAGACCGCAGGTGCCAGAGCGCACCTGCAACGCCTCGGCTTTTACTGCCACTGTCACTTGAGCCACGGGTGTGAGCTGGGCTGTGGCTGCTGCTCAGCCCCGCGCTGGCACGGAGCAGCTGCTCAGCCCCACAGCTTTCCAAGCGAGCACGAGTTGCACTATGTCCATGTGAAGGTATTCAGCCGACACCTGTCCGCCCCAGAGCGCTCTCCTCGGCACAGGGAGCGGTGTCACAGCTCCAGCCAGCGCTCACTGACCAGCTCAGCCAAGGCTCTTCATCTGCTCCGTGTCCTGCACTCGTGCCTCCCGAAGGACCCCGCTCACCTGGGCTGTGTGCAGAGCAGCTGCTGAGTAGGAAGTGGAAATAAATCAACGCAGGGATAAATTCTCACTGTGGATGTGAGGGAACAATTGACTCTGGGAGTGAGCTTGATGTTTGAAGGGTTTTTGTCAGGGCTGCCTTTCAGGGTCAAGACATAGGTGCAAAGAGCAGCATGGATACCTTGAATTTTCTCTTACTGTAAGTTTCAAACCTCCCCATCAACAACTGTTGTATTATCTGTGTAATTTCTTTGTTTCTCTAATGGAGTAAGTATTATGATCCTTTCTTCAAGTTCTCTGTCTCTAAGAAAGGTAGTCAGAGATGCTTCCTAGCAGCCATAAAGTCCTTCTGGGAATGCTTAATGGTCTCACCAAAAGGATTTCAGATCAGGGGCTTCAGCAAAGGATGAGTAGGGAAGTTGAGTCAAGGAAATGGGACTTCATTTAATTTGGGCTTTGGAAAGATGCACAGAATGCAACCCTGCCATGACAAGTAGAATTGTTTATTTCCCACTAAAGCAAAGAGACCATCTAGCTATAACAGAGCCAGAAAATTGTAACATGCTTATTGTTCTTCTGCTATGTCAGTCTCTCCTTAACTGCAGCAGTTCATTCATATTTCTCTGTTACAACCAGAGCAATGTGAGCAGAAGGGAGATAACCAATGTAACAGCCATCTCAAAAAATCATGAAAATAAATATCAGTACGTGGAGCTGGCAATCAGTGGAACATAAAACAATCACTAGTTAATGTGCCAAACTCTGATTGATACAGTACAGCTCAAAAGCCAGGGAAAAAACCAACCCTGCTTGCAAGTACTGCGAACGGCTTTTTATTTTAACGTAACATCAGAAGCTCATAGCACTTGGGTTTGTGGTGTACGACAAAAATCACCTAAACCACAACCTACACATTTTAAAAATTCATGCAAGTAACTGCAAACACTTGTGCAAATATATGCCAGGCACGCTCCTACCAGTAATGTTTCATTCCTGCTTAAAAACATTTTAATTTCTAAAGAAGCAGCTGCTGTGGTGTGGGGCAGAAGAAATCCAGCCTGGCAGTGGCTTACCAGCCCTCGGATTTGTAGCCACTCGACGGCCAAGGCCTGCAAAAACACGGCCCCTCTTGAACCTGTCCAAAGCTGTGTTCACTTTGTCACTTGAGCAGCAGCACTGTGAGAAAGAGGGTGACATTTACGGGTGGCCTCGCACCTGCTGGAGGGTGCTTTGAAAGGAATGGCCTGGCAAGGCAAAAGCCATCAACATCTTGTTAACACATCACTCTGGGATTTACTTAAGCCAAGCCTTGCAGCAAAGGGACCAGCAACAACTCAGCAAGGCTGGCCCTGTTCCTGGCCCTTTTCTGTCATGGCACTTCAGTGTTAAGCATTGGGATAAAGAACTAAGAAAATACTTATTTTGTAACCAAATGATGCAATTTTTGTATGCTTTTAGGCAGTATTTGCCACTGGATAGTGACGCTTTATGTCCATGATTCTCTGACTTGATATAGAATTATTTTATGTTAAGAAGAAAATAAAAAGCATTCAGATGTGCCAAAAATGTGAGGTTAACTGACGTGTAATTAGCTCTGGAAGTTCCTCTGTAACCTGCCTAATGTTACAATAGATTTCAAGAACTATGGGTACAATGCAGTAGTTTTTACCTCCAGAAAGTTTTAATACAAAGTGAAGAAAGATGCTTACCCTTTAAAAATGGCAATGAAGACTGGTGTGAACTGATGTATTTTATTATTAGATTCTCATTGTGATGTAAGTTTAAATAAATTGTTGGGTTATGGAAGATTGTAACACTTTGTGATGCAGATTATTTCTCTGTATATTTGAGGTATTGAGTCCATCCTTCAGTGTCCACGAGGTAGTCCACAGGAAATGATGGGGGAACTATGGACATTCCTCTTGGACAAAGCAGAACAGCTGTAGTGAAAGGTGGTATGAACAGTAGTTACAAATTTTTATGGCATCATAGCCTAATATTTTAGGAGTCTTATATGCACAGATGAATTAAGCCACATAGTTTTTGATCCTGGGCATTTTCTTCAATTAAATACTTCATTGCTACATTTTCAAAACTGTTTGAGAAAGGCCTACAGCAAAAACACACTCATTAACTAATGTTAGAATAAATTAAGAAATATTGGAAATGGAGCTGGAGTAAGTTTGGCTGAGGAAATGGAAGTCACATAGCCAGCCGTGGATGGAAGGGATCCTGTGATGTTCTGACACACGTACATTCCAAATCTGCTGCCACACCACTGCAGCTGATTATTATCAGTGATCCAGCTGTAGCAGGTTTCTGCTATTCACTGCATTCCAGCCTTAGCATAGAATAAAATGAAGCTCCCCCTAGTCCTCTGCCTTCCCTCACCCATGCCCCTGTGCAACACTCACATATTACTAATTATGCTTCAAACTATGGCCCTTAAGAGTTGCCTTTGCAGTTCCTTGCAAAACTGGTGACAGCAGTCAGCCAATAAAAACACTCAACCTTAATGAGCATCATTAAATCTGAACTATGAAGGTTAATTACATAATTGTAGCAGATGGCAGCATTTTCACCTAAAGCAAACCCAGCTGAGCCCACTAAAAAAGCTAGCAGGGAAGTGTTCAAAAATGTCTGGGTGGCGGCTTCCCTGGTTTGCTCAACAGTTTATTTGCACTGCTCGTGGCTGTGCAGTGCGGGGGTCCCTGAGCAGGCACTCGAGGAGCTGCAGCCCGAGGATACAATGCTCCTGTGAGTGCTTCTGCTTGCAGTGCCCCTGGTATCTCTTTTCAGCTCTTGGTACGAGGCAAACAATGCTGGAAATTATCTATCCCATGTTGCTTTATCTTTGTGTTTTCTAGTTGGATGGAGCTGCTGTTTGCTCAGTGGTTAGCTGTGGAGCTTGCGTTGTTCTCTGGGGTCCTGTCACTTCTGATCTCTGTGACCTCTTTTAGGAGTTAGCTCCTAATTTCTACTCCAGCTCACACCAGGCAGCCCCATGGTTCATTGGGCAGGACAGGCAGAATTGGCTCAGGTCTGCCAAGCCCGAGGTGCTCCCGATGCCTTGGTTTAAGGCTCAGCGAGATGTCACACTGGGTCACTGGGTGGCCAGTCCGGTATCGTTCTGGCCAGGATGTTTTCCAGGTTGTTTTCCAGGATGTTTTCCAGGATGTTTTCCAGGTTGTTTTCCAGGATGCGCTCCCGCAGCTTTCGAGGACAGCGGAGGTGAACGGGGTCCGCCACCAGGTGGCGCCGCAGGGCGGCCCGTCCTGCTCCGCTGGGGGACTAGAATAGAATAGAATAGAATAGAATAGAATAGAATAGAATAGAATAGAATAGAATAGAATAGAATAGAATAGAATAGAATAGAATAGAATAGAATAGAATAGAATATTTCAGTGGAAAGGGGCCCATCTGGCCCAAATACCTGAGCTGGGGGCTGATGGAATCACAGCCTGTTGCTGAGGGCATTGCCCAAATGCCTCAAACACTGCCAGGCCTGGGGTATGACTGCCTCTCCAGGAAGCCTGTTCCAGGGTTTGATCATGATTTCCACAAAAGAATGCTCCCTGATGTCATGTATAAACCTCCCTAGTGCAGCACTGAACCATTCCCACGCATGCCATCTCTAGATCCTGTGGAGGAGAGCTCAGCATCCCCTGCTCCATGTCTCCTCCTCACAGGAAGTGCACAGTGCAATGAGGTCACACCTCAGACTCCCTCCCTCCAGACTAGACAAGCCCAGAGTCCTCAGCTGCTCCTCACAGGAGCATGTGTATATGTGATACATGGATTTTCTGAGAAGTTTTAAATAACTTTTCAGGGTTTGTTGATCCTGAGCCATCAACTTCCTAGCATTGTTTACCTGTGAGGACAGGAGTCCAAGCTGTCCTCACAAGATGCAACATGGTGTGGGGTCACCATGGGTTTAGCCCAGGAAACTGCATGAGCCAGCAGCAGAAGGACAGCCCTGTGAGCCCCAGGAGGGTATGTGAGAGCTGAGAGTGCCCAACACTTCATCAGCACCACCCCTGGCAGCAGGACAAGGGCTCCATGTGCTGGCATATGGGATAGCTTGTGCCCATGCACTGTGGCGGCCTCAGACAGTGGCCTGATGTCAGTGTCACAAGGCTGCTGTTGATGTTGATTATTTCCACGCTAGCACCTTATGGAATAACAACTGATTCTGCTGTTTCTACCCCAATTCTGCTGCTGTTTGCTCACACACACCGAGGCAAAAGCACTGCGTGCAGAGTTTATTACCCAGCAGGGCTCTCGAAGCTGGCAGGCTCTCAGCCTGTGATACCTCTCATCTGTGAAGAAAGCACAGCTGCTCCTCCAAGCACCTTCACCCCCGAGAGCCCTGAAGGCAGCAAGAAACTCCTCGGGCATGGAATGGAGCACACAGGCAGTACAAGCAGTACCTATTAGTATGAGGAGCTCAAACCTACCCCGTTACGCAGGGGGCACCCCACAGTCTCACAAGCAGGAGAACAGAAACTGCTGCGAGACTCGCACAGCTTTGTATCTTGTTCCTGTGTGATCTCTTGACCTTCTCCTTTCCCAGGGCTTCTGCACTTTCAAAGTACAGTGATGCTCAAGGTAGTCTGGGGATGACACTGCCTTCTCTGACTTGTCTATGAGGCTTGTCCCCATGGCACAAGGATCACTCCTTTTCTGTAAAAATAATATTTTACAATGCTGTGTCTTATCTGGGGAGGAAAAGTACACATCCTACCTCAGAGGTGTGGGAGAGAGGAAAGCAGGTAAATGAGTGCTCAGGGGATAGCTCAAAGCTTACAGGGAATCAGGCCATTTTCAGTGGTCCAGTCTTCCAGCTAATCTTCCACCAGCAGCATTTAACCAGCTCCTCTGCTGGAGGAAGGGGAGGATGTTTGGAGTGATGGCGTTTGTCTTTCCCAGTCACTGTTGCATGTGAGGGTCCCTTGGAGATGGCTGAACTCCTGCCCACCCATGGGAAGTGAATTCATTTCTTGTTTTGCTTTGTTTGCATGCACGTCTTTTACTTTCCTGATTAAACTGTCTTTATCTCAGTTTATCTCAGTCCAAGAGTTTTCTCACTTTCACCCTTCCAGTTCTCTTCCCAGTCCTGCTGCTGGGGGAGCGAGGGAGCGGCTGTGAGGGGTTTGACTGCCGGCTGGGGTTAAACCTCGACAGGCAAAAGCCTCAGCCCTGCCTCCAACACTGCTTGCAGAGCAAGGTTACAGGAACCAAATACCACAAGGTAATTTAGGTGGGGACTTTGCAGCACATGAGATAATATCAGGCTTTCACCTAGCATGTGATAAGAGCAGGCACAACAGGCAGTTACTATAAAGGAGCTTAAACTTCCTTAATTAGAAGTCAGCATATTTTGCATCTCTTAACCTGCCCTAGTTTTCTCCTGGTAAGGCACTCATTGAACTGCTGGGGGGTGGGGTTTTTTAAAATATTATCTTAAAATTTACTATGTTGAGGTAAATACTGGTTTAAAAAAAAGTCCTTGCCTTCGGGTGTATCATTCATATAAAATCCTCTCATCTGGTTTCATTACCCACAGACCCTGTGTAGTACTTTAAGACAGTAGTTATATAAGTGTGTGTGTATATATATACACATTTGTATTTATGTTTATGTAGCCAATCATACATTCACCTTGAGATTTTTTTATTCCTACTCAGGGGCTATTCCAAGCAGTGTGTTCACTGACACACAAATAACTCCAATCTAAAAGTGCTCATAACTTATAAATCAATTGCTCTGCAAATTAATGAATGTCCTGAGCCTTTCACAGGCCTATGTTAAACATCCAGTTTGAACTAAACCTCTACTCTGAGATGGACTAAAGATAGCTGAGCATTGATCTCAGTTTGGTTTTTTGGGGTTTTATTTCACACATTCTGTCTTAGCTGTGATGTTCAGATAAAAAACTGTAGCTTCTTGGGAAGAAACTGAACCTTCAGATTTGCTGATCTTATTTTTAACTGAACAGCCCTTAGTTCATTAATTATCATAGAGCCCTTTATCTACTCCCATTTTTCCCATGGGCGGATGAGTTAAGACGGTTTGCTTGATAAAATAGCTTCAAGTGGGCATCCAGTGTATTCAGATTCAGAACTTGCTCCTAAAACCCATGCACAAAATAAGCATTTTTGTCCCTGACAGAGCCAGAGGCTAGGAAAGCAGCCAGTGAATCCGCACTGCTGGAAAAGGAGAGTTATCATTTCCTCAGGGAAAGGCTGGGTCAGGAACTTTTCTGCCTGTTTCAAGACAGCAGGAATCAGACAGCTGTCAGGCTGTACACTATGCTTTTTCTTTTTTTGTGGGTTGCATGTACATATTTATTACCAGCACTTCCCAGGGATGGTAGTTCATTTCCTCTAGAGTTAGAAGGTGTGTACGAAACATAGAGTGTCAGTGCTGGAAAAAATGCCTCAGAATGAAGGTAATAAAAAAATCTCCCTGCAGATCTGTTTTCCCCAACCCCACCAGAGATGTCTGCAAGACACCGGATAGCTCATTTTACACCAAACATTCCACACTGCACAGTCTGGTGACAGACAGGAAATTAAAGACTCTCTTTTCCAATCACAGGGTATATTTATGAGCTAGTTAACTTCCAGGTAGCAGCTAAATTCTTGAATTCCCTAACATGTATGCAAATGCTTGTGTTTAGTGTTTCTATAGTAAATTACATTGCAGTGAAAAACCACTAAACCACACCAAAATTTCCTCACACATGGGAATTTCCACAATTACATGTAGATAATGGAAACAGAGAAGTACTGCAGCCTTGCTAATACACTCTGAACTTCCTTTAAAGGATGAGAAATAAACACTTAGAAGAATTCAGAGTAAGTTTCCCATATACAGCCATTTCAGAAAGGAAACATGATAAATGGAAGAGGGCATCCACATGAGAATTTCAGCTTTTTAATGTAAGATTCTTGATTAAAATGAAGAATAAATTCTTAAATGACAGTTTGTATGTGTTTAGGAGCAGCAGGGGAATGGAGAATGAAAAGATGTGGTTCCTGCCCTTACACAACAGGTTTGTGAGTAAACCCCATGCCCAGGCAGTTGAGGATTTAGTCTTTAGGTTTGTGATGGGTTACTTCAAAAGAGACTTTTGCCAAAGCTAAACTCCAGACACAAAGAAACTTCAGCTTCCAAGAGGGAGGTTATTCCCAAATCCTCCTCCTAGACCAGAGATTTTAGATGCATTCTAGACCACAGCCATTGATCTATAATTACATGGTACTTTATCACAAAGGAGAGGGGAGAAAGTAGAAAAAAAACCATTATGAATTGTTGCTGGAAAGCCCAGAGCTGTGAGCAGTAGGTGGGAGACCTTGCCATGTCCTGCCGCTGGCGGTGGGCTTCCCTCCGCTGGGCTGCAGACGGTCAGGACACACTCCAGAACCCTCAGACAGGGTGTGACAGGTACTGACTGTGCTCATACCTTTGTGTACTGCACACGAGCCAGCCCAGCGTGTGCCCAGCGACATCCTGCCCTGTGAGGAATAGTGTCACCAGCAGGGCCAGGGCAGGGATTTTACCCCTGCATGGGGCACTGGTGAGGGGCACCTTGAGGCTGTGTCCAGCTCTGGGCCCCCAATTCAGGAAGGACACTGAAGGGCTGCAGCGTGCCCAGAGAAGGGAGCAGAGCTGGGGATGGGTCTGGAGCACCAGGAGCAGCTGAGGGAGCTGGGAAAGGGCTCAGCCTAGAGAAAAGGAGGCTCAGGAGGGACCTTTGGCTCTGCAGAACTCCTGACAGGAGGGGACAGCCGGGGGGGGTCGGGCTCTGCTCCCAGGAAACAGGGACAGGACATGGGGAAACAGCCTCAACTTGCACCAGGAAAGGTTTAAGTTGGTATCAAGAGGAGTTTCTTCATAGAAAGGGCGATTAAATACCGGAATGGGCTGTCCAAGGAGGTGTTGGAGTCAGCATCCCTGGAAGTGTTTAAGGAAAGACTGGACATGGCACTCACTGCTCTGGTCAAGGTAACATGATGGTGTTTGGTCATAGGTTGGACTCAATGACCGCAGAGGTCTTTTCCAACCTAACTGATTGTGGGATTAAACATCAGCCTATTGTACCAGGTGAAGAAAAGTTTCCTGGGAAATAAAGTTAATGGTGCAATCATTGGAGTCCAGGCAGCAGCACAGGAAAGCAGCCATTTCCCAAACTACGCTGGCGCTTAACTGTGGGAGCACTTCAGTCCCAGCGGGGGGAAATGAAAGCAAACTTCAAGTGCCCGTTTTATTTATCGACACAAAGCACTCGCGGGGCTGTCGCACGGCCCGGAGCCCGACAGCGGCTGCAGCTGACGGTGTGACAGCAGCGGGGGCCCGGCCCGCTCCCCTCCGGCCCGGCCCGGCCCGGCCCGGCGCTGCGGGGCAGGGCCCGGGGCCCGCCGGGAGCTGTAGGCGCGGCCGGACTGCGGCTCCCGGCGCGCCCCGCGCGGGCGGGGGCAGCGCTGCGGCTGCGGCTGCGGCGGGGCGGGCGCGGAGCCGCCCCGGCCCCTTTGTGTGCGCGGCCGCGGCTCCGGCGCCGCGGCCATCTTGTGCCGGCCGGGCCCGTGTCCGCCGGGGCTCCGCGGGGCAGCGCCGGGGCCGCGCTCCTGCACGGAGGGGCCGAGCGGAGCCTCCCCGCGCTCCCCCGCCCGGGGCACGTCCCGCGGCTGTGCCCGGCACCCTCCGCCCGGCGCCTCGCGAGCGGAGCGCGGCCGCCCCGCCCCGTCCCCCCGCCCCAGCCCGAGCGCCGATGCCGCCGCTGGAGCGGCCCCTGCCCGGGCCGCGGGCGTAGCGGCGGGCGCGGCCAGCGCCGCTCCCCGGGAGGCGGGCGCCCGGCGGGCGAGGAGCATCAGGAGAGCGAGGCCCGGCCCCGCGGAGCCGCCGCCGCCGCTGCCCGCCCCATCAGGCGAGCGGCAGGAGACCCGCCCCGGCCGGCAGCGAGCCGGGCCGCCGCCGCAGCGCCATGAAGATCAAGGATGCCAAGAAGCCGTGTAAGGCCGGGCCGGGGGAGGCGGCGCGGGGGGCGCGGGGCTGCGCGGCGGGCGGTGCCCATCCATGGATCCGGGAGATGCCCGCAGAGACGCGTCTCGCTCCTGTGCGTCCCTCTGAGGGAGGTGTCGGGGTTCAGGTGATCCTCAGTGCTGGCGTCGGAGGGACTAGAATAGAAAGCGATATAATCAGTTTCTTGGGGATGGGTGCTGTTTGATGAAGATGGCACTTAACCAGTGTGCTGAACACCTGCGCAGGTGGCTGCAGTTGCTACAGTTTTGCTTTTTAAGGACTAATCAACTTTCATTCTTTTTAGAATATTTACTAATATTTGGCTATAAATCTTTCACTAAAATACCCTGAATGTTCCCTGTTAATAGTCATAGCTGTAATAGTATTTCTTACTGTGTGTTATTTTGGAGTGCCATGTTTGTTTTGGAGGGTGCAAACATGGTCCAGACTCAGGTGAATATAAACAAAATGTCTTAAGATCACAGCTACTTCTTGGGAAAAGAGATTTGGATTGAGTACAGTTAATCTACATGCAGGTGATGTGCTCTCAGTGTAACAGATGCACAGCTGTGCAAGTCAACACACCTGTCAGACAAGGCACAGGTGTGCCTTAGCTGAAAGGGATGCAGGTATTGCTCCACTGAGTTTAGCATCTTTTTATTTCTCATCATACTTAGACTTATTTTCAGGATGATTTACTGTATGGAAAAGATGGCTAGTCTCAAGTTTCCAGGCCTAGTGTCATTCATATGGCATGCCTGGCTAATGAACAACATACAACTTAAGAGAGGATATTGAAAGTTGGTATTTTAAATGTATTTTTGAGCCGCTCAAAAAGAAGAAAATCACATTTAACACAGGAAGTATTAGCATAGCTCTGGAAATAGCTATAAAGGCTTTGAAAGTACCTTGTTTCTTGTGGTCTGTTGGGAGAAAGCCTAAATATGCATCTTGTAGCACACAATTAACCATGACCTCTTGTTAGTGCCAGTGTGTGGAAACTGCTGAATTGACTGTAATGATATTTATCAAGAGTAGAGTTCAGACAGTGTTGTTTTCCCCTGGTATAATATTAAGAAATGTTATCAAGACAGCAGTAGCTGGCTGTAAAATATTATAGTGGTTTGATAATTGAAATTGTGAGACTATGGCTGCTCCTACTGCAGAAACCTGTTGATTTCAGGACAGTCTCTGCTGGACTTCAAAGTCTTGTTTTCTATAGTGGTGGAATTAAGCCTCATGGATAAATAACAGTGCAGATGTTACCAAGAAGTTTTAACTGCTCAAATATGCGACAGTTGTAGTTGCACTCTTCCAGTTCTTGAATTTGAACTTTGATGTTGGTTTCATGATGGGAATTAGAAACAGTTGGAACTGCATAAGCAGGAGGGGAGGAATACAGTGTCAAACTACGTTGTTTATTTCTTCTTGACTCTTGAACATACTTCGGAGCTCATGGCTTTTTAAAAGATAATAGCACAAAGTTTCTTAGACGGTGAACTTTAGACTCAGTCTGCAGATTTCTGCTCCTGGTTAGTCATACAGAGAGAGCAGCTGAATGTTTGACGAGGAGTAGATCCACAGAAGCACTGAAGATGGAAATTGATGTTCAAGGTCTCTGGTGCCCAAATACTGCTGTCAGTTTGGCTTAAATGCTCACATTGCCATGAAAGCTGAGTTGGGCTCACAATACCACTTTTAGACCATCTACAAATTATTTGGCTAAGACACCTGTAGACACTTTTCAACACAATTGCTGAGTGTACATTCCTTAGACCAAGTGAGTACCTAATCATCTGTGATGGAACCAGGTGTGATTCTAGGGAAAAATGGATAATTGCTACTTAACTTAAGAACCTGCAAAGTAGAATTGAGGAGATTGCTCTAGTCTACCTGTACTTTTATTTGTGATGTTTAGCATCAGGAAGGAAGGCCTGATTGCAGTTACTGGCATGTCAGTCATGAGAGAGGTGAGGGTAAAATGGAGACACCAAACCAGTTCAGAGTTCCTGATGTGGATACACTGCCTCAACAGGCTTGAGTGGTCCCCTCTTCCAGATCTTCATCTGAATAGTGCTGTCGCTAATTTGATGAAGTAAAAACTGTGAGAAATGCGGCAGAATTTATGGAACATGGCTTCTGAGATTGGCTGTCTTGAAAGAGGCTAATAAAGGGCCATTTAGATCTCAGCTGCTGGTGATGCGGAGAGTCAGGCACTTTAAAGGAGGATAACAGAAACTCAAATCAGGAGAACCTTGTATTAAGTTAGTGCAGCAGTGGAAGCTGGAGAAGTTGTGGAATCTCCATTCTTGGAGGATTCTTGAAAAACTACTGAGGCCTTAAAGTGTTGACTGGACAAAGCCATAGCTGACCTCATCTAGTATTGGCAGTTTTCCTGCTGGTATGGGTGAGAGGTCAGACCAGATGACCTCCAGAGGAACCTTCCAAGCAGCAGTTGCGTGATGGCTCTTCTGAGGAAATGCCTATGGGGAAGAATGGCTGGCAATTTTCAGGGAAATTTCCAAAGGTTATTTGTGGGTTGAGATGATAAATGTGAGAGCAGAGAGTCTTGCAGAGCTGCTGCTGTGTGGGATCTGCCCAAAGGGAAGGGAGCAGGAACTCATTCAGAGAGCCGTGCATGTTGGCGGGGGAAGCCGAGAGCACTGTGCCAGCATGCTGCACTCTCCAGGGGAGCTGGAGCCCTTCCTCTTGGCTCTGGAGTGGAACAGAGTGCTGAAGGAGAGGCAAAGACTTCTAGCATTTAACACACTGCCTGTGGTACTTGTTGCAGTTTGTCCCTTTTGATTGTTTATTGCAAATAGTTTAGAACTCATGCCTGCATTTCCCTTGAGGCCAGTTGAGACACTCTAATATGTGAATGTACATGGCAGAGATTTGCAAAATCCTGCATCAGTATAAAGGAAAGATGAAAATGTCAAATTTTGTTTCTCCAATGTGGTTCTGTGGATGCATGTAATCATTGTGGACACATGAAGGATTAGTAGTAAAATTGATGAAAAATCCATCTAGATTGATGGAGAATCCCCTGTAAATAAATGGGATTTTATTTCTCATTGAAATTTGCTGCGCAGTTTTTTTGGTATCCCAGCATTTTCTTATTAGTCCTTGAAAGCTGATTATTAGCCTATAGCAGATGTTACAGGCTCCCACTTGACTGCAGTTGAAAAATATATTCCTAGTACTGGATTAATAATGCCAGGAACAGTGTATACTATAAATGTTATACACAGTGCATCTTTAAGTGCTAAATTATGCCTCTGCATGCGGTATCTCACTATAATTTAACACCTATCCCCAAAGAGACTGCTGCTGAAATGTCAACAAAATTACCAGAATGAGCAAGGAGGGAGAAGCTGAAAGCAGCGATATTTTGTCTTGTATTAAGCTTTACATGGTACCCACTTGTAGAAGTGATAAAGCCCATGAAGAGCAGTTACAGTAATTGCCCATTACCACCTGTCCTCCCACTGTGATCGGGGCTGTTCTGGAGCGTGATTAGAGGTGGCTGAGTGGGAGTTTGCAGAGCATGATGGAGTTTTCCCACAAGGAAAATGGGAGGATGTGCCAGGGCGTGTCAGATAGATTTAATTCACATGGTAATTCTGTCCAGCCCAAATGTATTTTGAGTCGTACTTGGGACATTTGAACCAAAAACCTGTTACAAAACTTGTTAAGGAGAGAAAGTCTCCGGTGTCTCAAGGACACTTAAGTGCAGTTTTGCGCTCTGGAGGCTCATAGGCCATGTAGATTGGTGTTCATGGGCACAGCAAAGGCATTTGCTACCAAGCCCTCAGGTTAATCTCATTTAATTTAGCAGTTCAGCAGCCTTTGCTGTGTTTTCTTTTAACTTTGTGTCCCATTGCTCACATTGGCTGCCTTAGCCCCCCCAGCTGATTTAGCTGTTAGAGTTTGCCATCAGGTTACTTTGCTTCATGCTGATGTTTTAGAGAAGTGCTGGAAGTAAAAAATGGATGCACATGCACAGAATAAAATGCATTTGGAGAAACTGCAAGATACATTTATGTAGTTTATGTGTTTATAAACACTAACTGTGTAATAGTTCAGTATAACTTAAATAGTTGTTTGCCTTGTCAGTATTCAGATAAAAATGGGATCAAGGTTAGTTTTGTTATCAAAGGCTAAATACTGAGCTGAATTAGATAAGTTTTGGGCATCAGAACTGATAATGCTGCTTACTTTCATAAAGAACTGTCGCAGTGCTGG
Organism: Acanthornis magna; assembly: GCA_036785705.1. Lineage (NCBI taxonomy): Eukaryota > Metazoa > Chordata > Aves > Passeriformes > Acanthizidae > Acanthornis > Acanthornis magna. The sequence continues at coordinate 2,392,550 of JAWUZG010000332.1, read as the reverse complement.
CAGAACTAAGTTTAAGTTTTTGTGGATTTCATGATCATTTTTCTTTCTTGTATTTTGAGGCTGTATAGAATCATGAACTTTGGCACCCTTTGGCAGTTGTTCCTCAAGCTGCGTTTTGTATTTGGAGTGCAACAGTCCTATGTCTTAATAATGCGTAAGCTTTCTTACGAAGATGACCCAAAATGTGGTAGGCTGTTCTCTGCTATCACTGACAACTGTGAATTTTTTTTCCCCCATGTTGCAAAGCTCCCAGCTTGAACTAGGAGTTAGCTACTCTTCTTTGAAGGTTGGTTCTTGTTAATTTATACAGGGTTGACCCAGAGGGTTACTTTATCTTACATTGAGAAGAAAGTATTTCAAAAGTGTTTGTGTTTCAAATATGTCATTACATTCATTCAGGAAAGAGGTTGACAGGAATCCGTTCCTCAGTTTTTAAAAGCTAAATACAAATAGAGCACTAAACCGAAGAATCTTAGGCTTGACTCAACAAGGGGACAGTAGTTAAGTCTTTGAGTGTGTACTTCTTTCAGCCTTGGATCCAGAATGGATGTACCAAATCAGAGTACAAGTCTGGATAGAAAGCTTCGAAGGTCCCCCACAGAACCCATGGAAAAAGAAAACACTTCAACCTTTGTGCTTGCATTGGCACAAAAAAGACATGTACTGTAATTATTTCCCTTGGCATATAAAGACCTTATATGATAAGATATAAGTAGCCTTAAGATTGCTGCCAGTGACTGTGTACAGCACGAACTTGAGCAGTGCAGGCACAAGAGAAAATGAGACTTCTCTGTGTATCTCTAAAGATTATTACGGTTTAAATAACAAGCAACAGTCACCAGCATGGGTTTTCTTACTCAGCAGAACTGCTACATCATTACATGACCACAGCACTCTTGCCTTGCGGGAAGTGCTTTTCTAATTACAGGAAGCAGTTCTGGGAAATCCTTTTAAAAATCACATTTTCTTAAAAATTCTGAGCAGGTTTCCCCTCAAAGCTGTCTTCACAGTGTGTACGGAACAATCTGTTGCTTTATTGCAAGGGTACCTGGTGTCTAGGTAGAGACCACAGTGGCTCCTGGCAGAGATGGGGAGTGAAAGAGAACCTGCATTTGTAATTAAGGAGGTTGTATATTATGGTACGCCTTTTGCCGTCCTGGAGTCAGTTAAATTTGGTGTGAAGTATCACATTAAACACCATATGGGTTTTGTCTTCCCAGTTAGTGTTCTTCTTCACATATCTGTCTCTTCTTGGATAGTAAAGATCCGTATTTTGTGCATTCTTAAATAGAGCCTGGCTTGAATTCCTAAAAGTGGAATGCATGTTTTTTGAAAGAGTTTTATGTAGTTTATACAAGGCAGTTGGGCTTGTTAAATAAAAAGCTGGATTCTTACTTTTCCTTTTTTCAAATCCTTGCTGGCCACTGCAGAGAGGAGCTGAACTTTGAAAAGTTGGGCCCTGGATTTGTTCTGTGAATAGCAGTTAAATTCTCAGCAAGGAATATTTCTGACCTGTGCATCACTTTTTGTGGAATCTTCCTGGGAATAACAATAAAGAGGAAGAGCTGAAAAAATCTTTTAATGATCTAATCCCCATAGAGCGGTGGAAAAAACCCAGTTTTAGTGAAGGGGAATTGATTCTTCTCCTGAGTTGAAGTTGTGGAATGATGGTTGCAGTTGTGCAAATCCTCAAACCTGGTATCCGCAGAACTATAAACTTGAAAAGAAGGTTGTGTAATTAGTACTGGTCTCATCCAGGCATGTTTCTGTAACTGTGACTGCTGAAAGGATCAAACTGATGGGTGGGGATATTTTTTTCCAAAAATTGTGCTGCTGGTATTCTGCTCCTAAATCTCTCAGAGAAGCATGACCCACAAATACAAGTACGAAAATACCTTTTCTAGAGTCATTTATATATCCCTGCATCCAGACAGGATAGATCCTGAGCCAAGATCTACCCTAAACAAACCTGCAGCAATGAGAGGAGGGTTCGTGAGGTTTCCATGTTGTGTCCATGTACAGTTATATTTAAATTCAGTATGATCAGTGTATTTCTATTATTTAAAGACAGCTCAAGCATGCATAAATCTTGCATCCTTGCAGTCCCAACTGATTGTGCCCTTGCCATGTACATGTGTGTGTCCCCTGCTGTGTTTGGAAAACAAAATGGCTGTCATTCTCCTGGCTGCACCTGTAATAAAATCAATATAAATCTATCAAGGGTGGCTTGCATGCACAAGAATCCTTGTGTAACACCTTCTTGGTGGTATAAGGACAAAGTTAACAGCATGTGGGCCCAGTTGTTTGTCAGAACTCCTCCACCTTGCAAATGAAACTTGAGCAATGTACTTGCCAGCCAAATCTTGACAAATTTTCAGGAGAAAAATGTAAAACTTCCTGGGGTTTGTCTAAGAGGTGAAAAGTGGCCTATTTCTTCAGTTTCAAAATTTGTAAATGGCTGTTAAGATCACTCAGTTAACCCAGAAAACTGATCTTGTACAGCATGATCCCATTTTTCAGCATAAAGTGTGTTCTCATTTAAATTATGGAATAAACTTACAGTTCAGCTATTCCTGTTTTTTCCTTGGTGTACAAGATCCATAAACCTTCAGGCTTACAGAGGTGTGACTAATGCTATATCTGCAAAAGCTTTTTGGATCATTTAACATGGGATGCAGTGGATCTTCTTACAAACAGGCATGACTTGCACCCAAATCATCCTTAAACTCATCACATGAACTTTCAGCTGTTTCCCCTCCTTCCTGTTTTGGAGGACAAGATCCTGGTTATTCACTAGGCCTACTGAACAGGAAGAATCCAGGTAGTGCTTGGGTTGGTGTGTCCTATTAAAGTCTGCATGGTTGGATTGACTCCTGCAGACATGTTCTGGTCTGCTGGGTGGATCAACTTCCCTTCTTTAGTTTTGCTCTTGTGACATCGTTCCTGGCAAGAGGTTGAAACTTGGTGAGGTCACTTAATAAATCATCAGCTAATTGTGATCAAACAGTAAGATGACAAATTTTTTTATGTCCAGAGTCACAGGGTGAAGAAGTCAGCCATGCAGTTGCAAAGTCAATTCATGTGTGTCTTTATGCTTAGTCTTAAGCTTAGCTTTATGGAAAAGATACCAGGTTTAGAGAACTTCGTTTTCACTTTGAGCTAGATTTTGTTACAGAATTTACCTTTGTATTTAAATTTAGTTTTTCAAGATGAGTAAGATAACCAACTAAATTTTTTTTGTTAATATCTGACAATGTTCTCTTGACACCCATTTCTGAAAGTTAAGGCATCTTTGAAATTTCTTTTCCTCTTAACTTGAGCACTCATAAATGAACTGACAGCTAGTCTTGCCTAAATACATTAAAATTTTTTGGTAGGTCATTTTCCTCAAGGATGGATCCCGCTGCTAATGTAAATACAGGATAATTGCGTCTTGCTCATGATGAGCATATTAACATCTTTCTGGTTTTGTTCCTGAGTTTCTGCTTCTGTAAGATATTAATTACATCTGAAGAAATAAATTGGAATGCTAAAAAAGAAAAAAAAAATAGAGGAAGAAAAACCAAGCAAGTTAGAGTGTCAATTAAGAAATAAAAATATGAGCTTCCCAGCTGGATATCCAGGCTCTTTCCTAAACTTAAAAATTAGGTTTTAAATACTGTTTCTGGGAAGTGATAGTGGGAAAGCTCAGTTGAAGATGTTGTCTTTGCTGTAGGGTTTCTGAGTATCTGTTTCAGTGCTCATGGTTAGGAAGATTTATTGATTCAGGCATATTCAGAATATGGTCCTGCATATCATAGACCATCAAATTCCTCTTAGGATCTGCAATCATCCCACATAACGGACAAAGGCAAAGCACTTGTGCTTTCGTGTTATTTTGTAGTACAGAAATTCCCCCTTCCTAGCCAAGGTTCCAGAATAAAGAAAAAAACCCTAAAAAACGGAACCTAGATTTAGGAATATTAATTTTCTCTTTTGCTTGCGCTTCTTAATAGGACATTTTGTTGTCCCTTTAACTTCAAGGGCTATAAATTGGGCATCTTAATGTGTCAATTTTTGAAGTTTGTACAAATAAATGAAAGCTTTCTTCTCGACAGCCATGTCATGTTAGGGACCGTTAGAGCAGGAATACCTGTCCTGCCCCTGTTGTCAGCTGTAATGTGTAACCTGCTTTCGTCAAGTGTGCATTGCAGTCTTTGTGCTGAACTACATCAGAGCTGTTTTTTTAGAAGTGATGGTTATTTTAATCTTTTGTTCTCAATTAAAAAAAAGTGATTGAATTTTGTTTGAGCTGGGCTGAAAGATATGGTATGGTTTGGAGAGGTTTTAGTTCAGCTTTCTGAGCACCGTACAGCATTTAAATGTGTGTAGAGTTGCACTTTTTTCCTGTGAGGTTTGTTATTAATGTCTGTCTTGTTGAAAAGTACAGCACTGGTTCAGTCTCAAGCTTCATGTATGACTTTTGCTCTTTAACAAACCTAATGGATAATTCTTGTATCTCCACAGCTTTCCCATGGTTTGGCATGGACATTGGGGGAACGTTGGTCAAACTTGCCTATTTTGAACCTATTGACATCACTGCAGAGGAGGAGCAGGAGGAGGTTGAAAGCCTGAAGAGCATCCGCAAATACCTGACTTCCAATGTAGCCTACGGATCCACTGGCATTCGAGATGTCCACCTGGAGCTGAAAGACTTAACCATTTTCGCTCGAAGAGGAAACTTGCACTTTATTCGGTTCCCAACTCATGATTTGCCTACCTTCATCCAAATGGGAAGAAATAAAAACTTCTCAACACTACACACGGTGCTCTGTGCCACCGGCGGTGGCGCCTACAAGTTCGAGGAAGACTTTCGCACAGTAGGTAGCCTGGCTTGCTTCTGCCTGAAGCTGATGCTAAAAGCATTGCTGGTGATAGGTTACAATAATCGTATTTTCATTATGAATTGGATTAAGTATGGTGTGAATTACAGCCTTCCTGGAATCCACAGCACCTGCTAAATTGTCTTTTGGCTTTATGAGAGAACCACAGCTTAAGTATTATGTGCAGAACTGTGGAAGAACTCTAGTGAGCCTCAAGCCCCACAGGATTTCTGACCTGTGGTTTTCCTGTGATCCTTGGAATGTTAATGAAGTCGCAAGGATAGTTAGTATGATGCCATTGAGCTTTTTATATGCTGGTATCTTAGAAATGACTGTAGTGACTTGTAAGAAGGGGGAGGAACCCCACAAACCTTGAAAAGCTTTGCAGATGTATGAATTCCACCAAGATGACCTTTTTATTGATTTAAATTGATGAAAAATATTGTTAATTTTTCAACAAAGTAATGTCTTAGTATCTCAAAAGTTATCTTTGAGCTTACCAAAGTAGATATTTATACTGTGTCTGTCTTCTTGATTCAGGTTTGAGATCTACATTTACACTCTGATTAACTTGCTAGTTTATGTATTCAGAATTTAGCTCTGAATTTTTTGTTGCCTTTATAGTGGCATTGAAATTCCTGAATTAATCACCTGCGATAGCTTCTTAAAGTTGGGCAGTACAATTATAGTCATAAATTTGTAGCGCATTTGTGCAATGTTAGAACATGTTGCCACAGTCTTTTTTTCTTTGTTAACACAGATTGGAAACCTCCAGCTGCACAAACTGGATGAGCTTGACTGCCTTGTCAAAGGCTTATTGTACATAGACTCTGTCAGCTTCAATGGCCAGGCAGAGTGCTATTATTTTGAAAATGCCTCAGATCCTGAGAGATGCCAAAAGATGCCTTTTAACCTGGATGATCCATACCCACTGCTGGTTGTTAACATTGGTTCAGGAGTCAGTATTTTATCAGTCCATTCCAAAGACAACTATAAAAGAGTAACTGGAACAAGGTAATTTGAAAACCTAAGTTGGGGTTGTTACTCTATGGGGCGGTGATACAAGGATCTTTCATGGGAGGAAATGCTATTTAAAAGCAACTGGTTTTCTTTGTCCTTAGTCTAGGTGGAGGGACCTTTCTTGGGCTATGCAGTTTGTTGACAGGCTGTGAAAGTTTTGAAGAAGCTCTGGAAATGGCATCCAAAGGAGACAGCACACATGCTGACAAGCTGGTTCGGGATATTTATGGAGGAGACTATGAAAGATTCGGCTTACCAGGATGGGCTGTAGCATCCAGGTAAGTGGGAGTCTCTTTGTGGGTTCTTTTGTCAGTTTGGGGAGCTTCAAAAACAAGCCTTGAGCATTCATACAGAGAGAACTGCTTTTTTGGAAGGTTTTATTGTAGTCGAGTTACACTTTTATCCTAAAAGTATGTATCCTCAGCTTTCCTGGAGGTTTAAAGCCACATGCAAGTGCAGGTGCCTGCTCACTAGATAGTGAAGAAACCTCGTGTGGTATGTCAGGCACAGCTTTGTGTGAGTCAGAGGGAACGTGAGGTGAGCGCAGGAGCGGCAGGAACAAAGTGCAGAGGTGGTGTGGTGTAACTCAGCAGGCAGCTAAACACCACACAGCCACTCAGTTACTCCCTCCACCGAGATGGGGGAGAGAATTGGGAGGAAAAAATAAAATTAGTGGGTTCAGATAAAGGCTGGTTAATAGGACAGAAATGGAACAGAACAGAATGGTCTCCTCTCAAGTCCTTGTGCACCCCCATTGAGCTCACTGGTGTGGTGGGAAGAGGAGCAGAAAAGGCCTTGAGTGTGTGCAAGCCCTGCTCAGCAATAATGCAAACATCCCTGTGTTATCAACACTTTCCAGCACAAATCCAAAACACAGCCCTGTACTAGCTGCGATGAAGAGAGTTAAGCGTCCCAGATCAAAGCAGCACACAGCTACTAGGAAGAAAATTAACTTTGTCCCAGTCAAAACTAGTGCAAGAGGGGGGAAAAATCACCAATTTATTTTTTATTTCCTACAATATTTTAGTAGAGCCATTGTCTAGAGGGAGGGTGAGTGGGAGATGGCTTTTGTCATGCTCTTACAGTGGAGCAGTTCCTAATTTTTTTGGAAGCATGGTTGTCAGTGCAGAGATCTAGCATATTTTAACTGCTTTTCTCACTAATGAGAGCTATTGAAGACAAACAGTTTGCACCAGGAGAATTAATGTCATTGTCAATGACAGAGGACTTTTGTCACAGCTGCACGTATTATTTCCATTGAGAAACATTACTGATGATGTTACAGCTTTGCTACCCTTAAGAAAGATAAGAAAAATAAACTCTGCAAGTGAAACTAATATGTACATAAGAGTGTTCATTAAATCTTTGCTGTTATTCAGTAGTGAGTCATAATTCATGGCAATTTAATTGTTCTCCCTCTCCAGCCACCTGAGAGACTGTGTGCTGAGAGGTTTTAAGATGTGTGAACTTTACACTTTAGTCAATACATTTTAACTTGCTTTATGTTGGTACTCTCTGTTCTCATTTACTTTTTAAGATCCTTAAGAGCTTTAATGGCTGTTTGAGTTTTAGAATAATCGGGCTTCTTGCTCTCCAAACTGACTTAGATCTGGCACAGAGTCCTTGGTGGTAAAACATCACACATAGCTATGGATTCTTTTCTTTTGTGCTGTGCATAGTAAGGGAAGTGCCCTTCTGGTATAGAACTCTTCATTTGTGCAACATAAATTTCATTCTGTCAGCTGTTTTATTTTGTTTCAGAGGGTTGTGTTCCGTCATGAAACAATTCAGTTCATCTCTGGTTTTCTTCTGCTTTGAGAGTAGAAGAATGGATATGTGTTTGCGAGGAATTAGAAGTGGAGGATTCACCAAATGATGATTCACCAAATTAATGACTTAATTTACAGTGCCTAGATTTGCAGAGTAGTCTTGTCTGAAAAATAAGTCCATTTTACTGTAGGTGGTTCTTCATGGAAGTCAACAATCTGAACAAAAATACTTTATTGGGGGCTGTTACTGTATCACAAGTGACTGTTTCCTGTGAAGGAATAAATACAGATGTAGTGTAAAATTGCTGTATTTAATACAGACTTAAAAAGGGAATTCCTCAAAGAGCAAATATGAGACTTAGGTTCTGTTATAGCATTAAAAATCCATTCTGAAATTACTTGAAATGCATATAGAATCACTTTGTAACTAATGGCCATTTTTCCTCTTCTAGTTTTGGGAATATGATCTACAAAGAGAAGAGGGAGTCTGTCAGTAAAGAAGATCTTGCAAGAGCCATATTGGTCACCATCACCAATAACATTGGGTCTATTGCTCGGATGTGTGCAGTAAATGAGGTAAAATCTTCTGACAAGGAAATGATCTATCTACAGCTCTGTTACATGTTTTGAAATGACTGCTAAAATGGTGTATAATTTTAAACCTTCTAATACATTCTCAAATGAAATCAGGAAGTTCATGTAGTGGCTTTGAGTTGGGCCTGCAGTCACTCTGTTTTACCAAGGGGACTTCAAGTCTTTGATCACAGCATCCTGTGCCCCCCCTGCTCCCTCACTTACCTGCAGGCTTTGGGCTCCATTCCCTTACAAATCTCCTCATCAGGTCCCCCCAGCTTTAGCAAAGATATCCATGTCCCACTTCTCCAAACACAGTCAAAATATTCCAAACCAATTCCTAGTACTTTAACCACAGAGCAGTTGGGATTGCGAAGGGCCCCTGGAGATCATCTAGTCCAAACCCCCTGCCAAGGCAAGGTCACCTAGGGAATGCATCCAGCCCTGAAACATGAACTCGGAGAGAAGCTGTGGACTCTGTCCTTGGAAGTTTCAAAATATGTGCCTTGAGCAACTGCAACATTTAATTTGCTGAAAGTCCTGCTTTGAGCAGTGCGTAAGACCTGATGGCCTTCAGCAGTTTATCCAAGCTGAAAGTATTCTCTGATCAAAGCCTGGAGAAGGCCTTGTTTCTAGTTAAGCATTATTTTTAATTTTTTCTAGCTCTTGAGACTGACAAATTGTTTTGACACCTCTCATCTTGCTGGTTGATATAGAGAGGGTTCCCTGCCATCTTCTGTTTCTCAAAGTTTAAGAAAGAATCAGTATGTGTTCAGTTCCAGTATTAATGTGGACAGTCAAGAAGCTGTGGAAGAACACTGAATTTAGGCATCGAAGACAAGAGTGTCTGAGCAGCAGGGATTTCTTCCTTCATTGTCAACAAACTTGGGATAAAATAAAGTTTAATGACAGCTTTCTTGGAGAAAACTATGGGTAACTGTATTTAGAGCTCTGCAAAAAATCTTTGGATGTGATGATCTCAGAAGTACCAACAACCCTGTTAGCTGCAGTATCCCTCCTTCTGCTTAGGAGCCAGATTAATTATATTTTCTGATTTTAATATTGCAAGTTCTCCCTCGGTTTCACTCTGTGTCTCTCTCCTGTCTGTCTTAGAGAAGAAACTTAATTTTGTGAGTATTAAGTTAATTTTGGCTTTTTTTCTTTATGGCAAAGCTTAATAACAAAAGAGTTAAAATGAAGGTGAAATTGAAAGTACATACTCCATGTCCTAGGCAAACGTATGCAATTTATATTTAAGGGTGGGAGTAAATGAGGACAAATCAGAACTTGTAAAACTTGCACAGACTAGCTTTATTCCAAGGGTTTTTTGGTCTAATTCCAGCTATGTCACAGAACTACAAATCATGAGAAAGGGTTAATAGGGATACACAAGCTAGTACCTTGAACTGATGTATAAAGATAAAATGAATGTAATTATTTTGACTTCCTGCAGTAGAGCAGAATTATGTTTTTGTGCCTTAACAGTGTCTATTGCGTCTTCACTGGGAACTAATCAAGATGGTTAGAAAACAGTTGCATATTAGACATTTTACTACAGCTTGAATTGTCATATTAGTTTTTGTAATAACTTGGGCTATGATCATCGATTTAATGTAATTAAGTGCTTATTTGGGCACTCTGCTAAGGACTAACACAATTACATTTTCTTTGGTTCTTCCTCTGTGTTTAATGTTTTCGCTTATTGTTGGATTTAGTTCAGTTAATGGGGAATATTAAATAATTTTCACTTTTTTACATTTGCCTTGATTAAAATTCACAGCTCACTTGTGGTATTTAACTCTTAGTCTAATGTTAAGCTGAGGTATATTGAGGCCTGAAGATGAAAGGAGCATCTGTCATGTCTTACTGCCTTCGGCTTCTTTACAGTGCTGCCTTGTTGCATATGGATCAAGCAGCATTGTACAGGGCTATGAAGGCATTGAGTCTTCTCTACCAAACACAAGTATCTTTCATTTATTTTCGCTTTTAGCTGGGCTCTTTCTTCGGTGTAATTGCTGAAAATGCTCACTTAATTTGAAACACAAATGCTACTTGTCTGTAAATTAAGTCCTTTAATTCTTGAGGGTTGCACCGTTTTTCCTTTTCCCCAAGTATGCCGTGTTTTAAATTTTGAAACCATATTTTAATTGTGGGTTTGTTTTTTGTGGGCTTTTTCTTGCTCAAGACAGTCTTCTCTTTCATAGCCTAATTTTTCAAAGCTGTGCTAAACACTGGAAATACTTAATCCTTTGCTGTTTTTCTTTTTTTTTCCTTAGAAAATAAACAGAGTTGTGTTTGTTGGCAATTTTTTGCGTGTGAATACTTTGTCAATGAAGCTTCTTGCTTATGCACTGGATTACTGGTCAAAAGGCCAGCTGAAGGCCTTGTTCCTAGAACATGAGGTATGCTGTGGCTCATTTGTCTCTGTGTAGTGTTTCACCATAAATCAGAAATGCTTGTATTGAGTAGCTCTCATGTGTGATATCCTGAGGCACCAAGTGCTCAGTAAATATTAGAAATAAGAGGAGGTTTGTCTTGCTGAATTGGTTCTCTGGGAACAGTTCTCTGCCAGGGAAGTACTTCAGTCACTTTGGGGTATCTCAGTTCATGCTGTGGATCTCTGGAGAGGGACAAGAAAATGTTAAACTCTGTGCTAAGGGTCACCAGTCTTTCTTGGGTTCGGGTGGAAACAACAGCAAGTATTGTGTTTCAAAGAGTGCAGAAATGTAAAGCTTGGGCCCTTGAAACACTTCCATTGTTCTCAGCTGAGCTTGAGCAATATCTTGAAAGTCAAGACTGCTTTGACAAGGCCTGTTTTCATTCTCCACAGACCCCTCAGAGATGCTGTAGTGATTTTATGCTTTGAGAATAACCTGCTTTTGGGCAGCTTCTGCCATCTAGATCAGTATGCAACGCTGAGAGCTTTGAGCTGTTCTGGTTAAAATACAGGCAATCAGTATTAATTACAGGTGCAACAATTGCAGACTTGTAGCTTCTTGGCAGTGTGTTGGGAATTTTTGTCCTCAGTTTCTTGGTCCGCAACTATTACAGCATTACATTGTTCCCTTCTGTTGATTCTCACAGAATCATTTTTCCTTTATTGATTATCCCAAGACTGACAGTCTGTCCTGATCTCCACAGTAATAGTGGAATGGTTCCTTGTTAGTTCTGCCCTCTTCAGATTTTTCTTGGGTAAACTTTAAACTCTTGCATTTGCTTGAGTTTATATTCCAAACACTTGAATATTTCTTAGTTATAGGGAGGGGGAACATTTCACTCCACAAGGGAAAAGTAATTCAGCAGGAGAGTGTGGTTCTTTGTATGCAGGTTGACAGTCCAAAAGTGTGGTGTGCAGATAGTTCAAGAAATTTTTCACTTGTACATTAGGAATAATGTTGCTTATGGGTATCGAAGGTCTTTTAGCAAGCAAAATATGCATCTTCTCTAGCAAGAAGAAACCAAACCTGATTTCCATGCTTTGGGAGTCACTGATACCTGTTTTAGAAGTCCTGCAGTGTGTGGTGAGGCTTGGCGTGAAATCTCCTAAAGTTAAGCTAGATAACAAGGATAAAATGTTTGTTTCACAAAGCCTTAAATAATTACTATGAAATATTATATATTAAAAGTGTATAGTGTTCTTTCTGTAGCACTGATTCATCAGATGATTGTTGTCACTAAAATGTGATTAGTGTGGCATTTAATGCACTACTTAAACTTGATTTTTATCTTTTTTTCAACAGGGATACTTCGGAGCTGTTGGTGCTCTGCTTGGGCTGCCAAATTTCAGTTGAAGTACCAGATGTCACTACACTGAATTATTTTCCACCTGAATGACACTTGTTTATGTCAATGGGAATTAAATCTGGGGAGGGGAGAAGAAAATAGCTGATTTTCTGTAACTTTTTAAGAAGTGATTAAGCTACTGAGTATTGCTGTTGTGAGGATGGGGTTTCACTCTGTTGGGCATTGGCAAGTGAACTGTTTGTGGCTATAATTTATGTTCTTTGGTGCGTGTAGCCAGTAGTGAACTTCTAATATGCAATACATCCTCTGAAAACAACTTTGCAGAAATTCCAGAAAAAGGAATTCAAAACCCTTAAGTGCTCAGGATGAAAATATTGCAAGTTTATTTCCTAGGCTTTAGGCCCATCAATTTTGTATGTAATTGATGACTGAAAAATTATTTTCATTACTATGATACTGTTATGAGCACAAGTTTCATGTGTACTTACAGAAAACAACTTAAAACACAGCAAGGTACTACCTACAAGATGAGGAAACTGTAGATGATTGCTTCCCACAGTAATTATTTTATTTTTGTGTAATGGAAATAATATTAATGCTTTAATTTCCAGTGGGAAGAAGAGAAACACAAAGAATCAGCCAAAGCAGCAGGTTAAGCAGTTGATATTTTGAAAGTTTCATGAAGATACTCAATTTATTTGAAGATTCAGCTGGTATTTTGGTATGATCCCTCTATCTTTGATTGAATTTGGAAGAGTTTAGTGATTAATTAAGGCAGGTTTTTGGGGGGTAAATTTTAAATTTTAAATTTTTTTTTATTTTTTGAGGACATGACTTCCAAAATGCCTTCTGGATGACCTTTTTTTTTTTTTTTGCCTCATAAGTTCTGCCATTGTGAATCATCATTTGTAAATGTACCATAAAGCCTGAGAGAACTGAAGAAATCCTTATAAAATAGACTAATTATGGGACCTCATAATTCTGATGCTTTGGCTTATTTCTGTGGAGGTTTGGAAAATTTTTGCCCCATCCTACTGATTTGAAGTTGTGATTTCTCCTTAATTTTGTAAGAGTTGATCAGAATTCAAGTAGATGTTGAAGTTGAAAGGTTGTTAGCTTACTTTTGGATTTGGAACTTTGTTTTTGGAGGTTGAGGACAGCACCAGAGTTTGTATTGCAGCAGCAAATGGACCAATATTTAATGTACTTGCAATATGGAACCATTCATCAAATTGTGGCCTTGGGATAAAATCCGTACTCTGGAACTGATTTTTGGGGTTTTCTGTAGACTTTTAAAATTTACAGTTGCAATTATTGTAATAAGTCCTGAACCAGGGCATGAGATCTTCAACTTACAGGACTATTACCCAGTCATTAGCTACATGACTTTTTGTGGACTAAAGAGCTACCCAATTTTATTATATTTTCACGTTAAATTTATTTCCTGTAAGTGCATGAGGAGCAACCAGACTCAGACACATTCATATCTTGGGGTTTAAGGTATTTTTAAAACTGATTGCTTGAGTATTCCACAGCATGGCTGTGTTGTATTTCCAGATACATCCCCTTGAATTAGAAACCCTTGTGCTATTTTCAGTCTTCTCTTTCTCAGAATTCAAAGCCCCAAACTAACATCATAAGTTTTTGCTTTTAAAATTTCCTGTGGTCCTTTAAGAGTACAGTACCTTAGAGCAGGCAACTCATTAGGTGCAATGCTAATCACAAATGCAGTTCCATTTATTATTGCTTTTCCTGGTACTTGTACTACATTTCCATTGTGCTTGCTTTGATGTTTCACTATAGACATAAACAACTCAAAATTACACTCACAGTTCAGCTGATCTAATGCTAAATCAGAGCACTTCAGAATATGAGTGAATACAGTTTTTATAGAATGTCTTTATAAATGCTGTAAACTGTTCCTTTTGAGTTATGATTGACTATCAGAAGTAACCTTTATTTGGTTATAAAACTGTGTAAAAACCTAATTTTCTGAATGTTCTGGCAGCCTGCTGAAAATTTTGCAAACTAACTGCATATTTTACTTGCAAAGGGTGCTTTAGGACACATACTACAGCTCCATTAGAAACAGTTCCTTTAGACCATGTTTATTGCTACTTCACTTCTCATTGTGATACTGAGAGTCCTCTTGAAGCAGTAGTTAGAAGCTACTCATATATTTAACCAAAAGCACATAGAGATGATTACCTAATATCCATAGTTAATTAAACCAATTGAAGTTGATGTGACCTAACATTCATTTTTTCAAGTAAATTGTACAGAGTTACAAAATGAGCAAATGGAGTAATTCTTGAATAGCTGTACTGTATAGAAACTACTGTGAGAATCAAAAAGTATGCCATGCCCTACCTCTGTTTTACTTCCCTTGAGCTTCTAAAAAAATTGGCTTCCTATTGCTAGTTTTATCAGCACAGTTGTTACTTCATTACAAGAGCAACCACAGCAGTTGTCAAGCCCTGCTGTAAAGCCCAGGGGTCCTGTATTTAAGCCACATCTTTGGTTTTCTTCTCATTTTCTGTCAGCTTAGACCTTGTTAGAGTCTCCAAAGATTGACTCTACCACCAGGAGAAATTATAGGCATCACAAATAGTTGCAAGATAAGCCTTCAAGTCTTTTTTTCTAAATTCCCTTCTAAATAGGTTGAAAAGGCTTGTTTCTTTTACGTGAATCACTGAAGTAAGTTGCTTTTTCCTGATAGTCTATTTTCACTTTCCGCCTTGCCATTTCTTTTCCTCAGAGCTAACTGGTTGAAGCAGCTTTAGGGTGAATTGATTCAGTGTGATGTACTACACTAGAGAAAATTTGGGGTTTTCTCAGGACTACTGTTGTCTTTTCAAGTGGAACCACTTCTCTAGAGGAAAGTTCTGTGATACTTCTAAGTTAAATGTAAGACCCATTTTGAATGTGTAATAATTTTCAGCTCAGTCAACCATGTGAGTGCCTTTTAATTTTTTCATAGAATGCCAATTTTATGGTACTGGGACTTTATCCATGAGGTTTCCTAACCAAAATTATTTACCAGAGAAATGGCAGGTAATTTTATTGGCTGTGGAGATGATCCCTTTAATCCAGTGTAGCAAGAGATACCAGAAAATTATCATCAGCTTTCTGGCTTCCTATCCCTGTAGCCCTTAATCTTGGTGTAATGCTTTTGCATTTCTTGTTCTTAGCCCTCCAGCTTTGTCTTTTCAAGTATTATGCACAGTTTTATTGTATCAGTATCTCCCTAAAAATCATGCAAGTTTATAGTGAGGTAAGTACTTCTCTGGATAGAGAAGTTCAATCTTAGGTGAAGTTATTCCAAGCTATTAAACCTAACCACTTTGACCTTTATAAGTCTACTTGGGTAATTGCAGTTTGAATGAAACTGCAATTACAATACATCTTGAATATTTAACAGGCTGGAATTAACACATCCTCAGTGTTCTTTACTGAACCTAGCAGAGGTTTAAATACAAACAATTTTTCATTCTTTTTAATAAAGTCTCGATACATGCAGGAGTTCAGAGAGAAGCTGCACTGATACACCCTTTGTCTTAGTTTGCTCAGGATTCCAGAGTGTGCTCAGGTGTCACACCTGCCTTTTGACATCTTTTCCTCTCTCAAGCACCTGTGTGATTCTACCAACAGGTGTTTGTAATTGAGAGTTAGAGGGTGGAAAGAAGACCACATTGTCCCCCTTACTCTCAGCTGGATATTCAAAAGCTCTGGCTTCTCCTGAAGGGTCATCTGCTCCTTCAGTGCTACTGTGACATTCCTGCTTGCACTTGAGTTGGTAGTGCAGGTGCAAGGTGCCTGTAAGGGCTCTAATACTCTTTGTCTCTACCCAATACAGGTGTTCAGGAAACACCTGCTTCCAAATCAGTTGAAATAACTTCTCATTTCTAAATATTTCAAAATAACAATGGGGTTTTAACATTTGGAACTAATTAAAGAGTCTTTTATCTAGAGTAGATCTGTGCTAGATAAAGACTAGATGGTATCTTTCGCATTCAGTTATTAATTTTCATTAATGAATAAACTTGCAGTCAATGTACTTTAAACTATCAATTTCACTGTTCACATTCTGGGTATCACTGTAATCCTGAGGAAACAGTAGAGTTCAGAGCAGAGGTGAAGATCAGTGTGGGTCTGTTGAGCTTGTTCTGGTCAGTTCTAGTTATACACAATAACAAGACTAATTCTTGTCATTTGTCCTTGTTTTCCTATCTACATTCTTTTTATGAATTATGTAGGCTTAAAAATATGTAACAGAGCTTTGCTGAGGTTAAAAAGTGAACAAACATCTGTGGGTCAGGTTGGAAGTGTTTGATCAAGCCCTGTAGGTCCCAGTGCAGAGCTGAGGACACTGGACACAGTTACTGCTTGGGTGGATTCATTTCCCATTAACGCACAGTCAGAGGGGGTGGGCTTCACAATCATTGTGGATAAAATGGGACAATTTAATCCTCAGACATGACCATGCGAGATTAAAAAATCCTTTTTCACAGTGTCAAAGGGTAATTCCTGCATACAATCTTTAAAGTTCTATTGGTATATTCCAAAGCACATCACCAGTCTTGTCAACTGTGGTAAAATTAGTGATTCCCTAAGGTCAACAAAAGTCTGCAAATAAGCCTGTTTTATTAGTTTCATTTACTTCACACATGGAAAGCATTTTAGAATTCTTAAAAACACTCCTTTGAAGACATCTCAAAAGATACTGTAATATATTTGTAATTATTAATGTGCTAATGGAATATGTTTGAGCAGTCTCAGTTTGCATAACTGAGTGTCAAATCCTGCTCACTCTGTAGTTACTTGAGTAAATCATTCTTTTAAACTAATGAGCAAGATTTTGCCTCAAGGTCTTCTGCCTGGGGAACACAGTAATGCTACTTTGCATATTCCTGCTGGTGCTAAATCATTTGTTGAAAATACAGATTCTAAATAGAAATTGTAAATAAAATATTTATGGCCTGGTCCTTTTGACAGACTTAAATTTTATCATTTGCCAATACTCCTTGGCCTTACTTTGAGTTTCCCTTTTGGGTTTGGTTTTTTCGACTCTGTGGACTGTGTTAATGTGGCAAGTCATTGGCAGGTGTGGCTTCCTGTGCTGCTTTCTGTAAGGCCCATAACGTTCCCGTGGTACATTAGGAGACAGATGAGTTTTCATAGCTGGATTTCCATTTTATCCTTCGTCTTGTTCTGTTACTGTAGCTGTTTGCACAAATAGTGACAAGTAGAACACCATTGGCATTTGTTCTCTGCTAAAACTTCAAGCAAGTCAGCCACTACTGAAAGCGTTTGGGGAAGCTGTTGAAAATTCAGAAATACCCATTTAAAATAATTTCTAATCTAAATGTGCTAATTAGTGTTGCCTATAAAATGAACTGGAATATAGTGTCAGTTAGTAATCTTTGCTATAAATTGCTGGCATTTCGCAATTCACCTTTCTGGCATCACTTTGAGAAATTGTAAATACAGGCTTTGGGAGGAGGTATATTAGTTTCAGATTGTGCATTACGAAAGAGTTTATAAGCCTAGTGAGTTAGTATTTTGAGACATATTAAATTACAACACCTAGACCATGAAAACTAATGTGTTTGTGCTAGGGTAATAGAGGGCTTTTGATAAGCTGCACTTTTCCATTCTTGAGTTGTGGCATTTTAACAAGCAAGCATTTAATTTTCCATTTACTGTCTCGTCATATGCAGGCCTTGTAATTACCAGTTACTGTCTTCAAGTATTTGTTTTAGTTAGCAAAGCAGACAGGCAGATGTGTAACTTGTAAACCCTGCTAGGATGGAAGTTCTCCGAAGAGCCATTTGGTTAAGTTGCCTTATTCTATTACATTGCACTCATGGTATGTCTCTGCTTTCTTGTTTACTGTTCAGACACTGAAGATGTGATGTAAAAATATGTGCTACAAATTTTTATTCATAAATTAGTCATGAATACCTTTGTGTCACCTGTTAAACAGCTCTTGTAAATGATGCCTTTATGCCATCTGTAATACAGCTCTTGTAAATTGTTTAAATTATTTTTCTTTTTATAGATTCTCATTATTGAATGTACAGATTAGATCCCTTTAATATGTCACTGAGTAATTTGATTTGGGCCCAAATATGGACAATGCTGTAATTCATCCCATCAAAACATTATGTAAATAATTCTTTACTGCTTGTTTGCATGAGTGAAGTTTGGATTTCATTTGCTTTGTCATAAACAACTCCTCTGTCATGGGCCTACTTTTTACAGTTTATTTTCCTGGTTTTATTACCATTTGTTCTGTACGAATGTTGAAACAGTACTTTGTCTTTTCCTAATAAATAATTTGAGATTGTTTGTTGTTGGCGTGCATTTTTGGGGCTTGTGGGAGGGATTTTTGGGTGTGTTCCTTTCCTTTGGCATCATAAATTTCTGTAACATTTGGTACTGGGGATTGTTGCAGAATATATTTTGCTAAGGCAACGTGACTGGTGTGGTCTCATGCTCTTTTCTTCCTCTAATAAGCTGCTCATTCACAGCTCTTAGATTCAGGTCCTGTTTTCAGACCCACTGGATGTCCTAGACACCAGTGCTGTTTTGTGGTGTTGAATGAAATGTGCTCTGAAGGCATTGTAAGCTTTCCCCTTCCAAATTCACGGCTTCCTGCACATGGATAGGTAACTCAGGGTGATGTTTGACTGTTGAATAAAATACTTCATGTGCAAAGTGTGCATCATGTTGTATGTAAACTAATTAATCCTCTGTTGAAATTGCCCTTTGCTTATGTTTTGAAATGCCAGATTTTGCTGTTCTGAAGTTGTCCTAACTGGATGCCTGCTGGGCAAGAAGTTGTGAGGAATGAAGCATGAGCCACAGCAGCATGCTGGCAGTGCATCTTGTGACAAGCTTGCTGTGTCAGAGAGTCCTTCAGGGTTCTCTGCAAATATTTTAGCCATCCAAACCACAAAGATTTGCTTTAAACCTCCAAAAATGAAAATCCCTTCTGTGTTGTGTCTCCATTGAGCTCTGCACCACAGTAATAGTTTTTAGGGGAAGTGAGCTGCTGAGGAATACAAGTTCTTTACAAGTTTGGGGAGTTCTGATTTGTTCAGTATGCTTTTTCAATGCAGAAATACCTCATGGAGAGTGTTGCAGTAGCCTTTTGTGGAAGCTGGTTTGCATTTCAGCTGGGGTCCTTAGCTGCTCCTGGTGCAGCCTGTGCTAGCTGGGGGAACAGGGTAAACTGCATGAGCTTCATTTACTTCTCTTTTAGCTGGTGATCTGATTGGTTTTTGAAGAAGTTTGTATGAAACAAGTGACTTCCTCTAACTGTAATACTCTTCAAGCCAGTTGCATTTGAATTTTTGTTGGACTCAGAAATGCAAACCTCTAATTTAATAATACTTGTAACTTCCCTCTTTCTACTTAGAAATACAGATTAAAAATCAAGTTTGCCCTTAAACCCTGCAGTGAAACCCCCCTGCTCTAGAGCCCAGTCCATCTATCCACAGGTAGATGGACATAAATATGTCCACTTTTATATATCAGTTTGGGCTACAGTACAGAGGTGTCAGGAGGTGCCAGGGTTGGCCCTGCTGTGCTCTCGCCAGGCTGGAGGGAGCAGGCAGATGTCAGCCAAGGTCTGCAGGTTTGTGGAGAGCCTCCTGCAACCCTCACTAATGCGTGTGCTCCTCGCTTTCCTGGAGGGGCTGTGTTGAATGTACCAAAGGTTGAGTCTTTCATAACCGAGAAGTGTCCAGATATGTAAATAACTGAGCTGCCTCTAACATAATCTGTTTATGTACTTTTTATATCCCAGGCTTTGCTCTGGTTTGCTATTCGTGGAGAGTTACTGGTGTCATTTGATAGCAGACAATAAAACTGCCCAGGGAAAATTCCCTTGTAGGGTGTCCGATGGTTTCCAGCAGTAATTTGAGGAAAAGGCTCTGCTTTTCAGGCCCTGTTGGAGAGCTGCTCGCAGGGTGTGGGGAATGCTGAGCTGCTGCTCTGAGCCCTCCCATGGCTGCCTCCCTCCCTGCTCTCCACCCCGTGTGTTGCTGTTGCTCCTCTGTCCCCTGGTTAAGCAGAGCCCTCGGTAAAGGATTTATCCTTCATGAAATGCACATTGCTGAGCTGCTGCTGTGCACAAACACCCCAGAGCAGAGCACAGAAGGGCAAGGGGGGGAAGGTACAACCCAGACCAACATAAAAGCCCCCACACACTGTAAGTTGATACCAGGGGAATTGCAAGTGTGTGATCTGATAAACTGATCTCTTTTTTGGCCATTTCTGGGGTGTTTAATGGCAGCCGGTTTTTAAGACAACCACCATCCACCATCCTCTGGAAACCAGTCTGCTTTCCCCTCCTGCCTTTCCCAAGTGCAGTGTCCCAGAGCTGTTGGTGGCAGTGACCCACAGGCAGGGCCAGAGGTGCAGCTCTAGGCTGAGGCAACATCAGCTTCTGCTGTGCCAGGAAAGGTGAGGAATTCCAAGAGCCTGAGACATTTTGCTCATAAAAGGGATCAACTGATCCTTTCCAGCCTCTGTAGCCATCGTTTGCATGGTGTGGATTGCTGTCAGCTGGGGGCTGTAACTCTCTCAGCTTTTCCCAATTAACCATTTACCTCTCGGTAAACACCCCAGCAGTTTCTGGTACTTTTGGTGTGTTTTTCAGCTCAAACTGAGACCTGCATGAGACAGGAAAACACTTTGGTCCTGCATTCCTCATATCCTTTGAGGATTAGGGTTTGATTCTGCTACCACAGGAAAACAGACAATGTGGAGAAGGACAGAGTGAAAAAAACCCTCAGACAAATAGATATTGAGTCCTCCTGTGCAGCAGTTGTAAAAAATGTGTTCCAGCTCCCACCAGGAATGTGTTACAGATGTTATAAGCATCTTTCACACCAAATACTGAGCTCTTTGCTCTGAAGGGTGAGAATGGGACCTCTGGGGATCTCATAAGAGGGGTGTGATTTCAAGTTCTCCATTTTCAGCTGCTTTTCTCCCTCACACTGGGACCTTGAAGAGGGGCAGAGATGCCAATGCAAACAGCTCTGCTGCCAGACCAAGAGAGGAGCTTTGGGCAAGCATTGCAAAATGCGGGAGGCTCCCTGAGCTCACAGATTTGGTTACAAAACACTCCACAGCATGTTCCAGCCTCAGACATTAGTGTGGTATTTATTTTAGGCTGATTGGTGACAGTTCACTGGCTGTGGTTGCACTTCAGCTCCGTGTCCATTTCCTCTGTATCAGCTAACAAACCCAAGATTAATCTTGACACGACAGTAACTGCTCATTTCCCCCCCAAGGCTCTACAGGCACTGCCTCACGGCCCTGATTTCCCCCATGGGATCGATTGGGGTGGGTGGGAGTCCCCCTTGCCTGTAGCCCAGGACAGTGCCACTGGATGCTCACCCCACGTGGTTTTGTGTCATACAGATGTGGCATTTGGGGACATGGTTTAGTGCTGGGCTTGGCAGTGCTGGGTCCATGGCTGGGCTGGATGATCCAGAGGCACATGTATTTTTAATTTAGCTGCCTCTAGCACATATGCTGGAAGAAATCTAACCATGGGTGTTACAAATATCCAGTGATCCATTATAACTCTTGATAATTTGTGTGAGACCTAATTTACCCTTATTGTTACACTTTGGTACCTTATTTCAAATCTGCATCTCCTTATCACCATCTCCATTTTTAATTTCATATGCCAGCCATCAGAGTAACTTACAACCAAAACACATTTTTGAAAGGAAACTCTCACATCAAAACTGGGGGTTATTTAACACATATGGCTCCTAATAATCCCCCCCACACACACCTCTCCCAGAGTTTTCTTGCTTCTGCTTCTAGAGTTTTCATCCCCTTTGCATGCAGTGACCAATACTGGCAGGTGGGACTGCAAATGAGTGGTTCTGCCTAAAAAACTGAGCTCAGGCTGGGTCAGCTGCACGTCCAGCTTGTGGGGGTCCCTGCAGCACACACCCTTTGAGGCACCAGCTTCTCCACAAACATCCCTGTAACTTTCAGGGAGAATTATTAAACATCTTGTGCAGAAAAAATACTCCAAGTTTCTTGATAAGCAGGAGTTTGATTGTTTTACTCCAAGAAATGCATTTGCAGAAGGAGTCACAAATACAGCCCCAGTGCTAGAGTTCTGCCTGAACACTGGCATGTCCCCTGGCTGTCCTTGCAGTGGTTGTTGTGGCTTTTCTGCAGCAATGGAGCCCAGACTTGCCTCGATCACCACCTGAGAGATCATCTGCTAGTTTATGCTGGATTCTGCAGCTCCAGTTTGTTCCAGGGCTTTGCTGAAAGCCAGAAACCACTCAAGAATTGAACCTATCTCAGAACCATTCTAAGGTAATTTTCAAATATATTTGCTAAGTTTTAGCCAACCTAGACAGTCCTCTGGGACACCTGCTTGATCTGGGAGCATTTCCAAGGCCACTGGGGTGCCCACAGCAGCTGAGGGCACAGTGGGGCTGCACCTTGTGCTGGCCCTGGGAACCTTCCCCACCTCCCCAGGGATGGTGCAGGGCAGCAGCAGCTGCTCATAAATGAGCATTTCATCTGAGTCCTGCTGTGCCTTATGGCAACAAGCTCCATTTCTCTTTGGGGCATGTTCTGTTTCTCTGTGGGGCATGTTCCATTTCTCTTTGGGGCATGTTCTGTTTCTCTTTGGGGCATGTTCTGTTTCTCTTTGGGGTGTGTTCCATTTCTCTGGGGAGCATGTCCCATTTCTCTGTGGGGCATGTTCCATTTCTCGTTGGGGTGTGTTCCATTTCTCTGTGGGGCATGTTCCGTTTCTCTTTGGGGTGTGTTCCATTTCTCTGTGGGGCATGTTCCGTTTCTCTGTGGGGCAGGCTGGGGCAGCCCTGCAGGACGTGAGCAGGGGTGACCTGTGCTGCTGCTCATTTCCCTGCTGCCAGCAAGCCCTGCACCACCTGAGGATGAACAGCTCTGGGGGAAAGGCTGAGCCTTTGCTTCTGGAAGGTGGAACTGGCTCGGAGATTGCCTTCGGCACCACATGTGCTCGTGAGAGGCAAAGTTCACTTTCTTCACTTTCATCAAGTTTCTCACTTGATGGGCTCTTGTGCCTAGGACATGCTGTTTAACCTAAAAAACATGTTGTAATGTGATTTGATGGCACAGGGCTTTTGGTCACTCCTCACAATATTTAATTAACACATCACTGCTTTCTAGTCACTGTAATTATTGGAACATATTTTTCCAAATCAGAGTGTGTCAACAAAATACTAAGATAAATATCACACTTGAAGCCTCCTTCCCAGTTGCTGCAGCTCCTGCTGATGGCAAGTGTTGCTGGAGTAAAAAAAATTCCAGCATTTTTAGAGAGATTTCCTAACAGCCCTTTCAACAGACACGAAACTAGACATGTTGAAATAACACTTGTCACTTACATGTTTGTTTGAAATATGATTCTCGTTTAGAGTATCATTCACGATTTCATTCAAATGCCTGTGTTCCCTGAAGAAACACGAGACTGCTGTCCTATCCTCTCCAGCTCCCACGCCTACAACAACAGTGTTTTATTCAAAGGGAGTATCTCTTTCAGACTCTAATAATGTGCTGCTTGGCTCTTCATTCTCTGTCTTCAGAGACATGTGATCCTCTTGAGCTGCCAGTTTTTAGCCTGGTATAGGCTTAAAAATGTATCATTCTGAGACTGTGAACACTAAAGTGTGGGGTTGTTTTATTTGCACAGTATTTTCCTTTTAGAGAATTTCATGGGAAACTGAGCGCATCTTATTTTAAAAATAAAGAAATCATTCCTTCAGCTCTGGTCTCTTCCCTGCTACTTGGCTATGAATAATATTTGTATAAATTACTGGAAAACACGCCTTCCTTCATTCTTAAAATATTATTTTTCAATCCCTTTTTATTAAAAAGGTGTTGGGGTTTTTTTCTCGGGTGACTCCCTCGTGCCTTTGCGGAGCAGCTCTGTGTGTCCCACCATTGCTGAAGGGCAGAGCTGCTGCTGTGGGGCTGCTGGGCCCTACATCTGCCCCAGGTCACCATCTCCAGCTGGGGCTGCTCCTAAAGCCAGCCAAGGCTGAGTGCCTGCAGCACTGCACCTTTGGGCTTGCAGGACACACGTCCCCGTGTCACCAGGGCTGTGGAACTCGGATCTGGCCCCAGGGGAGCCCAGAGCCACTCTCAGCACCTCCACGGTGCCTTCAGAGCCAGGCTGTGCCCGAGCCCGGGCGGTGCTGCACCCAGCAGGGTGTGGGGGGTGGGCTGCTGGTCCTGCTGGGGCTGACACCCCCGGGTGCCCGTGGGCTCGGGGTTGTGCCACACTCAGGGACTCCTTGGTGCCATTGCTGAGCCTGACCACCCCCAGGTGCCCGTGGGCTCGGGGTTGTGCCACACTCAGGGACTCCTTGGTGCCAGGAAAGCACTGCAGAGCCCTGTGTGATGTGTGTAAATGGCAGAGCAGAGGGAGCTGGGCTGGGCTTTGGTAACCCTGGGCACCTCCCCTCGCCACAAAGCCTGCCCTTGGCACGGTGATGGAGCCAACCTGCTCAGACGAGTTTGTGTTAGTGATTGAGGCTTGTCAGAACCTTGCAGAAGCCTCTGAACCGCTCCCACAAACCACAGACAGGCCCTTTGAAGTCGCCTGCTGCCACCTCCAGCCCCAGTGCTGTCACTGAGGTGGCTCTGGGTTCCCTCAGCACCAGGGCACCCTCCCAGGGCTGATGCCTTTCCTTGTAGGGCAGCAGTCCTGCACAGGGCCGGGGCTCCTGCTGCTCCCCCGGGAATGCCTCGTGGCAGAGCCCAAGGAGTGCCTCCAGCTGGTGCTTACATTCTACTGTTTGCACTAGCATGTTCCCACTAGGCTGCCTCAACAGCAAAATATTGAGTTCAGTGCACTCTCACTGCTTGATGTTTTTATCGTTTAAGGCTTGAGACAACTTGTAAATGCTTAAAATAGCGTGAAAATCCCTGTGCTGGCACGGACTCCGAGCCTTATTGGAAGGCTGTCTGCTGCTCTCCTGGTGTGGAAGTTTCATATGTTCCAGAGAACAATTACGGTAGAGCAAAATTTTAAATAACCAAGGCTATATGGCAGTTATCACTTAAAAGGAAATCCATAGCTTGAGGGTGTCAGAATAACAAGCTGATTTAGAAATTAGAATTGACGAGCAACAGGTATCCATTACATGAGTACTTTGGCTTCAGTGTTCCATTATAGGATCACCATCAATTTCCACCATTTTTTAAATGTATTAAATGAATTTTTTTGGGTATAAACTACAAGTAGCTACACTGTTTCCAGGTTCTGCATGGACTTGAGCAGTCGGATGGGTGCAGTCCCCCAGCCCTGTTCCACTGCCCAGGGCCGCTCTGAGAATGGACATGAACTGGGGACATCTGAGCGAGGGACAGCCTCCCTCTGCCAGGGGAACCCTCCCTTGGCATGGCCTCTCTTGGGAAATGACAGCTGTAGCTGCTGGACTAGAGTGGGAAGGAAATCTCTTATGTTTGTTTCTGGCAGTTGAAATGGCCAAATTCTGCATGTAAAGAAAAACCAGAAATCCCTTTTCCTCAAGACTTTCAGCGTGTTCTCCTGCCCAGCCCAGCCATGGCAGGCACACAGGACTCAAACAGCATTCGACAAGTGCTACCAGAGGCCTTTGGCTCACTGATAAGCTCTTATCTTCAAACCATCCATTTTTTATTTTACTCTGAATAAATATTCCTCTGTGCTGGCTAATAAAGTTGTCTCTTTGGGCAAAAGAATGACTCCAGTTCAACCTTAGCTGTTAAGTCATCCTTTATCTTTTTTTAACAGTATGTGCATGGTCATACACTCCTTTAAATCTTCCTGAAAGAGTGGCAGTATCCAAACACATGGCCACCAGCTGCAGCCAGCAGTTAAAACATCACACCCACGGCCTCTTCAGGTGCAGATGAAATCCAGATGCCCAAACACTTGAGTTCTCCACAAGGGAAATGCTAAACGGTGCATAAAAACAGTTGTATCTTAGCCTTTAATGCTATGGACATATTCAGATTATTTCTGCAGGAACCCAAATGACTAGTTGCTGGCTTTTTTTTTTTTTCTTTTCTTTTTTTAAGTATGTTGTTTTACCATTCTGGATAATTTAAAATTGCCAGCATTACTGAAATGCATCTGCTGAGGGAGGATGTTTGCTTCATCTCGAAATGGCCTGATGTTTTGGGAAATGTTTCGGGCCTCACAGGAGTCCCAAGGCGGAGATGTGAGTGTGAGAAGCTTCTAGGAATGTGGAGCTCTTTGCTGCTTTTTCCTAGCACAGCTTTATTTTTAGCACGCCTCATGTTTAAGGGCCGTGTCTGGGAAACAACAGGAGGTACTTTAACTCCTTTCTATGAACAGCCTGACTGCTCATTCTTGATTTTTTTGGCTTTATGAAACAGATTTTCTTCTTTACAGCTGCAACAGCTCGGTGAAATTGCAGGTGATGGCCACAGACCCACTGGGCTCATCAAGTTAAAAGTGATTATTATAGGGTTCAGCTTGTCTCTGTGTCCCCCATGCAGCTCACTGGGCACTGGGGTGGAAAACAGCCTCTTCCATACATTTGTCTGCCATTGCTCTTCAGGGGGCTACTTTTTACAACCGGAATGCCTTTGTCATGTAAAGCCTCATCTCTGTGAAAGTGTAATTCTCTGTGAAGCATCTTGAATGTGGCCAATGTGTAGGACAAGCTTCCTGCCCCAGCATTTCCCAGGGGAGAAGTCAGGGAGGAGTCAGGGAGGAGTGGGGAATGGCTGCTTGCACGGCCTGGACTCTCCTGCATTGACAGCTGGGGATTATGTTTGTCCAAACCCAAAGAAATTTTTGTAATGAAAGCATATCCTTAATGCTTTCTCCTCATCCTGATACTAACTTCAGGTGTTTTGGAAAAAAATAAATCAGTCCTGCCTGTCAGTTTGCTGTATCGAATGCATTCTGTGTGAGAGCTAGCAGGTGTGCCCTGCAGGTCTGAGTCCCCCAGGACTCAGGAGGGGATGCTCAGTGCTGCAGCTCAGCTCAGAGCAGCCACCGTGCCTGCCAGCCTTGGCTTTCCTTCTGCGGGGGGACATTCATTAAGTTGTCTTAATCAGGATGCAGGCTTGCAGCATCAGTCCACAACATAAGGAGTTGGCTTTAAAGACTCCCAGGGCACTCTCAGACCTCTCCTGGATGCAGGATGTGCTCAGTGAGGAGCATCCATCCAGCTGTGGGGGGCTGGAGAGCGAGGGAGTCAGTGACATTTGTGTGTCAGTGACATGTGTGTGTGTCAGTGACAAGTGTGTGTGTGTATGTGTGTGTGTGAGTGTGTGTGTGTGTCAGTGATGTGTGTGTGTGTGTGTGTGTCAGTGACATGTGTGTGTGTGTGTGTGTGTGTGTCAGTGATGTGTGTGTGTGTGTGTGTCAGTGACATGTGTGTGTGTGTGTGTGTGTCAGTGACATGTGTGTGTGTCAGTGACATGTGTGTGTGTGTCAGTGATGTGTGTGTGTGTGTGTGTGTCAGTGATGTGTGTGTGTGTGTGTGTGTGTCAGTGATGTGTGTGTGTGTGTGTGTGTCAGTGACATGTGTGTGTGTGTGTGTGTCAGTGACATGTGTGTGTGTCAGTGATGTGTGTGTGTGTGTGTGTGTGTGTCAGTGACATGTGTGTGTGTCAGTGACATGTGTGTGTGTGTCAGTGATGTGTGTGTGTGTCAGTGATGTGTGACTGTGTGTCAGTGACATTTGTGTGTCAGTGACATGTGTGTGTGTGTGTCAGTGACATGTGTGTGTCAGTGACGTGTGTGTGTCAGTGACGTGTGTGTGTCTGACATGTGTGTGTGTTAGTGATATGTCTGTGTGTCAGTGATGTGTCTGTGTGTCAGTGACATGCATGTTCTGGAGCAGCCTGGGAAGTGTCCTGTGTGGTGAACTCACTTCAGTAAAATCGAATTCAAATTCATTAAATTCCAATGGAACTCGTTCCTGTGAGATACTAACCCAAAGCTGCTGCCAACGCTAGGAGGGGTGGATTTGTGAGGTGTAACACCAGCCACCACCTGCAACCACCTGCCACACAAGTCACCTCCCACTCATTTATTTTCTCTTCCAGGACTGATTTTGCCAAGCAGCTTCATCAGTGCTGAGCTGGGAGTCAGGTATTTGCTTTTTGCACATGCACACTTCCACTGTAAAGATGTTTCATTCTCACATCCCAAATAGGGAGGAAACCTAAATTTAATGGTTGCGTGTGCTTAGAGGAACACACTTGTTCCTTGTGGGGACTATTTCCAGGCATGTAACTGAACAGGTGAGTGGCAGAGGATTTTTGATATCCCCATCACTGCTTGGAGAGCGGACAGCACAGGAAAGAAGTGCCTTTGGAGCAGGGCTTTTCAAGTCCTTTTCAAACAGAATGGTCTCTGCAAAAAAACATCACTCAGGTAAATCCCCTAACACAGGAGAAACATCCTATTTTGCTTCTCAACTGGGCTGCTCAGTCCAAAATCAATCAAAATAAGAACCCCAGAGTGAACCAAACCCACTGTCTCTGCTGCAGAGCTGCATGCAGACGCTGACGCAGGGGCTGGGAACGCAGAGGTGCAGAGCTCCCGGGACGTGCGCGGCCTCGCTCCTTATTTATCCTCCCTGTCGGAGGAGCAGCTGGGTTTACAGGAGGTGGGAGCCTGTCCTCGCTGGGCTGTGCTCCTGCCGGGACCCTCTGCCCCAGGCTCTGCTCCTGCTGCTGCCACAGGGATGGGCAGGACCTACCTGCAGCCTTCTCCTGGGCAGGAGCTTTTCCAGTCCAGCCCAAGAGAAAGGAGCTGAGAGAATGGCCTTGCTCTGGCCCTGAGCTGTGGCTGCTGAGCGGGTGAGGATGAGGATGAGGATGGCGGCGCAGGGCAGACCCCACCTCAGGAGAAGCCTCAGCGACCACCCCGGGGGCTCCACCAGCTCGGCCTGGGACGGCTTCTGGAGAACGGCCAGGGAAAAACGCCTTGCAGGTCAGTGCAGGGGCAGCTGTAATCCCACACTGCTGTGATTCAAGCACCAGGGCTACGGCCTCGATCAAGGAAGGAAAATACCTTTGCTTTTTTTGGTGCTCCTTTAATGCTGCTGCATTTTCTGTTGCACCACAGAGCTGTCTTTGCCCAGGCTGCTTTTTCAGTGGTGGGACCAAGTGGGTATTTTGAGCTGATGATTTGTATGTAGAGCCGCAAATACTCAGATTTATAAAGATTTTTTTTTTTGCTGGAGTTTTGTAGACACTTTAAAACATGACAGTGTCCATCAGCCACGCAGTGCCCAACAGCCTCTTCTCGAGGCACCCGAGTCACTTTGAAAGCTTCATTTTTGGTGCTTTCAGGAACTTGTGAACTTGAACCTGCACGGTTTTTCAGGGACCCTTTCTGGGATGTCAGAAATAATATTTCTCTGTGTCCAGCCACTTTTCCACAAGCCTTGCACCCCGCGCTCTGCAGCTGTGCCCTAGCATGTGCAGAGCTGGGCAGAGCACCCTGGGGCTGCGTGGGGATGGGGATGGGATGGGATGGGATGGGATGGGATGGGATGGGATGGGATGGGATGGGATGGGGGTGGCAGGTGTGGGGCTGTGCAGGGACCCCGTGGTGGACACTGGGCAAGGATCTGCAGCCTGCCAGCCAGGGCAAGATCAATAAATGCTCCAGCTACTGAAAATGGCTTTCCAGATTCTTTTTCTTTTAAGCAGCTTGGTGGGCTGTGCATGGCTCTTTCCACCTGGGGCTGGTGTTCAATCTCACGAGACAGGAGGTTTTGTAGCAGCATTTTGAGTTGCCAGTCTCTGGCCAGCTGGGTGTCCCTCTCCGCATCCCTGAGAGAGTGCTCAAAATGAGTAAAGATATTTCTCTTTTCCCCGAGCCCACACGCACTTCAGTTGTTATAAGCAGACCTTTCAGAAGTGCCAAGGGGCTGGATTGTTATTGTAAACATCCCTGCTCCTCTGTCAGCAAGGACCAAGTTACCCTTTGGGCTGAGGCTGTCTTTTGGCTCACAACTAGGATGGAACAAAGAGGCTGTCAGATTAACTGGGGACTTTCAGTGGGGAAACAGGACATTGGGAATTGCTTTCATGTACAAGAGCTATGATTTTTTGCCTCCACGATCCTCAAACCACTTTGAAAATTCGAGATTAAATTCGAGTGTGCTGGCCATGCCTCTGGGCTCTTGCACTGAGCTGAGCAGCACCAAAGCTGGCCACTGATGGCAGCTGTGGAGCCCAAACCTCCAGAACAGTGCTGGAAGCACTGGGGCTTCCATCCCGTGTTGGTACAGGGTGTGCTGGTCGGGAGGAGTGCCAGGCATGGCTGTCACTGAGGAGCTGAGGAACACAAGCTCTGCCGGGTGGATGTCTCTTTTCTCTGGTGTGGATGGTGTGAAGAAGGCTCAGTGCCATCAAGGTGGAGCTGGGCTGTGAGGAAGCAGCGTGGATGTGTCTGCATAAGGACAAGGGACAGAGCCGTGGGTGGTATTTGCCACCCTGCACCAGGAGCAAGAGCCTTTTTCAGCCTAAAAATGAAACTCGAGATGATTTTAGTATAGGAGGTAATGTAAAAGTGGATTTTTATTGGAGCTCCAGAGGCAGTTATGGAAGAATATCCACAAAAGCCCCTGGAGCTTAGGGAAAAGTAGGGCATAGGGAGAAGTACTGGGAAGGTTACAAATATATAAAAGGAAGAAGGCAAAAATCACGCTGGCATCAATACGGCTGCTCCTTGGTTTGCCACAGGCCCTGTGAGGTGACAGAACCCAAATCCTGATGTGCTTTGTGTGCACCAGCTCCAGGTGACTTCCTGGAGGAGCTGGCAAAGGTTGGCTGCTTTTTCAACAACAGCTGATGCCATTGCTCCTGGACTGCTGTCCTCAGCTCAAACACTTCAGCTCAGGAAAGAAATTGGTAAAGTGGATAATACTTCCACTGGAGACCGCATAATAGATCCATCTGCTGGATCCCTGCGATTCCTTCTGACCACGTGGTGTCCGAAAATGATAAATCCATCTGCTGGATCCCTGTGATTCCTCCTGGCCACATGGTGTCCAGCAATGGCAGGGGGGAGCAGAAGGAGCCTGCAGTGCTTCGAGTGGGTGCTCAAACTCTCAGCACTTGGAGGAGCCCTAGAAGAAGGGCTTTAAATGTTACTAAATTATTATTAGAGGAAATGTATTAAATGCTTATTAAAGGAATGACAAAATGGTCATGTTTTCCTGGTGCTCCTCCTGGTCCTCTTTCCATCTCTGAAGCCATCACTCGCCCTGGCCACGCTGCTGCCCAGATGGCCACCAGCTGCCCCGCTGCCTGCATGGCTTGTGCTGGCTCGCTGCAAGCTGCACACGAATGTCCTGCTCTGGCTTTGTAAACAGGCTAAAAATACCGTGGTGCTGGTGCTCTGCGGGCCCGGGAGTTCAGAGGGGCTGGGAAGGAAGCTGGGGTCAGGCAGCCTCCGGGGAGCGGGCGTCACACGGAGGCACCGAGCCACGGGACGTTCCTGCAGCGCTGCCCCAGTGGGGCTGGCAGGACACAGGGACAGCGCAGCAGCCACAGCACGGCTGTCCTGGTGAGCCAGGACAGAGGGACAGCACAGCAGCCACAGCATGGCTGCCCTGGTGAGCCAGGACATGGACAGCACAGGAGCCACAGCACGGCTATCCTGCTGCCCTGGTGAGCCAGGACAGGGACAGCACAGCAGCCACAGCACGGCTATCCTGCTGCCCTGGTGAGCCAGGACACAGGGACAGCACAGCAGCCACAGCACGGCTGTCCTGGTGAGCCAGGACAGAGGGACAGCGCAGCAGCCACAGCACGGCTGTCCTGGTGAGCCAGGACAGAGGGACAGCACAGCAGCCACAGCATGGCTGTCCTGGTGAGCCAGGACACAGGGACAGCGCAGCAGCCACAGCACGGCTGTCCTGGTGAGCCAGGACAGAGGGACAGCGCAGCAGCCACAGCACAGCTGTCCTGGTGAGCCAGGACAGAGGGACAGCACAGCAGCCACAGCATGGCTGTCCTGGTGAGCCAGGACACAGGGACAGCGCAGCAGCCACAGCACGGCTGTCCTGCTGCCCTGGTGAGCCAGGACATGGACAGCACAGGAGCCACAGCACGGCTATCCTGCTGCCCTGGTGAGCCAGGACAGGGACAGCACAGCAGCCACAGCACAGCTGTCCTGGTGAGCCAGGACACAGGGACAGCACAGCAGCCATAGCACGGCTGTCCTGCTGTCCTGGTGAGCCAGCGCTGCCAGGCCTCCTCAGATCAGCGTTCATGGTGGGAGCGGGTGGGAGATGTCACTCGGAATGCCCCAGGGCTCTGTGCTCCTCTGGTCAAGAGGAATTTTGGTGTTTTCTGTACGATTTCTGTGCTAGGGATCGGGAGGCAGGGAGCAGTGTCCTGCAGGGTGCTGGCCCCTCCAGGCACTGCCACCCCAGGCAGCTGGGGTGACATGGTCTGCGGGGCCCCTGTGCTGAGGGTGCCCTGAGTGAGGCTTGTACCCCCACATCCTCCGGGAAAGGAAGTCAGAAAAGCCTATTCCTTCAGACATTCTATTTCAGAAGGCATCAGAAGCTAATTTCTGTTCTCACCACACCCGTGTATGTCCTTAAGGGATGTGACTGTCCTCGCCACACCCTGGGCAGAGGGACCAGGACATCTGAATGTCCCCCTCCAATGACACAGGAGTGTGTTCCAACCAGCAACCTCAGCAGTGGTAGCAAAATTTTAGTTTGATTCGTATGTGTTGTAGGCATTAAGACCTGGAATAATCTTGGGTTTTCCTTCATTAGTGCCCACCCCTGTGAGCTGGTGTGAGGCTGTGTGGCACGGAGGGAATCAGCAATGCCCTGTCAGGCATTCCCTGAATGCTGTGAGTGCTGAAAACACGGACCAGGGCTCAGCACTGCTCTCGCAGCAATGACAGCTCTGTCTCTGCTGGTGTACCCTACCTGCTTTCTCTGTCTCCATCTCTCCACTGCACTGTCAATTCAAGTGTACCCTGGGTGAGTGGTGGCACTGGGAGCCAGGGCTGGGCTGTGGGAGCTGCCTGCTGCTGGGCAGCTCAGTCACAGACAAACAGGGAATTGCTCCAGAGCTGAATAAATGCACTTCATGGACCATAAACACCTTACAGCCCAAACACACCACTGACATCCTCTGCCTGCCCCAAAACCAAAGGGAGCCCCAAGGCACACAGCACTGGGGTGAGCTGGCATGAAGATGGGCACTGCCTTCCACACACCACTGCTGGTGAGCAGGGCCTGCCCACCTCACCTTATGGACAATTCACTGCGAGGGAAACTCAAACCACCGTCAGCTGCCCCTTCTCCAGACAGAATGAGTTCCACAGAGACACTGTTTTAAAGAAAACAACCTTTGCTGTGCAGAAGAGTTTCAGTCTAGAAGAGTCCTGGTGCAAAAGCCCAGGATTTATCATGCTTTTCCCATCGCCTCTGGCAGGAGCGGAGCAGTGTCAGGGTGGTGCTCGCATTGGAGCACTCAGCAGTGCTCTGCACTGAGCTCACTCTGCTGGGCCATGCTCCAGCTCATCGAGGATTTCCCACTGATGGAACTGGAGTGCTTTGAGCACCTCTGTGCTCTCCATTCCTCTCCATCCTGCAGCTGATTTCAGCTGTGTGAATCCTGTATTTATCCTGCCAGTGCTCCTCAGTGGGACCCATGCCACCCACACCTGTGGCACTGCCACACACCATCCCTGTGGCACACTCAGCTGCAGATGCTGATGTGGGTGGCAGTGGCAGAGGCTGCTGCTGAGTGCCGAGGGGGAGAGAAAGGAAGCGGCTGTCAGAGCCCTGGCGGGATGCGCAGAGCGGCTGCAAGGAGCTGTGACCGAGCTGCTCTTTCCCAGGGAGGATTCTCCACCCCGTCCTGGGTGGGATCTCAGCTGTCCTGCTTTAAAGCCGAGCAGATGGGTTGGAGTTCAGCTGCCCCAGGCAGGACTTGCTCGCTTGCAGGGACACAGGAGTAACTTCTGACAGGACAGGGACCCGCTGCCATTGCCTCTCCCCATGGAAGGTAGGAGGAGGTTTGTTTTCTTTCCTTGGTTATTCTATTTCTTTAAGGTTTTTAAACCAGAAATTAAACTGTAATGTTAATCTCCAGAAAACAAGGCATGAACTTGGGAGAGATGGCAGAGGTGTGGGGCTGGGGTCTGGCTGTTCCCTCCTGGCATGTGCTGCTTCTATTTGGGCTCACCTAACAAAAAACAGAAAATCTTTCTGTGATAAATTTCGTTTAGAATTCAGAACAAAAAAATTTAGTTACTAGAAATGTTGGGATCTAACACTTCAGCATCTGCAAGTCCCACAGTGGGCACTCAGTGGTCCAGCACAGCTGTGCCTGGAGGGAGGCGATGTGGCACAGGAGGCTCCTGTCTGGCCAAGGTTTGTCCTCTCGAGGGGAGCAGCCACCCAATTGCCCCCCAGGGATGGCCAGGACCTCAGTGCTCCCACGAGAGTGTGGTCCCTGCGGAGTGAGCATGGCCAGGGCAGGGGACAGCTTTCCCATAGGGACTGAGAGGGGTGCAGGGCAGGGAAAACAGCAGCAGTGGGGCTGCTCTCTGTGGGGCAGCGTGTCAGGCCTCCAGCTCAGAGGAGTCACCCTGAGCAGTAATGCCTTTGCCTGGAAAGCAATAGCAAAAGTGATGTTTTCTGGGAGGAAAGAAAGTGAGAGGAGATGCTTGGGGCGGGTGCCCGAGGCTGCAGCAGTGTGGGGCTGCCATCCCCCAGCTCGAGCAGAGGCTGGAGAGGCAGGGGTGCTGCTCCAGACCCCTGTGCTCAGCTGTGCTCTGTGTCCCACCCTCGTTCCCCAGGGTGGTCTCTGTCTCAGCTGCCTCAACCCCTCAGCTCCTCTCTCTCGTGCCTCATCCTGCTGTGCCCAGCTCTGTTCTCTGGGGCTGGAGCTCTCTGACAGCATCTCCAACCCGTGGGAGCTGGTGCCCCATGCTGGGGCAGTCCTGGGCTTTCTCTGGCCACCAACTGGGCCAGCCCCAGCTGCTGCCTTTGCCCAAGGCTTGCTTTGTAATGCCGAGAAAATCCTACAGCAGCTCTGACAGCTCTGCAGGAGGGTATTAGGCGTCTGAGTGTCAGAAGGTGGCCTTTATTTTATTGCTCCGTGTAAAACACTTTGTATTCTCTGGGCAGGAGAGGGAAGTGTTGCAGGGAATGTTTTCAGAAAGGGAATTAGTGTCATGTTGTCCCTTCCCAGCGAGGCTCCCCTGTCACACAGACCCCGGGGCCGTGGCTGCCCAGCCTCACCAGCAGCTCTGCCCTAGGGATCTTGGAGGATTGTTTGCCAGCACCACAAGTGGGAATAGTGCTGCATTTCTTGTCCTTTGCCTCTCTGTAAAATAAATCAAGCTGAGTTTTCAACCCTCTGTTTGCTGATGCTCTCTGGCCAAGTTTCGAGTCAATTTATTTCTCATTGCTCTGCGTCACCCTGGCAATGTGCCGAGCACGGGAACTGGGGAGAAACACAATTAGTTTGCTGCATTTCAGGCCAGGGCTGAGCATCCATCTGTTGGTACACACAGGTCTCCCAGGCAGTAGTAAAGGCATACTTTTTAAGGCAGAAAATTCCTTGTCTTTTGGAAATGAATAAATTGTCGACATAAGCTACGAGCCATGAGACAGGAATGGGCTGTGTATTGACCATCAGACCATGGTGCCCTGGCATGCTGAGACAATGGCCACAGTGGGAAGTGACCACAGTGGGGCTGGTGGAGGGCAGGAGGGGCCGAGGCACAGGGAGGGACCCTCCTTTAGCATGACTGCTGCGCCAGGGGGTCCCTGGGCAGGGAGGAGCCACCATCCAGCTGTGGGCTCATTCCCTGGGGACAGCTGCTGGCAGAGCCAGCAGGATGCCAGGCATGAAGCCCAGCCTGAGGTGGGCAGCAGGGGCTGGGCTGTGCTGGGGAAGCTGCTGGGCTGCTGCAGAGGGTCACCTGGGGCTGCTGGGGTCAGCACTTCTGTCCATGCGCTTGGGTCCCCCATCCCCAGCACTCACCCTGTGGTCACGGAGCTATTAAGAAATGGGGAGGTGTTTCTGGGAGTGTTTTTGTGTGGATTGCTGTTCTTTTTGATGCAAATCTTCTGTTTCACCTTCTGAAGTTCACCATTTAGGAACACTCCCAGGGTTAATGTTATCTGACACCTGCCAAAACCCCAGCCCTCCAAAAAATCTGACACCTGCCAAAAACTGGTCCAGCAAGCCTTTTGCAGCAGGGGGCTGAGCACTCACACTGCCTGCTGTTCCCATCCCTCCTCCATCCCATCCTGCTTCCCTCAGTGCTCCTGGGAAAAGGCAGGACCTGGAGCTGTTGGAAGGAATGCTTGTGTGGGAAGGGAACTTGGCTTCTCTGGTGAATAAATCATATAGAATACGTAAGCGTTTTGTGCATTAGGCACAGCTTTATGAAAGGCAGATACAAAGGAGAGGCCCTGCTGACAGCTCGGGGTTTTACTGTGGTGCCTGACATCTTCTGGCGCTGGAGCCTGGGCACCCCTTGTGGCTCTCAGCCTGCTGCAGACACCCTGAGCACCTGAGCAGGATGGGTGCTGCCCACCCTGGTTCAGCTTCCCAGGGCTCTGGCACTCAGACCTTGCTGCTGTTTCCATCGCCCTCCAGGAGCAGGGAGTTTGTGGGGGACAGGTCTGTGGTGGGTGCACAGAGGGAGCTGTGTGAGGAGCTTGGTGCTCATGTGCTGCACAGCAGCTTCCCATTTCCCTGCCCAGCTCTGAACTCACACAGGAATGAGGATCTTCTTGAAATGTGGCCTTTTTTCTCAGTTTTACTCCCCATATTTGGTATCTGTTTGTCCCTTCTTTCACAAAGCAGCCCAGTAATCAGATGACATCCCTGACTCATGCTGCCCAGACGTGCATGATGGGGCCTTTCTACTTGTTAGAAAAAGCCCATTGATTTGATTTCTGTATCATTATTCAGCTAATATGGAATATATCACTGATGGTGGTGCATGAAATCGAAGGGAGTCCGAAAAAAAAGGGTGAAATATTAAATAAACCTTGCCAAAGGATGGGGAGGAGGTGGAGCTGAATGTGCAATAAGGGTACAGGTGCTGTGTCTGCTGCTGCACCTCTCTGGCTGGACGAAGGCTGTGTGCCCCTGGCTTCAGAGAAGTGCTGGCAAGGCCACCTGAGCTGGTCAAACACCAGCACTGGTCACTGCTGGGGGACACTGGTTGACGGCAGTAAAAATATGGCCCAAGCTGCACTCCAAATACAGTCTCTGTCACCTGCACACCCTGGCCCAAGCTGTCATACACACTCTCATATGTACACACGTGTACATGCGACACTCGCTGCTCTACAGAAATACAGCTCTGGGTGTACAGGGGCACCTGAAGGGCATTTAATGCAGCAAACCTGTGTGGGAGCTGTGGGAAAGGCCTGTCAGACACAGCTTTCCCTGGGCTCTGGGGTAACTTGCCACTAGATGTCACAGTGTGCTTGGGTTTGCGGGGACCAGGAGTGACACTTGTGCTGGGGACCCCCAACCAACCCATCCCGAGCGGGGCAAAACTGCTCCCTAAAGCCCCTCTGTTGGACTGAAACACAAATAGCATCTTTCTGTCTGTTCTTTTCTTTTGGAGCAGTTTGGAAACATTCCTGGCTTTCATGTGTCACCCAGCAAAGTCTGACAGGTAACTGGAGAGGTTCACCTGGTGCCAGCCCAGGGGATGACCCTGCCCTGGCAGGTATGCAGTGCTCCCACTGCACAAATGTCAGACTCTCGTTAGCCTCAGGGGATGGAGCAGGAGCTCGCTCTCTGTGTCCCCAAGCTCTTGCTCTGAGGGGGACAAATTTTGCCATCAGTCCCACTCTGCCAGCACGAGGAGAATGGAGGCACTCACACAGCTGCCTGGGGCTGACCTCTGCCCAAACCATCCCACAGGGATATTTATAGGCACACAGGAAGCCCTGCCGAACCCTGCACTTCCTCTCCCGTCCGAGCTGAATCCTTAATCAGCTCAGGAGCACAGGGAGCATTAATTTTGTGTGTTTTTTCCATTGAGCATTGTGCTGAGCAGGGGTACCTGCTTTGGGCAGGCTGGTGGTGGGATAGGCAAGTCATCTTCTGAACTTGTTACAGCTCTGTAAAAAACTTTGTATATTCTTAAAAGACTAGGAGTATATTAGAGTGCAAAGCATTTGCTGAATCACTAAAGCAATGAAGGCATTTAAAACCTCCTGTTTGAAGTGGTTTATGCACAGACCCAGGCTGGCCAGGCACCCCACCCAGCGCACTCAGCAGCCCCTGGGTGAAGTGTAGCTGTTGAATTAATGATGGCATCGCTCTGTGGCTTCAGTTCGCCACCAAAATCAAGCATGGCTTTGCCAATCTAAGACTAAACAAACCACACAGCCAGAGATGTACCATGGGATCCTTTCCTTGTGTTCTGTGGCACCTCTGATGCTGAGATCAGGATGTGCCCAGCCTGAGCAGGGGTACTGTGCTCCCCAGCAGCTCCCTGGCTGCTCCCTGGCACAGGGATGCTGGCTGGACACAGGCTGGCAGAGAGGGAAGGGAGCAGGGCTGTGCTCCGTGAGGGCCCCCGAACCTGGAGAGGTGGAACTGGCAGCTGCTGAGCTGTGTCAGACCCCTGCTGCCCAGGCCCTGAGCAGGGCTCTCTCCCTGCCACAGACACGATGGATGGGCTGCTGCTGCAAGCCACTGGCTGCTATTAATTGTCACCACGTGAATCTTCATGACCAGTAACACATTATTGTTTTCCTTTGTCTGGGATTGCCTTTCCCTCCTTGCTTGGCACCAGCCCAGAATATCTACAAATCTTACTTAGTCACAGTTAGTGACTGTGCCTTAATACCAGGAGTCTCCCAAAATACTCCATGTGCTGCTTTTTCCTCAGAGAATGAGAGCTGAGCTGCCATTCCCCCCAGCTGCAGTAGCCATCCCAGCAGAAGGTGCTTGAGCAGAGCTGGGTGCTCCCCTGGGGGAGAAGGATTTGCTGTGCAGGAGACTGGAGCCCAGTTTCAGCTCTGGGGAGGTGGTGTAGCCTCACAGCATTCCATAAAAACATCACCACGACCTGGTGAGGCCACCTGCCCAAGCCCCAGAGACACCCCAGAGTTCTCCTGTGGCACAGCAGAGTGGTGTTACAGAGCCACTGCTCTAGGAGAGTGCTGGGCCTTGGAACAGCAACTGCCTGAGAAAAACCCCCAACATTATAAAAATTAACATAAATCTAATTTCCTGCAGTTATCACCAATCTTGGATTAATTCTGCAGCATGACCAAGCCACTGCAAGACCCCACACCAGTATGTTAAAATGTACCAATGTATGCACTGAATGTGATTTCCAGACACTGGAGGAGTGTGCAGATAAGGCCGTGCTGGGAGGCAGCTGCCTGAGAGCTCTGCATGAGCAATCTGTGGGCACAGACACATGTAGGGCCCCGAGCTTCCTTTCACTTGTTGGTTTTTTCACTCTTTTTCTGTCCTGTCACCCTCAGGTGTGTCAGCTTTCAATTTGCACCAGCCAAGGAGCTGATCTGGAGCCTGGCCATCGAACCTGGGCAAGGAGAGCCCAGGGCAGCGAGGCTGTTAGCCCAGCTCTGGGGTACAGGGCAGCTCCCTCTGTCCTCACAGACAGAGGGTTTGGCATTGCTTCGCTCCTTCCCTGGGCTCTGTGGATACTCCTGGCAGTGAAGAGCATTAGCTTCTGCACCTCCTGAAGGCAGAACCGAGTTTTCCTGTTTATCCCACTCCCCTGCTGGCTGGGAATGCCACCCAGCCTCGTGTGCTCCAGGCTGAGGGCAGTGCCCCAGAGCTGGGATGTGCTGGTGCAGTGCCTGCAGGGAGGAAGGCACCTCCTCATCGCCTCTGGGCTGTGCCTCAGAGCTGCCCAGCTCCTGAGCCTCTGAGCAGGGAGTTTGTCTGGCTGAATCCCTAGGTGAGGTGTGTGCTGAGAGCAGCACTGCTGTCCCAAGGACAGGAGCTGGAGCCTGGCAGGGGCAGTGCCCTGGGGCCCATCCCCACACCCCACGAGGGTCCGTGGGTCTGGCACCTGCTGCACCCAGTGTGCCAACGGCAAGGGAGTGCAAGCACAGAGCAGCTCCTGCGGTGTAGAGCTTGTCCAGCTCAGGGAAAGAGAAATTCCTCCCTGGGCCTTTGCTGGAGGCA
Organism: Acanthornis magna; assembly: GCA_036785705.1. Classification (NCBI taxonomy): domain Eukaryota; kingdom Metazoa; phylum Chordata; class Aves; order Passeriformes; family Acanthizidae; genus Acanthornis; species Acanthornis magna. The sequence continues at coordinate 2,352,376 of JAWUZG010000332.1, read as the reverse complement.
GCTGGAAGGCAGGGATTGCGATGGCTCTGCCCCAGGGGCTGCACTTGCCCAGGTGAGGGGCAGTGACGATGGATGCCCCACACCCTGCAGGTCTCCAAGTGGGAAAAGCCCTCAAACCATTCTGTTCCCAAGGAAAGGACACAGGAGACGAGCCGCCCAATATCTGCCTGAAGTAAATATCTGGCTCAACAGCAAACCATTTGAATCAGTGGGCGTTCTTCCCCTGCTGGGGACAGCCAGCTGATCAGAGCCTGGGCTCCATCCACACCGTCAGGCTGGGCAGCGGGCTGCAATGAGGGAGCCAGCTGGGTGTGAGCAGTAAGGGCTTGGACTGGGATGCCAAGGCTGCTGAGCCTTTCAAGGCAGCCATCAGTGCACCCAGGCAGAGCCCACGTGCATCCCAAGGTATGGGATCCACCCTCAGCTTGTCCTGGAGCCGCTGCAGCAGCTGGCACAGGAGAGATCTGCTGCTGCCAGGAGAAGGGAGCACACGATGTTCAGGGAGGAGAGGTCAGGTCTCTTCCTGTTTAGATGTTTTCAAAAAATGCTTGAGCATTTTAGTGGAAAAATGACTGAGGGAACCATCCAAATTAGGAAACAGGAAATACGGTACTAGCATAAATATAATTTTGACAGCTGAAACGAGAGGCGAGCGGTTGCCAGGTAGGGCTGGTAAGCTCTCTGCTGGGCCAGCAGCTGCTGGGGAAGCTCAGCAGCCAAGGGGCAGGCTCTCGGTGCCAGGCACAGGGCACACCTACCCAGCAGTGCCATGCCAGGTGCCAGAGCCAAGCCACCGGGTGTCTTTCACCTCGGGGCCTCCCAGCACAGTGCCAGTAGTCAGCAAGATGTGTCCTTCAAGTGGAGGACTCCTCGTGTTTCCAGCAGTGGTTATACTGAAGCTGAGGCGCTAAAATCAGGATTTTTATGGAGTATAAATAGCAGCAGACTTCCCTGTGCCAGGTTACCTGTGTGATATTAGCTGTTCAGCTCTAATGCCAGCCCTGCTCTTGACTCTCTCTCCCCTTCAGCAATTCACTGAAGCTCCCCAAGCCCCTTTCTAGCCATATGTTAAGTTGATGTAGTGCTGCTTCTGAGTCTGTGCAATTACTCAATTACTCCTGCATCTGATTGCAGGCAATATGCCCTCAGGGCTTCGGTTCAGTTTTGCACACTGATTTTTGCTGTGTGACCTTGAGCACCACATGAAATATACTTTCAATATGCAAAGGAATTTTGCTCATTTATGCCCATGATCATGCTGTCCAAACTCCTACACTGCTCCCGACTTTCCAAACAGTGTCTGCTTGTTATTTATTGCAAAATTTAGGGATAGAAGCTAACCTAAAACACAAAAGAGATCTGGGGGCCTATGTTTCATTCAAATTCACCTCAAGCGAGTTTCAATGGAGCTTGAAGAGCCTAAGAAATGTAGATACTTCTGCAAATGTCACCCTAGCTCTACCTGCAGGCTCTGACATTCCACAGGCACCTGAATTACTCAGGCGAGTTCCCCTCGCTGATCCAACCTGATGGCTGCAGAGCTGGCAGAGCATTAAATATGCACATATTTAATATCTGCTCGGGCTGGAGGGGGAGGACGCCTCAAAGTGAAAGCTGATGTGCATTCAAATGTGTTCCTCTTCAAAACTGAGACGAGTCTCCTCAACCTCTAGTAACAGCTACCCGGTGCTGCTGGGGGACAGTTTTGGGGGCTGTGGGGTGCTGCTTTCTTCCTTTTTCTGTGCACTGGAGGGCTGAGCTATGGAGCCAAGGAATGGTGTCTGTTTGCAGAAAGGTCTGTTGGAAACAATGAGTGGCCGAAGGAGAAGGGTGGACAGAGCTTCTCCTGTCGCTGGGGTTGACCCCTGACTGTGATGGTGAAAGGTTTTGAGAGTTTTCTCTTGTGTGTGTTTGTAGAAGGAACAATTGTGGGGTTTTCTTCAGCTTTGATGGAAATGGCTGTGAAATAGCATGGATGAGAAGAAAACCTGTTTTCTGGATATTTTAAAAACTCGTGCCTCAGTTTTCTGTGTATGTTGATTAAGAGTAAATGAGACTTGGAAAAACAGCCAGTATGGATTTACCCTGGGAGCACTCTGGGAATAAGCACACAAAAATAACCCTTTCCTAAAAATGTTCTTTGCAACCCCACCCTTCAGGAGAGATGTTCCCTGCAATGACCCCAGCCTGGACAGCACTGGCAGCCCAGGGCTGAACTTCAGCTCTGGTTCACACTCAGCAGTTCCTTTTTGCAGTGCAAACAGCTCCCTGGAGCCAGGGCTGGGCTGCTGAGGCACACACAGCAGAGTGAGTGAGGGCTGCAGGGTCTGGCTGCCTGTCATCCCAGCCCAGGGACAGCCACGGGCTGGGGACAGGAGATTGGGGTGCCAGCAGCAGCAGGATTTGCTCCCCACTCGCTGTTGCTCTCTGCACCTGCAGTGCAAAGCAGTCAGTGCCAGCACTGTGTGCTCAGCTCTGCTGGGCAGCTTGGCTCTGTGAGCCTGGGAGTGCTTCATGCTCCTTGCCTCATGAAACAGCACTGAAATAGTGGGATGTGCTACAAATGCTGCAGCTCCTGCACACAAGCCTCAAACCATGGAAACAGTCACCCAACATCAGTGAAGACGAGGGCAGCGATAGGCTCGAATGCTTTAAACAAGTAAAGCTACAGAACTCAGCTGTGCTCTGATTATTTTCTTTGAATTTGCTTCCTTTCCACTGCTTTTTTTATACTGAGACATAAATAATCTTAAATTCCAGATCACCCATGGGTCCAAAATTTAGCTGTAACAGGGACTTCTGCCAACTTTTACAAAAGGATTTTGCTAACATGAAAGAAAATAACTCATGCATAATAAACACTCCTCCTGACCCACGTTATCCTTTTGCATTTAAGGTCAAACATCTCTGAAAGGAGGGGGGGGGAAAGATAAAGGAGATGCAGAGAGTCAGCTGCAACAATAAACCAAACCCCTGCATGAAGGTCCTCCCATCAGGGCTGTTCACAGCTGCCACTACATTTTTTCCTTGGCCTGAATAATGTAAATACTGGGCTGGGGAGTGCTTTCCTTTAGTCTGGTGTAAATCTAGGCTGGAGCTCCAGCCTTGACCTGGCCATGCACACACTTTATCCCTGGGACCCCTGCCCTTGGGGAAGGGGAGCTCCTTCCTCAGAGGAGCTCGCCATCCTTTGATGCTCTCTGCTGTGTTGAATAAAGGGCTAAATTCCTCTTGTTTCTTGAAATAAACTTACAAACCCCTTGACCTTCCTGAGCTGGAGGAATATGTTTACAGATTGTTTAATTCCATTTGTCTTCCTGAGCGTGTGAGAGGGACAGCAGGGTGGTTAAGGGAAGGGGAGCTGTGCTGTGTGACCAGCCCCTTCTGGTATCAGCCACAGACTCTGATGAATCCCCTCCACTCTGCAGGGTACAGCTGTTCCCACTGCTTTTTGGAGGAGGCAGGAAAGGAATTATTACGTGGAATCCCCTGTAATTTTGCTTTATATAAAGTTCATGACACGGCAGTATAATCTTTTGTGTTTTGTTATCTATTCTCACGATGTCTTCCAGGACGCCAATGCTTGTGGACTCCTAGAAAAATACCAGGAGGTAATTCTGCAGCAGCAGCTCTTTTCTAGTGTTACACCATCTAAACACATCTCCTTTAAACTTAGATTGCTGCCTGAGCTCAGGGAAGCCAGGAGAAACAAAGTTTATCAAAGGACAAGAGGTAAATCATAAGAAAGGGAGGTTACTGACTTGCCTAAATTAAAGTGTAGTGCTTTATTTAAAGGCTGTGGAAGCTGGAAGAAGCTCTTTAAGACAGAAACCATCTTTTCTCTGAGGCCTGGGAGGCACTGGGAGGCCTCATGGGTGTCATCACCAGGTACTTGTAATAATGTCACTATTTTCAGGAGTCTTGGCACGAGCAGCATGGCAGGAGAGGAATTGTGGAGGGTAGCTGACTGAGGATAATGGATAGTAGGATGAAATTGAGAGGAAAAAACTTAATTGGAATTAACTAGCTGAGAAAAGCCTCTTGATCTGTCAGACAGTGAAATTGCCTCCCAGGAGCAATAGTATAGTCTCAACCACGTGGGCATTTAAAGCCAGTCTAATGTCTGTGATTCCCTGAGTTAACTGGAGTATCTCAATAATTGGAACTGACACAAAGATTTATCTTCTTTGATTGACTAGCTTTCATAGAGGCTCATCTCTTTGTGGTGCTGCACAGAGCTTTCAGGGCAGCTGTTTGCACTTAAACTGCCAGGAGCTGACAGTGTGTATCCATTTCAGCTCTTCAAATGCCTTCTTTGAAAAAACACTCAAATGGATAGAATAGACAGTACTAATCAGTCTGCAGGAAAATGGAGCATCCTCACCTGGGGCTCAGTGCTATAAATCTCCCTGTGCCAGTGCTGGGCCATGCTACAGCAGCAGAGCCATTATGGGGCATTACTGCCAAACGCCCAATCAGCCTGAAAAATTGGGCTGATCTGGCCGAGGCAATAGAAGGAAAAGGTGTTTTGCCAAATGTATAAAAACAAATGGTTGGTATTTCAGCGGTTACAGCAGAGTAGGATTAATCACGCTGAGATGATGGAAATGATCTCCCATGCTCATTTTTTCTGGTTTCAGAAGAGACAGTGTGTGGCTGGCCTGAAGGGTGAGGTCCTGGAAGGGCTTTTGTGTTTGGAATCGCCCATTCATTCACCTGCTGTGTGACCTTGTGCAGATCTCCTCTCTTGCTTTGCCTTCTCCCATTCAGCAAAGCTCTGCAGAGAAACACTTTCCTCTGGATTTTGGTCCTTTCTGGGGTGTGCAGGTACAGCCTGGGGAACCGAGATGCCTCTTTTGCTATGAAGAACAGCACGCTGGAAATCAGAATTGATGGAAGTATTAACTCCCGCGCTGGTTAGTGTGTGAGATTTACGAGCTAGGGATAACCACATCAGGCTGGACACGAGAGAGGAATAAGCTGCTGGTGCCAGAGATGAAATAAATGCCCTTGGTCTGTGTGCTGGTGGCAGCACCAGAAGCAGCTTCAGGTCACAGCTGGTGGCTGCCACTCGGTGCTGCAGGAGCTGTGGCTCTCAGGCTGAGCTCAGCTCGGAGCTCAGTGTCCCAGCCCAGCCTGCAGGCACACATTGCTGAGGAGAGGAGAGTCCCACAGCCCCAGTCCGCAGGGACAGAGCCACAGCGGCACTGCACAGCTCTGCGGAAGGTTTCCTTTCAGCTCCAGCCCAAAGGCATGGCTTTGCTCTCCCTCCAGAGTCTGCCCCTGGGAGCTCTGTGCCCTGAGATTTCGGTAATGCTTCACACTGCCATTAAACCTTCCAGGTCAATAAACCTTTCAGGTTCTCAGTGCTCAGCTGGTTCCTCCACTGGCCACAGCCACCGCTGCCTAAAAGACCTAGTTAGGGAAATTAATGTAAATTAAATATACTTATGTTCTGCCTGGTAATGCTGGCAGGTCTATGAGGATAATATTCTGATTTACTTTTTAAGGGTGACTGGTTATAAAGGGGTTTGCATCTCACTGGAACATAGTTTTTCAAACGACTTCTTTTTCAAACTACTCCCTTTTCAAACTACCCTTTCTTCTGCTATGAAAAGTTTAGATTAAATATATCTATAGTGAGCCAGGGAGAAAGGAAATTGAAAATTTGAAGTGAAAACTGAGGAGGCAGCTGATAGTAAATGCTTATTTATAGATTTGGGGGAGGGGGGAAGGAGAAAAGGAAAAGAGTAAAAATACACTTTGAAAAATGGGCTTTGGGTAATGGTCATGCAAAGCTAGAGCTGATTGGGACCACAAGGAGTTTTACATGGATGTATATTCCTTATTACGCTCTTCTATGAAGTCTCTTAATTCCCTCAGCTGTTTGTAGGCTCTCCTCAGGAGATCATCTGTTCTGCTGGGCTGGACTGGCTCTGCAGTGGGCTCTGGGGTTATCAAACAAAACCCCCTCCAGCCCAGGAGGGCCCCACTGAAGCAGCTGGGGGTAGGCAGGGTGTGGCACAGAGCCCTTGGGCTGACCCACATGGCCCAAATCCAGCCGTGGTGGCCACCAGAGTGTCCTGGGTCAGGCCCTGCTGGCCAAGCACAGCCACGGGGGAGCACTGAGCATCCTCTCTCTTCGCTGACCGCTGGGCTGGAGGGCTTTGCTCCTGCCCCACCATTCCCAGGCTGCTTCCCCACACCTGTTCTCCTTCCAAAAGTCCTTGAAGAGTGCTGGCCTGAAACTGCCAGCTCGTCTTACAAGCCACAAATCCTGCTGCTTCTCATGTTGTGCAAGAGTGCAAATAAATATTAGTTGTAAAATGATTCAGTCTTTATGAAACCCAACTAGACCGTTTGGCTTTTAATAGCATCAGCCCCGAATTACACGTCTGGACTAGACACACTGCAGAGATTAATTTCCTTTAATTTGTTCCAGAGTAACTCACAATTTAATTTAACTGAGCAGTTTCTTGTTCTCTTATTCTGGAATGATGGATTGTGAAATGCACTCCTTTAAATTAATCCAGACACTCGATTTTTGTCAGCAGAGTAATCTTTCTCAGTGGTATGCTAAGTATGCTTTTAAAAGGTATGGTGAATATGAATGATATGCACTTGGTTGATGATTTAAGTGTTTACACTTTCCAAACATTGCAGAAAAAACAAATATGGCTTAGCTGCATTTTTTTAATAACCTTTCAGAAGCGATCATTCAAAGAACATCAAAGGGACTTAAATGGATTTCTAAATTTGATGGTACATGTGAGGGCAACTCCCTTCTCATCAGAGAATCATGATTTTGAAATGGGGCTGAGCAAAGCTTAGACTATTTATGATTGCAGGGCTTCCAAAGATCATCAAGAAATATTTCTATTGGAGCCATTAATGGTAAAATATTTCATATGGGTGCTGTCACTGCTTATGCTGGTGTGATGTTGCAACAGAGCACTGTTGGTTTTGGTTTTTTTTCCCTTTTGCTGTTTTTACTTCTTAAAGATGAAGTGAAGTGTTTCTGGAAAAAACAGGCTGTGTATGAATATTTGTATTTCTATACTGCCTCCTTTAGAAGAACTGCAAAAAGTTATAGTGAGGTTGAGTAAGTGATATTGATGTAAACCAACCCATCAGGTCCTATCAGTCCAGGCACTCCCTCACCCTTTATTATCAGAGGTAAGGACTATCTGAATGCCACAGCCAGAAACTGCACAGCATTCCTGTGTCCAGCTGGAACCCGACAAGAATAGTTATTCTTAAATGTGGGGAGACAAGGCAAAGCCTCCTGTCACAGAAAAATGTGGCAGTGCTTTGTAGGCAAAGGTAAATGTCCCTAAACTTAGCAACATGAACTGCAGCACACACACACCCATTCATTCTCACAAGGTTTACACCTACAGAGAAGGGCACATCCAACCTCTGGCCTCAGCTCAGATCTGGGTTTCTACTTTGGATGTAGTGGCAGTGTGTTGGAAATGGTGTTTGGAATCCTTTTACTTCTCTGCCATGTAGAGGTGGTGTCTTCTCTGCAAAAGAGATTTAGGTCTTACTGAGATAGCCTTGTAGTATGCAAAATACTAGGTCAAGATGCTTTGTAGAAATTAAGAAATTGTTTTTCTGCTGGGCACAACTTACAAGCGTTTGCATGTGCTGACATCCTAATATTGACAGGACAATGAGCTTTTTCCTTGGTCCTTCTAAAGCTTTTTATGTAGGGAATGCATACTTGTCTTGTTACCTTGCCTGTGTAGCTAATATACCTTGTACCTTCCAAACCTAACTCTGCTCCAGTCTATGACATTTCCCCCAAGTCATGTTGTGGGTGCTTGGCGAGCAAAGGGAATGTTTGTGTGTTTCCTACCAGTCTGACCTGGCCACCTTTAGCCACCATTGCTTAAAAAAGAAGGTGCAGGTTTGCAATGTGCTTCATACTCCTTGCCAGCTCTCGCTCAAGCTGTAGTGACCTGTCAGCTCCATGTCCTCTAAGAGTCTACACAGCCAAGCCATCCCAGGAAAAATTGTTAGGCTCAATGGAGGGGCTGTGTTATGCCTGGACGCACATCAGAACGGACACAGCCTCCCATCACAGGTAGGCTGGCACCGAGCTTTGCTCCAGTCTTGAGCAAGGACTGAGTGCTGCTGAAAACTGCAGTGAGATAAAGCACATCAAGGTCTTTCAATGTGAAGTGCTTTTATGAACAGGTTTTATTGGTTTGGCTGCTTCACTGTCAGTATTTCTATTTTGAACATCTTAGCAGCAATCTTCTTCAAATTCAGAATGTGTGAAATACTCTTCTGTTGAGTTTTGAAAGTCTGTTATAGCCAAGTAGTAAAATAACCAACACAAAGGCTTTAAGGTCTTAGAACCAAGCTTTACTAGCCTTGCTCCTTTTTTCAAACAGAAATTGATTATTAAATTGGTTTGCAGCATTGCCTGGATAGTGGATGCCTTTACACCTATCACCTGACAGCAGAAATCTTGTGGAGATGTTATACAAGGTCCAGCTATGCATCCTAAATGTGCATTAAATTAGAACTAGAATTCAATTGCTTTTTGTCTTCACACTGCTGTGTGAGAGGAGCTCTGGCTCAGTTAGGCTCCAGACTGGGGCTCAGAGCCTTTCTCAGAACCAGCAAAGGTTTGTTAGCCAGGATGGGTTTGTTAGCCAAGAGAGGATTCTGGAGTGGCTGAGAGACAGCACAGATATGACAGGACCAAAAACTGGATATTGATGTCTTCAGTAGTGACTTTGGGTTGTTTGTGATGCCCTAAAACAGAGTCCCACCTGAACCCTAGCTCAGGCTAAGTGTCTCAGACAGTCTCAGACATTCCCAGCCTGTCTCACCAGACTCCTCTTGCTGGGGTGCTGAAAGCTGTGCCTGGCTCGCCAGGGGCTGTGCCTGAGCTGGTGTGAGCCGCAGGCCACTCGGCAGCTCGGCACTGCTGCAGGGCTGTGCTCGCTGTGGGCCAGCCAGCTCGGGTACTCTTGACATTCCTGGATGTCTTCTAAACATGTAATGCTGATAGAAATGTTGTTTAAATATTTGTGAGTTATTTAAAAATAGTGCGTCAAATAAGCAGCCTGGTGACGCCCGCCAGATCTCTGGCTCGGCCGAGTGCCTCGGTGGAGAAGGAAGAGGTCAGCACGAGTTATGTACACAACTTAGGCTCTGACGAGAGACACGCTGCATCCCTAAAACACAGAGCCTCTCGGAGAGCCCCCGTGCATCCCTGAAACACAGAGAGCCTCTCGGAGAGCCCCCGTGCATCCCTAAAACACAGAGAGCCTCTTGGAGAGTCCCTGTGCATCCCCAAAACACAGAGAGCCCCTGTGTATCCCCAAAACAGAGAGCCTCTCAGAGAGCCCCCGTGCATCCCTAAAACACAGAGAGCCCCTGTGCATCCCTAAAACACAGAGAGCCTCTCAGAGAGCCCCCATGCATCCCTAAAACACAGAGAGCCCCTAAAACACAGAGAGCCTCTCAGAGAGCCCCTGTGCATCCCTAAAACACAGAGAGCCCCCGTGCATCCCTAAAACACAGAGAGCCTCTCAGAGAGCCCCCGTGCATCCCTAAAACACAGAGAGCCTCTCGGAGAGCCCCTGTGCATCCCTAAAACACAGAGCCTCTCGGAGAGCCCCTGTGCATCCCTAAAACACAGAGCCTTTTGGAAAGCCCCCGAGCATGGGGGTCCCGAGGCGGGGGTGCAGTGGTGCTGAGTGGCTGCACTTGGTCTCCATGCTCTGGCCTCGAGCAGGAGGTTTGGCCATGCCCTGGTTCCTGGGAGCTGGCACAGATGGGTGTGGAGGCAGAAATGGTTTTTGGGGCCTGGAGAACAGGAAAACTGTGCCAGCATCTCCATCCCATTCTTAGCTGGGGAGGCTTTCTTGAGAGTTCCCCTGCTTAGTGCCCAGCTGTATATTTAGAGCTAAATTTTAGGAAGGGGAATGTATTTTCAATCCAGCCATGACTGGAGTCTTTCAGTAGTTTCTTCTCAGTATTATTAGACAGAGCATTTTGGGTTAGTACAGGTGGGTGCTGGACAGAGGGGAAATGGATTCCTGTAGTAGACAAGAGAGCTGGACATTATCTATCCATTATTTTAAATATTTATTTCCAGAGCTCTAATATACTCCTAAAATATTTTAAAAGCTGATTTTATATGTCAACTTTATTCTCTCCTTTCAGTAAACAGTTATCACTCAGAGAATAAAACAAGCTCCCAGGCATTGCTGAGGTCCATTGTAGTCTATTAAGGAGGCTAAGCCTACTGTAACGTATGAATCTGCTTTTATGTTGCCTTTAAATCGATTTGACATCAATTCCAGGCCTATTGTGAAAATGAGATACACGATTAGAGCAACACTGTCATCTTTCCAAGGTATTTCCACTTTTTAGAGCTGCTGCAAAGGAAATGGTTTTTAAAGCACTCAGAATATTGACCTGCTTCTTGACTCTTGTCACAATCCATAGAATGGCTGCAAGGGGAGATCCTCTGTAGTCCCCTGACTAGACAGCACATCTTGTACATTTGGAAAATGGATTTGAAAGTTGCTACTGCAATTTTACACTTTGCCTTACAGATACTGATCTGCAGTTTCCTCTTTTTTCCCCTCTTTCGTTGCTTTATTCTTGTTCTCTTTAACATCTCCTCATTTAAAGTGCCAGAGTGAAAAGCCAAAATGAGTCTCAGCTTCTCTGAGGTTCAGATACAAGCTGTGCTGCTTTTCAGATGAAAATGCTACATATACTTACGGAATCTATTGAAGATATTGATCAAAATCTTTTGTCTGTTATTTCTCCCAAACAACAATTGCATTTTCAGAAGTTTACTGTTGACCTAACATTAGTGATTCAAATGAAAAGCTTAAGCATATGTCATAAAGATGAGCACATATAAAAAACTCACAGAAATAGAACAGTGGTGTTTTCTGGGAAGGTCTCAAAGATTTCAAGGAATAATTTGCTGCTGCTGCTAAATTTGAGGCAGGAAAAGAGCAAAGGGCATCAATTGTATCATAAAATCAGTCCATAACCTGTAATGGTTGATTTGGCTCAAATTGATCACCACTTTTTCTTTCTCTGTTTTTGTCACATTCCTGGAAACAGATTGGTAAACACTTGACAAATACCTTTGAAAATAGCTTCAGCTTATGGGGGGATGCAAACTCATCAAGATCACTGTGGTATTAGTTGCTCAAACCAAAGAGCAGAACTGTAGGCAAGATCTATTGGTCCCCAGTTATTCACCTGGACAAAATTACGGCTTCACAAATTCTTGAAAATAATGAAGCGAGGACATGACCATGGCCAAACTGTGGAGAATTGAAGCCAGTGTTTGTTAAATCTATTTGAACAGTATTCTATCAAAACCTAATTACCTTTCAGTTTTTACTATTCTAGTATTCAATTTCACCAATAAACTGGCAAAATTTCCAAAGTTTATACATTCTAGTTCTTCCTATATATGTGAGTCGCCATACCTTGCTCTCTTGTGACAAAACTCTCCATATTCCTTTGCATCCCCTTGCTCTCACCAATGGCAATAACTCTGGACCACTGGTTCCCAAACTCTGACAGTCATTCAGATGTCTTTCTTTCTCTGGCATCTATTTAGCTCAAAAGCAGGCAGTTCTTGAAAACACTCACAAGGAAACCTCTTCTCGGGGGATTTCCAGATCTGACTGCAGGTCCAGATAAACTCAGGATAGTCTTAGCTCTAAAATGGCACTTGCCTGTAGCTGCTTCCTGAGCTGCTAACACATATTGTTAGAAACAGGAACTGCCTTTTCATGTGTAAAATCAAGCTGCTAAAATTAGGAGGCACTGGCTTTGGCTGATTGTCAGAAAATTGACCTGTCCAGGTGCTTTGGTTTGTTGGTCAAACAAGCATCCATTGGATCTTTTAAGGAATCCTCCATCCAGCCACTTTGTTCAGCTGCTGGGATATAACGAAGATAGGAAGAAAAGTAAGCACAGCATACTGCTATGGTTTTATGGTCAGGCAAGAAACAGCTATTTTTCAAGAACCATGACTGAAAGAGGATGCAGAATTTGGATACAGATCCTGTTTCACTCAGTCTTGGTTCGCAGCAGGATCACAGCAGTGTCTGATCTTCAGAGGGAAGGGCTGAGCTGTCTGTCAGTGTCTGTGTCACATCTCCCACTCAGCCAGGGACGGTGGCATGCTGCAGCCACTGTTTCCCCACATACCAAACCCAAATCCTGGTGGAATGGTGGGGCTGCCATCTGAGGGGAGGGCTCATATTTGTGCCGAGGCTGCACCAGCTGAGGAAAGGAGCAGCTCGGTGTGGGTTTGTGAACAGCTTCACACCTGCAGGCTGCTCGTGTGTCAGAGGGACACAGCAGCACAGAAGGGATTCCTGTTGGTTATTTAATACAAGGAGTTTTATTTCCCAAGTGTCAAAGTGTCATTTCTAGAATGGATCATCCATCCATGCCCTCATATCAGCCCTTTGGAGGCACACTGGTAAGACACAGAGTGGGCAGTGTGGGTTTATTTATCTAAATGGCTGAAAATGTCCTGGTGGGTTTGTTCTCTTTGTGTGCTGCTGAGCTGACAAAGCTCTCCTAGGTTGGAGATGCCCTTCAGAAGTCTCAGGACATCAGTGACTGTGGATTGCATCTCAGTGCTGGGACAGAGTGAGCTGCTGCTTTCCCTGACTTCCCTCTGCAGGTGGAATTGCTGAGCAGTGGCAGTGAGGGCTGTGGGGAGCTCCACCTCAGTCACTAGGAGCAGGCAGAGGGCTGTGAAACAAAGCTTTGTGAATCAAAGCCAGGTCAAATCTGCGGCTCCTTACGTGGGAGCAGCTGAAAGGAGAAGCTGTTACATACAAATCCACATATGTTACATAGAGGAACTTCATGTATTTTGTGATATTCTGTCTCCTCCCACGAGTTTCTCTGGCTCTCCCACACTGCGTAATGTCTTTGGCAATGACCACCACTGGCCAAGGCAGGACACTGTGTTCACTAATGCCTGGGACACGTGCTGGTTATGTGGGGACTTGATCTTTTGGATTTGTTGCTCAAATTAAATCCCTCTAGAGTTTTCGTCTAGGGAACATTAGTCCCAAAAATTTACTCTGGGGAGTAGTAGATTCTAGCCTGACTGCTTTGCTTGGAAAAACATTTAGTCATTTCTGAAACAATGGTACTTTGAATAAAAAACCAAGCATTACTGACAGTGCCCATGTGTGGTGATGTGAAAAGAGGGAAGAGTTATCTATTCCCAAATATCTCAAGTCCGAATATAAGCAGGTGCAATCTGAAAGGTTCCTCAGGACCATTTCAGGAGAGTATTCATTCCACTATGCAGGGTCTGGTCTTGCTAGAGTGTAAATAAACCAAGCCCAAGTTCTCTATGTTTCTAGAAATGCATTTTAATAACAGAGATGGCAAAACTTTTTAGAGACTATGGGACTAGGAAGAGATTACAAGCAACAGTCTTTTGTTTTTTTCAGCAACCTATGCAGAACAGGTTTTTTAAGCTTCAGCAGTTAGATGTTAACTCCTGACTTTAACATGAACTCTTTTTGCAGTATGATTTCAATCCAGTTATATTTATCCGGAGCATTGACTATATTTTGGAAGAAAGAACTGAAACCAGGCCTCCAAGGCTGCGTTATTGATCGATTCCTTGGGAAGGTGTGTTTGTGAGGACAGCTCTGCTCTGTTCCTCAAGAACCCTGGCCAAGGCTCTGCAGGTTAATGCTTTCATGTGTGACTTCACAAGTGTCGGTGGCTCTGCCTTCAATGTCACCTTCGCTTTTAAGTGGCTCTCGAGATACGAGAAGGAGCTAAGTGATTGAGAAAATCAAAGTGCTTACTCCGCTCGTTTTTCTCAGCCGGCAGGGGGTCAGAGCTGTGATTTTGCTCTGGGTACCCTTTCCCTGCACTAGGTAGTTAAACTCCTCCATCTCCTGCTCCCAGGCAGGAGGGTTTGACATAAATTTCCAACTCCATGCACCCACCTCATTACTCCTGAGCTTTTTCAAGTCAAATGTTCTCTGTGAATCCATGAAACAAAAAGCTGTGGTTTTTGTTGCTACTTTCTCTCACCCACACTTTAGGAATTTCACTAGTTCTGAAAGAATTCTTCAATTTGTTTAGTCTAACCCTAAAAGTTCCTGAGAAAATCCCTGGAATTCATCATGACAGCATAGCGTTTTCCTCTTTAAAAAATGCTTGACTTTTTACAACAGAAGGCAAAAGCTAAATTCCAGCTTGAGATTTGACCTACTCTAACGAGAAGCAGATTACACAATTTTAATGGAAATCGGGACATTGGAATTTAAAGGAGGGAAGATCAAGGCACTGACACCTGCTGGATGTGGCAACACTGTGTTGTTTTCCAGGATCAACAATTCCACAATATTTCCTCTCCTAACAGTGTGGAGTAGATGTGATTACCACAGGAGCAGGTAAACAGCCATGTAAAGGGACCAGCTTCTAAGGGATACAGGAATAACAAGGACATTTTACCTTTCCGTTTTTAAAAAGGGTTTGTCTTTGATTCTCAGTTCTGTCATCTGATATTAGAAGGGGAATTCTCCCTGGGTTTTAATCTGCAGGGATTTTTAGTATAGGTAAGAGATACATTCCCTACTATTCTGGGTTATTGTGACCTTTTAATTGAAGGCTGAGTTTAGAAAGGAAGATATAAAAATTAGAATTAATGATTACCTGACCCTGTTAGGGACCCAAATCCATAGCAGCATTTTCTAGAGTTCAGGTCTGTGAAAGTAAGCTTGGAAATGGGATAATGCTTTATCTACTGCAAGTTTCACTAAAATGCCCCAGTGAAAGCAGCCAAGCAAAGTTCATTGGGAGGTGAAGAAAATAACATGAAAACAATTTGAAAGTTTTTAATAATGTTTTAAGATTTTGATGGTGAAGACCGGAAAATCAGGTCTAAATGGTTTTGAATGACTACAGAGGGACAAACCATGAGAATGGGCTTCCTGTAATCCAAGAGCTTTTTGAATGACTTGGAGCCAAACCATTTTTTCTTTACTTTCAGGGGAAAAAAACTGCTGTTAATTTCAGGGGACCACTGAATGTGCTTATTTTCTCATACTTCTGTTCTTACACAGCTGGTTTCTGGCAGGAAGACCAGAGTGATAACAAGATGCCACTTCTATAACATGATGGGTTAATGCTTTGTCTTCACCTCAGCAGCACTTCAGCATATCCAAGAGTCTGTATTTAAAAATATTATTTTCCTATTTTTAAAAAAAGTTAAAGACTTTATTCAGCTTGCTCTTGTCACAAGAGAAGAAAAATAGTGACATAGTCCAGGTTGCTGCTTGTACATCTTTCTCCCTGCAATACACGTATGTGCAGTTTGTCTAACCTGCCTTGTGTCACAGATGATGTAGTTTCAGTCTTTGTCCCTGGAAAAATACTTCTCAACCAATGGATTTCCTTCTCAGAATTTTTGGTTTTGTTAACCTGTCTTATTTTTTCCTTAATTTAATCTAATTATTTTCAATTTTAAATCCTTTTCTAGTGAGCTTATTAATTTTCTTCTTTCTAACTGACAGTTATTCCCCACCACCTTTAACATTCCCCTCTTTTAACTGTCTTAATGTATTGCCTGTATTTTGTTCTGCATTTTTCCTCCCAATTGGTCTAACTTGTTAATTAATCATGTGGCTTTTCTCTGAACAACTTGTTTCCATAGAAATATCTTTCTTGATGCCTCCTAGTACAGTCACAGCTGAAGTTAGATTCCTTGATCTCCTATGTTATCTCAAGATCATCAGAGAAGAAAACAGAAAACAATTACTTTGGGATCTTACCAAGAGAAAGAAATGAAATTTCACTCAGCTTTGATTCATGAAAAATGGTGAGGGAGGTGGTAAAAGGGAGAGAGGGGAAGAAAGGAGCGAGATGATCTCTGGTAAATGTATGGGAAATATTCCAGTGGCAGGAATTAAAATATGAAAGGAGCTTGGCTTTAGTGGGAAGTGACTCCACTGCTTGGCACAGTGCCTGTCTGCAATAACTTTGGGGTTCTGCAGAGTTTTGGTTACCCACGAGTGAGGGATTTAGCAGTGGCAGGCTCATTTCTAAACACAGTTAATTGCGGTCATGAGTACCTGATGAAGCTGTTTAAAATGACCCACTCGAGGACTGTCTTTCACCACATTTGAGCAAGGTGGAATGTGCCTGGTTTGGAGCCTCTGAGTGCAGAATCCCTGCATGTGCTGGCTGCAGTCAGGGGTTTGGTCAAAGCTCGGAGTGAAACCCATCAGAAAGGTTCTGGAGAGTCTTCAGCAAGGGTGAGTGGTTCCAGAAAACAGGAAATCAAGTGACAATGGCTGTTTGGGGAAAAAATCCCATTTGCAGGCATCGGTCCCAAACAGTGGCATAAGCTTCGAGGCTTTAGTAAGCCCAAGTCATTGGGTGGTTCTTGGTGAGCTGCAGAGCTGGGAACTGAAAAGCCCAGGTGAGCAGGAAACGTTTTCTTGCCATCTTTCCCTCTGGCTTGGGAACCTTCACCAGCAGCTCCACAATGATTGTGGAGGGTTTGACACTGTGAAATACCCAATTGCCCCTTCTGAACCCGGGACATCCGTGTAAAGACACCCTTATTCCAGCTTGTAGGCTTCCTGTGTGAGGGCTGAGCCTCCTCCAGTGAGCAGCAGATGCCAGGATTGCCTGGTTCATTGCCCTGTGGGACAGATAAAATGATCAAGATGGAGGAATGTGTTTCCTTCCTGAAAAGCATTCAGAAATTCTTCACAGAATGCTGTGCGGTACTGAAGGATACTGAAGATTTTCTGTGGCCTTTTTCATGCTTGGTAACCCACACAGCACTAGAAATCCTGATGGTAGTTTACTGTTAAAGAAAATGAGCACTTTAGGGTTCTGCATTGTCATTTCATGGGAAATGCCCAAAGGAAAATGGGTGGGAAAGAGAAACTGCATGCACTAGTTGGAGCATTTCTATGGGATGGGAGCAGACTACTGATGTTATCCCCAGATTCAAATGATACGTTCTGTATCCCTAATCCAAGCACATAGCTACAAATTTAATCAGAGCAGGGTGTGCACTTCTTATATGGCTTTGGGTGGGTCTGGCAAAAAGCATTTTCTTAAGTAATCAGAGCTAATGCCATATATCACACTACCCTAATTTCTTTTGTAAAGGGCCAATATCAAATATCTTTTTCATTGTGCCATACAAATTGTCCATTTAGGAAGCAACTGCACAAAAATAAATCATAGGTCTGTGCAAATTTTGCATTTGGTTGTTATACAGAAAACTACTGATAATGAAACACACCCATAAATTATAACTTCATTAGGGTATAACGTTCCTAAATGAGATAGGGAAAAAGAAGATTTCTTCATCTATAAGAAATCTTATTTTAATAAAAAAATTTTTGCTTATCCACTTCATTCAAGTTCTTATTTTTCCTGCTATGTTTTAGGCTCCAAACTGTAAGAGCCTAAACACTGCAAGAAGTTCTGCAGAAATTTAGAGCCTGGTCTGGCTTCCTGGAGGGGTTCATAATCTGAATTATCTTTCAACCTTTGTAAATTAACGCAGCATCCCACTCTTCCATCTGCCCTATTGAACTGTAATCCTGACAGTCCAGCAGATATAAAATTATTAGGGATTTAAAATTAACTTCTAGGGAAATAATTTCAAACTTCTGATATGTTCTTCTGAGAACAGCCTACTTGTCACTCTGTACCTGTTGATGACTGTTCGGGCTGCAAAGACTGATCATGGTTTTTTATTAGATTTTGTGCTGCATCATTAAAAGCAGAAAGTCAAATCATAGCAGCAATGAACTGCAGCAAATGCAAAGAAGTCGAGTCTGTTGCAGGGGTTCTAAGGCATGCTAATATGATTTTAGCACCCAAATTCATTGCACAACTGCACGTGAATTTTTCAGACCACAAACTCTTTTTAGTCCAGACGAAGTCCATAAAAGCAAACTAAAAGTACAGGTTCTGTCTGATCCACGAAAACCACTGTGGCAAGGGACCTCGCTGCAAAACAGCACTGCAAAACATGGTGAGGCTGGGTCCCACCCGGCAGCAGGAGTGAGAGGTCGGTTTTAGAGATGAATCCCAGCTCCCCTCTGCTCCTTCCATCCGTGCTGCTGGGCACAGCATCTCCTGTGCGGGATGCAGCTCAGTCCATTTTTTGTGCGCAGGGGAGAGGCAGCGCTGTTCCAGGTATCTGTTAGGAAGGGGGAAGAAATGAAAAAGTAGCTAATTTTGTAAAAATCTGAGGAATGACATGGGCAAAACTTTAAAACATTGAGGTAAGGCAGCAACGGCGCCAGGAGGTGTCGATTTGCCTTCGGGAACTCCTTCATCTGAGCGAGTGCGGGGCGCTGGGGCGGATAGCGGCTCTGAGCCGCCAGGGACACGGGCAGGGACACGGGCAGGGACAGAGGGACACGGGCAGGGACACGGGCAGGGACAGAGGGATACGAGCAGGGGCAGAGGGACACGGGCAGGGACAGCGCCAGGTACAGAGGGACGCCGCCAGGGACGGACAGGGACAGGGGCAGGGACAGTGCCAGGGACGGACAGGGACAGGGGCAGGGACAGTGCCAGGTACGGAGGGACACGGGCAGGGACGGACAGGGACAGGGGCAGGGACAGTGCCAGGGACGGACAGGGACAGGGGCAGGGACAGTGCCAGGTACGGAGGGACACGGGCAGGGACACGGGTAGGGACAGAGGGACACGGCCAGGGACACAGCCAGGTAGCTGGGACACCCCTCCTGCGGCACGGGCGGCGCGACCCGAGCGCGGAGAGCGGCGGGACACGGAGCGGGACACGGAATGGGACACGGAACGGACACGGAGCGGGACACGGAATGGGACACGGAGCGGGACACAGAATGGGACACGGAGCGGGACAGGGAACGGGACACTGAATGGGACACGGAATGGGACACGGAACGGGACACGGAGCGGGACACGGAATGGGACACGGAATGGGACACGGAACGGGACACGGAGCGGGACACGGAATGGGACACGGAATGGGCAGGGAGCGGGACACGGAGCGGACACGGAGCGGGACACGGAATGGGACACGGAATGGGACACGGAGCGGGGCACGGAGCGGGACACGGAGCGGGGTCGGGCGGGGCTGTCCCGGGCCGGGGCGGGGCGGGCACGGCCCGGGAAAGGAAGGGAAGGGAGGGGCGGTCCCACCCGAGCGGAGCGGAGCGGCTGCGGCCGGCGGGGCTGCGGTGTGCGGCACAGAGCCCCAGGTGAGGATCCAGGGGGTGCTGCGGCACAGAGCCACAGGTGAGGATCCAGTGGGCTCTGCGGCAGATGACAGCCACAGGTGAGGATCCAGGGGGTGCTGGGGCAGATGACATCCCAGGTGAGGATCCGGTGGGTGCTGTGGCAGATGACATCCCAGGTGAGGATCCGGTGGGTGCTGTGGCAGATGACATCCCAGGTGAGGATCCGGTGGGTGCTGGGGCAGATGACATCCCAGGTGAGGATCCAGTGGGTGCTGCTGTTTCCTCCCACTGCTCTGTTTGTGTGACAGCAGCTCTCGGGCTGTCAGCACTTTGGATCATGCTCTTCCAGTAGTTTTACTGACTTGCTGGATGCACTTGGCAAGTTCTGGGTAGATTGTCTGACTTTGTTGCCTATCTTCAAGTATCAATCAACTCCATCAAGGCAGAGTGACCCAGTAAAAGATTGTCCACCACCCTGGGCTCAGCAGGCTCAGCACAGCCTTAGCAGGGCCAATAAACCAGCTTGCTTTTAGATATAACCACTTACTGGGCAGTCTCTGTCAGGTTAAATAGCTCCTTACACGAAGGTTGAATCTGTACCACGCACTGTGGTGTTATTGGCATTTTGTATAATTAAAGAAAACTTAGTGTTGCGCAATGAAAGAGCGCAGACAATTCTCTTTTTTGGGGGGTTTGTTACTTCTGTGCTATAGGTTTATTGATATTGGCTCTAGCGGCAGCAAGCAGTACCCTCCCTGCTACAATTCCTCCCAGGAATCTTGCATCGAGTGTTTCTCAATCGTGTACAAGGGTCCTGTGAAGAAACATCCATAAGGAGCTTGTGCGTCAGAGAAATGTGGGATCTGTTCCCACTTTGCAGCCAGCAGGGCTGAAGCACAGAGAAGCAACATATCTGGGATTAGACTGCAGGGAGATATATCCCCTCTCTCACCCACTTACTTGGGTAAGGATTTTCTGGTGTGGATTGGAAATCAGAGAGTTACGCTCTCATTTCTCCTAAAGTTGATGTGACTTAGATACCTATTTTCATCGAGCCCCTTGAAATTCCTGCAGAGCAAACACTGCCTTCTCTCACATGCATAGAAGCAATTAGAAGATCAGCCAGCACTGGCACGTGAGTTAATGTGGTCTGCAAAGAAAATGCCTTTAAACTTGTCTGGGTCCCAGAAACCAACAGGGGAGGCAAATGACATGGACCCGAGTAAAGACCTTACTATCAGCTTGGGAGTCCTAGCAATCAGTTTGGGAGCTGATGCCAAGGAGCTGGATAAAGATGCAATTAAGGTTGCCACAAAGTTCTGGGATACATTGCAGTTCCCAGCTGTGATAACTGAAGAGTTGGCTGCGGTTCCAAAACACCAGCATGATAGTAAAGTAGGAATGAAAGGACAAATATCTTGGCCTTTTCATTTTCCAGACATTTATGTTCACTATCTGCATGGAGCCTAAATTATCCTGGCTAAATTCCAAGTCATAATCTCTTTTTTTTCCCCCTCTTCCTCAAGTGGGTTAGTAAAGTACAATTAAGCTTTGATATTTTGCATTGCACAAGGGAAAACAGAATAAACATTTCCACTTATTTATGATCCATCTTAGCTTTTGGAGAGTTTGACAGTTTTACAAGTCCCTGGCTGCTTATCTTGGTCAGTGCAAACACTCTGAAAGCATCGCGTTTGAGCCTTCAACAGGGAGTAGACATCATGTCCCAACTCTTTTAAAGTAAGAGGATATAATGTAAATAAAAATAGTTATTAAAAATCCTGTCACAGGTAAAATGCAGTTCTGAGTGTCCTCTGGAAATCTGAGATTTAGCACAGCAAATGCGTTTTTCACAGGGTGTGTATAAAATGAAATGCCCCATTAGCAGCTGTAAGTCACAGGGAAGTTATATCAATTTTTATAGCCCTGGGAAGATGCACAAACCAGAAAGATGCGATGGAAGACTCATAATTTGATCTTCAAATGGAACCTGAAAACTCCTTGTTGCTTCCACCAGTGGCAGCACAAGCAGGAATGACAGGATCGCGGTCAGTGCGTGAAGGAGCTGCCAGTTCCCAGCCCACGGCTCGTGAGCTGTAGGGAAAATGTGTGCCAGAGTTTGACATGTGGCTGCCAAGGGTGCAGGGCCTGTTGGCTCCAGTTCTGGGGAGGCTGAGGGGGATGACAGCCTGGGATTGTCGGTGATGGGAGGAGGCAGCAGCATTTCCCCCCGAGGAACAGTTGGTCCTGCTGTGGCACAGCAGGCAGGTTTTGAGGTGGGGACCCTGGGCATCTGTGTGTCTGTGGCTGTTGAGGAGGATTACTGCTGTTAGATTAAAGAAAGGTCTTCCTTTATAATGACAGAGGTTGGGAGAGGGCAAAATTCTTTGGATTTTTTTTCTGTTTTGTTCCAGAGTGGTGCAATGTGCAGTCAAAATAAGGAGTCAGTCCTACCCTCTGTTCTGTTCTCCTGTCTGCATGGGCATGACTCTGTGCTGGGCATGTTTAGAAATCCTTTCTTTGCCACAAGCACCACACTTGCATCCTACAGAAAAGGGGACAAGGAAGGTCCTGCAGTAACTAATGCAGGAGTGCTGCAAACAGCAAGAAAACCTCTCCAACTGTTCTTCTTCCTGCCATGGTTTTGGAAGGTGTTCAGACTTAAGCTCAAATGCCTTTAATTAACGATCGCCATGTAATTCCTACCTGTTGAAACTGGAAAACTATTTTGTTTGGAGATAGAAGTAAAAGTAATGCATCTTCCATTGGTTTTAAAAATCTCTTAAAAATTGCTTTGAAATAGACCTACCAGGAGACACCTCTGTGAAAAGATATACATTTAAGTAAAGGCTTGTCACTAGGCTAAGCTCCATGGCCTGGGCGGGCAGCTGCATGTTCCCACATCTGTCCCTGCCTGTACCCACCACTGCCCTTGTCCTGCCACTGGAGCTCATCAGAACATGTGCTAGCCAATTCAGAAAGCTAAAACTTCATAAATCTCATCTTGCCAAAGAAAAAGTGACTCATTTCCTGCCAGTTTGGCTGGCAGGGCCTGCTGGCATAGGCTCGGGGTGTCGGTGAGGAGGGGTAGGAACTCGCACTTGGGGAGATGAAGAGGTCTCCTGCTTTGGCAGCAGCTGAAAGTCACCCTGCATCCTGGCAGCAAGGCTCACTGTGCTGATGCTTTCAAGTAGAAATTGATATCCTCACATTTTATTTAGGGTATTAAAACAATTTAAGTACAGTTTAACAGTCTTTGTTGGTTGAAGTTTGTGCTCACCTCACGGTCAGGCTGACTGGCCTGTTTGATATACAGCTGTCCCTGGTCTCAGCTGCTGCCTCTGCCCTGTTGTTAGGAAAGGGCTGCTTCTTGTGAGGAAAACATCTCAGAGACAGTGCCCAAATTGCAGCACAGATGTCTTTTCTTTATTGCAAACCATCCTGTTAACACTGATGTTCATTCTAATAGCGATTAATAAACGCTGTGGCATTTGGTTTGTAATACCTGCAGAGTGTGTGTCCTGCGGTCTGCAGACAGGACAGTGCTCAGAGGGACACAGTTTTCCAGCCCGAGTGGCTGCAGGAGAGGTGTCACAGCCCCGCTGGTGGAGCTCCTGGGGCTCCAGGATGCAGTGGGGACAGGGACAGCAGCCTGGAGGGTGTGTGTGCTGCTGGGCCAGGCGGGCTGGGGCACAGCCAGGACTCTGAGTGCTGCTCGCAGGGGACTGGACTGAGCCTTCAGCACAGAACATAGCTGTGGGACACGGTACAGCCGAAGGGAGGCACAGCCTGGGTGCTCTGCTTTGTTTCTCATAAACATCTGGTAGTAACCTACCACCCATAGCCCATGGGGAAATAGGTGGCTTGGCATGGAAAAGTTGCTGGCAGCCTCTAAACTAGAAATATTGAGCTTTGCAGGATTTTTTTTTTTTCATCTGCTTAATTATGAAATCAGTTCAGGAGAGGGAGGTGGCACATTTAGGTTGCTCTGCTGTTTCAGTTGTGCAGACAGCACCCCGAAGATGATAAAAAGTTGCCATCCTCTTGTCTAGCCCAGGCTGCTCCAAGCCCTGTCCTGCCTGGCCATGGACACTGCCAGGGATGGAGCAGCCACAGCTTCTCTGGACACCTGTGCCAGGGTCTCCCCACCCTCACAGGGAAGAATTTCTTCCTAGTATCTAATCCAGACTTGCCCTGTGATTGTGCAAAGGTGTGTTAAAAAGCCTGAAGATTTACATCAGCAAAGAAAACTCCCCCACCTCCTCTGTCCTTGTTCTATGGAAGAGGCCACTTAGAAATGTGACAATGCCATTGTGTTTTCATTCATATGCATTGAAAACATCCTCACTAGGTGCAAAATACTTTTCTGCCTTGTTTTTCTGTTCTATTTTGCATCACTGTTCATGGCTTAGTTTGGTCTAAAAATAGAGCTGTACGTTTGATGTGTTGGGAGCTGGGGAAGCTTCAGCCCCTCCACAATCCCTGTCTGAGCTCAGGATTGCTGTGCACAGGCTCTGGCTGACCAGGCTGAGGTCTGCAATGAGGACAGCTACAGTTTCTGCACAGCTGAGATGGCTGAGTGAATCTGCTGGGATTTTCTAAGTGAAAATCAGTTTGTCTTTGTGAAGACTTGGTGTTAGACTAGTCATCCTCCTGCTCTTTTCTACAAATAACTTTTCTTTCCTTTTTTTGCTGTGTGAGTAAAATGCTTGTCTTTTTTGGCTCCTCTCTTGGTATTCAGTAAATGCTGTGTTGTGGTAAAGATTATGATAAATTATGGCACAAAGTATGGCAATAAATGTAGGCATAGTGTATATAGGCTATTGTAGAAGAAATTAGTTTCTGTTCTGCAGTGTGAAAAAAGAAAAGGATTCATGCATCTGTTTTGTGTAAAAATATTCTGATGTTCCTGTGGTATCACTTCATTCTCAGATGAAAAAGCCATACAGTTTCGTGCAGGGAAGCCTCAGTTAGAATGGCATTGTCCAATTTGATCAAGTGACAATGGAAACAATTTGAAGTTTAAAAGCAGAATAATAAAATCATGGAAGTTGTGCGATTTTTTGGCATCTTCAGTCTGTTGCACTGATGACTTAAAACTGAGAAGTCTGAGCAAACCAAGCAGTGAATTTGAGCAGGTATGTATGAGAAGTGCCTTGGAATCCTAATCTGTGAGTGTATGGGTAAAGAAAATAGTTTAAGGAGCAGCTCTGTTCCTCTGGCCTATCATGCTACACTTCAAGGTGCTTTAAAAACATCTCTCTCTACTGAGCATGCTTGATTTTAAGGTAGCTCAAAAATGTTCCTTTCCAAGAAGTCTTTGTCTTTGATTTGGTGTGTGCTGTACCATGAGCTGGGGTGCACACAGACTCACCCAAAGTGGATATGGGAATCCTCTCCTCTTCCGCAGAGCCAGACATTTCTAGTATTGACCTGCTGGTGTTTTTGAGGAATCTGGTATTCTGTGGTTCTGTGAGGCTGTGTTCTGCTCTGCTGCTGTGGGAATGTTGCAGTACTGGCCACAAGTGTCACAGAGTGAGCACTTAGCTCTCGACATCTGTGCTGCAGAGGCTGCCAAGTTGCGTAGGTAGTTGGCAAGGAAATAAATATTGATAGACCCTAGCAACAGGTACTCCTGAGAACTCTTGTTCTGGGAATGCTTAGGCCATGTCCAGTGTTATTAAAGCTGTGAGAGCATTTTAAGTTTATTTATAGGATTTGTTTGTGTCTTATCACCATCTCTCAGTGCTGGAATGCACGAGCAGCCTTTGCCGTGTGCGGGCACAGATGTGTGTCCTACACCCTGCTCTGGTTTCTCATTTCGGCTTGGAGCAGAAGCTCCACTGCCCCCAGCTCAGGGTAGCTGATTTACACCAACGTGTGACATCCCAAGTATGTGCTCATATCTGTTCTCCCCTGCGTTTGCTTATCTGTCCTGTGGTGGAGTGACTATCGCAGAGCTATGCACATGTGCGTGCATCGGACACAAGGATTTATTCCTTTTTAGCACTATCCTAGCGAAATATTAACACACAAGGTGCGGTTAGCTTATCCTGTGAAAGCACCAGCTCTGGTGAGCGCTGTCCATGAACGACTGTGTGTTCTCATTGCAGAAATTGAAGCCAGAGAAGCCTGCGACTGGCTGAGAGCTGCTGGATTTCCCCAGTATGCTCAGCTGTTTGAAGGTATGATCACAAAGACTTGTCAAGCAGCTGACACTGAATTCAAGTGGAATTGTTCACATAAATAATATATTTCAGAACCTGACACTTTTGATGGAAGCATTTCCAAATTCTGTTGTATCTTCATGCAAACCTGTAGAAAAATAGTGGCCTGGTGTGTTTTCTTGCAGAAGGGACATCTCAGCAGGGACTCAATAGAATTCTATAAAGGACTAAATCTTCCCTGGTTTTCCTATTGTTAGACTGTAACTCAGTCAAAATTCTGCTTTTGTTATTTTTAGTTGCTTATAATTTTTTCAGGCTCTTTTTCTTGGGGTGTTGGCAGTGATGTTTCCAACCACTGATTGCAACCAAAGCTCCTCTGAGGCTCTCCAGCCTGTGGTCAGAGTGAGGTTTCTTTTGAAAAAGAATGTTGGAAAAATCATCTTGCAATCATAAGTGTTTAGAAGAAATACTCAGCAGCAGCCAGCCAGTCAAAAAAAGCAATTTCAGCATGTTTTGTGTTGTTAAAACTACAAGAGTGCTTACTTCTTGGGGGGAGGTATGGATTTGCTGAGAACTTGTGTAATTTTTCAGGCCACACTTGTGCATATACCTTAAAACTGTTGTTCTTTAAAATACGTTTATTGCTACAAACATTGAAAGTAACAAAAGCTAATCTATTTTTAAGAAAGATTTTATCAAAGAGCTACAGTTAAAAGAACAGCATTAACTGCTCTCACTCCCACCTTCCCCGGTCACTGCAAAATTGAAAATCTGAAGTCAAGCCATAGAGCTGGATTTGAAAGCTGTATTTCATGAAACCTACTGTCCCTGGAAATGCTTCCAGTCTGACTAGAGCAGATTTTATTCTATCAGCTATTTGTTGGAAGTGTGCATTGCCATGCTTCTGGAAAACAAATTCTATTTATTACCTTGCAGTTTATGCAGTGTCCTGTCCTGGCTAGGAAAATTAAGCTTATAAAATAAGCTAAGAAAATACATATGGACCTGAAACATTGAACTCTTGAGCTTCCAGGCCAGCGTGGTGTGTCAGGCTCACTACAGCTCAGAGTGGATCTCATGTGCTGCATTGCCCCTCACCATGGCAAAGCTCATGGAAAATAATCCCACTTTATACTGCAGAAGGTACAGAGAACGAAAACAAATTGAAAGGTCATTTTGTTTCTTGTCTAGGGCACTTGGTCACTGCAAGCTCCTGGAAATGCAGAAGTGCCTGTCCACCTGTAATAATAGCAGAAAGCAGATCCCTACCTTGATTCTCCCACTTGCTCTAAGGAGCTCATCCTCGCTGGAAGGCTGTTTGCATGAATGTACAGCTACAGAAATGGAAATAGTTTCATTTCACCTGTGATAAATAGGTTGCAAAATTGGAAGTCTTTGCAATTGAAACTCAGATTTCAGATTCAACTTCTTTGTTCACAGATATGCAGTTTCCCATTGATGTAAAAACTGTAAGGAGAGATCATGAATTTTTAGATGGAGATGCCATTGAATCACTCTTCAGGTAAACATTAATTATGAATCAACTTTAATACCCCCAGGCCCCACAGTTTTGTCATTCATCTTTCATGCCTTTGTTTTTGTCAGACATTAACAAAGTCACCAATGCTGTGACTGAAGGAAATCAGTTAAGCACATAGTTTAGCACCACTGAAATTGGTTGTTTTAGAAATTAAAAGGTAAAGAAAGCACGTGTCTACACTCTTCTTCAGCCAAGCTCTCAGGGATGTTACACTGAGCATTAGATCTCTTTTTTGTAGTGTGAAATGTCTGCAAGCTGATAAAAAATAAGCAGTTCCCTGCAAGCATGGCAGGCTGCTCTCTAGGACCATGTGTTACAGAGTGCAGGAATTTCCTCCAATTTCTGTTCCAGCAGACAGACAGAAAAAGATTATCTGCATGAGATCTGTTCGGTTTTCCTGAATATTTTTTGAGTGAGAAGCAAAAGTATTGATTTGAAGGTATTGCTTTGCCACAGCTGTTCAGAGCACACAAGTGAACCTGCATTGTCAGTGCCAAGGCAGATTCATGGCCCTTTGGAATTTCCCTGTGGAAGAGCACCAGATTCGTGTGAGGCTTCTGCTTCACTTAGTACTGCACTTACTGAAGCCTTCTCATCATGAGATTGTGTAGCAGAGTTTCTTTAGCAGAAATTATGACTTCTAACACTCAGGGGACTGGAAAGTTCCTCTCCTGGCAAAGTGTTCTGGTCCTTTCCTGTCCTGTCAGGTCACAAGAATTCAAATTCTGCCTGTACCAGAGCACTGAGAGAAGTTGTTCACTTACACATCTCTAAAGCACAGCAGATGCTAGAGAACTTTGGGTATATTTTTTTTTTGGTATGACTTTTGTCCTGAGTGCTCCTTGGAGACTATCAGTGCACCTCCTGTTGATGCCACCTGTCGTTTGACAATTAAGTGATTGACTTTAGGACCTAATTCATTTCACAAGCTTTAATTAAATTGATAGTTAATAAAGTCCTTCCAGGGATACAGGTTAATGCCTTGATTTTTTAAATTCTGTTTTCAAGAAGCCCACACAGTTTCATTTCTTTTCAAAACCTTAAGTCAATATGAAGTTTTTCAAATCAGTACAGCTAATAATATAATTTTTTAATTAAATGATTGAATGTGGTTGTTTTCTCTAGTTTTAAGGTGGCAGAACTGGAAGTGTGAGCATCATGGGGTTGTTATTGGTGCTGGTTTTGGGGACCAGTTTATGGGAGCCTCTAAAAGAATGTCAGTCTTTGACACCATTAATGAAGACTCCGTGGTACACGATCACAACTAGTTTGCTGCATGTTTGTTTCCAAGGAATAAAATAGTTGGAATTTAAAACTCCTGTGTTTTTTCTCATACCCTAGAAGGTTGAACACATTGAACAAGTATGCATCAATGAAAGTGGAAATAAGCCGTGATAGGAAACGGGTATGTTTGTAACACAGTTCCTGTTCTCATTAAAGATGTGGTTAGCTATTGCATCAAAAACCTGGGTTTAAAAGGTGCATGAGGGATTAGCAATTTCTGAACTTCTCTTTCTATTTTATTCCATCCTGCAAAGCTCTTTTTTGCATTTTACATTGAAAAACATAGGGATGGAGATTGAAGCTACTTAATGTTTGAAACTTTGTAAGGTAGACTAGGGGCGGCTTTTGAAACACTTTTAAAATTTGATTCAACACATGCTACTTTCCAATACTTGCCTCAAATCCCCGTCTCAATATGGCTATTACTGCCCCTAAGTATTTTCCCACCTTATTGAAGTGATGAAAGTGAATGTTCACTCTTCATGACTAAACAAAGAAATCAAATGGGCAATCCAAATGTTCAGGCAAGAGAAGCTGGGTAGGTTTTAGCTGTGCTGTGTCTTTGTGCTCTCCCACAAGAAGTGCTGCAGCTAAATCAGAGTGGGAGCCACAGCTTGGCTGGGCAGCACCAGGGCTGCAAACCTCTGAGGCACTGTGGATTGACTGCAGGACTAGCAAGAAAATAATGCCATCTTCTGGAAAAACGTCTGGTTTTTGGAAAGCTCTGCCCTGTTGTTAGGGAAGAGTAGGACAGGAGAGCCCACAGAGAAGGGACAGGTGGCTCCCATCTCTCTAACATTTTGCTGTCCCCATGTTCCCTTGAAATGGGGACAATACAGCAAGGGGAGCACCTGGGGCAGGTGGCAGGGGAGGCTGAGCGCTCCAAAAAGCTGCCGCAGATACTGATGCTGCCACAGTCCCACAGCTAAACACTTCTTTGCCTGAAAATGGATGAGTTTTGGTCACAGAAGTGTGAGGGTGTTTGATTTGTTTGGCTTTAGGAGAGGCCGTGTAAACCCAGCACAATTATCTTTCAAAACCCTCAGATTTGGCACAAAGCAGGATTTTTCACCCTTCGATCAAATCTGTCACCTTTCCCAGATTTGTCACATGCTTGGGAGTCATTTGTCAGCACATTTATCAGCTAACTCAGGGCACACCTTCAGTGGCTGAATGGTCACTGATGGTCTTAGGGGTTTTGGAGGCTGGCAGAAAATGTAAGTCTCCTTTTTTATGTTAAATTTGTTTTTGCAATTTAAAATTTGCTGAACTTTACCCTTGAACTGTTTGTGGGTTGTTTTTTTTTCTCCTTCTAAGAGTGATGACTCTGAAGATGATGAACCTTGTGCCATAAGTGACAGATGGGCTTACGAGAGGTGCAGCCAGCGGTGGTCCCGCATCGAGAGCCTGGCAGGTGTTCCAGCACAGGAAGGTGCTGGTGCCTCCACCCCAGGCAGTCCAGCACTGAAGGTCATCAACAACGAGGACAGTGTCTTTGTGGATCATGGTGAGAAGCACGATGTGTCCTCAATTCACAGCACCAGCAGTGCTGACAGTGACACTGTTAACTCCCAAAAACCTTTTGAAGATATGGAAACCAGCACGAGTTCCTCGAGGTGTTCCTCAGTTAAGGTACCTTCTCTGGACTCTGCTTTTAATTGTTCTCCTGCCCCCAGTGAATTTTTAAATAACACCAGTGAGGAGAAGCTTTTGGATAAGTCACCATCTAAAAAGAGGAAGAGTCTTCTGAAGAAAATGGAGAAGCTGCACTTAAGGAGCTGCAACTTAAGGAGTGGCCAGTCAAAGGCCAAACCCATAATAAGTGAACCTGTTCTTCTGGAGGGACTTAATGAAGAAAAGATGAAGATGCTGAACTGTGTAAATATTGCTGACCTCTCTGGCATCCGAACAAAGAGCAATTCTTCCTTTTCTCCCCGGAGCTGCAATAGCAGCAATCAGTCTGCAAATAGCAGCACAGGGAGCACTCCAAGCCCTGTTATAAAAGCAGGCAGCCCCTGTGAAGGAAGGGGGACATATGCAGAGCACGTGGACTCCAGCCAGCTCTTGCTGGGGAATGATCTATCTCAGCAAAACCTAAAAAATGACACGACGTTACAAAAGAGCCAGATGTTTCACATTCCACAAGGCCATAAACCTGGCACTTTCCCTACAGTACTCACAGACAGCTCCCTTTCTCCAGCGGACAACTCTTCTGTCAACTGGAGAACCGGGAGTTTCCACGGGTGCAGGAGGAGCCGGAGCAGAAGCGGTTCCAAGGAGCCCAAAGCCCCCAGGAGTCCCCTGTCGGGCAGAGACAACAGGCTCAGTGTGTATGACAACATGCCCAACATCGACCCGGAGAACCTGGAGGCAGTGCGGGTTGGTGACGACGATGTTTTCTCAGAACTGAACAGTGTCATAGCAGATGTCAATGGTCTCAAAAAGCTGGTGGATCAGTGGACAGAGAAGTTCTCAGATGATGTGGATTCTGACTTTGCCAGCGACCTGGCCTCTTTGTACCCACCCTCCCCTAAAGAAAGCTCTCTTGAAAAAGAGGGCTCAGAAGATAAGACAGCAGGGGATGCTGAGGGAGAGAGCATCTGTGGCCTGGGCAAGGAGATTGGTTCTGCAGACCTGACCTACATCACAGACTCTAAAAAGACCAACAGGTCAGCCATCCTTGGGTTTGCCTTTGATTCTGTCCACTCAAAATAGGACTACTTTGCCAGAAAAAAATATTCCTGGGTGCGTCCTAGGCAGCAGAGTCTGCACTGCTGGTGGCAGGTCCTGCTCCACAGGCGCTCTGGTACCAGCACGTGAGCTCTGCTGAATGCAGGACCCTCGGAACCTGCACGAGCACTCAGATATTTGGAGTCAGGGAGACAGTTTGTATTGCCATGGGAAGTGCCTTGTTTGAGTGCAGCTAACTGTAGGTCATTTAGGGCCTTGGGTGCTTCACAAATGCGGAGCAGAACATAGGGATGATGGAAATGGTATTAAGATTAAACAATATTTGTCCCGTAGGCATGGGAAGCAGCACTGGTGTGTGGAGGAGAGCGTGAGCTTGGAAAGCCTTTCCCTCCAGACCGATGGCCAGTCAGCCGCCCAGCTGGCCCGCACACAAAAGCTGGCCTTGTTGAAACTCACAGCTTTAATGGACAGATATTCCCCTTCCAGTAAGCAGGGCTGGAACTGGTAAGTTGTTGAATATTAAAGCAACCTGAGCTGAAAAGAGAGGAGTTGGCCTAAGCATGTGAATTTCCTTGTCTGCCTATATTACACATGTCCAAGCTGAAGAATTTCATCCTATTAAATTGCTGGCAGCTTCATGGTTATTTCCATGGCTCCAGGATTTCCTCTGCTGTGGGCTGCATTTTGGCCCCTCCTTGGTGGTCATGCTGTTACTTATTTTAAAGCACATTTTCCTTACATTGCCCAGTTGCAGGGCTTTGTCAGTGGTGCTTTGCAGGGATTCTGGGACCCGAGGTGAGAGCTGCCTGGACTGAGAATCCAGCCCTCCACAGTGAGTGTCTGTTTGAGCTAAACAGTGGAAAGTCAGACACTCAGAGGACTTACATACATCAGTCAGCATTTTGGGATAGGGAACTGGAGTACAGAAAGAATGAAAAGACCCTGCAGTGCCCTAAAAGGATGGAATGTATTTCCCATGAGGATGCTTTATTAAAGTTACTTTCAGCGATGAAATGAGGAAGTCATCCCTGTAATTGCCTTTGCTGTTTTTCTGTCCCTCCTGATGCTGTGTGCACAGGTACATGGCAGAATCTGGGGCTGTGACAAGGTACAGCCAAACCCTTTCTGATGAGTGTGAAGCAGCAGGTGGAATGTGCTGGACACCTAATGAGCTGCATCTACTCTTTTTTGTTTCCAGGACCATACCAAAGTTCATTAAAAAACCAAAAGCCTCAGACTACAAGGACAAAAATGTGTTTGGAGTTCCTTTACTTCTGAATGTGCAGCGAACGAGCCACCCCCTGCCCAACGGCATCCTGCAAGCCCTGGACTATCTGAGGAGCCACTTCCTTGACCAGGTAGGAGCTCGAGGCAGCCCAGAGCAGCTCTGAGCCATGAACAGCTCTACCAGAAGCTAACATTAACAGGAATCTACAGACTCTACCTTTTGTGAAGGACTTTCTTGCCCCCCAAGGCTCTGAATGGGCAGAAAGGTGTAGGACTGAGCAGGCAGCCTGTGAGGAAATACCAGTGCTGGTTCCTTCTGGGAATACCTTTAGCCCTGTGCTGTGTTTCTGTGCCTAGCCTCACTGAAACCCTCTGCAGTTGGTTCTCCTGGAGTCAGGCTGCCTTTTCCTGGGGAGGTGTCACATCTCTGCTCCCTCAGGAGGCAAATCTGCCAGACTGTGTCATTGTTCCCTCTGCTCTGTGGCTGCTGGTAGTGCCAGAGCTAATGTGAAAATTAATCTTGTTTCAGATGAAATGCACCACTAAGCAGAGGGGAAACATTACAGCAGTGCCTGTAACAATTCTTTCTGGGTCTCAGCTGTGTGTTTGTCCCCGAAGTGGAGATGGCAGTGGAAGTGTGTGCTGCATGTGGTATTTCCATAGCATAGCTGCAGAAATGGAGGACCCTGTGACATGAGACATATTAGTTAAAGAGAGGCCTTTTTTTTTCTGTGCTTTGCCTTTGTCTAGGTGTGTCATATCACACCAAAGTGCAAAAGTGTGTGAGTTCTGTGAAGTGACAATGCAAGTGTGATTCATTTTGAGGTTATGGTATCCATTCAGTTCATACAAATAAACCAAAGTGTGTAAATACTGTCTCGGTGGCACAGAGTAAAACTGTCAGCAGAAGCTTTGGTAGGGTTGAGCTCATGGGAAACTCCTAAATCCTGCTTTTGTCTGAATCTCAATTAACAATACCATTAAAAATAAAACCATAATTTCTCTCCAAATGGCATCTGCCCTTTGCCAGCCTGTGGATGGATTAGATGTATCAGATGTATCAGGTGTTACAAGGAGCCTCGTGGATCTCACAGTCAGTTTGTGTGAGCCAGCACTCGATGTATATTTGCATTTGGTGGACACACATTGGTGAATTTGAAACTTAGAGTTGCCACATGTAAACACAGCCCTCCCAAGGAAATGGACAGGTGTCAATAGCAGTGATTTTAAAAGGCAAAATGAGTAATTTTGCATTAAATAAAGACCAAACAAACATGAAATTTGGTATGTCACAGCTGGTTCTGTGGGCATCAGGCATGGCTTGCCTCGGGGAAATGTACAAGCAGCTTCTAATGATACAAAAGTATTTTGGTGTTAGATCCCACTGCCATCACAGGATATTTGCTCTCACGAGGAAGATGAAGGATCACTTATTTGCCAGAAGTTTGATTCCCAGTGACTCCTTTCTTTGTCTCTAATAATTTCTTTTACCCATAGGTTGGCCTGTTCCGAAAATCCGGTGTTAAATCCAGGATTCTGTCTTTAAGAGAAATGAATGAAACCAACCCAAACAACGTCTGTTACGAAGGGCAGTCAGCATTTGACGTGGCAGACATGGTGAAGCAATATTTCCGAGACCTTCCCGAGCCCATATTTACTAGCAGGCTCTGCGAATCCTTTCTCCACATCTACCAATGTAGGTACCAAAAACTGTAATTTTCCAGTGCCTTGGGTATCTCAATATTGAGCTGCACAAGGCAGTGGCTGGACTAGGACTAGTGCCATGTGGCCCTGTAGTCAGAGGAGACAAGTCAGGCAGGACAGTTCTGACCAGGTATGTTCACTGGGGCTCTGGACTTGAGAGCTTCCCATCTGCATGCTGTGAACCAGCTATTGCTCTTCCCTGAAGGATGGGTGTGATGACATGCTGCTGCAGCCCCCTTAAACTGGCCTTTTGAACTGTCATTTCCTTATGCAAAACTACGAGATAACCTGGTCCCCTTGTTCATGGCATGGCAGAGCTCCTCGAGCGAGAAGCTCTGTTATATTGATGACATTTCTTTGTTAAGGTGCACAAGAACAGCTGCTGTGAAACAGCTGGGAAATGCTGCAGCTTTCTGCCTGTGCTCGCACTGTTACTGTTCTTGACACTCAACCCAAAAAAGAAGGAAACGTGAAGCTGAAATCGTGCATTTAATACAGTTTAAAAAGGTCTATCTCCAGTACTTTGCCCTCAAGGAATTCACTTTCAAAAAGCAGATGGGTTAGGGAAACAACTTGAAGTAGGGCTAATAATGTTTTTGGGACAGACAAGTTTCCTCTGCGTTAGAGAAAAGGTTTTGAAAGGCAAAGCATGAGCTTTCTCAGAAGGCTGGTTTTGCAGCCTAAGCTGTGTGACTTTTATTGACATAAGTCAATGAGCAGCTGCTCTCCTGTGTATAGTGTGAGTACATGATTTATTTTGTCACCTGTCAGGGCTTTGAAATTTTTTCTGAAAATGATTTGTTTGTTTGAAGCAAGTTTTCTTTTTACATTCATAAATTCTCCTTTGTAAGGAGGACCACAGTTCCCATGTCCAAAGAATGTATAATTGTTTTCCTCCATTTATTATTATCTGGCCATTATCTACTTTCTGCCTCTTGTTTTGGGAGAGAAACAGCAAATGCCCAAATTCTGTTCAGCCCACTCACCATCTTCTGCCAGACGTGACTGGAGCATGTGTACAGATTAAATTACTCTTTGGGAGATAAGAAGGGTGCTGCTTTCACCAAGAAGTGTGTTTTGTGTGTTCTGTACATGTGCTTCTACATTTAAGGGAAGGAGAAGTGATCTACTACCCTTTGCAGTGGTGTTAATTGGAGAAATCCTTGTGTTGGGGATCCATGGCAGAATGAGCCATACCCACTCTCCTGCAGGAGCTGTTTGGGCAGACAGTCTCAGTGGGGGTTAGTGTGAATTAGAATCTGTTGGCAAAACACTGGTCTCTGAATTGAGTTATCTCAGAGCATCTGTTCCCTTCACGCTTGAAGCCAAAAGGAAAAGACAGCAGAGCATCTACCTGCTCCAAAGGATCACTGCAGAGTAATATTTTATGGGGACACAGACCCTTATTTGGATTGTAACTCAGTTCAGGATGAGTTCATTCACATGTTCAAGATAAATTGCAAGTCAGGCAACAGCAGCCCTGGGTGTGAACATGCACTTGACAGGCAGTAGGAGAGATGGTACTGTTTGATGGGATAATGGCCTTTCCTTGTCTGCTGTGAGCTTAGGACAAGGAAATGGATCAATCTACAAGCTCAGTGCCCTGCTTGGGGCCCTGCTGATGGATGCTCCTTCTGCGAGTCACGTGAGATTTTTGTCATTGTTTCTGTTCTCAGATGTGCCAAAGGACCAGCAGTTCCAGGCTGTCCAAGCTGCTATTCTCCTTCTCCCAAAGGAAAATCGAGAAGCCTTGAAAATCCTCCTGTTCTTCCTGCGAGATGTGGTGGCTTTTGTTGAGGAAAACCAGATGACCCCAACCAACATCGCTGTCTGTCTTGCACCGTCTTTGTTTCACCTCAACACGCTGAGGCGGGACAGTTCCTCCTCCTCAACCAGGTATTGGCATTTTGTAGCTGGCCTAGGCTCAGTGTGTGCTTTTGAGGGGGAAATCGAGTCTGTGTGCCTTGGGGTTTGCCTTGAATCAGGTGCAGCAGGAGCTGCCTGCAGTGCACGGAGCGATGCGGCGCTCACTGCCCAGCGCAGAGGGCAGTGCTGAAGCCCCACGGCCATGCTCCTGACAACTCTGCATGCGTCCCTCACCACTGCTGCACTCCCCTGGGTGCCCACAGCCCTGCCTGTGGCCCGCTGCCTGCATTAAAGTGGTGCTGGCCATTGGCAATGTGCTCCTGCACTGGCAACCTGAGCCCAGGGGTGGCTTTAACGCCCTGTGGATACCTGGCAGATGGAAGCAGCTACTGGCACTGGTTCTGCTGGGTGATAAGGGGATCAGTCCTGCCAAATCGAGCCACAGGGATTCTGTAAATTTATCTTAATAAGTAGAAGTATCTGGGTTGCATAACATCTCCTGTTTGTACGTGCAGGGAGGAAGGTGCCCTTGGGCCAAAGTAGACAAATAATCTCTGAGAGCATTCATGCCTTATCTGGCCTCCTGAGGCAGGGCTGTTTGCTCTGCTCGGGCTCCTGGGCTGTGGGCAGATGGATCAGGGCAGGAGAGTGCAGCTGGCTGGGGGGAAGCATTGTGCTCCCAACAGCGTAGCGAGCTGAGCACCTCACTTGGGGATCTACAGGGCAGGACTCGTCCCAAAGCAGAAGCTGTCAGATGTGCTGGCGGCATCTTTCAGGCTCTGGATAGCACGGAGGAAGGGAAAGAAAACACTAAGGATTTCCTTTTGATTGTCACAAAACATCAGAAGATGCCTCAGGCATCCCTGTGCTGAGCTGGCACATGGCAAGGGAGCCACGGGGCCACTGCGAGGGCACCTGGGGATGTGATGGAGCGGCAGCAGCAGCAGGTCCTGCTGGGCTGCTGTGCTGTTAGAGCTCCTAGGAGCTACACTCTGGGAGTTGTACTTCTTTGCTTTACATCAACACTGCTCTGAAATGTTAGGACCAAAGACAGCAATGGAGTTGTCTCTTTGTTGTCAGTGTTTAGAGGCCAGGGTGCTTTGAAGCTTTAGCTCTGCTCTAACTGTGCATTAATGCCTTGGCGCAGGGTTCCCACTTCAAAGGGTACAAGCTGACAGGTCTGACTCTGAGGAGCAGCACTGAGGACTATTATCTTCCACCCAATTTTCAAGCCATTTGACAAGAATGCACATGGATTAAAGTTTCAGAAGCCAGGGCTAATGATGTCATACCATGATTATGAATTAAAAGAGGGGACTGTTACTGAAATGTGTTTGGTGTGGTTTGGGCCAAAGGATTTAAAAGGTTCTACATGGGCTTTGCAGGTATCAAAGGAGCTTGATATTGAAGGTTACACAAGTAAGTTGGGGGTCATTGTTGTCCTTGGCCAAGTGCGTGATGATGTGTTTAGGGAATAAATTCCTTGACTTGCCTCTCTTGGGTGTCCATTACTAGTGGTCAGTAGCAGGCTGGACACCTTTGGGATGTGCTGGGAGGGAGTTGTCCTGTGGCCCTTCTGCAGTAACACAGCACGAGCCCCTCCATGGCACACGCAGGTCCTGCAGTGCAGTGTGCTGTGCGTGGCTCCCAGCACGCTGCTCCC
This sequence comes from Acanthornis magna, assembly GCA_036785705.1. Classification (NCBI taxonomy): domain Eukaryota; kingdom Metazoa; phylum Chordata; class Aves; order Passeriformes; family Acanthizidae; genus Acanthornis; species Acanthornis magna. The sequence goes on along the minus strand of JAWUZG010000332.1, from coordinate 2,314,981 downwards.
TCAGCCTTCCTTTCACCTTCCCCTCTCCCAGATCCAGTCAGAGGAAGTGCAGCTTGGGGAAGCCAGACCAGAGGGAGCTGAGTGAGAACCTGGCAGCAACGCAGGGCTTGGCCCACATGATAATGGAGTGCAACAGACTCTTCCAGGTACGTCACTCACTGTCACCAAGCAAGGGCTCTGGGCAGCCCGGGGTGGGTGGCTGGCTTGGAGCAGCAGCTGGGCCAGTGCCCCACGGAGGTCCCTGCCAGCCCAGCTGCTGCTCTGAGCTTGTGACAGATGGGAGCCCTGCTGATGCCACCAGAGAGAAAATCAGTGTCATTGCAGTTTTACTGCAACTGTTTGTAAGGGCTGTGCCTCCATTCCCCTCCATCCCCAGCGATGATGGGGTTTGACTCCACGGGCTTGGGGCCAGCTTAGAGAGCACCTGTGGGGCAGTGGCTGCCATGTGCCCGGGCAGGGAGGCCCTGGCCATCCCTGCAGGAGAGTGGGTTGAGGTTTTGCTGCTGGGGCCTGGCCAGAGCAACAGCCATGCCTGTGCCTGGCCATGGACCCCAGCAATCTGACCCTGCACCTTGGCCCACAGACTGACTTCCCAGCTTGACCGCGGCCTTTGCCCATCATTATGGACTTGCCTAGTGATCCCCAGACTGTGGCTGACCCTGGTTGCTGTCCCTGGACATGATCCTGACCTCCCTTGCTGCCTCACCTTCCTGGCTCTACCCTGGACCTCATCGCCGTGGACGTGTCTGATGATCTCTACCCTTGGCTGTCCCTGGCTGCCATCTCTGGCCCAGCTCCGACGCTGTGGGATGGGGCAGCCGCCTTGCCAGCCCTGTTGTCCCGATTGACACCTGGCCCCTCTCTCACAGGAGTGCTGTCTGCACTCCAACAGTCAGCTCAGACCTTCTCCTGCCCTGCTCCAGCTCCTCGTGTGGGCATGGGGCCACAGTCCCATGGCTCCCCTGTGCTGATAATGGCCCTGCCCAGGGCTCCCCCAGCACTGATTCCACAACCAGTGCCTGCCCTCCCCAGGACAGCTGGGCTTCCCAGGAGTCTGATCCCTGCATGGCATCAGTCTCCAGCCTGGACAGGGCTCCTAAGTGACCCTCTCCACTGCCAGCCCAGCCAGGGCTCCATTTCCTCAGCAGTGGCCTGAACCCCTCTGCGCAGCCCTAGGGGTGCCCTGACACCGCTGCCTGCCCTGTAGCCTGTGGTCAGCCCTGGCAGCATGGCAGCTGTCCCTGTTCCTGGCTGCATGGCCCCTGGAATAGCCCACGGGGGCTCTGAGCTACCCCTTGCCACATGGAAATCCTACACACCCCTGCTATGAGCCCTGCTGACTCCAGCCCTGAGTGGGCTGCCCCTCACCCAGGGGTCCTGCAGGTGTGACCCCACCCTGCCAGCAGAGGTGTTTGGTGCTGAGACTCGGGGATGGCCTGGAGAGGGCTGTCCCCCTGCTGCTGGAGGCCATAGCTTGGAGTGGCAGCCTCTGCCATGCCCGTTCCTGGACACACAGCCGGGTCAGCTGGACCCAGCCCTGGACTGGGCACTGTGCCACCACTGGACCGCGGCTGGCGCTGCCTCTGCCACTGAACCTGGGCGTGCGTGGCCCCACGAGCAGGACTCGGCTCATCCACGACCACTGCCACCCCCAGCTGCCGGCGTAGCCCAGGTAGGGCAGGGGGCCCTGGCTGGAGAGGCACTGCCCAGCCCTGCCCCAGCCCCGGGAGGGGCAGAGCATGGCCATGGCATGGGTGTGGGTGCACAGGGGGACAGGGAGCACAGCACATGGCCCAGGCAGCTGGTGAGCTCCCCAGCACATGTGGCTGTCACACGGCTGTCACTGCGGCACCAGCGCCAGCCCTGCTGGGTTTGTGGGCAGTGCTCGGCCCCCAGGAGAGTGTGTTTGCACAGGTCTGTGACGGTGCGAGCTGGTGCCCACCACAGGAGGTGCTAGACACTGACCAGCTGTGAGAGCCTGGCCCTCACCAACTCTGTACAGGGAAGAACCTGATACAGCTCTCCAGTATCTATATATACAGATAAATAATATATATATGTACATATACAGCCACATTCATGTGTCAGGGAGCACTGTATCAATGCAACACCTACTCTCCAATGGCAGCACAGCTGCATTTCTGTGCTGCTTAGGACTCTGCAAGTTTTTTTAGGAGGCTCACAGTAGAGCCTCCAACAAATCCCAAGGCAAAGGCAGGAACTGTGGCTGCTTGTATTTGCCCAAGATGCACTGCACAAAGAGGTTTGCCAGCTCTGCAGGGATTCAAAACATTGCTGCTGAGGGAAAAGGCATTTCCTTTGTGTTTTTCTCATAGGGAATGCAGTTTAACTGATCTGCTTCTCCCCTGGGCTTCCTGTTCCTCCAGGTAAAACTGCTGCCTGCCTCCCTGCACCACCAGAGGTGACATCGAAGGCTGGGTGACCTGCTCATACCTGGCACATAAGGTAAAGTGGATGGAGGGAGTATGAATCAGAGTATGGTTGGCCCTGGGAATGTGGGGGCCGTATTGTGGCTGGAGGGATTCCTGGGTGTTCTGAGTTGATGAGCTTTTGGCTTCTGCACCAAGAATTGCTCTGAGCTGTGCTCACAGCCACTTGTCTGCCTCTGGACCTGCAGCTGCTGAAGTCACACTCCTTTTCTCTCCTTTTCCCTCCTCCCTTCCTCTCTGGTTTTCTTTTTTTTCCCTTACCACAACCCCACCCAAACAGACACAGACAACTCCAGTCGTTTAGTCCCTTTATTGTCATTCCACAGGGAACCGCTACATCCTCTGCACAGGCTTAATTCCCAGGATGTCGAATCCTTTGGCCATGACAGTGGCAGTGGCTTCGCACAGCAGCAGCCTCCACATGTTCACCTTCACGATCTGGCCTGGAAAAGACGGACACAGGAGCTGCAGCAGCTGCTCAAAACAACAGTACCTTCCCCAGGGGAAGCTCCTCTGCCCACAGCCTGGCCTTGGACTGGCACATGGAGCCCTTCCTTCCCCAAGCCAGGCAGACTGACCAGCCCTCGTGTTTCCAGGCACCTGGCTGCTCCTGACTCTACTCAGCCTTCCTCACAGTGACAACACGGGCTATGCCAGGCTCTGTCAATCCTCCCACAAGGATACAGTGGTGTGACAGCAGCCTTTCCAACACAGAGTGACACCCTCGAGAGTGCCTATACCACGGGATGTGACACAGGCACATGCAGCATGCCATGGCCAACACTCACCAGTCTGCCTGTCCTTCTCAACGCAGTAGCAGCTGTCGTAGAACTCGGTGAAGGTGGTGGCCAGCTCATACAGGTAGTCACAGAGCGTGTGCAATAGCAAGTCATCCAGGATCTTCTGCAGGATCTCAGGAAACCTCAGGATGCACTTGCCCAGTTTCCACTCCTTCTCATGGTCAAGGATAAGCACCTCCTCCCTGGCTGCCTTCCGCAGCATCTGCTCATCGATATTGGCCAGGCGAGCAATAGCCCTGGAATGGTCCATAACAGAGTCTGCTTGTGAGGGTCCCACTGCTCAGCCTGCCCAGGGCCAGCCTGGCCACCTGTCTGGCCTGGCTCAGGGATGATGTCCTCCCTCGCCCAGTCCTGGGTGACCAGGCCAAAGAGGACAGTCAGCCCTGGGGATGCCCTCAGGGTGATCCAGGAGGGCACTGCAGGGGAACAGGGAGGGATGGGCTCTGGGCACCTGCATCAGCAAGGACAGCTGATGTTGCCAAGCAAACCAGGGCTCAGGGTGCCAGAAAAACTGGGGGGTATGGCAATATCTGAGCTAAGCAGTTTGATGGAACACAGATGCATCCTCTTCCAACCACCTAAATCCTCTGATTATCTGAAACTCCCCGACTTCCCTCCCTGAGCGTGTGTCACACAGAGGAGCCATCTCAGGTGGCAGAGGACACACCATGTGCAATGACAAAATCTTGTCTGTGCTGCACACCAGTGCAGCTGGCTTCTTTTGCCAACCACCCTCAACAGCACTTGATGTGACTGTCACCCCTCTGCCCACATGTCCCTTTGTGACACAGATGCAGAGAGCACCAGCACCAACTCCAGCAGCTCCCCGCTCCCCACTCACCTGATCCGTGTGAAGGCATAGAGCAAATAGGCAGCTGTGTTCCCTCGGTCATCCAGCATCTTGTCGAAGGAGAACACATAATCATTCAGTCTGTTGTGGGAGAGATCTGCGTATTTAATGCATCCAAAAGCGACCGACGTCTGGGCAGCTTTCAGCTCTTCTGGCGTCAGGACCTGGGGCAATTTCCAAACAGGCAACAGTCAAGAGGAAGAACGAAGCACGACACGCAGCCTTGACCTCTCAGCAGAGCTCAAGAGAAAAGCCCAGGCTGTTGAAGGGATTTACCCACCTGCTGCTCAGTTCACACACACCTCTCTGCTTCAGGGCATCAGACCACCCCACAGCCACCCCTCACCCGCCCCTCGCTTCTGCAATCCATCAGCACCGCAACCCTGCCCAGGGTAGGGCTGACTCCCTCTTCTGACAACCCACAGGACCTCTGTGCCCCACAGTGTACTACCTGCCAGGTGTGACGTGCTGTGCTCCTGCTTCTTACAAACTGCACATACACGGAACAAACATCCGCTCCTCCTACCCTCACGGAGCACTTTGGACAGTCCAAAAACTCGCAAACCCCTCTCTGCTGGAACAGTGCCCTGGCAGCAGGGAAAAGCACTTTCTGCCTGACTCCTGTGAGCCCTTTAGAGATTTTCAAGGTGTTTTTTTTTTTTTCCCTGTGCTTCCTCATGTTTCTGTTTAAAAAGGGACTTTTTCACCCGACACTGCCCAGCACCAAGGAGCTGCACTTCCCTGTTCCACTGCCTCAGAGTGCGCTTGGACAGAGTTTGGTCCTTTTGTTACGTTCCATGTCCCAGTTCTGGGACTGTCCAGTTCTCTCCAGGACATCATGAAGCAAGGCAGACAGAAATCTCATTAAGCAATGCAGAGATCATAAGTCTGTGAAGACATCTGGGAAGCGCTCAGGAAAGACAAGCGATTTGTGACAACTACCTTGTCCCGTTCCTTGTCTTTCAGCTTGTCCATGGCTCGTTTCAGCCCTTCCTCCAGCAGGTCCATGAGACGCACCGTGTCCCCTGAACGAGTTTTGAACTTCTTCCTGAAAATACACAGCCAAAATGACCACCTGCATAAGAGGCAAAACACTTCCACCCTCTGCCTAGTACCCAGGAAACTTAGGGAAAAAGTACACGGCAATGCTCTTTGTATTGAAGAAATTGCCATTACAGAGACAGCTACAAAACTGAGAGAACACCCACAGGGTGGTCAGCAGGAACGGCCAGGAAGGCTTCAACAGTCAGGACTGTCCAGTTCCAGATACTAGGCAGGACACAATACCACTCTTGGACTTTTCCCAACTTTTGTTTCATCTACCATTAAACAGGTTGAAAGTAATGGAAATCATGGCCTTTACCAGTGCCGTCTCCCAGTATCCACATTAGCTTCCACCAGCCAATCCCAGTGCCCCTCCCCAAATGCCAGACAGCAGAAGCCAGGCCCAAGAAGGACTGTGACCGCAGCACCAGTGACTGTGTGGATCAAGGACAATGACACAGAACAAAATGACACAGTTATGGGTAACAGCACAGGATGCAGTGCTTTCTTTTGGGTTTCTTTTGGTGTTTGGTGTGCCACATACATACTTGTCAACAAATGAGATCAAGTCTACTGCATTCACTCAAACTTTCTCTCCAAGGCACTTACAGAGGAAAAACTACATCCAAACACTTACTTGTCTTCGCCCAGCACCACTCCGAAGGCGGCATGGGCCACTCTGGTGACTTTGGGATCATACCAGCCCATCATCTGTCCAGCTGCAAACACTGTTTGGAAATGCACGGACTGCAAGGAATAAACACCAACAACTGGCTCTCAACCCACTCCTCCAGGTGCAGTTTCTTCACAGCTTTATCCTACTCACAACAATGCTCTTACAGTAAGACTTAAAATGTTTCCATCTGCAGAAATTCCACTTCAGAAAGTTCAACCTTTCCAAGAGTTTTCCATCTTTGCAGAAGCAGCAACTGGCAAATTCCCATCACTGCTCAGATAATGAGTAAATAAAAATCCCAATCACACTGAAGACCCTGTGGTGTTCTACCTGTGTTACTGCTGCATCCGTCACTTAACACTCTTTGTGATGACCTGCACCAACAGTTACAGCAGAGCTTGGTGAACTCACCTGGCCACTATCGACAACGTAGATAAGGATATCACCCTTCTCTTCACACAGCCTGTGCTTCAGAGCAGCCAAGTCTGATGTGTCATATGTGTAACCTCCGTCTGATTTCATGATTGTCAGTGGGACGGGGAAACCTGGGACGAACACGACCTTCCGGCCATCATCAACCTGGACAAATCCTAGAAAAGTGATGAAAAACATTCTGTGTTGGATCACAGTAGGGAGAGCAGCAACACTGCTGCTACCAGGAAGAAAGGACCATACACTCACATGCTCAAAAATATGAAAAAACCTACATGAGAACTCCCTTGTCAACCAACCAAGTCACATTCTATACACCACTTCCAGACCTACACACAAGGAGCAGATGCAAGATGTGGCCTTACCAGAAAGGACCTAATTCTAAAACTTCCACCACTAGCATCTAGATCCGTCTGTACAGCCACAAACCCATCACAAGATATGGCATTAAAGGCAACAGAAACTCTTGTGGAGATACAATGACTTTGCGTGGAGTCTTTCTGAGGTTAGGGAGCACACTTCAGAACTGCCAAATCCGGACAGGAACACATAAAACCAGAGACTTTTTATGCTGCATTTGGCTTCTTGACAGTTTAAAAGTCAACATGATCCAAAAATCCCACTGTCTTCAGGGAGATTTCTCAAAGTTCCCACACAGTCACAACACTAAGACTGGGAGGTCTGTCATATACTGCTCCTTGACTGTTTACTCAGGATACAATAAATTCCAGTAGTATCTTGTGCTATTGCCTACAAATATCACAGACAAACTGCTTTTGATGTCAGCAATAAAGATTCAGGCTTTCTAGAATGAGGAACGAGGAAAGGTTTTCCACTTAGAAAATGTGGCTGAGAAAAAAAAACAAAGGTGGGGAACATGAAACTTGAAATGCATCAGCCCTAAACCTTGCTGAATAGGAGTGAGGTTACCATGCTCATTCTCACAGATGCAGAATTTCTGACCTGAGACCAAAAGCCTCACCTTTATCTTCAAATTCTTTCACAATGTCTTTCATCATCTCCTGGTAGAAGGATTCCCCTCTCTCTATGATTGTGATGTCCAAACAGCTGTAGATTTTCTGGAATTCTTGAGGGAAACAGAAAAAAAATACTTATATTAAAGGCACACAGTGGGAATCAATAGCATGTCTACCAGAGGGCACAGAAAGGCCCAAAAGGCATTACCCATTTCTTGGTCAAGCCACCAGACTAGGACTCAGGAGAGAAAAGATTTAGCTGAAAGCTCCACAGACAGCCCAACACTTCGGTTGTACTGGCTTTTTGCTTTCAGTTTCTCTTAGCAGTGTGGCAGTGATTTTCAAGAGAAAACAGAAGGGTGTGCTCAGACACAAAGTGAGGAAAGGCACACTGTTAAATAGCTGAGACATGATTCCAGATGTGGTAAAGTCACCTCTGCGTGACACGTCACAGATGAGATTCCAGGCTTTAATGAAGTCAGGGTTTTTGCTCTGCAGCAGCACCACACATTGGTAGGCTCGCTTCTTAAACTCCTCCTCTGTGTCAAACCTCCGCTTGGATTCCTACAGGGAAACATGGAAAAGCACTGCTTTCTCCCCGAAACAAACCACCACTCCTGCCAGGCTCTCCAAGCATGCTCACCTCAAGACAAAAAGGCTGTTTGCTTACAAAGCCCTTTGATCATGCCCCATACACACAACTCAATACCAGATACCACAGTTCATTACCCCATGACTGGTTATTGCAATAATCTATGAACAGTGATTCAATTCTTTCATTTCTCCAAAAATATGCTGCAATTTGTAAAGCTCCTCAATCTGCTTTTCAGATGCTGACATAAACATCACACTTTTGTGCTACACATACCTTGTAAAAAGCTTGGAGATCCCCAATGGGAGGAGAAACGGTTAAGTAATCTGGAAATTTGTCCTGGAGGTGAGCAATGAGCATTCCAAACTGAGTGCCCCAATCTCCTAAATGGTTTAACCTTGAAGCAATTGAAGAGCACAATAATAATCATCTCTTAAACAGATGCTTTAAGATACACACTTTTAAAAATACATATTCTAAAAGAAACACACATAATACCAGAAACCCAGACCAGCCAAGCTCCCCCGATTTCACTGCACTGAAGCTGCTGCCCACCTCAACTGCCAACCCTGCTACACTTGCTCAGCTTAGTATCTACTAGGCACAAAGGGTTATTTTCTATGTGCTTATAAACTAAGACCAATTCAGAGTGAAACACAGAGACAGGGACTGCACGAACAGCCCTGCAAGCCCACCACACTCACAAATGGAGTCTCACCTCAGAACATCATAGCCTGCAAACTCGAAGAGCCGGCTCATGCTCTCCCCGATGATGGTGGAGCGCAGGTGGCCAACGTGCATCTCCTTTGCAATGTTGGGGGAGGAAAAATCCACCACCACCTTGGACACAGCAACAGAGGAACACAGGAATAAAAGGCCATTTCCACACCTTGGGTGTTTGATCTGGGTTTTGTTGGGGGCAGCAGGGGGAATGAGGATCCTCTCCGTAGGGGACAACAGAGCAGGCTTCAGCCTTTGCTGCAGCCCCGCCGAGGGTCAGGGATCACGCCCAGACTGACCTGGGCACAACACCCACCCCAGGGAGCCCTGTCCCTCACCCACCAGAGACCACCCCAAGTACATGTGACGTATCCCATGGCCCCCGGTTCCTATGCCACATCCCACATACTCTGCTCTAACAACCTGCTGGCATGGACACCTGCTCAACACATCATTTCAGCGGGGAATTCCAATGCTACGTGCAGTCCAGAACATTTCCCCTATAGCAGGATAGCTGTGTGCTTACTGCTCTACCTTTTTCCTTTTGCCAATAGGTGGTGGTTGAACTCCATTGATCAATAAATTGCTCAGCTGCTTTGACACAAAATCCTTTCTCAAGTGGACATTGATAAAACCTTTGCAGGAAAAAAACAGCAATGAGTGCTGGGACTGCAAAAGGGCCTCAAACCACTTCTTGTTTCCTTCCCCCCTGGATTTCTGTTTTCATGCATCAAGCACAAGAGCACATGAAGTCAGCTTGACAAAACATTTTTCAGTCACAGGACAACAAAGCTGTCACTAGAAGACAATTTCTGTTCCCAGGTTAGAACAGTTTGTTCACACTACTATGGCCTTTACTGCAGGAGTCAGATGCTGCAAGCTACATCATTGACATAACTCCTTTTTGTACACTGTCACTCAATGGCGAATTTATAGAAACAACTTTTTACAAAAAAATAAATAATTTGGTTTCCTGAATGCAAAAACAAATCCTGCTTTATCTTTTAAAAAAAAATGAATATCCGAAACCACATAGTTTCATCTGGGATAATTCATGCTCATGGTATGACACTGTCTCACTTCTGCTTCGCAGAGGCAATGAACAAGTTTCTGCTCAAGCCCCAGAGGGGCTGTACTATGGGATTTCTGTGTTTATGCTGAAGCCCTAAGGAATATGAGCCCTTGCATTTTTCCCTGGGTCACAGGGACTAAATAGATGCAGGAATTAATAATCTCCATGCTACTCCAGCCTCTCAGTTCTGAGAGGACAAGGTCTCCTCACCATGCAAGCAAGAGCAAGAAGGGCTGTAGACTTTTGCTGTGATTTCATGACTGTGGCCTGATATCCATCACCAGTACTCAAAGAGGAAAAGATGGTCCTTTAAAGATCATGAAAAAATTGCTAATTAAAGGGCTCAGGATCACACTTGCCAATTATAATACAGAAGATTTTCTGCTGCTGCACAGGCCTGAAGGCCTCACCAAGCTCACAAGAAAGAAGAAGCTAATTCACCCTGTAACTGCAGTTTTACATCACAAAGCAGTAGAATTCAACTCAGCTTCCCCCTCACTATAAAACTGCCCTTTTTGTTTTAAGATATACAAACTGTGTAAAATGAAACTATCTTACCAGGACCAGCAATTTCGACCTTCTCAATGCATTCATTGGCAGGAATATTTTTTACTATTTTCTCTGCGATTTCTCGTGGGATAACCTTCTGTTCCCTGGTTTTGAGCAGTATCTGGAACACAACAAGAAGACTGAGTAAAATTCAATCCTCCAAAACATTCTAAAGAGCAAAAGAGAGAGCACAGATACTGAGGCACTGAAAGATCCTCATGGTCCTTTAGCTTCATAATAGACACACACAAAGAAAAACATCTCTAGCAAATTTTACAGATTAATCAGTTTTCCACAGCATAAGCCTGACTAGACCCAACACGTTCACTTCCTTCTGCTCAGAGCAGTCCCTAGGTTGGAAGAAAATCTCCCAGGCTATTTTTCAAAACCTGTAAAGTGGTTTGGCAAATTTGTATTTTTCTAAGCTAGTAAAAGGGACAAACCCTTTAAAAATCAACATAGTTGGCACGGTCCTTCACTGCTTCACAATCCTGTTGATCAGTCTCATGGGTGTCCTCAGCTCAGCCAGCATCCACATTTGAAGTTCTGAACTGTGCCTGCAGCAAATGCTGAGTGTGGTTTCAGAGCAGGTCTGCTTATTTATGATTAAACACAACCAAAGCAAACTGCCTTCAGCCCTGTCTTAGTGTTGAGCCTAATAAATAAATAAGTGAATAGATTAATAAGTGAATAAATAAATAAAATCCAACAACTCAAGCAAACAAAGATAATCATAGCACTACCCAATTTTTTTCAAAGAGCATCAGAAAACTGCTGTTAAAGTAGCTCTCCTTTTCCCTGGGGACATAAGTGGCCCACTAAGGAACTCAAAGAACAGGATGCAAGTTTACATACAATGATAGCACCAGAGTGGTTTGCGTTGGAACAGACCTTTGAAGATCACCTAGTCCAACTACACAACTTCCCTGTCCATTCCCAAAGCATCTTCTCACATAGCTTTTTGCAAATCTAACAAAAACAATCCTCCTTTTAGGAGGATTCTGTTAGTTAGCCCAACCTACCCCTTGCAAAACACTACATTCACATTGTATAAAATTACCACAAGTATTTGTTTCTGAGCACATGATTTTCTGGTATTACTGTGCTGTGTTTGAAAACAATCCCACTGAGGCCACAAAGATCATGTACCTCTTTGTCAACTCAGAATTTACACTCACTACTGCTTGTATTTGCTAACTTGCAGTCTGCTGTGAAATGTATTTCTACTAAAGTTTCAGGTTCCTGTTTAATCTGTCACACACAGGATCCTTACAAGATGGTAAAGGCTTAAAAAGAGACAGAAAAGCAAACCTCAGTAGCCTTTAATGCTACTCAAAGTGTAAACTACAGGAAAAATAAATGCCAAACCAGATTATGGGCATGTTATACCAGATTACAGGCGTGTTATCTCAACCATTCCAGAAACAGTTACCACACTCCTATTACTCTAAGGAGCAAGCAGAGCCCCTGGCTGAAACCCCAGGCATTAATAAGCTAATGAGCTCCGAGGAAAACAATAGGCATTTGTGAGGGTCCTTTCCACACCAGTGCGCTGCAGGGAGAGGCTGCTGCCTGGCACGTACCAGTGCTGCCCCAGTCAGGGCACTTCCCACCAGTGCTGCCCCAGTCAGGGCACCTCCCGCTCTGCTGGCAGTCCCAGTGACCCTGAGCCATGTTCCAGCCCTGCCCAGGGGACACCTGCACCACAGCCAAGCCCCTAAAACTGCCGATGGAAAGTACCCAACCTGCTGCTCTCAGCCCCTGGCTCCCGGCACTGCCGGAGTGCTGCCTGAGTGAGCACAGCCCAGTGCACAGCCTGCCCAGGGAACAACCTCCACAGCCCAGCCCAGCACTAGCAACCCTAATTCACCAGCACAGCTGACAACCCGGAACCTGAAACCCTGGCTGGAAGGGGATTGTTCAGACACCGAGTTATGCGAACCACGTTGGCACTGGGGAAGCCTGGACTGCTCGAGAATTCCAACTGCGACTTAATTGGGGTAATGCGGAGGTCAGAGAAATGGCAGCGCCTGAATCCCGTGTCAGTGCAGTCACCCAGGGCGGCAGCACAGTCACAATATGCTAATGAGACCGAGGGAAGACACAGGATCTGGGAGGGCTGCTTCCGCCTGGCACTGCAGCCCAGAGCCTGCTGCCTGGCACGTATCGGATCCGTGCTGCCCGAGTCACGCTCGGTGCACCGCACAGCAGAGTGCCATGCATGGCACTGCGTGTTCAGTGCCAAAATTGCCAGTCTAATGGATTAATAAAGGTGAATTGACAACAGAACATGTAAAAAAAGGAGCTGTTTTGTTGAGATTGCCAAATAAAAGATCTGTAATTACAAAGTGTCTACTTAGTCACCCAAGGGCATCAGTGCATTGCAAGTTTGGGCACTTCAGCACCTAAGCTAGAACACACTACCTTCTTTCTCTCACACCTCCCAGTTTTACAGCAGCGCAGTCCCAGCCCACTGAGCAGCCTGAGCAGCTGCTGAAGTGTCTCTGATTCTATCTGGGTCCTCTTTGGTCAAATTCCCTGCACCCAGGGAATTAACAAGAGATGTTAGACAAAGGACTGAGCCAGAGGAGTATGAAGGGTAGTGCCTGAGCAGCAATCCACACCTGGCTGGGCTCTGAGAAGGTGCTTCCCGAGCACGCCCAGACCTGACAATGCCCAGTTCCTTCTGGCTGGAGCTCAGGGAGGGCAGTTTGGGATGCAAGACACAGGGATCCAAACCCAACAGGGCACACAGGGTAGCACCTAGGCCCCTTTGCTCTGCCGTGTGTGTTTGTGAGCAGGAGGAAACCACAGCACCCACAGCAAAGGGACATGTGAGCCAAGAGGAAAACCTGGAGATGCCTGTTTGTCACCTGTCCTGTGAGAAGAGGGTACGTGCACACGAACATGTGTGGGGATATTACACTTTCCTGTCAGTAGAGAAGAGCAGTTAAGAGATGTGCAGGTGTTTCTGAACATTTTGCAATTCTCCAGAATCGTGATTTATTGTTTTGCTGTTTTCAGTTCCAAACATACAACTCACTAATTGGTAGTTAATTGCACATCATTAGTAAATCGATGCAGCACTTAAATCCTGATTTGATTTAGATCCCACGAACCGAGCAGTTTTTCTGTGTCACACACGTTAACTCTCTCATACCAGGCACTGAAAAGAGGTTTAAAGGCCAGCTTTGTAAAGGCCAATGCTTCCTTTAAAATGCCATTAGATACTCACTCCCATTAGATAGTACCCCATTAGATACCCACTCAATTCCCAACCCCAGTGCCTGCATGACTTGCCAGAAAAAGTCCAGTATTGCAACTCTCACTGTGCTATCACTTAGCTTCCAACAGACAATATCCCCATTTTTGCCTCTTTGTTGAGACTGTTTACATCATTTACCTGTGATATGCCCATGGCACTGTTACACTGGTAGTCCCCAAATTTGGGCTGCTGACTTGGTGTCACCACCAGAGGAGGGTTTTCTAAGTCTGGGTAGGCAGCCTGAATGGCAGCTCCGAAGATCTCCTGGAGACAGCTGTTGATATTAATCATGCTTTTGGTTGATTTACTTCTTTCCTCTTGAAGGCTCTGAAAAAGAAAACCACCAAAATCCAGAAGGCTAAATTCACAACATCTGAGGAGCTGTTACATCCCACTTTTCTCCTTGGCTGCCTGGCAAAGCACAGCTGACAGATTTGGCTGACACCTCCAGGCACAGGAGCAACATATACAACACACAAATCACATGATTCTCCCACTGAACCTCCCAGCACAAACCTTTCCCTGACTGCAGGGCTGCATTACTTCTCACACCTGTGTCAGTGTGCCTGGGACAGATCTCAGCTGGGCCACCTGGTCCAAGACTGACCAGGACATGACCATGTGGGCTTACTGACCTACTGACATTTTCCATAAAGTAGGTTCCTGTTTAAGGACCCAAGAAATATCTATGTGCCACCAATTAAGGTGTCAGAATGCACACTGAGCATGCTGTCACACATCAGTAGCTGCAACAACCTCACATAATTTATTTAGCTTGTCTTAATGAAAACAAAAAACACATGGTAGAACAATAATTCTTTATGCCCTTACCTTCTTAAGGAAGTTTAACCGATATTTGAGTTTTGCGTTTTCGTCTCGCAACCCTTCCAAACTCGGGGAGACTCCCAAGCACCCAAAGTTCTTCAGACGCTCAATTTCTGCAGTTAACAACTTGATCTCGTTTTCCTGAAAAGCAAATTGAATTGTCACACTGTAATTCCTGGAGAGGGTTCAGGAGATGAGGAGCTGCAAGATCTCAGACACTGCGCTACTTTGCCTTGGAAAGGTGACAGCGATGACATGCCAGTTGAATAATTCCAAACAATTCGTATTTAAAAGTTGTTTCTACTTGTGTGAAAAACAGGGACTCTGAAACATTCTTAAAAAAAGGCAGTGAGAAAATAATCTCACTAATATCAAGACAGAAGTGCAAGAAAGACAACAGGTCGTGCTATTAAAAGATATTCCCTAAATACCACTTTTGCCAGCTTTTTTAACCTAATAAAGATATCAAATTACTTGACTCAAAATTCCCTAAAGCCTCCTTCAGCCTGTTTCACCATCTCACAGGCCACAGTTTCTCTTCCAGAGGAGGAACCCACAATCACTCAAGCTCAAACCCCACCTAGAGACAGGAATGCCAGCACAGTGTGCTGCTTCACAGGGGCATTTCTGCTGGGTGCACTCACTTGCATCTGGCCACACAACCTTCCCAGCCCTGCCCTCAGCAAGGCTTCTCCCTTCAACCTGACACAAGGCATTCAGGAGCACTTGGCAATTTCAGGAGGGCCTCTATGTTCCAAATAAACTTCCCTGTGTCTCTCCAGACTTCACAGCCCCAACTCAGGCAAATGCTTCAGCAGCAAAATGGCTGGAAGCTGCTGCAAGGAGTGGGAATCTTCCTCACCCCACACCCTAAAGAAACCAAACAGCTGAAGTTTCATCTCTGTTGTCCAGCTCTTGTCCTCCCCGATAAGAAGCTTTGTGCCCTGGGCCACAAAGCTGGCTCTCACACAGAATCCTGGAGGTTCCTGAAGGTTTAAGGGCCTTGGTGCTGCTATGGAGGGAGGCAGAGAGCACTGCCCAGCCTGGCTCGCCATTCCCTCGGCTCCCTCACCCAGGCTCTCCTCTGCCAGCACTTCCACAGCAAGATGCAGCTCAGGCTATTATTGTAGGCTACCAAACCTTATCAAAAAGGCCTAATTTACTTTGTTGCTCTTGAGACAATCAGACTATTTAATTAGGAAAAAAACTGGGCCATTGAATCTTCTGGTCTTGTATGTCCACCTGAACAAGAGCTCCCAGGAACGCTACTGTAGCTAACTGAAAATGCTCAAAAACCTAAGCTGAGGCAAAGCAATCTTAAGATTGGCCTATTTGTGGGCCAAACTGAAAATCAGAACTTTTCAGGTCATTCTTCAGATGTGCTTCAGTTTATGGCACACTTCTTTTACAGCTTCAAGGTCTCCTCTGCTATAGGAGAACAGGATGCTGCTTCTTGTTGTTCAGATGAGAAGAAAAAGGACTTTGAGGAAAAAAAAAAACCAACACCTTTATCAAATCCTCTGGTTTGGCATTTAGATAAGTAAAACAGCATTGAACAGCATACCTGTACCTTAAAAGCAATTTATTTCAAATAGTCCCATTTCAGCTTTTCTTTTCAAAACCCAATGCAACAGTCCCAAAAATCAGTTTTTCTCTCATTTACATATATACACAAACCTTCCCCCATATAAGCAACAGCAAATAGATTTATTTTCAGCTTTTCTTCCTGGCCCGACCCAGCAGCATTTCACATAATTTATACACCCATTTGAAAAATTTGTACTTCAAGTTAAAAAATAGCACAAGAGATTTCATTTTGTTTTCACAGCTGTGGCACTCTAAGTCTCAGTGACCATTATTGCTACAAACATCAGAGCAGTGACATACATAACTCATCCCCCCAAGCCTAGAATGTGTTTTAAACATAAGTGCAAAGATATCTTCTACCCCTAATATCACATAATCTGTAAATTATGTGTCCACACAGTATTGTCTTCTCTCTAGTGAGGTTACCAGCTCCAGGACAAAAAGAAGGGCCTCTAAAACCCCAAGAAGAGTTCTGCACTGAGGGCAAACATTGTGTAGAACTAGAAAATCACATTCTGCTTTTGGAACTAAAATCACTGCATGTCTAAGACAACAGGCAGCTCACACGTATTCCTCCTGCATTAAAAGACTCCATCAAAGCTACAACCACCAGCATATTTCAGTACCACTGGCAAGCTTTTCAGAACAGGAATTTGAATTGGATTTTCCTACATAATTACAAATACCTCTGGCCACTCAGGCGAACTCACAGGAGGTGAGATGACCAGCATCCCACTGGAGCTTCTTTCCATACTGTTACACGACAAGTGAGGACAAGGAAAGAGGTTTATCCATGTGCAAGGTCAGAGGTTTATCCATGTGCACCCAGAACCAGGGTGCTCAGGAATCACCGACTCCTGGGACAGACATCTGGCCCAAACAGCTTTTCCCACCCAAATCCAGGGAGACAATTAGCACTGTCATCACTTGGATTTGGCCAAGAGGTAAAGAACTCTAAAACAATGCCACAGCTCAGCAAGTTTCATGTACTTTTTTCCCATGACTGCACCAAACCAGCAAAATCACAGCACTGACAGCTGGAGGCATTTGGGATGGCCTCATTTGACATGTGACCAAGATGTCAAGATGACAAGATAACCAAGATGACATCCAGCATGCCACCCCAGACTGTCACACTGGTCTATCATGTTTAGTGTTGCTCTTCTTCAGAAAGTTTCAGCAGCAGACCTTATGTTGTTACTCGAGTGTGAACTGAGAGTAAAAGGTTTCACTGTGGTGGCCCAGCTGCCTACCCCAGCGCTGCTGCTGCCATTTCAGTCTCCCTTTCTGTGCTTGTCAACAG
This sequence comes from Acanthornis magna, assembly GCA_036785705.1. Lineage (NCBI taxonomy): Eukaryota > Metazoa > Chordata > Aves > Passeriformes > Acanthizidae > Acanthornis > Acanthornis magna. Next base: position 2,297,839 of record JAWUZG010000332.1, on the reverse strand, counting down.
CTGATACAGAGGATGAAACGAAGTTTTCATTCAAACAACCCAGCAGAAAAGCTTGAACTCAGCAATGCTTACACTGGGTTCCAGAATTGATGGGGCTGAGATGCCAAAGCTGGGCTGGGACAGCCACACAGCTCAGTACAGGCTTCAGCTCCAAATTGGCAACGGGAGCACCCCAGTTCAGGGAACATCCCTCACCACTCTCCTCTCTCTGATGACCAGTGACAGGACAGAGGGAAATGAAATGAAGCTGCAGCAAGGGAAGTTCAAACTGGTTCAGAAAGGCTCTTCACTGGTGCACTGAAACAGGCTCTCCTGGGAAGTGGTCGTGGCACCAAACCTGTCAGTTCAAGGAGCATCTGGAATATGCTCAACAATATCCTTTAGTTTTAGGCAGTCTTCTGAGGAGTGGGGAGGTGGACTTGATGATCCTCATGGGTCCCTTCCAACCTGAGGTACGCTATAATTCCTGTGAGCACCACATCCATAACTGTGTTGCTGAGCTTGCCTGGAACAAAGGTCTTTAGATGCTTACATCATAAATGTCCCTTATCACAGCATCCTGTGATAAAGCTAATTCTCTAGCAAATGATCTATGAATGCTAGACGTTATTGAAAGAGTATTATAAATTCTACATTCTTTCTGAAAAACTAACTAGTCTACAAAACTACAGATAAGCCTTGTAACTCCTCTCTCACGGTACCATCCAAGTGAGGAAAAGAGACAATGCCAATACACCTCTGATCTAAAAGATGTGACCGAGAAAAAGAACGAAAAAACTGCTGTTCAGGTCATGAATGTCACCCCCTGGTTCATTCTACCTGCACTGTCTATCACAACTTATCAGTAAAGGGTCATACCTGATGACCACCTCATGAGAAGCTGCGGGAATTACATGAGGCCATGCTGACATCTCCAATGGTTCTTTGGTCAGCTGAGTACTAGAAATCTTCCCCTCACCTGTGAATACAAAAAAACTACAGCTTTTGCAATAGGACCAAAATCATCCTTATGTTTTCCCTCAGCACATAAGACTGTCTTCCAAGAACCCCACTGAATTAATATGAAACTTGCATAGGCTTCTGTCTCTGGGATTTAGTAAGACAGAACTTTTCTCTACCACATTTAAAAGCAAATATAATGAAGGAGAGAGCATGGCAAAGGGAGCAGAACTCTTCCTGTCTCTCTTCCTTCCCCTCCTTGCCTCCTGCTTGGTTTTATCTCTACTTCTACTCTGCCAAGCCCTGCTGAGCTGGCTGAGCACACACTACTTGCTCTTTGTTGGGTTATTTTCCTGCAGGCTGGCTCCCCACAGGCTCCAGGGCATGCTGCAGCTGGAAACAGGGAGCATGTGGCTGGGAGTGACAGGCAGATTGAGACTGAGTAATTCTACACAGTCTCCTGCAGCCTCCTAGAGTTGAGCACTGTTCCTCTTGCTCTGCTTCCATTGCCTGGAATTTGCTTATGGACTGAAGATCAAACAGAGGTGACAGCAAAGGGTGTTCTTGCCAGAACACCTGAGATGTCTTTCCTCTCCTAGCAACAACAAAGGAGAAAGAGAAACCAAAGGCAAGAAGGAGTTCCAGAGATTCAAAAGCCACATTTATTATCTCAGTGTCTGTCGTGTGTTTAAGTTGTGAGCAGAAAACACACCGAAAAGTTGCTCAAGAGCACACGAGGACGACAGGCAAAAACCCAAAAGCCAAATGTCCAGAACTTCTCCGCTCGATGCTGCTGGGGCAATGCAGGAGAAGTAAACCTGAGAAAGACAAAGCCTTCCTGAAACTGCCTCTGCACTCTACTGTCACTACTGCCCACTGACTAGGACAGACCTGGCAGTCTGTTTTATTTTTTATTATTATCGTGACTGAAAAGGGAGAGGGTCGTCACCATCTTTTCCCTAACCTAAGCACCTTATGGCTGCGATAAAGCTGTTCGAGGCGGCAGGGATCAGCTGCCACCAGCACAGCTGTTCTCCAGCAGGTCCTGGGGAAGCGCATCCCCGGCTGCCCTGGGCTCCCGGGTCCCCGCACCGGGCGCTGCCGCCGCCCGTGGCCACATGCCCGGCCAGAGAGAGCCACAGCACCGGGGCAGTGACCCCACGCCGTGTGAAGCCGGTTCCCGCTGACTTTTTGGGGGAGCTTTTGCGGATCGCGGTGACGATCACGCCCTCACGCCCAGAGTGTGAGGCGAGGCAGCGCTGCAGCTCTGCCCTTATCCCGGGACAGACACGAGCAGCCCAGGAAGCGCTTCAGCCCTGCCCGCTCCCCGCCTTCCCCGCCCGGACAGACCCTCCGCTCCCGCGGGGCCCAGCGACCCGCCGGGGGCTCCGGGCACTGCGGGGACTCCGGCAGCGGGGGAGCGCTCCCGGGGCTCGCTTACCACTTGCGGCCCGCGGCGCACCGGCACCGTCCCGGTCCGGGCTGTGCCGTGCTCGGCTAGGCCGTGCCGTACCGTGCCCGGCTGTCCCGCCCCGCCCCGCCGCGCCCGGCCCGCACCTGCCGCGTCAACCTCGCCGCGGACTGCGCCACGCGCGCCTCCATCCTCGGGCGGCCGGAACCGGGACTGGCTCCGCGGAACCGGAAGGCGGCTGGAGCGGCGCGGCCGCGGCGGCAGCGCCCCCCGGCGGCGGGGAGGACCCCGGCGGGGCGGGAGCTTTCCAGCCGGGAATGGTGCCCTGGGAACCCTGGACAACCTACAGCGGGAAGGGACGGGAAAAGAGAGAGCGGAGAGGGAAGGGGGAAGGGAAAGGGAAAAAAGGGAAAAGGAAAAGGGAAAAAGGAAGGAGAACGCAAAGCGCAGCGACGGGAAGAGGGACGGAAAGAGATGGGGAAGATGAAGAGGGAGGAGGGCACCCCCGCACCTCCCCCACTCTCGTTCAGTGTCACCAGCCAGCCCTCTCACAGGTGAAATGTCCCATCCCCAGCAGGCGGTACAAAGTGGGCACAGGGAATGCACAAGGAGGGAGGAAAACCAGCAGGTGACAGGACTCAAGGGAACGGCTGGAGCTGGGCCAGGGAGGTTTAGGTTGGATATCAGGGAAAGGTTCTCCCCCCAGAGGGTGCTGGGCACTGCCCAGGCTCCCCAGGGAATGGGCACGGCCCCGAGGCTGCCACAGCTCCGGGAGTGTTTGGAGACTGCGCTCAGGGATGCGCAGGGTGGGACTGCCGGGGTGTCTGTGCAGGGCCAGGAGCTGGACTGGATAATCCCTGTGGGTTCCTTCCACCCCAGATATTCCAAAATTACATAAAATGTGTCAGTTACAGCGTCTCATGTGACTTGTGAAAAGCTGTATGCTTCCAGATGGTGACAGGAAAGAACCTCCCTCAATTTAGGTGCCAAGGGATGAGAAGATTCACACAGGACAAAAAGGAAAAGGCAGGTTTGTCCAGAAAGGTCACTTTATTGGAAAAACCTAAAATGGACTTTAAACCTGCAGCCCTCCTCCCACAGCAGTGGTTTCAATGGGCTCCCCACATTACCTTAACAGACCCATTACAGACATGAGCTGCAGTACAAATGTTAAAAGTGCAAGTATTCTGAACTTCACACCTACTTTTATGACCTGGCAGGAAACACAAATGCTTCACAGCTCACAGAGAATTCGTTCACAGCACTTGGGAGTCCCAGCTGGCTCCCTGCATTCCCCACAGGGTACAAAATACATCACTCAGAGGAGAGTCCGATGCAGAACATCATAGAAGGTAGGGGTGAGGTTCCTTCAAATTTATTTTATTGCAGTAAAACCTCTAAAAGGTAGAGCTGTACAAAAAGTCTAAACAGCATTATTTAAGAATAACAGCACCTTACGCTGCATTTGTTCTTATTTAAAATTCTATTTCCCAAAAATACATTCCTAAATATACAAACTATACAATCTTGTCACTTTAATGCTGGTTTCTGTGATGATATAACTTTAACCTAAAAATCTTCAAAACATCCACATACTGACAAAAGCTCTAATATACAAATGCCTTGGTACCTTCATAATACCACATAAATAACTTCAAAACCCAAACTGCATTTGTCCAATTGTCCAGAAAGCAAATACTTTATGGTGATCACACATCGTCTGCAGAGAGTGTTGGGATGTTTATTCTTGGGCGTGTGAAAAATGCCATTTTCTCTCTGAAAAAGAGACGATCAGTTGTTAATGCAACAGAAATCTTGCCAGAAATATCCACCATCCACATGAGAATTTATCCCACCAGCTGTCCCTACAAGGATCAGATGTACATCCTCTCACAACGTACACCTTTGATTTACTTATCGGACATGAGGCTACAGTTAAACCCACAACACTGACACCTTAGCAAAAGGTAAGAAAGGCTTGGGGCTTTTTCCTTTCTGGGTGTGTTGCTTAGGGAAGAAAAGGTTTTCTGTGTTAAAGAATTTGTTGCAAGGTGGGGAATGACTTGGAGAGCTGCTGGTTGCTTTGATCATGTGCAGTGCTGCAACTAATTTCCCTCTCAGACCTTATACTTTGATATGAAAATACAGAAATTTTTATTTATGCAGAACAGTTAACTACTTCTGCAGAGATTAGTGTTAATCAGCATCTCAGTCATCCACAGAAAAATCATGGTAGCAGTCAGTTTTTCCTCCCCTTTACCTGTAATTACCTGAATGACTGTACTTCCAAAGGCTCCTTCCGACTCTGTCCTCGCAGCCTGTGGACATCCTTGGCAGCAGCTCTCATCATTTTATCAGCCTTGAGCTCACACTTGTGCTCTGGATTTTGCACCTAAATGAATAATGGAAAAGAGTTGTTCGTGTTTCCAGGAAGAATTATCCTAACTAATCTCCAAACACAGCAGTATTTCAGCTGCAGGTCTGAGGGGTTTGGAAATTGTTGACTCTGGAAATCACTAGCCACAGAAGCTAAACTGAAGCTTGTCAACTAACTTCTAATGGAGAGAGCTTTTTGTAAGGTCTCCTTCCAGCCTGTGGTAAGAATAATGGCTCCTGCCAAGTCTCTCTTTGTGTATCTTCTTGATAGATCTTTTAAGGCAGAAGATCAGCACACACTGCACCCCAAAGAGCAGCTCACACCAACTCCCTCCTCCACCTGGTGCCACCATACCTTGGTCTCTGCCTGGTGCCAGCAGAGGTGCCTGAGAAATCCCAGAGGCTGAGAGGGAGTCCTGTACACAGGGGATGGTGTGATGCAGAGTAAGGTAAGTGCCAACCACCACACACCACACCTCCTGCAGACTGGGAGGCCACACTTGGCAGAACAGATGGCATTTGTGACTTCTCGTATTTGCACCTCTGCTAGGGCAGGAAATGTCAGTGCTGGTAAATGCAGGGGCTCAGGCTAACAGCTTGATGGAGCCACATCTTGTCTAGAGTGACCAACAGTGCTGAGGCTTCACTTCCTAACTGTCCAAATAACCCAGTTTCCAAAATCACATTTCTCCAACAAGTGGAACAAAATCCCAAGGCAGGTATTACTCACTCGTTTCTCCACAAGCCTCAGCAGCAGTCGAAACCTCTCATCGTCCTTCACCCACTGCGGCAACTCCTTTTCACCCTGACTTTGAGCTTGTTCCAACTGTTCCTTCAGTTCCCTCAGCACTGAGATCTCCTGGACCAGCTGGTCGTGCCAGGTTTTTGAAGCCTGCAGGTCCAGCTCCAGGTCCAGCGAGGTGCGGATCAGGCGCTCTGTGCCGAAGGACTTGATTGAAGGCTGGAAAAGAAGCGGTGTATGAACACACTGAGCAGAACTGTCCCAACCACTCCACCCAGGAAGTGCCGAACACATGAGACCCATCTTTCCAGTGCTTCTCTTCACGCAAACCATCTCTCTTGATCCTGCTTTCCAGCATGTCTCAAGACAGATACCACAAACTCAAGGAAGTCTTATAGGTAAGTGTTTTGATTTCTGTGCTTCCACTCAAGTTCTTCCTTGGCAGCTTCTCCAAATCAAACAAGTCTTGCTTGCATACCTTCCTCCTAAGTTTAATGTCTCCACTTCAGATGAATCCACAGTGCTGCAGGAAACACCTGTGACTGCTTTTTTCAGTAACATATTGCCTTCTGCTAGTTTCAAACACAAGCTGTCCTAAGAAAACCATCTCCTTAGGAGTTTAGTGTCAGTATCCTGGGGGAATTTTAGTGATTGCCATCACAACTGGCACAGGGGTTCATTGCGTACCATGGCATCACTACAACAGGGTCACCTGAACATCTGAGACATTGTTCTCCTCATCTTCTTTCCCAGCTCTTCAAATTTATTATAAATACTTAAGAATGTCGTAACAATGAACACAACAAAACTGTTTATGCTACTTCTTTGAGAAGATGGAAAACACCAGGAACCATCTTCTTAAATTAATTGTTTTAAATGAGCTCCAGCTTAAACATTCCTGTCACATTCTGATGTATCAAAGAATCCTTGAGAGCTTCTCACACACAAAGAAAAGGTTGTGAATGAAAGCATGTGGCAACTGATTTATGTTTGCAAATTTTTCCTTTGAAACAGTTTTCAGGTTTTTGCAAGTGTCTGTGCTAGAGAAAAAAAAAAAGTGGTGATGTTCTTACCCGTTTCACTCTGACACTTCGTCTCTCCATTGCATTCCGAACAAAGGGGGGTTTTTTGGATAGTGTGGAACTGTCACTATCACTGCGATTCAGCTGAAAAGGAAGGTGAAAACCACAAATTTGTCATGAAAGAAATGCAAGCAGTGCATCCACACACTGTAAGCAAGACCAGAGGTTGTTGTAAGCAGAACTATGAAGTTTTGTGAAAGACAGAGAGCTGTCACCCCAGTATGAGTACCGAACATGCACTTGGCACAGCCAAATCCTGCCACAAGCCTTGAACTCTGTCCCTTTTTGGGAATAGGCTGTGAGGAAAGAGAGACACTAAGTTAGGGTATGAAATGGGACTCTACCCCACTGCTCCCCTCCTGTGCAAGTAACTAGGCTGGGCAAAACAGCCCAGAAAAATAAGCTCTAAGTAGCAATAGAATAGTAATAATAATAATAATAATAATAACAATAATAATAATAATAATTTCTAGTATATGTAAACCAAGGGACTATTTTATGAGAGATTTCTGTTTTCTCTAATCTGTGTTTTTCTATAACCTGTATTTTAAGCTAGTGGTGGAAGAGGCAGGTTTACCTGAAAGCTGTCCCCCTGGGTTTATCAGCTGAAAAGCTGCCATGTTACACACACCCAGCCTGTCTTCTTTTGTGATTGTCTGTAGACCCTTACAAAAAACTCAGCTCAAGCTCAAGAGTTCAATTCCCTTCTCATGTCCCTTCTCAAAGCTGGGCAAGGAGGGGAACAGGCATTGGGATCTGCAGGTACTGGGACACAGCACCTGTGCCACCCAAGCACAGGACACTGCTGCAGATTAAGGAAGGTTTGTTCCTCTGGGAGCACTGCCTCTGAACCAGAGAGAACCTGCACAGCAAATCTGGCTCAGCTGTATCAAGAGCCTGCCCACTTGGGACAGGTCATGTGTGATAAAAGACAGTGCTGGCTTGGTTGCCAATTCCACTTAAAAGAGGAGGTATTTATAGTTTATTCTGACCCTCAATTCAGGAAATAATTGTGAACAAACATTTCAAAGCAGGGGAAGTGACATCTGACCCAACACATGGCCTGTTCAGTTACCTTCAGACAAAGCACACTTTGACTTTCAGGTTTCCACAGTTTTTTTGCTGATACTATCAGGCACTTACCTTTACAATTCTATCAAGGTTTTATGTTCACCTCATCTAAAATCAGGTGGGCACAGCTCACTCAGTTCAAGTTAGCACAGAACACTTAAAGCAGCAGGAAACTGTTTAATATGCAGCTTATTCATCACTGTCTTAGAGCAGCCCTTCCAGGTCAGTTTGGGCATCTCAGCAAGCTGCATGTACCACAAATATATGTGCACATATGTATCTGACAAGTTTGTGCTTAATACTGCTAGTTCCAAGGTGAGGACAGAGCAGCTTCTGAGGTCAGAGGGGAAGAGAAGAAAGCACTGTTGGGTTTCTGTAAAAAATTCAGACTGAGTGAAAACAAGCACTTAAAAGCTGAGGATTTAATTTTCCTTACCCGACACACGTACTGACTCTGTGGTCCTGGTGAAAATGTTTTTGAGCGGATGATGGTGCTACCCCTGACAAACTGAGTTTGGGGTGGATTTGCTGCTCTTTTGTCTTTTGGACGAACTACAGTTGAGGACTGTGCAAGGCTCTCTGTGTTGGTCTCTTTATCCACCTGAAAGACACACAGTGCAGGGTAAATGCCAACTTTCCATCGTGCCCAGGGCACACCCAGGGCTGTCTGACAGGGACCTGTGCGATGTCTACACTTGTTGCATTCAAACCCAGATGATCTCCAGCCTTTCTCATGCAGGGTGTCCTGACACTTGGCTGCTGGAGCTCTGCTGCATTAACTGCATTGCTCCCCAAGGGCTCTGCATCTGCTCATTGCTGTACAACACAATTTATTCCAATGGGCTTTGCCTGTGGATCCAGCACATCACTGTGACCTGGCAATCCCACAGAGAGCAGGGATGATTTTAAAGACCATTATTTTACTTGCTGTACATCTGCAGCAAAGATCCAAATCGATGTATACAGCACACCTCTGTTTGACTACAGCTACATTCAGAATTAAACAAGGTAAAAAAAACCACTGTCACATTAACGAAAACAGTTTTCAGCAGCAGCAAAAAAAGGCATGAAATGGTGCTGTACTAACTGTGGGACAAAATGGTCACATAGAGTTATTTACAGGAATCTCAGGTAGATAAACATGTAGTCATCAATGGTAAACTTTCAAATAACTGCTGTAGCCTTGCTCAGCTCAGGAACAACTCAGCCAGCTGAGCAATGGGAAGCTTAACACATCTTTGTGTTCCAAAGGCCCTTGACTGTACCTTAACTGCTATTTCTGTGTGCAGCTGGGAATTCAGACTTTCTTCTGTTTCCCACAGCGATTTTCCAGCACAGAATTCTTCCTCCTCCTCTGCTTCATTTTCACTGATCTCATCCTGTTCTTCCAGATCAGGAACCTCTTCATCTTGCCTGAAAGGAACAGCTTTGTTATTGAACTGGCCTGTTGTGGACCATACTCTGGTGCTGGAGTAGGAGGTACCTCCTATAAGCTGCTGGACAGAAACATGTCCCCAAGGCAGCCAGTTGTACTTGGCAGGCCCTGTAGCCACTGAGATTACACAAACACAGGCTTAGGAAGGAGAGAAGCTGCACCAGAAGACAACATTACAGCCAAAAACTTCATCGTGATCTGGCTTCCAAAGATGCAAGCTGAGGGTTCAGCCATGTGGTCTGAGCTTAAGGCGAGTGCATCCTGAGGGGAGCTCAGAGGATGCCATTAATCTTAGTTTAAAAGTGTTACTGGACAGAATTGAAGCATTGTTTTAACACCCTTTTCAGCTCCTTTGAACTCACAGCAGGCTTCTCCACAAATCCCACTGGTCAGGCTTGCTTTCTATTTCAAATGTTGCACTTCTTTAAGGAAATCTGAATCTGAACCATATAAAGAACAGCCACATTAAAATGCAAGCAAAGCCTTGCACCATAGAGTGGAGTTTTCAGGACATCCATAGAAGACTGTACAAATAACAAAATTAGCATAGTGCTACTGACGATTTTCAACATTTATCAGCTTTGTTCTCATTTTCTAAGCACAACCTCCAGAACAGAAGAAACAGGATTTTTCAAAACAGAGAAAGAAGCAGCCTCCCACAGCTCAGTATCATCTGCTTTCTCCTCTGCACCCAAATGCTCTGATCACAACAAGATGGTGGATGCCACCTACCAGCTCTCTCCACTAGTTAAAGTGCTTCTGCTTTCCTCCAGTTTCTTCTCCACAGCTTCCAATTCAACAGCTGTCTGCTCTAGGAGTGCTGAGACAGAGTCCTGAGGAGAGCAAGAGGCTTCTTGTGAAGAAATGACTCTCACAGACTGCAGAGTGCCCAGCCTTTGTGGTGAGAAGAGCCCCAGAGCAGCCCCCTGCCCCACTGCACACCAGAGCTCAGTGCAGCCCCGTGAGCACAGCTGGCCCAGCTCCCCCAGCACGTGTGTGCAGCTCCAGGCTGGGCACCTTCTGTGCCCTGCAAGTGCAAACTCTATCTCCATTTGCCCAGCAATGGGAAGTGCCTGGTGGGCAGAAAGGCAGGAGCTCACACATCACTATCACCCCACCATGTACCACATCCCTTAGCTTCCTGAGGGGCACATTTCTGGAAGTATTTAGCCCAGGACAAGGGCATATCTGGAATCAACAGTTACTTATTTCATTGCATTTAACAACATGTTCAAGTTGTAAATACAAACACATCAGCCTTCACTTCTCCTCTATTGTAACAGCCACACAAACCCTCTTGCTAGTACTGTGTAGAAGAGATTTGTTTGATTTAAGCAGTTATTCTTACTGTTTTTTCAGTGCAGGGTACTTCAGAGTGGCTGTTTCCTTGTTTACTTTTCCTGTTCTGCTTCTGCTGATATTTATAACTAAGAAGGTTATACCAACGGGTTGATTTCTCTCCGGATCTACATATTTCAGCAAGGCTAATTTGTGCTCCACCCTATGGAGAGCAAAAACACAGTTTCAGTGTAATATTAAAATGTACAACTACCATACCAGTCAGAAGAAATCAGAGTGAAAATCCAGGACTGCTTGATTTTGGAAAATGACAAAAATTGCCTGTTTATCCCATTTCAACACTAGTAATGCTGGATGTTAATCCTTTTTAGCATTGTCTAGGGCTTTCAATGTAAGTAGCAAGTGTTTCACTACAGCTTCAGTGTATAAATCCAGAAGTATGAACAGTGCTACTGCAGCAGGGATAAATTACAGCCAGAGGTTCAAAGAAAAAGGAACAGGAGAGGATGACTCCCTTTCATGAAATTTGCAAGGCTGACAAAAATCACTGCCCAAACCCAGATGTTTTAGCTTTGTATATTCCATTTCTCTTCATCTGCCTTGTCATTTTTTACGGCATTACATTTAGTACACAACCTGATGCATCCAAAACCAAAGTAATTGGTTCTCAATTACAATACCTTAAGTGCTTCAAAAAGGGAGAAAAGTAGTTAGACATCAAATCATGAAGGAGAAATAATCTAGTGGTCTGACAAGGTAGTTCTGTAACACAACATTTATCTCATAATTATTTTTCCTGATGAAACTTGTCATTGCAAAGAACGCTGTGGGGGAGAGACCATGCAGTTTAAGATTATCAGGAAGACTTTCACAGAAATTGCCATACTCCAGAGTGTACAATCGTGTCTAATTAAAAAGAGGAAACAAACACAAAGTTATTAAAATAGAGCTGGATACTCACCAAACATTCTTCAAGGTGAGACTTATCTACAGTGCAAACATCGACTCTCAAAGTCTTCTGGCGCAGAGCCGGATAGGAGATGGAAACCCAGAACACTTCATTGAACACAAGATTGTCTGCAGCCTCCACCGGCCTGGTGCGGAACAGGCAGCTCGTGCTCTCCGAGCAGGGCAGCACAGCCACGCGGATGTTCCTGTGGAGACAGCACTGCACTCAGGACTCCCCTCCACATGGGAGCTCCCCCCACAAACCCCTAAGTGAAAGTCATCCTAAGCTCTCTGGACACTGCTGTCCTTTCCTGTTCTTCAGAGTAGCAGTCAGCTGAGGAGAAAGGAACATCTCGTCACAGCATCAGAGATGTGAAGTGGCACGAGTTGCCACAGACTTCATCCTTCTGAATCTCGTAATCAGACATCATGGGATCCTGTTTTACATGGCTGTTTACACTGTGCAGCCTGTGACACTGCTCATGCCCTTCTGTAGGTAGGAACTGCAAAAACGAATCAAGTTTTTCTCAGCTTATTCAGCACACAGCTGAATTTAAAGACCTTGTGCTTGGAATGGTCTAGCAGTAGCTGCACATTTTCCCAGTCCTGTGTAGGTGTCCAAGGAGCTCTGCAGCAGAACAAACTCCCCATTCTCTACTCGATGCAAGTACTCGAGGCACTGCTACAATTAAGAACCTCACCAGCCAGTGCTAATTCCAGGCAAGTCTTTTCCTAGCAAATACAGACCTTTGAGGAAGAAACTGCCCCTTATTTCAGTTTACAGATTTATTAGTTCGTAAGTGTCATCACGCGATGTATAGAAACATTTCACGAAGGGTAAATTTTTAAGAGTGTCAAAAATCATAAGCTAATCTCACTTTCATTCTCATTGGGATCCAATACAGATTTATTAAGTGTGTTTATTTTACCCACTTACACTTTTTGATCTTGTTGTAACAGAAGTGCGGGAACATTACTCAGCTGGATGACCAGTATTGCAAATTGTTTATTTTTGTCATCATATCTGAATTGGAAAGACACAGAAAAGCATTATTATTAGAGAAGTCTGCCTTGGACTCCATGGATGAGTATGAGTAACACAAACAACACTAAAAATTTATAAACAAGACAACACTATAATGGGACCATGAGTTGCCCATAGTTTAAAACCAAGCCAGTTCTATATTACATGAAGTTTTGCTACCACAACATCCAGAACTTGAGAATTCAGATACAATGGACAGCAATGATATATGGTATTTAAATATTAAAATCAGCCTAACAACCATAGGGTTTTTTTGGTTTAGTTTGGGTTTCTTTGACAAGTCTATTAATTGCACTTACCTCATTGCAATTTGCACTTTGGCTGTTCCAACTGCTTCTGTATCATCACTGTCAAACACCATCACTTCTGACACACATGGTCTGAAAGGAATCAACGACAATTAAGGATTTGTTTTGCCTCTTATTGAAGTGTTTGCATTTAGGTGATACAAGATCTTTTCCCTTCCATTCAGGGGTTGGGTGTATGGATTTTGTAAAATGAGCAGCTAAAAGAAAGCCCATTTAAGAAGTAAGTGCAATCAGCCTTAGAGGTATGTATTACAGTGCTTATCAGCAGAAAGTCATATGTTTTCCCTCTTTACTGCCAAAAAAAAAAAAAAAAAGCCACACAAAAGACTGCAAAAATAAGGCAGTGGGGGATTTTTAAAGGGTTCCCTTGACTGGTTTTTAGTAAAAGTGGCTGACTGCCCAGCAAGAGAAATACGACTTAACAACTGCAATCCTGTCCTGCATCATGACAGCAAAAATTCTCAACTTTTATTAGATTTAAGTAATTCCTTTGTTTCTTTAAGAAATCAAACTTTCTTAAGCACATTGAAAGTGACAGAGTACACTAACTGGCCTTGCTGGAAACAGCTATTCTGCATCATTTCCCTCCCAATGTATTCCTCCTCCACAGTTTTATGCACTGAAAGTCCCCAAAACTACATTCACTGTCTAATTGACCAAAAGGCTATGGTGTAGCCCATGAAAACAGGATTAGCATTCTTCTAAGTGTTTTCCATATTACTGCTTAGCCCTCTCTTGCATTTTTGGTACATTCCAGCTGCAGAGGATGGCTCATCCCAGCCTCGCCGTTTGGACAGGCACCAAAATGACACTGTAAGCACCTCAGGGGTTGGGAAGTTGATAACCCAAATAACACTAACACCAGACATGTGAGTGTTCATGGGACGCCTTCTGTAATTGTCCCACTCCCCTCTCCACAGAGCTCCCTACCCCACTGAGGGGACACAGGGGCCCTGGGACACCCAAATTGTCTGACTGCTTGAGCCCAGGAGCTCTAATGCACAGAAGCATTGCACTCCCTTGTCAAAGTGAATTGTGCTGTAAACATAAAAATTACTCATTTATCTAGAGAATTAATGAAGGTAACTAATGACTGGGAATCTGAGATGAGCGATTTTCATCTCTACAGTCGTGCTTTGCAACTAACGACCCTATAACTCATCTCAATGCTAACAAAAACAGTAGGAAAACCCATGTTAGATGCAGCCAAACCAGGTACCAGTAAGATCAGTACCTTCCAGTGAACTTTTGGACAAAGCTCCCACAGACAATTCTGAAAGCCAGCAAGAGCAGTGACTCCCAGCTGTGCCCTTAGTGGGAGAAGTCCTGCAGGCCTCACATGCTGCTCTTGCTCCAAGCACTTGGGACCTGCATCACAGCATATACACATCCATGGGGCAGTTCAAGGTGCTCCTGCTCTCTTCCTTAAACATCCCAAAGTCCTCTCATGCTGACTGAGGGCTGTCACTGACTGAGAGGAGGGGAGCTTTACACCTGCCAGATGGCTCCGCTCCACCTGCCGAGGCAGCAGCCACAGCTTACCAGCACCTTCACAACCACGCCAGCTGTTCAAACAGCTCTCTGCGAGCTTGCTTTCAGCTACTTCTATTATGGGAAGCATAGGTCATTTTGATAATCAAATTCAACCTGCTCATAGTTTATTCAGTAGTATTAAAAAACTGAGATTGAGAACTTTAGCCACCGAATTACAAAAAAAGGTCATAACCAGCAGTATTTCTGCTGACTTTTGTGCAAAGCTGAGGCATTGGCTTCAGCCTAGAGCGAGATCTGATGTCTACCTTTGTACAGACGCCTCGTACACCCCGCTATCTCCAGCAACAGATTCATCAGACACTGCAGCTGACACACCTGCCACCTTCAGTGCCGTCCCTCCAGCTGGATTTATACCTGTCAGAAAAGCACAGAGGAAAACCAAAAGCAGGTGTTAATGAAAACAAACTGTCTGGATAAGCAGCAGCTTTTCTTCTTATCCTCCCCTTGAACTGCATTTTATCCCCCACCCAGGTATTGTTAGGCAACAGCACAGTTCTGACGACAGAGAGGACACAGGTAGGGCAGGCTGAGCTCAAAGGCTCAAGTGAGGGAATGTGCCCAACTGCCCTGGAGAACAAAAAGTCCTGGGAAAACGGGAGGAATAGTCTGTGTGGTGGAGGTGACAGCAGGGTTTCACTGCACAGTCAGTGCCCATTTAATCCCTGGGCCCTGCAGCAGTGTGAGGGCTGAGGTTTCACACAGGTTGTGCCGACTGTGTTACAGCTGTCTGCCCTGGCACCTTTCCGGCTAGGGATTCTTGCAGGCAATGCCAGGGGAGGCTTCCAAAGCCCTGGAAGGGCAGGAAGGTACCCATGAGATGATGGGCAATGTGCAGCAGCAGCAGAACTTCTAAATTCTAGTGATCTTATGAATATGAACCAATAAAGCAGCTCCTACTGCAAGGCACCCTCAGTAGGGAGCAGTCGTTCTGCTCCCAGCCACCCAGGGAGCAGGGGCTGGGCAAGCACTGCTGGCCAAGCTCTGGCCAGGCATGGATTGTGTAGAGATCTATATCCCACCCAGAGAACTTCTATCAAGTTTAGCTTCAAGAGGGCAACAGCAAAAAAACACCACCCGCCTACCCCTGAACCCAAAAGGTTTGGGTACACAGGATGAAAGGCAGGTCCGCAAAGACCACGTTAACTAGCTGAATATGGAGAGAAAAAGAGATTATAGGATTTAAAACTGCAGACACATGCAGGAATACAGGGAAAAGGAGATAGGGAAGAGAAACCAAGAAGGTGAAGCAAGGAGTTTTGCACAGAGGTGTTATCTCACATAAATTTCTTGTGCTACAAAACAGGGAAAGATTTGTCCCTGGAAACCTGCAAATTCTGCATCTTTCCACTTGAACATTTCTGTGGAGAGAAGCTGCAGCCAAGAGTCTGGAGAACTCCATCTGCCAATGTGGTTAACAAGTGTTGGGCTGTACCCAGCTCTTGGCTCTCCTCCTCTGCCAGGGATGGAGAGACCTGCTCCAAGAGCGAGGAGGTGCCATGTGTCACCCTGGGAGCAGCTGGAACCCCACAGCAGCAGAGCAATACACTCCTCTCCAATGGGCTTTTGTTTGTCAGAAGTGGCTCTTCTTTTCCACAGAGTCAGAAAAGCACATGACCCCAAACCAATATATGCTTTCCATGCGTATTTTCTTTATTACAAAGCACATTTGGGTTTTGGTTGTTTTTTTGAGGTTTGAGTTTGTTTTTTCAGGTTTTTTTTGTGTTGTTTTCTTCAGTCTCACAAAGCCACTTAAAGAATTAAAACCAGCTTTGAATAAACTGGTGGAAAAGTGTGCAAGGGTTATGGAATACCATAAGGACTTGTAAGCCAACAGTAGAGGGTGCTACAGGTAACCCCAAACCTTTGAGACACCTGTGCCATTGGGGCCCATTTATCCACGGATTTTTGGACACTACCACGGAAGGGCATTTCTCATCTTGGTACTCCCATGGAACCATTGGACAGAAATAGAATGTCCAGACCTTTTTCCCAGAGGCCAACCCTCATGAATAGAAGTTAGCACCTGTAACACAATGTCTCAGTCATTAACTGAAACAAATGGATCCATTTAATACTGGCATTCCAGGTTCAATCCATCCTCCCTCCTGCCCTGTGCCAAGGCCAGGTCCCTGCAGTGCTCTGGATCACAGGCTGTGCTGGAGCTATGTGGGCAGGGTCAAAAGTCTTTCCTCAATGCTGCTTCGTACTCCTAGTCCATGGTTTTAATAAGAGAATAACTTCTTCCCCACTGGCTGCTTCCTGAATCCAGTTCTTTGGAGGTTTACACACCAAATGCTGCTCTGGGAATCCCTCCACACAGGACTTGCTCACTGGGAAAGACACTGCAGGTTGATCTCCACACACCAAACCTCTCCTTCTCCCTCAGTTCCCAATGCCACATAGTCATTTCAACCCAGAGTCTCATTTTTGACCATTTCCCCTCAGCACCTCTGGGCCAAGGGGGTGAATAGAGAAAGTGCACAGCAATGAAGTGAGTTCTGTATAGCAGAGTGCTAAAGTGTAAACCTGAATAAAGATGAAAGGTTCCCTGAAAAGGATTCCAGACATCCCCTTCCTCATTGGTTTTACAGGAAGCTAAGCCCGGCAAGTCTTAAACACTTTCATGCAGCAAATTAACACAAAATTTGGACTTTCAGTTTTTAGCCTTAGGTCTCTGAAGAGGTATCACACTAAAAAGAAAGTTTATGGAAGAGTTCAGAGCTGATTCTGATGCTTAAAACAGTCTACCTGAAATAGAGGCCAAGACAAAGTTAGGAGAGTAAAAAGTGGACAGATTTATGAACGGCCTTTAGGTACATCCAAGGCAAACAAAGCCCCCTCGTGAGGCTACACCCAAAATGGATGCTGGGTCACGAGCTCCTCATCCTTTACAAGTTGTGTCATATTAACATATTGGCCCTTAATTCTCCTATCGCACCCTTAAGTGATGACATTAACCACCCCCAGGCCTGCTCCCCCCAGTCCACTGTTATTTACATATTTTTCAGGCTCTAGGGGCAACGAACGTGTCCTTGGATTTCCATTCAGAGGAACTATTTTGGCTAAAGGTGCTGGCAATAGAGGTTTTAGCGTTTTATATGAAGCCCAGAACTACACCAAAGCTACAAATACACGAAAAATAAAAACTAGAAATTCTTAAGGCATCAACTCAACTCTCCTCCATCTTTCCAAGCAGGTGGATAACACTGCCTGTGTTTTTTCACCTTTTTTTTCACTCATATCAAGAATTTGAAGCTTGCTTTTCTCTTCCTGCCATTTTCCCTTCCATGGGCTCTCCAGGACACACCATGGCAAGGCCTTGAAGAGCCATGTCATGCACTGTCTTCACATCCAGACCATTTAATCAGAGAATGCTGGACTCTGCCACATCCCAGCTTTTGCTATTAGTTTCCCCTAAATTGCTCAGGTATTCTTCAGAGAATGAAAACCTTACTTCACTCTCAAAGGTAGCAGAGGTTCTGCTTGAACAGAAAGAAGCAGCAAAGCCCTCAGAGATATTGCTCAGCTCTGCTTACAGGACATGTGAGCATGCTTTGGCCAGGACTGACCACCCCAGATGCAGCCCCTGCATTTCGGGTGTTACACGGAACCTCCACCCCCAAAATGCCTGAGGAGTAAAATCTCATCTCGTTATTGCCCTGAAATAAACTACTTATGGTGATTATTTTGTCTGCTGACTGGCTAACAGCAGTAATCACTTAATCTGCTTAACACCTGAGCTTTCACTTTAACAGCCTTGGCAAATCTTGAAGAGCTAAAAGGTTAAAACTAATCAGCGCCCAGTTTCAATAAGAATAATTAGTGTTTCCTACTCAAATGCATAATACCTCTTGCTTGCAGGAAAATGGTAGCTCAAAGGGGAAGATTTGCACTTGTGTTTTTTATTGTGTTTTAAATTGTGTCAGCCTTCTTAATGCAGAAGGCAGTGATAACATGGTACTGGTTCGCTTTATTCACACAGGCTGTTCAATAATCCTATGAAAAACAGAAACAAACTCTACTGCTGCTTCACAGGGCTATAGCTTGCAAGTTTATATTGCCTGTAATGCTCTTCCTCACTGCAGCTACAAATCCAGTCCTTTTCCTCATTGGATTTAACCCAACCACAGTCACAAGGGCTTCAGACAGGCCCTAGCACTCTGCCCTGGCTGTGCCAACTGCTTTCCATCCGCTTCAGCCCATCCATTCCAAAAAAGGATGAACCCTTCCCACCCACCAACAAGCCATATGCATATATGAGAACATCCACGAACTTGAAATGTCTTCTTTTATCATGCTCACAATCTAAACACGTTTTTGTTGCTAAGAGACCAAAACAGCAGAATTCAAGCATAGCCTTGACAGGCCTGCTCAGCTCAAATTAATAAATTCATTGCCACTGATTTACTGGGAACCAGAGCAGTATCTTATGCGCACCAAGGTGGTGGGAAGGGATTATTATTACAATTTGTTAACTATTAAGCTAAATGGCTTTCCCAGCCCTCCTTAAAAGCTTGGCCAAAAACTTTCCATCAATACGGTACTCTATGTCTCCCAGACCCAAAACAATAGATGACATTCTGAATAGTTCAGTGCCAAATCAAACCAGGAATCCCACCACAACCGTTTATGTTTGCACATGAAATCCCTGTGATTTGTGTACACATGCATCTGTGTACAGTCAAAACACACCTAAATCAGTCTCATGCAAGACTCATTAGATCAGTATTTTTCACGTACAAATTAGAATACCAACCTTCCCTCCCAAACAAGACAGAACACAGAGTTGAAAACATTTTTCAACATAAAGATAACAGGATGACAGACAGGTTCTGAAATGCTTCTCAATGCTTTATGAACTACATTAAATATGAATGCATGCAGTGCATGCAAATCTTTTCTTACCATACCTTGACCTAGATGTTTATCTCCTGCTCGAGGCTCTTCCAGTCTACAGTTGCCACTCCCAGTGTTTAGGGTGAGTTCTGACAGATTTGCACTTATCTCTGCATCATCAAAATCCATATGGCTTGAAAAGGCATCGCCAGTTAGGAGTGGGTCTATCACCAGTGGAGAGCAAGGTGGAGATGGAGACGAGAGAGATGACCTTGGGGACAGTGATGTCATGGATTTGGGAGTACCGGACAAGGACCTCAGAACCTGCATGCGGCTTGTGGTATCTGCTTTTTGAGTTTTCGCTACTTCATTCTCGTGAATAGTGGTGATACAGCCTGATGGCCTAAACCCAGTGGCTCCTTCTAAGAGCAAGTCAAGCTTGCTTTGATATTCTGAGTCCAACTGCTCCAACTGCTCCAACTGCTCCAGGTGCTCGTAGTAGAGATCAGTGAAACTGGCTGAGGTTGATGAATCCTGACTGGAGGTGGCAAGAGATCCTCTGCTAGATGCAAGAGAACCAGGGCTGCTGCTCGAGGAGAGGGAAAGCATGCTGGTGGAGAGACTGAAGGAAACAAGTCAGAAAACCATGACACTGTATCTTCCAATGTCTCATGAAAACATTGCAAGGTCACCACAGCTCTAAGCCCACAGGGTTTTGCTTTGTTAGCTCAGGCCACACGCATTAGTCCCCAGAGCAATCCAGAACCACAGTCTACACAGCAGAAACAGTGGGGTCACTGCTCAGTAAAACAGCATCAATCATACACATTTTTCTACTCACCATATCAAACACCTAAGAGTCCTGGTTTAGGATGGTCTAAGGACCAGTTTCAAACCAATTAAAATTAGTGACATCCCCCTCCTCCCGCACCTCTCTGGAAAATATCTATGGCTCCTGTTAATCTCCAAAGCAGACCACAAAAACCAGCAAGGCCCATGCAAGAAGATGAAGTTACTGCAATGAACTGTCTGACCATATGGAAATTTTCTTCCATTTGCCTCAATCTTGGACCTGCAGCCAAAAGGCAATATCACAGCTGCCTGGAACTGGCCCTCAGAGATCACAACAGCCAGCAGTTCCCAGAAAGCTGGCAGGATTTATCCATGTGAAAGACTGCTACATGGAATCCAGGGCCAAGAGAGCAAGGGAAAAAGTTGGGGCTGGGCTGTGAAATCAATTCACATGCCTTATTTATCCCTCGAGTTCTAGGTTCAGAACATAACTGACAACAAAATTAATTTGAAGCAGGTGTTGAATAGAAGTCTGTTCAGATGAAGAAGTCCAGACAGCACAGCAGTTTTCTGCTCAGGAGACCCAACAAATATTCTAGTAGTGACTACAACATGTACCATCTCTAGAAATTCCATTTAAATCAACACTCCTGCTCTGCATGTTGAAGACCTTGGTCATTATAGACCCTCACTTCAGATAGAAATTAGCTTTTGAAAAATTTCTGACTATATGTATGTGGCTTAAGTTGCCACACTGAAAAACAGTGAGATATTAATAAGCCTAATAATCCCTTATTTATTATTTATAGGGTAAAAGTTGGAAGCTACATTTGTATAATTATGTCCATGATCTTATGAGAAAAAGACAAGTATGCTGTATTTAGTGTAATTTTGGCTGAAGATGTCTTCTGCATTTGTGTGACAGATGTGCACTGCATCACATTTGTTCAAAAAAGCTTTTGATAGATGATTCTGCATATTGGCAGTATATATACATCTCTTGAAGCCTAATGAATTTACAGCTTTTCTGTGTACTTTATTATGAAAGGGAGGGGGTTTAAATTAATCTTTTCCTTATCAAAAACCTGGGTTTAACTTCCTTTTGTGCGTGCCTTTGAATGCCAGACATTTTGCATTATGGGGTTAATAACAAACACTTATTCTTATGAAGGAGCATGCCAAGAACACTGGGCACATGGTTAGGAAGAAATTAGTTTCACATGCTTCTTGGTCACCTCAAAAGATCCCTAATCAGCTAGGTGAAATGAAAATATGATGCATTTCCACTGCATAAAAGCCTCACAGATAGCTATTCTCCATGCTGGCTTATTTACATGTCAGTCTTGCACTATGATTTCTTTCCAGTCTTTTCGGTGTCATCTTCACAAAATGAAACAGAATCCAAGTGGAGCAGAAGCTACAAACAGAGCAAATTCAGTACACACTGGTAGGAAAAAACCTCAACCAACCAAAAACCCCACCTAACTTTCTTGCTATCAGAATGGTAAAAATACAGTTTTAGCAAAATGATTTGGCCTTACTGCCTGCAGTCATGCATTAGTCTGGAAATAGCAATCCTGTGTTCTTCCAAAACTAGAGCCTGAACTAGAAGCCATTCTTTACACCATAGGAACCACAACAGATGCAGAGATATCTCTTTATATTGTCTACATTGCAAGCAAGAGCACACTTGGAATTACAGAATCATTCTCATTCATACATTAAGGTGTAGTTGCACTAGTAAGATTCACTCCACTTGCTGTGTGTTAAGCTGTCTTTAACATACTTTATTAATGTAATACTTCAGCAATTCAAACTTCAGTGAAAATATCTCAGCTATCCCTAGTCACCTAAATATTACTGAAATAGAAAGGACTGTGCAAACTCCTGCTGTCACACAGAGGCACAATCACGAGGCTGTTCAGTCCATTGAAAAGCCCCCATCTAAACTGATGTATGATTCTAAGGCTTCTCCTTCCACTGACTACACAGGGGCCTGAGGTCACTACTGCAACTGAAAGGCCTTTTAGCCCTCTCAGTTGGGAGCTGAAATTGTTAGCAGAGAAAGGCAGTGGCACAATGTGCAGCAAAAGCAGCCACAGCTTCTGGAAAGGGTCACCTACCTCTTCAGCTGGGTGTGCAACATGGCAACCAAACGTGTGGTTTCCTCCAGCTCTCGGACCAGCTGATTTCTTTTGCTGTTCAACTTCAATCTAAGTGAAGATCGAAGAAAGAGATGAGCTAAAGCAGCATTTGCAATTTTAAATTAGGAGTAAAGGAAAAATCTATGTTTTTTTTCTGTGAAGTCCTACAAAAGTTGATAGGAATACACAGGACAGAGTTTGGCCAAGATGGGTAGGTGTTTACAATCTTCAGAAACTTTTAAAATGCAGACCTCAATCAGGAAAATGTTCACAACAGAAGAAAATAATTACAGCTGGTACCATAAAAGTTCATGTCTCTGGGATCAGGCCTCGAAAGAGTTGGGCAGATTTTACTCATTATACACTACTGCATTCCTATAGTTACTGTACTAATAAAAGTATAAATGTCTTAATTTTCTTTCACTAAAGTCTATGGATGATTAAGGGTTACTTGATTTAGTTATTAAACATCTCATTACAGCTTTACATTATTTGCTTTATCCACATCTCAGCTTTATTTCCTACCTGAATTGGTTTGAGACAAACACATGTGCACTTGGGTGCTTCACCCTAACTGAACAGGCCTCTGGACACAAAATCCTTCCCCATAAAAGTGTTATTTCTTTGGCACTCTAGAATGTGACCATATTCCCAAAAATCCCAAATGAAGGTGTTCACCTTATGGCAAGACCAGCAACATTTGTCAAACCACAGATACTTCAGGCACGTAGAAGTCTTACAGCTGAAACATTAACATTTTTTTCCAGCATGATAAAACCATGAAAAGCCTATGCAGAAAAACTGGTGTCATGTGGACACCGACCATGTAGAAGAAATGAAACTGCAGAGCCAAAGTGAGAGTGAATGCAGTGTGCCTACTCCACACGTGTTCAAGAGACTGCAGCTACTTGAAACACTGCCGAGCCACCCACATTAATATATCCAGACTGTGAAACACCTGTAGGCAATGCCTAATGCAGTATTCATCCTCACTGTACATCCCCGTGAGATTTCCCCCGGAACACAGGTAAAATTAGGGAAGAAAGTTGGCATTTTTTTCAGCTAGTTTAGATTCACGGGATATTCCCTGCAAGCCCCACAGCCCTGTCAAATACCAGATCCTACAGGAATCACATACAAGGATGCTCAGAACAAACAGCAAATTTTAAAAATTTAAAATTCCATCTGCTGACATTTACCAAGGCCCAGACTGCACAGCAAGCGTAGAAGCTGCTGTGAGGTGCTGGCTGCATACAGAAATGTTACACTACACTAACACTACACTGGGCTATTGTGAGCGTTTTTTACATTCCCATCAAGGATCCATTATAGGAACAACCACCTTTCCCCACGAGGACAGGGTGGGGAAGGTGGGGTGCAGGTGGGCTGTTTGGAGATGATTTCAGAAGCCTTCTGTGCAGTGTCCTGGGAAGGCCAAGGCACTGCTATGGGCAGTCAGCCAGGGGATGTTGGTGCTTGCTCCCAGTCACCTCTTGTCCATCAAGGCACTGCCCTGTGCCCACTGACCTACCTCTCAGTGAGAGCTTTGCTCTGAGTGTCTCTGGCAGCCTGAAGGTCTTCCTCCAGGCGCCTCCTCTCTGTCTCCAGTCTCTCCACCTCTCCTCGAGTCCACTTTCTGGGGCTAATAAACCGCATTTCTTTTAAGAGCTCTTCCTTCTCATTAATGAGTATCAGACGATCCCGCTCAGAGTCCAGCACGCCAGGCCAGGCCTCGCTGTCAAGCTTAGCCAGTTGGATTTTCAGGTTTGCTATTCTGCAGGGAGAAAAAAAAAAAAGTCATTTCCCGAGGAGTGCCTGATCTCCTGCTCCAGACACACAAAGGTGGACCACAACCAACCACATCTTCCACTGCCCTGAGGAAAGCTCTCAGCTCTAGGACACTCCACCCTCATGTCCCCTTTACCAAAATGCTGTCAAGTGACACAATCCAAAAAATCAAGTGAGAAGCAGGGAATGGGAAGGGCAAAATGGGCTGGGACGAAAAAAAATTGAAAAGCTTAGAAGGCAAACAAGGAAAAAAATATTTTGCAAGATATTTGCAAAAATAATTCACCTAACTGAACACCAGAGAGTCATGGCATATGTGCCCCTTCATGTGATGAACTCAGGTTAATCCCTCACTTGGCTTTAGAAAATACATAAGAAATGGAAGTGAAATGCTGTACGTGCAAAATAATGACCAATATGCATCTCTCTTCGAAAAGGGCTTTGTGTTCTGGTGACAGAGTTAAACTGGGCACACCGAATAGCTGCAGCTACTAATCTGGATTCATCTTTCTAGAATTTGGTTCATGCTACAGGAGTGCAGAGGCTGGTGTGTGCTTCCTTCAGCAAACCAGCACATGGGCAGGCACAGAGCAAATTCAGCGCCAAGCAGCAAAATCAAAGTGTGTGGAGTAAGCAATAAGATGCAGATCTGGACAGCAGCAGCTACAAGGCTCCTGAATGGCCTTGAAGAATAAAGCTTTGTCTTCCAAGCTCCAGAGGCCAAGAGGAACTCGAGCCCCAGGAGAGCCTGTGAAGGATTAGGCTCACACATGCTGACCTGCCTCCACCATCACAGGAGACAGACTAGAGATCACCTTTCTGAAGAGGAGCATCACTTTCTGTAAACCCATTTCCCACAGCAGGTAGCTTACTCTAATTAGAGTTCCATAATTGATAGATATTCAGCTCAACTATTTTTAGGTCTTCTTAAGAGCTGTTTTGTTTTTGAGTGCCTGATTAAGTGCAATACTGTGCTCCAACGAAGAATTAACAGTGGCATTAATTCATAATCCAAGAATTCCTCTGTGCATTTTGAAGGGATATGAGTCTAAGAGGATTGGCTGGCATAAATCTGATCACTTTTGGCATACATTTGCATGGATATGGCTTTTCCACTGGAATTTGTTCTCTATGCATTTCCGAGTCTAAAAGCTTTGTTAAACTAACCTCCAGTTTTACCTTTGGTACAGGATCATTATTTTTCTCCTTCTCAGTTAAAAGGAGGTTTATCATTCTGTTTTTCCAATAAAACAGCACCATTACAAAAGAAACACTTTGCAGAAGGTCTTTGCAGCACTTGGCTGAACACTCCAGCCCTTCAGCATTCACTGACTGAGTCTGAACTGCATCACTGCTGAGCCAGGCTGGGCTTACACTGCTGAATGGCCACCAGACTGAACAAATACAGAACAGGAAACTCAAGTTTTATTTAATTGTTCTCTTTTCACCTAGAAAAGGCAGTTAGATGATTTATTCATTGTCATAACATCTCTTTATTTTTTTATTAGGGAAAGTTAGTACTTTTTCTTATTATGCAACACAGGCATAACATGTAAAATTTTTTGTGTCTCTGGAGATTGTTCAGAGCACATGCATCCCCACAGGAGCATACACTAAGATGTGTATCTACAACCAGTAATTAACAATGCTGTATCAGATCAGCTTCTGTTCTTGAGAAAAAATACTCCACAAACTAAGTGGGAAC
This sequence comes from Acanthornis magna, assembly GCA_036785705.1. NCBI lineage: Eukaryota > Metazoa > Chordata > Aves > Passeriformes > Acanthizidae > Acanthornis > Acanthornis magna. Next base: position 2,272,364 of record JAWUZG010000332.1, on the reverse strand, counting down.
TGTGGTCTAAAAACTGACCAGTCAAATATCCACCATTGCTGTAATGCTGCTTAACGTGACATTTAAATATTTCATCTTAGGAGATTATAAAACATACTTCTAAAATCCCAGAGTTAGCACCAGTCACACAGACCCCAAGATGAAAGTTTAACTGCTAAAGAAATTAGAACAGTGCAGGGTGCAAGTGCTACACAACTGAGTTACTGTTACAGGTCTGAAATTGTACAACATCATTTAGTTGCATCTCTGATTCCACTGATGCTGCAGCAGCTATCTCCTTGCTGAGATGTAGCAATGACAACCTTTTTGACATGATACCCATCACCAGTTTTGAACATAATTAAGCTAAAGGTTTGTCACTGTAGCTGCCCTGTGTCCTTTTTCGCAGGTTTGACATCATCTGCTCTAGGGGTCTGTTGTCTCCCTGAGATGTGACAGGAAAGGACATAGTGGTGGCGAAGGGAACTGGGTCCTGACAGTTCTGGTGTGGGGAAGTTCAGACAGATATTCACCTACATCTGAGCTTTTCATCTGGTCCACAGAGATGGTGTAAAGCAGCCAGAGTCTGCTTTCAAAAGCATCAGCCACTTACACATCTAGTAGTTCTAAACTAGTTAATATTGGGACCATCTTGATTTCAAGCCTTAAGTTTTATCTTTCCAGATCATGCAGAGCTAATAAAACACATGTATTTCCATCACTTGGTTCCTTCACAGTGTGTGCGTGGGCAAAGTACTTACTCTTCTATTGTGTTTTTGGAACATTTTAGTACTGCTGTGGGGACAGGAAACACTTCTAACATCATAAGGAAGAATTTTCACAGGAACAGAAGGTTCCTTGTGAGTCACTATACCCATAGTATTGTTCCAGCTTTAAACCAGTCGAGGTATTTGTTTCTGCAGCTCTTACTAAACACAGTGCCAAAATCACAGTGCTCTGATAGCTGGAGATCTTTTCATTTTAGCATCAACTATTCACGTCCATTAAGATTCATCTTTCCTCATGCTAATGTTGTTTAAAATTTGAGAAAAAGCTATAGATAAACTAAGACAAACATGAGGTATGAGTAGCAAGTATTCTTTAACTGCAAGAATGAGTTGTAAGCCCCTCATCATTGCTTCAAATGAACTACTGCACTGCCTTTTTAAACCTCTGTTTCTTTATAAAGAGCATACTAAATATGTTCTCAGGCTTGTCACTACTCACTTGGCCCTCCTTGGAAAAGATACAGGATAAAATAAGTGTATTTCTCTTCACTCTGAAGGTGTAAAGTCAGTGTGAATTAAACTGCAGCTTTCAGCAAAGCTTAAAAATAAAAAGCAATTTTAACACTGAAAAATTAACCACTGAATCTGAAGGAACAGAATTTTTAATGTTGCCTTAAAAATCACAGAATGATTTGGATGTCAAAGTAGTTTGGCAAATCTTGGACTGGCAAAATAAATAGTTCTGATAAAATTGCTCCACCCAAGAAGTAAAGTATAAATTTGTGTCAAAAGCAGCCGGGCACACAGTCTTTGACGACTGCCACAAATACTGATCAAATTTTATGCCACTGAGAAACACAGCCTATTGCCCATGCCAAAACGAGAACAATATGAGTAACACCAGCCTTAAGGCTTTTATTTCGAACCAGAGACTGGAGAAAAAGCCTTCTCTTTGCCTATATCCCAAGCACAGATTGTACCATGCATCTGAACTTTGTTATTCTGGAGTTGCAAAGTCCCTCTAGAGCAGTTAAAAGTGAAGAAGTCACTGCAGCAATGGTTACATCACTGAACAAAGACTAGGCCAGCCAAAGTCTAAATAATAATGCTTGGTGGTTTTTCATTTAACTAGCTAGTTGTGTTAGCTATTATCTGTTAAAGAGTAAATCCTGGAAAGCTTTTGCTTAAATTGGCCTGTTAAGCAGATAGAATTTTTTTATAATCGATTCTTCATTCATCTGAGATCAGAGGGCAAGGGTGAAAACTTACATTCTTACAGATAAGCTCTGGAATTGCAGCCATTGCCCATATTTTGATGTAAGGTGTTAACACAATATACATTTCTCCTTATCACACTCAGGCATGCAAACATTCATTCATTTCAAATAAGGTAAGGAGATGCCTTGCAGTGCAGTCTCCTTATTAGGAATGGGGAAGCATTGGCAACAGGTAGCAGAACCACTTATGTCCCCACAGGTGTGGCCAGACTGAATTCTTTATGTGTAAGTCACGCCTTAGTAATTTCTAGGATGGTTATTTATTTCTTGAAAGATAACATTGGCCCAAAATGCCTATTGTCTCACTGGCTCAAAAATTAACGTATTTACTCAGCAGTAATGCTGGGTGTCAGTCTGGTGGCACCTCTTCTAGTGAAACATCTCCTCAGAGTAAGCTGTGTGACAACCAAAAGGAGCCATGGGCCGAAGAATTACCTTCGCTTTGCCTCTTCATACTGCAGCCGTAATCGCACCTTCTCAGCCAACTGGTTATTGCTGCTGGCAGTAAACTGAGACACAAAACACCAAATCAGCAACTGAGGAACCACTCCTCTTTTGATATTTCTTTCACACTGTTACAAGTGACACTTGATCTTGTCAAAGCCATTTCCTAGTTAAACCAACCACAGAATAGGAACATACTGGATTTGATTACACTTTTCATGACTTCTTCAAATACTTAAACCCCAAAAAGATTAAAAGGACCTTCCTGGCCTAGAAAAAAGAAAATCCACTACATCTGTCTTGGGCTTCTATTTCTATGAACACACAAATACCTTTGCAATCCTTCTTCTTAAAGGCTGTTTGCGTCCTTAAATGCTTCACTGCATTTTGGTTTGGATGACATCTTGCTTTGGCTCTAAAGTCTTACAGACAAGGGACATCTCATCATGCCCAAATCTGCAGATCTTTACCAACATGTGTGGCCCTGATGGAAAGTGGCTGCAAACATTTAAGTAAAGGTTCACCGGAGAGGCTCCGTGCTGTCCTGTGAGAAATAAGATGTAGCCCCAGCACTGACAGTCCTTGCCGAGGCTGGGACCAACCTGACACTTCTGATCTCCTTGCACATGTGGGACTGAAGGTTTATGAGCACTGCAAGTTTGATGGCATTAAAATACCTGCACATAAAATATTGTGTTCTAACACAGTGAAAGCCAAACACTCTTAGGGGAAGGGTCTTCATTTGAGCTTAGCAAATGTGGAGCTGCTGAATATTTCTTGTCTTGTAACTTATTACTGCTGTAAAGAGCTAAGGGAATTTTTGCATCACAAGAAGCTACACCTACAGGCAAAATCAAACTTCTTTCCCTTTTATTCCCACCTGGGTTGCTCTGATAGACAGTGTGGGGAAACATCAGGTTACCCTCAGAGATACATTAACACTGCACACAAAAACAGAAGTCACACTGAAGTTTAAACCAGGAGAAGGTATGATTTCACAGGAACTTGTCCATGCTTGGAAGCTCATAGTGAGGCAGTGCCACACACAGTTCACAGGAATTCAGAGTCTCCACACACACAAGGCTCCTCAGGCATTACTCACATTTCCTGAAACATCTGTCTGGGAGCTAACATCCAGGTACTGCCGGGGTAACATGGGGCTGGAGCTTTCCACAGACACGCTGCTGGCCCACAGGTCTGACTGGGATCCTCTGTCATTCACAAAGCTGTCTTTTAACCTGGCTAAGCTCTAAAACCACAAAAAGTCATGAGGTGAGCTCAATTCTGCCCAAAGTATCTCAGCAGCTACACAACTTTAGCCTAACCCCATGATTCAGATCTGACCATGTTTGCTGTGCCCACTCAGACTCTGCAAACTCGAGATCATCCATGGCTGTATTGTATTTAATACTTTTAATTTCCAGGACCTGAAGAACTGCAGAGACTGCAGTCCAACCACAACACAGAACTAGTTTATGTTAATAAAAATCTCAATTATGTATCTGAAATACAAAATACTTAAATTGCTTCTCAGAAAGTCAGTCTTAGAGCAATGGTGACACAAAATATTATGAAGTCATCTTGTTTCAATACCTGAATGAGGTCTTGTTTTTCCTTCTCCCCTGTTGTGATGGCCTTTTTGAGGGCTTTCATTTCACTTAAAATGGCTTGTGCCTCATCAAGCTTGTAGCCACCTTGAGTATCAGACATTTTCATGTCAATTCTGTAGAGAAATTTAAAAAAACCAGTAAACTAACACTTAATAACATCCAGTTAATTGAATCATCCTAGATGCATGCATCTTAACATAGATCTTTAAGAAAAATATACTCCAAAATATAACAGGGATAACAGAAGAAACAAAGGACCCCACTCACCACTACTTCACTCAGCAGTACATTAAGCTTCAGAACTCTGATTTTAGTGATATCATCATCTCTTTGACTCCTTAGGGAGGACAAAGGTGCACACAAACCCCCCAAAACAGTGTGTTAGGGCACACTGCTGCTAGCTGCCTTGTTTCTAACCTAGAGAGGATCAGCTTAGCCATCTATGAAAATGACCTTATTTTCAGTCGTGATTTCAAAAACCAGGCACAGCCTCACATGCACAGATGTATTTGCTTGCACAACCTAATTACAAGCCACCTCATCCTTCCCTTTCCTCAAAGGAATTCTACCACAGTTGACATTTATAATAAATATTTATCTAAAAGATGCCAGATGTCTAGTTACACCAAGGTAAGTACCTGAAATTTTTCCTCCCCTTCCACTCCACCTCCAGTTTTTCCTCAGTGCCCTAAATCAATGGCTCCTATAATTAAGAGAGTGGGCTGTACTATCATCCATATTGAGCAATACGGAGGAAAACAGAATATCAGTTAACTGACAAGATCCCAGTTCAAAACCTTTTTGCCATGAAGTCAGTTCTAATGTGGTCAATCACATACAGGCATTGATTTGAGAGAACTACCCCCATGGCTGTGTATTGCTTTCAGCCTAAAGATACCATCAGCAGCATGTTTCAGCTTATGTTATTTAGGCAGCTATTTATAAATGTAGTGGGGGATGCATGGCAAGCCACAGATGTTCGGAAAAAAAAAAAGATCTTGAGAACACACTTACTTCTTCAGTGTCTGAAATCCATGCTCTTTGTACTGGAGCTCTTGCTTCATGTGAGCTACTTCTCTCTTGAGTTTGTTAACCTGCAGCAAGGTGTCATATTTTTAGAATGGTATTTTATATGAGTATTTAGGTACAGCACTATCCATTCAATTCAAAACTTTTTCAGTGTAGACAGTACTCTAAATAAAGTTTCCGGGTAATCAGCTCATCTCAAGAGCAGCAAACAGTCCTGACTGCCTCCTCATCAGGACTTTATCCCTGCCTAGGGCTTTATCCAGTAGCTGCTATTATACCACTTTAACAAGGGGCTCAAGGGAACTTCCAGCCACGTAACTGGAAATGTTGAGAAAAATTCAAAAAAGACAGCAATGAAACACATGTCAGCTTCACTCAGAATTGTTTAAAACCTTCCCAGTCATTAAAAAAACTGCTAAGCATCAGGACAGGAGTTACACTGCAGCAACTGAAGCTACCCTGCAAGACCCCCAACTAAAAGGCCCCACTGCACGAGTTACACAGCAGGATGATAATCCATATTGTAAATCCACTGACCCTACAGCTTGCTGTTTTATATTCCTCCACAGAGGCCACACTGACCTACTTTACTTTAGTCCTTTCTTCCTCCCAAACTGAGCTCTGCATGAGAGCACACCCTCCCCTGCTGCCAGCCCGCACGAAGCCCAGCACAGAACAGCTGCCAGTCCCTGGGGAGGACCTGCAGCTCTCGGGCACTCAGCTCCACATCCCACAGCGGCTCTGTGCACTGCCAGCTGCCAAGGCAGCCTAAAGTCGAAGGGGGGAAAAAACCTGTTTCAAATTCCAAAGACTGCAGCATTTGAAAATTCTGAAAAATTACCTCCTGGATTAAAAATGGCAACATTAGCTCTTCCAACTGCTTTGGCATCTCCTTTCAGCATTTGCCATGAGGTCTGGGAGTATCTGAACATTGCTCATGGCAAGCAAAGGTTCATTTGTACTACTCACCCTGGATTTTGTAGTAGCAATCTCTGCTTTGAGGATCTCGGGGTCATACTTGGAACTTGACGATGAGCCAGAGAGCACTGGAACAAATACAGCAGCCAGTTTAGCAGCTCTGCCTTTCTCCCCACACCTCTGCCAGCCCCACCACAGATTGCGATCTCCCATTGCTCCTGCACACCCAGATCTCCACACATTGCTGGTATAGGCCTGCTACCCAATTTCCAGATCTCACTGCTCAAAGACAGGGAAAGGCAATAGTGCAGTCAAGTACTCCACAAAAAGTATAGACTGCAGGGGCCAAAGCATGTCCTGCATCTCTGAAGTTTGGATTTGTTCCAGGTTAACACACTTAACTCAAACTCCCAAACACGTTCACTCCATTCAACAGTGGCTTCCTGCACTTCCAAAGGCATTTAACAGAACTGAAGGGACAAGCGTTGCATGGAGGTTTACTTAATTTTTTTTTTTCAGACTTCCTCATTGAGCAAACAATCCACTGAATGTTTAGAAACAAAGAAAAGCAAAGAATGAGAAGAAACTGAAAAATGCAATGCAAGCCTTTTCACAGCCTTGAGGACATGACCAACCATACAATGTGTCACACCAGATTAAATCAATGTCCCATTAAGAGCAGAACTCTCTTCTCAGCAGTGGTTAAAATCCTTCTGCCTCAGAAGGTATAGAAGCTCCCCAAGTGCAATGTTGTTAGAGGTAGCTGAAGGCAAGGGAGATATTTTGATCCTTGCAGCTATCAGTTTGCCCTATAAAGCATGGGAAAGCATTTCTAGTTATTTCTGTTTGGTTGTGTTTTTCAAGACAGATCACATCATGCCAATGTTCCCAGTGTTCTGCTCTGGAATACCAGTACTTGGGTAGAGTACTCTTAAGAAAAGACCAAACCCAGTTCTTTAGAGATGAGGGACAGAAGCCTTGTCAAACAAGAATCCTTCAGCCGACAGAAAACTACTTAAAAATTTTTACCATCATGCACAGGATTAGCCAGTGGAATTCTCCACCATCAGACATAACCCACAAAAGTGAAGCAGGGGGAGGTCAGTCCACTGATGTGGCAAGAACACAGAAAATCTGCAATACTGAGGATTATTAAAAAAATTTCTGGCATACATGCAGGAAATAAATCCTGTTCTGGACATTTCCCAGCTCCTAACTAGTAGCAGTAAGGAGGAAATATGACATTCTATAAACATTTCTGCACCAACTCTTGAAGCAACATTGGTACTGATGCTTTCTGTGTGATGAAGAATATGAAGCACAAAACACTGTTCTTCACACAGAGAGCCAAAGCACCAATGGCGATTTGTAACATGGCATAAAATACAGACCCTTAGCTCCACCAGACCATCGCTCAACTGCCTGGGATATAAAACTACAAAAGGGCCTGGGAATACCATCCAAGATGGTATCTTATGCGTTTCTATACTTTAAACAGGGGAATGAAGGAAAACACCATGTAATTTTTTCATACTGAGCCAAACACCACATTTTTTAACATTTGTTGAAGCCCATGCAGAAAATCTGCATGCTGACTACAGTGACTCAGCCACACACAAGAGTGTTTCACAGCCATCAGCCTTTACCAAACAGGTGCTGGGATCCTGCTTTTGAGACAAACTGATCAAACATTGAGAGTGACATGGCACAACATGCCAGGTCTCTATCCAAGGACCAGCTCCATGCCTTTTACTGCCCTACTGGCTCCAGGACTGAGGAAGGCACGAGTCAAGAGCTCACTAACTACTCACAGCTGGTCTGAGAGCCCAGTTTGTGCTCCCAAACATCGTGCAGCTGCCGATACTCCTGCTGGGCCAGTTCAAGCCTCTGCTGTTTCACTTGGTAGATCTCCTTCTGGGCAGCAATCGCCTCCTGGGCCAGGACAAGGTAATCCTTCAGCATGTGCTCCTGCTCCCGCCGCCATTGCACCCGAGGGTCTTCTATCTGAGTCGTTTCTTGGGGAGAAAACAGAAGGCAACATCAACAGAATGCAGGTTTGCTCTGCTGCTTGGAAAAGCTCCACCATTTATGACGTTTTAAAATAGTCTCTTGCCGCATCCCTGTAATAAAAGAGTGGAATAAGGACATTTTCTTTTTTTCTAAGGAGGTGGCTGTTGATCCACAATGAATTCCAATGAGTTCTGCCATGCTGAATAGCACAATGCACAACAAAACTGTCATACAACTTTCCAACTCCTCTGCTGCTGGTTCTGGCTCTTCAAAACATCCACCCAAGAATATGCACACACAGCTCTAAGATACTGACATTGACTGTTAGATTTATCTTTATTGCAACTGCTTTATAACATTACTAATAAAATACCTCCACTATTTCACTGATAAAAAAAGCTTTCAGAAAATATCATTGCAACATGACTGCATTATACTGCACCTGACAACATGAAAGCAATTACAACTCTACCTGTCCTCTTTGGCTGCCAAGTGGCTTTTAGTGCAGAGGGGAAAGAAAACCTTCTCACTCATATTCCAGAGGTAAGTAAAAATAAAGTCTGATTAAATCACAGAATGTATTTGTGAGAGCATCTTAAATGACACTATATGAACAACATCTCAGAGAGGGAGTAAACATTTCCTTTAGGGAAAGCAGGCACAGTAGTAAATCACTGAAGAATATGGGAGGTGGAGTTTAAGGTAACACAGGGAATGCAGTTACAGCACTTCCATCTCCGTTACCCCAACACAACCAATACATTGCTTTCCAGGTTTCTAATCATGAAAAAGGCAAAAGGTCACAGATATGCAGCTAGTCCTAATACTAATGAGGCAAATTTATTGTCAGTGCTTGTCTCTGTGAAGAAGTGCCCAAAACATTTTTCATCTCTATTTCAAGGCTATTAAATGCTCTTGTTTGGAGCAGCTTCCAATATTTAGCTGACCAAGTGCTCTGAACTGTCTAAACTAACATGCTTGAATAAGGATGCCTAGTTACCACATAATGAATAATTAATAAAAAGGACTTGCTTGAAACTATCAGTGGGAATCTAATCTGCATATCTTAAGAGCCTGTTTAAATATTTAGTAAAAGCTGCCAGAGTGGAAGGTATGAGCAGCTCTTAAGCGAGTCAGGCGTAAGACTAAAACTGCAATGCACAGAATGTGGGGAAGAGAACAGTCAGACAATATTCTTAGCAGCAGAACTAGAAATAAAGGGTTTTACCCAAGGGATGGACACTCAACCCTTTTCACAAGCTGTCCATGATCATGCTGAGGAGAAAATTATCAGGCTACTCCAGCAATAAGTTATTTTTAACAATATCTCAAGATCCAAAAGAACACATGGCACTTCAAATTACACGGCAAAACTTGGAGAAGCCATAAAATGCAACAAAAAACCCCCAGTATAGTTTGTAGAAGCATTTCAACAAAGAGTCCTTTGTAGGTCCTGCAGGCAGAAGCAACATTTCAGCTGATACAATATTAAAGGTAAGCCTGGACCTGAAAAACTGCCCTGAAATTACTTGAGAAAAAGCAGCTGCATGTGCCAGCTGTAGGTGCTGGTGCCCTCACAGACAGCGCTGTGGTCTCTCAGAGGGAGCAAAAGAAAGATCAGGGGGACACAGCATCTGTAAGACTCTGCAATCCCCAGGCTCCTGTCTCAATTTTTGCCCCCAGATCCCATTTTCTACATAACCATTACCCACCCCAGATGAAATAACTGTCGACTCCACAGCTGAACCAGAAGGGGAAAAAGTCTGCTGTGCGTTACCCATATTCCCGGGACACAACCGCACAGTCACCAGCAACTGGGACTCAGGGCTCTCTGAATTCCAGCATAAAAAGTATGTTGGCAAAGTACCCATTGGCTCTTGAAGTCTGATTCAGGATACCGGGTCATAAGTCTGCCTCGACAGAAGTCTTCAAGCCTGGTTATTTCCAGTTTTTCCTTACACTAGCGGCACATTCTTCGTATAATCCCAAGAAGGGTGGTGGAAGTTGCTGCACAAAAATTCCTCCATTATAAGCAACGAGGAGGAAGACTGCAAGATCCTACAATCCTGAACACCTCTGTGAGGTGGTGAAGCACTGCCAGTGCTCCAAGCCCATGCAGAATTTGACCCAGGGAATGCTCAGCAGACAGCTCACAGAGAGGATGGACAACACACTTAGGTATGGAAATGTTTTGTTTCCAGATTTATTCTAAATATTCACCTCAACCTTTTCAGTAATCATACACTAACTGTAACCCCTTGACTGCAGCTTTGAGCTTTGGTTTTCAAACAATGAAAAACCAATGTAAAACCAATCAATTAAAATGTTGTCCAAAGGCTCTCACTGGGCCCCGGCTACTGAGAAACGCAAAATACATTCAGAAGTGAGATGAAAGAACTATAGAAATGCAGGCTATTACATCATTTGTTGTCTTGTGAATTCTTAATTTAATGTTGAGCTTGTCATAAATAAATCTGGTTGCTTCATGTTGGAGGAATGTAGCCCTACTATGCTTGCATCAGCATCATTTCTTTGTGCAAATCACATTCCAAAGTTCTCCCAGAGAGACACACTCAAGGCTATGCATTAATACTGTATTAGGAATATTCTGGGTACTCAATTCAAGTTAATTGTATTTATTTTCCCTCAGAGAGGTGGTTACAATTGTTCTCCATCTCACTTCTTTCAATGGATCCTGGCTTTAGATTTAATTTAAGTCTGTCCTTGGGCTTGTTTCTGATAATTAGTCTCAAATACTTATGCAGTATGAGCAAGACCCAACATGGCTCCATCCCCTTCCCACCCTCGGATGCAGCTCCTTCCTGCCAAGGGATCTGCAAGAGACCTTGCAGAGGAAGAAGGTTTTGGACACTCTCCAGAGGATACTTCAATACACACCACAAAGATGAGCTGCTTGATTAAGGTAAATGGATATATTCTGCTCTATCATGATTTGGGTTAGAGCTGGCATAAGAAATATGTCATTTTCCCATTCTTATACTGAGAAATGGACACAAGACACAGTCTTACAGACCTGTAGGAGATCCAAATTTGTGCCTTGCAATTTGGCAACTTCCAAAGCTGAGTTTGTCCGGTCCTCTCCCCTGCAGATCTCCTTTGTGTGATCCTGTAGGCTTGCCCACCCTTTCTTGTCCACTACCCTTTTCTCTAAAAAGGGAAGTCAATGTCCCTGGCCTCACAGAAAAATACTTAGGATGATGCCATTTAAAGATATGTAAATTCTGTGATTTTAGGAATATGTGTGCTCTAAATAAAAATACTTGTGTCACCTTTACGTCTGGAAGCTTATGATCTTTGTATTGCAGAGGTCAGTTAGTGCTTTTTGGGAATAGGCTTTTTTCATTCTGCATTTTCAATACCCAAAAGAAGTTGCTAAAGCCTGGAAGGTGCAGTCTCAGGCCAGGTGATGTTGTGGCAGTTTTGAAAAAGGGAAGGGTGTGAAGATGAAGATACCCAAGGGAAAAAAAATCCACTAGGGAAAAAAACGCACCAGACTTCCACATTTTTATTTTTTAAAAAATCTTGTCATTTTCTGGGGGAAAAAAAAAAAGAAAACAAAGTTTAAGTTCTCAGTTGAAGTCCTAGAAGTAGATTTAAGAAACCCCACAACTTCAGGGAACTTTTGTCTTTTAAAACTTTCTCTCTTTGCACAAGTTGCAAGGCCCCCTTAAAGGGCCTGGGCATGGTTCTGCTGTGAACTTGTGGGTTGCAGCTGGAGCTGTTCTGTAAAGACAATCAAAGTCACTGATTTATTTTGTTTCTTACTTTTTCAGAGGATTTGTTCTAGCATAACCCATTACACTAATTCTAGTAATGTCTGTAACATATATCAAATGCTGCATTTTCTTATAATTGAAATGAGCTTATAAAGTTACCTCCTTTGGTCTATCAAGCAATCCAGCAGAGTGTAAGCAGTGGCTCAGTTTGAGGGCACAGATAAAGGCACCACAAGCCTGAACCATGAACAGGATATCTCAAGCTTACTTGAGAGTTTTGTCTCCAGCAAAGGCAGTGTGAGCTCCTCCAGCCAAGGGAGCTCGTGCTCATTCAGTTCACCCATGCCAGGGGAATCAAAATAAGACCTTTGCACTGTTTCTGATGGTCTTGCCACAGGGACAAATTCCAGGCTAAGAACAAACTCCAGATCACTGCTACCCAGCTGGACTCCTCAGCCGAACCAAACCTTACAGAGGTGTGTCCACAGCACTGGCTTGAACGTGACTGCCAGTTTGAAGACTGCAACCCAAAAGGTCTCAAATTCCTGTTTAGAGAGGGAAGCACTTTGTATGATGGAGAAGGACAGGATTTGATTTCACGAGCTGCAGATCCCATGTACTCTAAAACATGCCGTTAACAACTTTGTGGTTTTGTATTCAGTGTATTTCAACACAGGCACAAATCACTCAGTAGTCTGTCACTTACTGGTGTTGTGGTCTATGTAATAGACTCCGACCTGAGGGTCATAAGCTTCTTCCCATCCTAAGGGCAGCTCGTCACTGATGCAGTCAGCAAAGGTCAGTGGTTTAGTATACCTGAAATGCAAAATAATATTTAGCATGAATAAAAGAACACTCCCACATGTCTATTCTGAACAACTGACCAGAAAACAAATGCCACAAGGGCTTCAGTATCAAAAACAAAGAGAGCTGAAAACTATTTTAAAGCTTTTGTTCTTATCCAATAATACACCACCAACTCTTCCCTTTCTCCATCTGAAGTTAGAGTAAGATGAATTCATTCTGACAGAGCTCCGGAGCCTTGCCCGGCTCAGCCAGTACTCGCTCCACAAAGGAACATTAAGAACTTTGCCAGAAACAATCCCTGTCTCTCAAGTGAAAGAACAAGACTGTTTGCAGGCAAGTCCTGTACCAAAAATATGTAGACAAGAAGGAGCAAGATGAGAAATGCAATTTGCATAGCATGAATAAGTAAGACTACACAATCAATAGCAAGTGCTGAGGACTGTGGGACCACTTGTCATGCAACTCCTCTCATTTGCATTGCAATATGCTCTGTTTCATTAATGACAAACGAGATTAGTTTCTCAGTATCATGAAAACGTGTAACCCACTCCGTCCAAACAAGGAAGTATTTCCACAGCACCGCTCTGATGAGTTTTTCTATTACAGACCACAGCCAGCAACACTCTGAAGGTTTGTATGGCTAAACACAAAGCTTAGAGTACCCACTCCTTGAGTGACCCCGCAGATTTTAATCACCGAAACCATGTCCCTTTCCTCCCTTTGACTCGGAGTTAATGAGGTTCAGCTTGCACCAACAAAACTACAAACCAAACAGCACTGCAGGAAGGCACAAGCCAGGAGGAATTAATCTTGCAGGTGCCTCACATCCCCAGCTGCCAAAAGCACAATGTGCCAGAGGCCCATCGATCCATCACACAACGCCAGGGCTCTGCACGGTGTATGTGGGAGGAGTGCCATGATTTCATGTTGAGGGCTGAGTCTGACTTCCCAGAGAATTCCTGGTGGCAGAAAGTACAGGACACACTGCACAGCACCACACTCCCTCTGTGGGCACACAATGAGGACAAATGGGGGAACGAGCACCCACAGAGCAGGGCTCCAACCCACTGGAAGAGACCGAGCAGGTTTCCAGCAGGTCTTCCATATCCAAAAGTAATAGAGCAGGGCTGACAGACAAAGTTTTACTGAGTTCTGAGCAGATGTCATCTGGAGGCACTGAGCAACCACCTGCTACTCCCATATTAACATCTTACAGTCACTCATTGTTAAAAAGGAGTTTTAGAAAAAAAGCTGCCAACCAAAGGAGGTTCAACATAAAATCAACATTTAACGACTAATGTAATTCCCCCTAAATATGACCCATAAGTCTGGTATGCAGTAAGAATGGGGTGGGAACATTTTTGTAAAAGCCATGTAAGACACTAACACCTCTATTTACCAGCTGTTGCATTTCCCTTTCAACACACTGCCTTTGCCATATAAAGTAATGTTTCAATCACTATTTTCTCAGAAAATTTCAATTTAATTTAAAGCTCTGCAGTACAAAAGAACTCAGAGCTTCACAGCATAGAACTGTGAAACTTTCTCAATAAAGTTTCACTGAAGGGTTTATTTTTACAGTTCTTAATCTAGACTGTGTACTGAAAGCGTGTTTGTATAGAAAATAGATTACCTGAAAATAAAATAGAATCTCAATGCTTGTGATTGCTATCCCTTATCCCATGTTCTTCCCTGTGGATCGAGCTGTTTCCTCAGCCTGACTTCCCAATATGTGCCGTTCTGAGTTGATCAAATCAAAGATGCACAAGGGTAAAAATGCAGAGCAAGGTCAGATACAAGCCACTCTCTGGAGATAACAGAGATGAAAGCGCTGTAGCAAACGTGTCGGCAATGTTAAGTTAAACACCAGGGTTAACACTTTCACCCTCTCTGAAAATGGCATCTGCTTTTACTTAATGTTAGCAGTTCGTGTGGAAGCAGGACAGGAAGGGAAGAGGGATGGCACAGTGCTAAATGCTGAACTAGGAGGAGCAGCTCCCATCCCTGAGAGGGGCAGTCATGCTGGGATCATAGAACCATGGAATATGCTGAGTTGGAGTCCAACTCCTGGCCCTGCACAGACACCCAACAATCCCACCCTGGGCATCCCTGGCAGCGCTGTCCAAACACTCCTGGAGCTGTGGCAGCCTTGGGGCCGTGCCCATTCCCTGGGGAGCCTGGGCAGTGCCCAGCACCCTCTGGGGGGAGAACCTTTCCCTGATATCCAACCTAAACCTCCCTGGCTCAGCCTCATGCTGCTCCCTCAAGTGCTGTCACTGGTGATGGCAGTGAAAAGATTTCGGTGCTGCCCCTCTGCTTCCCCTCACAGGGATGGGCAAACCACAGCGAGGTGGTGCAAGGCCACAGCTGGGGCTGCTAGGCCACAGGAAACCCAAGGGCTCTTTTCCAGTGCATCACTGGGTCAGTAACACTCTAAATATTGCTGTGAATGGTGATATGATTGCTGTTCTGCCCCTCTGTAGAGAGCTTTGGAAGGAAGGAGAGGTGCCATTTCATCCTGGGTTCGCAGTCCCTGGCACTGACACCAGCCTCCCTTCGGCCCTGCAGGCCCATTAAACCTGGAGCCACGCATCTGCCGTGTCCCAGCTCCAGTGCTCAACATTCCTGCTGAGTTATCCAAGCAAGAATCCCTCAGCATGGAGCAGTAATTAAACCCATACTTAAAGTACATTAGGTGAGGGTGTGCTGCAGTCATAAAACACACCTGTCTTAATTTGTATTACACACTGAGTGGAGTTTCTTGCAGATTCTGCTCAAGAATCACACCAAACATTAACATTAAACTCTTTTTTGGTAAAAAACAAAAACCAGTGTGGAGCTACACTACATTGGCCCTAGGTCTTGGGAAGACTTTCATCAGGGAATGGCACTGTAGTGCCAACTTTGGTGCTCCAAAGTTTAACACCAAACTTATAAAGCTTCTGTTCAGCTTTTGTCCAGTCCTATTTTGTTAGAAGCAGCTGAATTTCTTATAAAAGTCCTCAGAAACTGTCAGACTCAATAGGAAGCCAGGACCAAGCAACTGAAGGATGCTTATTCCTATTTTCCATATGAAATGCAATGCATGAACTACATCCAGCCAGTTCTTTCAGTTAGTTTTGGAAAAGGGGAAAAAAAGCAAGGCAGGATCAGTCTGCTATAGCAATGACACAAGCCAACTGGAGACTTGCCAGTTACTAGGGCTCAGAAACAGACAATTATTTCACTTTTGAGACTCATATTTTCAGCATATCTCCCAAGGAGCACCCATCACCAAGCACAGACTAGTGCCCTCCTCTCTGGCTGCCCACAAGCTTCCAATGATCCCATTTGTACAGATGAGAAATCTGTCATTCAGCTAGGAAACAGAAGAATAATTAGTTTTATAACTAAGAGCGTAATTCCATTTGTTACAGACAAAATAGCTATCTCCCCAAGTAACTGCAGCTTCATAACCATATTACTTACTTTCCTAAGCTCCTTTCCCTAGCTGCTGTGGGAAAAACTGGCACAAATCAAAGTAGCAATGGTACAATTAGATGAAAGACACCTAATATGTTGTGTAGCAAGACTTTGAATACAGCATAAAAAGCAAAAAGAGATTATTCCCTTGTTTTAAGATATGATTTTAGGGGTTGTTATGAAGACTAAAATAAACCAGTTTTCCAGAAGGGTTCAAAAAATGCAGCGTCTCTCCGAGCACACTCACAATGTAACATGACGGATTAAAGAGCAAAAGAGAGCTTCTTTCTCACAGCAGGACATGATTTAGTTAGTGCATTACTGCTGCATAAAACAGGACTGTTCCTCTGCATGTGGGAAGTTAAAGCTAGGACACATCCACAGGACTATTCCTTTGAAACATCTTCTTTGAAAAAATCTCATCAACTCACCACGCTAGCACACAATAGGTCCTCCCTGTAGCCAGGCTCAAAGCAGCAATGCACAAAAATGGACCCCTTTCACCACGGTGCTTAAACTAAGGAAGGAAACCTGCAAAATGGTTTGTGCATTCCTTATCCTCCTTCCTTAAGGAAACCTCCAGATTCATACACCCAGTTTCCACACGAAAGCAATGCACCCAGAAGTTCAGAAAATCCTGACTATGACTAATGATCTCCAGACACAAAGAGGGAACCAAGGGGGTAAACTTAGGTCTGTACATCTAGCACGTTTTATGAAACTCAAACTGGCCTAGTTAAAAGAGACTACACTTTGAGACAAGAGTCTGTTTGCATCTTCCAGCCATGCTGCCTTTGCTCTGACACTCATCAGACATCAGTTAGACCTGAACTACTCAAAGTGCTTCATCTGCTTCTAACCTGGGGGCTGAGCTTGGTGTGGGAGCTCTACAAGAGAAACTAGCCTGAGCTAGAGAAGATATATGTAAATCATAGCCTAACTCTGGCCTTCTAGCTCACCCAAAAGTAATCCCTATGCTCACCTCAGAAGAACTCACCCATATCTCACATTCATCACACCTATGACTGCCATTCTGCCATAGGTATGTTTTAATTGGGGTCATTATTAGAAATATTTAGTATTTTGAAAAAGACAATCAACCTTACAATCAACCTACATTTATCCATTTACATAATATTTTATTAGCTTCCAGTATGCTATTTTTTTAACTTAATTTCATTCAAGAAATTCAAATTTACTTGAACAAGTGCAATTACTCATCAGGACACCTGGAAAACAGGGACCCACAGCAACCACCACACACAGCAGGTCAACGACACTGTTTCAGAAACTAATCCTGTTAAGAGAGGAAAAAGAAAACAGCATCACCCAACTTCCTAAGCTGAGGAGCATCTGACAGCCTTCAGGCAGAGGCAGGCTGAGGGTACAGCCACTGCTCACCCACCAGCCATGGTGAATACTCTGAGACACTTCCATCTTCACAAAATGTTTGCCCATAATAGCTCAACTATTTATACAGCAAATGATGTCCAAATCCCATTCCCACAGCAGGAAATAAAAAGTTAGCTTCCTACCTCTATTTTCTAAGTCACATCACTTTAAAATGAGAAGGGTTTCTATATTTCTTATTTTTGATCATCTTCAGTTTCTATCACAGATAAAACTGAAAGCCAATGTTATCATGTGCAAACAGTATTAAATGGAAACTTGCTCATCTTAGATTCAGAAAGCCTTTCTATATTCTTTAACTCCACTGCTGTCAATCAGAAACCTCATTACACAGGAAACTGAAGGCAAATAATCCTTGTATAACCAGTTTTTGATTGACAGAAGGTTTGTTAAACATGGCTGTACAGAGGTTCCTGGCGGGAGCTGGAGATGGGTGACCTGTGCCACTTACAAATCTGGAGT
Organism: Acanthornis magna; assembly: GCA_036785705.1. NCBI lineage: Eukaryota > Metazoa > Chordata > Aves > Passeriformes > Acanthizidae > Acanthornis > Acanthornis magna. The sequence goes on along the minus strand of JAWUZG010000332.1, from coordinate 2,254,491 downwards.
TAATACTACAGTGGTAACAGAAATCAATTCTGAACTTCCTAAACCGGGAAATGCTCTTTTTGTAATTACTCGATTTTGGCATCAATTGGGGGCCTCCAGCAGTAAATCAAACCCACGAGCAGCTCCTGGTGAGGCTCACAGCCGTGGGGACATCAGGGCACGTAGGCAGATGTGCAGTGAGCAAACGCCGTGCGTGGGTCACCAAGACCAGGAGATTAATAAACCAACAGCAGTGCCAAGCTTCTACACTGTGCATAAACCCACTTAATCGCTGTGTTTGCAGGGCTCCTCAGACCCCATAACAAAGTAAAGCCATTCAAACAGCAGAGCCTTATTTTAATCAGTTCAGGACAGATCACACGGCCTTGTATGAAATCCTTCACGACTCTCTGTGGGCAGAGGACAGAGCAGGGGATTTCCTGCAGTTTGCTGTACCCATAGCAGCAGCTCACTGCACCAGGAACAAAGGCAGCACCTGCATTCCTCAGGACCTTCATGTCAGCTCCTCTTACAGCTGCAGCATGAGCCACCAAACCCTGACAAACACGCTACCAGCCCCGTTCAGCTCTCCCCTTCCCTCCTGCACTCACAGGTACACACAAGTGTGGGAGGCAGACAGGCCTATGGGCAAGAAGTCAAGCCAGATGACACCATTATGACTTGTGGCACACACTTCCACTCATACCATTTCTCTTACAAAACCAAATAGTTTGTCAACCCAGCATTTTGCAGGAGAAGCTTGGAGTCAGGTTTTATTTTCAAAGGTTTCTATTTTTTTTTAAGTTTTTTTTTTTTTTTTTTTTACACAGCACTTCTTCATTTCTTGTTTGAATAAAACTCAGTGCTCATTATGTGCCAGGATGTGCTACACAGACCAGGACAGAGAATAACCTAAAGGCAGCTCGATTCCAGCTGTGACACTGGGGTAGCTGTGCTCCACGAGTTTTGAGGAACCTGTTAATGGGCAGAGCTGCTGCTGGAATTCAGAAGGCTGCTGCAAGAATCACTGCCAGGAGGCTCCACACGATGACATACAAGCTTCTTTGTTTTTAATGAGGTCATCCCATTCTCAAGACAGACGATGATTATTTTTAAACTTCAGCACAGAAAAATCTATCACTTTGCTGTAGTCCTAGAAAATTTGTCTGCAATCTCCTCCTCACAAAAGCTTTTAAAAATAGACTCCTACACATTTATTACTCAACCTGGTGATCCAGCCCTCAAACACACCAGGGCTACTCGTCACTATAGTAACTATTTTCCCTGGGAGCATCTTCTCTCACTGCAGGGAGGATTGCCTTTGGAGGCTGGAGGTGTGGCAGCGAAGAGGACCTGTTTTATCATCTTGCTGGCAAAGCTTTTCTCACCCCATCTCCACACACCTGTGCACCATGAAATGCTCCCTTGGATTCCCACTCCAACAGCAGTTTAGGGAAGAGGTGATCAGAACAGCTCACCCCGAACAGCCAGGATCCTCAGCAGTGACACAGCAGGCAGCTCCAGGCCGAGTGACACCTCAACTGCACAAAACCTCACCAACTGCAGCAGAGCTGGACAGAGAGACCTCTACCCAGAGGAGCATAAAGGAACAATTCAGGACCACCCTTAGCAGAGGGGAACCAAGAACAGGAATGTGCTGCCCATGTAACAAGGAGAAGATTTCAAGAAGTGACGACAAATTTGAGAAGCTTCTTAACTATACTCCAAGGGTCTAATGAGAGATCAAATATGACATTTCAAAGTTTTGGAAGACAGACATTATTACAACACCCACACAAAGGCCCAGTCACCCTAAACTTTTAGTTACCTCAAACACATGTCATTTCAATGACTGCCAGTGTGTGGTCCTGGTCTTGCTGTGAAAAATGATAACTGGGAACAGAACGACAATCTTACAGAAAAAATGTGGTCAAGTCTGAGAAAAACAGCATATTTGAAGCTGTTAGTGTAAACCAAACAAGTTTGCTTAAACTACAACATAAATATTACCAAGAGAAATGGCTTAAAATAAACAACACATCTCCTCAAGCAGCTCAAACTGCAGAGCTGTTTGACCTTCAGAAGTGGTTGCCTTCGTTGCCGCAGTTATTGAGCATCTTCTCAGCCTCCTGAAGACCTCTTTCCTCTTGTATTTCCTCCTGGCCCCTGATGCTTCATGCATTGGGCCACCTCTAGGATAAGCAAGTCCAACATCTATCCTCAGAGCTTGTTTTCCAAGCTATCATAACTTTAAACATTTTTATTGACACTCAAGAACTCAGTGATGTTCTTTGGCCAGGCCATGACAGCAACCTCTGTACCTCGTTAAGGTGACCCTGAGTTGTGGTTAATTTGCCAATTAGACCTTCTACTGTTTTCACGTGAGCAAGTAACATCTAAATACTTATTTTGTACAGAAATTAATCACATACTGCCCAAGTAGATTGTCCACAAAAGAGATCAGGAGACAGCAAAGACACCTGAAAGTCAGGCACCAGTCTGTATTTCAGGCATTCCGAACACAAATGCATTTAAAACTTCAATAGCAAAACATTTCTATTAGTCAAATAGATTCACAGAAGCATTAAGCTCTATAATACACAGTTTATGACCCCACCAGGCACAAAAACTATGCCTAGAACACCAGTACAGTGAGCTGCTTGCTTGTTCTATCCACTTCTGAAAAGGCTTGCATGTTTACAAGCTCTACCCTGCACACACTGACAGTCTGTCTGCCCGTGTATTTCTTTTCAGTACAGATCATTTACCTCTGGAAGCAAAGAACAACTAAGTTATTTGCAAGGAGAAGGCTATCAAAACCCACTTGCAATTTTAGATCATTCCCAGTGATTAACAAACCGGTTCTGCAAGCAGGAGGTCAGTCATACCTTCTTAATCACTCAAATGCAAAAATTCCTGGGATAGTTCAAGGTTAAAAAGTCAGGAAATGGGAGACGAGGCTTCTCACAACATTAACTTGCCTGCCAGCCTCTATATCCTGCATGCTTTCCTGAACCAATTAAGCAGAAAAGATATAGAAGAGTAAGGTACAACTTGATGAGAACAGTACAACACTACTGAATTAAATCATGCAAGAGTTGGAATTTAACCATGCAATTAATTCAAACACCTTCAACTTTAAATAGCTGAAACTGGTTTTTAAGTTTGCTTTCAGTTCTTCTAGGATGAGAAGCAGTCTTGCCACCTGCATAGGCTGAACAGATTAACTAAAAACAAGACAGCTTTCTCTTCACTTAGAAGCTCAACTGTTCTTGAATAAGGGGACTGGTCATTTCAGAGTATGCAGAGAAATTGCCTACCAAGCATCCAGAGTAGTCAGACTAGTTCCTTGACATATTTGGGAGATTATGAACTGGAAGGCTCCTCTCTGGTCTTACAGCCTGCATTCCTACTTCCCTGAAAGGCTGCCTAGTGTGGGTGGCAGCAGTTTATATTGGCAAGATGCCTCAAGATAAGGAGGTGTATAGGACAAACTCCCCCCACAATTCAGCTCCCAGAGCAGGGAACCAATAGCTACTGTCAGAAAAAGATAAATATTTGAGACCTCAGCAAGCAGGTAAGTATGGAACAATTACCCTACCTCAGCATTTGGGAACACGTGAAGTGCAGTGAGCACTGGGCTGATCACCCAGATGGGGAACAATCTGGGTTTCACTCCACAACTGGACTTCATCAGTCACTAAATCTATACTTCATGTACAGTGATTACAAACCTGAATTCCTTCAGAAGAAAAGCATGGTGCTGTATTTCTTAGCAGCATGTTCTTCCTGTGAACAGCGAATGCCTTCTGCAACACTGTCAGCTCCTGTGCCCTTTATTCACAAGGCATTTGAAGTGGGAAAATAGACAGCCCTAGGACGGCATCATTAGCCTCATCTAATCTCCCCAGGGCAGAAAACAAGCACTGCTAGTATGAAAGCTGTTTGCAAGGGCCAAGGGGAGCACAGGAGTTTGTTTTACATGCACATGGTTTGCATGCTGCTCCCTGGCTCACCTCCTGCTAGCACTGGGCTAATTGCTCATCCCTACAGCAGCTTTGGTAGGGCTGCCTGCTTGCTATTTCTGCATTATAGACGTTCTGACTGAGCTATAGAGCTATTTGATGGTCCCAGTCCCAAACAGCAACATCAGCAGGCTCTCTGGTCTGCACCCCTTGCAGAACACAGCCTAGGCAAGCAGCAGGGCATCAACAGAGCATCTTCTACTCCTTGCCCTAAATCAGATCAGCTGCAGCCACTTAGCTCTTGTGCAGTGCCTAGTTCTGAAAAAATTACTGCACGGCTCTGATCTGACATCAGCCTGCCACCTTGGAAATCCTGGCCAGACAGAGCTGAACCTGCTACACAGAGGAAACTACCAAGTCACATGGACCCCCAAGAGGCCTCAGTGCACTCACAGGGCCCCTCAAATGCCATTGTAACCTCAGCAGTGCCAGGTATGAACAGGAGTATTTCTGGCTGCCTGCAATAATCAGAGAAGATTCCTGGGCAACTCAATGTCAGAGCAGTGAAGAACACAGAGGAACAAAACTCCTTCCACTTGCAAAGCAATTGTGAATTCAAGATACAGAATACTTACCTGAGCTTAAGCATTACCCTACAGACTGCAAACCATGCAGAGTTCCTTCAAGAGGGGCAAACCAAAACTATTTCAATAGACTCAGCCTTGTGAGGTAGCAGAGGATAGCCTTTGGAAATGAAGGCATGGCAACTCACTTCTGATCCAAAGAGGAGAAAGCCCAGCTTGCACAGCCCTCAGCTCATGAATGCAGCACTGCTGAAGCACAGAAGCACTTAGAATTCACAATATGAGCTTTACTATCTACTACTGTTGCTGTAAGTGTTGAGGCAATGTGTTCTCAGATCCTGAAAAGCCATACTGTATAAAAATGAACAGAAATGTCGGAACAAGAACGGATGTCTAGAAAACTTTGTGAGAATAAAGCTTTAGGAGATGTAGAATTAGAAGGTAAGAGTATAAAATTAATAGGTTTATCATCTTTTTCACCCAAGGTAACAAAGCCTTGATTTACCATGTAGTTAAGCCACAAAAAAATTATGCCAAACTGTGTTTATAGGCAGAACTGCACAAAGCACTAAACATAGCTCAGTACTTCACACATTGGAAGGGAGTCAATACGAATCAACAACTATTGAAGGCTGCTCACGCATCTGAGGCCAGCAAAAGTGAGATTTGCATCACCAAGTGAGTTTGATTGATTTACTCTTACAAACATCGTTTATTTTTAATGATCCACTATGAATATATTTTGCCAACAGATCAAATTTGTGTTAACATGGAAGTTATAATGCCACTTGCTCTCTTGCATTCCCCTTTCCCACATATCCTGGGTAGTCTAAAGCCCACGTAAAAGCTCAAAAATGGCACAAGCCACCTGAGGATTTGGCTTTTTAGTTATTCCTCAGTTCAAAATATACAGCATTTCTTTCCACTAAGCAGAGACTCAGCATACATATCACTTCATCACTGCTGCTCACACTTCATGCTCCAGGCATGTGTCAGAGACACACCTTACACAGTCTCATTAGTAATCTTTAGCTACCTTTTTACTTTAGTTTATGACCGAGAGCACAGGAACCTCCTTCCAGTATACCCTGGTGAAGGTGGCTAAAACCACAGATTTTTTAATGATCCACTTTTTGCTACCTTTTATTTTCATTTTTCCTAGATATATATGTAGTAGGTATGGACCTCAGTTAAGTTCCTGGCTTGTCTGACAGCAGACACCAACTTCATCCTCACTGCTCCACATTAAAGAGTGAGGGAGGTGAATCCCAACAAACAGGTTGCATTTCATCCCAGCTTTACAGCCAGATAACTAAAAAGAAAAAAGCCAGAGATGCCATATTTGTCTTAATCAAGTATTGTGGCAATAAAGAAGCTGGCCAGCAAGGCCACCAGCTTTGAGAGAAAAGGTGTGTTTACACCACCTTGTGCTTTGTTCAGCAGCAGGCTCCGGACAAGCAGCACATTCTCTGTAACCCCTCTAGATATAGCACATGCCAGCCTGTACCCACCCTGACAACTCTGACACTCAACAGGACCAAATACTACTTCCACAGGAGCATCAGAGGTGGTGGCAAGACTCCTCCTTGCACTCCTCAGCGAGCGGATTCAGCTCATGCAACAGGGAAACAAGTCTTCACATACTAAAGCAAAGGGACTGCCCCTGACAGCAGGGACAAGTTCCACCTCCTCCAGGCCCAGGCCACACCATTCCACAGAACCTAAAAACAAACCTCCCAAGGTCATTGGTACACATCCAATTTCCTAGTACACACCTAGATCCTCTAAAAAAATCTGAATTTGTTAAGTGAGATAAGGTTTTATGCAAATGCTCTAAGCTAGGCATTTAGAAAGGAATTATTGAAGACATCAGTAAATGCCTGAATTCCTTCAACAAAAACCACACAGTACACGAGGGTATGTTCCTATAGCCATGGAGAAAGAGGTTTTATTCTGTCCTTGTCAAGAGGAAAAAAACAAAACTACCACAAACCAATGAATTTTTAAGTATCTGCTTCCAAAGCTGCAGCACAGCCTCAGCAACAGAAGTGCCACAGTTACAGTCAAGCTGTAATGATACTTAGATTTCTTCAGGAATGCAGCATTTTTCATTTACAGCACATATTCATAGTGGTAAGTGTTGATTACTTTCTTGCACTGCAAGGGTTGCTTTATCTGTACATTCCTGGGGCATGCTTCAGGATTGGAAGCATCCAAAAAGCATCTTAGAAAAGGATCTATTTCTAGGAGATGCAGATATTTAACCTGAATTAGCGTGTGACTGTACAAGTACACGTGCTATAGAACAGGGGAGGGAGGGAGGGAGGGAGAATTGTGTTGGATCCGCAGCACAAAGAAAGCAGCAAGTGAGCCAGGCGAATGGTTTGTTGCTCCTGTAAAAAACATCTCCCCTACCTTACACCTTACACAGCTTTTCCTTGCTCCTCCTCCTTCCTCAGTCCAGCAGCTCTGCATGCTCCAAGCCCTCCCACAAACTGCTACTGTTCAGCAACAGGGCAGAAGAGCACCCAGACCATTCTGACCAGTGCGTTCCCAGTTGGGTTAGCGGGACTCAGCAGCCGGCAGCATGCCAGGGACAGAGGAGTGTCAGGAACAGAAGCTGCACTGGGGAAAACCACAACCCCCCTTTTCTGGTTGTGATGAGCTGTCTGGCTGCTCACCACATTTCTGGGCACAAAGCTCAGAGATGAGCTTCATCTGCCACGGAATCATAATTAAACCTGGTCCTCTTGAGTGGCCCATCTCCTCCAGCTGCCAGACTTCGCCTTGCTACTGCCTTCGGGCTCATTATTACTTATAAATGCACAGAAACTGTCAACTCCAGAAGCCGATCCTTCGGATTTACACAGCCTGAGCCCATAGCAGCCCCAGGAGGGACTGCTGGGCTGTGGGAATCATTTCCCGGAGCCGTGGCTGGGGCGGCGCGGCTGCAGCGCTCATGGTCAGCCCGGCTGGCGGGTGCTGTGCGCGGAGGAATGTGCTCCCTCACTGCACCTTTTCATCTCGATAAGGATTTTCAAGGTCATGTTCGCTCCCCTGCCGGCTCCTCCCCGGCTCCAATGCAATCCAAAGCACGCAGCTCTGGGCCCTGGTGCTGCTCCCACCCTCGGCATCTCCCGGACACCGGCACAACCTGTCGCGTTCCTGGCGGCAGCACAGCCCAGCCTTCCCCTCTGCTGGCACCTGCTCTGCTCCTGGCTCTGCAACACCTCTGGCCCTGTGCTGCAGGGCTGCAAGAGCTGTGCAGTGAGGCTTCTGACCTCCAGGATTAGAACTTCTGAATTAAACATTTCAAATAAAACCAGGTCCCAGCCTGGGCCAATGCCTAATCAAACTCGCGGGCCAGGAGAAGGGCTCTAGTGGTACTCACGCTGTGCACACTATAGGTCTTGGCTGCACGATGTGCTGAGCCTGCCTTCAAGGGCACTGCGTGGGGACGGCCTTGGGGACAGCCCCTGTCCCCACAGCCCAGCACAGCCAGCCAAACCAGCCCAGCATCAGCAGCCAAGAGGGAAAAGCTGCTGCCAGCGCAGGGCTCAGGGAAAGGCAGAGGTGGTGGCACTGGGCCTGGGAAGCCCTTCTCCTGCGGGCACAGGGGATGCAGCCCCCTCTCTTAAGCCCAGCAGTCATCACTGCGTGGATACAAGAAGCTTAAGGACCTACATACACTCCCTACACCACGGAGGATTTTTAGGGAGCTACTGGAGAATCATACGTGCTGCCAGCTGACAAAGCCAGCTAATTATACAATCTGTTAAGCATGTATGCGCACACAACAGTGCTTTGAGTCATTAGAGGACGGGATTTATACTTCACTGCACGCATCTTGCTCTTTGTGAGTGCGTGCCTGGATACAGCCAAAACGAACACAAGTATCTGGAATGTCTGCAGCTCGCAGGCCAGCGCATCTGAATACAAAGCTGAGCTCTGCAAGGCTTGGGCAGGCTGCTCTGATGCACACACTGCTTCCCCAATGGTTCAAATCCTTATTCCCTTTTCTATCATTGAGCATCTGGAAGCAGACTACAGCATAACGTTTAAGCCATATTCTGAAGCTGTGAGAGGGATGTGAGGGAGGACACAGCGACAGTGCAGGTGATGGGTTGTGAAGACAAACAGCTTGACACTGGAGCCCACAATGGGGCTGTCCTGGGTTTAATCCGGGCAGAAGGGTCGGAGGGACCTCGGTTCCTATGGCAGCAGCCACTCCTCAAGGGCCCAGGCGATGCCAGATGGAGATCCCTGTCCTAGGTGTTTGCCAGACAGAGAATGCTGCGGCACAGCAGAGCTGTCTGTTCCCTTCAGTCACCCCGTGTGCATTTAGTGGTGCCCAGTTCTGCTCTGCAAGGCAGCAGCTGTCCCCAGAGCACCCCAGGGGAAGCACGCAGCGGCCCCAGGTCTGCGGTTCAGACCAGGGCTCCCTTCCACGCTGCACCTGGTCAAATCATTCAGGTACATCTTATGCAAAAACTGAGAGCAACAGCTATGCTCTTCATGGACTATATAATGTTTCTGGCAATTCTTGAATTTCTTCTGCTGAGGATTTCACTTCAGCTTCCTAAATCTCTAAACATCCAACATAACACACAGATGAGCTCTAACCACCCCAACTGGCTTCATCCACATAGCATGGCTACATCCCATGGACAGCCCTATCCTAAGCAATCACATACCTATAGCTTAAGCTATACTTTCAAAAGGATGTATTTGGCACTGCATTTTTTATTTTTACCTTTTGTGTGTTGCCATATTGCCTATTATTTAATGTGAACTCCAAAACAGGATTTAAAGCATTTGGTGCATAAGGCACAGAATATTATTTTGGGGCTTTGTAACAAGTCAAGCCAAACCACCTCCGTTTTCACATGTTTTTCTTCCCTGCAAGTTGAGGGAAGCAGCAGAAGGCACAAATCTGTAGGAGTTTCAGCTTTGTCTTGGAAAATGTAAGTTGGTCAAAATAAGCTCTTAATATCTAGTAGAGGCCAACAAACCTAGCACAGCAGGAAATCACATTTCTTTGTGTTGTGCCATATCAAGCCCTCGCTCCTGGTCATCTGTAACAAGGTATTTTCTTTCTCTCTGCTTTCAGTGCAGGGGACATTAGTCAGGAAAAGAAGATGGTGAGCTACACCTATGCTCTCCTCACAAAAATAAGCCCCCTTTGTAAAGCAACCTAGCAAACAAGTTGCAGGATCTGCAGGTGCTTTAAGGCACAAGACATTTCACTCCTGAGATGATCTTGTGGGGCATGGAATGCCCCAGGTCACTAGTACCTTCCCCTGAAATTCAAAAAGCAAGGTTCTGAAAAACAAGCTACTTCAAAGCCAGTCTTCTCTATGCATAATCCAAAATTTTTATATGCGGCACTGTTAAAAAGACATCCCGGTCCAAGTTACCTCAGTTGTGCTTTCCCTTCTTCCACTCAAATAAAAAAAGGAAAAAGCTGGGTTTTTTTTTTTCAGACAGTGTAAAGTAGTATTTCTTGCCAAGATCCCTCAGTAACACTTTTTCTCCATCACTACCACGTTTTGTAGCCTTTATATATGCCAAGGGATAAGAAGCTGAATGAGTCAGTCTCCCTCAGTCAAAACCAGTATTTGTTGCAAGACACTTGAGGTAAAACTAAAGCAGCTGGGGAGGTGGAAAGTGTTATCTGAACACCCACAACTCTGTGGGTACAGAAAACGAGGAATTCAGGAGTACAGCCTGCACACAGCATGTGTGCTGCTCTCCAGGCAAACCACACCAGGCACTGTGCAAATCTTCAGTTGCTTGATCTGGCCTCAGCTGAAGCTTGTTTATAACTCACTGAAGCTGCTAGAATACAACCATCACTGTTGCTCAAGGCAATTACCTAAAATATCTCAGCTATTCATTTTCATCCTTACATCAAAGCTGTGTTTAATGGATCTGACACTGTGCCTTACACAGTACCGTACACCCGCTATTAAGCAAGCCATCATGAGAGCTTACAGGTTTGAAATTTGCTGCTTAACTCAGTACTACTTCACCATCAGCACCTGAATGAAATGCAACTCCCGTGCCAGTAATCTTTTTTCTCAGCAAATAGTTTCACTGTTACCCTTTTTATTCATTTCTACCCAAACGCTGATCTATATCACCAATGCAGAATTCACAACATGTATATTAACTTACTCCCACCAGCTCAGCTAAATAAATCATTATCCACAGTTCAGCTCACCTGCAAAGACAAGCTGAAATTCTCTGACAAGCACAGTACTCCTGCTGCCCTTGTCTAGTAACTTTAATCTAATCTACAGACTGATCCAGAGAGCCAACTTGCTATCAAGTTCCAAAATCAGTGATGAATCTGCAGAACTATTAAAAACAGACCTTAGAGGCAGAGGTCTTTGAACACTCCTCCTTTCCACTAATAATGTCCTTTATTCAATGTCCTTCTAATAATTGCCAAATCGATGATATAAACAGAGGCTTCTACTGTTCCAAAGCAGAGAAGACAAAGGGCAGTGATATTGCAGAAACTGCAGTGCTCAGGATGAATGAAATACGACATTGAAATTCTAGCAGAACTTCAGAGAAAATACTGAGTGTTTTGCAAGGCTCCCAAGCAACCACACGCTGAGCAAGGCCAACATGCAGGTAAAATGGTGCCTCCAGTTATGCACGCAGAAGAGACAGGGAGGACATCCAGAAAGCAGCACATACCTTTTCGGGTGTCACCTTCACCGTGTCGCAGCAGATGGAATTACAGCCCACAGCACAGCACTGAGGAAGCATCAATCTGATATTTAAGCTGTCTGCCTTGAAAGACAAACTACAAGTGACACAGCTGCCTGGCTGAACCCACACTCACCACCCGTGGTGCCAGGCAAGCACAGCACAACTGCACCGACAGCAGCTCAGGAGTGAGCCATGACTTCCAGGGAAGCATGCTTGGCAGGAAGGTCACTCCCACCTCAGCATGTCACTGCTGCCAGACAGTCCTTGGGCTGTTCCAACTGACTGCAGCAGCAGAAACTGTGCCCAAAAAGAGAGAGAGCAGTTTTCTGCATGCCAGCAAACTTGGTGATGGGCAGATGGGCACGTGGGCTAAAGGAATGGCCACCTCCCACAGCAGGATGGCTCAGTCATTCCTCAGCTTGCTCCAGCCCTGCCAGTGGGGCTTGTGCTCAGCCCCACAGCCAGAACCAACCTCTAGGGCAAAGATTTTTACCTTTTCCACCACAAAAATTACAAATGGTTACAATACTGTAAGCAATGGCTCACTACACTCTTCTGAGATTGATCCAGAGGAAATCACTTAGGGTTACTAAAACAGGGAGGAAATCAAATTTACCTCCCATCTGGCCTCTACCTGAACAGCACTCATTTAAAACACGGGATTTGTTAATAACTTTATCTCTTCTAGCTTTCCTCATCAACATATAATAAAAAATACTGGCATAAAACCAGCCTGAACATCTGATGACAGTAATCAGAAACATACACGTCACATTCCCTCTGTGCATCTGAACTGTCTGATGGGCGAAGTGTACACCCTATAAAGCCAAGAAGTCACTAACTCAGGAGTCAGCTTAAGGAGAACTGGGTTTGTTTAACTCAGTTTTGTGCTTTCTACAGAACTACACCAATTCATATTCTTCAAGTACTCGGTGTTGCATTTTCACGTCCTTATGCGACCAGCCACCAGCTTAGACACACTGATGCTCTGACATGGCAGATGATACAAATTCTCAGCGCTCATTGCAAAAGCAACAGCTTTTCACAGTTACCTGGAAACATTTTTTCAAATCAGCTGAAGTACAGCTTTGTACAGCAGAGCCCCCAGGCACAGAAGGGCCATTGCCTCTGCCACATGCCCCCAGTCACAGCACAAGACAGCAACAGGGGATCCAGGGCTCTTCTCTCATCACCAAGGAGCAGAAACTACCTGTGACTGAATGAGAAAAACAAGTAAACAGGACTAAAAGGGCAATTTGCTACACCTGTGCCAGCCAGAAAAATGCATATATAGTCCTTAGTGAATTGAGTGCACTGCTCTGTCTTCTCGTTCAGCTCAATCAAAGCATCCCACAGGTGGGCTGTTACAGAGCAGGAGCAGGAAAACTAAATCAGACAACACAACTTTCAAAGAGGGACTAACCTCAGTGGGGAAGAAAGAACACGAGAATTCTGCTGGCTTCTCCTATCCAGCATCAATGTGCTTTATATTCTCCCAACAAAAACTATGCACAAAGGATAAAGAGCTTATGAAGCTACAAAAAGGAGCAATTCCAAAATAAGCTGAAAAAGGAGCAATTCCAAAATGAGCCATCAGGAACAGCAAGAGAGCACAGTAAGAAACACTTTGTGATGGTCCAGATACAAGAATAAATCACAGCTTTCCCAAAGCGTATACAGGGAATTTACCTAGATGGAACTGAACAGACTTAGGTCCAGTTTTAAGAGCTCTGGCTCATTAGTGATTGCCCACAGAGGCCCAGTGATACATGGCCACCACTCTGCTGCACAAGTAGAGCAGCTGGTGGATGCAGAGGGACACAGGGCTGCCACCCCCAGCTGTGAAAGGATCCCAAGGAAGATGAGGGCAAGCACAGAATTGCATGGCAAGTCCCACCCTTATCGCGGTGGCATTAGAGGCACAGGCTGAGCTCTGTTTTCCCAGCAGGATTCCTGGCGGTTGCCGTCCCATTTGCACAGTATCATTTAGTGCCATGACTGACGGGCAAGATAAACCAGTTGATCACCACACCCGAGCCAGGAATGAGGCACTGTCACTGAGCACTCACCGGCTGCAACAACACAAGGTGAAGGAAACAGTTATTCCACACCAGTATTTTACTCTGTTCATGACATTAGAAAGGATATACTTTGTCTGCAATACTTAAAGACTTTTGAAAACCAAAAGCATTGACAACAGTGTATTCATATCCCTCTTTTAGTGTTCTGTGAAGAACTGAGGCTACATCCTTTAAAGGCAATTCACTTCGATTTGCACAAAGCTACTTATTTAGGACAGTGGCACCCCAAGCTGTTACTAGTTTGACTCTGCTTACCTGTGGGATATGAAAGTTTAGATAAAGGTATTTGACATTAAAATCAGCTGAGAAAAACATCCTAACAAGTTCCTAAGCCTATTTGCTTTTCTTAGCATGACAGGCTTTACAATATTTCTTGCAATTCTCTGCTTCATGCTTTGTTCAAAACTTCCTGATTATACTAATAAAATAATGCCCAAAGCACACCAAAAATCTTTTAATAGAGTCAAAATTAAAGTATCAGATCTATTACACCACCCAGCCTTTCCCCTCCACTGGAGAAGCATTGGAGCCTTTGGACATCTCATTTCAACGAGAAGGTTATTTAGTTCTTGAGTTTGGAGTAAAGTATTTAATCGCTAAAGGATTTGCAAATTACACATGAATATGCATGTAGCACTTCTCACCATGACATAAATCCTATTGTATATTTATGAATGGATTGCTTTGCCTCCAGCTTCTACATGTATATAAACACAGGTTTTAATCTTCAATTCCTTCCTCCCTCCCTTCTTTTTAAGAAGTTACTTAAACAAATTTGCATTTTTGGAATCTATTACCTACAGCGTATTTCTTGCCTTTTTTTTTTTTTAAACTCCATAAACCTCCTTCTCCCATCAGGCAAAGTGCTTACTTATGAAAGGCTCTAAAGACCCTGTAAACATAAGAAATAAGCAACAGTGTTATACAGCTTGGGAGAGAAAAAGCTGAAGCAACAATCACTGGAAAAAGGAGTGCAACAGAGCTGGGAACACAAAGGTCTAAAATGACAGGTCAACAGCTTGCCTTTGACTGCAAAGACACCAGCTAGGGGGAAGTAAACCTTCCATAAGGATGGAGAATGCAACATAATAATAAAACTGCTGTGAAATCCCTAATTCATGCGGACTTAACTCCATTATTCCCTACACCTTTGAACAGGCATCTGGGCTGGTCACAGGGCAGCTGGACCAGTGCAGCATTTCAGCCTGTCTTCAACAACAAGAGGTAAGAGGCAGTACAGAATTGTTGCCACACAACTGCCCAGCTCCTCCAGACAAGTAATTCAAACAATAAAGCCTTTAAAGGGCATTGTTAAAATCATTAAACTTTGGTTATTTCACTGCAAATCTATTCTGTATTAAATCTGACAGCAAAGAACACTTAGCAACATGCCACGCTCCATCAAGAGTTGAAGCAAGTGCCACAAGCAGATTTCCAATCAGAAGGTTTACAGGTGTGAACTACCACTTGGGCTGTTCTCATTTTTGTTACTACACACAGCAAAACCCCAACAGCCAGGAGCTAAGTGCACCAAATGCAACCTTCTTTCAAGGACCTGGTGTCACTTGGCTCTGTTCAGAAAACTGGAGCCTCCAGCCCCATCTTGCTGCCTGGAGCTGTGGCAGCAGCCACCGAGACACGATGGGACGTGGTCTGACACAAGACCAAACCCTCCCAGCCCCAAACAGGCAGGTCTAGACCAGGCTGTGAACTGCAGCATGTTCAGCTGCAGCCATGTGTTCCCCCACTAATCGAGGGATCTTTTCCCGATGGGAAGAGCCACCATAGCACCTGACCCAACCCCACAGTGACAGCACTAGAAAGGACCTCCAGCCCAGCCAAGCTACCGAGGATGCTCCACAGCTTGTCAGTGCTACCACCCAAAACCACAGGAGCCTGTGGCTGGGAGGCAGAGAGAAAACAAACCAGGAAGCGCTATGCAGTATTAGCTACAGACTACTGGACAAATAGAGAATAAAGATGAGAAAATTCAACACAGAACATTTGCTTTTAGGATCAGAGTGGCATTTACAAAAGATGTGTGAAAACAAGCCTGAGTGGAGGACTCTGTGATGAGTTCAGTTGCAAATTTGTCCTTGCAAACTGAGATTTTTATCCATGCAACCCTTTTGCAAATGACCATGCCAGGCTCCTGCCACACACCCCTCCCCTTCCATCCACACAATCTTCTCCCAAATAGAAATCTTAAGAAGGAAGTGAGGAGTACTGCCCAAGGAATACAAGACAAGCAAAAAAGATGTCCTGTAAGAAAGTATTCACATTCAAGTTATGCTTTCAGTAGCTTCAGGGAGATGATGGCAGATACCTTCCAAACGGAATTATCCATAAGCTGCTTGCATGAGAAACTCACCATGGCTGCCACACAGTAGTCAATGAGTAATTAACATATGACAGATGACAATGCATCTACCTTTATTCTGAATTACAGACCAACTCAGCTGAGTTTTCACATTCAAATTTAAAAAGCAAAACACAGAAAAGTTAGGAAGCCTAAGAGATCTTACAAAACTTTAGTGCCACAGAAAACCATGGGACATGGCAGCAGCCGTGACATTTCACTTTCCTGCACTTACAGACTAAAATGAGATGGAGTAACACTCACTGAGGACTCTAAAGAGATCTCTTTGCCAGACAAATCTGCCTATGTCTAGAATACTGGAAAACCTTTGGAGAACTAGCTGTTAAACATCCTAATGCCTCTGTGTATGTGTCCATACAAGAATTAAACAGTCAGTGTCCCATCAAGGCAATAACTTGTGTAACTCTGATAATCAGACCTTGTGGTGTGAAATCCTTCCCAGTGACATAAGAAAAGACAAATAGCAGACCTGGCTTACTGCCTTGCTGGCTGACAAGCTATTTAGGTTAGCTGGATGTGGAGATGACTTTAAGGAATTTCAGAAAAATCTAAACAAGTGGGTCAACTGACAGCTGAAGTGGAGAGAGACCAGATGTTGAGAAATGCTGAATAATATACTGAACAGAAGAATTTAACCTCCTTATCCTCTGCAGGGTTAACACACCACTAATCAAATACACCTGAGCATCACCACATCCATGCTCCAACAAATAAGCCTGTTCAAAGTGATGATTTAATATACATTTTAATCATGCCAAAACTCTGCAATAGCAAATGTTATTAATGTTAAGAATACTTATTTAAAAAAAAAAAAAAAACACAATTCAATATGAAAAGCTCACCTGGAATTAGATGCAGTACATCATCCTAACTTACTATTTTTTCTAAAATACCTAGCACCACCCCAGACAGGCCACCAACCTGAGATACCTCAAAGGAAACAAGCTGGATAATTTGCAGAGCTGCATCACATGTGACAGTCAAATATTTTCCATTATCATCCCCACCCAAATCCCCTTTGAGATAATTTGGATAAGCAGTTCAAATATATACTCAGTGTTTCAAACATGCCAACTCTGGAGCAAGTGTCCAGGACGAAGATGTTGGGAAATGACTCCTCCTGTTCTCTCAGGGATCAAGTGCCGTGGTGCAAGAGGTTTCTGCTGCCAAGGCATGGTGCCAGCCTGCCCGAGCCCCTGGAAGGATGTCCCATGGGATTCAGGCACTGGATGGCCTGGAGGCTGCATGGCCGAGGGGACAGCCTGTGCAGCTGTGCCACCAGCATGGCTTGCAGGAGCTGCAGGGGCTCAGCTGGCTCATGACAGCAAAAGTTGTGCCTAGCCCAAGCAAAATTAACCACTAAGTTATCCACAATACAGCGTCACAGAGCAGTGCTGGGGCTACCCACATTCTGCTGTGCTGCTCTAAGGGTCCAGAAGGTTATGTTACCCACTGCTGTTCCCCTGCAGGTCATCCTCCCTGTGGGGTGGGGTTGTGAAAGTTGAAATAGCAGAGAATCCTCTCCTTAGCAGGGGACTGCCCTTGTTCTGAGCACAAGGCTATTAATGCAGTTGAAAGTCACATATTAGAAATCTGCAAGCTGGTGCAGGGTCATTTCAGCAATAGTTTCACTTACATTTCAGTTCAAAGTAGCTGTGTGACCACCTTACATCTCAATTCTTCACAGAGAAGATATGAATGACTGCCTCTTGCAAATCAATACTGTTTATTGCGTGCTTTAAATCAATAAAGCTTCCCTCCATAGAGTACATTCTTCTAAAATAGTAATTAGGCATTTGAGGAGAACTAAACAGTTTCACTAAACAATACCATTAGTCCTGAAACATCAGTTTGACATCTCAGCCAGAAAGCACTTTGTCAGAACTAATTAATCCCCACAGCACCTCTATGAGATTGAGAAAGCAATTCATCTGCTTTTTAAATGTGTTGGGTACTTATGCTGCAGAACATTGTGGCTGGGGTGGAAGCCGTAAGTATCAGCATAAACTGAGAACAAACCAAGCCAGGAGAACCCATCCAAGAGCATGAAAATACAGAGAACACTGACAGCTGTAGGATTTGGCTTCTTTGCCTCTTCCTGTAACACACCAAACCTCCTGTGACTATCTGGAGAGTCTTCCAGATGCCACTTCACTGAGTGAGTGGCAGTGAAAAGCAGTTATTATTCTGCGGGGAGCAGTTTTGCCCACTGTTTGTTCAGCCAATTATCTATGCATGTAGCTTTAAAGGGAGGAGGGAGCAGTAACCTTAGGCTCTGTGAACAACAACTGAGCTTAAACTGCTCAAATAAAGCCAAGTCCTCATTACCACAAGCAAAGCACGTAACCTTACTAAACAGGTCTCACAAATGGCAACCAGCCAGCATAAAAAGTATTTCTCTCCAAGGAAGTGGTCAATCTGCATAGCTCTGCTGCAGGTGTACGCAGCAGCACTAGTCTACATACCTCCACCTGCCTCTGCCAAGCTGCTGCCACCCCTCTTTATTGATTCATTATTCCAGCTAACACTTGCCCTGCTGGTGCAGCACTCAAGGCCACAGGGTTCAGGCAGCCAGCCCCGGCACAGGCAAAGCAGCAAGGCTTTCCCAAGCCAGCTGTAGGGTCTCTCCCTCTCTCTGAGAAAGGCTAGAAGGTGTCCCACACGACACAGCCGAGTGCCAAGCCCAGCCCAGAACAGCTCCCTCCTGTCAGACATGAGCTCAGCAGTGCCCGTGACGCGTGCAGGAACGCGCTGTGGGGCGGTGACGCTTCTCGGAATGCTGAGCACAGAGCAGGGACAGCCCTGGCAGCCTGCAGCCACCTCCAGGAGCACACAGCAGCAAGCATTCACTAAAGGACTGAGATTGGAGCCAGTCCCAAAAGGTGCAGGGATGGATCAGTGACAAGATCCCCCTGAGCCACCTAGCAAACATCACTTCTTTGCGTACAAGTTATTTCATTAAACTCCTATGGATAATTTTTCCCGCATCTTCCAATAAACTTTCTGGCACAATCTACAGGAATTTAAATCAGATTCAGACACGGAAAATTTTGCTGCAAACTCATCTTCCCATCATAACCGTGCTATGAAGGAAGATGCCCTGCAAAGAATATCTTTAGGAAATGCTCTGCCTCATTGCTCATTTCACATGGACTGCAGCAAGCGAAAATCCATTCTTCCTGTAAAACTCGATCAGAAATCATGGGGCAGAGCTAAGTATCTGGGAACACCTCCTCAGCTGGGCTGGCAGAGAGCCTGACCAGGTCAAGTGCCTGGGGACAGTTTCACAAGTGCACCCTCAGCAGCATTCCCGGGTTGCCACCAGAACCAGCCCCACTCCCACTCCTCTAAGCCTCCCGCCTCAGCCCCAGCTGTGCCACCACAAGTTTTTGCACAAGCACACTTCAACTGTTTCTGTATAATGAACCCAGACAGCAAAACGGCATTTTTCAGCCCGACCAGCCTCCAGACCTCATTCCCTGCACTAATACAGAATTTTACCCTGGCAGCAGCAGCAGCTTAAGGTGCCCCAACAACAACAGCACCAAGCACCTGCCCCAGGTGCCCAACAGTGCAGCCATCTCTCCCCTGTCAAACCCACATCTTCTGGAATCTACTAGCCAATTTCCTGCCATTCTGCTGGATGGAGATCAAGATAACTACTTTGATACGAAAATATATGACCTACATAGAGATGGAATTGTTGATTCCGTTGCCAAACAAGTTTCTAGTCAGTGGCAGTGTCACTAACTTCACATGCTGTCAGTTTTTGAGGCAAAGTTAAAGGAGTGATCTTGTGAGCAAGATGACCTTGCCAGAGCAGAAGATGAAGCTCAACCTACATATTTCTAAACAACATGATTTACGGAGATTTCTTCAAAAGCATTTCTGATCTTTTAAAGACTCAGAATTCCCCAAGATGCATTAAATAGCTGCTGAGCCGAATAAAGCTTCACATTTTTCCTTTTTTTTAATGTTCCATAGGGAAGTAAGTTAAAATAATACTTCTTTTCATTTTAAAATCACTGCCAACATCCTCTGTCACTGCAGAGGTGTGCATACCACACCTTTAGCAGTAATGCCCTTGTTAAAAAGCATCACACCTGTTGTTTCCAGTTACCCTCCCCAGTGTGAGGGGAGCTTACACAACTGTGAGCACACTGGCTCTGAAGGCAGTCCCTGCAGTCTCCAAAGCAACGAAGACATCCAAAACCAGGCTCATCTGGGGAGTCCAGGGGGGAAAAAATCAACCTAAATAAATAAATAAAGCATGATTTTTTATAACTGAAGCAGTGTAATGCATGTCAGCTCCAAACCCCTTTTACCAGCTACAGGTGCATCCTGTGCTAACTCATCTTGGAAGACACTTGATATTAATAAATTAAAATAATTTTAAATGTCATAATCATCTTACTTGCTGTCCTTTTCTCCCTATATGTTAAACCTATATAAACCAATTACTGTGGAAAAAAGCAAGAACAGCACAAGTCTTACCCATTAGGACACCTGTTCCCAGAGATGGCATTGGATGACTTGGCTGACTTTGAAGACTGCATTTTTGTCACTCACTTCTGTACTCGTGGAAAATGGTCATCAGCAGTTTCTATGGGCGCACACTGAGCTGCCTGTTCCTTATAAAGCAGTCAGCTATTTTGGGGAACGCAAACACGAGAAAGCAGCACATTCACATATATATGACAGCGTGCTTAGCTAGATATCAGCAAAGAAAGGCAACAACAGGCATCAAACTAGCAGCCTTCAGCTGCATGACCTATGCTGTTGGCACTGATGAAAGAGCATTTCTCTCCCCAGGTTTTTCTATCTTGGAGAATTTTTCTCTCTTCTCCTTATGGTTACTGATTTTCATCTACAGAAGAGCACAGCGCCTTTTGTTCCTGCTGCCTTTCATTGCCCTCCCTTCTTCCAGCCCTTTTATTTTGGAGGATTCTCACATTTAAGTTAGCTATGGTAGCTTCATTCCAGTGATTAGTTATTCTACATTTAAGCAAGTAATCCAAGGAGTAGACAGTTACATACGAAATTTTAGCACAACGCTCACATTGCTAAACCTTTTAAAAAGGCAGTTTGCAGACTGGGGATGAAAAGCTTAAAGATCAGAATAATGCGGAGGAGACAATACTCCGCAGCATTTCAAATGAAGCCTAGAAGGGCATGGCTAGATGATGGTGCTCTCTATATGGTATGCCTGGCTTTTCTCCACCAAAATCCTTGGGCTCAGCAAAGCTGAATCTTCCTGAGTAAATAGGTGGCCCCAACTATTTTAAATACACAAGATCTTACATGTGACACCACAAGAATTGGCCCTCAAACTTGGCAAATCTCTTCACCCAAGCTCTGCTTTGGAGGTTCAGACTGGAAAAACCTCCATAGGCAGTAGGAAGGGAATTTAGGCAGCAAATTAAGAACCGGGGCTTTCATTTAATGAACATCTCCCACCCCTTCACAGTACAAGAGCCTTCAAGAAATGAAGGGCCACCAACTAAGGCACTGCTGCCTCCCAAAACTGAAAACATCTGATGTCGTTTAGTAACTTCACCGAATTTAAACCACAATTGCTCCTATTTCAATAGCTTTCACTCTCAACAGGAGCCCACTGATTGAAATGAAATGAGAAATTCAGTCAGCTCCATCTGAAATAACCCAGGAAAAACTGCTTACACCACCATGCCAGCAGAGAGTACAACACAAATATTCGAGAGTGGGACAGATTATCAGGCATCTACAAATTCTCAGTGCATCCTGAAGCTTCTGGGTTGAAAGGAAAGGAGAAGAAAAGAAATTTATCCTCTTACAAGACAGTCTGGAGGAGAGTAGAGGTTCCCCTAAACCTGGTGTAAAGGGCAGCACAACACTGGAACAGATTCCGACCTCTAATCCTCATTTCTCATGAAAGCTGAAATCTCACTCAGGGCATTCTGTTGCTCAAGTGCTGCTCATGCTGATGTTTAAGAACAGGCAGCAGCTGGTGCTAAAGTTTTGAGACATCACTGGTATTTTCTGTCTGGCCACTGGCACAGCAGCTTCCAGAGCAGATGCACCCTCAGTGTTAGGAAAGCAACTGAGACAGCTCTCTGGCATGGTTTACTAACTGGTATGTACTGGTGCAGACCTGAAAGGTTGTGCTTAGTTTTAAAACTAGGAATGACAAATGCTCTCCCCCAGCTCAATAAGGTTTGCTCTCCTGTCACACTGTATTCAATTCCTGAATTATCTAATTTCAAACAGACCTACCAAAAAAAACCAGACTGGTATGTGAGCTTCCTCTTACAAAAGGGAAAACAGAGTAGGGTTTTGAGTCTTTTCCCCCACCTCTTCAGAAGAACTGCCTTAGAGATTTTAACCTGAAATTCCAGTAATGCAGAGTACCTTGATTCTTTTTTCCACGATACCACAGGGGCAGCAACAGTTAAATCACAAAATTCTTCAGATTATTTAATCTTAGATGATTTCCCCAAAAGCGCCACCATGCAGAGGTTTCCCAGGACTGCCCTGAGTCTTAAAAGGTACAAGGTAAAAGTGCCCTGACGTACAGCTGCTTCAACCAAGCCTCCAGGCATGTGCGCGTCACTCAGGCCAGCCCTCCAGGACAGTGAGATGCCACCAGGTGCCCGTGACCTCCTGCAGAAAAGTCTTTGCTAGACTTTGCTGCAGGAGGTCACTGGCACCTCTGACCAACAGCTCATCTGCAGGACTGCAGTCATGTCTTAAACAAGAACTGGAAAAGCACCAGCCCAGCTTTTGGTTTCACAGCCCAAGGCCAGCTGAGGTCCCACCTTTCACCCCCTGCCTCCCCTTCCTCACTGCAGATCCCCCGTGTGCCCACAGCCAGGTCTGCTTCCCTCACAGCCTGCTAAACCAACCCCAGCAGGACTACAGACCTGCTGTCACAAAACAATGGGATGGCCCATGCCCTGAAGCTAGATGGAATCCCTGCTCATGTTTATTTCCACTAAATTAAGCCAGAATGAAAGATTTAGGGAAGGTTTAAAAACCTCTGTGGTCTATCTTTTCCTACCAGTTGCGGCTCACTGGAATAAACTGACCAGGTTTACAAAGGTCCCCACTGACACCGGGTTCAGAGCGAGCCCTGACACAGACATCTTCCTCCACATTCCTCAAACTTGCGTTTCTACAGCCATGTTCCCCCGTATCTATTGCTTTTTGCTGGCCTACAGACAGCACGTGTAAGCACAGCACACAGAGCACTGTAGCAGCCACAAACCAGCTTCTCAGCTGCAGCAATTTTAAATATGACTTGTGAAAGGCTAAGCTTACAAACATTTAAACTTAAAATACAGTGATAAAGTTCCATGCTCAGTGTATAAATTCAAATTCACTCCCCTGGAGGGAGCAGGCATCTTACAACCTGAGCTGATGAAAAATCCCCCACCATCAGGTTTTCACAGCCAATAGTAAATACTTGGAAGAAAAATTTCTTTTATGTATGGCAGAGGAGAATTTCAACTCATAAAAGCTCATAGTCCACCAGATGATGGGTAAGTGTTGTGTCACACATTTGCTCTAGTGTGGACCAATAAACTCTTCAAAACCTTGAGGATTTTCAGGGGCAGTGTCCAATGCAGGCTGTTTCCTTGGCAGCACTACTGGAAGATGACTCAGATGCAAAGCTCGTCAGGGCCACGTGTATTCAGGTGTATTTCTATGTGCACAACAAGTGTCATGTGATAGGAGTTATCAGTACGTGTTTGATTATTCTCCTTTAGCAGTGGTGAGCAGGTAATGATTCTGCGACAGCTCAGTACACACAGCTAAATAAGGCACCCATTTAGTCATTTCTGTCATTCTTGAATCACTAACCAAGGACACACAGGAATTTTTATAAGCCTGCATTAGGCCTATTAGATTTCTCACTTGCTTTCATTCCCTGAACAAAATAAGGATGCCAGGAAAACATTCCTAATTTAAGCTTCCATTGACTTTTACGAAGGTTAAAGAAACACCTTGGAACAACTCTGTTACTGGCCCTTCTCAACCACATTCCTAAAACCGAACCCCAAGACGAGTTCCAAAGACCTTGCTGGCAGCAGGTTACATTTGTGTACAGTACACACAAGGATTATTCCTGGAATGCAGAACACTCCTTGAAATCTTGTAAAACTGGACAATCATTCACTTCCATGCTTAACAAAAAAATCCATCTAAGTAAACGGAACGAAGGCAAAGTCCTGACATCCCACCAAGAATGGCAGCCCCTTCAAGGAATTGATTGCTGAAGCAAGGGGAAGAAAGGAATACAGAAATCGCACTTTCTGCCCCATAACAAGGCAAATACTGTCACATGGGGAAATGCATGAAATTTACCAACGACAAACTGCATAGTTCAGATTGTTGGAATTTCCAACTCCCTGGGATGGATTTTTGAGTTGCTGTATCTGGGAACTTCAATTAAACGAGAAATGTAGAAACTTCTGATTTCAACAGTGGTCCAGCAGTTGAGCTTCCTGCATGTTCAAGCTCCCGCCCGCTGGCTCACCATGACTGCCTCAAGCATGGAACTACAACATGCTAGGGCAGAGGGTTGCTTGGAAAATTACCTCGGTCTTGAGCAGTACCCCGCTTTCTGTTTCTCTTACTTTTTTAAGGCAAGAGATGCAGGACAAGAGCTACTCAGACCAAGGGGGATACCGCAGGGAAGGAGGAGGCAAAGACGGGCGATCAGAGACACACCCTGAAGTCAGTGACCTCCGCGATGGCCAAGCTCCACAGGGCCACGTAGCTGCTCGCAGAGGTGGGCCACGATGCAGGACAGGGTCCGCTGACACCTCTGCGACCCGTCCTTGTCCCTCCCCGCCTCCCCGAGCCCCGCTGCTCTCCCGGCGTGACCCGGGCGGGCTCGCAGCGCTGCCAGGGCCGCATGGCCGCGCCGACCGCGGCTGCGGTGCAGCGTGCGCTGCGGGTCCGCGGCACGGCCGGGGCCGGGCAGGCAGAGAGACCAACAGTGCCCGCACAACTCGCGGAGCCCCCTCCAGCCCTGCCCTCCCGTGCGGCGGGCGGGCGCCACTGCCCTGCCGGGCCCGCAGGTAACGCCACCACCGTCCCGCCCTGCCCCGCCGTGCCGCGGAGCCCGAGCGGTGCCGGGGGCTGGCACCAGGTACCGGCCGGGCTCACGGGGAGCCGCGCCGGGCTCCGCACGCACACCGCGCCCGAGGGGTCCCCGTCCGCCCCCGCCCCGCCGCCGCCCACCTGTCGCGGGGGTCGACCCAGCTGGTGGTGCGGCTGCCGTGGTCGATGTAATACACCTTCCCGTCGTAGTCCCGCGCCTCCTCCCAGCCCTCGGGCAGCGGCAGCTCCTTCCGCGGCATGGTCCGCACCGCCGGCCGCGCCGCCCCATGCACCGCCGCGCTGCGCTCCGGGGGCCGCGCCGGGGCTCCCCTCCAGCGGGCGGCGCGCAGCGGTGCGGGGGCCGCGCCGGCCCAGCCGCGCAGGGAGGCGCCGCCGCCGGGCAGCCTCACATGCCGGCCCCGCGGCGGGGGCGGGCCGGGGCGGTACGGGAGGGCTGTGGCGGTGGCGGCGGCGAGCCCGCGGTCAGCGCTGGGCGCGGAGCCCCGGCCGCTCCGCCCGCTCACGCCTCCATTTCCTGCTCCGCCGGCGGCCGCACCGCGAGTCCCGCGGCGGCTCCGCCCCCGGCCCGAGTGCGGCCCAGGCCACGCCCATATCAACCGCAGCCACGCCCCTCGGCCACACCCACTGCCTGTCCCTGCCCATGGCCACGCCCTCGGTCACACTCAGTGCCAGTCCGTGCCCATCGCCACGCCCTCGGTCACACCCACTCCCCGACCGTGACCACGCCCTCGGTCACACCCACTGTCTGTCCGTGCCCATGGCCACTCCCTCTGTCACACCCACTGTCTGTGTGTGCCCGTGACCCCGCCCTCGGTCACACTCACGGTCTCTGTGTGCCCGTGACCACGCCCTCGGTCCCACCCGCTGTCGGTCCATGCCCGTGACCACGCCCTCAGTCACACCCACTCCGGACCTGCCCATTGTCACCTCCCTTGGTCATGCCCCAGCGGCCCCAGAGCGTCCCCTGGCGGCAGGGCGGGTGCCGCGGGCCCCGCGCCGGTGCCGCCGTTGGGGTCCGGGAGCCCGCGGGGGCCCAGGCCCGGGAACAGCCGCTGTGAGCTGCCCTGCTCGGCCGCTCCGAGGGAAGCACCGAGGGCACAGCGCGGGCGGCAGGGAGAGCATCGGGGTGCTCGGTGCCCCGGGGGACACGGCCGTGGGGTGCCGGTGCTGGCATCGCACGGGTGAGCGCAGCAGCTCGGGCGCCCTTGGGCCGTGAGGTGGCCCCGGCCCGGGTGCGCTGCGCTCGGGTGGCCCGGCTCGGCCCTGGCGGGCTCCCCGCAGGAGCTGGTGGGCAGCCCAGAGCCATTGGAGCAGCCCGCGGGGGTGACATGGGTGACTTTCGGTGGGTTCCAGGGGGACAGCTCGTGGCAGCTGGAACGTGGCTACACTTCGGAGCATAGGGCAGCCATCGGGTTATAAAAGTAGTCCGGGGGGCACAGAGAGCCCCAGGCAGAGGCCCACGCCGCAGGGCGGGGGATGGTGCCCACCCCGCGGGCCCGGGCCCTTCCCGAGCGGCCGCTGCCCTTACCGGAGCGTGGCTCCGGCACAGCTGCCGTGCAGTGTGGAACGAGCTATGAGGACGTGCCCTCCACAGCCTTCTGTCCCCACATTTCAGTCGTTCAGGCTTGAGCAGACAGCCCATGACAAAATGTCACCATTAGTGCTCAGGCAGGGGCACGCGATGAGCCCGTGAGCTGGGGTGGGTGACATGCCCAGCGTAGCATGAGGGGCATTTGGTGTGAGGTGGCACTTTCCCTGGCGAGCAGCAGCCATCGCCGGTTCTGCTGTCAGGGGTGGGGGGAAAACAAGAAGTTTTGTAGAGCTTCAGCTATTGAAACAGCAGAATGGAGCAGGGATCCTTGCCAAGCACTGGGGTGGAAAAGGAAACTGGAGGATGGGAAGAGGGGAGCCCTGAAGGGCTGGAGAGGGAAAGTGAAAAAGACAATTAGAAATAACATCTCATTTTTGTGCCAGATTTTGAGGGATTTTTTTTTCTTTCAGGCTTTCTGACAACCTGCTGGGAGTCAGAACTGCTAATTCTCCAGAGGCCGAAGCAGAATGCAGTAGCAGTTGGCTGATGAAGTGGTTGAGCAGGGAAGAAAATGAAGACAAGTAAAACTGAAAGTGAGGCCTTTGGAAAATAGCCTGATTTAACCCCATTTTATCTGAAGCCACACTTGGAGTGGGCTACTAAATAAGTTGCTTTTATGAACAAGAACATACACAAGGCTTTTAAATTAATAATAAATGAAGAATAAAGGAATAAACACTGTATCTGTCCACAACTCTAAGTGAGGCTTGTGGTTTGTTTGGGAGGGGAAGACTGGGAGCACTGGGAGCAGTGCCGCTCCAGCGAGCAGACACCAGGAGCACTGGGAGTCCTGGGCCCACGCCAGCCGAGGGCAGTGGATTTCTGCAGGGCACTAGGCTACTCACTGCGGCTGTCATTTTCTCTTTCTGCTTTTAATTTCCTGGATAATGGTGTTTCTCTCTTTGTAAAACACTCAGCAAAGTGCTTAAGACATTTCAAAGGGAGAACTGTAGCAATAGGAAAAAAATCAGCAGCAACCCATATTTTAAAATACTACAGGAGAAGAAGTAAATAGCAAAGTGATAACAAATTAATGTGGATTTCTGTGGCCCTGTATTTGTGGTTTTATGTTCCAGTACAGTGATACTTCCAAAAGGCATGTTTATTTTAAAGCTTTTTTTTTTTCACGTTTTCAGAGCATATGTAGATCACAGAGCAAAAGGCTGTATGTAAAGAAACTGACCAAATACCCTTTCTTTTCCAGCTGTCGCCAACTCTATTTATGAAGAAAGTAATTGTGTAAATTTTTTTATGGTAATTGCTTTTGAAATACATACTTCAGAAAATATTTGCAGGTAGTTCTGACTCAAGTCAAAAGATTTTATTTGTCCACTCCTCTTTATTTATTAACTCAGAAAAAAACCCAACCTGTCATTGAACCATATGAATTTATAAATGTAATCAGGAATGTGCATATGGTAACTTACTCCCTTTTACCACTTACACTCACAACAAAAGAATTCAGCGTTATCAGAGTCTGTTTGAACTGTAAAACAATAAACAAACAGGTGATTGTTTTCTCATGAACAAAGAAAAGGAAGGTTTGTTTTGTAGGTAAGCTCTTACCTATGTGAAAAGGAAGAACAGAGCAGAGAACAAAGTCTGCAGAAAACTCTTTTTTTTTTGCCCTGGGGTCAACATCTCCAGCATGACCTCGTGTGCTGCACTCCCCCCCAGTCCCACCAGAGTCCACAACAGGCCGGTTACAAACTGCTCAGTAACAGGAGCTGCCTTTATCTGCTGGTGGGCTCTGTTTTGGAGAAGCTGGTTGCTTGCTACTCAGATTTCTTTTTTCCTAATACATTCAAAAGTCCCAAATTTTGTACTTGACACTTAAAGCTCTATTCTTAATTGACTGCAAATAACAAAAACTCAAAGGTGAAAAGTGACTAAGGCACAATATTGGTCTCTCAGCCAACACCTTCAGATAACTGAACTGAAATAGGAGGAAAAAATGGGTTTGAAGTCAATTACCAGGAAACAATTACATTTAGCCAAAATACTACATTTTATTTAAAACTCCAGCACTTTTCACCTTGAAGCACAGTACAAATTCTGTGGAGAGCTCCCTTATTGTTCTAGAAAGCCTCTTCCCCATCCTGCCCATCCCCAAACTGTATGCCAAGTTTTTTCAATTTCCAAATGGATTTTTTTTTTTTTTTTAAACCGTCAAAACCAGGTTTGGAGCAACGGAACGTTTCATTGTGGAAGTAACCTGAAGCCTTCCCGCTTTCAGAATCTGTTTCCAGCCCAGCAGGAAGAGCAGAAGTGCCCAGGAGGCAGGGAAGAGCGCACACAACCTGCTGTACTTTCCAGTCCCAACATGAAAGGAACTTTCTGTAAACATTGGCAAAGCCACTTCATTGTTTTCTTTCAAACTACTCCTTAAAAGACCCATTGCTGGAGGCCTTAAAAAAAAAAAAAAAAAAAGGCAGCTGACGTCTGCAAAGCCATCCTGCTGCTCTGGCAGGTGTTGACTGTGCCGTTGTACCTGGTGTCCCTCGTTCCAGATGAGGCATCTGTCCTTGTGGTCAGGGCACAGGGAATGTGTGAGGGATGGGGAGAGTCACAGCCTCCTGTGGAAAGATGACCATTAAACAGGACCTGTGCAGCAGCTGGGTTTCCCAGTATCCTGGGAAATCTGCTGGCTGGATTCCCGATGTGTTTTGTGCCGTAAGAGGTCCCTGACTAATTTGTTCATGAAACAAGATGCTATATAATCACAGGATTATAGATTCGTTAAGGCTGCAAAAGACCTTTAAGGTGGTCAGGTCCCCCATGGTGGGGCCATTACACAGGGCTGTTGTGACCCAGGGTGAGACACTGCAGTCTGTGGGACAGCCTCCAGCCACTCCCGAGTCAGGGTTCTACCAAGCCACGGGTCAATATTGATACTGGTGCAAATGTTCAGGCCCTTCAGGCCACGGGCAAGGCTGGCTCCAACAGGGCAGCATCGTTGGCAGCATCATTAACAGAGCAGGAAATCCTCCATCAGTGTCAGAAAAACAGGATACATTGCAGGACACCTGTGACAGCTCTTATGATCCCTGCCACAAACACGTCACTTGGCCGTGGCTTTACTTTGTGCTGCCTTCCCGATCCTTGGCACTTTGTACACCTGCATCAAAGATCTTTATCTTTCAGCAAACATGCCTGCAGCAAGGGAATAAATTCCTGACTATGACCTTTGGGTGCTCTGAGAGCTTTTTCACCTACAAACAGAACAGGTTTGGGTGTTTTTTTACCCCAAAATACCCCTTATCTCTGTTGCTTTATTAGACCCTTGTGTGCCCATTGGAAGCACTGCAATCCTCCCTCAACACTGCCGGGAATTTCGGGTGTCTGTCTTCCCAGAGTGTGGGGATATGCCTTGTCACTTCTAGAAGCTGAGTGTGTGTCTAGTATCTTCTCCCTTGCAATAATTGGGAGCTGCTTAACCTGACTGGGAGACCACCCCAGTGAAACTGGAGCTGTGGGGCATCAGCAGCTCTTGGCAGCTGCCACCCAGGTGTCACCCAGGTACCACCCAGCCCTCGCGTGTGGCCGTGGTGGTGGCACTGAGCTCCTCACAAAGGAACAGACAGGTCTGCCCTCGGCTACCAGCCCTTGCCCTGTGGATGGGAGTGAGGAACGGGGCCAGACAGCCACTCTCAGTTATAAAAGTTTAAAAAAATGGTTAAAAATTTTCCATGTCATGGAGAACGCATCTAGCAGAAAAAAAAATCAATTGATTTGGTATCTGTTGCTTTTTTCACGGGCCCATTATTTGCTCATAAGTTAGGAGAGCTCCTCCCACCAGCGGGATTGTCCTGCTCACATGTCAGCTCCGCGGCCACAGCGCCTCACCTTTCTGCCCTGGAAATGAGACCTTTTGCACTGCTGCCAGCGTGCCGTGTGGCTCCCGGAGCCGGAGCCGCCTGCCGTCCCCAGCGTGTCCCGCAGCATTGGGGCAGGGCGGGGGGACAGCACAGGGCACGGCATGGCCGGACTCATCCACACCGCGTGTGACAAGTGTCCTTTGTGCACAGGAAGGGAATTCCTGCACGTGTGACGGGAAATGTCCCAGCGCACGGCACTGGGAACGCACCTTGAGCTGCAAAGCCACCCCAGTGCCACACCGCGCGTCCCCAAAACAGCTGTCGGGCATCACCGCGGGGCGCAGCGGATGGGCCCCCGACGTGCCCTGCCCCATCCCCCGGGCAGGGGCAGCGAAAGACACTCGGTTTTGCCAGCACGGTTCGCGTTTCTAACCTGACAGATGGGATTTTTCTGTTGAGCGAGGCTCGTCTTACACTGATAGCGACACCAGGGCACGGCGGGTGGGGTTCCTGTTGTCCGGCGGCACTGCGGAACTCTGCCTGCCGGGGTGTGAAGGAGCAGCTCCACGGCCGAGGCGGGGGCTGGTAGCACGGAATGGTCAGGGCACAGGGGCCATGGTCTCTCCAAGCGGGGAGCGGCCGGCCGAGGGACGCCAAGGCTGGTCCCCTGAGCAGCCTGCTGGGACAGGAGCCAGGTGCCTCGGCAGCCCGTCCTGCTGCCTCGGCAGCCTGTCCAGTGGCACACCTGCAGCTGCCAAGGGCAGGGCAAGGCACAGGGTCCTGCCCTCCATGGGGTGCCGTGGGTGTCGGTGGAGCAGGATCAGCTAAGGGAAAAACAAAAGGAACATGGGCTAGTCCCTGTGACCTGCTGGGATGCACGCAGGAGAGCCGAGGGCTGATGGCACTGCCAGGCTATTCCCTGCTGGGGGAGGTTCTAGGCAGAGCAGCTGATAAACCAGAGGGTCTCCTGCCATCCAGGGGCACAGGCTGGAGAAAGGGGCTGATGGGAGCCTCATGAAGACCAGCAGAGGGAAGTTCAGAGTCCTGCACCTGGGGAGGAACTACCCCAAGCACTGGTACGAGCTGGAGGCCACCCAGCTGTAAAGGAGCTTTCCAGAAAAGGACCTGGGGGACAACAAGTTGACCCTGAGCCAGCAATATGTGTGGCAGAGCAGGACTGCAGCACCTTGGGTTGGATTTGCCAGGGCATCCCCAAGGGGCTGAGGAGGTGATCTCTCCCCTCTGCTCAGCACCGGTGAGAGGTGGCCGGAGGGCTGGGCCAGGTTCTCAGTGACCCTGTGCAAGGCAGACATGGAGACTGGAGAGAGCCCAGCACAGGGCAGTCAGATGGTGAAGGGCCTGGAGCATCTGAGGGACCTGAGGCTGCTCAGCCTGGAGACGAGGGGCTCAGGGCTGATCTAGTCGTGTGTATGAGTATCCGAAGAGAGGAGTAATGACGAGAGGCAGGATTGTCTCAGTGGTGCTCAGTGACAGGGCAGGGGGCAAAGGCAAAGGCAGAGATACAGAGTTCTGGTTAAACATAAGAAATACTAAGTTTGCTGTGAGGGTGACTGAGCGCTGGAACAGGTTGCCATTACCAACCCTGAAGATACTCATAACTCATCTGGACATACTCTTAACATGGGGTTATCCTCACCCATGCTGGGACCCTCTGGAACCAAAGAAAGAGCTGGACTCCAAGCCTCCAGCAGCTTCCACCCACACCTTCTTTTCAATAAGGGCCCTGGGCTAAGTGTGAAAACTCTCCTCTTATGTGCTTTGTCCCAAGGTTTTAACGGCCTGCCTTCCCCACCTGGGCAGAGACCACGGCATTGAGATGGGGATGCACTGCAGCCCTCAGAGACAAGCAGGAATCTGTTTTTTATCTCTGTGGAGAACTTTTGACAGATGAAAAGGTCTGATTTATCAAGTAGAGCCTATTGAGTCAGTGACTATTGCCGACAACTAAAAATGAGATAGTTGAATTACTGATTTATATCACTAATATTTGTTAACGTTTTACTTTCATTTATATGATGGTTGCAGCTAGTGTATTTTGAGGAGGGAAAGGTATTTGACACAGTCACAAGGCCTGGGCTTTAGTCAGTGGCACAGCCTACAGAGTCCTGCTGGCAGATTTTCTTTTTGTACACAACCACCAAATTAGACTAAAGCCTGCCAGAAGCTGTCATCTAAAGATGTAAAACTTCTGTAAATACAATTTCTCCAATAGCAATGCTGCTGAGCTGCTGTAGCAGGGCATGGACAGCGTTACAGAGCACCGCCTGCCACCTTCTGTACTCACGATGGCTTAACTGCCACTTCCATTGTAAATCCTGTTTGTTAAGGATTTATAAATTGGCTGCATTCATTTGCTTGTCTGAAAGTTGGCACACAGCTCTCTCCCATGGTGTTTTTACCACATTTTACTTTATTGCTTGCTTTTTTTTTGTCCCCCTCCTTGGCTCAGAACTAGCCTGACTCCAACCATTAAATCCTCCTAAGATGCTACACAAGTATTTTAACGAACAAGGGAATGAGGAGAAGTCTAACCTGTGACATTAGATATTGTTTTGAAGAGTAACACCCCATTCCTGTTGCAGGAGGTGTGGGGAGCCTGGGCAGGGCCGGTGGCACCTGCTGAGCTGCAGGTGAATTAGAGAGCATGGGTGGGTGCAGGGCACCTGCTGGGCACTGACTCGTCCTGGTGCCAACTGGTGCCAGAGCCACCAGGGTAGAAGAGGCTTGGTGCTGCTGGTGGAGGAGGCTGGGCAGCCTGCAGGGGTCTGTCAGGCAAACCCTAAACTGTGTATGGGAGAGGCTGGCAGGTCCAGTCCCTGCCTTCCCTGCCGAGCTGTTTCCTTGCTGGTCCTGGCTGAGTGCCTGGCTTGGCTACCTGAGCACATCACACAGGTGCCTCCACCTCTGTGTTCTTACTAATTTTTAGTGATTATGGTGCGGATGCTGAGCCGACACAGTGAGCTCTTGGTCAACTGAGACTAAGATTACCAACTTAACCCGAGTGTGATGGGTCCAGCTGTGAAGGTGCTGCAAAGCACTCTGTGATGATGCTTGTGTGACCCAGTCTTGGCTTGATGCTGGTTAAATGCCACTTGCTCTTCCCAGCAGCTCACCTGCCAGGTGTTGCTGTAGATACACACAGCTCGTGGCCACAACTCCAGCTGTGCCCAGTGCTGCTGTGCTGGGTTAGGCAGAAGCAGAGAAGGCTTTACAACGCAGGGGAGTTGGTGCTTTGACACTGGCAGTGGTATTTGCCTTCCTAGAACTCTTAGTCATGCTCAAATGTTGCATGTAACGATGCTCATAAGGGAGATGACAGACATACAGGGTAAGGAAAGATAATTGTTCTGATATTATTGACCTGAAGAAGCAGTTACAGCATCCAGTATATGTCTGTATATTGGTACAACCAGCAGCAGAGCCTTCAGAGACAGACCCTGCCCAGTGGAGCCACCTGCCCATGCTCCATCATGGTTTTCTGTGGGCTGAAAGTGGCTGTAAGGCTCTGAGATCTTGCTGCTAATTCAGAAATATGTAAAGTAAAATATCTTCTGCAGCTGTGTCAGGATCTGTACTGAGGTGGATGCTGACCCTCTTCTGTAAGCACAGCCCTCAGCACTCGGTGCCATGGAGGTGGAGAAGTGACTTTGATTCCAGAGGAGTGACAGGCTTCAAATGCAATGAGTAATGTTTAAACTAAGTATCCTTGTAAATAAGGAACTTTTGTGCTGCAGGCTGTACCTGAAGAGGTTGGGAAGGAACTTTTACTGTTGGCAGAAAAGTCTGGAGGCAGCTCAGAGGCAGAGATGTCCTGGTACCCCTTCATTACACCTGCCTTAGTTTGTAAGGTAAGATCTGCCCTTTGAACAGACTCACAGTCCAAACAAAGGCCACCTGAGTGTATGACTGACCTTCACAAGGGGTTCTCATGCAAGGTCACCAGATGAGCACAGGACACTATGATTCAGTGAACTGAAACTTTACCTTTGGAGTTTCCTAGGGCTATATCCTCAAGGCCGCATGTTGAACATATTCCCATGTTTGATCATTACTGAGTGCTTATTTGAGAACTCTTGTGACACTGTTGTCAAAGGGGTCAACCTCACAGAAATTACAGCACAAAGCACTTAATGCAAATTATTCAGTGGCATTCAATCCTGGTGTGGTTTTCTTGGATTCCTGAACAGGAAATGACCGACAAACATGAAGAACCTTGGCAGGCAGTGCTATGGTCATGTTCAGGGCCGGTGAGAGATATCTGGCTCTTCTGTTCTCACCACAATGATGAGCCTGAACTACATGAAGATCAGGGGCTTGGCTTACAGAGGCAGAATGGTGTTGGCACAGTCATTTCTATCAGGGAACTTCTGAGAGGCTGCATTATCCAAGAGATAGGAGGTGAAAACTGGAAGCACCAGAGCCAGGCTCCCATGCAGGTATCAGCCTGGCTCTGTGCATTCTCAGAGCAGTGTGTGCTCTTGTGTCAGCCACTGCACTACAGGTAGCAAAAACCCCCAACAAACAGCCTAAATGCTTCCTTCCATTTATTTATTCCCATGAGAGTACTGAGGATCCACTGGTCTGGCCCAGCTTTAGGAGGAACATCTGTGTGTGCCTTAATCTGGGACACACCAACCCCCTAAGGAAGGCTGGCAGGGCACTGCTGGGGACTGGCCTGGGCAAGGCAGTGCCAGGAGGCAAAGGCTGGTACCTCTGTGTGTCTCGTGGGCAGAACTGCCATCATGTGGCCAAAGTGCCACGGGTGCCACCTTGAGAGGCAAAGCACCCGAGGTGGTGAGGAGCAGGCTGTGCTGAGACACCTGCCTACACCCACAGCCAGTCCACTCTTTGGGCTAAATCAGGAAACAAAACGGGTTTTTTCCCAAGCTGAAATGCAAAGTTATAAATACTAAATTCCTTCAGTTACAGCAATCCAATAGGAAAAAAGGAAATGTACTCTAATGCTGATTCTCCATCTGGTTTTAGCATCAAACAGAAGCTTGTTCTTGGATTCCTGCTCTCTCTGCAAACAACTGAGCTTACACTGAAGTGAGCGGTGAGGGCAAACCCATGTTCATGGTACTTAGGCTGGCCTGAGCTCGTGCTCTGTGCCTTCCCACAGCCAGGAGTGCTTCCCAGGCCAGCTCCTTTGATGGGTGCCCTTGCTCTGTCCTGGTCACAGTGCTACTGGGGACGCAGACACAGCGTCTCTGTTAAAGCCACCACTTAACTACTCCCTCATAAAATAATTCACTTCACATCTCCTTGGCAGTGCTTTAAGTTAATCATCTATTCCATATGGAAAAGTGTAGCAAGGAAAAGAGCGGAAAAGCAAGAGCTTGGAGAGGAATGGGAGATACCAATTTGAGGGAGGTGAGGAAAGGGAAGGTTGTAGAAAGAAAAAGGGAGAAACAGACATCTAAAGAAATGGGAAACTTAAATGGGACCACGAGGGAGCTGGCCATGGCCACAGCAGTCCAATTATCTCCTTTATTTAAGTGGAAACCCTTTAGAATGGGCTCTACCAGTCAGCTGTTTTTTATCCAGACATGAGAGAATTTAGCTCTTTTGTCATAATTACAAAAACTACAGCAGTTCTTCCAATCTCGACACGACATAAGGTTCTCTAAGTCACTGGACATGGTGCAGTTTACTTGCCAAAAGGACAGGCCGGGTAGCCCATGTAGATGGGAGTGTGGCTGGGGGTCAGCATGGGAACACGAGGAAAGTGAAGCGGCAGAGCCGAGGGGCAGAGCTGGGAATGACCCTGGTCAGGTCCAGCATGATGCTAAGCTGGGCCTAAGAACTCAAGTGTATTGCTGAGGCTTTCCAGCTGCACACAGGCTTTGGAAACTACAGCTAGCCCTGGATCAGTGATCTCTGGTGAGAATTTAGCACCACTTCCCAACACTGTGTTTAAGAACACCCTGATGGTGTATGTTAGTTGCAAAGATGAGTAGGAAGTGTATCCCCTGAAATCTGTTACATCTCCTCCCATAGTCATTAATATTCAGAAGAATGCTTCCCTTTTAGCTTAATGAAGTTCCCTTTTGAAGTAGCAGCATCTCCAGTTCTGAAGAGTTTCACCTTTAGGAGGATGGTAACAGACCGAGGGATGCTGGGGACCGTGCAACAGGTTCTCACCTCAACCTCTCAAACTGCAAGAAAAATTCTATCCCAAAAAATGAGCTAAGCAGCTTACCAGGACAGGGCCAGGTAATCCAGACAAACTGCAATAATGCAAAGTGTCTCTACCCTGTGATTTCATATTTTATGCCTTCATTAAAAAAACAGTTCCTTAAGAGATTTCACTCGCAAAGAACAGGCTAATAATGTAACAGCACTTCAGGTCCTTCAGCAAAGAAAAACACCTGCAGTGATGGACAATCAGGACTTCATCTGAAAACACAGCCAGACTTCCTCTTCAGAGGAAGAGGAACAGGGCTGGGGTGCCCACGG
Organism: Acanthornis magna; assembly: GCA_036785705.1. Classification (NCBI taxonomy): domain Eukaryota; kingdom Metazoa; phylum Chordata; class Aves; order Passeriformes; family Acanthizidae; genus Acanthornis; species Acanthornis magna. Next base: position 2,217,785 of record JAWUZG010000332.1, on the reverse strand, counting down.
GGTGAACATGTAGGTGTAACCCCCGGTCAGAGCGGGGTGGCTCTTGTTTGCACAGAAAAATTAGATGTGCTTTCTGAGTGCTCCAGGTGTTGCACCGCACAGGCACTGAACTGTTCGGCTTTAAAAATGCCCTGGAGTGAATTTATGCCCATAATCAACTCGAGCATCTCTGTTGGTATCATGAATCATTAAATCCTCATTTGCAACCCCAAAAGCAAAACTGTTCTCAAAATTAAGTAGAGCTCCCCAGCTACATACTTAAATGAGATAAAAGCGGCAGGGCTCTGGGTGATGGATGGCTCCCTTTTATCATCACCAGGAGTGACTGTTTGCTTAGGAGAGGGTCTTTGATCTTACCTTCCATTTTTAAATGTGGTAGAAATAAGCAATCTCCCAAAGAAGATAGATTTCATGGAGACTTCCTGGCTCACAGCACAGCCTTCCGTGTTCCATTTAATATTATGTTACTACATTTTCAAACTGTTTAGAGGTTACTTTAGTGCAATTAAACTAATTCCAGAACTGAAACACAGCAGTTTGAGGGTTGCCAGTGATGAGGTGCAGAGAGGGAATTTCTAAAGTATTTACCAGGTTTCTCCTGTGTCCTAAACAGATTTTTGTGTGATGTGTGTGTAGGACTTTGCTTGCCCAGAGATCAAAGGACCAGCCCCCTGCAGGAGCCATGGAACCACAAGAAGTCATTTCCACATATAAAATGCTGTGTGCATTAGGTGACAGCGACACATGAATCACTTTTACAAGATTTTGCAATGGAAGACAACTAATTCACAGGAGTTTTAGAGACTTTATTTATGTATAAACAATTTAAACACTTTGCCATAAATTATCTTTGCCTGTCTCTAGTCTTTGCTTAGCAGCAAATTAAAATTAATATAAAAACTCAATGAACAATTCATACATGTATATTACAAAAAAGTTCTTGTACCAAAGTTCTTATTAGACTTTTTTTTCTTTTTCTTTTCTTTTTTTTTTTTTTTTTTTTTTTTTGTGGTGACCGTAATGTGATTGTCTCAGTTTCTCGACCAAACAAACACACTAATAATTTTTAAATCTGAAACAGTGATTGTGCCTTCTGGCTGATGTATGTACAGGGTGATCTGACGTGGTGCCCATTTGCAATAGTGTAACACAATGCCCACAGCTCTACTGGAACTGATACCAACAAACTACTGAATCTAAACAGACTACACCCTGTAACTGTGTTATAACTGTCCACAATGGAAATCTTCAAAGACAAACAGAGTATGAAATTTATCTGTAGTGATTTATAGCCACCATTTTGAATGTAACTTTACACTCTGCCCTCTTTGAATACGTTAAGCTTCAGGCCAGACAAGTGGAGGGTCAGAGTGCAAGTGTGGTTTTGTTACTTTTAAATATATTTTCCTTTCCTATTTCCAGTGCGCTCTCACTTGCATTTCATTTGTCCTCCAGTTGCTACACACAAATCACCCCAAAGTCATGTTTTAAATGCACCTGTATTTTGCTTTAAATGAAAACCTCTTGGATATTTATCAAACAAGCAGTCTGAATCATCTGTGTTTCATCAGCTGGTTAGTGAAAGTGGCCCACTTGGATTTCTTAGTTTGCTCACGTGTGAATGGAGTGAGGTAATACAATACGAGGCCTTCTTTTTGTTTTTCTTTAGACCCAGAACAAGTGGGTAATATTTCAGGGGTACTTTTAAATTTGTACGGTTAGAGTTTTCAGTCTGGCTTTAGTCCACTTCAGGATGTGGTTTTTAATCACTTGAACAGTAGCATTTAACTCAAAAAATATGAGCTTTTTTGCCACTTACTATCCCAGAGTAGCTCAGCCTAGTGCCCCCATTTAGGTCTTCATCTCCTTAGGAGAGGAGATAACAGTTATGACTACTGATTCATCCAGCAAAGGATGACAGCAGGTTAATTTGTTACCTCTTTCCCATTTCATTCTGTCTTAAAAACTGGATGTTGCTGCTACTGTCTGCTAGCTCTGGGTACTGCTCCACGGGCAGGACATAATATCCCTCGTAACCTTGAACCCTTCCCGTGTTCAGGAGCTGCTGCCTCTCTCCGTCTGTCCATACGCGGCTGCCCTCTCGTCCGTCCCGCGCCTTCTGCTGCTCCTTGGCCCAGGCCGAGGCCAGGGCTCGCTGCCGAGCCTGGTCTAACACTCTGGCCTTCTCCTCGTCCAGCGTGTCGGCGGTCAGTCCGTAGCGGATGTTGATCAGCAGCGTGGAATACTGAAACTCAACGTTCGTAAACCTTCGAGTCCTCCCGTTGACCAGGAGAGTGGGCTGGGACACGGTGACGTTGATGCCGCTGTCCAGGACCTTCCTGCCGCTGGTCATGGCCAGGGTGACGAGGTCGCTGTCGGCCGAGCCCACCTTCACAAAGTAGTGGGTGTCCTTGCCCTCGATGCTGTAGTGCATCTTCTCCAGGTAGTGAGCGCCGTTCAGCACCGAGGCGATCTTCCTGCTGTCGTCGGTGGCGATGCTGGAAACGCCGGTGGTGACGCGGCCTTCCTTCACGGCAAACATGATTCCTTTGCCCACGATGGGAGTGCTTGTGGCGAACCAGTGGCCTGCTTTTTCTCTGATTTTGGCATGTAACCTTTTAGATATGACCTGTCCCTCCAGAGCCATGAAAGCCTGGTTGTGTCTTTCTGTCGTCTGCTGCACTCCTGTAATTAGCTGGGAAAAGCAAAACAAAACAAAAAAAAAACACCAAAGAAGATGCAGACATGAACATACTCATTTCAGAAACCAATAACGACCTTTGCTCTGCTTTTTTAAAGGAAAGACATGCAAAGAAGCTCTACACTTCTAAAGACCACCCTCAGTTACCCATCCATCCGTATCTTATTCAGAATCAGGTACATACTCATTCAGCAAATTATTTTGCCCTTTGTAAGACCAAATAAAATACTCCTTATCACCCTCTGTAGCATATATGGACATTTCAATTATGGCCAATCATATAATGCCCAGTACAAGAATAAGAAAGACCCAAGTCTAGCACAATTTAAATCAGAGCTGAAAACAAAAAGAATCAATGCATTAAAAGGTGGCATTTAACTTGTGGACAATTTTGCCCAGAGATTTCAACCAGCATATATAACTAAAATGTTTATGAATGTAAGCTTTTTTGAAAATGGATGAAATTTGGGCTCAAAAGCACCAAAGCAATTCCTGAAGAGGGAGTTTCAACTCTCAAATTACTTGGAAGCCTGAGAAAGTGGTATGTTTAGGTTTATCTGATAATTTCTATTGTATTACCACGAAGATGAAGTAAACCTAGCAAAGACTAAGTTTGGAATTGGCCTTGTACTCTTCTGAAGTTCATTAAATGGTTTGAAATTTATTATAAAGGTCAAACCCATATGCTATTGTCCACCCTTAACCTGAAAAGTAAATACAAATGCCTTAACTGAAGTTAAATGGAGTAGCAAATCAAAACCTTTAACTAGAAAAATGACAAAAAAGGACAAGAAAACCTCTTACAGGGTGAGAAGTAGAATGCTTTTTAACCAGTAAAACAAGTACCAACCTAAGTTTATTGCAACACATATGTTATTAGGATGGTTTTACCAAAGGTACAACAGATGATAAATTACCCTGACAAAGTCTCCCTTTGTCATTGCTAATCAAGTTAATCGAGTTACAACTTGTTAATCAAGGAGTAACTCAATAAAAGACAAACTAATGACACTGTAATTATGATAACAACGAAGGCTGGCAAGAAAGGCATATGTTCATTAGTATAAAATCTAGCTATACTCACTTCACTTTACACTGAATTAAATGCTTGGCCTTCTGCTGTAATTACAGAAGAGCCAGCAATTCTATCCATAGAGTGGGGCAAATGTGTCCAAAAAAGTAAGTTAATATTTCTGCCTACCTGTCCATTTTCACACGCTTGACTCTCAGACAGCTCGTATGGTGGTGACACAAAGTACATTTTTGCTCTAGGGAAACCAGGAATGATGTTGCTAAGCTGAAATCCAAACATCACCAACCAGCTCTTGACATCTAGAAACCAAAAGAAAGCAGCCAAGTGAGAAGCACTGTGTGTAACAAATAGAGGAAATAAAAAAATTAGGGAATCCATCTTTGACATCCTTAATTTCAAGTATCAACTGAAGTCACAATTAATATTATAGTGTGGAACTTTACAGAACTGTAACAATTCACCATGAACAGGCACAGGAAACACTGCATTAAATTTACCCTAAATAATTCATCAGGGATACACCACCTCTTTCATTCTTTTCCATTAGAGCACATGAATTATCCAAACATTTTACAGAATGCAGTATTTGTTCCATCTCTGCCACCTTCTGATGTGGCTACTATATGTAACCTATAAACTGTATTGTATAATGATATTTTATTAGGTTAATACTCTAAAAACATCTGCAAAGTCCTTTGGGGAAAGACTTGGCTTCTCTTCTATGTCCTACTTCTATCAGCTGTCACCAGGCCTCAGGAGGCTCCATTAAACGCAGTGAGGAGCTAGACTTGTAAATCCAATGTCTAAATTTAGGCACCAGAAATATCCTTCCCATTCGTTCAGAGAAAGTAGGAGCTGTGTGGGAGGGTTACAGCTCAGCTCTGAGGTGAGCCTCAGCAAGTTCCAGGTGTGGGTTTGACCAGGAAAACTCTGTCTTCGGATCTAGCTGAAAAAGCTAAGTAACTAAGTTAATAACAGTAATTCTCACTCAGCAGGTATTAAGAAATAATGATGTATTTTAGTTGTCAAAATGATGCTTTTAACAGAAAAAGAAAAGAGTCCGTGACCTCACTTTACATTCCTGTTTCCTGAATTTCTGACAATTTTTGCTTAAAAATCTCTCCTGTCTTTCCCAGTGGCCATCTCTCCTCGCTGGCCTGTGCTGGCTCCTGACACTGCTATTGCCACTTCCTGGGAGCTGAGCTGTTGCAAAGCCTGTTTTCCCCAAAAGTATTTTTTTTCTTAGCCATTCTTACTCTAAGATAGGTAGTAAAAGACTCTGCCTCTACAAAGGTATCTGTATCCATCTCCCATCACACAGTGTCTACTGTATTTTTCCTGAACCTTTGGACAGCACAGGGTTATTGCTCCTCATAAGGCTTTGATTTATTTTATAGTAAAATGGTATCACCTGAACAATTCACTTCAGCTACCCTAATTCCACAAAAACCAGAGCAGGACCTATATACACAATAGGTACTATTTTGCTGAGCTAATGTGCTTTGCAACACTGCACTTGCTACAGGAATTTGTTTTCAGCAAAACCTGTGAATAAAGCAGTGTCAGGGGTTAACAGTACGAATGGACTGGGGGGGGAGGATTTTTGGTGGTTTTTTTTGTTCTCTGTTTGGTTTTTTTAAAACTATGATAACAAAGGTGCCACCATAATCACTTCTTGTCAACCGTGATCTGTTTAGTCCTTACAGCAACAAATATTTGCATCACTGATGTAGTATTTTTACAGACTACAAGGTGTGTGTTGACCCTAAATGCAATTTATCTTTCTAGATTTCATCCAGTGGATGGATAAATAAAACGAATACAATTTCAGAATGTAGCAAAATACAATAAGATGATATTGAGAACCAAAATCAAAGGGTGGTGGATGAAAATAGGGATTTTTTTGAATTTAGGTCACAGAATTTGATACCAAGACAATTTTAGTCATCAGTATTTTCACACTATCAGGTACAAATCGCATTGTCTCCAAACTGCAAAGTAGCTCCACTAGAACCTGTGGTGTGCTACACCTACTATTAGGTTGCAATGTACTAATGAAACTTGCCACGATTTTCTTTGAAGGAAATGCACACTTTTCTTGAAATTCAAATTACTGCTAAAAGTAAGATCATTCCTTTTTAAAAATGATACCACTACTCTAATTATTGTATACTGCATATTCATTTCTGAAAAAAAAGCTTTTCCTGAAGACATATTAATTACCTTTCCTTTTAGGAACTGCCAGCAGCTAGTTCAAGTACTGTGTGATGTTACTAAGTGAAAAATTATTCCTAATTAAGAAAGGGTTACAAGTTTTACCCAATTCTAACATATGTGATCAAAACTGCTTTTGTTTCTTGGCTCTACACAATCCATAACATTTATTAGTCTTTCAGGATGAAATAATCTTAAAAAAAATCAAGGATTTAGTTTTAAAGACTGTTTGCATATTAAAAGTTAAATGGGAAAAGGGGTTTAATTAAATGCATTCTTGGTGCTAATTCATAATGTGCCCATGGGCTCAGTTAATTTTGAAAGTAGCCCTGAAAGAAAGAGATCTGAGCAGTTCTGGTTTGTGATTCTGAGCCAGCCTGACAGTGATTTCTATACATGACTTCACTTTTCTTGATACAGAATTAGAATGAACACATCTTTATACTGTACTGGTTCAATAGGAAGAGCAGTACAGCTGTGCTGAAATTTTATATTCAGACAAACTTATTTTTATTTTTTTCCCTCCAGAATTCATCCTGGCTTCTCACTTAGAGCCCTTCATTCAGGGAAGAGCAGTATCAAGGAATCAAAACTATCCAGCCCTTTTCACAGCCCAAAGAAGAAAATGGCCCAGACTTGATGGGAGGATTGAGAGCAAAAGGCTAGTCAAGGGAAATTTGACTTCTTTCCCAAATCAGCTTCCAAGCTGTAGTGTTATTTATTATAAATGTGATGAAGTCTCACCTGTTACATAATTCTTTAGATCCAGCTCATTGCTGAGAGGGTTGTTACTCTTGAACATGTACAGATTGAAAGGAGCAGGTTCTTTGCCAATATTTTTCCACATGGTGTAATCAGGAGATGTCCAGCGCCCAGCCAGGACATCATAGTCCCTTTGGGTAAAATGCACAAGTTTGGTTAAAGGATCATACAGCCCTCCATGGAACCCAATGACCAGCTGGAAATCTGGGTTAGAGTCGTAATAGATCTCCCCATAGGCTGTGTACTGGAGCTGTTTGATCATAAGGCCATTGATGCTGAACACGGCTAAGGGAGTGCCTGTGTTATCAGAGGCCACGTAATACTCCTCCCCGCTGCTGCTCTCCATTGCAAAGAGGTGGCCTTGCAGATCGTAGTACAAAGAGGTAATTTCGGAGTTGGAATGATTGTAGACATGAGTGACCCTTGTTGGATTGTGAAGATCAGCATAGAAGTACTGTAGATGATGCCCCAGGTTGGTCTTGCAGGAAGCCCTTCGGCCCAGTCCATCGTAGCGGTACTGAACGCTCCACCCATTTGCTTTGTTGTAAGCTCTGGTCAGGAGCCCTTTGGAGTTGTACTCAAACACATCCGCGCCCCGCTGCCACAGGAACCCGTCGTCATCAATCTTGTACGGGATGTCCCCCAGGCGCGTAATCCTGTCCCGGAGGTCATAGCGCAGCGGCATCAGTCGGACGCTGTTTCCGGGATTCAGGAGGTGCAGGTTCCCGTTCAGGTCGTAGCTGTAGCGCCAGGTGGGCCTGTCATTGACTGCCACGCTCTGCAGCTGCCCATCCCCATCGTAGTCGTAGGTGTACTTGGTCGTGTTGGCATAGGGACCGAGTTTGAGCTCCCTTTTGGTCACCCTTCCCATGCTGTCGTACTGCACCGTCATCCAGTACATCAGCGAGCGGAACATTTCGTACTGCACTTCCTTAATGCGCCCGTGGGTATCAAAGTGCTTGCTCAGCGTCATAACTGCTGTAGTGATAATTTGGTTTATATCATAATAAATAACTCCAAATTTGCCAAAATGCTCTACTTTGCCAGAAATCTCATCGTAACGGTAAAGGTCAACTGGAAGAGGTGTCTCACTTATGATGGGTTTGATGCTCGCGATTCGGAAGCTGTTGTCATGATATGTATAATCAAACCTTGCATTGACCATTCCTTCTTCAGAGAACCTGTAGATTTGTTTGTCAACAAGAGGACCGATTTTCCGATAGCGAATCGTGCAAGAAAATCCTCCACTTTGCAAATTCACCATTTTCAGGACACCCGTAGTTTCATCGTACCCAAAAGTAACCGCCGTGCTGTCATAAACAATTTCAGACAATTTGGATAGCTTGCCATACTTGTAGAAGACTTGTCGGCCGGTACCTAGAAATGATGTTTTCAGAATCCTCCCGTCGTCGCTGTAATCAAAAATCACGGAGGCGTTGCTTTCGGGGGGGTTATAGATATTCCTGATGTAGCCCACCGAGGTGTGGGTGGACATGCTGTGCCGAGCCACGCTGGGCATGGTGACGGCGTGCAGGCGGTCCGAGGAGTCGTACTCGAAGATGTACTGTCGCTGGCTCTGCAGCAGGAGCACCATCGACTGCAGGGAACACAACAACAAACAGTTACCAGCTTTCAGCGTGTGGCCTGCGACAGGGAGGGCACCGAAGGGAAGTTTACTGGAGAGGCACTAATGTTAAATGAGTGCAAAGAGAATCAGATACATTAGTCAGGGGCATGGAGCTGCTCAGGAATATTGTCAGATTGCCAGATGAGAGGATCTGCTCCTTGGAAATCAATATGCTGACACTCCAGAGAAAGTGTAGGTTAGCAACCTGTGAGCTGTCCTCCCTGCAGGAGGACTTTTTTTGTATTTTCCTTTTTTTTTCCCTGGGGGATGCAGAAGAGTTAGATAAATGACTTGATTTATCTTTCTGCCAGCAGTTGCAATTCACAACTGTTACTGTGAAATATGTGAAAAACTAAGCAGACAACATCACCTCTGCTTTACTTAGAACAACAAGAAGGGAAAGGGAAAACTGTGTAATTTTACAGTATTTAAGACACTTTTATGACTGAAGTGCGCTAATTAGGCTACGCAAAAATGCATTACCGTACCTTCATTTAATAAGTAACAATTAGAGATGAATTACCTGTTTCTACATGAACCTTTTGTCAGGTTTAGCCATGCATTTTTGGGGTTAATTAAGCACAATTAATTGTGTTAATTTATGCTGTTCCATGGCAGGAAAATATCAAAAGACAGACACCATGAACAAAGTATTTCCCATTAAAAATTAGTCATATTCCACTGACTAATTGAAAAATAAGGAATTCTGAGACCAGGTACAAAGGGATTGTTAACAGCTGGGATGCATCAAATTTTAGCTAGTTTGTGTGTGTGTGTTATGAAGACAAATAGAACTTTGTCTCCTTGTAGCTCATGTCAGGAGGTGACAGGGTTGGAAAATACATCAGTTTAAAATTTTTTATATAACTTTAATCAGGGATTTTGGTTTGCCTTTGCCTTGGAGAAAAGAATTTTAAGGGGTTTTTCTATGAGATGAGCTTAATATTTCAACAGACTGGGAGTAGTCCAAAAGATACCCAAAAGATAATGGCTATCAGCAAAACATCAATGGCCATCAGCAAATGTTAACGGAATGTCACACCCCTGGTGTGATCAGAGACACCTGGTCTGGGAAAAGAGAGATGAAAATGAAGACCTAATTAGCATGGGAGGCAAAGGAATCCAGATCCAATAGGAAACCAAATACTAAGAACTATGCAACTTTGGACCAATGAACATTGAACCAATGAAGTTCTATGGGTTTTGACTGTATAAAGTTTGGGGAAGATCTGTAAAATCCATGTGTTGTGGAATGATTCTCTCTGCACACCCGGGCTATGTATGGATGAGATGATTTCCGTGGCACATCCTGGCCAGAACAACATCCTGGCCAGAAAATAAAGTACTGCCTTGACTCTCCAACATTAAAAACTTTGGAGAGTTTTTGTTTTTCCCGTGGTGACAACACACCACCACCTACGTTTTCCAGGTAGGTGTAGCTCCACACTTTGCCGTCGGCAAACATGCGCGCCACGATCCTGCCCTGCTTGTCGATGTCCGTCCTCTCGCTCATGGCCCCGCGCTGCAGCCCCGCCAGGCGCCCGTTGAAGAAGTAGGACACGTTGACAGCGGCCAGGCCACTGCTGGGCAGCCACAGGAAGGGCCGGCCCAGCTGGTCGTAGATGATGCGCAGGGTGAATTTGCGGTGGTCGTCGTAGATCTTCTCCGTGCGGATGTTGCGGTCGTAATCGATGGACAGCAGGTTCCTCCCGTGCACCTGCGGAAGGGAAGGAGGCTGCACTCAACAACATCCCTCTGCATTTACAGCAGGAAAATAGGATGTGCAGCAGGGAAATCCTTTGTGAAAAGTGTAGGATTCCTGTTAACTGGCTTTTGCTTTCCACTTGGTAGTATATTCAAATATATTTGAGTCTTTTACTGGGATATTTCCCATCTCTCTGCAACATGGGGGATGATATCCTACAGAAAAAGGCTTCCCTTATGGTCAGAGCAGACATTCTGCATACATAGGTCTTAATATGCACAGAAACAAATTATTTTGCATGGCATATTTTTCTATTCATTCTATTTCTCTACTTTCTACTGTTTTTCTTTTATTTTTCTACTTCTGCCATCAATAGGTTTTTGCCTTTTTCCACACGATCACTACAAGAACAACAGAAGAAATTATCATTTTGTGTCTTCACTGAGGTTTGGCCACCTGGCTTCTGTAATTGCAACACCCTGCTTAGAATTCATTAATTTACAGTTTTCTTCATTTACTTTCCAAATATTCAATAGATCCTTCACTTGGGATGGGTTTAAAAATCCTGATCATATAGGCTGGAAAAGATGGACTTCTAGCATTGAAAGCAAAAGTGCTATATAATTAGGTTAAGTATTTTTCTTTGTTTTCCCTTTTTTTTGGTTATAATTTTCATTCGAAGTACAGTATGAAGTGTTTCAGTGCAAGATTTATTCATTAATTTATTTTTTAAAATAAAGAGCAAAACAGAAGCAAAGGAGAATAAGAATGCTAAATGGGGTGGCTTCTAGTGAGAGTGCTATAATGAGAGATACATAAGTATGTTCACTGGGGGTAAGCCAGAGAATTCAGGCTAATGCTGCCATCTGATAAAGCTTCTTAAGTAATTTAATTGTAGATGCATCATTAATAAAGTAGAAGTTTTTAAATTAGATATAATTTCAGAGCAATGACTACTTAAAAAGTATTCATCAGTTTCTGGGAATTTGTTCTTTAGCTTATATTTTACAGTGGCTTTGATTAAGCAACGTTTTCTCTTATCCGAAATTAAACTGTACATCAAACAATATGTAAATTAACCCTGAGCCTTTCTTGAGGACATAAAAGTTATTCTGTGATATATTCACTGGCAGGGGTAAACCCAATTCCCACCCCAACCAACTCAGTAGAAATTCAGTTACACAGACACATTTAAAATTAATACAATTTTGTGTTTGTAAAGAAATAATTATTTCAAATTATCACTCATTATCCTAATTTTTTCCATTAATGAAATTAATCTCTTTAACAGTTTGCATTTCCTCAGTGGGCAATTACGAGAAAAAAAAAAAAAGCTCTTTTCTGTAGGTTTTCCCAAAGGTTATCCCAGCAACAACTTGCCCTGTGATTTACAGAAAAGATAGCGTATTTTTTCTTAAAACACCTTAGGGCAAAACAAGTCATATTCTGCTCTCCCATTGCAATGAAAACAAAGCCAGGGAAGCCAAACTCAACATCAGTAGTTCCTCAGCTGGTTACTCTTGTTTTGTAGGATCAATCCTGATGGCAGAGACATAAAAAAAAACCCCTTTTCATCAGCAGAAGAGAGCTTTCACTTCTCAAAAACATTTAGCTATAGAATTAAAGGGTTAGTGTATGACTGAAATATTCCAATTTCTTAAGGATGAGCAGATTTTCTAAAAAGAAAAAAAAATGTCTTTCAGAAAGATGATGAACTGAATTTTAGCTTTGGGGGTTTTGTTTGCTTTTTTTTTTTTAGAACTTCTGAAGCTTCATAAGTCAGTCAGGATTTCTGGGGTTCATTCCCTCCATTACAGTAACTGCAACTGAAATCTGCATGAAGAGAAGTCTGACTCCAGGTATCCTCTCTTTTCTCAAAAACATTGTAACAGTCATTTGGTTTTGCCATAGAAAACAAACTTAGCAAGGTTTTAAAAATGATTACACAGACAAGAGCTGCGCACACACGCAAACATCACTTGGAGATGCACACGCGAACATCACCTGCTTGGCTAATTCAGGAACTTCATTTGCATTTGTAAAATAAGTAAAACCAGAGAGTATAATTGCAGTATCATATTAATCATATAGAAACCCAAACAGGCTGACTAATTCCCGCCCTTGCTGGGAGCACTAATAACAGTCACGAGTATCACGACTGCAGGTTACCCGAGGAGCCCTTTCTCTTTTGCTCCCTACCCACGTGCACATCTGGTTTTCCCTCGGCTGCTGCTGAAGTGGCCACAGGGACGAGCCCTTTGTGCCTTGGAAAGGCCTGGCCGCAGAAATAATTTACGTGATGCTGCACCATAATAAAAACTCTTCAGGTGGGAATCTTATCGGGACTTTATCTGAAACTACAGCAAGACACTGAACGTGTGGTGCATCAAACAGCAGCAGGCAGTGAGTGGGAGAAGACAAAGTGCAGCTCCTTTCTCAGGTTCATGAAATGTGCTCAGGCATGTGTGCAGAGAGCAACACGTCCCACTGGGATGTGCCTGGAGCAGATGAGCAGAGCCAGGGCACAGGCAGCACCACTGCAACCCCACTCACAGAGTCATCCAATAGTCAGGGTTGGAAGGGACCTTCAGAGATCACCCAGTGCAACCCCTCTGCTCTGAGCAGGGACATCTTCAACTGCAACAGTGCACCTGACCTTCAGTGCTTCCAGGAACGAGGAACCCACCACCATGCCAGGCAACCTGTGCCAATGCCTCACCACCTCACCATCAAAATTTTCTTCTGTATTACTAGTTTAAATCGACCCTCTTTTAGTTTAAAGCTGCTATGCCTGCCCTATCACAACAGACCCCAAAAGAAGTCTGTCCCCTTCTTTTTTATAAGTTCCCTTCAGGTCTGAAGAACAAGGGCACGGGCTCCAGCAAATACTCCTCAGAGTACTACGAGGTGACAGACTCACCTAAGAGGTGAATCCCACACAATCCGCACTCCTCTAGTACCACTGGCTCTGGCCTGGGGCTCCAGGAGATGGCCCTGGCTCTCAGCTCTGTCAGAGCAGTGCCCTGCTCTGTGTCACCACGTGCCACAGCTGCCCCTGCCTGCCACCTGCTCCCCACAACGTTCCAACACACTTGCTCTGCTTCGTTCACTAAGCAATTTATAAAGATGAATTAGAATAAATGAGATGCAAATAAATTCTACGCTTTCTCCCTCGTTTTCAAATTTCATTTTCAGTCCACTCAACCTGTGATAATCTCATAGTGATTTTCATTTAAAAGAGCTAAATGGATATGTGATTATTGTTACAGGAACTAACACCAGACAATTAAATGTTGAGGTGTTGCTAGATAAAGCATTGTTTTGATTTGCATAAACATGATGCAAGAAAACCTATATCAGGCAAGGTTTCAGCACTAAGATGTGTTTAACTTCAGCTAATTACCACAAGTACCTCTATTAAATTTTTAGTATTGAGAGTTAGGATTACAGCAATTTCATTTCAGCATCCCATTTATTTTTATTTTGAACACCTAGTCAAAATGCAGAGCTGATCTATTTTCCACTTCTAATCAACTGCTGCAGGTCAACACATCAAAAATCAATTACACAGCCATGAAATTTAGTCATTAAGGATTAGCTGCTAATCTCATTCAAATTTTTGTCTAACCTTCTCCCTCTCCCCAATAAGCACATTCTGATCATTTGTGAGAATAACGAAAGCCTTGTTAACTCAACACTGGGAAGCAAATGCTAAGCAATTGGAAAATATAAAAAGTTAACATCCAAGTATTTTTTAAAAATCACTACATAATTGTTTACATATATTGCATTTGCTGTATCATCTTGAACACACTAAACTGTATCTTATGCTCAGTGATGTTGAAAGAATTGCATAAAGAAGGACTTGATCAGCACTACATTTGTTTTCTGCCCAGTATCTCAAAGCCCTTCCAAAACTGCACATACTGAACTAGCCCAGTCAAAGTCTTGATACTGAAGGGGTGAAAACCAGGCCAGCAAAGCACAGAATGGGATTAATCCAGCTGCAGCGGATCTTTAATTTGGCAGCGGATGGATTACATGACCTGACTGTCTTCCTTATCCTATGCTTACGACTCTGTAATTATGGCAATTATTTTCCAATCGTGCCATTTGGGAAAGGGAATAAACACAACATGCCTGTCTCAGTGAGTCTGTAGGGGGATTTTACAACAGCAGAACACAACTGTGTTCAACACAACAGCTCAAGCTGTGGCTGTGTCTGCTCCCCTGCACCAGCTGGGGTGAATCTGCCCTGGCAGTTTTACAAGTGGTGAGTGCTCAGATTCCCAGCCCCTCGAGAGGCAAAGTGTTTTGCAGCAACAGAGCAATGAAGCTGGGGAAGGCTCTAGAAAACATGTCTTTTGAGGAGTGGCTGAGCGAGCTGGGGTTGGAAAATCTTGAGAAAAGTTGGTTTGGGGGGCACCAAACTGCTCTCTACAAGTCCCTGAAAGGAGGCAGCAAGCTGGGGGTCAGTCTCTTCTCCCATATCTCAAGCGAAAGGACAAGAGGAAATGGCCTTAAGCTGCACCAGGAGAGGTTCAGATTAGATATTTGAACAGCTTTTTTCACTGAAAGAGTGTCCAGGCATTGGAATAAGTTGCCCAGGAAGGTGATGGAGTCACCATCTCTGGAAGTGGTCAAGAGGCACCTGGATGTGACACTTGGGGATATGGTTTGGGGAAATTATGGTGGGGCTGGGTTAATGGCTGGACTAAATGATCTTGAAGGTGTCTTCCAACTCTGATGATTCTGTGAATCTGTAATATTCTAAGTATTTTTACCAATCTCTTTTGGAATACTTTTAGCCATGAAGCTCTATAGCTGATGATCCCATGCAGCCAACTGACCTCTCAACCAGAGGAGAGCATGTCACACCAAAGAAAATTCCACAGTTGTACATTTTTAACAAGCAAAAGTAAGAAAAGCACCCTTCAAAATAAAAAAAATAAATTTCTGCCCGAAGAAGAAAAAAGTGATTATTGTAACAACAGGTTCTACTTACCCTGAGTTTTCTTCCAAACACAGTCACTTTGCCTTTAATCTGCTCCTTCCTCAGGCGCCATTCAATTGAGTTTAAACCATTTTCCATTGGTAGAGAAATATTACATCGTCCTATGGTGGGAGTCACAGTCCCAGCCAGGACATGAGGTTCGCTGTGAAAGCTAATGCTCATGCCATTGGCATACATCACTCTCAAAGTACCATTATTACAGAGCTGGTAGCTGTTCCTCACTTGATCTACAGCAATAATGAAAAGAAAATAATTTAGCTACTCCAGTCATAAAGAAAACATATAGCTTAATTTGATTGGTTTTTTATTGCACTCCTGTTGATGTTAAATGAAGTCAGCCTGCAATTACCATTTACGTGGTACTATGGTGGAAATTACAGATGTTACTGATTCATGTAAAGAACAGTAGTGTAACAGTGAGCCTGCAGAGAGATACTGTGTTTATTTCATTATGTTTTCCCTTTAGTCTTAATTGTGAATCAAAATGCACAGTGATATGTGTTGAACCACGTAATTTATTTCTGATATGACAAAAACTCCTGAAAACTGAACTGCTGGATAAACAACAAAGCATTAAACTCCAGGACATAAAGAAAAAAGAAGAAGATTGCTGGACTCTTAATAAGCAGGAAGAAGTTAAGTGCCTCTTCTTTTTGTTTCCCTCTGTTTAAAAACTGTCTCCAAGCAGAGGCTTTGTACAGAATTAGAGAGTGGCTTTAAGTCCTCAAGGTGTGAGGCTCCAGCAGTGCAAGCTGGCAGCCACAGTGGTTCCCTCTCCTGCCTCCCCACAGAACCACACTGGCCTGATGTGCACACCTGGCCTGTCAGACAGGAGTTACAGAAACAATCCCGTGCTTCTCTGGCCCTGCAGTTCTGCAGCTGTTTGACACAGCCAAGCCCATTCTCAGCCAGCATGGAGTGCCACAGTGTGCAGCTGTCAGCAACACATCAATATTTGCCTGACAGAAGGACAGCATCTACGTAATTAATCATCTGGCGTAAGAGAAATTAAGTCTTTGTAACCAGACCTGTCACGGTGTAATAGTCTATAAATGTTGACATTTATGTCAGGAGGAGACTATTGTTTGATGATGATATTCTCATTCTGGTGACATTACATCTTAATTAAAAATCCCCATCACTCACCAAATCCCTTTCAGTCTGCCTTTGATAACTGACTCCATCAGACACAAGACCTGGGCGGGGCTGGAAAGCTCTACCCAAACCCCGAACCTGTGCTGCTGCTGCCTCCTGCCACACCCGGGCTGTGACACTGCTCTTGGAAGGGCCAACTCTGGCACCACATCATCCACTGCCCTGATTGTTCTACACTGTAATTAACGGCAGGGTACAAATTGGGAAGAGTTCTTCTGTTGGAAGGCTTCCTGAGCCTCTCCAGAAGGATCTCCCCCCAGGCAGCCACATCCAGTCAGGCTGCATCTCCATGGCACTAAAGTCAGAACCAATTTTGCAGGGCAGTACAGGGAAATATGCGAGTGGGTAAAGTGACCCTGACGCAGGAGGCATGGAAGGACTAAATTTCCCCAGCAGATAGTGACCATACATACTTGACACAAAGCATGACTGTGAAATGGCTCTTACCTGTCCTGAAGACCTGTCATTTTAGGAATAAGCTTTATGGGAGTTTTTCTGGCAAACCTTACACAGTTTCCCCCTGCTCATAAGTGTACTACAGACACGAATCGCTAGCGAATCGCTTTCTCAAGCTGTGTGTGTGGTTAGGAGGTGTGCTGAGAAGTGTGCTTTGGTACCTTGAACAACTGTATAGGAAGCCTCCACAGAGGAAAGATTTGTGATGACCGTGACATCGTCATCCCGATTAGAATTCTCAATGTCGATGGTAATAGACTTTTCCATTTCTCGATGAAGGCTAGTTACCACTCCAGTGGGACGTGTTACATTGGTCAGACGCCCTTCATGATCATAGCTAATAGAAAAGTTAGTGAGAGCAAAAAAGCATGAGGATATATGTTCATTTCAATACCCAATGTATTAATAATGCACCACATTTGTGCAAAAAACCCAGACTGAAACAGATTTTCAAGAACATCCTGGCCATATCTATTTCTCTGTTCTTGAAAGAGTCTATAATGAAATAATATTTTTTAGAGATACTGATCTCAGCTATATGGGTGCAAATCCAGACTAGCATATTTTAAATTATTAAATTAAATTATTATGAATATACGGAGTGATACTTGGCTCAAACAATTATAATTAGTAAATTAGTCTGCATTTTAATAATTGCATTTCACTCTAAGGAAGTGGACTTCTGATGGACACTGCAATAAACAATTGCATAAACTGCACATTTGCTTTTGAATACTTAGTGGAAACTAAGTATGGTCTTAAGTGACATATCAAGGAATAAACTTGCCATGAAGGATTAAAAAAGACATTAGCTTGACAACATAATAATTTCATTTTGATCTTATCTGTGGTATTGAATTGCATTTTAGGGTCAGTATTTTGGCTCATAAAGGGGAAAGATGAAAAGCACAGGATAGGTTGGAGTTGCACAAAGGGCAGCAGTCAGCACTCAGAATAGACCTTAGAAGATGAGTTAAGTGCTCCAGAGGCATAAAGATTAAAAAAAATTTAAAAAAAAAAAGGGCTTTCCATGATTTTATTGAGTTAAGTTTCTTTAGAGGTATAAAGCCTGGGGTGGGGGGGAAGAAGGAATGCTGCTGGAAATCAAATCATACCCTTTCCCCCTTTCCATCAGTATGCCCTATTTGTGTGCATACGTTTGCTAAAGAAGCAATTCCTTGGATCTTAAGGGCGAAAAATGGGGACCTGAAACAAAATCAGCATTCCAGTCTGACACTCTGCTCGCTGCAATTCTCTACTCGTGCAAGAGTCTCTCACCCAGCCGCTACCAGAGCGCACGTGCTTCTAGAGAGCAGAAAGGCAAGAAAAAATGTCCTGTGTAGATAAAGGGAAAAGTTTAGGTAGAGATTGAAACCAACTGGTCATCCTTCAAATGCAGAGATCCAGGGAGCAGGAAGCCTGGAAGAGAAGTGGTAAATCCATTGCACTGCCTGAGAGTAACAGAAGAGAAGAGGAGCACATTTAGTGTCATGGAGCTAGCTCAGTTCATTGTAGGCTGTGGTTAGCTGTAAAGATGAAAAAAAATCAGAGCTTTCAACATGGCTTTACAATTAAAACACTCAGAAACCTCACACTAGGCCACCTGAACTGTACAGTGTATCTAAAAAATTAATCCACAGGTTGGCTCCTCAGTAAAAACAAACAAAATATATGACTTTCAAATCCATTGCAAATAGTTGCACCCATTCAACTGAATATTGGGGAGGAAAGAAAAATCACCTGTGGAGCAACAAGTCTTACCAGGACCAATGGAAGTGTTAGGCAAAGAAGGAAATCAATAAAACAAAGCATCATGCGACCTAAAAGGGACCAATAACACATTGTGTTCATTTAAGTAGTTCAGGATCAAAGAAAGATTAAGCAGTATGATTTTTCTCAATATAGTCACAAGTTTCTCTCCGCAGATACATATATATTTATATATATATAGAATGATATCAACAAAATACTGAATAAAATATAATATGTTTAGATAATCTATGGAAGTGGGTTTAGTTAAGTCTTTGTAAAGGTCTTTAAAAAAATTGAGAGGTACTCAAAAAGAACAGCTAGAGGAAGAACTTGATCCAGCCAAGCGTCTGTCTAGCAAGGGAAAAGAAAAAGTACAAAAAATGGACCATTTAAAAAAATCTTAAAGGTTAATAATACCCCTTAAGAGTCTGTATGTGGATGTTTCATGATGGGCAGAGTGGTGAAGAGAACACTTAGATGTCAAATCTTACAGCAGAGACAGTGTTATTTAGGACAAACTAGAAAAGTCTATGAATATATCCAATGTTAACTCTGCAGCACTTGGTGAACTCCCAGAAAAACGGTTGGTGAAATTCCCCATCAGCAAATACATTTTAGGCAATGCAAATGAGACATTAATTTAAACTCTTCATTCACATTGCAGGGTTTTTAATTAACCTAGGAAAAATTCCTGGGGATTGCTGTGGGCTACTCACTGGAAATCTCTGTTCAAAGTGTAAGGGCAGTCTAAAAAGTAAATATGGATGTGGATGTACAGAGACTGAAGCAGAAAAATTAAAATATTCCGGTGCCATTTAAGAAATCATTGTTTTACCCCTGCTGTGGGGTGTGTTCCCCAGTGCTGGTCACAGTTTTGAAACCAGCAACAGCAGAGATTAAAAGGGTTTATAAGCAAGTGATGGACACACTTAACAAAACACATACAAAAGCACTCTCCTTGAAGAACTGCAGACCATTTACAAGATAGACATATAAAAAATTCACTACCTAAATGATATACACACACTGTGATATCAACATATAAAGAAGGCATTTCTACTTTGTCCATTGCATCAAAATAAAATCTTACTTTAAAAAAATAACTTGAAGGTAAAAAAATTAAAATTAATATAACAGAAACCTTTTATGTACCACAAAATCTAAGTGACATATTCCTGAGGGTTTTTTTAAAATTTATGTATTATGTGAGAGCAAGTGCTCAATAGAATACAACACCCAGACATTTATCTGAATAATAAGAATAAATTATTATATATGAATTAAATGGTTATATATTTCTCTTCTTCATGTCATGAACCTGGTTCTAATGAAGTAAAAAACAAAATTCACAATGAAAAATATACAAATTGACCTGGAACTTCTTGGTGTCTTCTTCAGAAGCAGTCACTGCCTATGACAGTCTGTGACACAGCACCAGCCTGGATGAACCAGGTCTGATAAGGCAACCTGGCTATGTTCAAATAAGGTGGGCTCTGGGTACACTGCAAATCCTGAGCTTTTGTTGCTGACTTCAGGTAGAGTAAGGCTTCGTCCCAAGTTTTTATACTAATAAAATTACAAGGGCAGACAATCTTTCTTAATCCCAGTATTTTAAAAACCAACAAACAACAGAATCTCCCAGTGCCCACTGCTACCTCACCAACACATTCTACTTGTGACCAAGTCCCTCCTGCCATGGCCAACCCTTGGTCACACCTACAGCTCAACCTCAACCGTGGGACACAGCTGAACGCTTGGCTCCTCCTCAGGTAGCTACAAGCATCTGTGCATCCATCCCTTCAGAGGGCTTGTGGCAGTGCCCTGAGGGCTGCTGTCCCTTGTCCACTACCATGGCAATGGTTGTGACCAGCATCTCGGCCTCTGGGGTTTTGTCGTGTGCTCCCGACAGCTCGAGGGTGGCAGCAGGAGGGACAGTGCCACACCAACACTGCAGAAAGGAGGAGCAGCAGCCTCTGGCTTAACACAAGGCACAGATCCACAAAGATCCACACACATTTACACACATCCCCATTTTCACTCCCTTTTCAAACTGATTCAAGAAGAAAACCGCAGCATTCTCTCAGGATGCTCCCTAGACCGAGTGGAATACCACTGGGAACTGCTTCAAAGATCTGTGCTTCATGCCCAAGCCAAGCTTAAATTACCCCATGTGAGCCTGCTGGTAGCTGTTCTATTATTGAAGAGCCTTGGCTGTTGCTGCTGCAAATGAGCTGCAAGCACATGCACAGATGCTATCTATAGCACACACGGATGGAGTGTGCACACACACACACAGCCAGCTTGTGTCTGCAGCTCTCTGCAAGTGCACATGCACGCCTTGATTAACTGCACAAATTTAATTCTGAGACCACTTTCAGGGTAAAGTTTCAGATAAATGAAAGGAATATACTCAATAAGATAACACGGCACTTCAGGGTCTGGTTGATATAAATGCACTGAAATAAATTTTTCATAAGAACTTCAGCTCATGTAGAATTTTACCACTTAAAAGACCTCTGTTCTTTTCCAGTTCTGCTGCCATATTAACAATTGTGAGTGCTTATTATGTCTGTATGAACACGTGAATGTAACTGCACAGAAAACTATTTTGTTGTCCTTATAAACTCTCATTGGCTAAATACTTCTTTCATCTTCAATTGATATTAACTTATAGCTACCAAAAAAAAAAAAACTTTCAGAATGATAAACACAGAATTTTTTCTTAGGAGCTGTTTCAAAGAATAAACAGAAACCAGTACTGAGTGACCATGGACTGTGATTGTTTAGGTTTGTATATTTGATTTAAATAATGTCTTTATGGTTCTTTCATCTATGGGCTCTATGCTTATGAGAATGTATGTGCAAATCTGGGAGAAAAGAAGTTGTTTCTGCTGGCTCATCAAAGTCACTAATTATCTAAGACAGTACCTCAGGTTGTAATTTTTAGACTTAAATATGGTATTTAACTTCCACTGACCTGAGGCAAAGGTCTTTTCTTATTTGATCTTGGAAAAAAATCTGCTGCACTCTGTACACATTAAATTATATTTTCAGCTGATCTCAGTAAGACATCACAGCCCCTACCTTCTATGTTTCCTAAGGAATCATAATACAATTTTGCTAATAAACCATGCTAACTTAGCACTTGGTGTGACTCTGGGACACCAGTTATACCAGTTGTGAAACTGGTAACTTTCTGATGACCTTTTTTATTGTTTCATTTATTTTCACTTAGGGTTTTAAATTACTTTGCTATTTAGTTGCCTAAAATTAATTACTGGTGTCCTGAGAAATAACTAGTTTTTATTACTGAATCTTGGGCTACCTATTGAGGAAAAAACAACAAAAAACCTTCCTAGAAGGGCATCCACATCTCACCAGCAATAATATGAAATTTTATTCTGTCTGGTCCAGTGAGCTTGTAATCAGCAGGTAATACCTTCACGCGGTCACTTAACTGAACTATTTTTGTGACGAATTTGTGGTAAAGCAATAATCTTTGCAAAATATTAAGGAAAAAGAAGGCACTGGCCATGAGAAGCCCCAGGCTGGAGGAGTCCGTGGCTGGGCGTGCAGGGCCCCACGAGATGGCACTGCTTTCCTTCGCACAGGAACCGACTGCAGCAGTGCCGCTGTGCAGTGCAGACATTCCGAGTGCCTCACACAGCTCCGTCTATTCCTGTGCTCGTTAGGTTTTCTCCAAACAGAGAAAACAGGAGGCCGAGATGAATGCATCGATAAACTTAGAGGTGTGTGCCATTGCTAGTCTGCAATCTTGAAAATAAGCCTGCCATTTAAAATGAAATAGAAAGCCCTATTTGTATTTTCTACTCACTGATTTGGGGAATGATATTTATTAATCATTAGTTAACTAATTCAGACAAAATATATGGCATCAGACTTGCCACACTTAAATATATTTTTTCAGTATGTTATTTAGCTTCTCTTTTTAAAACTGTTTCGATCAAAAAATGGCAATAAGTCTGCTA
Organism: Acanthornis magna; assembly: GCA_036785705.1. Lineage (NCBI taxonomy): Eukaryota > Metazoa > Chordata > Aves > Passeriformes > Acanthizidae > Acanthornis > Acanthornis magna. The sequence goes on along the minus strand of JAWUZG010000332.1, from coordinate 2,195,377 downwards.
AGAATAGGATAAATATTAATAAAAATCTGACTAGTTTTTCTAGATTTTTAATATACTTTTGAACTTCATCTCTTCAGATGAATTTCATTTAAAGAGGAAGTTCTGTCTATTTAATCTATATACTCACGAACACCAGTGTGCTTTTGGGTTATCTACAAATTATGGAAGTTACACCAGGGGTCTGACAGATAGCTGGGGATCTAATTTCCTCACTTGTCTCAGGAATGAACAATCAGTGAAGTTAATCAACATTTTAACAACCATGAGTAATATATGAGGCTGAACAGAAAGAGAGATAATTTGAGTTCCAAAAGAAGCTGCAGCATGAGGGTTCCTAGAGAGAGGCAGCTCGGTGGGAGCTGCAGTGGGAGCGCTGGGCTGCTCTGGCTGTGGGCTCTGGACAGCCGTGCTGACCACGAGGAGCAGCTGGACTAGCCCCAGGCTCTGGCCGTGGCACGCAGTCCTTTGTGCTGGACGGGGATGAGCTGCCCCCAGCTCAAACCCCGGGCAGGGATTTAGGTGGATCAGCACCCACCCAAAGAACCCAGCACCACTGACACAATCATGAAGCCACTTAACCATTTCCAGCACCGCACAGGACTGAGGTGCAACGGCCTTACTCAGTATCAGTGAAAAACCTACAACAAATTGCAGTAGGGTCAGTCTAGGGCCTACTCACTACCATTCAAAAAATAAATGTATGCTTAATATATCCAAAAACATTCTTACTCATAAAATGTTGTCCATCCTGTTTCATCACTCTTCGTTGCTAAGAGACCACTGTTTCCATTATATGTCATTAATCCGAGCTCCAGGGTCTGTGTTGAGACCAGCTTGAGTCCACCATTAGTGCCAACAGCCAGCGTGACAATCTGATTATCCGGCATCAGTAAATGGCGGGGCATCCCACTGGCATCCCGACGCACCTTCAAGGAGTTGCCATTGTTGTCCATCACCTCCGTGACATCGTTATCGCTGCTATAGGTGAAATTGTACAAGTATTCCCCGGTAACGAGGCTGAGAGTGTACTGGTGAATCCCGTCAGCATTGAAGACATACAGCTCCTGTTCTCCTGGAGATGCAGCTTCATATTGGTTAAAGGAATTAAGAATGGGCCTGTTTTTACTGACAGCCCTAATGCGGATATTTCCAAGATCAGCTATGTAGATGGTACCATCTGGGGCCACAGCTAAGGAAGATGGTGAATTTAAGATGGCATCAGTGGCATACCCATCATCCCCAGCATAGCAATTACAGTTGACATCATTTTTGCAATCACAGTCTGAAGCTGCCCCTGCAAGAAGGCATATTTCTCCATTGGTAGTTACCTGGCGTAGCCGATTAATTTTTTTTTCATCTGTCTCACTGATGTAAAGAACTCCTGTGTGTGAGATGGCAATGGCACTGGCTGATTCAAGTGCAGAATGAATAGCCAGTTTGCTAAGAGAGTAGTCTATACCAGGAACCTGGCAGTGCATGGGGCGTCCAGCAATAATGCTAACTTGATGGTTTTCTGTGATCCGTAAAATAACATTGTTCTCTAGGACATAAAGGGAGTTGTCCATGGGATTGACAGCGAGATCAGTAGGCCACTCCAGCCGTACCTATGAGTTGCACAAATTATTACTGTAAAACTCAAAACTGAAAAGTACACTTCTAGTGTTTAAAATTCCACGTGTAACGACAGCAAATTAGTGAGGGGTTTATCAGCGTAAATCATGAAACCAAGCCATGAACGGCAACTATTTCAAACAATTATTTTGTTTTTCAGAAATATTAAAGCTATGTGCGGTTGTAACTTTGGCTAATTGTGTTTCTGTGCAAGAATGAATGCTACATTGTGGAAGCTCTACAATAATTACAGAAAAACAGGCAATTAAGACAATAACTCCCATTATCTCAACCTTATTTCTCTATAGTTGCATAGATAAACTGTGTTAGCCACAGTAAAAAGAATGGTTCACTCATTTCAGTAACGAATCAAATACGTTATCATCTTGTGCTGCATAATGTAATTCTTAAGTGGCCAGGCAGTCATCCAAAATAGGTGCCCATCTCTTCTAAGGCAGAGAAGAAAATAAATGCAGTAAGAGTCTACCTGGGTGACATCCATGCTGGAATCACAGCTGAGAGGTCGAACAGCAGTTAGGTCATTGGAGCCCAGCAGGGTTGATATAATTCCGTTCTGATCCACTTTTCTAATCATAGTGGCATCAACAAAATACATGAGTCCGTACTTATCCACTGCAATTCCTGCAAATATAAAACGCAGGCATCAGTGCAGCAGGGAGGCTCCTGGCTTCAGGTAGGCTTTGTCTTGTTTACAAGATGGTGACATTTGTTCACTTCCCCTGTTCCTTCCTCCCTCCCAACCTGAGCACAGGTCCTGGAACCCTCCAAAAACCCATAGCTCTGCCAAAGAAATGGCATCAAGAACGTTTACCCTTCAGGGCTTTAAAGAACACCATAGAAATCCCCAAACAAGCCAAAGACCCAGCAGAATGCATCAGCTTATTTCTAGATTCAAACTCTCTATGTTACATAACCCCAATTAAAAATCATCTCCTAATTTCACTCAGAAATTGGAGGCATTGCTTTCTTCATTTGAAGGATGGAATAAGGATGAAAAATTTTTAGAAATCTTTTAAAATACCTTTAAAATTCTGGAAAACTAGGAAGATGCATTATTTCTGGATTTAAAAAAAAAAAATTCTTTGACCTGTTGCAGTAAAAATACAGAAAGAACATGTGGTGTTTCCAGATGAAGACACAGGGGTTGCCAGCCTAGAAAAAAAGGGGAGGTTCAATGCCTGTCACATTGTGAGTCCTTAGAGAGGAGAGGCACAGAATGAAAGGGTGCTCCCTCGGAGGAACAGACGGATGCTGCTGCTGGTTGGGAAGGAGGGCAGCCTTTTCATCACTTGCCTTTCCTGCTTTGATTTGGTGCACTGCCTTGTCCATTTCTCAGGCTGAAAATAAAATATTGATCTAACAGATCTAAAAATTCTGTCTTCAAATTGTTGTAGTGCTCGTCCTATTGGGCAGTGAGAGAAGGTACAGCTTCATCTTTTTAATTTCTGTGTGCTAACTGAAACTATTTCCTATGCAAAGAAACTGGACTTCCCATTTTTGTCTACCTTTATGATCGTCTAGTTATTTTCAACCACTGAGAAAACCCAAAGAGTTTGAAACACCCACCAATATACCTGATTAACTGATCCATACAATTAAGATGAAACAACAGGAAAAAAAAAAACACCTTAAAAAGAAACACATCCTGAAATCTCTAGATCATCTTGAAAATTTCTTGTCAAAAATTAGAAACTGAAAAGGGTAAAAATCCTTTTATTTTTTTCCTCTGATTCCGAAGAAAAAGGAGATACATAGAGTAAAAACTCAGAGAAAAGCCACAGCAAGCAATCTCTCTCCCCAAAGACTGCATCTCAAACAGTGATCTGTTTACACGCTTGCTTCTTGGAGTGAGCGGTACCCTGCTAATTTGTGTTCTGTTCTCCTTTTGCAGCACTCAGTGTCGGGGTAATAAAGTTTGCTTTAACTACACAAAGCACGAACACTTGCCAATCCGCTGTAATTAAAGCCCAGAATAAAAATCACCGAGCAAGGAGTGATTTAATTGCCAGATAATTATTTCCACATCCAGCCTAGCTGCACGCAGTCATTTTCTCCGGCTCCTTTTCCTCCTTTACCTCGAGGGCTCATTAGGGTTGCGTCCACTGCCTTCCCTCCATCCCCACATCTGGCTTCGTCAAAGGGCAGGCATTGCTCTCCCGTCCCTGCCACCACTTCAGAGTTACCAGCAAGGTCCTTCGTGCCCGTGAGGGACTTGACTTTGTAAATCCGTCGGCTATTGGTGTCCGACACGTAGAGCGAGCCTGAAACAGGGTCCACGGCCAGATAGTATTTATGAGCGGGATTGTTGCTTTAGAGAAAAAGAAAGCATAAAACAGAAACAGCTGAGCAGTCTAGAAACTTCACCGGCTTTCAGAGCTTGGATACTCATCAGGCACAGAAAGATCTGGAAAGAAAGTCTGACACCTTCGTCCAGAGGTGAGGTCTGAAGGACCATCACCTGAGGACCTAATTTGATTAGGGCCTGGTCATTGTTCACAGGGATTGTAATTTTAAATCTCACTCATCCTCCGACACTGAACCTTGCACAGCAGAGCCCAATAAGCCAGAGCTGCACAGCAGTCTTTCCTCTTGATCTCTTTAGCCCTTTAGATCTGCTCCAGGTCAATTCTCTTTGGCTTATCTGTTTCCCCCCTCCCTGCCACCTTGTTTAACTTCCTTTGGAAGCAGAAGTCATAGGAGTAGGAGCAAAGAATGAGCTTCTGAGTTACTTCGATTACGCCACAAGACTTGTGAGGTCTTGTATAAATAGGAGGCAGAGGCATAACAAATTTATTTCTAAAGCAAATTTGTTCTCATTCATTCTTATCAAGAATCTAATTTACAGCAGATGAAGTTGGTTATATAACTAAAACCAGAGACCCCAAGTGTCTGACTTTAACTCCAAACCTTCTGTTATCGAAAACTGGTCCTCAGTTTGTGATTGGAATGGGCGCTCATATGGAAAGCTACTTCTCTTCTGAAATATATGTTTTTTGACAGCTTGTCACATTTTGGAACTACTTTAGCAAATCATCTGCAAATTGAGAAATGTCAATCTTCACAATATATATACATTCACACACACAGAACTGCAGTGCAGAAATATTTTCAAAATCTTGCCTGGCTAGTTTTACTCAGTTTATTTGGATTTTAAGCATGATATGAGTTTTCCAGCCTTTGGAGCCTATGGGTGAGCGTAAATAAGGTCAATGGTGGTTTCAAAGCATAGAAGACAAATGAAGACAGGAAGAAAAAAAATGAAGGTTACTTACCAGTAACCAGAGATATTTGCCTCCAAATATCCACACTCCTAGTTTCATGTGGCAAAAGTGCCCATCTCCAAGAGTGAGGATACACAGAGGTCAGTTATGATGGACATAAGCCATTTCTTGATCAGAATCGCTGAAACTATAATAAGGCCACTTTCGGCAGATGGATCCATCGGCACACAAAGATAACTGTGGTCATGTGGCCATGACCAGATTTGGAGGAATGAGGAGGCCCCAAAATATCATTTTCTACAGTTATTTTCCTCTATGCCAGTCTTTGACATGCCATGGGTTTGGGTCAATAATGGTTTGTTCTAAAACTGTAGAAAGTAGGAAGAAGATTGGTTTGACCGCAATTCAGTAGGCAGAGGCAATACCATCTGCTGAAGTCTAGGAGTGTAGAAATTAGAGATGAAGAAATACAATAAATGAAAAATACTTGGCAGGTTTATTTCATGCATGGATCTCAAAGTACTTTAAAAAGATGGGTGTAGCACCCATTTTACAGAGGAGGAAACTGAGGCACAGAGAGGTTAAGTGGTGTAGACAAAGTTATGCAGGGAAACTAGTGACATGCTTGAGATTAGAGCACAATCTCATTATTCCCCACGTTCCTCTCCTTATCTTCAGCAGCAGACTGCACCTCTCCACTACACCCTTATCACATTCCTTCTCATCCCTCCAAAATAATGCTCCATCTTCTTTGCAACACAGAAAAATAGTTCTTTCCACTTTATAGAGATTCCCCCAGTCTCTCAAGTATCTGAGCCATACAAACACCTGCACGTTTGTCACTGCTTTGAAACTCTGCTCCCTTCTCCCCCCACGCTCTCCCCTTACACTGAAGAACACACACTGCTGTGGCACTGGTGGTGTGCTGCACCTCACAAATACACCCAAACTTAGCCCAAGGCTGCCCTGCAGCTGGCGCCTTCTGCACGGCCCTTCTGAAACAAGGCACACCCCCCAACCTTGGCTAAACAGGGACCTGAGGCAGCACAGACTGGGGCTGGGCACAGACTGGGGCTGGGCACAGACTGGGGCTGGGCACAGACACTGCTGCTGGCACCTGCTGGACTGCAGGTGAGAGCTGCTCACACAGTGCCCAGGGCAGCGGCCACGCTGCAGGAATGGAAGGCTCTCTCCTGTTTTCACACATGATTTTGCCAGCCTGTGCCCACCCCTGCCTCCCCTCTGCCCTCAGCCAGCCCTAGGTGTGCCCTGCTGCTACCGGGATGGGGGAAGAAATGAGCCAGGGTAGAGAGCAATGGCAGAACATGGGCTTATTTCCCTCTCCTCTCTCCTCTCCTCTCCTCTCCTCTCCTCTCCTCTCCTCTCCTCTCCTCTCCTCTCCTCTCCTCTCCTCTCCTCTCCTCTCCTCTCCTCTCCTCTCCTCTCCTCTCCTCTCCTCTCCTCTCCTCTCCTCTCCTCTCCTCTCCTCTCCTCTCCTCTCCTCTCCTCTCCTCTCCTCTCCTCTCCTCTCCTCTCCTCTCCTCTCCTCTCCTCTCCTCTCCTCTCCTCTCCTCTCCTCTCCTGCAGTCGTGGTGCATCTATGGAGCTCACCCTGCCTGTCTCCTTGGAATCTCCCCCAGGGCAGCTGTGCCAGGGAGCTTTGGTTCCAGAGCAGAGAGCAGCTCACTGCAGGTGCACACCTGTTCATAGCCCTTCCCTCTCTCCTGACTAGGTAAGGGAACAGACAGTGGAAGACTCTCCAAGGAAATTTTTGAGGGACTTTGGCAGAAAATGACTGCTGGAAGGTAATATGCACTCACTGTGCTCCCAAAGAATCGATGAGACTATTACCTCAAACAGGGATTTGTTTTATAAATGAGTGGTCAATATTTCTCAAACTGGCGCCTCAGCAATTAAAGACCTCTGCCTCTATTTTCTCCGTGCCACTGTAATCTTTCATTTGAATTACAGGAGGCCAAGGATTGTACCTTGTTTTAAAAGATTTTCCATGGCATTCAGTGTTGCTCAGAGGCCTCTGCCAATAATGTCTGTGCCTGCAGCCCCCCAGGGAATGAATGTGTGGTCCCCAGCACCTGCAGCCTCGCTCTGCTCTCGGAGGGAGCCTGGGGCCGGGCAGCCAAGTGCAGCTCCTTCTCCCTGTTCTTCTCACAGGTGCATCCAATTCTTTTTCAACAACAGCTTTTCTTTAACCAAAAGAGAAGCTGTCCAGAGCAAATCTCTAAGCAACTGAAAAATCAACTAGGCTTAGTTGAAGCAAATGAGGAGCCTCCAGCATCACCAATAATCATTACCAAATTGTGAATGAATTCATCCAGAAAAGAATATTTAGGGGCATTGCATTTACAATGCCAAAATATATTGTTAAGGGGAAATTATCCTGTTTAGTCCAGACCATCTATTGCATCAACTTGTATCACAGAAATGGAAAGTATGGTTTTAAAAGGGTAATGCACAGGACACTATGAAACAGTTTACAAGAGCTCTTCTTGTTCTTGCCCTTGATTTTCTCCAGGGTGAATGTCCTCCCTGTCCCAGGTGTGGCATGAAAGGAGGCATAAATGTTTCTTTCCTATGCTGCAGCCATCCAGAAGACCTAGTGTTCTCCTCCTAACATCCAGAAAAGTTATGCCTCCCTCCTGAACCTCACAGTGACTGCATCTAGTGGTTGCACACAGCCAGCCCCCAGGTTGGCTATTAAATGTGTTTGACAAAAGAAATATAAACTAAATTATGGCAAAGGACAGCGGGTTCAGAAAATCATTAATGACCAGAAAATGAGTTTTTGACCTATATGCAGTCATTAGTGCTTTTGTGAACCTTTCTGGCATTTGTGAAAAGGCTGTTGTAGTTTACCTTGACCATTTAGACCAATTATAGACAGCAGGGAGAGGTGTTTATCTAGAAGTTAGCTTGGGGTTCATTATACTTGCATTCTACTAGAAATTTCTAATTACTGTCAGAACTTATTGGCTGCTTTTTGACTGCATTTCATAATTGCTAATGCTTATCATATTCATAACACACAATTAGCACATAAAAATGTTTCTATATATGGTACATGAAGAACATAACATTACACAAGAAGCACAACACAAAAAGCAAACACAATGAAGCAAACGAACCATATCAAATTATATGGGAAAGAGCTCATGTCTTACCTATGTTTAAACTCTTTATTTCTTTATAGAAAGGGAACAGAAGAAAAAAGAACAAACAGTTAGCTGAAGAATAGATGGTAAAGCAAACATAGTATTTGTTTTATTTTACAAAAGGACATAGGAGAAGATATCTCTTTTCAGCACTAGCCTTAGCTTAGTTTACAGATGAAGGGTGACTGGGAGGGATAGAGCTGCAAGCTAATTCCCTATAGGATACCCCTGCCCCCACCCCCCTCCCCTCATATTTAGGAAACTTTCTGAGCCACTGAAAGAATTTTCACGTAGAAATACGTGTAGCTTGGGGGCTAGGAGTGAGAGAAACTGGCAGCTCTCTGAATATAGAACTGGGCAGGGGGAAGCACTGGGCTGAGGATATTGTCTGCCAGTTCAAGGCAGCTTCTTTAATCAAATCAGTTTTCCAACAGGCTATTTATAGACAAATTTTTACTATTCAGTTTGTTTTTCACTCCTCCCAGTCTCTAAAATAATTGCTTAAAGCAAGTTTGGATGCTCCTTGGTATCTGTTTAAGCCTATCAAAGACAATATTAGGGTAAAAAGGCCCCTTCTAAGTGAGCAGTAAGATACTGCACAATGGGAGATAAACAGCATTAACTGACCCACAGTTTACTGCCCAGACACAAAGCCAAAGGAAAAGCGGTCTCTACTCCCCACGAGAAAATTAACACATTCTCCTCTCACACAGCATTTCACTGTGCTGATGTAATTTCCATTTAGGAATATGCACTGAACAGAGCAAAGAGGTCTGTGGCTCCTGAGCTGCAGCACTCCAGGCACAGCCCCCAACTTGCAGCTCCAGCGTAAAGCCCAACATGCAACGCTCGAGTCAGAATTCCTACTGGCCATTCCAACCAGGCACCTTCACAAAGGACAGTGCGAAAGAAATTTGCACACTGGGATATTCTAACGTGTAAGGCTACTCGAGATTTATAGGGGCTAATGTGAAACCAAAATTACATCAGTTGTGAGATCTAAACAAAGCGATGTATTTGGTTTGTAGTACTTGTGGACGTACTGGTTGCAACACAATCCAAACTACTTGATGTGAGCTGAAGACTCTGCTCTCATTCACACATAAATGGCTCAAATCTTCAAACTCTTACCCGTGTAACTCATGCAGATTTCAAGATGAGCAATGACTCACAATTACTGCTATAGACTATGTTTGCTGGAATGAACCTTAATTCCCTTCAGAGGAACGGGAGGTATAAGACATCATAATGTAATCCTAAAGTCTGTAAATCTTTAAGAATCTGTGTGTCAAGTCCTTTGCAGTTGGTCCAACAGCACTCACAATGCATTAGCTTCATTGCTCATTGCTGATGGTTAAAACAGAAGCTAAAGAAACTATGCTATGGAAAACATACTTTCATAAAGGAGAAAGTGGACAGCAGATAAAAGTCCATCTTCTGTTTCTTTACTGATGTCCTTTCCCATTTTCCCTCACACATGATGAAGACTCAAGTTCCCTCTCAATCTCTCTCACAGAGAGAGAAAACAAAGCACTCACACTAATACTGTTGCAAACTTTGGGGTAACATTTTCAAACAAAAGGTGGGTCAGCCACCTGTCCCTGGCTGATATTGGTGAGATGCATAAAAATGCATTATAAGAAGTATCCTAATCTGAAAATGTTTCTCTTCACCTATAAAGCTCTAGTCCTATTTACTAGAAAACTAAAAAGAACCGAACAACTTAGAAACAGAAAATAATTAGCATATTCTATATAATGGAAAGTTATAGTGCATATTGATATAAATATTTATAGCAGGTCACACTTCCATGCCAGCTACCTTCTGTGGTTTAAACTGAGCTGCTAGCAGAAAGCACTGGATGATCCATGACTTTTTAAAAAAAAATGTAATGAGGCAGCCTGATGGTGTATGAGGTAGGTGTCAGAGAGTGATTTCAGAGTTGAATTGGCCTGAATCAGATCTCTTTTCTTTTCTATAGAATCAGAATTCACAATAGTGACATCAACAGAACGACATGAATGGAAGAGAGGTGTAAAATAGAGCTAGGCCTCCTGTTCTTTAACAGTCCAATCATTTTGCGCTTTTTCCCACTAATTAAAACCTAAAAGTACAGTGGAAGCAGAGGAATTGGTTATTGGCCGTATCATAAAAAAACTCATGACCTAAATTCACTCAATGTACTTTGCAGCGGTATCCAATTTCCAGGAGCACTAATGCTCCTGCCAGAGTGGGCTCCAGGAGGGTCAGCAGACAGCCAGGGCACGTTATTTTCCCTCATTTTTCTGCAAATACTCAGTAGTGCTGTAAGTGTAAGGTCCAGTTACATGAGTTAGGGTTTGAAGCAATAGCTCTTGCCTCTCCTGGAAGAATGAAAAAGGAGATGGAACAGAAATGGGTGAAGTGGTACACTCTACACTCATGCCTTCCCTATTAAGTGATCAAATCTTAAGGTTGGAGGGGGGCACGGGACAGGGGGACAGAGTTACAATCTTAAAAAGAGTTCTGATGATGCAAAATGCCTGTGTGTGTCAGCCTGAACTGCACCTGTCATCCTACAGAAACAGACTCACAAGCATGGAAAAGAAATGTGAAAGTGGATCTCAAAACCACCGGTGGGAGAACCTTCCCTCTGACCTTGTGAGACTGTTCACCTTTGCCTGTCCCTGTGGCTCAGTACCTAAGGGCAGTCAATTCCACAGTTTTCAAACAAAACTAAAAGATAGCACTGAGGGAGGACTGAATCAGTGATCACTAACGAGACAGAAAGAGAGGGTTTTTACTTTCTGTACAAGTTGATTTGTACTCTCAAGTCCTTCTCTTTAGTCACGGCTTTGGTAAGTTACAGACTTTGAACTATGCATTTCTGTGCCCCATTTCTCCACTGGAATTTAAATAGGTTGAAAGTGACAATGTTTTTCAAAATTATAAAAAGTAATGGTAAAGGCTGATTTGAGCACAGGCTCCAGAAGCGAAGCGCTGAGGTTAAACCTTACCTCAGCTCCAGTATGCTAGTGACATTCTTGGAGGGGAAGATACGCCGAATATAGTTAAAATCCCCAACAAAGAGACTTCCATCAATACCCACTGCCAGTGCTACAGGGGCCAAGAGTTTATTTCCTTCTGCCAGACCATTGCAGCTCGGACAGGATATGCTTCTGCGGCGCCCGTTGCCCATAATGCTGGTTATCACAGCTGGCTGCTGAGTGAGAAACTGATTTTCTCCATTGCCTTTGTGCAATATACCTAAGGACAGAGAGGAGAAGTGGTTATCACCAACATTCATTGTGGGGGGCTTCAGGCTGCTCTCTTTTCAACAGCTGCTTTTAAGGACTGAAATGACGCCGGTGTTTGTTTTTTCAGTGGTGCAAAAGGATTTTGCAGCAGTAAAAATAAAGATGTAATGAAGATTCAGTGTTAAAACCTACACACACACACCCCCACAGACCCAAACCTACACCCAGAGTCCTTTGGTATTCATTACGAAAGAAAACCCTGCTCTGGCCTGGGACTGTGGTTTAGACTGTTCCCGACTCGGTGGAGAAGAGCTGTTCCTTATTTGTGGCCAATTCCAGTTTCTAACACCATGTTTTGTTTGGAATTCTGTGCCAACCTTACTGTTCTCTTTCCACCTCTCAGTCCTTCACACTTTTTTAATGGAAAATAAAAAATGAGAAATGGAGGCACCAGAGAAGATGATAGCACAGAAAATGAAAAGATAGGAGAAAGATGAAACTCCCAGAAGGGCTGCTAAGGATCAATGATAAAAGGCAGGAGGGAAGCTGGTGGTACAGATCTCTATTAGGCTTCAAGGAAATACCTTCAAGACAGGATTTATTTTCAAAATATTTGTTCAAAGAGCAGACCCCTGCTCCAAGAAGGGAGTGGATTTTCTGACAGAGTGGCCATATTCTATGTTATCAAAAACAGGGGAAATCTGGCTGGAAACTTCCAGCCTCGTGTTCTTGTGGAAATGAAGTTGTATGACCTGGATGTAACTGGCTCCCCGCTGGTGACAACACTCGCTGGTGGCATGTACTGCCCAAATTTGGATCCACTGCCCAGCACTGGGTGGTATTCAAATAGCCTGATCTTGCCAATTCTGAGCAATACTTTAGATTTATTAAGCAGAAATACTCTTTGTTATTTGTTAACGCAGGGATCAGCAGGAAGGCTGCAAACAACACTTTGCAGGGAACAAATGAAATCTATGCTGAGCATTCAGCTCCCTAAGAGGTGTTGTTAAAATATGAAGATCGCAAAGATTCAGCTTAGGATATGGAAGATAAAAAAAAAGTGAGGAAAAACAAACAGGTGAATAATGAGGAAGACAAAGCAAACTCAGTATCTCATCACAGACTCATACTCTTTGTAAGCTCCATCTCAGGTTAAGGGGAAAAAAGGTCAAGCAAAAGAAACCAGAACAGATGTGGTTACTATGAGAAAAACAGGGAAAACAGAAAGATACTACAGGGGAAGAAATGAAAAGCAAAATAGAGGATAAAGATTAGGACTTTAAGAAATTCATGCTGTGCAGAACAGTAAAAAAATGTATTGAAATTCTACAAAAATTTTCTGACAACTGAAATATATCTTATACCTTAGTGAGCTAAAGATGAAACAAAGAGAGTGGAGAAATTGAATTTTTGAAAGTGTAAATATAATGCAAATAAAAAGTATTCACAGACAAAACTCCATATTGGACAGCAAACACATGGAATTAACTAACTCACCACTCTTGACATTAAGTACATGATGTTTATCCAGCGACCATCCTCCTAAGTTTGATGGATCCAGTTCAAATCCTTGCAGCAGTGCTGTCCTCTTCTCCCATAAAATGAGACTGGGACAAGTCTCATATTCAAAACCCACAGACACTGAAATAAAATAAAATCTAATATACTTGCTGAACAAACACTGAATTAAATGTCCAGAGCACATTCAAATCATTGAGCATTCCAGTTCCTCACCCCCCTCAAGAAGATGGAGTGATTATATTCCTCACTTTCATTCTACAATACGATATTCAGATCTTTGACTAGACACAAATTTGAGACTTCATTCACATGTACTCTGCAGGGATCTGATCACTTCTATTTTAATAGCTCACATTGGGAAGTGATGGGTTTGGTGAGAGAAGAGTGAGAAATAAAATTTTAAAAATATAGTAAAATTATATTAAATAATTAAAAATATCTTATAACAAGACTGGATAAATTCTTAATTTTCCAGATGTTCACAGAATTTATTTAGTGGATTCATTTTACATATCATATACCAAAGGGCAGTGAAAACTTTGTATGCATTTAAGCACAAGTGCACTGTAAGCATTACTCAGGAAAGCAATACCCCAGGTAATAACATAAGGAAGAAAAGCTATAGCAAAGAAGAATTTAGAAAACAGAGAAAATAATTAAGATTTTTAAAAAAACAACACAAAAAGCTGCTCTTTCCACACTGGCACAGCTCTGATGCTCATTTTTATCACTGTTGTATCAAAATTATTCAGATATTCAATAAAAATGGAAAATATTATGATGATCACTCTTTCTCCCACCCACTAGAACCAAGCTAACTAAAATAGCTATAGAACTACAAGACTGAGCAGAATTAGAGGAAGAGCATTTTCATTTCAAATGTGTTATACCACAAGAGACTACAAGAATGGCATGTGTGAAAACCCAAATGCACTGCAGACTGCCAGCCAGTCCAGCATAAAGATCATTTCATAACTAGAGAAAATAAAACTGTAATGATGGATTAGGCTTCACCTAAATTCCTGTGGCCAGTTTTTCCTATTGCCTGGTCTAAACCTTCGAAGTCAGGTACTGATCAGGAAGCCCAGGCATGTTGGTGGAGTTTAGACAGTCTGAATATGATCTCCAATGTGTAAAAGAACCATAATACAAAGGTAAATTGTGTCAGGGAGACAAGAACTGTTCAGTCTATACAGAAGTTTGCAGTTTTCTTATTAAGTTTTACAGGTGTTATTTGGAAAGTTTTGGAGCTGGTATATGCCGACTTACCTACAGCATCTGACAACCCATAAACCTTCTGACCATATGCATCTGTTTTGTCCCAGATAAATGTATATGCCAAATTGGGAGATGCCTGAAACGATTTTTGGAACAAATGCCCTTCTACTGCTACCATCAAATGAACTTTGATCAGATTTAGTGGCACAAGTGTCTGAGTCATGATGATCTTCAGTAAGGATTTGTATCCAGCAGTGCGGGAACTCAGGTAGCTGAGCTTTAAACTAGAGCCAGGAATCTCAATTTCTTCATGAAGAACCTGGACAGGAAAGAGATCAAACATTTTACATCAATGATTTCTTTTTTTAAAATGGATCACCTCGCATATTCTTATGAATTTATGTCTTTCTATTACTGGGAGTGGATATCCTCAAACCAACACAGTCCAGCTGACATTTCTGACAAGTAATTATCTGGTGTCTGTGTACACATCTTTCTAAGAGCCCACTGCTGGCAAAAGAGCAAATAAATACAAGCATTTTTACTGCAAGGGAAACAGAAGTAATATCATAGGAACCCACAACTTTCACTAACAGTATAAGACTAACTGAATACAGCAGTGAAAAAAATAGTACCAGTAGAGTTTTCCTTTGTCTTAAGTAAGAAATAAGGAAACAGTCTGCGGTCAGCCGCACATGCCAAGCCTTTGCAAAATTCTCCTGCAACACCTAAGCTGGCAGCTGAAATAGAGAGATATACTTGATATATTGTGTGATAATGGAGGGTGCAAGGTGGTCCAAGATAAATGTGTCCAGGTGACACAAACCTGGGATATCTCCTGCAGCCCTCAGCAGAAAACCCTGTAGCTGTCAGAACGAATGGAGCTCTGCAGACATTGGCTGTAGCAATTGTAGGGGACACACGGTGACCCTGTGCTCAGGTCAGAACTATCACCTGACCACTGATTTCTGTACCCTTTTCACTCCCACTGCTCTTACCTGGGTTTCTGGCACGATGGGATTCCGGCTGGGAGCGTCACTGAAGAAAGTTGAAAGCGGTGATGAAATGATGACTGGGTCAGGACGGACAAAACCACTGAGGTCACAGCTGGGAATGGAGTTCTCCTCTGTCTTCATCACCAGGGTGTCCATGGCATAGAAGCTGTTCCATGGCAGCCACACTGTCCTTTCCTGGCTCATGAACGGGGCCCGCTCAAAGTGCAGCGTCAGGGATGCTCCACCATTGGCAACCAAGTCAAACCTAGAAAAATGTGCCCTTTAGAAGTGACAGGACTGAGTAATCCCAGCCATAACATTCCTGGCTAATGAGACAGGTGTAGAGGCATGCCAACAGCAATGGGTATTTGTCCAGTTTTGGCTGGGAGAGAGTTAATTTTCTTCCTCGTAGCCTGCAGAGTGCTGAGTTTTGGATTCAGGATGAGAATAATGTTGATAACACAGGGATGCTGTGCTTACACAGAGTCAGGGACTTGCTTCCCCCTCAGCCCACCCCACCAGGGAGCAGAATGGGGGCTGGGAGGGGACACAGCTGGGACAGCTGACCCCAGCTGAGCCAAGGGAAACCCTGGGTCATAAGGTGCCATTGTCACTATATAAACTAGGGGGAAAGCTGCTCAGAACTGGCTGGGAATTCCTTTATCTTTTTGTTATTTTCATTTTCATTACAGTTTCTATAATTATTATTTCAGTTATTGAACTGTTTTTATCTCAGCCCGTAAGTTTTCTTTCACCCTTGTGATTCTCTCCCCACACCACTAGAAGCAGGGAAAGTGAGCACACCATGATTATGTTTTAAATGTCATGGTTCCAATGATCAATAATGGGATGTGAACCTCTGGCAACTAAACAGCTGAAAACCAGCCAAGATAAGCAATGATTTGAAGTCACCTGGACAAAGCTCATTCCAATAATATTATAAATTCTGTATCAAATAATTTAAAAAATACCCAATAAACAAACCACCACATTTATTATTACGAGTCACCTTTATATAGAAACAGCAGAGAAGCCAAGTTCATTCTGAGCTGGACACTGAATTATCCCTTCCCTGAAAGATCTGTCCATCAAGCACAGAATGGGACACACAGCAGTAAGGGAATAGTAATGAGAAGTGCTCTTCAAGGAAGAATTCCTGTCCCCAGGATAACTGATCTTTCATTTTTCAGAAATATTAGGTGTTTACTCCCAACCCCCTACAGAATCACAGCAGTAACGTGGAGCTGCACAGGCATTTGAAATCTGGCCTAAATGAGAAATGCTTCCAGGTTGTTCTGACAACAGAAATAGGTATCAGTTGTTCCACGTAAATGCTGGCAATGTAACAAATTACTCAAAGACTTCAATAATCTATTCAGATTTAAATATAGTTCAGCTCACCATTTATGGCAATTTTAAACCACTGAAATCAACATTATACTATTATTATAACAGATTAATATTCTGGAAAATGTGGAACTTAAATATTCCCCATAGTTCAGTTGACTCACATTAATTATTTCAATTCAATTGTTTTTATGCAAGATCAAGATAAAATGGCAAATGTTTACAATGCCTGTGTCAGACAGACTGTTTAGTAACCACAGCCAGTAAACCAGATAAACCATGACACATTGACTTTTGTTTATCTGAATTTGTGTGCATTTCAAAAAGGCGGATACAAGGGGGAAAAAAGCACTTTTTTGCACAGCAGGAATTTGTCTAAATATATTCAATTAGAATCTTTTGATTACATTCTACCCTGAAGAAACTCAAAAGAGAGTGTATCTACAAAAGCAAAGAGAAGCAGAAGGGAAATTTTAACAAAATATACTATTCTATAATGATACTTTCTTTTTTCCTGGAAGTGTTAGCCTGCACTGCATTTTAAAATAAAATATTTCTTGTCTCAGCTGGATATTGCTGTAGCCCACAAATGTTTTCATAGATACAGAGCAATTTATTTGAAAGGAGCCTGCCTGCTAACACGTCATTACCAGAAGTCAGCCTGTTCGTATTTACATGCAGTTAGTATTCAAAATGCCGCGTGAAAAATTACTTTTGTGTTTACTTAATAGCTCTTTGCCCTGGGAGGAAGGCAATGCCTGGTACCACATGGTTCCATTAGATCACACCATCTGTTAATCAGCAAAGACACTCCATAGCAAGCAGGGGCTCCGTGGAGCGGGGACACTCACGTGCCATCCTGACGAGTGATGGTGTAGCCGTACTTTGGATACTTGACAAACGACACGTTGACCCCAACGAGAGGAGTCCCATCTGTAGTCACCACTTGGCCTCTTATGAGAGACACAAGACTGAAAAAGAAAGAGAATTAAAGGCATTAAAGCTAATTGCAGAAGCGAAGTTTTGTTCTTTATAAGTCAAGTAGTGGAGCACTTGTACCTCATTTACTCAAAATCCACTTTTCTCCAAAAATTTTTTGAATGCTTAGGAACCGCAACATTGCCCAGCTCCCTCTACACACCTAATCAAGAAAGTGTTTCTCTACGCAGTGAGAAGTGAATACAGAAGGGGAGTCAGTGCTTTCCTTGTCTAACAAGGTTTTGCCTCATTGTCTATTGAGGCTTTGCAGAGTACCAAGCTCGCTCACATTCAGCCAGGCCAAGGCTGTGACCCTGGAGCCACACTGAAACTCCAAAATCGAGGGGTACAACACCATGCCTGTGGGTACCTAACACACTTGAAAAACACGGTGCAATGCCATCTCTCTGTTTTGTACCACCAGTTCATCAAGTCAAGGTTCAAATCCCCTCATCTTAGGGAATGACTGATGTTTGCGCACTGCATTCAGCCCTCATTTGGAACCCTTGCTCGCACTTTGCCAAGAGCAGGATTTGGTTTAAAGTCCAGCTTTACACACAGGCAAGACAAAGTGTTTCTTTGGCCAGCAGGATAAGCAGCTTTGCTTCACCTCAGGGAGATGAAGAGGAGTTATTCCTCTAAGAGGCACAGTCAGTTTTTCTCTTTGGCAAGTGCTTTGCTGCTGCTAAGTGCACAGCGGGCACAAAGTGCTGCTGCTCCCAGCTGGAGAGGAGTTTCCAGCCCTGGCTCCTTTCCCTTCCATCTTCCCTGGGCCCTGAGAGAAGCAGACTGGGGAGTGGGGGGAAGTGCTTGGTAAAAGGGCGATGGAAAAGGAAAAGCTCCTTGTAGATGGCTTCCATTTCTACACAGGAAATGTGAAAACAGGAGAAGGCGATCCGGGAAACAGGGAGAAAATAAAGTCCTCTTAACCCGTAATCTCAGGGATTGTAAAATTGCATTTTGCTGTGGTCATGGGTGAAAGGATTTATATATTCATCAGTCTGTGCTTGCAGTGTGAGCCACCAACTCTGCTCCGCAGAGAGAGCAGGAGTGAAGAGCCCCTTCCCAGCAGGAGCAGGGCTGCTCCCGAAGCTCAGCGGGCTCCAGGCACAGCATTCCAGAACCAGGGATGTGTGGCCCCAGGCTGGGCTGGAGAACAAGGGGATTCACCTCTGCTCAACATTGAAAATTGTGGCAGACAACAGCTCCTTCCATCAGTCACACCAGGGATTGCTTTCAGGTCTTCTCTGTTGACTCTGAGATGTTCAGGGGCTGTGATGCACATTTCTAACTGTATTATGCTGTCTATTTAACAACTATTTTTGCATATTTTTATTTTAAACAGGGTGCAATATTTTCTTCAATATTACATTAAAAATCTAATTAATAAAAATGAGCATTTTTTTCTGTTACTTCTCTTTTAGAACTTTCAAGTGCTTCTTGACCCTTCAGGTCAAAGTTTAATTTGCAAAATCAACATTTTGTAACAGAATATGGAATTTAATAGAAATTGAAACCTGTTGAGAAAAATCTACTTGGGAACACATTGGACTAAGATAATTGCCTTGGCATTATTCATTTTGCTTGAATTATTTTATGTGACAAACACACAGAAATAGTTGCAGGAAAAAAGTCAGTCAAGCTTCTCTAGGGAAACTGTGCAGAAAGTAGATTTAGAAAGAAATTGTCAGAAGAAAACTAATAATACCCATGGCTTAATTTTTTCTACCTTCAATTTTAGTATTTCAGGAAATAATTTGAATAAAAATACTTTGGTCAATAATCCTCCTTTTTATTTTTAAAATGCTAAAATAAGGAACACAATGGATATTACAATAAGCTAAAATATGTAGCTAAAATGTGGATTTATAAGAAGCAATATTTTGACCAATAGTCAAACATACAACCACATTTCATTGGTAATCTTTTAAAAGTGCAACAGACAAATTAAACTGATACAAGAATTACTGTTTTTTTAAACAAGGAATTTAAATGTGTAAAAACACAGTTTTTCTTCTCTGAAAACTTAATTTCATCTTTTTTCTGCACAGAAAAAAATCAGTGAGATTTACCTGTTTTTGCAATCAACAAATTTTGCTATTTATTACTTTAGCAGAGTGGGAAATAACTTATTTTTCTTATACTAAGACTGGAAAAAAATAACCATTATTTTATCCCACTTTTTCATGTCTTTCAATGGAGTGACAGACTGAGCTAAGCAAACAGGCCTTACAAACATGGGAGCTACTTTTTGGGACTATGGCAGCTTCAGTATATGGAAAACTTGGAAGCTGAACCTTGTGGCACTTTTTAACGGACAAACTCATTAGTTTTAAAACTTATGATTTGACACTATATGTTAGATTTGCCTAAAATTGATACCAAAGACAGCAGCTGAGATGTAGAATTATCAAAAACACCTTCAAAACGTAGAAGTGAAGGCCAATCTTAATGTCATTAATAGGTTATTTGCAAAGATATGTTAAAATCTGCAGTGTAGTTCAGATGAATAAAACAGAACTAAGACTCCTGCCATGAGGAACCCTGAAAAAAAACAAATCTAAATTTTCCAATGAGATTTTTGTTAAAGGAGCCTCCGGACTGAAGTGCCCATCTCCTGTGTAGAGCACTAATTCATTGAATCATAGAATGGGTTTGAAGGGGCTAAATAAAGACCATTTTGTTCCAACTCCCTACCATGGGCAGGGTCACTTTCCACTAGACCAGGTTCCTCCAAGCCCCATCCAACCTGGTCTTAAACACTTCCAGGAATAAAATTAAAAAACCAACAAACCCCCACCCCCCCAAAAAAAACCCCAAAAAAACCCAACACCCACCCCCCAAAAAAACCTACCACAGATTCAGGTAAAAAAAGTGTTTTCTTTTCTTTTTTTTCAAACAACTCCATGTATGTGTGCATGGAGTATTTTACAGAATAGCATAAAATCTATATTACATAGAATAGGATCCAACAGAGATCCTACAGGACAAGAAAACCTTGTCAGATGGAGCAATGGTACAAGTGAAATGGTTTTAAGTAAGGAATAAATAATAAAACCCCATAAGTCAACGTATCTTTAAAATTATTTGAAATGCTATTCCATTAGAGAAATTTGTGTTATTGGAACTAATAAAATGCAATCTCTTTTAACTGGAAACAAGTTTGTGTTTTCCCTTTTTCTAGACTGCAGTCTACATAAAATACAAACCTCAGAAGCAGTCTACATAAAATACAAACCTCAGAAGCTCCTACTCAGTGGAATAACCTTCTTCTGGGTGTTGCAAAATGTTAAAATGCTAATAGAACTCAGTGTTAGAAAATAATGGCCACATCATAAACTGCAGCAGCGTGGCCTCAGTGTTATCAACTCTGAGATGAAGAACCTGGAAGCAGCATCTCATGTGATGCCTTAGGATTTTAGCTTCCATATTCATGTGTCTGCAAACCTGTAATTCGTTAGTGTATGACTCTAGACTCCATATAGGGCGCTGTTCTCTCATTTTTAGACAAAACAATTCCTCTCTAAGCCCAAAACTCAAGGACACCTCACTGTCTCAGGCCCCAAGATACGTAAACAACAGTGACTTGGGGGGAGCAAACTTGGAGTGATCGACTTCATTACCTGAAGCTCTAATTGGAAGATTAAACCTCGGTATGCAAATGCACAAAACTTATAATGTATGAAAAGATTGTGACACATTGTCCATTTTGGGTGCAGCCCCTGGGTGGGCTGTGACAGCCCTAAATGTACCTGAAGGCCCTTCAATAAATATGACTGCTTTTTATTCTCTTGACTTTGTCTAGCCTGTGTTTTGGGTAAGCCCATCTAGGCATCACATGCTAAAAACACCAATAAAATCACTGGCAGGAATTTTCCCATCCAACACGCGCACAGATCCGGTGTCACGTTCCCAGCTGTACCTGCTGTTGAAGGGATTTTCTCCGGGGATGATGTGAGTGCTGTCCTTGCCCACCAGGAGCTTGATGCGGTCGTAGAAGGATTTGACGGCGGGAGCGCCGGCGTGGCTCTGCTGGATGATGTCCAGAGGGTCCCGCGAGCCGCGGCACAGGAGGCTGTTCTGGCAGGTGGCCTGCAGGCAGCAGTCGGGGTCCAGGCAGTCCACCAGGCCATCTGAAAGGGACAGTCGCTGGCATTCAGCACAGTGCTGTGGAGCAATTGCTGCCTTTTCAGCTTGAAAATGGAACTCGAAATAATTTTAGTACAGGAGGTAATATAAAAGCGGATTTTTATTGGCGTTCTAGGGGCAGTTATGGAAGAATATCCACAAAAGCCCACCCCCACGAAGATGTGTAGAGTTTGATAGGTTTTAGGAAGTTAGCATAATTGATAAAAAGCACTAATTAGGAGGACAAGCGGTGATGCACTTCCCCCAGGTCAAGCCCCTTCTCTGGAGTCTTCCACCCTTGATATTAGCTGTACTTGTGGAATGTGTCTTGAAGGTTTTGTTCTCAACCTTGGTTCTCAGGAAGAACCAAGACAGGAGAGGGGCCTTGTGCCCCCCGGGGCTTGGAGCTCTGGAAAGTATTTGGTTTTGTCAGTTGGGGAAAAGGGTATGGAAAAGTACTGGGGAGGTTACAAATATATAAAACAAAAAAAAGGCAAAAATCATCCAGCATCACAATAATACCTAAGGAAACCCTAAAGCACTGGGAAAAACTGTTACAGCTCACTCTCCATACCATCCCTAGGCCCTAAACCTAGAAATTCAGTCAATAGTGCCATGGAGAGGATGCTTCTGAGCACACTTGTTAAAAACCATTACAATTAATGTAAACCAGCATTAGACAAGAACAGATCCCAAAGAAATGTGTCAAAGGCTGAAATTAGGCAAAAGGAAATGGAAGGAATAAAGAGTTTTTGTTTAGGTTATTTGTTTGTCTGTTTTGTTTTTTTTTCTTGAGAATTACACCGTTTGATTTCATTTGTTCTGTTTGAGAAGCTCTGTGGTGATGTGGGTGACAAAGTTATCATTACCTAAGTAAAAAAAATTACACTGTAGCCATTTTGGCAATTCCTAGGGAAGGGCTGCTGGAACTCCCACCTCCCATGGATTCCTGGCTCACAACTTGTGGGCATGCTTGGATAAGAAAGGATCAATCACAAAGTTGGTGAGTTCAGTCATCATATTACATACTAGGCTGTCCATCAAGACTATTTCTTAAGATGCATTCGTAAAGAAAAACTAGAATTTTAACACCAGAAATTAAAATGGTATCAAGGGGCAGACCAATCTGTGTACTTAGACAAATAACAACTGATTATTTCTAGCATATAGAATAACAATTCTATCATCATCTCTCCATTTGATATCATCATTTAACTGAAATATGTTTTCTCAATGGAGTTATACTATGATTTAGAAATTAATAACCATTTACTTTAAAGTATTATCATCTCTAAAAATTTAGAAACATTTTTTCATCTGCTCTGGCAAGAACCAGGCATTCAGTCTGCAATCTATTTATGTCTGTAAACCTTCAGAGACTTCCCAAGGTGTATCAATCTCATTTTTGAATACAAATACGGCCTGGGCATACACTGAATATCATACACAAGAGAGTGCATTCCAGTAGGGAAGCAGACAAAAGTACCTTAGATTAATACAATGACTCATGCATTTTCAAGATTTTTGAGTGCACAACAGACCAGCACAGTGAAAACTGGAAAAACAACAACTTAAAGGAAAAAACCAATCTAAAACTATAAAAAACTTTCTTATTTTACAATTAGCCTTGTACTTCCAACCCATTGTGTGTGCCTGAAATGACTGTGCCTGACCTGCTTTAAAAACAAAATTGCCAAGGTATGCTGATGATGTTTCATTCAGGCCTCTAAAGAGATTTAAGTCAGACAAACTACCTTTTTGTGAGAGCTATATGTTGCTTTAAGGTCACTCGCCTATTCACATTAAGAGCTCCATTCATCTTGAAATCCTCTCCAATGTGGCTGTGGGAAATTTCTGTTTTGTTATAGTCCATTTTCTACCCACTTTATATAATCATTCTAAGGACATCATTAGCTCCAGGGCATAACTCAAGGCAGTTTTCCTATTAAGCTCTGGGAGCTTCTTCTCAGCATCCTGCGTTCTTTCTCAGTCTGTGAGGCCTCTACATCTATGAACTGAGATTTGCCCACTGTTTATTCCACTCAGGTCTTTTACTCAGACGACCACCAGGCAAGAAAATCCCATCAACACACTAGAAATAACAGAGGTAAAACACAGGATATAAATTTGACAAATTTACATTTACCTGTTGGAGCTGCATCCTGTTTTTGCTGTACCTGTTATTAAAGTTGAGCATGAGTTACGCCTGCAATGACCTCATCATGCAGCAGACTATGGGAGGCTGTAGCCAAACTCTTGTGATGCCACCATGAACTTGGAATGGGCATATCAATCTCCCAGGCTCCTGTCAGTCATGTGAATCACATCTTTATGCTCATGAGCCCCCCTGGATATAGTCTGACATTGCAATCTCCAGTAAATTACCCTGCCACTGCCAATTTCACCGTTATCTCACAAACAATCAAGCAGGCAATCAAACTGCTCAGAATTGCCAGTTCAGGACCTGGGAGGCTGGAAACATCTCCATTCAGCACCAGGAAAAAAACCTGCCTGTGATTCCTTCCATGTAAGAAGGTTTCACTGCAGTTATGGGAATTCAGACTCAGACACTTTCAGATGCTTACAACATTTAGAAAAGACAGGCACAGAGCATAACACCATTTACTTTTTAGAACATTATTACTTATATGGCTACATTCCCCTGTACTAATTTATTCTCAGATGGCAGGATTTAGGATATCTTTACCTTATGTGAACTAGCTGATCCAGCTTGTTGCAGCAGCAGCACCGAGGTCTGCTCTGTTCAGCACACGCAGCCAGGCCCTGGGCGCTGCTGCTCGGTATCAAAGGCTTGGACACCATTGTGCTGCTCACATCCACAGCTGCTGCTGTTATTGACTTTGCTGCTCTCAAATCTCTGACTCCACGCATGAAAGAGTACTGCTTACTGTCAGAATTTATCTGTTTTTAGCTCCCGTTTGCCTGATTTGCTATCTGGACTATTTTCACAGAATGGCCGAGACTGGCAAGGAGCTCTGGAGGTGCTCAGCTCCAGCCCCTGCTCAAGCAAGGCTTCCAGGCGCTGGCTGCCCAGATCCATGGCCAGACAGCTTTTGAATATCTCCAAGGATGCAGACTCCACAGCCTCTCTGGGCACCCTGCTCCAGGGCTCAGTCACTGGACAAAAGGAGTGCCTCCCAGCACACATTTGTGCCTGGGGCTGCTCCTCCTCGTGTGCAGGACCTTGCACTTTGTGAGGTTTCTCTCTCAGCCCATTTCTCCAGCCATACAGTACTGTGATATATGAAGTAAATTGTGACAGAATCATTTATTTGCATTAGGCTTAGCTGATTAAAACCAGAGCTAGAAAAAAAGTACCTTCTGTAAAAGAAAATTCTGCCATTAGCATAAATTTTAATTAGAATTCAGTACTTTGGGTTTTAATATATATTTCAGAGCTTGTCATCCTCCAAATTTCCTCAGGTATGCTGAATTATTTATATGGTTAATTCAATGACAAACCCTCACCAAAATATTGCTGCTTTTCATGGCATACACAAGTGGGCACTGAGCTCTCTGATACTCTGCATGCTAAAGGGAAAAGAACGGAGAGGGAGCTAAGATGGTGCTGAACCTCCTCCAGCAACCTGAGACCAAAACAAGTCCTGACTTGGCCTTAACTGAGAAGAAAGAAATTGAAAATTTTGATCTGATTTAAACTGGCAGCACAGGATTAGATCTCCATTGCTGTTCATGGTTTTTCTGAATTCCCAAATCTTTTCAGAAATGAAGCAAGTGACATGGTACCCTCTTGAAGAGGGATAATCTGCTAATGGATACATACATTTCTCAACTTTCTGTGAACTGTTCCACAAGCTTTTTGGCAGAATTCACTACACAGCAAAGAGAAAACTTTAAAGAATTACTTGAAAGTAGATTAACCTACTCATGCATGTCATACTTGTGACTGCCTTATTATTGTGTTCCTCTCGACCACTGTTGGAAGGACTAAAAAGGTTTGAGCAGGTATAGTGATATATTTTACCACATTACTGTTCTAAGGTATTTAGAACCTCTCAGTATCAGTGTTCCTTTGTCACTGAATTCACTTCTCTCCATGTCCAGGTTACAGGATTCCAGAACTAGAGGTGCTACACCTTTCTGCAGAAAGTTGATGCTTGAGCTACTGGGGTTTTTAAACCCCAATGAGTGAATCATCTATCATTTCCACACTTCTTCAAGTACCTGCAGGTTGTGCTTCAGGTTCAATTCATGATGCACATCAGAATGAGTGAACTTTGACCTGACACCAATGCTGAGCCAATGCTTTCTGTACCCAGCAAGGGACAATTCTGTTTGCAACCCAAAACTCCTGAGCCCATGCTCAGCAGAGGGCATCCTTACACTGCACTAGCTGCAGGAGCTGGGGACTTCTAGAGCCTAATTCCAGGAAATTTTTCTTTTTCCAATAAACATTTCAGACTGATGATTAAAATGGAGGTGGAGAGGGGGGAACAGCAGCTACTACAAACCCTGAGGGCAAAAGGGTCTTTGATCACTCTAAGGGCAAATTAGTTAATTTATCATGATCCGATTTTAATTATGTGCAGTATTAATATACCCAAGGTGAAAGAATTAGAGATGCTCTATCAGATTATCAAAAGAGTAGGCCTTCTCTCTGCCAACACAGAAATATTTTAATTGAGCTCTAAAACTGCACGCAGAACTGCTTCCACAAGCAGGCTATGCCACAGCCCAGGATATCTTATTACCAGGAAGTTTATCTAATATTGAACCCAAATTTTCACACTTTTGTAGCTTCATCTAATTACTCTTATCTATATTGGCATATAGCATTCAAAATAATTCCTCAGAAGTTCCTGGTGCTAACAAGAAAGGAAATGCTTCTAATTCTGCTCCAGCCCTGTTTTCTCAAATAGCCAAACTGCAAAGTCTCCCTGTAAACTATCAGGACATTCATTAATTACACCACTGGCTTTTGTAACTAACTGTGAGCACAACAGCATTTTTGTGACTCAAACTGCCTTTCAGGACAAGCTGGATTGTAAATCCCAAATTGTGGTAAAGTAGAATGAACCTGGAGATTGGGTGTGCCTTGGAACACCCCAAAACCTCCCCAGTGAGGTTGTAAAGAACCGCGGAAGATGAGAGTGGTGAAGCACCAGCCACACTTGCCTCGCCCACTCAGGATCCCTGTGCTGCCCAGAGGAAGAGCCTCATTCCTGAGAGCAGCAAGAACCTGCTGCAGCTGCAGCTCCAGCTGCGCCCGGAGCGTCTGGGGTCCCTCAGAACCTGCGGGTTATTGATGCTCCAGCTCCAAACCACTCCTTGCTCACAGCCAGGCTGACCCAAAGGGCTGCAGGATGAGAACAACCTTGAAAAAAAGTGTTTGTCCAGCTCCAGGGCACACGGATGCCCACACAGACCCTGCAGCCTTTTCAACCCATGGAATTTGCCATCACTGAGCCTCTTGCTGTCGCTTCTCCCTGGGCTGTGAGAGTGAGTTATTGCAGTCCCACATCCCCAGAGGGATAAGCTGCCTCGTGTGTGTAAAGGCCATTGAGGCTGACATGAAGTTGTGACACAATCACATGCGAGCACACTCATTAGCTCCTGTCCAGCTTTGAGTGGCTACTTTTGGTACAGATTCTATACCCGAGCCCACCTGACTCACTCTGGCCCCCCTCCACCTCAGATTTCAGCTCCTGATTGCATTTAATGTTCCACCACTGCCTACTGTACAGGCTCTGGGAAGGTATTTTCTGTGCCAAGACTATTCTGGGTATTTATATTGAGAACTTCATAAAATCTTTTGTCTGTGCTGAATTAGAGACCCCCGCTGAGGCAATGCTTGTTGAGGCAAGCTAAATTACATGATTTGCTTTTGTGCTGTGAAATACTTGTATTATCTTAAATGTCACGAGCCTGATGCAGTATCAAGTCACAGGATTTGTAATTTTCTAAAAGCAATTTTTTTCTAAATGTTTATTGCAGGAAGACACTTCTCTTTTCTTTCTATTTTCCTTCTGTCTAATTTCAGAGATGAGTTTTCTAAGACAACTCAAATAAACAGCCTTTCAATCAGTCAAGTGCACTGTCCTGACAGTGAACTTCACTAGAAATGTATTTTTCTTGTGAATTGAGGAGATTTCATACTGGAGCAGATAGTTGGCTTTCTCTAATTCATTATCTTTAATGTATTGTGCCAAACAAAATTACCACCAACTGTAGTTCCTGGTGAGGTTAAAGCTATAGAATAACAAACTGAAGGGCAAAATTTGCCTTCTGAGAGATGCACATCTCTCTTTGGAAAAGCCAAGTGGAAAAGAAATTAAAATGTGTTTTAAAAAGAATGTCCCACTTTGCATAACAAATAAGAAATTCCTCATTTCTGTTTAGCTTAGTATTCTATACTGCTATGGGTTGCTTCCTTTCCTTCTCCTCCCAATTTTAGTCCTGATAATTACATTGTGAGGAGAAATGTGATCTGTGAAGTGACAGAAGCAGTGATTGCATTTAAGCTTTTTTTTTTTTTGCAAACCTGCCTGCACCTGTCCTCTCCATCCTGATCAAATCTGAAACAAACAAATTTAGCAAAATTTTGCTTATTTTCTCTTTTTCATTCTCTCAGATTTCATAATTTAACTGTTCTGCCAATAAAAACTATAAAAATGAGTAATTTTGAACGGAAGAAAAAGGTGGGAGAAGAGAGAAAGAAGGAACGGAAAAGCCTAGAAAGAGCAACCCCAGTGGGCAATATGGGCTCCTGCCAGAGCTGCCTCTGCAGAGGCCAGGATTCTCAAATATGTCTCCCAAATTATCCCAAGATGCTCAGGACAAAGATGCCCCAAATGTAATGGATATCAGCTGCATCCAGCATGCAGTGAAACTGTTCTTTAGAAAAGCCATCTGAGTTTTGCTGTGTATCACATTGGCTCACGCACCTGGAGGCACTGCAAAGTCTGAGGTGAAATCTGGTTAAACATACGTAATTTAAGGAGATTGTTTTGAGATACTAAAAACATTTTTCTATTTAGGAACAAGCAAATTATTATAAAATAGTTATTGCAAAATGATGGGTATAAACAGCCACGGTAGTGATTTCCTGATGCAATATGTCAAAAGAAATAGGAACTTAAGAACTAGCATATCCTCTCCCATTCCTCAAAATACCATCTGTAATGCTTAATTTCCTAAAATAAAGCCACGGTGAATTAAATGGGTTATACGTGTCTATTAGGGGGATTATATATTGTAATCACAATTACAGTTCTTAAAATAAAGCTATTTCTAATCCCGCCAAAAGATGCTTAATAATGATTAGATTACTGAGGGACTGATTAAGCAAAGATATTAGCTTTAGAAGCAGCCACAGAGAGCAAATCATGTAATCCAAACATGGTTTGGAAAACAGAAGCACTTTCCAATTTAAAGAGATCTTTAAAGTGAGTGAATACCAGAATCCCCTTACTTTGCAGTTAGGCTTCATCCTTTCAGATAAATGAATAAAAAAAAAAAGATAAATAAGAGACTTTCAAGTTTTTTCAGCGAAGTAGCCTATACACCATAGTAACCCTAAAAAGAGGTTCATAATGGATCATAGAAACACAGAATGGTTTGGGTTGGAAGGGACCTTAAAGCTCATCTTGTTCCACCCCCTGCCATGGGCAGGGACACCTTCCACTGTCCCAGGTTGCTCCGAGTCCTGTCCAGCCTGGCCCTGGACACTTCCAGGATAAAGACCTAGTTAAACCCGTATCTTGATTTGACATGTGATGGTAAGGACAAACGCAGGTGAATTTCCCAGTGTTACCTCAGATCATTCACAGCTCCACCTGAACAGCCTAAGAGGAGAAAACAGCTTTGGACACTCTCTTCTTGCTGCTCTGGAATCACATTTTATTTATGCCAGTAATCCACACTGACATCTCATTTAAAATGAAGATTTGTAAGTCTAAAAGAGAGGGGGATGCATCCGCCTCTTCTAGGAATAAACCAACTAAAGGACATTAATCTAAAATGGAAAGAAAATATTAAGTATAATCTTTCATTTTTCTCGTTTTGAACTATGGTATGGAGTTTCCATTGTGGCAGATAATAAGACAAAGCAGGACAAATGGGAAACCCTCTGGAGTCAGTGGCAGTGTTCTCCTTGACATCCATAAAATGAAGACTTGGCCCAAGGCCTTTGAATCTGATTGTGAGATACAATTGCAGTAAGAATGGCTGAACAGGGAAAAAGCTCCAAACTATGTTAAATCTGCTGCCAGAGAAAACAGGAAATGATAATTCCCTTTCAGTGACATGCTGAAGGAACTGTATTTTAACAACATGCAGAGAGGGACAGAAAGGAAGGAGTTTCAACTGCCCAGAGAGTGACCAAATTTAGGCAGAAAAGGATTTTTAGCTACCCTACTGCCTTCCAAAAGAACAGATTGTGTGTTCAGTGCTACCCCAGAACTACTTGCTTATGTTAACAGAGCCATGTTGGTAATGGAGCAGCAAATGAGTTCAACACTTTGCTGCAAATAAACTCAGCTGAGTTTCAAATGAAAAGAGTGACGGGGAGGAGAGGCAATTTCTTGAACTTCCAATAAACTTGCATTTTACGTGAAACTTGTGGCTCTGGTAACTAGCTGGATGTCTAATATTGATTCCCACAGTACAGTTTTCAGCTTTGTCTAATGAGAAAACTTAGTTTTATCTGTTCCTTTACATAGAGAGTCACAATCACAAGAAGGTGCGGCTTGAAGCACAGAGCACACATCCCTGCCAACCTCTCCATTCCTGCACACTCCCTATAAACACAGAGGACACAGGACACGTTCCTGGCCAGGCGTGTGGTGAACCAGACATGTACAGAGCAGCACAACCTAGGCAAAGGCAGGACTGCACCCTGAGATATTAAGCATTGAGTGATTAATGTTATATTCATCTTTGAGCTTTGCTCTAGCTCTTGGGACTGACAATTTGACAAGCTGATGGTGAGGATGATGCCTCTGTCCTCACAGCGCACATGGGAAAGGACCCCAGGGTATCCCAAAGAAATCTGAAACCCAAAATGAAACCAAGCAAACTGCAGCAGCACAGATCCCCACGGCAGGGGACAGACCCAGAGCGTGGCAGTGCCACAGCCTGGGGGAGCTCTGGGTGGGAAACACACAGGGCTCACTCACAGCCTCTCCTCGGTCTGTCAGGAGTGCCTGGCAAGCTGGTGGAGAAACAGCAGCTGAGCAGGGCTGACCAGCACCTGAGCTCCCTCTACAAACATTCTACAGAAATGTAGGAAGGGTCAGACTATTAGGAGCAGGAATGATCATTGAATTCAAATACTGACTGAGCAAATGGTCAGGAGACAAGAGATTCATTCCTGCCTTGAACATCAAATCCTCCTGTGAAAACACGCAGGTCAAATGGACTTCCCAAGTTGTTTGGATCTTGGATCAAGCTTAAATTTTCAAACTATTTACACTCACATGAACCAATGACCAGTAACCTCTCTAGTTTCTGGAAAAAGATTACTTAAAACGCAAACACTGAGAACATCTGAAGAGTTCTCCCCTAAATCTTTCCAGCCTTCAGCTAGACCAACTAATTTTCTTTCAGGTGTTTTACTATGTTAAGCCAAAATCCACACAACTTGCATGATAATGGAAAATACAAATTTGCATTCATTATTAGTTCATAATATTATATGTCTGTTGTATGACATATTCTCTTTGTACTCTTTGCCTTTGATGAGCTACTGTTTGCCTTCTTTGAGTAAGTTTTACGACTGTACAGTTTTGCATTAGGATGAGCAGCTGAACAGTGTCACTGGTCATTTTTCCCCCTGCTAACCTATCTGTTTTACAAGTGTAAAATGATGTCCTGGACGGATAAATAAACCTCTTGTTCCAATATTTCTAATAACATTTCCAAACCTTTTCCTTTCTTTGAGGAAATTCAGATAATACATCAATTTTCAGATTTCCGTTTATAATCTTCAAAGCCTGTAAAAACTGCAAACCTATGCATTTCACCTTTTCGTTTCTTACACTGAATATTAACATAAGTTTAGTGGGTTTTGTTGTATACTTAAATGCCAATTAATGTACTTTGGCAGTTAGATTCTGCTCTTTACAATTCAGTAACAGCTATAAAGCAAGTTCTAGTTCTCTGAAATGGAATTAGCTTTAGAACTTATAAAATCCTTCTGTTAGCTCTGATCATGTGAAACCAAGGAACTAACAGAGGATTTACACATTAAAACTAGTTGCTGATATTCAGGTGTGGTTAATACCATGTAATCAAAACCAAATACACCTGTTTTTCAGTTTAGGACTTACAAACAGTTTCTAAAACCTGAAATCTTACATAAAATTAAACCACTCATCCTAATGACAATTTTACCCTAGATATAGCCCAACATTGCTTTGCAGTTTTAGGAAATACATTTATAAAATATTTATTAATCAGCAAACAACAGATGTTTTCTTTAGATAAATTATTGGCCAAAGAAAAGGGAAGGAGTCTCAAGGAAGAAAGCTGTGTCTGATGTTTGGTTTATAAGAGAGAAGAGAGGCACATGAAAAAGAATCTATGCGATTTACTGAAGATGTTATATTGAAAGGAACAGGAAAGTTCCTTTAACTGAAGGAGCAAATTAACCTATCTTAGAAAGCACAACATCTCAGAACTGCTTTCAGGCCACCACGGAAGCCTCTACAAAACCAGAAAACCGTCTTTGAAGGGAAACACAGGACACATCGTATATTGAATAGGGATATGGCTGATAGAGGGCAGGGAAACAGAGCAGGGATGTCAGCCCCTTAGCATACCTGCCCATTCAGCACTCCTTGCCCAGCCCTTGGAGTCTGGCATGGGAACTGTGCAGTGTGACAGCTGGGGACAGCCTGACAGGGGCTGTGTGACAGGAGGGACAGCCTGACAGACACAGCCCCAGGAGAGCAGGAGCCTGGCCCCAGCACGGACAGGACAAGGTGCCGCACAGAGGCTGTGCCAGCTGCTCCCAGGGCACACGGGCAGAAGGCAGCTCTGGTCACGCTCCCCACCCTGGGCTGGGGTGGCACCGAGCCTCCCGCCCGGGGTCCCTGCGTGTCCCGCACGGCCACCGCTCCCGGCCCTTTGTTCGCAGGGAAATGTAACCCCTGTCGGCAGCGACACAGGCCGCGCTGCAGTGCACGGCTCCCGAGGCTGTGCGCAGCCCCGGCTCTCCGGAGCGGCATGGAGGGCTCTGCTCACCTCCCTCGTTATCCTTGCTGTCGGCGCAGGCGGTTTCCATGGCGACGCTGCATCCCGGTCCCCTCCAGCCGCTCTGGCAGACGCACTGCCAGCTGTTCTGGCCCAGCGTGCACCTCCCGTTGCCATTGCACAGGTCCGGGCAGCCATCTGCGAGGACAAACGGAGACCGTGAGCCCCGGGCACCCCCACCCGCCGCGCTCAGGCCATGGCACTGTGCAGACAAAAAGGCTCGGTCCTGCCAGGGCACAAACACTCTGGGGAAAGGGACACTTCGAGAAAGGGGCATCTAGCTCAAACTGAAGGGAGGAGGAGCCCTACCTGCTGTAACACGTTTGAAGAACCCTGTAAAGGTCCAGACCTTAAGCTGATAGAAACGACAGTCTGCTGACAGAAGATCTGTCTCTTATTTTTCCCATTATATGTGTGCATAAACGAGGGAGAACATTTTCTTCAACAAGCTTATCAATGCTCAGAGGACTTTTTGTATTGTGTGTTGCATCATTCTCCAGAATGTCTTGAGACACAAGGTTTAAATAAATAGTTTTGAAAATATTTTCCTTCACTGACAGTTATTTTAGAATACCTGCTTGTTTAAAACTAAGTTTACTTAGATTTTGATGTAACATCTTACACTTTGTGAAAAACACATTAGAAAGGATATCCCCCAAAAGACATATGTTTTGAATTGATATGAATATGACATGACTTATTATACAGCAAGAGCCGAATTAAGAACAAAAATATTAATCAGCTTAGCTGCTTACATGTTCTAAAAAGTGTCCACAGGTAATCGAATACCTCGACTCCTTTTTCCTGGAAGTAAATGAGTCTCAGGAGACACTCCTGTATCTTACTGAATATTCATTATGAAAAAGGGTAAGAAAAGCAAACTGCAGCCTTGGTATATACAATAAAATCCACCAATAGCCAATCCACACAAGCGTGACTATTTGTCTGTGGGGTGACAGAAGATCTGGAGCCTGCAGCAAACCTCTCACAGCACCTCTTCATGAGCTGGAGCAGGAGAAGACTGTGTTTCCCGACAATAGGTGTGTGTTTTTATAAACCTGTTCAGAAAGCCACAGCTCTGAATTGGTCTCTTCCTGCTCCTCCCAGCTGCCTTGGCTGCAGCCAGGTGAAGTCAGAGAGCAGCTTCTCTGACCCCAGACTCATTCTCACAATGCTGCAGGAGTTTCCCATACAACAAAGTGATATCCCTGGAACTCACACAGCTGGGACCACAAGAGGTCAAAGACTATTCAGTTCATCTTACACAGAAAGCTGTCAGCAGATAGAAATGAGTCCTGTAAGTTTTATTTCAATGTTGTTGTGTATTAAAAAATAAAATGCCCCTTTCACTTAAATGTAGGGTTATTTTGCTACTCCGTATCTTAAATTAAAAAATTGCAGTTTATTTTGCAGAACAGGTAACAGATTTTCAAGACACTTAGTTTATCTCTTTCATTTGTCAGGTTGTTTGAATGGCCAAAATGAGAACGTTTGAGAGGAGGCATCACAGTATAGGACAAATTATTTGTTTTAAATGAAAAACAAATAGTAATTGTGAATATACACACACGGCTGGTTTTATACCGAGGCACCGAAGAGAATTAAATCACTGAAGCAGTTTGCCTTGCAGCGTATGAGCAAGATGAAAACATGAACAGTAGGGAGCTAGCAAAATCCCTGAAAAGTTTTAAGTGCATCTGGGGATTAATGGACATGACTTTGCGTTTAGCGTGGAGGGGGAAGGCAGCATCACTGCCACAGACATGGTGTTGCTAGGAAACTCTATGCTACCTCCACAGAGCTGATTTAACTGCAGCCTGCCAAAGACAGACTTGCTGTTTGAATAGCATAAATAGCAGAAGGAAGGCAATGAACAGCAGTAGGCTACAATAAGATCCAAGTGCTTGGACAAGAATGTCTTCCTTAAAAGATCTATTAAGTTAATGATGAATTAACTTCAAAACAGCTTTAAGTAATGGACAACTAACTCAGTATTTTGCATGGTTATGTCTCTGTACGTGCTTATGTGCATATATGGATTTCTGGTTTTGTCTTTCTTCAAGCAAATATCTATACAGCATTATAGTCTGTTAGACTTAGCAGAGAACAGAGCTCCACTGTGATCTAGTAAGAGCTGGTTTTCTTCTAAAAAAGGCTTATATTTAGGAATTGCACTGACTCTACCTATCTAAATCTTCCTACCTGTGCATGTGAGCAGCGATTAGTACTGATGAACATCCTCTGCACACCCAGGATTTCCATATATCTCATGGACCCTGGTGGCCACCAGGGGGTTTGGAGAGTGGACAAGGTGACAAAGTGCCTGCCTGAGGAGCCTTCAGAGCCTCAGCCAAGGCTCAGCCACAGCTGGACACACAGCCTTTGCTAGACATGATCCCTGCAGGAAGCACATCGGAGCCATCAGTGCTTGGTCAGAGCCCATTTCATTCTGCAGCCATGCTCAGCAGAGTGCTGCCTCCTGGCTGGCTGGGAGCTCTCCCAGAGCCAGGCAGGCCCAGGCACAGAGGGAAGGGCTACCAGCATCTAATCTCAAGAAGCAATCCAGCGTGGGATGGAGCTCTCAGTCACCGCACAGGAAAGGGCCCTTCGCGCTAAGCAGACAGGTTGCTATTCCTGGTGTGTAGAGAAATTCTCCTCATCTTTTCCATTACACTATGCTTAATGGAAAATGTCAAGAAGCAAGGTTAAAAAAGAAGAAAGTGCTTGTTTAAAGTGCCAGATTGACAACCTATTTATTCACAGAACAGGCAGAGTACAGGCAACAGCAGTTCAAGTGTCTCACACTTTTCTAGCTGCTGCTAAAGGTGAAACACTAATGCAGCCTCCCTTCTCTCTATCTCCAGCTTGCCTGGGGGATTGGAATTTGGGAGCTTTAGTACAGCTACGTGTGGATTTACAATTACAACAGCAAGAAAGATTTCATATATTTTCCAATGTTGCATCAGGAATCTCTGATGAGCATATGAGAGCTATCAGAGTCAGAATCACTATGAACAGCAAAAACCATAACGTGGACAGTACATTTTTCAAAAATGGATAGTGCTGGATATATTTACAAGGGAATACTTACAGTTTTCATCTACAGTGAAATTATTCTGAGATTAAATTGTAAGGTGATTAGTTCATTTTTGAAGTCGGCAAATTAATTTCCAGTATCTAGGCAGTACATCAAGAATGCTAATACAATTTTGGTTAAATTCTGCCCAGAGTTCCTTTTCTCTCCACTGATAATCCCAAACTCCAGCTATACAAATACACATGTCCAGCTTCCCACACATATATGGATATTCCACTGCATAAACTACTTTAAACTCCAAACATTTTAAGTAAACTAAAACATAAAGTCTGCCCAATTAATTTATGGTTGCACCCAGAATTATCAGAACTCCCACTAACAGTAGGGCAAATCATTCTGGGAAAAAAAGGAAGGGAAAGGGCAGCCTGGGAAAGAGACGTTAGAGAAACCTTGCTCTTTGTAAAGTTTCCAAACTCTGAAGGAGGAGGTAACCTCTTAGTATAATTAAAGGAAAAAAAGAGAATAGGAGAGATGAAGAAAAAAATTAAGTAGTATCTCGGAACCTCTTACATGATGATGCTTTTAGCCTCTACTCAGTTTGTGCATGGAAAAATAGAAGTAAATCAGGAGCTTGTGTCTAGAGTCCTTCTGACCCTATGCTATCAGCCATTCATGCTCCAAGCAGCACCTTCCAGCAGAATGGGTTCCCAGCAGCTCTCCCCGTTTAGTGCACATGTGGTGCAGCTCCAGTCTGGAGAATGACATCTCGTGTTTATCTTTCCACATGACCTCCTTTTACACACCCTGACCCAAAGCCTGCTGGCAGCACTGGAGCCTTTCCCCTGACTTCGGCTGAGGCTGGACCAGGTGGTCCTGAGGGGGAAGAAGCCCTGCAGTGCAGAGCATGTTCTACAGCACAGCATTTTTGCACTCACAGGATGCACACGAGTTTCAAGGGGAACATTTAAATTACATTTCAATGCTCCTCTTCTCATTACAGCTGTTAACTACAGAACTGCAGCAAATAAAAGTAGTCTGGGATAGGATGGCACCTAAAGAATTTAGAGAAATGACATAAAAGCAGTAATGACAATAGCCTGTTTAATTTGGATTTTAGAGGATAATCACTGTTTTCATATTTTCTGTTCATTCCTTCAGTGAGCTGCTGGTATGCCTACAGCTATCTAGCAAATAATAAATGAGGTACATAGAATGAGGTACCTAGCAACACTGAAAATAAAATTATGCTTTTTATTTGCTATTGTTATTTTTTAATCCTTCAATTCCAAAGCCTGCAGGGCTTAGTTAAAGCCAAAGAAAGGGCATACAAATAAAAATGACACACAGTGTTATGGTAGGCACACGCACGAGTCATTTTCTATACAGTAATAATTCAGCTGAAACAAACTCAAACCCCAAACACGTAACTAAACATGTGTCAGTGAAATAGAGTGCTGACTGAGTGAGAGGTGAGGCCCTCTGAGTGAGTCTGGACAGCTCCAGAAGAGGCTGGAGCCATGCAGAGGCACCAGCCCGGGTCTCGGAAGCAGAGCAGTGACACTGATTGACAAATTGCTGGGAATGAACACAGGCTCTGAGTGCAGCACAGAGCGCAGTGCCACTGCTGACGGACACAGCAGAGCTGCTGCTCCCAGAGAGGCTCACACCGAGCAGGAGCTTCCCTGTGGCACTGAAGTGTTGGCCACCAACGTGCTCTGACTGGCTGCCTTGAGCTTCTTTTTTCCCCTTGTAATTTTAAAGAAAACATTAAAAAAAACCCTACCCAACACCCTAAGCGTTTCTTCAAGCTGTACATCAAACAAAGGAATAGACAACAATATCTATTTGCAGATGTGCTGGGCAGATGAATACATGCCTGAGTTAGAACTACAGACTGGCTCAGCTACAATTTCATTTATTGAACAAGCTGAAAAAAAAGGAAGGCCAAAACGTATGTTGAAAGAGCCCTGAAATCCTCCACTCTAATACCTCCTCCACTCTAATTAGGCATTTTAAGTAAGATTCCTTAAATTGCCTGGGATATGTATGTCATAACAGAATCTCTCCCTAAATTCTATCTACTGTCTATCTACACAATTCCAGTCTTTGACACGTAAAGGCAGGAACTCAGGGAACATCCAACTTTCCAAACAAAATAGAGAAATAGGAGAAAAGAATGTGTGTGACTGTTAAGAAGAGAAGTAAAGCTCACACAAAAGGGAACTGTTGGTTTGAAAAAGTAAGTCTCAAGAAAAGTCACTTGCATCTTTCTGAAGAAAAAGAACAATAACAGAGATACAGTCACACACAAACAAAAAGAGAGGAAAGCCCCTGTTGCAATATAGGCCACGAAAGTTTGAGACTGAAGAAAACCCCAGGGGTGTGAGAGCATCAAGCCGTGTTAACAAGGGATTGCTCCCAGCAGAACATTCCATTTTATCCAACTTCAGCTGAAGTGACTTCAGCAGATGTGCTCCTGGGACTTGGGGGGTGACATCCTCAAGGTCCTCCTCTTGTGCTCAACCAACAGAGTTCTCTGTCGCCAGCTTTTGGTGTGACCTCCCCTCCAGGCAGCCAACAGCTGGGCAGGGAAAAGAGGGGACACTTTGTGCTACGCTGTCCTGAGACTTGAGGAAAACCAAAAGCTGCAGCAGAGCCACACGGTTCTTTCTAGAGGCCAAGCAGATTATTTGCTGAAATTTTGAGCAGGAGCTAAAATTTAACCCTACCAGCACATTTGAGTTACACAGTGTATTCTTTTCAAACAAGACTCATATCCAACTCCTATTCATATATCCAATAAAAAGATATATAAAAGATGCAGTAAAATTTGTATTTAAGATAGCTGGGGCTTTCAAATTAATCTTACTGTAACAAAATCCATTTAGAATATAATTTCAGGTGAAATTGCATTCATAAAACTACTACCACAGCCATAATCTTTTATTGTATTAATGTTTCTGATATCACATACAAGGACTGGCATCATCCTTTGTAATGTGTAATATCCTTTCTGAGAAAGAAGCCTTCTCAAGCTGGATTTATCTCTAAAATAATGTCTATATAAATAGTTTTGCAGCAGTGTAATGATAAAGTGACCTATCAGACAGGATGTGTGAATTCAGTCAATTGAAGGGCAATAAGCAAAACACAGACTTCATATTTAAAAGAATATCTAACCTAATTACAATGCAATCTAGATTTAATGCAATTCAGGATTTTTGGAAGAAGACTTTCTCAGTTCAGTCATTAGCTTCAAAAGACTTTTCTTCACTTCACAAATCCTCCACATATGGCATAGAGGAGGAATGCATTCCTCTACTCCTTAGCTGAGAACCTCCACATATAGATAAAAAATAAAAATCACTTATTACACTCTTTCCCTCCATATAGTAATTGCATTTCTTTGACCATAACTTCTTTAACATACAGAAAACTTTACAAAATAGAGGAGTTTAAGTCAATCAAAATGCCCAGTAAGCCAAGTTAGCATTTAGAATGACCAAACAGAAGTGCTCCCCTTACGTCACTGCTGCTTAACAGTAATTTACATCAGTATTTCATATTCAATTTGAATTCCGGGATGTGAGGCAATGGGATTCATGCACACACACACAGGAATAACAAGCAGGGAACTGCAGGGAGAACAAGCAGATCCTATAAACTGCTTAAGCAGCTCAATGCACGACAGAAGATGCACAGCATGGGCACTGAGTGGTCACAGCCTGGCCAGTGGCACAGGGGGGTCAGAGAGAGTCTGCCCTAAAAGCTATGGGCCCGAGTCTGATGTCTGACCTTGTAACAGCCCTGCTTTGAAGGAGAGGTTGGACCAGCTGACCTCCTGACATCCCTTCTAAACTGAATTATCTATGATCCTTTTGGTTTTAGAGCTTTATAATTCATAATTCTCAGGGCAGGCAATCCCAGTTTTCTCAGGCATTATTAAAATATAATTGCTTGCTATTCATTAGATATTAATGCCTGCATAGAATTTATAATTTAGCAATTAACTTTCAGGTATGCAAATGCTGATCCTGTGTAAGTGCGCAGG
This sequence comes from Acanthornis magna, assembly GCA_036785705.1. Taxonomy (NCBI): domain Eukaryota; kingdom Metazoa; phylum Chordata; class Aves; order Passeriformes; family Acanthizidae; genus Acanthornis; species Acanthornis magna. The sequence continues at coordinate 2,155,608 of JAWUZG010000332.1, read as the reverse complement.
TTATCGCTAACAGAAGAATAAATATGAGCCTTAACATAAGTAGGCAGTTTCCTCTATTACTGTGTGGCAGATTAGTCTGTTCTGTCCCTTAAATTTGGTACAGAACTTTGGAATCCCTTCAGGATGAAAATCACTATATAGACATGTGCATTATATTTTGCAGCTGATCTTCTTAAAGTATTAATCACATCGATTCCATTACATGGCTGCACACCGCATGGGTTTGGACTTCAGAGTTCCAACATTCCAGCAGTCCCAAAGAAAACCCCAAGAAAGTGCCAGAGAAAAAAACAGAAGTTTTTATGATGCATTGTGGAATAGTTTGGAATGAGAAATAGTAGCAATACATGAAATGCTTTTCATAAGCGTTCTGGCTTGCAGTAATCCTAAATCTTCACGACAGTAAAACATGATTACAAGTGACCAAAAATAATGGATATTTGAATATTAAAATAAATGTATCTCACGTGTTTGTTGAGGCTAGAATTTGTGGAGTTTGAATATACACAAATATAAAGTATGAAATAATGCTCATGACCTAGGAGCAGTATTCCACCACATAGGCAGTGTATGCAAAACAAATTAAAATAGATAAGCAATGTATTCTGAGTTATGTTAGTATTTGTGTATGCCGAGTTGTTTGGCAGATATAGGAAGGCAGATGAATATTTCAGTACATAAAATAGACTTTATAAACATCCCTTTAATTCTAAAGTGCAAGGGACCATTCTGCATCCCTTGTCAATATACATAAGCCTCATGAATATCATGCCATTTTCCAATTTTTATATCTACCAACTGCACAAATAACTAATAAAAGCTACAGAAATAAAAATGTAGTGTTCACTAATGAACTGGTTTAAATCCTGCATGCATAAAACAGTTCTCTTTTTGTTCCTTTTCTTATCTGCCTACATGGTGAAGGAAGAAACCTCATAATCCTTCAGATACAGCCAGTTGCTTTGATATTTAAATACTAAATAAATCAGTGGAAGTGATTTTGATCTACTAGGGAGATCATCTTCTCCATCTCACCCCCAAGAAAGACAAGAGTGTTTAATCTGCACTTGGAAGAAATTTGGAAGAGAAACGAGCTCTTTAAGCTCTGCTTGCTTTACATTAAACATATTTACTACCAAGCAACTGATGGCTCTGCTCCTCCCCTCGCCTCACTAGAAGTGTCCTTAATTCTCTGGAACGAATACTTAAGTCTTTCTGCTGCTGGGCAGAGCATTTATTTTCCATTTCTCTGCTGAAGCCATCAGAAGCACCAACGAGACTTTTAACTTGATTGCCTTGCACCCGCGTTTGACAGTTTCTAGCCGTCCCAGGGCAGGCAGGTTGTCACTACTTACACTGGGACTGTTTTCCAGGAGCACTTAGGAAGAGAAACACAAGGTGAGAGAGTGGGAGATGCAGCCAAGAAATCTAGAGAGCACTCCACCTCAGCTGCAATAGGATTGTATGACCAGGACAATCAGTATATTGAATTAATATACTTCAGTCACTGACTCATGTCAAGCAAAAAGGTGCACAACTATGTATTGTCAGAGTATTTGCTTTAGTTTACATAAAAACCTCAAACAAACAAGGAAAAGCAGAAACAAACACCCGTTAAAAGGAATTTTCAGTAACAAAAAATAATAATAATTTAAAAATCTAAGGTCTATACAAGGGAAATCTAAAAGACAATTTGCTACAATTTTGTGTAATTAACTCTTTCCTTGCAATGCTGAAGTATCATAGTATGAAGTAATAATGCTGAAGTAATGCATAGTAGAAGTAATGCACAGAAGTAATGCATGCTTCATAATGCTGAAGTAATGCATAGTATCTCTGAACAGAACAAACAGATGTAAAAAAAAATTTCTTTTCTCGTTTCCATCCAGATTATTACTTAGAAAAATTCCAGGGAAAGGTACCAGAACATGAGCTTGCCCTGAAGGCCAGCATTCCTGACCCTCCGTGGACAAAGAAAATCAGAATTGAGGTGACCACGCTCTGCCTGTTTCCCATCATTTCAGTGGGGTGTGCTGTCACTGTTTATGGCTCACACAGAGCTGAACTGGCACCACATTCCAAGGAACACATCAGAAACACATAAATGAGGCTTTCCTTTAGCTAACCACCGCTTGTTCACAGCTGTGAACCTGAGCAGTGCGCAGCCTTTTCCCACTGCCCAACAACCATTCTCCAGCTGGGAACGCCCAGACAATCCTGCCCGCCTGGAGCTGCAGAGGATTTGCAGCCAGTTCCACCCTGTGTGCCCTGGGAGAACACCTGGCTCCAGCAGAATGCTTCCTCAGGTTGGGTGCAGTCTGACCCTGTAACATCTCAGGGACCATAACCAAGCAAAGCGAACTTGGGGACAGCCCTGGCTTTCAGGGTAAACACACGTGGGAATCTGCTTAATCAGGCACAGTGCATATCCAATTCACTCTGCTAACTGCTGTGAGCACTCGGGAAGTTTCTGCAAAAATCCTTTTTAGCTGGGTGTCACTCACTGGAAAAACTCTGCGGCAGTTCAGTGACACAGCCTCGCTCCTCAAGGTACAAATCTGTCAACACAAGACTTTTCTGTGCGCTCTCCAGCATGAACTCCTGCTTCTCACTCTGAGCGAAACAACTCACTAATTGCAATTATTTCCTAGGCTGCACTGAAGTTACCTAATTCAAGTAAGGGATCAGTAGCAGTAGCCCTGCCTGTGAAAGTTCATCTTTAATAAACCTATAATCTTTAGTCACAGGACAAAAAAAATCAGAAGCAATACTGAAGACAACTGGCATTTTCCTTTTCACTTCACTGTCATTTGTTCACTTTTGAGTGGCATCTCTCCTCATGTTTCATAACAGCTTTATCTCAAGCATTAAAATACAGAAAACAAACTAAATTATTAGGATCTGGAGACATGTTCCACAAATAATTTTATGAAAGCTCCTATTTAATATCAATAGGAATGCTCACCTTAAGAAATTGGATAAATTATATACAACTTGCTAAGAATTTTTATAACTGCAATGTTTTATCAGAAATTCTGACAAAAATCCATAATAGGCTAGAGGAAACTGTAACTATAAAAGTTGAATAAATAGATGCAGTCTTTAATGGAAGGCACACATGTTAAATTCCCCCAGTTCTGCTGAATAAATATTTCCCTTTACAAAGCATCTCATACTTTAAACTTCCCATGCAGTAATGCTTTTAAATCAGCTAATGAGGATCTTAGGAATTTCATGGTAACTAGAAACACAAATACTGGTCAAAGATGACACATTTTACTTAGCAAATTCTTTGTGTATGGAAGATTGAAAGATTAAAAGGAATGGAGATATAATTAGATTGTAATCAGCACTGCCTTAATTTTATTTTAGAAAACTTTTACGTGGTAGGGAAATATCAACAATTTTAGGAGTATCCAAACAATTTTAGGTGTATCCAAAAAGTCTTCTGAGTGACAATTCATAGCTAATTCACCCTTTTGATTAAGTAAATGATCTACTGCTTGTAATTAAGGGTGGGTCTGAGGGATTTTGACTCACTTCTTTACTCAGCATATGAGCAATCAAAATTGTTATGGAATATATAACAAAAGATTCCAATGAAAAATCATAAAGCTTCTAAGATCTACAGGCCCCTCTGGACCTGAATTAAGGAAAACTGAAACAGCAAGGTAATGCTTTGACATCTGTGTAGATTTTTTTCATTTCCCCTTCTGCCTTCTATGCAAGAACAGCACGGTCTGGGTGTGCTCTGTTTGGGTTTCACAGACAGGGTGACCTTGGCTCTGATCCCCTCTTCTCTAAATATGAAAGGCTTTCTCCATTCTAAATCCATAGTGCTGACTTATTTTGCCCAAAAAAAAAAAAAAAGGTTTCAAACATTCAAAGGACACAATGAAGATATATATGGACTGGTTTCATGATGAAGAATCAATTAATAATGATCCAAGGGAGGCAGTAACAAAAAAGCAGTTTTACCCCTAGTTTCCAAAGAAGCCAACAAAAAGATAAATTGTATCTAAAAATCTGGGTCACTATTCTCTCCCCACCCTGATTCAGCTATCTACTAGCAATGCCACATGAGAGCAACACTAACCTTCATTTCAGAATCCTAACAAACTCCGATGCAGCGATTTTCTGTCTTAAATCTAAAATATTGTTTCAATTTCTTTTCTGAAACAAGAAAGGTACATTGCTACTGCTTTTCCAGTACTGTTATCAAGCTACTCTCTAAAAAAAAAAAAAAAAAAAAAAAAAAAAAAAAAAAAAAAAAGGATTAATCAGAATCTGCAAACATTTTAACAAATTCATATTGTGCTTTCATTTTTCAACAGTAAATAATGAGCCATGGTTTCTTGCTTACCTTTATGGCTCAAATGCACGGGATTCTGCAATTTAAAAATAAGATTGGAAGGGGAAGAGAAACACCTTTCTTTTTATAGAACCACTTAATTCTGAGCACACTATCTTCCATTGTGAGACTGAATGCTATAATGCTAATTCTTCTGTTAGTTTGAGAGATAAGTGATCTGCACCCAGGATACACACATTTTGCTTTGCTTTATGAGATGGAAAGCAGTCAGATCAGTTTATATTTAAACTGTGCTGAAAAGTGGATGGCAACATGCTACATTAGGGACTGAGCTCTGCTCTCTGGAATTCCCAGTGGTTAAAACAAAAAGTCAGTTCTCTCATCTGTACTAACATGTCTCTGTTTTTAGGGGAATCGGCATCTTCTGGGACATTTAGGGGTTTATGTTTGCACATGCTGAATTTACAGAAATAGCTTCAATGCTATTCTTGAAGAACTCGGTCCACAAGAAAGTCAGCAATTCCTTTTGATTCCTAACAATTGGTAAATCACAGTATCTGAAGCAGAACCACTCTTAAAATCAATAAACCACCATGATCTAGGCAAAAAATGCTATTCCTAAACTGATTTTTTTCTCTTTTTTCTTTGTTAATTTGTACTTTTGGATAATTGTCCTCTTAGTATTGCTTCTACCCTAAAATCACAACCTAGCAATGTAGTAGTATTTTTTACTGCAAACTGATCTAGTTTTTAATTAAAAAGAATGGTTTTAATCACAATTACACCATTATATTTACTTCTTTGATACCAAAGTTATTATCCCTACTAATTCTCTTCAGAACAGGGACTGCATCTTGATGCACTGTGGTTCCTCAGCTCAGCAGTTCAACACTAAGAAGAACTATTTGAAGGCAAACTAAAACATATGTGGTCCAGATGAATTAAAAATCTTATTAATTTTTCAGACCCTTGAATAACTTTAGTATTCCAGCATCTATCTAAAAAAAAACTCATCTGAAATTTTATAATTCATCAGAGAAGAAATACGTCTTTATACCAGTTAATGTAAAAATACACTAGTAGTTAGAAATGTTTATACTTTTCAAATATATGAACAATTAACTATTAGCTCATGTAATTCAATCTACCCTAATCAAGCCAGAACATTTAAAAAATAAATACCTAATCCTTTTCTAGCAGCTATTTTGATGGTATCTTTTTTTACAGCATTTTAAAAGCAGGTCACAGTCTATTGATGCTGAGTTTGATCAACCTGCTTTGCACCGGACTGTTAAAAACTGCAAATTAAAAATTTGGAGTTAGGAATTAAAAATACAGTGGGCAATAAACTTATATGGTTGGTTGTCAAAATGATGGCTCCCTCGTTCCAGAATGCAGGATGCACACGGCCTTTGAACAGGCACTGTGGATCAGAGGTGGGCAGGACCTGGGGGCTGTGTCGAAACCGAGTTTGGGAGAACCCAGAGATTGTTTTGCACTTCAACATCTGGGATTCACTGCACGGCTCCCAAAAGCCAGGGGGCCACCACGAGAAAAGAAAATCCCAGATGTCAGACACCACTCCTGGGCCACACAATTGGCCCATTACAGTAAGGCAGGAGTAAAAATATCTTTTAAGTGTAGCAGAGCGAGAGGGAGAGAAGCTTGACATGGATAAGCAGACAGCCACGTCTCCTCTGCCAAAATTTTCATTAAGGATAACGTTATGATCTGTGTCACACCAAAGCCTTTGTGAAAGCAAACTTGGTCCTTCTCCATGAAAACTGCTTAACTGTTTAAGAGAGGCACTTTTTTTGAGTGAAATATTTAAGTGTGCAGCCTGCAGTGCTCAGGATCAGCTCTCAGATTTGAAAATCCTCTGAGAACAGCTGGACCATGAATCCTTTCTGCTCTAATCCCGTTAGTGAATGAAGAGGGAATGACGACAAACAGAGTAACCTTAATACATCATGTCCTGCTTTTCCTTTGGCTTTCAGCAGTGTGACTGTGAACTGCTGCTGGATTAATGAGACACCAGCGCTGCTTTGTCTCCATCTATCCCAGCACAGATGTGTTTTGGAGACAACTGACAGACTGAGATGGACAGTTACATGTCAATCAATACTACATCACTGAAAACATGACAGTAGAATGTGCTGGAAATTGTAGAAATCTATGCAGTTGGTCACAGTTTCTTGGCAGCTGTAAATCAGGTAATAGTGACCTCAATATTATTCCAATTATTTTCACTTTCAACATAAAGAGATGAACATGGACTACAACATTATATTCAAATGCCTTTCCGAATAACTCAAATTTGTATTTGGCCCTTACATTTCAGTAACCCAAATGATGTTTATAATTTCTTTGGGCAAATGAGGTATATTATGTTATATGATGATTTCTGTTGGACAGCAAACTTTGCTTCTTTTAATATGTATAGAAAAATGATAATGTAAAATGAAATAGGCTGAGGCTGCATGCAGGAATAATCTCCAGAAATGTCTTTAGCCTACTGAGCATTTCATAAGCAGGTCAGAACAGGGATGGAAAGAAAGAAGCAACAAGAGAAAAGAGCTGGATAACATAAATTTTGCAAAAACTTTCTTCAATAAGAATGGCTCATGATACCTCATAACTTGTACTCTGAACAAGTCCCCATATCCATTCCTTAAGATATTTTAAAAAACTGTCTAAGTAAGGGCTTTTAGTGAAAGAAGGATGTATCAATATTCAGCATCAGTGTGTATTCATCCTCAGTGAGTAGTTACTGCACGAGAGAGAACTGACAGCTTAAAGAGAAGGCTTTCAATAGTTTCATTTTTCCCCAAAGCCCTAAATAGATCACACAGCAAAATCCTGAACTGACATTTCAGAGGTGCTACAGAGACCATTTTTTCCTTTTTATTTCTGACATTAATATTTTTAATACAACATTAAACTAAGAAAATATTGAGTAGAGAATTTCAAAAGCATCAAATATCTTAGGAAGACAAGTCTCTAACTTCCACTGCATCCTACTGTTAATTTGATACTAAATTGGCAAGAAGCTGAAAAAACCCCCCCACCTTTGCAAAGCTTTGCATCTGAAATATTATTCCACAGAGTTTGCAGCAATCAGGCAAAACATTTGGCTCTATTTGCATCTTCAAGCATGAAAGGTTATGTGGAACTGATACTGAAGACGCATGAATTATACTTTGAGAATGCATAAGCAAGAATGCAAGTGATCAACAAAAAGGTATCTTTAACAGAAACACTACCAGCAGGTCTCCAAAGGATGGGCAGGTATTGTTCTCTTTTGCATTTCTTTCTCAGTAAGTATAAATATGACAGATATGTATAAACATATCTATTTCTCCAGATCCGGTACTGCCTTTCTATCTCTATACAATCCATGTCACTGACCTCTCACAGGCACTCCCTCATCTTTGTTGTTTTGTTTCCAGCAACACCGGGTAATTCACTCACTTGCTGGAGCTCTGCTTGACACCACAGGGTACAAAATAATACAGAAAATATTATCTGCAGGAGAAGAGAAGATTGTCTGACTCTGGGAATTCTGCTATGAACAGCATAATCGGCTCTGCCCTTTCCTAAGTTAGATCGGCTCCCTGATTGATTGCCCTCCCTCCCTTTTTGTGGTCTTTTAAGAGTTCAAGAATTGGCCAGAAAATCAATATAACTCATGTAAAAGCCCCTCCAAAAGGAGAGAAAAGAAATGTGGTTTTAGTTTGGGAAACTATTCACCAGTGTCTTCTGGGTACACCTTTGAAGTACTAGACAAAATACAGGAAGTTTTGCTGAAAACATACTCATTAAATTTTTTTTGCTAGAAATAAGGTCATGTTCTGCAAATATCCTGTAAAAAGAGAAAGAAAAAAGCCACTCAAGTGTTCTGACACTGAGCTGTGACATGTTTCAATCATTGACAGGAAGCCCTCAGCAAAGAATGCAAACAGGAAAGTTCTCCCTCATGAATAAGCTTGCCTTTCAGCCAGAAAAGATCCCCAGCTGCCCCGTGTAAATTCTGCAAATGAAAAGGAATTCTGTTTCTAAACTCCTTGAAAGTCAAACCACTCTCACCATACATAAATCTCTACACAGACTATTTCCTTCCAAGTATTCGTAATCAGCTACCTTGCTAGGCTATGATAAAATTAAGTGGATGCCTATTGTAGTTCTGGATTCCTTAGTGCTACAGAAATTGTTTAGAAACTTTACTCATCCCTGATCCACAAAAGTAGCCAGTATATTTCCATTTTTGGCATGGGAATTTGCAAAGTTACAAACCAGAACCAGAAATCCCCAAGAAAGGGCTATCTACACAGTATAGAATCAGGGGACTCTACAGCCAAAAGATTTTATTCAGAAGATTTGGAGGTGAAATAAAGATGACAAAGATGAGACAAGCAACAAAGCACCTCAATAGCAAATGCATCTGGGATAGATAAAAGCATTAGCTTTCCAGGAAGAAATTTATTTACCTGACAGATTTATTTCCCAAGAACTTGCACCTTTACTGAAGCACAGAGATGCTGGGCTAGATGACCATTTATCTAAGTGACGAGAACATTTCCTTGGCTTTGGTTATAAAATGTAACATGACCAAAATTCCACCCTGTAAGGAAAATTTCTGCCTTTTGAGTCTCTCTGTGTTTGAATGACAGAAGTGAGAATGGGAATGATGTGCAGTGAGTGACAGAAATCACTGAGGATGTCTCAGGCTGCCTCATGAGGTACCTGCTGCTCTTTTGCTTTGCTGGAAGGGGGAACAGCCCCAAAACTCCAATGAAAGTTTGGCACCACAGACCTAAAAGGTTGCATTGCAGGAAACCTGCTCCAGGTGTAAAAACAGTGATGCAGGCGATGAACTGGAATCTGCACATCGAGAAACAGCCAACATCTCGATTTTTGGCCATGTCATGATATATATATTACCAACATATTTCTATATCAGCAGTAATGAAAAGTGGTCATGACCCACATATTCTATGCATTTTTCAAGTAAAATGAAAAAAGTGTTCCTCCCTCCTCAGAGCATGCAATCTAAATTCCTGTCATCATTGTTAGAGGTTTTTTTATGCCTTGATAGGTTATAAACTGTTACAGATTAATTTTAAGTTAGAAATGCATTGGAGAAGTCTAATATATCTAGCTCCTTCTAAATTGCTCTTTGTCAGATACGATGGTTTTCCACTGCCTCCTCCCACACACTTTCCATCTCTCCTGAAAATTGCCTCATCTTTGAATCATTACCGTTGTAATTACAACAAGAGAAATCAGTAGTAGAAGAAAAAAAATCTTTGACACAAAGAACATTATCATGGGACAGAAATACCTTGCTATATCCAAAGATAACACAATGCTGCGTTATTAATGTTTCTATTGATTATTGAGTTCATGATAAGGTAAAGAACTAAATCTTTACCCTTTACTTGTGATATTCCATCCAGTTGATAGAAAATATAAACATGTCTAAAAGCTGGAAGGGCCATTCCAAAGCACTTGGGGAGAAAGGTTTTTTAGTAAATAATTTTTTATTCAAACCAGAGGTGGAATATGGTCCACATAGCGTTCACCTGGGTGAGTCTCGGTGCTTTAAAGGGAGAGTATTAAAAGTATTTATCTATAAACTTGTTTGGATGTTTCAGAGTGGCTCAATATCCACATTGACAACTGATTGTTCTGCAAATACAGAACACATAGATTAGTCTCCTTGGTTGGATAAATTATCAATTCTACTTCCAAGTGTGGCATTAGAGTCTTAAAGGGAATGACAGTACAACTTTTAAGGTAGGCCATTAGAAAATAAAGTCCTTAGAAGGAATGCTGCCTTTTAAGCTCATTTAAGAGGATACGAAAAGAGACCTCATGGAGTTCAATGATTTCCTGGTGAGCCTGCTGCCCCAGGGCAGGAAGAATTACCTCTGTTATTCCTGACAGAGGTCTGTCTAAAAGGTCGCTAAAAACTGCATTGATGAGGAAGTCACAACTTGCTTGGACAACCTACTTACCAGTAACATGCATTTTCCTCAAACCTAATGCAAATACCTTGTACTACACAGAGTCCTTTCTTTCTCATGCACATTTTTATGCATCTGAAAATATTAGGTTATTTTCCACCATGTAGGTAACGGAATCCTAGCTTTTTTCAATCTTTCTCCATTATTCAAGGCTCTGAAAACATTGAAGATAAGATACAGAGGTAATACAGATTTATTTACTAAGGAACTTGTCCGACATTTTTGACAGTTTTAGTACAGGGGCCAAGGTCTCAGTGGTAGAAAGAAAGTGGCTGATACCTCCTCTGGAGCTAAAATTCAGAAAACAGTCCCAGGCCAGGAACAGTGTGAGGTTTATGGCTGGACTCGATGATCTTAAAGGTCATTTCCAAGCTAAATGAACCCAAGCCGAGCCTGCAGAGATGGAGACATCACCTGTTTGTGCTCTGCCAGGCAGGCAGGAGGAGGTTCAACTTCAATGTCTGTACCAGGGGTATAGCTCATTTGCATTGAAAAACAAACAAAAAAAAGAACATAAAGTATAAGAACTGTCTGGATGAAAATCTGAAGCAGAGTATCCATATCACCAAACAGCCTTGAGCACAATGTTTTCCCACTTTTTGTCTGAAAGGAGTGCTTAACCTACATCTCGTGTAGGACAGCAAGGCATGAGAATATGACAGGCAGCCACAAAGAAATCCTCATATATCACCTTCTGAGGAGAGCTCACCTTAAAAGATCCATTTGCAGACATTTAAATTTTACTTGCAAATATTTAGGATTAAATCCTGGTTTCACTGGTCTCACAGTGAGATTTTTACCAATAACTTAATGACAGTCCATGCAGCAGGGATATGAATTACAGATGGAATTGCACTGTTTAAATGGTATTTCCGACTGTTTCATAAGATCTCCATATATATCACAGTCCTTGGAATACTGTCTTGACAGTTTATATGCAGAACATCCTCTGCAAGCATTTAAAAACAACAGTTTTAAACATCCAGATATTATTTTCAGTGAAAGTAACAGATCTGTTTTATAACAGCATGCTTTAACAACATTCAGATGATTCACAGAAAAGATAAATCCTCCATCTTAAATTTCTGTCATGAAATGGGTTCAAGATTAACAACTTCTATAGCTTTCTTTCACTTTGTTATTAGTTTTCCAATATTTTTTTCCTCATCTAGATTACCCTCTATTATTTAGTTATAACTTCCTCCATAATTGCAATCAATGAATAGTAATCACTTAATAAACATATCCTGACAGGTCTATTTTTGCACTGGGAAAAGATTAATTTTCTTTATCACCACTCCAGTAAGCAATTTCTTTTCTTACCTGAAGCAGCAAAGTGAAGTGAAGTTCTGCTCTGCTAAGAACAGCATCTGAGCAAGAGCAGACACCCCCTCCTTTCACTTTTATATTATTTGGATATAGATTTATCAAAATCTGTGTAACTTGGAACACTCATACATTTTTATTTGCATTGATTCTCAAACATAATTCTTTTGCACACAGGCAAAAGCTGCTTTGCACAAACACTGTGCTAACGCTGAGCTCACACTGCTGTTCTGGGAGGATTTTCTCAGTGCTTTCCTTAAACCAGGTAATTCAGAGAGAAAAAATGCACTTCTATTGAAATTTTTGAGCTTAGATACTCCACAATGAAATGACAAAGAGTGTGCATTCTGTCAAGCATCTATTAAAGCCTAATTTGATATGAAATAGAGTAAAATATCCTGAATGAACTTGGATACCTGCAAGTTGCTATGATGATTTCTTTTCCACTGCCATGTAAATATAGCACATGAAACTGGTAAAGAAACGCAAACAAAAGTAAATGGTTTGTATATAGAAATCTCCTTTTCTTCCTCACAAATTAGATCAATTTGCTCTAAGTGGATTTGGCCTAAAGTCACTGGAATCAAAGCAAGTTTTGCTGCTGACTTCATTTCATACTAGGTGTAGCAAAAATGGAAATTCAGAGTAAACAACCTCTCCTACAGGATTTGCATTTTCTGCCTTAGGACAGTGCAGTTTGTCAGGTACCTTCCAAAAAGGACTAAATTGTGGCATCTCTTTAGGTGGACATTCCACATTAATTTTGACATTAAATAGTGTGTCAAGCTTTCAGCTGAAAATGAAACCATAAAGATAGTACCCTAAATTATGAGTTTCTGCAAAATCTGAGTGCGCTTTAGTTCTCCACACTAACGTTTAAAACATCTTGAGCAACTCGTCCTTGAACAAAGTATCAATTCACTCTAAGCACAAATTTTCCAGGGGTAACTTCCAGCATTTTCCTTACCAATACTGACAGAAAAGACTTTGACCATCCTTATCCTTTGAACTCTGTGTTTCAGCCCCATGCAGCACGAACCAGTGGGGTCACGCTGAGTTGTCCCTCTGAACTGAATCCCATTCCTGGCACCACGTTTTGTGCTTTTGTAAATGGCCTCAGGGGATGACCACGTGAAAATTCTGACTAACACAGGCCTGTCACAAGAATATCTGTCTGCATGCAACAGACAACTCCTGACTGCACAAATTTGATCCACGGTAACTAGAAGGGAATATCAGAATTTTTTGCACTAGTTTCATCTTTGCCACAGGCAGGACCACATAAAGCTTCTAGGAAATCTTTCTAATATGTACCAAACAAAGAAAGCTTATGCATATTTTAATCACTTCAGAACTATCACCCTTCCTCTGGAAATAATTGATTATATACATCAATAATAGGGGAGACATCTAGTTCAAAGCTCTGAAAATTAGAATCTAGAGTTCACTAGTTCAGCTTGCAATTTTTAGAATACTTTTGAGATCTTGGTAAAAGGCGTCTTTTTGTCTGCACAGTGATGAAGACTTTACATACACTAATTACTTCTAAACATCGGCACATTACTAAGAGATTATAAAGCAAAACAAATTTTGTGCAAAGCATCAACTTTTGAAATAAGCAATTATTACAGAATTTACTGAAAAAAATATATACTAGGCATTTTGTAAAGATCTGGGAATAACTTAATATGAAAACAAAATGCCTGGGTTAATCTAGCAGAGGTATGTTGATATGATGGAAGTCTGAAAGCAATTATGAAAAAAACACTCTGCATCTGTGCTGGTCACAAAGTGTTCAGTCATAAAAGCTTTGATTTAAATCATATTAGCACACTGTGGCGGAAGCATGCAGCACCACAACATCAAAGGATATGCCCCGAAAATATGTATCAATTTTTCTTTTTTTTTTTAATTTTCTTTTTTAAAAATCTCTCCAATAAGAGTATACTTTTAGTTTCCAACTCTTGTGTATCAGAAATGGTTTGTATATCCAGAGAGAAATCAGAAGGGAATGAAAAAGAAAAACAGCTTGAGGGATGCAAGAATCTCACCATACTTTTAAGTAAAGAAATAACAATTCACTTGTAATAGGACTGTTCCATTAGGGTCCCTGATCGCCATGAAAATCTCAATTGACCTACTCTTTTCTTTGTTAAATTCACCACTTTAAGATAATGAAAACAACATGACTTTGGATTTGGACTCACCAGATTTCTTCTAAGGCATATCTCACAGTTCCCCAAAACTTCTCTGGAGAAAAGCACATTTGCCTGAATCTCACAGTCTCAGTGGATGGGATACTCTTGCTCCAGATGAATTTGTTCAGACTACTCAGAAGGGATGTGATCCCTGAGAATTTCCCATTTTTGATTACAGCTCAAGGAAAATAACAGTTTTCTCCTTTGTTTTGAGTAACTTTTCAAAACAATCCAAACAGACTGCCTGACTGCTTGGAGAGACAAAATAAAGAACTTCACTTAGGAACAATTAATTCCTCTTCAGAGTAAATTCTCAAGCATGGTAATTGAGAGGACAGAACACCACTGTTTTGTGTAAGTATGACCTTTTTGAACTTCCCAGGCTGGCACAGCCCAGCTGAGATGATGATGCTGAGGCTGCAGTGAGCACAGGCTCTCAGGGAAGGGGCTCACAGCAGCTCAGGGCCCTCCCGTGCTGGCACGGTCTGTGTGCCACTGGCACAGCACAGGATAATGCCAGGGAGCCATTCCTGTGCTGCCAGGAACATTCATTCCCCACCACCTGAGCCCTGCTCTGGGTGCTGCTGGTGGGGCTGTGTTTCACATGGGATGTACAACAGCAGGAGAGCACTGATGCATCAGACCAGGAAATCAAAAAAGAGCCCATTCGCACAAAGGAACACTTAGCTGAGTTTGAAAATCTGGGCTCAGATGATACCAGAATGGACTATTTGTTACATCTTCACTTACTAATGTGGAATTTGTTGTTGGGTTTTTTTTTTTTTCCTCTACAAACCAGTTTGTTACTGATTTCAAAGGATTCCAAGAGCCTATCTGCGTTTCTCCCAACACACTTTGAGTCAGGCTGAATATCTGACAGCACTTGGGTCCCTAAGGGAACAGCCCATTACAGTCCACGACAGCAACTATGTCTCTACGATTTATGAAAAGAAAGCAATATGTGCCTGTTTCGGTGCCTGTCGTTTGCCTACCAATGGTGCAGTGCTCCCCATTCCAGCCCTCTCTGCATTCACACTTCCCATCTTTACAAGTTCCGTGCTCCGTGCAGCGCGGGTGGCACACACGCTGGTCACAGGCCTCTCCTGTCCAGCCCTCCTCGCAGCGACACGCTCCGCCAATGCACACCCCGTGGGTGCCACAGTCCACAGAGCACACTTCTAGGAGAGAGAACAGTGAGTTACAGCCAGACAGAGTCCAGAGAACACACTTCTAGGAGAGAAAAGAGCGAGTTACAGCCAGACAGAGTCCATAGAATACACTTCTAGGAGAGAAAAGAGCGAGTTACAGCCAGACAGAGTCCATAGAATACACTTCTAGGAGAGAAAAGAGCGAGTTACAGCCAGACAGAGTCTACAGAACACACTCTGGGAGAGAAAACAGTCAGTTACAGCTGGCCGCATCCACAGAGCATATTTCTGGGAGAGAAACAGTGAGATACCGCCAGACAGAGTCTACAGAACACACTTCTAGGTGAGAAAAGAGCAAGTTACCGCCGGCCACAATCTACAGAACACACTCTGGGAGAGAAACAGCGAGTCACAGCCGGCCACAGTCTACAGAATACACTTCTAGGAGAGAAAACAGTAAGTTACAGCCAGACAGAGTCTTCAGAACACACTTCTAGGCAAGAAAAGAGCAAGTTACAGCTGGCCACAGTCTATAGAATACACTTCTAGGAGAGAAAATGGTGAGTTACAGCTGACCACATCCACAGAATACACTTCTAGGAGTGAAAACAGCGAGTTACAGCTGGCCCCACCTGCAGCATCCGCGCATTGGAGGGAAAGGGAGAAGAATGCTTTGTTGAAAATTACAGGCTCTCAAAAGCTGGCCTGCTCATATTCTGATGAAAACTGGCATTTAATTTTTATTTAAAAGCAAACTGAATTAAAAGTAATTTAAAAAAATCTGCTATCATGTGCTGGCCAGACCTGCAGAGCTGCATCCTCCACAGAGATACTGTCAGAGGTGGTGTCCCCAACACCTGCCAGCAGCAAAGGAGGGGAGCAGGTGGCTCTGCTTTGCTCAGACCTGGACTGCGGGTGATTTTGACAGATATTGATTTGCTAAGAATGAGACTGAAACTCTCCTAAAACTCATTTGGCAGAGAATGGCAGCAACTCAGGGTCATTTAGAATGATGGGTAAAAGTCACTTTCAAAGGAGAGATTTTGGATTCCTATTACTAACATGGCCAATTACTGGTGTCTCACTCCAAAAATTCTACTGCTCTCTGTCTGCTGAAGTTGTAGATAACCAGAGGGGCCTTTTGCCCCATGCATCACCAAAGAATGTGGCAGGGAAACTCTCATTCATAAATTTTTCTGACTGCTAAACCATGAAGCAGAAAATGCATCTTGATATTCATGTCACTGGTGGGGTATTCGAACTGATTAATCTTAAGAAATAAATGAGTAACTGTGAACAATGTAAATATTATTTTGAGAGACTTGGTTTTGACCTACAGTACCATCTCAAGGTTCAGCTTACACTATAAAAGCAAAATTTCCTGTGTTTTTTTCCCATAAATGATGGACATTTTCATTTACAGTTGGGAAACAGAAGTACACTTATGTAACATTTTCAGTCTAAAAGAGAATCAGTGTTAGAACAAAACACAAACTCCTAACCTGCACCCAAGCTCACCCTCAGCTGACAGCCCCAAATTAAGAATGTCTAGAAAATATACACAGAGATCCATACGCACTCTTCCCAAGGAAACTAAAGGAGACCAAACACGTAACAAAGACAATTTTCTAAATTATTACCGCATTCCCAACTCGCCACGGTTAGTGACATTTTAACAAAACAGGATCATTATTTCAAGATCAGGAAAAGCTGCTTTCCTTACCGACGGAGCAGTCGGGCCCCATCCAGTTGGGATCGCAGCTGCAGAGCCCCGTGTCCGACACGTAGGAGCCGTGCCCGCTGCACTGGTCCGGGCACTGCGCTCGGGGCAGCTCGCAGGTCACCCCTCCCCAGCCCGGGCTGCACAGACATTCCCCGTTCACACACACGCCGTGGTTGGAGCACGTCGGGTCCAAGCAGTCAACTGCAGGAGGGAACAGAAACAAGGTACAGGAGGGTCACTTTGCACCAGAGGGTGTTTGGGAAAGGAGCTCTGTGTTGGGGAGGATGAAATAGGAAAACCTTATAAATATTATTACCTGGCAAAAGATGCTGAGAATATGGAAACTATAAGAGAGATCGAAATGAAGACAAGCTTTGAGATACCAAACCCCAGTTACTAAATAACAGGAAAACAATGGTATGGCCAACTGAAGGTAATCCACTCCTTGATTAGACCATACCCTCTGCTTGCAGACAGGTCCAAGGGTCAGAGCAGACCCTACCAACTCGGCAGAGGGTCCAAAAAGCAGTTTTAAGGGTTTAAAATATGACGTCGTATGGTAATGCAATGACTCTCATAGGCTGTATGTAAATGTTGTAGGATTTGTAGCTTGTTCTAGATTGGTTAGTGAAAATTAGAATATTCAGCACAGAAGCTGAATTATTGTATTGTAAGCGACAACCACGAGATTCTGTATTCCGTATTCTGTACTTCTCTCTCTCTCTCTTACTTCTCTAACCTGCTCTGAGCTGCATCTGGCGGCTCTCAGCAGGTCTCCTACACTCATGCCTTTCACAATAAACATCATGCTCTAAGACCAAACTCCAGAGGTCTCTCATCTCCATCCTGACCATCTGAAGCAAACCGCACCTACACCTCAGACGGCAAATCCTACAACTCTGAAAGGTTTGTACCACGGTGAGAAATTAAGCAAATTGAGGTAGTCTTTGAGTCATATGAATACCTGGTCTGGAAAGAAAAATGGGAAGTAATTTACAATTTTACATTAAATAAATAAAGCAGGGTTTGACTGAACAATGACAGTTTACTGCAGGAATGCTGTGGTGGAGCAGCATGAAGACTTAAAAATAGCACTTAAATATATACACTCAGAGTTCCACACATAAACCTGGAGACATTACTTCTGAAATACATTGAAGCTCCCATGACTCATGTACTATATTTAAATGACAAAGTAAGTTAAGAATTTGCAGTTTTAAAGGATCTTTTTATTTGAAGTATCTTTATAAAAACTGCTTTTATTACTATTGAAATGCTAGAGCATTGTCAGAACAACATTAGGACAGCCACTTCAAGTACCCAGAAGTCAAAATGTCAGTGGCTTTCAGCTTCATTTAGACTCCTGATCATTCAGGCACTTCTGAAATGTTTGATCCATGCTCCATTAGTAGCTGAGCTGTGAAAACTGAGAGCCCTAGTTACTTCAACCCATATTCTAAACCAGCAGATTATTTCTCCTAAAGAAATAAAACCAGATACAGATATGGCTCTCAACCCAGAAACAAGAAAGTGAAAATAGTTATGATGGAAAATGATGCAATGAAATTTCAGTTGCTATTTCAGGCCTGATAAATAAAGGAATGTTACAAGCTGTCTTTCAAATAAACTTTATCAGAAACATTATGAGTTCCCAAATTTTATCTTATATCATGAATCTGTATAAGAATACTATGCTTTACTGCCAATACCCACAGGGAGGCTTTACTGAGTGCCTTTTGCTGTGGAATTGAAGGCCAAGGTCAAATTCATGTCTTAAATAACTTGAATTCATCTCATGACTGGTATATATTAGCTCAGAACAGCAGGACCAAGAATGATTGGCATTCTCTCTTGCTGCTCCAGGAAGATCTGAGTTTATAATAAAAGTGATTTATCTCTCATCTTTTCCAAATTGATCCTTCTAAATTAAGGCAGAGACATTTTCACTCTACCTGATGTGAACAATACTTGATCTTTCAAATCTCAACTTTTCTATAAACATAGAGCCTTGTCAAACTATTTTATTTAGTTGCAGAATATTTAAAGCAAGTATATAGATTAGATACAGGCAGAGGATTGAGATGGGCACATTTAGAAATGCAATAACATGAGTTATTAGAATACAGGAGTACAGAATTCATATTACAGTAGTACAGAAATAAATTATTGTAAAATTTCTTACAGGATTTTAATTTTAATGATGACATTGGCTATAGTTTTGGGTTTGCTTTTTCTTTTTTTCTTTATGATTTAAAGCTGAATTAATCTGATATGAAAATATTATAATGCAATTTCATATTTATAGGTAAGCCAAGATTGGTTTGCGGTTCACATCAAAGCTGATAAATTGATAAATTGTTTTAAATTACACAGTGTGCCTGTCCTGTATTTTTACTCCTACTTCGTGCTTAGCCAAATTATAACCTGTCCAGAGTTTACAACATGTCTTTTATACAATTTCTGTCGAACCAAATAGACAACAGAGCTGTGACAAAACAGTCTGAATAAAGAACTGAAGTACATAAAAACTTAGGTCAATATACTTTTAGGATGAAGGTTGCTTCCCCCCTTACATTTGGTCTATTTTGGTTTTTTTAAGATTATGTATTTTAACAGAAAATGCAGAAGGGTAATAGGTGTATAACAGTGTTATAGGACAGCTAACTTTAGGAGATAATGACAAGTCACAGCGCACTCTCCTTGTCAGGAATGTATCATCTTCCTGCTCAAACGAAAGCACTAATGAATGTGGAGCATACGAAAAACACCACACTGTGCTACATAAATTAACTCTCTTCCTGCTATCCTGAATTACAGTGCTCCTACAGCTTTGATTTTTTTCTACAGAATAAGCCCATCACTGCCCCTCGGCCCCCAGTCTCCCTTGCTTTATAGGATAACACATTAAACTCCTCTGTCCTTTGTCCTAGACAAATGTGCTTTACAGCTGTTTTGTTCCATCATCTGGGTAAGCTTTCAAAGTTTGAACTGAGGAGAGTTTTCACTCTGAGCTCCAATCTCGTTCTGTTTTAATCCATGCTCAGAGTTATCATCTCGGGCCAGATCCTCGGCTGTTAAAATTAGCATAATGTGATTACCTGCAATAGAACTGCACTGCCTGGTGTTGCAAAGGTGCTGGCCCTGAGGTGGAGCAGGGTTTACAATGGTATTTAATCAGGATTTATAAATGGACCGTCTTTGGTGTTTAAACAAAGGAGAATGCGCCTCCGCAAGTGTGTTAAGCTTGGAACTCACAGCCCCCTGGCAGCTCAGATCATTAGAGCTCATTTAGTATTGGGCCCTCTGTAGATTTGACAAAAAAGGTACTGAAAGCAATTTATATCCTTAAGGACAAAAAAGGAGGTCAAGGAGTTTTCCAAACAATATGTACCACGAAGTCCCAAAAGAGCCATGAATTACACTTACGAAGTTAAATGTCATTGAAAAATGACTCGACCAGGGAAGTGACAAGAAAACCACCCTTAACTTAACCTAATTTGGCAATTTCACTCGTGCCCCCCCAAAGCAGACTGAATGAAGCCTGACAAATACCCCACTTCATCTTCTGTGCAAATTTGTTAATAGAAAAACAGTGTTTATGCTGCAAAAATTGTGCATCAAAAATATTGATTTTGGTGTCACTTTCATTTCAGGTAAATTGTTTGAACAATATGACCATGATGAATATCAGAAATAAGAAGCAATTGGGAAGAAAAAAAAAAATGCTGACCCACTTATTCTAATTCAATAGCCTAGCTGGAAAATGGCAAATGAATCAACCTTTGCCATTCCTTTTGGAAGTTCAAATCAATAGAGGAGATTTCATTTATTATATATACATACAGAAATATTATTTCTATCATTCTACCATTAAAAGGGTAAAATTTCAATTCATGCAAAAACTTTAACTAGGACTAGATGATTAATTAGAAAGACACCATTTCATAGTATACCCTTTCTCCCACAGCACTCGAATTAATGTAAGAAATATGTACAAAAGAAACAGAATTTTAGAGCAGAAACATGGTGGCTGACTTTTATTTATTTGCAAATTAATTTATTGACTTATTTATTGCCCAATTATATATGCAAAAGGTTACTTTAACCTTTCTTGTCATGTTATTGGCCCCTTCCAAGTCTGCAATCGATACCTCCTGCCTTTGTAACCCATTTATCTTTTTAAGAAAAAAACTTCTCCTTCCAAGCAGAGTGTTGATTAAATAATGCGTATCCTTTCATCTCACATAGCAATTCACCTCCCAAAAAGCTTTGTTGAGTGACAGAGTTTTGTTGTGTTCCCAATTTTGGCTGGAGTTAACACAACACCTTTGCAGAAAGGTCTGCACTGGCTTGTTCTACAAACTTCTCTGGAGCTGCTGCTGCCTTTGTTTTGCCACTCCAAACGTTCACCTCAGGATAAAAGGGATTAAGCACTGCAGGAGCCTATTTCTCTGACAGGAGTCTAGGGGACCCAAGGTGTCTGGCCCCGATACCCCACAGCCACCCCAGAGAGCTGAAAGTGGAGAGAGAATTCCATCCAAGCCACTGGAAACTGCAATCAGAGTGAGGGAGGAGCTGCTTGTAAGGTATAATTTGCAGGATTAAATTAAAAAAAAGATCATTTTAGGCCATCTACCATAGTCTCTCTAATAACAAAGGCATTTATACAACAACAGAAAGCATAATGGAATGTATAAAACTTCATGAGACCAAGCAAACAGTTGCAGTTAGTACCAGAAATAGAGGTTCAGCGTTCCTGGGAATAGACTAGACGCTGTAGAGCATGGTAAAGACAGTCTTTTTCATCTTTGAATTTGATGGGAATGATAGTGAAGGCATTTCGGATAATTTTTGAGTATTTCCTAGTATCCTACACTCAGGGTGAATTGAGAACTATCAATTCTAAGGAGGAAAAAAAGGGCATTACAGCATTTTCTGGATATAGTTTAAAATGCAACCCATTAAAAACAATGCAAAAACTCTTGATTTCAACTGAATTCTGGAGAAAAGCTCTAATAACCAATGTTGAGAAGATTTAGTGGAAGGAGATGACAGGAATGATCTGAACAAACAATTGCAGTCCCATCAGTGAGGATCCTTGGTTTGTTTGTTTTTTCTTTTACCACAAGTTTACTCCAACTAATGCAAGATCTTGTCCTAGAGGTGATGACTGCAGTCCTAGGAATAAAACCCTTAGTGGTTTGTTTATCCAAGGTTTTCTTCCCTTTGTTTTCTGATGGGAGAAACAGCTGTTTACTATAGGGTAAGATAAAAATCGATACACACAGCATCAATACAGCTCTGCAACCCATTCAGAATAATCCTTAGTCCTAGCAGCATGCCAGCCCAGTCCTATCACTTCAGCACCCAAGCTGCTTCTCCTTTTGGAGGATTAATAAGCTCTGGAACACAGTAATGTATTTTAAAAAGAAAAGCAGTCCAATTTATGTTGTGCATTCTAACAGAAAACTCTGTGAATACAACCTGTATTGAGCTCAATCTATGCCCACATTTTGCATGGGTTACTTTTAAAAATTTGCTCATTCTACATACTCAAGGAATTGGACACTTTCAACCTGAAAAGCTTTTCTGCATTTAAAGGACAGTTATTCCTGTGTGCCATCTACCTTTCCCTAATCCCATATGATTGCAGCCAACAGGAGTAATTTGCCCCACATTAAGTCTGCAAGTAACATGGATATCTAAGTCTTTCAAATATTTTTCATCAGCTTCTCTCTTAATAGTGATTGATATGTGCTTTGTGTGAAGTTGAAGCTGTACAATTTTGTCTATCACCACTCCTTTTTCCTCTGCATTTCACATCTAAATTGTTTGGTAAACACAATCCTTAAGAAAAGATTTTTCTTTGCTCTTCTACAAAGGAATTATTCAGGTTTGCTTGTAGCAGACACTCCTAATACTGCAAAACAGAAGTCCGGAAGTTTTGTCTGAATTATGATGGATCAGTGAAATTGTGATGGACTACATTTTTACCCTCTTTTACAATTATTTGCTACAGTAGTTCTATGCTTAGATTTCTATTCTTTTCTTTCCCTTTTCCCTACCCATTAAATAACTCCCAAACCCAGAAAACAAACACACCACACAGAAGATAAACATCCTACCTTCCTCACAGTTTTCTCCTTTGTAGCCCACGGAGCAGACACAGTTCCCTTCGATGCAGGAACCGTGACCTCCACACGAGGGATCGATACATTGGCTGACGGGGACATCACATTCGGGACCTTTCCAGCCACTGTAGCACAGGCAGGTGCCCTTGGAGTACTGACCATTGCCACTGCACAGAACCGGGCAGGCAGCTGCAAAATGGAACCAAAGACAAACAGCACACAGGGTCACGCATGAAGTCATGTAAAAGTGCACTAAAATTCCACTACCAAACACTTATACTCAAATATGTTCATTTACTGGGGAAAAAAAATCTGAGGTAATTCGTAGTGGTTCAGTTCTTCATTTCCCAAAGAAATAATTGGATTGCTATTTAATAAAGCACAGATGTGTTGGGCATTCTGAGAATACAACTCCTATTCTTTACAGACTACTGATAATGTTTGGGCTAACTAATGAAGTAATGTGGAGAGATTTAAGTTTGACATTACTCCACTTCGTTTCTCTAGGTAAAAATTGATTTTCACAGATAGAACACAAAACATTCAGTCCCCACAACATCTTATTATATGGCATCTTTCTTCCACCACAACACTTCTTTAATGTCCCCAAACTTTTTGATATTGATAACACTTTGATTTTCAGTGTAAGAATCTTGAACACAAGAATGACACAAGTTTTCAGCTACTAAAAATGCACCTTGCCACCACTATCCCTGCTGAACCTTGTTTCCCTGAATCCCAGTGACAGCTTTTACCCTGTGTGTATTGGCAAGAAAGCACCATTAACCCTTACCCTCACCCTTGTATTATTCAGGGGGTAAGACACATTCTGAGCAAATATTCATTTATGTAAATGAAAAGAAGCCTATGAATAATAAAGGCAGGCAGTAGGTCCTGGGTGCCAGGAATCAGATGTTGTACATATGCAGAGCAATGGAAAGAAACAAGTGGTTTATTAAAACCCAGTTGCGTATAAATGTTTCACTAAGTCACATTCACACTCCTGTGTGCTCGTGTCTCCCTCGGGAACGTGGCAATCTGTGAACTTCCAAGCCTGACAAAGACTGGATGAGTGGTCACTAGCCAGAGAAATGGAAAAAATAACAGAGAAGTAACAGAAAATGCAAGTGATGAAGTGAGTCTTTGAGAAAAGCTTGGAGCGCTTTGTGCTCTTCTCTCTGATGCAGTTTGATAAAGACAGAAAGTATTTTCTTGTCTTTTCTCCCGTCAAAGTAATTAGAAATGAACACCTAGTTTTACAGTGCCAAAAATATACTCAAAAGCTACTATTAATCATTTAAAGGTCCTAATGTCTTCTTGGCTTCTATTGTCCCTTTAACCTGAAGGATCAAGAAGAACCCAAGTAATTGATTTCCTACAAAGAAATGTGTAATGGTCCAGTTATCCAACTTCTCCATTGTTCAGTCCTGCAACCCTTATTAATCTTAGCTGTTCCATTGATCTGCTGCAAAAACACATTTCAGAATAGATTTTTTAATGAATTTTCTTATTTGATACTGGAAAAAGTTGATCAGAAAAAAAAAATTCAGTTTTCTAACCTGAAATTCTAGCCAAAATTTAGAGTGCTGAGAATTATTTCAATTAATAGTACAGATTCACAGGCCATATATCATTTAATATATGTAATATTTTTTAGCCTATTTTTCTTCTACAGTAGAACAATATCAAAGCATGCTGAAGTTTGGTTTTTTTTGCTACAGCTTCTATGTCCTAGATCTGTATTATCCATCCTTTAGTAGCAAGAGGACTTCATTCTACTGCATTTCTGGTGTTCTCCTACTATAAGTTTTGTCCAGTTGCCTTCTTATCCACTGCAAAAATGAACACAAATTTCAATAAAATATAATTTCCATCAGCAACATTTTCATTTCAGATGTGATATATGTTCCCAAATGCTTTACTGAGTTCACTGAAGAAGTTTATGCTAAATTTCTACTGGTTTTGCTTTTATCAGCTGGTTTCAGATCTAAGTTTACTGAGCCAGCTGTACTGAAATGCCACACAGACGAATCATCCCCACACTGCACTCTAGGATGGCCTCTGTAGGCATTCGACAGTTTCTTTGGACAAACCACCTTTGTTCAAGTAGCTATAAAGACAAAAACTTAGAGCTGACTCTCAGGCTGGATACAAATAAGGAACAGTTCTTTATGTTTTGTTGTTTTACAGGTCAACATGTTGCTCAATTCCTGAAAGGAATTCTGTTCTGCAAACCTCTCCTCTGGAGTGAAAACTTAATTAAAGGCAATAACTCTATCTAAATGGCACACTCCCTTAAAAGAGGGAATGAGCAGAAACAAACCCATTATTAAAGTAAAAAGAGAAAACCAAAACAACAACAACAAAAAAATCCTATGCCAGTTATCTGTGACCACTCTAGTCCTAGCTAGAGTGGTCTGGACCTGTAATTCTGTGCCAGACACCTGCTCTAAAATCACTTCTCTGCTTGCTCTGCCCCTAGGTCTCATCAAGCAATGGGTACCTGCAGTCCAGCTAAAAGCGACGTGTATCTGCTATTTGGAACTTGTCCATGGGAAAGCCATTCTTAGCTCCCACTTTTGACCTGGATTTGCAGGGTTCAGCTTCTGGGATACCAGAGCCTGGCAGGGCAGAGGAAAGGTTACTGGGTGGTGCTGGGTCTCGGGCTAAAGACCTCCCACAGCACTCTTTTAGTGCTCCCTGACTCTGCTATGGTGCTTCAGGAATTTAAGAAAAGCTGAAAGCCATGTCACAGCTTTTCATTCCTCTCTTCATGTTTTATCAGGTCAGAGGTCTGGCTAGGGTTCACAAATCTGTTCAGTCCCTGTGAAGCTCGTCTGTAAGTTGAACAGCAATCTGCCTTCAGGGCTCTGCCAGGGCGGTCACGATGCCAGTGACACCAGAACTGACTCAGGACAAACAAGAGAATCTGTCACTTAACCTCAGAGATGAAGGGGAGACAGTTAAGATTAGGACACTTGCAACTTAAAGCCGTGGTTTAATCTACAACTCTCTGCTGGAGTTACTCCACAAATGATGTAACAGGAATAACACTGTGAGAATAAGAAAAATGACAGAGATTCTGGGTCAGATTTTAGCATTTCCCAGACTGCCACGTCACTAAGATTGCAGAAGAAACAAGTAAGCAAGAATACAAGAAGGTGTAGGTTACAAGAGGCTGGCTTGTCACTGCTGTAATGAGTGACTGTAATGACTGTTTTTGCTATGGGTTTATAGTCTGGCCTGCATAAGGGAGAGAGAGAATCAAGCTGCTTTTCCATAGAGAACAGGAGCAGGCAGCCTAAAAAGAGTTCTGCTATGCCTATTTGCTAGACCATATTGTTGCAAGATGAGACCCAAACCAGACCACTCTCCTTTTACATGCCAGCAGCTTCAGTTGATGTGCAAACTCCTCAAGAATCTTCTGGAGCTCTTGTTCTCTAGGATCTTCTGGAGCTCTTGTTCTCTAGGATCTTCTGGAGCTCTTGTTCTCTAGGATCTTCTGGAGCTCTTGTTCTCTAGGACTGCTTGTGTTTCCCCATGTGAAGGGGGTGGCCCCTGTTCCAGGACAGAGCTGATTACTCAAAACCTGTTGAAGCAGTGTGAAGGAAGATGTTTTATGTAACAGAACAACCAAGTTCCATCTCATTTCTGTGGAGAGATCAATCGTGTATCTCACACCAGCACTGTCAAAAAGTGGACAGAAGTGTTCAGGAGTAGTTATGGCAACACTCAAGCAAGTTAGGCCCGAAGGTATATATCCTGAGTGAAGTTTGGATAAACACAACAGCTACTAACCCTAAATGTGTCTTTGGTTATGGGATTATGCCCTTTATTGGTATTTAAACAAAATCAAACTAAGTTCTTAACATGGGTTTCAGACAATGAACAGACACTACAGACCACTGAGTCCTGTGGGCTGCACATGTTTGAGAACATCAATAGAGCAGGGAAGACAAGCCAAACACCCCTCTGAAAGTTCTCTCTCTAAAGGTCA
Source organism: Acanthornis magna (assembly GCA_036785705.1). Taxonomy (NCBI): domain Eukaryota; kingdom Metazoa; phylum Chordata; class Aves; order Passeriformes; family Acanthizidae; genus Acanthornis; species Acanthornis magna. Next base: position 2,128,747 of record JAWUZG010000332.1, on the reverse strand, counting down.
TTTTGGGGTAATGTTCATATTCCCTGATGCACGAGGACAGGTGATTTGCTAACAGCCTATCACACATGGATGAGGAGAGGAGATGGCAAGGGATAACGCCCAAAAGGCCTGGCCTCAAAAGCCACCATTCGGTCCAGTGACACCCCCCAGGTGTCCCAGCACAGCCTGGGCACACTCCTGGCACCCCCCCTGCAGTGTCACACCCACATACTCACCAGAGCAGGTCTCCTAGAGCAAGGCAAGAAACCAGCAAAGGATGTCTGAGGAGACAAACTCTCGGAGGCTGCTGAAGAACTTGGGTTAGCTACACAGCTGCTGGGGTGAGAGGCCTTCCCCTGCCACTTGGAGCTCCAAACAGGATGTGAAGGCAGAGTTCTGGCTTGGTTTCTCTTGCTGTAGAGCAAACATTACCCTGGTGCAGAGAGAGTCCTGTACCACTAGGATCTAGGCTGTCAGCTCTCTACTGCAGGCTTTTTTCAGTTCCTCCTCGTAAAACAGACAAATTGGTATACTCCTCTTCAAAGTTATTTGAGTCTCTGGGCACAAATATATGCAGACTTGAAAGGTTTTTGAACTTGCATGTACAATGCTTCCCTGTCCTGGACCAGGTCATGAGCAATGCCCTTATATCACTTGTATTTTGCAAGCAACTCCGTTTTACATTCAAATGTAAATTCTCAAACATGGCAGAGGAAGAATATGATGTTTTGGGCCACCTATTTTTTTAATGTATATAGCACAGCATTTTGCAGTGAGATGCCCATGACAAAACTGCTTCAAGGGTGGTATTTGGGTCAGGGCCAGAATGGCTGTATCCATAATGCTTGCAAGCCCCAATCTTGCATATAAACCACATTCTTCTTACCACAAGCTGGTGTGCAAAAAAAAGAGTTTGGCTGTCTGTTCACAGTGTAAACAGTATGGAAAATTAGGACTGAGTGTTCAAGTGCGAGATTAAGACCGAACTAACAGAGCACTTGGAAATCATCTGCAGTGCCTGAGCACTGCTGACTGCTCCATCAAAGAATTTTAACAAGATTAATTGACAAGTTAAAACTCATGAAAGAACATTCCATGATTGATCACAGAATTCGACAAATTCATGGAATGAAAATCTACAAAGGCTACTGAACACAAAGTGGCTTCATCTATTGTAGGAAGTCCTAGCACATATTATCTCTAGAACCAGAAGAATTTAATGGAGAAGCAACAAGGATAAATAACATTTTTACTCTCCTTCAACTATCTGCTGTATGCCACCTTCATAGTTGAAATCCTGGGTGAAATGGAACTTTCATCTCAGCCCTTTACTCAGAGCTTTACTTCCCCCTAAACAAACAAACACATTAAGAAAAAAAACATTCTGAAGAGACTATTTATACTCCTATGTAAGATATGTTCAGCCCTTGTTGAACTGTACAGAATTTTACCAGACCTAAGAGAAACAGAGATTATTTTTATCTGTTGTTGCTCCTGTTTAGAAGGAGGAAGTGAATTTCAGTCACAAAAATTCACTGAACTGATTGGGCAGTCTTGCTATGCTCTTTGGACATGGAGTTGCACAAATTCCTAGTTACATAAAGAAATGAAATGCACACTTGCATAATGAAACTAAAGTTGTTCTTTTTTGCACTGACCATCAGGAATTGAACTGCAGGCAGATATAGGTCAAACTTCTTAGCATTGAGGCCTACCAGTGACCCTCCTGGGGGCAGTTCCTCTAGGGCATAATTAATTCAGACTCTTTAATACCTCACACTTGGCCTTCCTTTTAGCAGAGATTAAGCTGCTGTTGCTGAGAGATTATGCATGATTTTGCCAATATATAAAGAAGATGGATTCCAGTTTTTGACAGCCTAATCTGAAGCCTACAAATGCACTCCAAACTGGAGTAGAAATAGAGGAAAGATCCAAGGCAAATGTTGTCTACAACTGCCTGGTTCCAAACACCTGATAAATGTGAGTAGAGGCATATTTCTCCTTTTGGTCTTAATGTTGGTGATACATATGCAGCATTTAGACTACAAATGTTAATTGGTCTTCATTGGACAAATTATATTAATATAAGTAAGCAGGTGAAGATGTGTTTTACTGATGCTAGAGTTGAATTCTACAACTGCCTACACCAAAGACCTGAATAATTTTAGATTCACTGCGAAAGCTACAACCAAGCTGCTGTGCTCCTAAAATGAAGTCATGCCTATTTATATATGAACAATCTTAATCTAAATGTCTTTAAACCCACAAAATCACTACACCCAAAAGAATTGAAAGCATTTTCATTTTAGAAAATCAGCCCAGTTATTAAAAAATTTAATTGCTGTCAACTTGATTCAAAATGTTGGCTCTAGACTTTACATTAATATTATAAACAAAAAAGTACTGAGACATCCCTTATTTTATTACACATCCCTTATTACACCAAATATTTGCCCTTAATTATCACATCCCTTGCTACACCAAGTATTTGCCCACAAGACATTTCTAAAATTTAGAAGATATATGAATCTACTTAGCTGTAGTCTGAAAATACAATGCTTTTGTTTGACAACACTTTCCTTTGTATTTTCTGTTTAAACTTACTTTAATCAGTTTCACTACTTGTCTTCAAGCCCATTAGTTTTTACTGAAGTTCATTCATGGATATGAAAATCTGAAATAACTTCTAAGACCACTCCATAGTTTATGTTGTTTCTCTTTTACTGATTTATGCTATTTTTATACCACTGTCCTTGTGAGAAGCTGCTCCAGCCCTAGCAAAACTAGGCCCAAGAAAATCATTCTGGAATGGGAGACTGAATGAATCCAAGACTGTTTTTTCTCTCTTTCTCTTTGTGCCTCACAAACATGCTATTTGCATGGTCAGAAAGAATGGTGTTTGACTGGTCTGACAGCTCTCCAGAGATCACTAAACTCAATAACTTCCATCAGGCTGAAATGTTCTTAAAACCAGTGAAAATTAGAAAGATCTACATCAACTTTTAGGTTGCTCTAAAGCCTCACGCTCTTCCAAGCGGAAGTCAACTTCTAGGAATTCACCCAGAAGTAGGAGAATGAACAACTATAAAAACCTGCCACTGACAGGAGATGGCTCAGCAGTGACTTCATGAAACTGATTGCTTTGACTGCAGAACACACAAGTGATTTAAAGGGTGTAATGGCAGTGCTGCAGTGCCCTGGCAGGCGTCAGTCAGCACCAGGAGGGAATGTCTGTCCCAGCAGTTGTGCTCTGCCCTCCCTAGCTCAGCTGCCCAACCCCAGCCTCACCAAGCTCTGCCCAACTGCACGCGAGCGAGAGAGGAACAAACCCACAGAAGAATTTCCAGAAGGACAAAAAACCCATCAGGTGTGTCAAATCTCTGACATTCAGAAACCATTTGGGGAAAGCAGCACACGCTGACTTAAGCACTAAAGTATGGATGCTTTAATTAATCCGGGGTGAATTTAATTGCTTTAGTTAAGTGGAAATCGGGTTAAAAATGATGCAGAGCATGCTGGGGTGTGTTAAAAACATGACATATGAGTTGGATGAATCGATAAATTAAAACTGCACAGATGTTTTAATTAAACCCAGGAAACTTAACAAAGATCACTAGAGACTTTTAAGCCTATGATTAATTCAATTCATTTAAAATACCTGTAGAGATACGGGGATGCCTCCATTTGGGGAGTTATAGAAGTTCTCAATCGATAAGTACTTAAGCTGTTCCACAAAAAAAATGGCATGATTTTTACAGAAGTGACTGGACAGCATTAATGGCACAATTAATATTTACATTCTTCTGAACACTCAGCAAACTTTTGCTTTGGCCCAAATTTATCAAAAAGGTCATATTTTTTCTCACGCCTTCAGCATGAGCCTATCTGTTAAAAAGAAAACACTTGCTGTTCCCTCCCTTACCATTGTACAAAGTATCTATTTCCATTAGATAATTGCTTTGCTTAACAACTGTTACAAAAAAATCTATGTAAGAAATACAAATGTGTCTTCCCACACTATCTGGCACCAATTTCCAGAAACACAGTGATTTTTTAACTGGTCTCTTTGAGGTTGCTCACTTGGTACAAGTAAATTTTGCTTCATTATTTAACTCCTATAACATTTTCAATAATAATAACAAGGCAGTCTAAAAGAATAGGGAAATCAGAATGAAGCCAGTATGAAATACCTCAGAACTATTTTAACAATGGATTGAAAGGACTGAAGCCCCAGCACTGCTTTTGGGAAGATGAGCTTAGACAATCTCACTAACCACCAACAAAGATCTTGGATAAAGCTATTGGAGAGCTTCAAGAGGAGAGAAAAAGACCACGGCACTGTCTCACTGGAGAAGTCACAGCTGCACATAAAAAAGAATTTCAAGTGGCATAAAACAAACTACAAATTGGAGACAGAGACAAAAGAGGACACTTGAGTGCACTGCCACTTGATAAATCAGCTAGCTGTGCCAGGAGTCAAATGTCTTGAGGACTTTGTCCTGTCAGAACATTCTGGATTCACCTCTCGGTCAGCCTGGCTGTTTGTTTCTCTGCCACTGTCCCTGCCTGGGCTAAAGGGAAGACTGCAGTTCTCACACAGGACATGAACATGATTTGCAGCCAATCCACTTCAGGTCCTCCTTATCTGCTACATCATTTAAGAGCAGCACAGTTCAATCTCTTTTTCACATGCATCACTGCATTCAAGGAAATGGAAGTTCCCTTGCTCTGGTTCTGATTTTCCACAGAAGAATGAGACTGATCAGTTTGCCACTTACTTCATGCCTTTGAAAAGAAAGGAAAAAACCTAAACCAGCCAAACCAAATCTTTTTCTGTGAGTAACACAGAATCAGAGCTGTGAAATTCCTGCTTTAGATATAAGGGAAGTTGGTACAGGACCATGCAGAGAAACAAGTTTTACTTCCAACCAACAGATGGAAACCAACAGATGTTGGAATCAGCTACTGTCATAGACAAGCACGTAGATCTTCATTTGTATGTTTTGGTAACTTCATCACTAGGAAAACTGCGGAGGAAGGGAAAACTAAACTATTTCAGAGGTTTCAGTTGCTGTCTCAGTGAAAAGAGTCAGTGAGAAATCAAAGAGATGATGCTTCAAGTTCACAAAAAGCAGCAGTAAGGACAAACATCAAATACCAGAAATTTCCTTCCAAACATCTGTGTTGTGATTCATAACAGAGAAGCACTAACAGCATGAAGTCACTTATCCTTCTAGAAGAAGGAATGAAAAAGTGAAATATTCCTTCAAATATTTTTACAAAGTTTTTACACCAGTCCCTGTGAATGCTGTAAAAACCAATTTTTTTTTTTTTTTTTAACAGAGAATGCTTCTCTGAAATGGCTTAGTTCTGGCTCAACAGCAGTGCAGTAGACACAGGATTGCATCCACAGGCTGCAGTGTTCAGGGTATTTAAAATGCAGGCTGGTTTGGTCTCAGTTACTATTATTTGCCTTATTAAATTTACGAGAAAAGTTAAATCAGAACATGTTTAACTGCACAGTTCCACATCAGCTGCAGATATCTAAACATTTTTCTACATCTGAATTAGAGATTTTTTTTTGTTTGTTTGAGAAAGTGAAGGGGGATGACAGTTAACTAATCTAATCTCACTGAAATAGGGGCTAAATATAGAAATATATCTAAATTACAGGTTCAAATCCAGATATAACGTAGGTGTGAAAAAAGTCATGCATGCTGAAATCTGAAGCTATGATTCAGGGCTGTTTCTGTTACTCAGGGCTGGCAAATGACTAAGGATGTCTTACAACAGCTGTATTTCTATAATGTGATTTACAATACCACTTAATCATAGTTGCTTCAGTGACATTTACCGTCATCACAAGGACTCCAAGCTGATCCCAGCAAAACTGCAATGATGAACTCTTAGAACTTAATGAAATAAACAAACACCGCTACAATTCCAGGGAGACAAAGCAAAGTAAAACCAAAGTATAGATCGCAACACAATTAAATAAGCTAACCAATTAAACACAAAAACAAATTACAAAGCAGAGAGCACAGCGAGAACAATTCAGATCAGCAGAGCAGAGCTGGAGCAGAGAAATTCCTGGCCACCAATGGAAGCATTATAAAGGAGAAAAGATTTTTGACTTGCCAGAACTAAGCTGCACAATGGTTTGTGGCCTGAACGTATTTATATGCATGTCCACTTCCTTGCTGCACTTGGAACCTTTTGAAATATTCTATTTACTGGAACCCCATTGAAACAGAAAGTACTTGTGTAAATAGGTGTGTTTGTGCAGGGAGGATAGGGAAGTAACTGATAATACAGCAGTCTTCAAAGGCAGCTGTGAGAGATCAAATGGATGCTCCCAGTTTTTTACTAAGTATGAAAATATTATATAATGCTGTTGAAGAAAAACCCATTAATAAGATTTTACTGTGTTTCCCTGTGCTTTCCACCTTGGACATAAGCAAAACAAACTTTCTTATCATACTAAGCCAATAAAATTTGGTTCCAGCTCAGCTACAGTACTGCCTGTGGCTCTGTCTTTGGTCTCTGAGTTTCTCCAGGTGGGATAGTGAATGATCATATAAAAATACCTGAGTATTCACTGAAATCACAGACTTCTAATTCCTAACATGTCCACTTTTGACCTACTGTGTTTTGTATATCAGTGGCATTAGTGACTTCTGCCAATTATTTTCTTCCTCTTTTATTACTGAATTCCTCAGCATTCCCCATTTTTTTTCTTAATCCTTTTAGCTTTGTCTTGGAAATTTTCTCCTACAGAATAAATCGGCCTTCTTAGTTGCACCACTGTCCTACAAGGCTTTGGGAAAAGGAATCATACATAATTTCAAGTTCATAGGCTGCAGCAGGAATTCAGAAACATATGAAAGGACAATGTAACTCACATGCACAAATTTGCCCCTATGTTTGCTGGTGGTTTAATACAGAAAACATGCTGATTAAATTGCTACACTAGATGCGACTGTCAGGTATATTCAACAACATTAACCACAGAGCTTTAAAAAGCTTAAAGCATTTTTGCTGCCCTGTAGAAGCCCAACTATTAACAAAAAGAAGGAAGGATGTGCTTCTAAACCCCACTTAAAATGATTCAGGACAAGATCTTTTGTAGGTAAATTCTTCATAACCCTAAATTCAATGCTGGAATCAGCAGAAGCCATAAAAACTTTAAGAACAATGAGAAGTTAGTATTTTGCGTTTTGAAACCTACACTTTTAAAGTCTGTTTTTCCAAGTATTCACAATGCTACAAGTAGCTCCTGGGTTCTATTTCAACTTGGTAGATATTCTCTTACAACGAATGAAAAGGATATGAAGCATCAATTCCAGCCTAGTGCAGGAAAGGGAATAATGTGAGTGCTGCTAGTCCTCCCGTTCAATCTACAGTGTAATTCCTAAGCAGCACCGAAATGCGAGGATGTTAAATGGCTTGTGTGGTACCAGAGATGTAACAAGGCATCTGTTGTAGGATTCTGGAGCCCAGACCCTCCAGCCCCATGTTCTCATTCCAATCTCCATCAGAATCCATGAGGATTGATGAGGGAAGCTGCAGCCTAGCCATGCTGGCTCCTGTCGTCTGTGTGCTCCGAGCCCCTCTGGAGCCATGATCACTAACAATTTGAAAGAATTCAGCCTGTGACCCCTTCAGCTCTGGGCTCCTGTTTAAATTGCCAATTAGAAGGAGCTGCAGTGATGGATTTTGTGTTGGCTCTCCTTGTCTACCTGACACTGGATGAAAGCTCCCATCTCATTTCATGCAGGCAAGCTAGCAGCTGATAGACAGCAATGGCTGTCAGTCATTGTCAAAATAGGCTACGTGGCTATTTATTTATTCTGTAATTAATTTTAGGCAGAGTTAATGGCACAAACACTTTTTTAGAGTGTAATGCAGTTCTATAAAACAAAGAAAAACTAGGGCAGGCAGGTGATCACTGCCCTGTACATAGAAAACACCGGAAGGCAACCGAGGACATGACCAGTTTGCAAGAAATGAAAACAGCCTGCTGATAAAATATGAGACTGGGAAAATGAGAAGAAAATTTATAACAAAGGCATTTTAAGGTACTGAGTCAGAGAGGTGGGAACTGCTGGAGGGGAATGTTGCCAGAGACAGCCTTGTCTGTTCCAGTATCAAAACGATGCTTCCACCCACTGAGAGAGAAGATTTGAGTGACAAGGCAGGGCTGCGCTGCTGCTGCAGCACGCACACAAGTTGGCACACATACACACATAAACACACAGAACCCAAAAACAAACCCACCCAGAAAGAGATACAAAGAAAGAAGCTGAACATGCTGAATTCTGTCAACTGCAAGAAAGGATGTGAGATATGTGTGGGTGACAAGTCAGGAATGCAGCATTTCCAAAGAAAAGAACACTTTTTTCTTCCTTCAACAGTAGAGTGTAAGATGAGACATGCTATGATTATGAACATCTAAAATGCTTACCAATAGTTACTTCTTCGAGTTATCTTTTTTCCTCTATCCCCCTACTTCTCAGCCCTACCTGCATTTTTGCTCTATCACAGTGGTGATATACCAACACTCTACCTTTCATTAAGGTTCATAATCTGGATTTTTTTTCTTTTTTTGACTAATTTTCTCACCTCACATTCAGGCTTTGACAAAGTTATACAGTCTTTTTTCTGCATTGCATCTCTTGGTCAGAATTCTGCCCTGGCTTCCAGCAAATAAAATCTACATTAAATAAAGATCTTTTTCTCCACATTGATAAATTCAGTCTTCTTCAGTCATGTTTATGTGCAACAGTGTTCCAACAGTCATATTATGAATTTCTTAATCTAACCTTAGCTGTGTGGCTCTTCTTTCCCAGTCGTTTCAGGTCTTTTATCTCACGGAACATGAATTTCCTGATCTAACTCCCTTTACAGACCCCCTTCACCCCCCACTGCTCACTGCTTGAATTCTGACTTCAGCCTTTCTAGGACTTAGGATGCTTTTGTAAGTCACATGTCAGAACTGCTTTTTTTGAGCTGTTTCCTGTGCTCAGCCTCCCCTTTGAAGGCCCCATTTGCCCTCCATTATCCACAAGGTTTTACCTGCCCCATTATCCCTCTTTAAAAGTGCCTGTTACCCCAAGCTGACAACAGTCACACTGCTGGTGTGTTTACAACACTGCATTATCACATTTTTTCCTGTATCTTCATATCCATCAGTCAGTTCCCATTCATTCCCTTTAAACCTGTACTGAGGTGGTACATCCCTGGAGGCGCTACTTTTATTTATTTGCTTTGCATTTAAAGTACTAACCACAATAGATCAGCTTTAACTAATACTATTGCTCACGACCATATCCTGATAATGCCACAAACCTGCCATTTTCCCTACACTACTGTCCCTCTCCAGCTCTTTGCTCTGCAGACCCATCTGGTGATGGCATCCTCGTGTTTAATTCACCCTCCTTCACCTGTCTGATCTAGAACCTGTTGTTGCAGGGAGTCTCTTGAATAGTTCAAGACACATTCCCCAGTCTGACTGTGCCATGGAATGCTCAAAGTGCTGCCTCACCTCAGCTCCCATCTCTTCTGTGAGGCTCTGGCCACGTGCAGGGCAGGCAAAGGAAAAAGGCTGTTCAGCATCCTCTCACCTTTCCCTTCAGAGTCCAGGTAGCTTCTGTCTGCTTAAGCTATTTTTGGTTCCTAAAATTTCGAGCCATGTTATGAGGACAAATGCTATTTCCCTGACTCACACAGAGAGGAAATACACACTCCTGTACATTACCAGCATATGCTGGACATCATTGACTCGTGTGGGCCATGTGCTCTACAGCAATGAACCAAGTACTGAATTATTCTGCAGGATGCACCCCAAAATTCGTGTTTTCCCCACGGCAATCACTCCCAGAATATCGTATGCCACTGGGAGCATTCTGGACGTGGCACAAAGAGAACAGTCAAGCAGGGTATTCAATGGATGAAAGAACATTACTTTATGCACTATTGTCCAAGCAATAAGCCTCTGAAAAACCTCAGGGCAAGACGAGTCTCAAACAACTGAAATCAGAATAACAACTGAAAAAAAAGCAAGAGTTGCTACTTCTAGCAATTATACCTTACTTACCTAATAATTGACAGCTTTTTACATTTTTTATACAGAGATTAATAGCCCACATACAACAAAGAAAATGGCAATGGTAGGAACTCTTACTCTGGTGCAAACAGCAAATCCTTTAGAATAAATTTAAAGAGAGAGACACTACACTTTACAGCTTAGTAACTATTTCAAACTAAATAGATGTTGCAAAAGAAATAAAAAGAAATTTAAAAAAACCTACCCTTCTTTTTATACTTATTAAAGTGGCGTCGTCCTTTGCCAGTAAGCCAAAAACAAACAGAATGAAAATAAAATAATGAAAAACCCACACAAGGAGAACAGGAAAAGAAATTGCGAATAACATAAATCTGAGTAATTAGAGTTCTTAAATTCAGATTAAAAAGTCAACTGATCAAACATCGCACAAATTTCTGGTTTAAAAAATCCAAAAGCCTTCAATCCATTTAGATTAAAATATTAAACATGTTTCTTATTACATTGCATAATCAACTAGAAGTATCTGCTAAATGGCAACTTCATGGCCATTGACATAAGTTACTTGACTCCATTTTTGTCCTTCTTTCAGAAATTGGACACCACCTCTTAGCAGGCTATGCTCATCGTGTCGATGTAGAAATCCCACATGATGGTGCATTGTTCACCTTTTCAGATTAGCTAGAGATGCTTATGATGCAAATCCAAGTATTTTCAAATGCAAAATTAAAGGAGGCTCTGCTCACAGTTGCAAAACAGTATCTGACAATGTCTTTGGAAGTGGTTTTGTTAAAGGAGTGGAAGAGTTGCATGCCCTTCAAATATCTTATGAGATGAAATGAAATTATAGCCAACTCTGAGTCACTTCTAGGAACTCATTGTAACACTGAACTCCACTCCCCAGTGGTGAAAGGCAGGGCACAATGAAGGACTCCTGCTGGCAGATTCACCACAGAACTTGAAATCCAAACTATGATCAGACATAAACAGCAAGAGTGCTAAGCAAGAAGGACTCCTTGATTTACTTGCTTATATCACAGAGGTTACCGGAAAATAGAGATGAATATAAAAAGGTGACAACACACCAAAATAAGATAATCATAGCTGCATGTCTGATTCTTTAATTAATCCTTGGCCAGAGCATCACTCTTCACCAAACTCCTACACATAATTGTGGACAGGTTACTCACAGAGCAGTTCAATTCACAGCAAATCTTCCACTGGCTTTAACTGTACACACTTGCTTTATCAGGACACATCTCCACACGGAATTATCTTTTGATTATCAGATTTTCTTTTTCTTTGTATGCCGTATCTTATCCACATGAGATTAAAATGTATCATTACCTTTTTGTATGTTAGATGAAATTCTTTAACCTTAATAAGGTCCAACTCCAAAGGGAATCTTGCCTAAGCAAGAATGGAGTAAATCTGCTGATACTGAATACCTGATAATAAGCTATTTCCACAGAATGGTGAGAAATACCCCACACAGTGTTTGGCAGGAGTGCTTGAGAGAGTGAAGTTTGTTCCATTTCAATCAGGGTATCAAAGTGTGTTACAGCCTATGGGTTGTGCCAAAAGTTCATCTCTTTCCAATCATTTTCATAGTATTTTCTTGAAGCTAATGGATCTGAAGTCAAATCTGTGCTGTCTCTCACAGCTTTCCTTCATTTTAATCTTCTAGAACCACATGGATGGAAGGGCCCCTGTGCTCTGCCTGCCAATGGTTTGCAGAGGACTCCTCGGATGGCTCAGTGCCTCTGATGGCCTCAAGGTCAGCCCTGTAATGGGGTATTTGTGGCATAAAGGATCTGTTTCCTATCTATCAGACTGGGGGTTCACCCAAAGGGAAGCTCTCAGACTGCTGTGTCACTGCATGGACCAAGTTCTAAAAGCCATTGGAGGAGCTTGCTCGCAGTTTCTCCACATTTCTCTATTTGAGTCTTGCCTCAAATTATTTTATGGTGGAGAAATGAGATATTGAATGATGCATTGCTAGGGAAATAATAATTTAAAAAAATCTGATGGGAAAAAAATCATTATCCTTCCATACTTGTGACAGTTTAGATATAAATTTAACATTATGGTAGATGTGTATTAAATGTTTTCATACATGTAATATGCAGGAGAAGATGTCATTCTCTATCTCATTTTACTGTGCTTTACCATGCAGAGAATCCCAATTTTGATTTCTGTCTTCTGAAACTGCTCTCACATCTAATGAGCAGTCAAGTAAGCAGAAAATCTGTGGCTGTGAGAACAGGCATGACAAACAGGTGAGGCAAAGAGCCCTTACACCCAACTCTCAGGGTAATGCTGTGCCTGCACAGAAACACCAGCTCTGTCAACACACCCATACTCTCATTTTGTGTCGTTTTTCAAGCTTCTTTGTTCTTTAGAAACACCATGATGTCTGACAAGGAAACACTGGAAGAGTTGAAGGAAGCTTCCAAGAAACCATTTCTGCTTTTGAGGGGAAAGACACAACACAGAAAGGACAAAGCAGGAAGCAGAGGGAATGCACTGAGGGGCAGGAGAAGCCTGACAGAGTTTGACAAGCACCCTATAAAAAAGCTGTTTATCTGTCACAGCCTGAACCAAGTATTTTCTAGCACTAACACAGCATACAGTGTCACACAGAGGTTCAGTAGACAATGCAGGATTGCTCCACAACTCCAAATGCAAATGAGTTGATATAATGGCCATGTATGTGTGAAGGGTGGCAGTGAAGCACACAGTCACTGCATGCATACTTTCACAGGTTAACACCACAGAAATGCATAGAGCTGTCAATCTGTATTTATAGCTCACATTATCACACCATTTACTTTGTGGAATACAGATATCTCCTCTCTATATTTACCAGCTGTCTTAATTTCTCAGGTAATCAAACAACACGCACGCTGTATTTGAAGCGTTCTGCAAAACGAGCAGGGCGAGCACTGAAATATCAGCATTAGCTTTCCAAAGCCCTTGGGGTCTCTATTTTTCTCTTTTTTTTTTTTTTTTTTACTGGGGCACCTTCAAGGGCCAAATGTGGAGACAAAATAGAAATTACTGACTCCAGTTCAATTGTAACAGCTACTTCAGCTACTTAAACATCCACAGACACATGGATATGCTACAGCAGTGAGAGAGGAGGGGCACAGTGAACTGTCCTCACGACTGCAGCAGGGGTCTAAGAGGAAATAAGCAAATTTCTAAGGCCCTGCAGGTTATTTCTAAAAGCTTTCAAACACCAGGCTTCCCCCCTTGGAACACTAACAGCCCTCTCCCTGTGGAAAACAATTGTAAGTGTGACATTGTTGGTGTGCCTAAATCTCACACAAACTAAGAAGAAAGCAAAGTGTAAAATGTTCTGAGCATGGTCAGGAGCAGAGGGGAAAACAACCAAGCCACGGAATTTAGACAACATATCTGCTACTAGGTGTACAAACTAAAGAGGTCTTCCTTTATGAAACTTCTCCCTGTGACAGCTATCCAAAACACTCCGAAAAACTTAATAAACACATAGTGCCAATCTGTAGATGTCATTTAGATTTCTGCTTAATCCTTGATAGCAATGTATTTCCCAGTTTTGGTTGTTAAAATTTACAACTGACATTTCAAAAAATGTTTATTTTAAGATTTTATCAGGCCCTACCTGTTTTTCTACAAAAGGCCAAGTTCCTTCGTCAAAGAGTAATTTTGTATGCAAGAAAGATTCTTTGTAACAGAGGTAAGGCTCAGGCAAGCCAGCATATATACTACATTCTATCAGTGAAGAGAATCAGTCTTTTCTTGCAGGCCAGCTAATGATTATCAGAAAGCATTGAAAATTCATCCACTTTAACAGAAAATAAATATTTTCTGCCATTTCTGCCTACTACTATTGCCATAAAAAAGTTGTAGCTATGCCAACTCATTGGCAATGTGGCAATACTTCCTCTTGAACATATTTAACTTGAGATCTAAGAAAGAAAAAAAAGCAAATTGCTCTATTTGAATCTAGCTTGGACCTATGTTAGCTAGCAGCCACTGTAGATCAACAGATCACAAACACACACTGAAGTTATTTGTAAATACAGGGAAAATGATACCTTTAGCACAATCTGCTCCATGAAATCCTGGAAAACAGTGGCAGACACCTGATACACACTCGCCATTCCCATGGCAATGACGTGGGCAGTCTTGCACCGAGTCTGAAATTAAAGCATCACAGGCACACATTAGTTGGTTGCTTCCTATTCAGGCTACAGATAATTTGTTCAATTTTTTTCCCCTTTAATTTGTCGGCAATACTTAGAGGAACAACCCCTAACAATATTGGCGGCACAAGGTTCAGGTGGGGCAGAATGCAGAGTTTCGTGGCAGTGTGAGTAAGTGCAGAGACCTTCTGACACACTGAAGTCACATGGGAGGTTTTGGGCACCATTGGAACCCAAAGCCTCTTGAGAGTGCTCAAATCTGTTCCAAAAATAGATGGGCCCTCTTAAGACCTCTACAGCCACATTTGAACTTTTATTATGTAGCAAACATAATGCTTCACCAGGAAAATCAACACTCCCCCTTTTGCAATGAGACTTTGTTCTTGCACAACCACTCTGCCGTGGGAAACTGATTATCCCAAGGACTGTGTCTTCTTCTCCTTCTACAGGCATTTAAAGCCTCATTAATTAACCTGACAAAAATAACTGCTCAACATGACAAAGAGGAGCTCTTTTGCTCTGGCATATCTACTTGATGCTTAAAAAAATGAATTAAAAAGATGAAAGTAGCTGTGCAAGAGGATGAAGAAGAGTTGTGTAAAAACAGAGGACAAAGTTTAATATCAGCATTTGAGTGACAGACTGAAATGTTGATGACTTCAATAATATAAGAGTAGACACATTAGCCTGATAGAATTTCAGCTGTACCAAAATACTTATTTTCCACAATTCCTGTTAGCATTTGGATAATATGTAGACTACTTTGCATAATAACAACCTAAAACTAAAATTCCATTTTAAAAATTAATTCTTAAAATTATTTTAATTTGAAAGCTGTTGGATTTCAGAGGAACATATTTTCAACACTGAATTATTGGAACAGAAATCTAATTGGAATATTACTCTTCACTATTACTCCCTGTCGTGGGACCTGAGGTTCCAAATGAAATAGTTCTGTCAGCCCCAGGCACCAAACCAGACTTCTGTACAACACAGAAAATAAAATTTGGATTTGCAACTAGCAGAACTATACAGAGTAATTTTTATTTGTCAAAATAAACTGCAAAGAAGAAAAGGATTCAAATACAACTTTAAATCTAATTTCACAGTTGTAGGACACCAAATACAAAAAGTCTAAAGCAAATTTTCAAAGAGATGTCATTAGCTTGGCCTCTTGAAATGATTAATGTAAACAATGAAAAGAAAAATTGAAATGTAATGCTCAAAGATATCAATTTGTCTCATGAAGAGGCTTGTTTATAGATTTATTCATTATTTTGCTTCATGGCACACAAAAGCATTTTCCATATATTCAAAATCATGGTAAATTTAATATTGTCTGGAAGTTAACATAATTTCTGTTATTCTTCCTCCTCTTCCACACCTGAGAGATGTTCAGCTGCCTCAGAGCCTTTCATTATGGAGCATCTGATCCAAGGTGTGTGTAGAACCACCTCTGAACCGGATAAAACACTATACTTTTCTCCAGATTTCATTTCAATTACTATCATTGCACTATCAAGTAGTCTACCTGACTATTAGACCTTGGATGCTCCTGAAAGCTATAGCCTTGACCAGGCAACTCTTTTAAGGACAGCTTATAATATCCTAAGGTTTTCTAAGCACAACAGGGGCATAACAAGAGAAAAGCACAAATGGCATTGTTTTTAGAGAAGTAGATAAAGCCTTCTATGGGTAAATATGCTAATATATATATATATATCTCAACATTCATAGAAAAATATTTTTTCATCTTAATTCAGGTTAACAAAAATAATTATGTTTGTACTTAATGGCAGTATTGATTATCCACCTACACCCTTTGTGGCTTAGGTCAGCAAACTGAATGCTATACTAATGTAAAAGGAAAAAAACCCCTAAACTTCATATTATTAATCAGGCAAGACTGGAAAATACCTCTGACTATTTTTCATCAAGTCTAAAAACTCACTTGTACTTTTTGCAGTTCCTCTTTCCCTAAACTCACAGGAATTACAGATTTATACAACACAGTGCCATTCAACACTCCAGCCAGGACAGAATATCACATAGGATACCTCAGAATTTGTTACATCACTGTGAAAAGATTGTCAGCAAAGTTCATTAATTGCGCCAAAGTTCAACAAATCTAATAAAGCTTGGAGAATCTAGACTCATTTTGATTTTCAACTGAAGGTAACCCTATTCTAACAAAACTGCAGGTTGATGTTCTTCCACCATGTTGAGGACATGACTCACTATTAGGTGAGTAGCAAGCTGTTAAAAAAAATACAGCTAATTAACTGACTCAATTAATCTCCAGGGTGGCTGCAAACAATAATCTCATTTGCAGGTATCAGTTTCTTGAGCTGTCTTTCCACCAAGATTAAACAGCTCTCCTGTTGGATACTATTCCACCTGGGTGTAAAGAAGCTTCTTCAGAGAAGCAAATAAGTATCAAAATGACAGAGATAAGGGAGAGGAATATCAACTGGGGAATGCTTCAAACCACACTGAACTTATGTGAGCCTCGCTTTCCAAAACTAAACTCGAGATGTATGGGAATGCTAAAATATTAGGAGAAAAATGACTGAATTGACATCAGCACACCCCATTACTGAATCTTTGCCAGAGCAGTGTTGAGAAAAAAAATGCATCGTATAATGTAAGAACAAACAGGCCAAATACTGAGGACTGCAAGAAAATATTATACCTTTAGGTAAGGGAGAATATAAACAGAGAGGAAAAAAGCCCAGCTTTTGGATACCTACCCAAAATGACAGTACTGAAGGAGACCACTTCTTTGTCCTTGCCGTCGTTGTAAAAGGCCAGGTGCCACAAGCCCACGTCCAGGTACTGAACGAACACGGCCTCGTTCTGAACGAGGGTCTGGATGCTCCGGCGCTCCCGTGGCGACTCCACCACACTCCACTTCTCCTTCCCATCCAGACGTTCCATGAAATCATACTGCAGGGTGGAAAAAAAAAAAAAACAAGGGAAAAAAAAAAGAGAACACAAACAAACAAACAAACCTCCAAACAAACAGATCTGAATACAGAATATTTCAGCTCAAAATTTGACCCTATATTTTCTTCTCGACTTTGTCATAACATGGTATTTCTGGAAGAATGTGAAACTAGCAGTTACTAGTTGGCCATGGAACATACAGAGATTCTGTGACTTTTGTTCTTTCCTAAACAGTGACCTAGAATTATGCATCTTTCCTCTGCATAGGTGATCATAAAACATACAAATTGACAGAAGTTTTTTGAGAAATAATTTGAAATCTATTATTCGACCCATTAATTTTAGGTTCCTACACAGCTTTCAGAGCTGGAAACATTCAACCCAAGAGACCCACACCCTTTTCTAAGCAATCACCTACAATAAATTTCTTTTGCAATGGGAACTGATATCTGAGATGTAACTCCAGACATATCATTGAATGGAAGCCCCTAGAATGTGAAACAGGAATAGCACAGACAGGAAATGTGTTCATCTAATGTAACTCATCACCAGATAAAAATACACTGCACAAGTTTTACATCACAGAATAAAAGTGGCTTACCTGAGGTCGTATGTGGAGCAATCAGGGGCAAGAGTGATGCAAAAACCACAGGGAGCATGGAAAGGAATAACACAAATAAGGGAATTGGACTTATATTAAGGAAAACTGAGAATTTCTGTTTGGATGGTTTCCAAGTAAGGTAGAACATTACATTAATCTCTGGAAAAGGGATCAAACAGAGCAAGTGATTATTTAGAGGATAAGAGCGATGGCACCATTAATGGCATGAAACTAAAAAAAGAAAGAAAGAAATTTAAGATGAATGTCAGATAAGCTTCCCATCTATTAAGCTCAGTAAATAGCCTCCCAATGGAGATGCCACAATTAAACAGGACTGGAAGAAATATTGGTTAGTCTACAATAGGGAATAACTCTGCATAACAAAGCAGCTGGACTAGCCATCCTAATAGGCTTTTTTTCTGTCTTTACTGTTTGTGATTCTGGAGCTC
Source organism: Acanthornis magna (assembly GCA_036785705.1). Taxonomy (NCBI): domain Eukaryota; kingdom Metazoa; phylum Chordata; class Aves; order Passeriformes; family Acanthizidae; genus Acanthornis; species Acanthornis magna. The sequence goes on along the minus strand of JAWUZG010000332.1, from coordinate 2,110,519 downwards.
TCAAGCTCAACTGAGTAGATCTCATAGTCCCTATCTAAGGGAAGCCCTTAAGAAACAACAAAAACAATATATCTAATCTTTTGACAGCTGTATAACAAGTCCCCTATGAAAACACATCTTGTTTTAGACACATTTATCTGTGTAGGAGTAGATAGAGATAGATAGACATGTCTAAAGAAAGATGTATGTGTTCAATAAAATACAGTAATAGTTTGTGCTTGCTTGCCAGTAGCTTCATTACATTTCCCTCCGTTATCTCTAACACTTACAGGCTGTGCCTGCAACAGCTACGAGAAAACATCCACCTTCCCTTCTTTCAGTGTAAACAGAAAACTGTAATCTTGCCTCCTAAACAGAATAAACATCCACAGAGGGCTGTCTTGCACACTGTATTCCACTTATTAACTGTGAGTCCTAGCAAATTATACACTATATGTGATAAAATAATAAAGATTCTCCCTTCTAGTGGAAGAGGCAGACAAATTTAACACTCTAGTGCCATCACATCTATTTAAAACTAGGGTATAAAACCTCACCTTTCTAGCTGAAAACTTCTAAGTTGTGTAGCAGCAATACAGAGCCCTGGTATGCTCGGCCTTACAACGAAGGGAAATGTCTGGAAGAACCACTGCCTTCCTGGTAAACATGTGGAACTGACACTGCAGCCACAAAGAAAATCCACGGCAGGGAGGAATTTGAGCCCAAATCTCCTAATGCTGAGAGCCATCACCATGATCAGTGCATTATCCACTCTAGCTATTATCCTACGCTTTTAAATGAGGGACAAAGTAAGAGAAGTGGAAGAAAAAGTTTCACTTGACTTAATATCAGATTGCCATCCACTTGAGCCTTTTTCCACATATGATTTTTACAGGGAAAGGTAAATGAGATAAATTAGTACAATTAAGGTAAAGCATGCCAGAAATATAGAGAATTCTGGCATGCCAGTAACTTTCAGCATACCTGAGATACCTAACACACATACATCTATCTCTGAAATCAATGACATTTGGAAAGATTGCAAAAGCCCATTGTCTAACAGTCAGAGGTTAAGGACAGACTCATCACCTCCTTGGGAAATGTTATTACTCGGGCAACATCTTGGGAAAAAGAAATTGTGCTCTTCAGAACAATTGTTCACAAAGGGTCAACGAAGGAAGCAGCAATAAAAGCTGACATTTCTCACTGGCAACACGCTGTTCGTCTCTGCTTGTGCTGGCAGGTTCCTCTGCCTCCCCTCTGTTTGATGCTGATTCTACCTCATATAGTAGAGAAGGCTCAGCAGTTGGCCAGATCGAAGGGGAAGAGTTTTCAGCCTGAAACTGCTTGAAGTAGTTTTAGCTGCAGAATCTCTTTTCCTGATGATGGGGTGTGACCTAGTGAGAGCAGGTCCCTTGGCACAACGATTACAACTTTGGTACAGTTCAGACTGCTATTGCCCCTCTGTAATCAAACTATGGCAAATAATTTGATGCTCAGGCAAAAGCAAAATGGCTAAATCTGGATAACTCTGTGAATGCTGAATTCCCAGTGCAAAGTGATACAGAAAATAACAATACATTTTTATCCCTCTTTGGATTTCTCAGGAGTCAGGGATAAAAAAGAAGGAAGTTAATGCATCTGCTGGTGGTTCCCTGGGTGTATTAATCTTAATATGTCAATAAGGACTAGGTATATGTGCCCCAAAATCGAAAATCCCTGACTGAAGGGTCACCGAGATGACACTGTGAATTCATAAGCAGGTAAGATTTCCCCACATGGTTGGCTGAATCATCATTTTGCTGCTCATAGCCCTGTTGATTTTCTGATTTACCAGCTTTGCATGATTAATTACTTTTACATAATGTTGTGCTGAAGATATCACTCTTGCTTTAAAGCTACTTATTGGCATATATGAATAGATTAGAGGACCGATCTAGGAAAAGGAGGCAAGTAGTTTCATGATCATTAAAAAGCAACTGTGGAATTCTTAATCTAACAAACACATACAACTGCTAAGGAAGAGATCACTAAATCACATGAATTAGGGAACGGACATGTCAAACCAAACTAAATCCCTGAAGTAATTTGAAAGTTTCACTGACTTTTACCTTTTTTCCCCCCTTTTTTTATGATCCTTTATATTTCATGGTTTCATACCAAAAGTCACATAAAAATGGCTAAAACTGCACAGGAACAACATGCAGCAGAAATCCCAAATGACTACATCATCAGAGTTCAATTTTGCAGCAGGGAGTACTTACTATGATTAAAGCTCAATATAAGCAAGTGACTTGCCAGCCTACATCGCTAAACAAATTCCAAATTCACTCTCTCGGTGAGTTTGTTTATTTTTACTACCCAGCATACTGAAATCCTACTGCTTACTTTTATTTACAAACCTAAAATCTCATACTAAGTTCCTCCTGGGCAATTTGTTTTTATAATTTCTCCATTCAGTGCTTTCTACCCTCTGATGCATTTTATTCATAGGCTAATAAGAACTTTCTTTTTCCAGTAACCATGGGGAGTCAGCAAAACAGTTTCGGGACTTTCCACCTACGGTTGTGACTCCAGCACTGTCCAGGGCCATCCATCCAGCACAGAGCCACCGAGCCCAGGCACACACGGAGGAACTGAACGCTCGTGACCACTGCGAAGCAGAGAGAGCTCGCAGGGCTCAGGACTGGAAATGCAGAGAGGCAGAACAATCCTCAGGGATTTTCTTAGATCTGAAACTCTTTGCATGCCTCCACAAAATACCTAGGAGTTTTTAAAATTAGGAAATGAAAAGAAAGATCTCTTAGAGCTCTTGTCTCTATAAGGGATGCATATTCAACAGGAGAGAGGGAACATGCTTGGCGTTGTGGCAAGCATTCGCCTTTATGCCAAAGCCCTGTAGGATCTAAGCAGCCAGGGAAACATATGGCAGGGAAATGTGTTTGCAAAGTGCTCTAAAATTAGTCCTTCATAAAATCCAGTTGGTAATTATTCATTAAAATTTAGCCACGGAACATCTGACGCCCACAATGGCAGCCAAGCGCTTTGTGCCCACATTTGGATGTGTCTCAGGCCATCCAGCTCAGGTCAGTGCCCAGCGCTCAGCCCTGCGGCCATCAGGTAACTCTGAGGTGCTCAGAGCACCTAAAACGGGCTTGAGCACCTGCTAAAAACCAAGGCAACACTGATGCTTCCCTGCCCTTCAAGTTTTTTTCAAATAAAGCTATTTCCTGTTGTGAATGAAAAGAGTTTTCATTTTGACATGAAAAATTTATAAGCATAAAACACGCTGCTGGAAATGAAAACAATACAGCTCCGTGCACTGCCTTCTCCAGACATCCCAGTGAAGTTCCTATCAGGTTACCTCATTTCATGCATCATTTGGAACGTGCTACCAGCATGTAGCAACACCATAATTGCTGTAAGCTCTGCAGAGTCGCTTCATGCATTATTTGACATTTACAGTTCATTTTCTATACATTATCAATTCTATTAGTATGACTCTCTTCTGCTAAATTCCTATTGATCATTCAAGCCTGCAATGTGCATTTCGTTATTTCTGGATAGCACTATACAGGCTGGAAGGATTTTGCTCAAAAGCACTGCATTCCTGTTTGTAGTCTGCTTGCCACTCAAAACTGCATTTTTGCCTCTCCTCCAGAGCTCCACTCCCTGTGCACATGGCACACAGGCTGCATCGAGACAAGTTTACAGCTACATCAGTTTGACTGACTAAACCAGGCATTTGGAATATTTGCTAAACAGTAATACTGAGAAGGTTAAATCTCAGCAGGGCTCTCAGACAGGAACTGCATCTTGTTGTCTCAGGTTAATCATGTACCTAATTTGCTGATTATTGACTTGTTCCCACAAAGGATTTTTCTCGGCTTGACATATCAGCACTGATCAGTGATGAACTGTCAAGCTGTTCACTGCTTTAGCGCTCATGTCCCTAACCTACAGAAACAAGGATTTTAAATTTCAATTTTAAAATATCGTCTGGTGTCAACTTCAGACAATTTTCATTCATACAGAAGTATTGTGCTCCTTTCTGTCAGAACAAGGCTTCTTTTCACTAACTCAGGTCTGTAACAGCTTGCCTTTCTTATTCTAAAATAATTTCTCTTGGTAGCAGCTTGACTGAATTTTGATTGCTGGGCAAAAATGCCATGGAATCTCCTGCTGTAGCACCCTATCAACAAGCACCAGGACCCTGCCTGAATGTGGGAAAGTTTTTTCTGGTTTGTACTGCAGATTTAGACCAGATGTGTAGTGGTTTATACTGCAGATTATACCAGTGGATTTCATTAACCCCGGTTATGAAGAGGTTTAGAACTGCTTCCTCTGAAGACAGGAAAAGAGGTCCTCTGAGGAGGAATCCAGCTCAAGAGGAAACACAGATGATATTTCTCATTATTTAATTTAACAGAAAGGTCACAAAATTTATATTCTATCCATGTGAGGTGGAGTGGAAGAAAAAAAACTTTGCCTGATCATAGCCTTCTCAGATGAGAACATCATAATGAAACCTAGAACAAATACATCTGATGATACTGCAGGATAAAGTTCACCTTGAATTAAAAAAAAAAAAAAAAAAAATTCTGTACTACCAGCTACTTCCATCTGGATTTCTTGTAAAAGATAGAGACATACCTCCATCGTGTCTTAGTCAAAAAATTATAATTAGCCTGTATTTATTTCAAATTTTGATGACTGCTTTGGAGTTTTGATTGCCCTAAATAATTTTCACTTCATGATTTATATGTTTTTTTGTTTTCCTCAACTAAAATGCCATTTCATTCATGATGGAATAAGGGAAGTGAGCACCAAAATTCTGAATTAAATGAGACACGCGCAGTGTATTATGCCATTACCTGACTGGAACAGCTGAAGACATAATTTCACTCTCAAGACAACATATTGAATGAAGCATTACAGCCAAAATCAGAACACTCCTAAGAAAGGCTCCTACCCTGGAACACACTTGCTGTAGATATTTCTTTGTGTTGCCTGGATGGCTGGAAATGACTGAAAATCAGTCAACAGTGCTCTGAAATTTCCCCAATTTTTTCTAGTCTTTGTATCAAAATTCAGGATTCTGTATGCTAACATGCAGCTCATGGAAAACTGAGCACATGCCCTCCCCTCCCTGGGCTGTGCACTGCTGCTCCTGATTTCTCACCAGCCAAACACATCCATTTAGTATCTCACAGAACATTTTAAAACAGCTTACTACAGTAAGTTGATGGATTTTGCACAGCCAAAGTTGCTGCTTCACAGATTTTTAGAAGCAGAGGTAATAAACCCATGTAAACCTCCTTTACTCCCAACTCTGATCACAGCTTTTGGTCCTCAGCTCATCATTTTTGTCTCACGGATAACTGGACAGTTTTATCCCAATTTATGCCAAGATTATATCGGAGATTTAAAATTCTGTTTGAACAGCAAGTACATAATGACTTCTTTTATAAATGTATTGTTGAAGTGTGTAACAACCTAGAAACGTTAACACCAGGGTGTTCAGTCAAATACCACAAATGAAGGAATTCACAGGAATCCCTAAACTTGAATTCCATAAACTGCAACACAAACCTAACAAAGATGTTCCAGACTTTTGCATTCTGACATTCAAAGCCAATAAATACATTGATAAAATACCTGGGCATGTGATGGTGGGAGTCCTCTTCTTATATAAACACCAAAAAGAGCATCCTTCCCTAAGGATATGTTGAACTTCAGGAACTGTGGCTGGCTGATATGGATCTGAGACCTCCAAAAAACTCCGGGGGGCACCTCCTGGGTGACCCTGTGGCCAACTTCTGTTTCTCCGCTATCTATGCTGCTATTCCTACTGACCCATGGGCCTGCAAAACAAAAGCAAATATAAATCAAATGAAATAACTGCTTTTAATACAGGTAGTTTTATTCATTCAAGATGAGCATCTGTGGCAGTGACACCTCTTAAATCAAACTGTAACTTTCTTATTCTGATGCAATCTGCCTGCTGTTTCAAACAGCATGTATGAATTTGGCCCTTGTATTTGAAGTAAAAACCCTGCAACCCTTTTTTTTCTGTGGAGCATCAGCAATCTTCTCATCCCTCAAACCCTTTAATTCTGTGATTGCTCCTCACTGATCAAACAGCAACAGCAGAGAGTCAATTAAGCGCATGTGAATCTCCCTGTGCTCTTTTCAGTTGCATCTTGTACACAACCAGGGTATAAAAAACTGCCAGAAAGGTGAACTGAAGGGTAACTTCAATCTAAATGAACTGATTGCAAATTTTTATTACCACTAAAGTAGTCCAATAGACTTCAGGTCACAGCCAAGAGAGTTGACAGAAGAAATGAAATGCACACAAAAGGGTTTAGAGGACAATTTCTGTACTCTAACATGCATCTTCTCCTTGAAACAAAGTTAGCACAACTCACTGCAGTGCCTTTTAAGTTCTCTCTGCCTGAAGCAGGGTCTCTCTACAAGTCTTTTTCCCTTGTGCTGTGGTTAGTTAAAATCCACCATTTGTTGGTTTTTCAGCATGCATTATTGAAGACAAGATACAAGACCTTTCTGGTTGAATGCTCTGGCTTCCAGCCCATGAAATAGTCAACTTTTAAAACATGGTGCAAATCCCTTCTGTTCTCAGCTGAACAGGTTCTGAGGCTACACATATTTTAAACATGGACTGCAAAACATGGAGTTAGCAGCGTTTTTAAGTTACAATATGCAGCAATGTTTGATTCTGTGTTCTGTATTCCCAAACACCACAGTGAGAAATCGGTTTAAAAATTCTTACAACAGACACTATAATAACCAGAAAACCACAGAAAATCTCTGTTAACAGTCACAGAAATTTAAAGGTATCACTAAAACCACTATTAAGATACACTGGATGGTAGTGATACCTCTGATACAACCTGACAGAATTTGTAAAAAGCTCAGCATTTACTTCATGCTTTTTTTTTTCTTTTTTTTTCTTTTTTTTTTTTTTGCCAGGGTGTAATGCCATTTTCAATAAAGGCAAGTTACTTTTGAAATATATTCCAGCACTGTATGAATGTAATGGGATGGTACAGAATAACATATAATTCCAGCAGGTAAGTACATAACAGCTTTTGTGTCTTGACTATCTTTAATTGAGAGAGCTGTAAAAGCACGGTTTCAATTATAGATTCTAAATTATCTATGTTAGCAGCACTTACACTTGTACATAATGAAACAGATACTAGGTTGGCAGTGTTTTGAAATGGTAAAAGATTGCTCTGAATACCAACTGCTACACAGTTTTTGGCAACTTGTTTGTTTTTTCATTTTCTATGTTAATGGGCCTACAATAACATCACAGCACTAACAAAGAAAGAGAAAGCAGAAGAAGCTGCAACAAGAGGCAGCAAAGAAAGGAAAAATGGCTGAGAGTGTCAAGTGCCTTTGGAGCCGCCCAGAAGTACAGAGAGCAACCAGATCCAAACACGGACCATGGCAACTACAGGATTTCATTTCTAATGGATTACTGCAACAGAGGGTATCTCAACGTTCCTACCTCAATGAAGGCTGGCACCATCCCACTGGAATTTAAATTAGTCCTTACCCACATGGAAAGAAAAACCAGGGACAGAGAACATACAAAAAAATCACCTGTGGCATGTTATACTGTAGTCACTGGCAGAGCTGGGGAGTCAGCATAAGACTGAGGGCTCCTTCACCTCCTTGGAGGACATTACACTGACTTCATATCCCAAGATATGGTAATAAAGGATGAATTTTTTTTCAACATTCTTTAAAAATGTGCTGTAAATAATTTCGTTGGAAGCAGACTGTGCACCCTTTAATGAACATCAGCTGTATCTAATCTGACAAAGGCTCCTTACCACACTCTGAAGAACCTTGTTCCCCAGGACTAAGATATCCATAGTCAACCAGTCAAAGAGAAAGCTATTTCCAGGAATTTATTATTATTATTATTATTATTATTATTATTATTATTATCCAGTGCAGCAAAGGTACTGAATGGTAAGGCCACCACAGTCTCTGTTGGCAGTTACAGTTTCATTGGCTATTAAAGCAACTCCAAAACTGCCAATAACTTTTGCTGATTATCTTGCTTCCAAATCTGCTGAGTATATATTCTCTAGAATTATAACTTTGTAAATAAATTTAAATCTAATGGAGGATCAAGTTTTAGTATTTCTGTCTAAATTTAACCTCAGCTTCCTTTGGATATCCAAATTCTGTTTTGTATTTCTATCTGGGAAAGGGCATTTTTCAGGACTCAAGAATCCTCAACTACATCAATTAAGCTAAAATGATAACATTTCAGTGATCAGGAGAACCAGAGTTACATTCATATGACTTCAGCATGCAAAGGTAAAAAAATATATTGGATGTTAGACTTCCCCTCCCCCCCCCCAAAAAAAAAAGTTATTAGAAAAAGACTATTCCTTTGTATTTCTAACCAAAATTTTGAAGTAATCACATTAAAAATTGGTGAAAACTGCATATAGGACAATTGACTTTGTAGTTATCAGTCAGCCTAGAGACATGACTCAGATTCCTAATACTGAAATGATTCAGTTCAGTTTGATATTATCTTTGGAAGCATCTCCCCACAGGTGCTCTTTTATTTTGCTCTACAGCACAAAGGACCTGGTTTCTAGTTCTCCAAATCATTCCTTCTGGAACATCTTAGGAAAACCTCCCCTGGAAGGGAATTGTAACAGGGGTTGAACAGAGCAGAGGGTTTTCAGAGCAGGATGGATGATCACCCATCCAAGTGATGGAGATATATTTAACCTGCAGCCAAGGACAGGGCGGATGGGTGACTCTGTATTTCTGCAGGGCAGCATGCTCTGTACCCAGCCTGTGCCACATCTCCAAGGAACAGCTGCTGCCTCACCTCTGGCATGCTGAAAGGACCCTTTCCTTCTGCTTTTCACAATTTAATATATGACATCCTGTTTTTATGGAGCCACATCACAATGATGAAATAACCAAATTTAGAAATGCTTGAAGTTGTACTAAAATCTAGGTTTCATATTTGCAAGTTTAGCTAACAACTTAAAAAGTTTTAACTCCAGCAAGATACCAGAGCTCTAAAGATTCTGCATTACTGAATTATGCTCTCATAAATTCCTGCTGTTACTCTTGTTGGTATGAGACACAGACCAGTGAAAACATCTTGGTTCTACTCCTTGCTCTGATATTGCCAGTGCACCTGGCTTCGCCATGATCTTGATGCTCACAGATGCCTACTTGTAAACCAGAATTATTCACAATGACAGAATTATTAAAAAGTCTCCCCTTGAATATGAGGAAGGCAGAGCAGTAAATAAAAATATTACAGGAGGTGTCTCAGCACTGGCCTCTCCCTGTTCCTTCCTCCCCAGGGTATAAATACAGAGAGGAAACGCAAAGCAGATATGACCACTGAATCTCCTTTCTTAGTTAATAGGCTTAAGTTTATTTTTTTTTACCCTGAAAAGCAGACCATCATTCTAGCTTTTGCATTTGCAATTGTCTTTTTCTGTACTAACAGCTTCTCTGGCAAACCCTGTCGCTAGAGACTCAAACTTTTTTTAGAGCTCCCTGCAGACCTCACCTCCTAATGCAAAGAATGCATCTTGCCACCTGACTCACTCCCCTCCAGTTATTTTTAGAAGCTTTTCCATTTGATGGACCACTGCAGATCACATTCAAAGAGCATCAACTGCATTTCAGTGAAGTTACAGATGTGACAAACTGACAAATCTGTGAAGAAAGACTAACCCAAACTACTCATACTGCTGTGAACAAATGAATTCCAAGATCATTCTCCCTATTGTGGATGACTGTTGTAAAGTTTCATGTTTATCTCATAACCCCATAGATACTTGATTTTTTTTTTCCTGTCATTTTCTCTCTATAAACATCTACAAAAGAGTTTTAAAAGCATACTTCTTCATCTTACCCAGGGGAGCCATTTCAATCACTCAGTCAAACATATATTCATCAACTAAATAACACTTATTCATTTAAACTGCTGTTTTATTTACCCAGCTGAATTACTATTTTGGCATATATATTTGAAAAGACTGTTTTAGCATTCAAGTATATTTGCCTTTGAAGCTATCAGACGAGCAATCCATGACAACAGCAATGCAAACTCCCCCTGCTAAGTTGTCAGCAGGTCTCATCTGCGAGCTGGAGGTCAGATTCAAGGTGGCAGCGGATGGGACATGCCCAGTCAGCCTTTAATTTAACTGATGTCAAGCAGTGTCAGCTATGGAGGCAGAACTGTATTTACACTGAAACCAGATATACTTGATTATTTATAACTACAGTATCCTGCACTGTAGCTAAAATTAAAAATAAAAATGAAATCTGGCTACCAGCAGTGTCACACTACAGACATCACATTTAAACAGCAATTAACTCCAGTGCTGTGACTGTGTGCCTCTATCACGGGGATGGCTGCAAATTGCATCTTGATAGCACTCTTGAAAAATATCCAGCAGAATAACCATTGCAATGGATCATAAATGTGCTACCAAGATAATGTGGACAATCTCAAATTAAAACAAGGAATAAATATCACCAGGGTTGGTTAAATTCTCTTTACCTTCTTTTCCTGTGATTCTATATTTCTTATAAATCACTGCTACAGACATGGTTTACCTTATCTTTTTATCTCATTTATTTTACTGTTGTTCTTTTTTATAGCCAGGGATTTTCACAGATGACTTGGAATTCTGAAGAAATTTATGGTAGAGCTGTGTAAAAGAAACCATTCAATATAAAAATAGACTCCACTGACTTTTTGCCAAAAGAGACTATGTGAGAATTACTCTGGTTCTCCATGTCAGTTTAACTTTTTTCCTTAGGTAAATCTGCTACTTATATGACCAGACATGTCTTATTGTTCCAGAAAGGCAAATAAAATAAAGAAGAACATGTCTTTTCTATACAAATACCTTCAGTGGAAAAATCAGTGCTATGCACTGTTGCCACCCTGACGACTCCCTATATGAACTTTCACTTCAAATTATCTCCTATCACCTAAGTGCCCTAGGACTCGAGTGAGAACAGGTTCTTTCTTGAATGTGTACAAGAGATTGACTGCTACTGCAAAACGAATTCCCTCAGCTACAATGAACTAAAAAGCCTGGCAGTGAGAGTTTGTCTGGAGGAGCTGCTGCGGCACATCTTGAACTTCAGTTTTGCTGAAGATGCTGAGGTACCAAGGAGCTCTATTTTGGGAAGTGAGGAGGAAGGAGGCTTCTGAATGTATGAGCTTTCAGAAGTCCAGGAAAGCAGCTTCTGGTACAAAAACAAATCTCAAGTTGTCTGGTCAGCATCCCAAATTTCTGTTGGGGCAAAAGGAAGGAGAATCTTCAAAGAGAGTGTCTGCATAAGAGCCCTGCCCTGGCTCAGCTGCAGCCAAGGAACGTGGCAGGTGAAACTAAGCAGCTTGTTTTTAGTCAAACAGGACACAACAGACAGAGCTAGAAATTTAGGCACATATTCACATTCACATGAGCATGGCTTCACAAGAGTCATTGTTTTCAGAATCAAAAGCAAATTGTAACTGAAGTAAAATTAAGATCTGTTGATCCAATGCATTTCACAAAGAGGAAATACATACTGGTATGAATTTCTTAATCAGGAAAACAATCATCTCTGATGGTATACACCAAACTTCATCTCCTAAATTTGAACAGGGCAACTCATGCTATCATCATTAACACGGTCACAAACCTAAAACTCCTTTTCTGCTGAATTCATCCAAATATTTTGCTTTCCTAAGACAGCCCTTGATTCTGGTGTATTTTCAGAAGACCACATCTGCAAGCCTTCCTAGCCTCCATCTTAACAGTTCTGCTTGCTAACGTGTTAATTAAGATCTACATTACATTAGCCACAAAACTACTTAATAGGATTAATCCACCTGGAAAATGATGGCTTGTCTTGATTAAACTGAATGAAGGTAACAGAAGTGACATTTAAAATACACTGCCTGTTATCACATTTTGATCGTCTGTTTCGAAGCGTCTGAAAGGAAATAGCAGAAACCAAAAGATTCATGTTGTTTACATTGCTAATGAGGGATGAGTTTATCTTTTACAAGATGACAAAGAGTTCCCTGCAGCTGTTCCCGAGTCCCTACAACGTGTGCTGAGCAGGTTTCAGCAGGACACCGTTGGGGGTGGCACCGGTGCCTCAGGCACTCGAGTCAGGAGCTGCTCCATTTGCACTGAACCCAAACCCATCCCTCCGCAAGGGTGGCAGATCCTCCCATTGCAGCATTTTGTTACTTCTTTAGCACTCCCCGTCTGCTGCATTGCTAACAAAATACCTTAGCTATTAGAAAATAATCTGTGTGCAAACCGAAATGGGACTCGCAGCTGCAGCATCTGGCAGAGCTCTCAACATCAACATCATTTGGAGAGAGATGAAGACAACCTGTGCAGCCTCACAATGACTGCTGAGCTCAGCTTTCCACATCTATCCGAGGAAAATTTCTGCCACATCAGTAGAAATCTCTTTTTCCTCTCTCTCATCTCAAGCAAGTAAGATGGTGCCAAATTTAACAGCTAATTAAACTTTCTTCGTTTCATTATTGCCATTATATTTGCAATTCTGAATTTGGTATCTGGAAATAAATATTTTTTTGACACTTCAATACTTTAATATTTAATGACTGTAATCTTTTTGAAAAAGTCTTTTTGAAATCCACATACACTGTGGTAGACTGAGTGGAATATCTCAAAATGAGCATGAATTTGGATCAAGTTGGTTGGTCCAAAGAGAAGCAAACCCTGCATTATGTGAGCATCAAAACACAAATTCATATCAAGTTTTTCCATACAGTCAGTATATTTACTGTACCTAAAGTGATCTTTCTGGTCCATGACTGCCCACAATTATTTTTGCTGTCTTTTAAAACGGGTGTTTCTAGAATCAGAGATCAAAATCTCTTTTTGTGTTTTCCAGCTTTATAGAACATTACTACAGCAAACAATCAAGACAAAAAAATACTAAGTCAATCTTGAATTACTAGAAAATTTGTGAGCACACCAAAGACAATATGTCCTAAACAAAAAAGGTGAGACCAAAGCATTCTTTATACGGATTTGCAGCTGGGGTTAGTTTGGGTATTTCCACATAACTTGTAGGTTTTCTTAGGTGTCCTCTGAAACTATTAAAGTTGACTTTTATGCTCTATTCTGTCAATTAGAAAGGAAACAGCACGTAGTCACATTTTTTATGGAAATGTGTGTCTAGCCTACCACATAATTTTAAATGTAGAAAACTTTTGGCATAGATTAACAGAATTTAGGCACAGATAAATCCCATAAGGTCAGCTAATTCACATCTTTGTAAAGAAACAATTATTCCCAAACATGCCTCTTTTCCCCCCCCGCTACTTTTCCCCTTAATTTAGCTTTATTACACCAAAATTCTAACATTATCCTTGCACAACTGTAAGAGATAAAGGGGCTTCAATCTCAGAAAGCTTTTTTAATATCATTACAATCTACCTCATCCCTGTAGCAATTCCATGGCAGTATCAATTTTTTGGGCTTTATGCACTACGAGGGGATACTGCCTTATGATTTGTATTAAGAAAGGAATTTCTGTCTCCAAACTTAAATCCTTAGCTCAACACAACTTTCACAGCATGGTGGACTTCACTTGCAGTTTTACTGCAGCACTGAGGATTTTTCTGCCCATTGCATTCGCCTCCTCCTTTCAGACATACCCAGTATTAGTGAGATGTAGTGTGTAATTACAAAAAACCTGAAACTGTGTTATCTTAATAGTGAATTTTGTTTTCATTCAGATAGGAAAATGTAGCAATAAAGTAATTTACATTCCTCTTAAACTGCAGTCTTATTATTTTGTACCAGAATTTAGTCTCTTAATAAGGAACAGGCAGATCAAATTGAATACCTGCTTTTTTTTTCTTTTTTTTTTCTTTTTTCTCCTTTCAAATTGCTCTACTTTAAAATACCTTGCTTGCTGAGTAGGCACAGCTTGTGTTTAAGTGGCCCTTCTCAGACTAGGGGTTAAAGGTTTCTTTGGGAGACCCATGTTTTGAAAAGAATGGCTTCATCCTGAGTTGTGTCAATTATAGAAAGGTCACTCTCCACAGCCAGAGCCCTGAAATGGTTGTTGTGTTAAAAGCTGTCAGAGGCTTTCCTAAAAACTGCTGGGATAGCAATATTAGCTTGGACATAATGAAAAGAAGGTGAGGCAGAAAAACTTTTCACCCTTCTCTGCTTTAAGAATTTGTCTTTTCGATGCTCCTTGTGTTCATCCAAACCTGTCATTCATTTTATTCCACTGTGGAAGATTACTTGCCTAAATATTGCTCTTCCTCCTTCCCCCGCGTTATCAACATTTCAGCAACCTTCTACAAAATGTCAGAAGAACGAGTAAACTTTCCCAACATGCTCTGAGGAAAGCTAACTGCAGCAATTTAAGACATAACCAGCAGTTCTGTCTCCTTGTCTCCTCTACAGGAGGTTACCACTCCCAAAACAACATCTCAGCCTCTCCAAATGCGCAAAGCTAATTAGAATGGGGCTGGGATAAACTGCCAGAATCTGCACTGAAGTGCCCCAGGCAGATGAGCACATTCCAATTCAACAGTCCTGCTGCCCTATATTTGCACAGAGATGGCAACAAAAAGCTGCAGGGAGGGAATTGGGAAGGTGTTAAAACCCTGTGGTTGGCTGCTAAATGACCATAATTGCCGACCTGAGCTCTTCAGGTTCCTGCCCAAAACCACGGGGTCTCTCACCTGTGCACAACCTGGAGCAAGTTCAGCAGCAACATAAACCTTCTGCCTTGCACTTAGGGATGTGCTGCTCATCCACCTCGACCGACAGCCAGCCAGAGATGAAAGCTAAACCAATGAACGCTAGCCTAAAAATCGTCAGGTTTTTGTCACCATCAGGGTGAAGGATTTCATGACAAGGAAGAAGTAAAAACTAGATGCTCCATGGAAAAGATGGAGAAGCTGAGGTGCAGCAGCAGCACCATTTATTGAAAACAGAAGTAAATCCATGAAACGATCAAGCTCATAAAAGAACAACTCGGTTTCCTTTCCCAGGTCTATTTTAACTGATTGTTTTCCCAATACAACCAATGCAAGTATCCCCTGCCAGTGCTTGTTTCTAACACTTGCTTTTGCAATTACCAAGTTTAATGGGAGCCACCAGTCCTGAGAGCAAGACAATGCTCAGCCTCTGAACAGAAACCTTCAGCTGACACAAAGCAAATGCTCAGACTTCTCCTGTCCCAGTCACGCCATCCCAGCACACTAAGGCGTGGGAGGTGCTTTGCCTAATCGTAACATTCTGTTCTGCCTTCTCCCCATAATTTTTGAGATAACCACAGAAGGCCTTACTGTGATGTAGCAAAGAAAACCCCTGAACCTCACCAGCAAGAAGCATTCGATTTAAATGAATAAAATCCTTTTTGTGACATGTAATTTTTCTGTGGTTTTAATATAGGTTTTCTCAGTTTCAGAATGCGTTTCTGGTTCTAGGTTTTCTCTTTTTTTTTTTTTTTTTTTTTTTCTTTTCATTGCCATGTCTTTGTCATCCTCCACTGGAACACAGGTTTTTTTTAAGAGAGCAACCATTTGTTGTCTGCATTTCTCACATTAATATCACAGGACACACTGTTTACTGTGGGTCAGATTCTGCTGTCCTTGGTGTTTCATCTGAGACAGAAGAAGAACCAGGGATGTGGTCCTGGCTGCAAGCCAGTTCTTGACTTCTTTCAAGTACTCTCAGTACAATGCACTTTACTAAATCAGCTTTTCACAGAATCTCAGAAAGGGTCAGGTTGGAAAGGATCACAGTGGGTCATCTGGCCCAACCCCCCTGCTCAAGCAGGGTCATCCCAGAGCACAGGATTGTGTCCAGGTGGATCTGAATATCCCCAGGGAGGGAGACTCCACACCCTCTCTGGGCCGTATGATCCAATGCTCGGTCAGTGCACAGGGAAGAAGTTCTTCCCCATGTTCAGGTGGAGCTTCCTGGACCTCAGTTCTGCCTGTTGCCTCCTGTTCCATAGCTGGGCACCACCGAGCAGAGCCTGCGCCATGCCCTGACCCCACCTGCAGCTATTTGTACCATAATGGGGCCCCTCTCAGTCACCTCTCCAAGCTGAGCAGCCCCAGCTCCCTCACTTTGATGTATCTAAGCTACACCGGCAAGAAGCACACGAGCCCAGCCAACACAGCACATTCTGGGCACTGTACGCCAGGCACTCCAGCAGCATCCGCGGCAGCACAGCTCCATCACAGCCACGAACCACACACCACACGACTTTGTGCCATCACCCGAGCGGGCACGGGGGACAAAAGCGCCAGGAGGGGCAGAACGCGCTGCGTTTCAGGGCGGTTTTGAGGTGGTTTGCGGTGTTTCGGGGCGGTTTCGGGGCGTTTTTTGGCGTTTTTTGGCGGTTTCGGGGCGGATTTTGGCGGTTTTGGGGCAGTTTGAGTGTTTTGGGGCGGTTTTTGGCGGTTTCGGGGCAGTTTTTGGCGGTTTTGGGGCGGTTAGCGGTGTTTCGGGGCGATTTTTGGCGGTTTCGGGGCGATTTTTGGCGGTTTTGGGGGAGTTTGCGGTGTTTCGGGGCGGTTTCTGGCGGTTTCGGGGCGGTTTTTGGCGGTTTCTGGGCAGTTTTTGGCGGTTTCGGGGCGGTTTTTGGCGGTTTCGGGGCAGTTTTTGGCGGTTTTGGGGCGGTTAGCGGTGTTTCGGGGCGGCTTTTGGCGGTTTCGGGGCGGTTTTTGGCGGTTTTGGGGGAGTTTGCGGTGTTTCGGGGCGGTTTCTGGCGGTTTCGGGGCGGTTTTTGGCGGTTTCTGGGCAGTTTTTGGCGGTTTCGGGGCGGTTTTTGGCGGTTTCGGGGCGGTTTTTGGCGGTTTTGGGGGAGTTTGCGGTGTTTCGGGGCGGTTTCTGGCGGTTTCGGGGCGGTTTTTGGCGGTTTCTGGGCAGTTTTTGGCGGTTTCGGGGCGGTTTTTGGCGGTTTCGGGGCAGTTTTTGGCGGTTTTGGGGCGGTTAGCGGTGTTTCGGGGCGGTTTTTTGCGGTTTCGGGGCGGTTTCGGGCGGTTTTGGGGCGGTTAGCGGTGTTTCGGGGCGGTTTTTTGCGGTTTCGGGGCGGTTTCGGGCGGTTTTGGGGCGGTTTTTGGCGCTCCGGGCGGCCTGTCGCGGTGTCGCGGACCCACCTCTGCCGGCAGGGGGCGCGGGCGGGCCGTCGTCGCCGGGCGGGCGCAGGCCGTTGTTGAAGGTCGGAGGCTCGGCGGGCTGCAGCTGCCAGTTCAGCCCCAGGAGATGCATGGCTGCGGACACAGGGAGGAGGAGACAGCGGTCAGCTACGGACACCCGGCAGCGCCCCGGAGCCGCGGAGGGCTGGGGATGTTCTGAAAGAAACGGCGGCAGCGACAGCAAAACACCCCCACCCCGCCAAATGGCGAATAGAGAAAAGCGAGCCCCGGGGACCCACAGAGTCTGTCTGGCGCTGAAATACAAAAGGCGAAATGCTCACGACTCAGGCGACCCGGGCACCGCGCACCGCTTTCCCGACCCACACAGCTCGGGAAACAAAGCACTTGCTGCGAGTACCAGCCCCGAGTTTAAATTACAGGTGGTAATTTATATGTTGATTATAAAATTTGCTTTAGCCCTATGTAAAGTAGTGACTTGGTAATGTAATTATTTTGTGTTTAGTACAACTTATTCAAATCAATACATTAGGATAATAGAATCCTAGGATAACAGAATCACGGAATGGTTTGGGCTGAAAGCAACCTGAGAGATCATCCAGTTCAAATCCCCTGCCATGGGCAGGGACACCTTCCACTATCCCAGGTTGCTCCAAGCCCCATCCAGCCTCACCTTGGACACTGCCAGGGCTGGGGGTCCCCAGTTCCTCTGGGTGACCTGTGCCAGGGCCTCACCACCCTCACAGGGAGCAATTCCTTCCTAACACCCAACCTAAACCTACTCTCTCTCAGTATCAAGCCATTACAGAGCCTCCCTCTTAATTTCGTAGATTAAGCTCCACTGACAAACCCAGGGCTTTGCCAATGCTTTCGCCTCACAATGTTTTGACCCTACAGAGTGGTGGGCAGGGAAGGTTTGCCTGCTCCCAGCCACAGGCAGGTCCGTGTGGCCGTGTCGGAGGCTGTGCAGCTGCACCTGAACAGAAGCGCAGCAGTGGGAGCGAGGCCAAGGCATGCCCCGTACAAGTGCCTGAGTTATAGGCACTGTGGCAGGGCTAATTGAATAAGTCCTGTGCATAATGCATGAGACTTGACAGGTCTGAATCATTCAGCCAGTGGATTTATGTGCATCTTCACCTTGTATAAACACAGCTACCTGCATACATCTCCATACTCTCGTCACATTATCCCCACGGCACTCTCACAGTACAGAGCAGTGCTGAGGGATAAAGCCCACCAAGCTGCTCTTTCTCCTTTCTTTACATCTTCCTGCTTCCCCAGGATGTATGTAAACCTATATACCACAGAGAACAGCATTTCCAGTTATGTCAAAAGGTGTTTGGGGGGATTCATTGCCAATTTACAGGCAGGGAAAAAATACGATTATGGGCACCCTTGGAATGGTTCTCTTCTGCAGTGTCAGATCCACACCAGATTACCAGATATTTTGCATCCAATTCCAAGTGTTTACAGTGGTCACGAACAGCCCAGCAGTGGCCACACTCTCAGTGTTGAAAGAGCAAATATGAGGGGGAGGAGAGGCAAAACAGTTCTAACAGAATCTGCCATTTCCAGTGCTTGGGCCATCACTCAGATCATCTCTGAGTGCAGGGAATCCATTTAGGTGTGACTGATTCATACATGTATTCCTAAGCCCCAAAAAACCAAAACAAAGCACCCCCACCCCAGGCATCCATCTATCCCAAGCCCTGAAAATCTCTCAGCACACAATCTATGCAGTTTAACCTCTGTATTTTTGCTGAAAGAAGCTGAGGAGCAAGACAGCTTTCCTAAGGCCATCTTTCCCTGGACATCCTATGGACTAAACAGATGTCTAATAATAGTAACTAAAACCAGGAGACATTTTATGTGAAGAGGGCAGTTGCCAGATTTCACATTCATGCTGAATTTGCAATTTTTGTTTCTATTATGTCAAAGAATCTCACAAAACCAAAGCAACCAAAAAACCCCATAAAGCCTTTGGTATGTTAAATACCAGACATGAACCTGAAAAGGATGTTTTGCAAAGAAACTACTCAAAATTTACTCCTATAGAATGTTTAAGAATCCTTGCAAGATAGGCAAAAAATTTATGTGGTATCAAATAATTTATTCAATTATGACTCTCGTTTTACCCAAACATTTTAAAGGGCTCTTTCAGTCTAATCTCAAGCAACCAATTTTTTTTTTCCCTTCAGTATGGCAAATGAAACTGAAAAATCACTCAAAAGCTTGAACCCCAGCAAGGTGCAGCTTATCCAAACTGTCCCCAGCGAGCAGAGTCAGCTGTGCTGGGGCTGTGAGAGGGCTGGGACAGCACAGGAGCAGCTCGGGGCGTGTTAGTGCTGTCAGCAACTCCTTCACCCTGCACGGGCACCAGATTCAGCTGGACCAGCCCCGGCAGCCAAGAGTGCATAAAGATTAAGTGGATTTCAAAGCCCCAAAACGGAAACAAGTCACAGAGGAGAATTAGACTTTTGTGTTTTATACTCTCAGTCTGCCTATTCAAAGTTGCCATTTTTTAGAATTTTACTGCGAGTGTAACCATAAATGTAGGTCACTTGCAGAGATGAAAGCCTGCTGCTTCAAGTGTGAACCAGTCCTTACAACAGAGAGATAAAGAAATCATAACTAATAGTCTGTCCAAGAGAATTATAGTTGCTACCTTATAATTACCAGGTAAATTCAGACAAGAAATTATAAAAGATCTTATTAACATGGTATTAAAAAAACCCTGTGATCCATCTGCTTCCAAGCACACCACGGTTTCATTAATAACTTCACTGCTCCGTGTTTTAATCATAGATGCACGTTAGGTAGGAGCAATTAGAGCTCCTTCCTAATGGGGCAGGGATTTGCATGTCTGGTCCATCCCTCATGGAGACTGAGAATCTCCTGCCCAGCTCACACATCCACGAGGTGATCCACAAACTTCCACTAAGGCAGCTGCAGTCACAAACATGAGGAGCGTTCACCTTCCAGCAAGAATAAGAGGAGAAAAGTGTGTCACAGGGCCTGAGGGGAAAGCTCCGTGTTTGCGTTGCATCGAGCAGCGCTGCCTGGCAGCCGAGCAGGGGAACGAGGAGATACCTATTCTCTGCTGCTTCACAACGCCGTGAGATGGCAAATTTATATGATTAACCTTTTGTTCTGTTAATCAAACAAAATGCCTCCAGCAAAGGAATAAGTAGAAGCCTGTTTAATTAGAAATGCGGGGATCCACTCAGAAGTTGAGTGCATGTGTCTCAGAGGAGAAATTTGGGCTAGTGAATTTGTGCCTGTTTGCTGTTTTTTCTGGTTTTCTTTTCTATTTTGAAACTACAGCCCAATCATCTACATGTCTTCGCTTTCTTCCCAAAAACAATTTGTGTGTTCACAAATGATATTTTACAGAGCACTTATAGGTATTATTTTTATGTGTTTGCTTTTTTTCCCCTCAACATTTAAGCATATTTTCAAAGTTCTTCTCTCTGATACTTGATTTTCAAACACTGAGCTTGTCAGAATTTATATGGTTCATGTAACACTAACAACTGGTAACTTAGAATAGCGTATTTATATTCTCTAAACCATGAGAATTCAGAAACAATAAATTTTGAAGTAAAACCTTTGAGGTTTTGGTAAAAAACAATAATCAACATCTCACTCCCACTCTAGCAACATACACATATCCAGAGAGTGAAAGCACCTGGAAGCTAAACCTGCATGCTCAGCAAGAACAAAAGTAGAGACCTTGCTCATCACTCCAGGTGCTAAAGCTGTCAAGGATCAGGCTAAGGCTTACATAAGATAGAGCTTGCTAGAGTGAATCACATATTATTTTGAGAAGTCCCAAAAGGTACACAAATCCACAGAAGAATGATAAAACTTACACGCAAATTTTCTTGAATGTTCTCTAAATTCAGTAGTGTCCCCACATTCCTCTTCCATTGGGCTTCTCTCATTCTGGCCATGAACCCAGTGCCCATTCCATCCAGAGTTTGGTCCAAAGGGCAATGGTTTCCAAGCTCAGAAAGCTCTCTGTCACTCTTGACCTTGTGCTTTTAAAAGGAGAGACCTCTGGTGTCTTTGTGAGCTGGAGATGTCCCTGCAGTACAATCAGTGTCTGCCAACAGGCAGAGCAGAATGAAGATTTTTCACTTAGGCCTTCACTTGGTTCTTTCTTAAAGGGAGAAATACACTGACTAATGATCCATTATTTTCCCCATTCCTACTGCATCTTCCCGGTTACGGTCTGGAAAAAACACACTGCTTGCTTGTTGGAAAATTCAGTATTCCCTAAGCAACTCAGAAAGATGGGAAGATTATAAAAGTGAACAGAATTCAGAGTGTTTCCACAGTTTAATTTCCAACTAGTCATGTTTACTAAACCCTGAATTAATGTCATCCACAATGAACCCATCAAACTATGACTTCACTTTGTCAGGATATATCTAGTGTTTGTCTGGACCAGGCCAACCTCTTTTCATATGAAAAAGAAATCGTTCCGTTATATCACAAACATCATGAACAGATATACACTAAAAGCACATTTGCAGTTCAAAAGTCATTGTTTTATAGGAGCAGAAATGTTCAAAGTTTCCTGTCCATCCACTCATGAGGTGAACAGTGATGCAGCTCTTGCTATTACAGTACTTGTAGTTTTGAGCAACATCAATGTCATTTCCAAGTCAGGTCTAATGAATCCCAGACATGATGAAACAAAAGGTTTGTTCCTAATAAATCTCAGCATAATGATAATTTCATAGTATCTATATTCAAAGACCTTCCTGTGCATCCATTTTTTATTTCATATGGTCTGAACATTGTTTTAATGCACAACAATACTTGTAGGAAGCAAAAGAAGTTTAGTGTTTTGCACTTCTGGGTGTATATAGGATGGGTACCCAAACAAGCTGAAAAGAATAAATGTATCCCCAAAAATTTAAAAGATAATTAAACATTACTGCATGCTTACTAGTTATTAAATGTTACTAAGCTGAGGCTCGTGGTCCTTTACTAGTTACTACTTCTTGATCATGCAGTAGAACTTGAGGAATACCAGAAACTGGTCTTACTGATCTCAATTATTATTCATAAAATAACAGTTACTTAAAATATTAGAAACATAGTGACTTAAAGTTTTTCTGTTCCTCTGGAGAAAGAGGTTCAAGTGAAGCGAAGTCACAAGTGAACGAGTGCATTAGGCCTATTCCCCAGTGATTACTTGCCCCCATTACAGAACGAATGCACAATCCATCACAGCTGACAACCTCTCCTCAAGAGATGCC
The DNA here is from genome assembly GCA_036785705.1 of Acanthornis magna. Taxonomy (NCBI): domain Eukaryota; kingdom Metazoa; phylum Chordata; class Aves; order Passeriformes; family Acanthizidae; genus Acanthornis; species Acanthornis magna. Next base: position 2,088,064 of record JAWUZG010000332.1, on the reverse strand, counting down.
CGAGACAGGAATAGCAGGGGGCGGAAAGTCAGCAAAGAGCAATGGGGAACTGCATGGGAAAAACTTGCACGGTGCCTACGAACACTCCACTCGAGTCTAACTCGTGCTCTCGGGGCTCTGCTGGAGCATGGCTTCTTGGGAGCTGTAACAAGGGACATAAGAAGCCTTCCCCAGCTCCTCTCACATCTGAAGAGGTTAAAAGACCATTCACAAACACACAAATTATCAGAATTTACCAAACTGAACCTCAGTTGAGATCCATGCTTTGCTAACATGTCTTACAATGAACAGGCACTGAGCACAGAGGACAGGGAGGCTTGGTCAGGTGGGCAGCCCTGCAAGTGTCCCTTTGTGTACAAGGTGTGTCCCCATTGGGGACAATTGGTAAAAGTCCTCTCCCACAAAATCTGGACTTGGCGACAAATATGCCAGACAAAGATTTCAATAGATCACAGGTGATTTACAGAGGCTGGCACCACCCTGTGCTCGATAATGTTGTTGCCAGCCTTGAGCCACGTTTGCAGCAGGAGCGGCACAAGCACTGTCAGGATGTGGCTGGGATGGGACAGGACTCGTGACAAAGGCTGAGGAAGGTGTGGCAACGAAAGCTGCTGCATCCACAGACCTGGACTCACCATTACACTAATGCCCTTTCATATTCTGCTGTTGGCAGAAAGGGAGTATTTCCAGGAGCTCTAACCTGCAGTCCACCACTTAAACATATATTAAAGTGCTTGAAATGTCATTACCAAAGAATATGAGTCTTGCTACTTAAAAGGAGCAGTCTTAAAATAAACAACGTGAGCAAGTAGCACCTTTTCTTAGAGAAACAGTGACGTCTCTCCTAAAAGTCAGAACTGTCAGAACTTTCTATTCTTCCGTGAATACCTGGTGTGACTGTGACAAGGATGCCAGAGTCCTCCTGAGGGTATCCAAGAGATGTCACAAAAATTGATCACATTCCCACGCCTTTTTCTAAAACAAAACAAAAGCCACATGGCTTGCTGGGTGGACATCTGCCACTTTTGATATATTATCTACAGGAAAGTCTAAAGTACTGTTTTAAAAAGTCCAAACCTATCATATATATATGATAGAATTCCAAATGGAAAACAGGCCATGCAGGGAAGAGGGCACAGTCTGCTGCTGATAATGCATTATTCAGGAAGAGGCCTGACCGAGAACTGCACAAGGACATAAAATAACTGAGCAAGTGGGCCAGAAATTGGCAGATGAAATTCAAACCCATAAAATAACGTATGCCGGAGAGGAGTCATTTTAACTCCACATGTAAAATAATGACTTCTGAGCTGACTAATATCAAACAGAAGGAAAATTTTGAGCTAGATGATAATTTTAAGTAAGTAAAACATTGAATCATTATTGGAAGAGTAAACAAAACAAGGGACATTGTTATGCTACCACCATCTCAGAAAATACCTAGAATGACCAGAGGTTGGAGGATGAGTAGGGAACAGTACATACACGATTTGTCCTTTTTTCCAAGATAACCATTTTGGGGTGCTGGAGACAAATGAATGGATAACTTGACTTTTATCCAACCCGACATAGCTGCTCCTACCCGTGCACAACACTCCAGAGTGCATCCACTAGTCCCAATGCTTTGTGAAGTGTTTGACACAAGCCTATGCCCTACACTGCACCACAGCATGTCCACCTATCCACCAGGCCTGACAATCCAGGGAAAGTTTGGTACCACACATCACAGGCAAACCCTGGGATTTCCATGCCATAAAGCATTTCTTAGAAGCAGCATGACTTTTAGGCAGAGAATGCAGTACATAAATGACAATTGCTGACCTGCCACAACATTTGTGAAGGTGTCTCAACCCAGTGTAGCTATTAATCAGTACAATGGCAAATACTTTCTTTAATTAATAGCACAGTAGAGTCAGTCATGATTAAGAAAGATGCTTTTTCAAAATATCTTCTTGGAGATCTCAGGGACAGAGCAGGTGAGGATTTGACTCTTACAGAGGTGATACCAGAGATCAAAGATCAGCTAAAAAAATACATAATTCTCTGGACTACCAATATTTAGGGTATTTATGAACTTGGGTTTTAATATTAATGACTAAGAATCCTACAGAGCTCATATAAAACATTTGGATGCATTCCTGACTATATTGCCTCTTCTACTTGGGACCATTCAATTGTTTGTAGGCAAGGTTAAAGCAGCATTTCAAAAATAGATCATTTGATCTAAATTTAATACTTATTTTGAGAAATATATGCAAAAGTCCTGCTTATTGACTGCGACCATTGAAGCTCAACAACAAATAGATGGCTCATTTTCAAGGTCATTCATTCTCAGCAATTCATCTTAATCATCAGTATGCTATTTGCTGTGCACTAAGTTTTCCTAATAAATTTAAATTAAAAGTTCATTTGGGAACTCCATATAAAGCATTATTAAAATCCACAACTTCAATAATTTACAGATCCAACTATTTTCAATAAAACAACAGGCCTACCTGTATTACACCTAGAGAGCACAATGAAGAACCATTTTGCTGTCTTATTTATCCTACCCATAACACTGAACAAGACCTCTCACTTCTCAGAGTCACTTTTTGTAGTTTACAATGCTGAAAATGGAAAATTCCATTGACTATAATGGCACTGCTGCATATTTTTGTATCTTGTTGCACTTTTTTTCCCACTTCTCCATCAATTGAATTGAACTCACACTGTCACCCATATACAAGCTTCCATATGTTACCTAGCCACAGGTTTATACTTTTGTTAATTGTGCCTGAGTTCTGCAATAGTTTTGAATTTAAAATAACAACAACAGCAGCAACATCTTTTAACTTTTGAAACAGAATGAGAGTGTATTTTCTGGGCTCAGAAGGAAAGCCATGAGGACTGTTTAACCAGGAGGTTTGTGGAACCATCGGTGTAAGGAATCTCAGGCTGCCACTCCTGCTGCCTCCTCAGTGCTGCAGAAAGAATCCAGCCCTGGGCTTCTCTCACCCAGAGCGTTCCTAGAAACACAGGCTCAGGGAATTCCAGCACCTGTTTCGGGACATGAACCAAGGGAAAGGAGGCAGACCCTGGACAGCTCTTGCTGTGGAGAAGGGCTGAGCTCAGTGCCCTGTCCACAGCACAAATGTCAGCCCTGCTCCTTCCGCTCACCAGGGAAACGCAGGACTCACTGTGCCTTTGGAAAACAATGGGAAGGAGAGCTGACTTCACACAATCCCAAAAGTAAGAAAGAAATCCTTAGGCATAATTTCACCCTCAGCATGTAAACTCTTTTAGACAATAAACTGTTTAGAACAAGATGTTGGCTTTAAAGCACCCAGCCCAAGAAACATTCTATACAAATACCATAAAGGATCTACGAATGAGTGTATTGATGTCAGCAGCAGCAAAACTTCTGCTAGGAATTAATTGCTTTCTTTTAAATAAATGTTATTAAAGATCAAAAAGGAGATGGAAGAAGGGTTATAAGATGCTTCATTGTCACTGCATTCACACAGAAGAAATAGGGGGACCCGAAAAAAAGTATTTATTTATTTTTTTTAAACCGATCACCCCCCCACCCCAAAGCTGACTCATTTCTTTCCCTGTGCACGTCAATAAACTGAATGGAATGGATTTTCAAAGCACAGCATGAAAGATATACCCACAAATCCCATTAGGAGTAATGTGATTTGTGTGCTTATCTGCCATGCAATGCTTTGAAAGTTCATTCCTCTATTTCCATCTTCAGTTTTTCTACTTCCAAAAATAGTCCAAAAGCTTACACATACTTGCAGCTACTTTGGGGGCAGGGAGAAGTGGAGGATGTGAAGACCTGATGCCCAGTTCCCAGGATAATGACAAGGTAGCAGAGCTCCAGCCCAGGAACACGAGTGGGACCTTGGGTGGTTGGGATAGAAAGAATCCCTGGCTTAGGCTTCCACTTTCCTCATCTCAGTCCCCTTTACTGAAATGTTTTGATTTTGTGCCACTTTGAGCAATCTTTTTGTCACGAGAAGGGTAACAGCATTGCATGCTGCCTTCAGAATCTGGAATCTCATGACAAAGACCTTAAAAGAGAAGCAGAATACAGTGCACTACTCATTTATTCTCATGACAGGCCTTAGATTGTGTGGAGCGTAGAGAAGTGGCACACGATTAATCAGTTCCTGAGACTGTGTAACGTGAACTCACTTCTCATGGCAATTTCAAGAGTCAAGGCTGCAATCTTTTTGGTCTCGCATCTGAACTAGATGGCTGTAACTAATAACAAAAGTGTATATATTTTTATTTACCTAATACAGCATCTTTCAGCCTGGAGGATCCCAGATCACATTACACAACATCCACTTTACCAGCCTTGCCAAAACACTGCCACTTTTGAAACAGGCTTAGAAGAGCAGAAAGGGATGCTCTTAACTCAATTTTGCTCTATTTTTGAGCAATTGTGAGCATTCAATGTTAATACAAAGCAAATTGAATCCAATTTTAATTTCACACCTAAAAGACACCATTATCATGAACAAAGTACCCAGCTCATCTTTATTGTGTTTCCAAGAGGGGGAAGAACCTAGATGAGACCTGAAACTGGTGTTTCAAGGAAAACAGACACAAATATACTCTTGCAAATCACTGAGGCCTGAACTTACAAGAATTAAAAGAACTGCTTTACTTTTAACACTGATCATAAACCTAAGGGATGTCATGTCAAACATTTATTCAACTGCGTTCATCTTCTGAAACTGCAACTGCCCTAATTTCTACAAACATGTCGAACAAGATTTTCATATCTCCCTGTTCCAAAGCATTCAGACCTTGACTCAACCTCTGTTAGCCACACTGATAAGGAAATAGTTTTTACCTTTATTAGTCCTTTGCATACACTAAATGAAGTGAAACTGCATTATTATGAATAGCCGAATTTCTGTCCACAGTACAAAAAAAGCATAATTCCTAATCACAAAGTATATTCTTCCCTTAATAGAAATGATATGGAATAGCTTAATTTAATCACCTGATAAAATCACAATTTAAAACACTGCATGAATGATAAAGTTTAAGGTTTTACTCTCTATGCGAAGTAATTATTGGAGTTAAAAGTTCATTACAAAGAGGAAATAAATCCAAAGATGAAAAGCAAATATGGTTTCTTCTCCCTAAGCGTCTCATTCATTTTCAACACTATAAGCTGTTTATATTTCTTTCACAATGTGCTTCAAAAGGTATATATAAACCTAGCCTAAATCATATTTTGATACTGACATGAAGGTACAGATTATATTTAGCATCTATGCAGATTGAGACTTTCTATAAGCCTTGAAAGGCTGGTATTATTAATGTATTGTGATTTAGATGGCCTACTGAGCCCGAATAGAAAGAGATGACAATCAAATATACAGATTTTATTTGCTAAGTATCTGATCTAGTCAATCAGTTACAGCCTTGTAACTCATATTCCTTTGTGTGGGTTGTTTTTTTAGTGGTAATTTTGAAAGAAATTAACAATTATCAAATTGGACTTTAGTTACATTTTTGAGATTTCTTTTTCCACTGTCCTTACATGATTCCTGTTAATAATTTCCCATAATGGGTTTAACTATAACTATTTACAATCTTATACCTGTCTTATTCTGAATTTTGTTCATGTTGCCTTCACAGGAAAAACAAGCTTTATAGCAAAATTTCATAGCTTTCAGAGACCAAAAGCTGGCCCTCCTGCATCTGTGCCTTCTCATCTTCTCATGGAGAATTCTAGAGCTGTTAAGGGAATGAAAGCTGCAGGTGAGGACAGCATTTCTGTGTGATCACACCAATATGGAGGTACACAAGAAATCAGTGAGGGGTTTCATGGTGCCAGGATTTTCATTTCTGATCACTGCTTTATTTTGAAGCGCCAGAATTGCAAGTTTTCAGACTGCAGCAATAGACATTTCACAAAGAATTCTTCTGTGTGTGTGTTCATATATGATTATGAATTGCATCACCAAAACATCTGTTGTACAATTTCATCAACCAATACAGGAACAAAAGCTCGCCTATGCACCTGAAGTCCCAAGAGACATCATGACAGCACACCAGTCTACCTAAGGCCACTTCAAGCACTGTGCACCATGAAAAATGGAAAACATTTCTATTTAATTTGGACACCAACATCCAGATTAATCTGAGAAACATCATAATATACACTTAAATATTAATATTGGTATTAATTTTCTTTATCTCTTGTGTCTCAAATTGCCTTTTAGAATATGGGGTTTTTAGACTAGCTCAATTTGGTCTTCTTGATATAACAAAACTAATCACTGCGGAGATTGCAGAAATCACTGCTACAGATGGAGCTGCTGTCCACAACAGAAAAATGATGCCAGTTTAATGTACAGAGCATCTGATACCTGATCACTTTAATGAAGCTTTCTGCCTTGCATACGAAATGATGCGGAAGCCAACTGCACTGCCTGAGGTCAGCAATGCAGAATGCTCATCATCAACCCATTTAGAGCTGGATAAAATCAAGGCCCATTGTAATCAAGGTCAAAATTGTCACTGACTTCAGTGGAGAGAGCTTCACTTCACAACTCCTCTCTTTAGTTTAAGTATCTGAGACGGCGAACATCATAATAATGCCTAGAAAACAGTGTTTTCTACAGGCAACAGCAATGTAACCCATCAGAAACTCTGCCCTCCAAAGTCAGCAATTTAAATTGCAGGGTGAATTGGACACGAGCTGTAATGCATTAGCATATGCATCACTGTGTACAACTAATTAATGAATCACAGAATAAAACACAAGCTAGATTACATACCCTCAGAAACCTTTGCCTTCCAATACATGAACTTTATAAGGCATAACTGAATTGTGTTAAATGATTAATACAATAAATTTTAATATATGGGACAACTTTACTTAGTAATACCAGTAAAATAACTAGGAATTATCATTCAATGAGAAGAGAACTCACACTACAAAAAGAAAAAAAGGTAGCTAGAGCTACACCCTGGTACTTCATTGCGAACACTCAAGTTCTACTTCTTCATGGCTTACACCCATTTGGCTGGCAATCAAGCCAGGATAATGTATCTTTTTCCTTTGATGGATGAAGCAGTAAATACTATATTTTAAAGAAACCCCAAATCCTCAACTATATCGAAAATCTATCTAGCATTTCAGCTTCACTCTTCACTACGAAATTTATTTTCCTTTTTTTTTTCCCCTTTCAAGATTTGCTTCAGCTTGAAAGCAGGTATCAAAGCAGCTCCTCAATATCTTAAAAGAAAAATGACTAGGAACTCCTCAGTGTCACTGTATCTGACAAGTTTCTGCAATGTATTTACCTTCTTCTTTCACAACACTGTGAACATTAAGAACCCAGAAAGTGCCACAGCTGAGATTTCTTTTTTCCCCATCCATCTTGATTTGAAGAAGATGCATTTGATTTTATGGCCTAACAGAGAAAATCTGCTTCTGCCTACTGGAAGTGGCTGTCCGTACTAATTAGTGAGGAATAAAATACACACAACCTCTATTTTCCTAGGATAGATACAAAAATTAAAATGAAGATATTACCAAACCTATTCATAAATCTTTAAAATCTCAGCTTATCAGACAGATTTAAAAAAACCTAAACAACTCAGAAACAACCCTAACACCTACACCATTTTTTCCAATTAAATGTAATTAAAAAAATTTAATAACTGCATTAGTGCCAAAGGCAGCTGCCTGTGTGGATGTCCCCTTGTATTCCTTGGGTCTCATCCCAGTGGTGCTTCCCCAGATGTGCATCACGTGCTGACTTATCTTAAAAATAATAATGGCATTATATGACTGGCATGTAAATGTAACTTGGGATTGTTATCAGTTCATAAAATTATTTCAGAAGTTTGTTCATATCCCATGGCTTTGCAGAGTTTACATGAACTGCACCTCTCATTTTGTTCTCGAAAACTATTTTACGATTTGCATTCAGGTCCTCAGAGGTGAATTTCCAGCCAAGATGCAGGATTACCCAATTTCCATGCCTGTGCTACACGGTAGAATTTTACACAAAGGCAGTTTTTCCTCCTGGAGCCCCCAGGCCTTTGGGACGCAGCCTCTGGAGCCCTGGGGCTGCAGAAAGCCCATGGCAAAGCTGCTGCCCCCGTGCAGGCTGAGGCAATCCTGCCCAGCGCAGCAGTGCTGGAGCTGAAGGATCAGACACCGCTCCAACAATGTCCCTGCCTGCACAGTGCCAGGGAGGTCTGGGCCGGCAGCGCGCTCCCTTCTGCTGGGCGCTTCACAGACACACCTCTGAAGTTCTTTGAACCTTTGCTGAACCGATTTCGCATTTGAAATATTGTCAGAACTCATCTTCTCCATTTTAGCAAGCTAGACACAACACACTCCCCAGCTCCTGGCAGGGAACAATGGAGGGACGGAGCGTGCAGTGGCTAAGCACTCTCATTGAAAAAACCAGGGGATGCTGCAGTAATTGTCCTGAGAGGCTAGAAAGGAAACAAGCCTCTATGCTGACAGCTTAGCTCAGCGTGAACTCTCATTTTTCACATGGAGCTAATTAAAAACTGAAATTAGTTAAATATGGAAATGACACTTGCAAGCACTTTAGCTGAATCCTGGCGAAATCCCTCTAGAGTGCTGAGACACTACCTGCTGCTTCAAAACTCCCCAACTGAATTTCACAGTTAAAAGGCTGAGCAAAGAGAAAGTTATTACAGAGATTTCCAATTCAAAATGTGTCTGTAAAATCCTAAATTAAATTTCATGGTAGCCCTTTCAGTAACGAGGGACATACTGTGCAGTCCAACGATATGGTGCTCAAATAACGTCCCTGCATGTATTCTCTGATTATCTCACCTTTAGGCACTGTGCTGGTTGTGCCAGCACTGTGATGCTCACAAGGACACCAGCGTTACAATGCTACAAAGATAAGCCATGTACTGCTACTGGAGGAGTCATTTGGAAAGCGTGGATGCACGGCACATAAAGGAATTACTTCCACTGCTGAACGGCAGAAATCTGAGAAAATCAGAAACCAGCAACCAAAATGTTTTAAGCCTGTGGTTTTAATTTGTATGATGAATACATATGCAGAGAAGAGTCTAAACCGCAATAAATTATGTGGCCTATATATCTCTATCTCCATACTTTACAGGCAATGTAATAATAAAAAGCACTTCTGCATATTTAAATGGGCATAAAGAACCAAGGGACTGGATATGCATAAAAGGTATGATGACTGACATTAGCTTTTTGACTAAAGCACCATGTGAATTCCATTTTGGTGCACGTGACTTGCCGCGTGTGCATAAAAGCAAGGGTATCTGCCCAAGGGCAAATATGATTTCTGAATGCAATTTAACGAAACCCGCCCACAGAACAGTTCATTTTGGAGCCAGACCAAGGCATTCAGGATAGCCAGTCGCTTTCAAAACAACTGGAGCTTTTTGGGTTTATTGTTTTTCCTACATTCCATCCCTTTACCCTTGAGGCAATCCCCTCCCCCTGGCCTGCTGCCACTATTGCACCAACAAATTTCTGTCTAGGAAAGCCAGCAAAAGATGCCACATAGCATGAAAGCCACTGTTACTCACTCCCAAGTCTGCTGGCAGGGGGTATTGCTGTACCCAGCCTGCCAAAACCTCGTCCCTGGCAGCTCTCTGTATAATCTGTACATCACACCCAGGCTTTGCTAGTCCAGGGCCTTGAAACATCTCAGCTAACCCAGCTGGAGGGGATATGCTGCAGCTGCACCATCAGACCCTCTTATTTTATTGAATTTTGAATATGCAGTTTCAAAGCAATTCAAATGAATTTGCCCAAGGCCTCAGATCAGTAAAATTACTGATACCACCGGCAGCAGGCTTCCTACATTTGAAGCATTTAAAAACAGGTGACAGGATAGGAGCTTTCAGTGTAAGGACTGACTCTCATGAAAAGCCTGCTAAACAAACTTGGTTATGCCCCATTTTGGCAAGGAAGGAACTGTATGGCTTTCAGCCCAATTCTCACAATAGCACTGGGAATAATGGGAAGCTCCATTTTAAATTATTTTTTAAATCATGTGTATTTTTTCAGGTTAAAATGAAGCATTTATTTGATCACTGAGTTTCATTTATTTTCAAGCATCTATATGAGTGGAGATAAAAAGCAGACTTTCATGAACATGAACTCTTAATAAGAGGGTGTATTACGAAATCCAGAAACAAACATCTAGCAGGTTGAAGCCTCTTAATGCCATCCAATTCTTCTTCCAGCAAGCAGAGGCAAAAGAATAAATTCCCCATCTAGCAGTTTTCCACAGCCATGGTCCATTTAAATATGCCTGATGGACAGGTACAAGCTTAAAAACTCCCAGGACATATCTGTGGCAGGGTGTGACACCAGGAGCCAGAGCCTCAGGCAGAGGAAGCAGAGCCTGTCAGCCAAAGCCCTTTGGAAGGAAGAACTCTAGTGGAGGTGGCTGTGGCCCCAGCCTGGCTCCCTGTCCTCACCTCACAGGGGTCAGTGAGCTGCCCAGCAGCGTCTGTCCTCTCCTTGTCCCGTGGCTGCAGAGACAATCCCGCCTGGAGCAATGACAGAGCCAAAAATCACTGCCTGTTCCCCTGCCTGTGGGGTTTAACAGCACCCTGCTTATCTGGGCAGGGAACTACCTTACTTGGGGATCAGTATTCTTACAGAGCTAAATTATTTTTATCACCTCCTTATTCTGTCACCCTACCTGAGTGCACCCACAGGAAGACACAGCCTGGTGAGGGAGCTAGAGACAGAAAAGGGAATCTGGGGAAGGGCTCTGTCAGATAGTCAGGCAGCTTGCTCTGAATAGCAATCATAAGGCAATGATTTGTGCCTTTTAAAAGATCTCTGAAGAATAAACTATAAAGAACTTGCTACGAAGAACAACATATATTCCAATCAACTTGTGATTGTACTTCAAATGTGCAGTGAACAGTCCCTCTCCCGAGCCAGCACGTGATGCACATCTGGGGAAGCACCACTGGGATAAGACCCAAGGAATACCAGGGGACATCCACACAGGCAGCTGCTTTTGGCACTGATGCTTCTGGGAAAATATTGACTCAAGAAGCAAACGGATAGTGGCTTAAAGGTGAGAAATTAAGACTGAGGATTTTCATCTTCAGGCCCTGAAAGATATGTAATCATTCTCTCATTCTTTTCCCTCCTCTTGCGCTCAGAAATATCCAATAAAGTTTAAAAACTTGAATCAAGGAGAAAACCTAAGCCTGCAGCCTCCCTTCAGGGAGAAAGAAAAGAGGAGGGAGCAAAGGGGACTGACAGGCAGAAATACATAATTTATTCTTTCCCTACCCGAGGCAGCACAGTGCTGCGAGCCAGGGAATTCTGAGCCCAAGCACATGAGCTGCAGCCATCTCTGCCCTTGCAGGGACTGTTTCAGTGCTAGAAAGATGCAGCAACCACAGGCCAGCAATGGCATCCCTGTGACATTAACCAGTCTCCATATGCAGAAAGCGATGGAGTGAAGGTGATTCTCAAAACTGTGGCAAATAATGGGCTGCTGGCCTCAGAAGATTGGTGAGCCAGGTACCCCCAGAGAGTTTACCAGCTGTTCTCTGAACCATAGGTGAGAACAAGACTCCTAAGATCATTCAGCCTCTCTCTGAGCTGCTTCCTCATCCTGATTTTCTCTGTAAACAAAGTCTAAAATCATCCCATGAGAGGCAGAGTCACTTTCTGCCTGTGCTAAATGCAGGGGCCTCACTGGGAGCTGCACAGATTTTGCCCCAGAAAGGGATTCTGGCATTCTAGACTGTCCAAGTCATTACATGAATTCTTTGAATTGCAAAACTTTAGTCAAGGTCATTTGCAAATGCAAACCTTGAGTTCAATTATGTTTTAGCAGAAGATGACACAATTACAATAAAAAACCCCTGTTTTTATAACTCAACAGCTTTTCCCCTTGGTTATCAATTTTTAAATACAGGGCAAGGATAAAAAGTGTGCTTTTGAGAAAATTCTGAACACATCAATGTTTCAGATCTGTTCTACTGCACAGAACAAGAAAATGTTTCTTTTAATAGTGTGATTTGATGTAATTTGCCTTATGATTTTTCTTAAGGTACAGCAAATGCTGAACAGAAAATGGCACATATTTCATTTCAAGAAACAGAGCCAAATTCATCCCTGCATCTTTTTCATGCCCCATTGGTTTAAGTCAATTATTTTCAATGTAGCTGTATCAGTGTGGAAGAGGAATAATGCAATCATGAATCAAGTCCATACTATTTTTCATGACAATTCCACTTGAGCAAAGCCTCAGATATAACCTAGTGAACCACAGATCACAGTAATATTTTATAAAATTTACTCAACAAAATGTATTAAATAAACTTACCTTTCTGCCTGTATCTTAGCAACTTAGCAACCCTTACAATATGACAATGCTGGAAACAAACCTCTGAAGTCTTACATACAAATGTAGACTTGACTTTTAAGAATAGGTGTGCCAGCATTGAGGGCTATAATTGCAAGAATAAATTTTGCTGAATGGTGCCATAATGCACATTTTCCTGTATCTGCACCCAGTCCTTACGGAATTTCTTTATTAATGGTAGCCTTTTCTAGGCTATTTGCTACATCTGTCATGTAAATTCAATGGCAAGGATATTAAGGTTTCACTGCAGGAGATACCAAAATAAAAGTATCCCTCAATAGCTGAAGTGTTCCATGGCCACTTGTCACATGTTTCAGGGTTCCCACTGATGGCACTGACAGTCCCCAGAGTGAGCTGCAGAAAAGATGTGCCCTGTGGCCCTGCTCCAGCCCTTCCCAGCACCAGCTCTGTCCTCCGGGACCAGCCCTGCCCAACCCAGTCCTGCACACACGGCCTGCTTTAATATGAAACCATCCCACTTTGGGGACAGAGGAAGTGTGGATGTGGCACTTGGGGACTTGCTTTAGTGGGGGCATGGCACAGCTGGGTTAGAGGTTGGACTCAATGATTTTAGAGGTCTTTTCCAACCTTAATGATCCTGGGAGTGTGTGAGCCAAGAACGGTGCTGTCCAACTGGAGTTCAACAGCTGCACCGCAGGACAGGGAAAGGAAACTTAAATCTTCGTGGAAAAGTGCAATGGGACCATAAGAAAACCACAGGAGCTGCTCTGCACCAGCCCAAGCCATGTGTTAGATGGCCATAAATCCTTACTATTGTGTGGACAACTGGTTTACACTAAAGCAACCTGAAGTTTTCCCATGAAAGAGCCAAGCAGCAGCTCAGCTCTGCCCAGGCAGGGACAGCCACTGCCAGCTGTGTGACATGGGAGAGCACAGTCACCAGGATGGTGTCCCATTGATATGAGACAGAGGTAAGAACTCTGGGGTCACCCCCTGCAGTTGTAACTCAGGACTGCTCCCTCGCTGCTCAGCCCCTGCCTGGCAAGGCACTGGCCCAGTGCAGGTTCCTCTGCACTGCCTCAAGCCCTGCCAAAGGCTCCCTATTCCCCAAGAAAAACAGGAGGCACATGGGCCCTGCCACCCCAGCAATGTAACCAAACCCCCGGTGATAAATCGGGAGTGCAGGCATTCAGTGAATGTAAATATCAATGCAGCAGATGTGTAAAACACGATTTTAGCAATGTCTCCTGTTAAATACTCTGATGTTGGCTTCATCTGAAACACTGACAAATGCTGCAGCCAGAATCAGAACAGCCCCAGCAGCACTGCCCAGGTGCACTGGCACCCTGGAGACTGAGGTGGCAGAAAGCTGTACAATGAAGCATGAACACCCTGCTCTTCTAGAAGGCTAATAGGAATTTGCCATTGCTAAGAGGTTTTCTTGACACAAGCACTGTGAAGGAGCTGTGGCAGAGGTGCAAACCCAGCGCTGGGGAGGGCAGGGAGGGCAGCATGTGGTCCTGACTCCAAACCTGGGACAGATCCCAGCACAGGACCAGGCTCAGCTCGGTCCCCTCCTCTGACAGCTCCCAGCTGTACCCATGGCCTGCTGCTTGCCTTAGTTTGCCTTAAATTTTCCTGGTGGATGGCTCTACACTGTACTTTGGTGTAGGCTGATGATTTAGTGGTTGCCCGCTGGTATTAGAGGGAGAAGCATTTTTCCCTTCAGTGCCTGCTTTGTAAATCAATCATTAAATTATGTGCTGCTTCATTCACATTTTTTTGGCCTCTATCTGCCATAAGACACCTGCTGTGGTGACAACTGACAAAATATTGGGAACCTGGGGAGAGGATGAGGAAACACAGGAAGGAGGAGGACTCCGACTATCTCTGCACTACAACCTACTGGCAGAAAGGCTCAGGCAGTGGGATTTGAACACTGTGGATTGAAGCTATTGAATTTTTCAGTAGCACAATACACTGCATAACTTTGCTGTGGCACCAGAACACGAGCACTTAAAGAGCAATCTTCAAAGCACTAAAATAAGGCATACCCAGCTGTGTTTCCATTCATATACATCAACAAGAAAACATGTAATTTTTACACTAATTCCATAGAGAAATCAAATAATAAAAGCTATCAAAAAGCTGAATAAAATTCTAGAAATACTAGCGATCAAGAAAAATAAAGCTAGTTTTATTAATCTATATCACAGAAACCCAAGTGATTTAAAGCATCTTTCCAATGTCTCTCCAGTTTAATCTGTATCAGGTTATTTGGAGGAAATCACATTCGTATTGTCAAGATCAAATATATTCACTGTTTTCTCCACAAAACAACTATTAAAATTTTTAAAAGCAATTTGGGAATGTTGACAGAGTTGTCAACATCACACTCAAACAGGTACTGCTAACACTCACATCTCATTATATTTTATCTTTCTTTAGCAAGACCTAGCAATATTTTTTTTCCAGTAGTAATGTACAAATTGCTTTCCTTGGAATCAGAGTAAAAATTCCTGCAGATTCTTAAATGAGAAAACATGTTATCATCAACAGCAACACAAACAAAACACAACTACTCCTACACCTGACAGCACTGGAAGGAGGAGTGTGTAGTATCAGCATTAGAAGATGGATGAGTAAACCAAAGGTGGGAAAAAGCAGATTATTGTTCAAGTAGAGTAATTTTGAAGGTTTTTCTGGGGGTTGGGATCTGTTCCCTCCAAAAGAAAACCAGAGGACAGAAATAACACACCATTCTCTGTCCTCGTTCTTTAAAATTCTTTTTATCAAGTTGTATGGAAAACAGAATAAAGCTTGTTTTCTTCCCTTCAGAACAGACCATTAACATAAAATATCTTATTATTTTTACATCTTCTGCCACACTGGATTGCACTTTAACTCTTTTCATTTTTTAAGGTGACCATTCTGCTCATGAAAGACACTGGACGGATGTGGCCCCCAAACTTGGTATTTGCCATTTATTCCCAGAATAGGAATCGCACTGAAAGGTTCCTCAAGTGGTCCAGCTTCACTCCTACTCTAAAGAAATATCTCCTTTAAGCCCATAAAGGATATACCTCAGCTAAAACACCAGGAAAAAGTGACTTACCACCGAGTGTGGGCCAAGGGTGCCACAGCTGATACTCTGGCAGCACCAAGAATTCACTAAAATTTGCTCCCCTCGACAGAACCAGCTCCGAGCTGTGCAGGGCTGATTTCCACTCCCCCTCAGCTCAGCTTCCAGGAGGGAAACGATGCACTAATAGCTGCACTTGCCCAAGAAGCAGAATTTCCCAGAAAACAGCCTGAAGAGCAACACTGTGCCCCACAGGGACAGAAACTTGGGGTCCTGAAATAAAACTGGACAGATAAGGTTGTGCTTGGAGGGCAAGTCCTGCATCCTGAGCGAGCAGAGGAGGATTTTAATTGATTTGGTAACAACCAAGGCTACAGCCCCCTCTCCTTGCACAGGTGTCTGGGAAAATGAAATGAGCTGGGAACAAGAGGTCAGGCAGAGCAGGACAGTGGGAAAAGCACTCTGACACACAGATCCCCAAAGTTCTGCTGACACTCATATTAAGTTTTAACAGAATATCAGAACTCAGAAAGCATATACTGATGTTCTTCAATAAAATAACTACAAAAAGTTAACCGCTCGCAAGTAAAGGTGTTGAGATGTTGGCCAGAACAAATAATTTTGCCTACCATGAGAAAAAATAGTGTGAAAATGTTGTCCAAATGTGATGTGAACATGGAGGATTCTTTGGAAAGTCAGTATAGTGCAGCTCACCTCGTCTATCACACTTCACCACCTTGTGCTGTGATTTCTTTCTGGAACCCAGTGCTCTTCCTTACATTTAGTTGTTATGTTACTTTTAAATACCAGAATACAGAGCCTGATACTACTCAAAGGACACTCAAAACCAGCAGATCTAAGATCCATTTTTTACGGTAATGTAAAATATATACATTACTGAAACGCAATTTAGCCATCTGGAATGCAGGAATAATAACATTTACTTTCCACACAGTAAAATGCTTCTAAGCTAAATTAGCATTAACTATTATTCATCTCAATTCTGCAAAACAGTGAATCACAGTCTTAACTTCAAGCATTATTTTTTAAAAAATAACTAAGTAATTTCATTGAGCAGAAAACAGAAGTTTTGTCTTTCTTTTCAATTCCTCCAACTATCATTATTTACCAGATGCTAATTTAGCCTATTTACAGAAAAATCAAGTTATTTTTTGGCTCCTCTGTGCTAGAATTAATCAGAAGCAGCATGATACCATGTGTAATTTCAATCACAGCAGCTATCGCTTTACAAATAAATAAAACTTGCAAAAATTTTTACTGCTCTTAAATCAGATGCTAGTTTTTTTTCCTTAAGGAAAATAAAATTTACAATACTGGCTTCTACACAAACTTTTGTTTCATTATGAGAGCACCAAAGAATGTGGGCTTTTGCTCAATAAAATCAAAGGATATAAATAAAACTGCATTTTCTTGGAAGAAATAGCAATAGCTGGGTCATCAAGAAGATGTCCAGACTGTTAAGAATTAAAACACCCATAAGGAAATACAGTCGGGGGCGGGGGGGGGGGAGAAGAAGGAAAAAAAATATGATTAAAAGAAATCTATAAGCCTTAAGGCAAGTGCTGTGAAGTGGTACATGGAATTCCTTTCGCAGATCTGGGACTTGCTTATTTCAGTTTAAGTTGCAAAAGCTGGTTATCAATTTCCTAGCTAGATTTAGCGAGAGGACAGCAGAATTCGCCCCATCTGTTAGTCCTTGGCTAGGACAGCAGTGCTATTTGTTTTGCTAGCATGGCATCCCAGCCCATACAACAGATTGATGGTGCCACAGAGACCCCGGCAAGTGGCGCCTGCTCCGCTGCCAAGGGCAGGCAACGGATGGGCACATCCAGCTGATCTTACATCGAGGGACGGGGAAGTGACAAATCCTCACTGCCTCCCTGCCTTCCCCCAGCCCTGGCCCTCCCTGGTGGGAGGCTGGGTCTGACCTTCACCCAGCGGAACAGAGAGCAAACTCGACTTCAGAGGTGCCCAAGAACACTTTCAGCTCAGTTTTGCCCCATCGTGGGCTCGTTTTAAACCCATTCTGTCAAGGTGAGAGTTAGAGGGACAAACTGCTTTGTCCTAAATGCCTGGTGCCCAAAGCCCTTCCCTGGTGCCCTCTGTCCCAGCAGCTTTGTGCACACCCAGCTGAGCTGCACATCTGTTGGGAGAGTCGGCACTTAGTGCTCAGTCACCTTGAGCCACACTGAAACTTATCCAAAGCTCTGCACCGAGCCCGCAGGAATGAAGGGTCTGAGGGGCATTTCTCCCCATAAAACAGTACAATTGTATTATTCATTACAAGTATTGGTGGCAATATGTATTCTATTCCTCCAAAATATTGAACGCTTCAAGATACATTAAATTTCACCAAAGAACATAAAACTATTTCCAGTTACTGTCTCAGCTATTTTTATAATCTTCTCCCCTGCTGCAGAAAAGTTTACACAAACTATGATAAATTTTCCTATTTCTGACTTTGCATTTCTAACAAACTTCAGAACACTACACATAGACTATATTCAAGAATGGGCCTATGGTAAAACTCTGAAAAAAATACATGAAATAAGCAAGCTAAAAAATAAGGGAAATATTTTCATAGTTTCTATCAGCTCACAGTAATATTTGTTTTTAACACAGCACAAAGCATTATCTGGATATAACTTAAATGCATCTAGTAGCACACAACAAAAACCAGGTAAAAGAAATCAGTAAAATCTATAGAAGAATCAGTTAAATTTGTACATATCAATACACACAAACACAAACAATAAGCAAGCTAGAGACATGTAAAATATAATTCTGTCTACTGCAAATTTGGCCTTTTCATAATCTGCAGCCCAAACTCTATTATGATCTTGCCATTTCAATCCAGACCTTTGACTTCCACAAAAAGGCTTTAGGGAAAGACTGCTTATATTTAGAAAAAGCTTTGAAAGGTAAAACTACCATAGAATAACATTATCTTTATCTTAGCAGACTAGTCAGAGAGTTCAAACTGAAATGGCATTTCATGCTAAGCAATAATGTCTCTATTCGTAAATGGCATGTGGGGCATTTATCCTACTGAAACCCAGGGATTAATGATTGCAGGATTTCCCGTTCTTGAGTTGACAAAGGGGAGATTTTCATGGAGGTGACACGCATGGGTTTCAAGGGCCTCCCCCAGCCCAGAGCTGGCACTGAGAAATGTGTGACTGCTGAAGACAGCACACACTGCACAGTGCGCATTGACAGAAACCCCACCCAACAAAGATACCCCAGCAGAGGAGGCTGGGAAGAAGCCCCAGAGTCTTACAGACACTGCAAGTGAGGAGAAAGCATCTAGGATGGTGTTTTCCTGCGGCCAAGAAAGGACACGGCTGTTTTTAAATTTCCAGCCAAAGGAAACAAAGATTCGCTGTTACCTTCCACACACTGTAAACCTTCACCTTTACCTCCCAGCGCTGTGTGCCCCAGCACTGGACCTGAGACCAGCTGAGCAGGGAGTGTTGGGAAGAACCAATGTGCTTTCAGAGACATTCTCCTGCCCTCTGAGGAGGAACTCTTTCATCAGAAGATTTTCATGAGCAACGTTGCTAAGCAAAGTTAAAGACTGAATTGCTGTCACCTCCAACCCCCCAAATCTTACCCCTGCTTTGAGGCCTGTTTTGCCCTTAGAGAAATTACAACGATCTTTTGTCTCTGAAAACAGAAAGGTCCCACAGAAAAACTCAGTGAAAAAAAAGAAAAATAGCAGATTTTGTCTAAAAGCATTCACACAGACACTTACTGGTGACCTGCTGTATTCAGTAATTTACCCACATGTCAAATCCCTAAACACTGAACTAAGGAAACTGCTTTGTACAGCTATAAAAAAATATTGACGATTCCAGAGTCACCACTATACTGACGAAAAAGCAAGGTGTGCAGTACATGCAGCCATTACCTCCTTTGCAAACTGCTCTGGGATTGTCAGAGTATGCAAGTTGTAGCACTCAGCAGAAACTCTTAATGGAGAGCATTTAAAACAAAATCTGCTGAAAGTATGTAAAGGATAGCTTACAGCTGGAGAATGGAAATATGTTAAGAGAACTGGAATTATTAAGCTTTGGGTACTGAGCTTTGGTTTGGACCTTTCTATTAGCAAAAGCGAAGATCTGTGCTCAGAATAAAGCTCCACACTCAAAAGGTAAAAAATAAGATGGATTTTATGGAGGCAACCCAAGGCCTTTTGCTGCCCCATCCCTGGGAAATGCCTGAGCCCGCACTGGCCTCAGGTCCCAGGCAGAGCACACTGTGCAGACTGGAAATCCAAGGTGGCAGCAGCAGAGTGCCAGAGGCTGCCAGGGCAGGACTGGCAGCACAATCCAACCTGCATCTCATGCTTTTCCTGGGACTTGGGCCCTGCAAAAAGAGGGCCAGAACGAGCATGGGCTGTTCTAGCAGGCTGCACTGCCTGGTGCCCCGAACCCCTGAGCTGCACTGCGCTCAGCTACTCACCTCAAAACCCCACCACTCTGCTAGAAGGAGCTACTGAAAGGTCTCCAACTTCAGACTTGAGTTGAAATGCAGGTTGGGATGCTGACAGCCTTGAAATGGTATCCAGGAATTCCAAGTTCATGGTGAATTCCAGACTAAATATCTGCTTCTCAAATCATGGGAAACACAGGGAAACTGTACTTTTTCAAATGCACACACAGCCAAAGCAGAGAAAACGCTCACTGCTAAGGTTCCTGCCGTAGATTAGGTACTCCAGGAGTGCCAAAGCAATGTTAAGCAAATTGCACTGTGTTTAAAAGCTTTTTTCTGTTCTAGCTGTTTACAGTTTTCTAATGGTAAATATGGGAGAAAAGATAAATGATTTATGAATGCTCACTTTAAAAAAGTCAAACAACATATTAAAACAATGCTTCATAGCACAGGGAAATAGAGTTAAGCAGTTCGCTTTCATGGAGATTTTTATAGACAAGAAATGCATAGATTTTTGACAGGGAAAAAAATCTAAAGATGAAGAGAACAGTGCTAAATGTTGTTAAACCTTTATTTGGCCTAAAGCAAAAGATAAAACTCATTCTGTTAGAGATCTAAAAGGAAGAATCTAAAGAGATGAAAACCATAGCTTTTTAACTTCAGTAATTTCCCTTTACAAATATTCTCAGATGAGATTGAGTGAAACCCTCCACCCAGCTGCATCCTGAAAACCAAACTATTCCCAGTCCCTCAGTTAATATGAGAGTGGGCAGTGCTGATCAAGTGACAGAAAAACAATCGAGGACTAGGATGCATCCTGCTGTTTTCCTGAACTGAATTCCCAGCTCCCAGCAAGGGACAGTAACCCCTTCCTTGCTGCAGGTCTAATGGGTGGCACTGGCCCACGGCTGCTCAGGCAATTGCCCTGACCCAGTTGTGCAAGGAAGTAATGAGCCCAGGAATTGACTACGGAGTGTCACAAGGACGGAGGAAAAAATTGGCTAAGGGAGCACATCAGCAGCTGGGGGAGCATCCTCAGGTGGTACTCAAAGAGAAGGCATATTTTAATTTGTAGCACATTTACTGCAATAGGACAGAAGTTTAAGACATGCCATGGAGGACAAGATGGCAATCCAAGCAAAGAAAGGGAAAACGACTTTTCTGTATTTCTGAGAACAAATAGCTGTCTCTACCACCACATCATTGTTTTACTATTACCAGCTAATACAACAGCAGACTGAAAGTGCAGCTGCGGTCCACAGAATATTTGGCATTTCTGGCCCAAGCATAATCCCTCAAGTAATGAAAAACCTATTTCTATTTCTGCATCCTCGCTACTCTTCATACTGAAGAGGCTGCGTCTGTCTCCCATTTATTGAAGCTTATTCTTCATCTAGACAGCCAGAGCTGGTTTGTATTAGAAATTAGGTTTTAAATCACTATTTTTCTATTATTTGTTTTAGGATTTTCAGAAAGCCTCCAGAGGTGCAGAAAAATTCTTCTGGTTGGAAAAGACCCTAATACTCTTCATGAACCAAGCTCCAAATCCCTAAACCTTTGTTTAAGAACTTTGATGCTTTTAAGGTTCACATTCTGGCCATGAAGCCAATTACATTATAAAGTTAAAATTATAGAGTTAAAATCACATAAAAATGTTGTTTAAAAAAGTTAAAACTCCCCCTGCAAGAGTAAGACTAATCAGGTCCCTCAGCTTTTCTTAATGAGCAGACTCCATTATGGGCTCTTTCTCATGTGGTTGGAGTTTTGCATTTCAGCAATTAATGGAGTCTCAAGATGTAAAAGGGGGATATATATGAAGAAAGAAACAACAGGTGAAAAAGATTTTTGGCTCAATAAATCATACAAGCCTAAATTACATCTCTTTTCCCTTGCTGCTCCCTGCTACCTCGTGGCCAGTTTTAGCAGGATTCTCTATTTTCAGGTCCCACCCCTGCACCACATTCTTACCAACACGCACAGTTCACTCCTTGGAGAAGACCTCGGATGCTAAAGGCACAGCAACTCATCCCTGAGAGGTACACGGGGCCCTGGTGTTGAGTTTCCCATCTTTGGTAATTGTCAGTGTGCCTGCTGTGAAACTGGTTCACTTCTCTCTCAGTTTAAGGTTCTTTTGCATTTTCCACAGACCAGCAAAGATGTCACAAGTTCATATCTACTCTTACATTACCTTGGGATACTTGCTATGTACTCCTGACATTTTTCTAGCATTAATTAATTTTCTCAGCATATCAAGCACTGTTTATCTCTCTTTTAAGGATTTTAATAACTGAACACAGAAATCCTCCAGTGACAGTACAGACTGACAGAAGGAGTATCTCCTTCCATCTGTAAAGGAAAAATATTACCCTCCCAACTCCAGTTCCGACTGTCAGGAGCAAAACCCAAGTTTGCTGACAAACGACCTGCCTTGGATCTAACTAGCTCCCCTGGAACTACAGAGGGGCTTCATGGTTTCCATATTTAGGAAGCGAAGCTGTACCAAAAAGATCCTAATTGAAAAATGACGTCTCTTGATAATAGCAGGATGGATTTGGACTCGCTGTGGGTACAATTGCACTTGAGTCAGTTTATGTGAGGTTGGGATCCTGAGCACAGCAGTGGATCCCTGCCCTTCTGGATGGAGCCTTTGGACTGCTCCTGCATCCTCAGGTCATTCCTCACCCTCTGCTCCCTGCCTTAGATATCTGCAGCCACAGCACCTCACGGAATGTAGGGAGTCTCTTGCAGGAGAAATAAGTGAATCGAAAGAAGGAGTTGCAAATATACAGAAAACACAAAAGAGAACGGCAAGAATAGTGCATGACACCAAAATTGAAATGAAACAACTGTTAACATGGGAGGGATGAGCAGCACAGACGCAATAGACAGTGTGACCTTTCCAAGAGCCGTGTCTAATGTGGCTGATTCCTGCAAGGCAAGGAAGGTGCTGCAGACACAGAGACACCTTGGCAGCCAGGAACTGGGGAGCCTGCTCTGCCACACTGGCAGCAGCATGGGAAAACAGCTTCTGCTCTGTGGCTTTTCTCAGAAAGTATTTAGGAAGAAAAATGTTGGAGGAAATCAGCTGATCAACCAACCAGCAAATTAAAATAAAGCTTAACATTCAATTAACTGCAGCACTGTTATGCATTATGTATAATACCTTTTAAAAATTAAATATGACACAGAGGGATAAATCTGGACATCCCATAGAAGAAAACAAACTAAACCTAGAGCATATTTACAGTTTTAGGTAAGGTTCTTTAAGATCAATGCAAGAGAATGAAATTCCTTTTCCATTCAGGAGCTGTATTAATACAAATGCTTGCCTTTTCTGGTAATTATTTAGTAATAGCCAAGATAAAGACATTAAGAGTGTTTCATAATCACACAGTGGGGTTCAATAGTGATTCTCTCATTATCAAATCTGCTCAACATACAAGTCAAAACATGATTTTTCTAACCAACTACATTCTTCATTTTGGCATTGTAATTCAAGCTTCTGATGTCAGAAACGATTATGAGAAATTAAGAGAGAGTTTGCTGACTATAAAGTATAAGTGCATCAGTCCAAAAAGAAGCCTCTCCTTCCTACAGACATTGCTCTAATAAATGAAATATTTGGCTCAGCTCTACTTCCAGGATAACTGCTTCCAGTTTGGGGCCTTGCAATATAACAAGGACATCAATGCACCAGAGCAAGTGCAGGGGATGTCACCAGGATGGTTTGGGGCTGGGGCACCTGCCATGGGAGGAGGGGGAAAAATGGCTGGGGGGCTTCAAAGCAGCCTGCGGGAACCCACAGGTCATGAAGAAGATAAAACCACGTGACATCTCTGTCCTTGGAGGTCTGCGAGAGCTGAGTGGACATGAGAGATGACCCAGTTTGAGCAGAAGAGACATCCAGAGGTCCCTTCCAACACAAATTATCCCATAACCTTGCAAACCCAAATCTGGAGTGCAAAATTTGTCCCGGGGGTCAGACAGGTTGTCACGGAAGATGTAATTTTTCCTGTTTATAGCTACAAGGCTATCATGTAAAGAATTAGTAACAAGGCACAACATCACCCGAACATGGTGTATTAGGTGCTCAAACTCACTGACCTTGGCGAGTCAATGACTTTATTGCTGGACTTACAGAATAAATACGATGGCTGTGATCTGAGTAGTGACAGGAGAAGGCAGGGCAAAGTGGGATGTGGCAAGACTACATAAAATTAAACCCTGAATAAGCAAAAGCTGAAATGAACCTGAAAACTGTTTCTTAAACAGCTTTTAAATCACTGAGATGAATTCATCCCATTATATTATATGGTGAGCAAAGTTTTCTGTCAGTTCACAGTGATATATCATTTCTCTTCCCAATGTTCAACTTCTTTTGCTCCATAAGTTCTCTGTGCTGTTACCCTGTCTTATTATTTTCACAAATTGAATTTAATTTCAATTTTTTATTTTGTCTTCCTTCAAGTTCCTTGAATATTTATTATTCTTTTGTCTCTTTAGTACATTTAAGTATTTTTTGTGTTTTCTCTTTTTTCATGGTATTCATGATGCTGTTTTAAGAGCTACACTAGCAACACTTACAAAACTCATGTCAAATCTTTCAATCCTCTATGAACCCATGGAGCAATAGTTATATTCCTAAAGGCAAACATGTACTGCTATACTTAAATAAATAAAATCCATAAGCACACTTAGAGCAAAACAATACGAGTCAACAAAGAAACACAGCAACAAATAATCAATATAAATGAATCCAGAAATGATCAAC
The DNA here is from genome assembly GCA_036785705.1 of Acanthornis magna. Lineage (NCBI taxonomy): Eukaryota > Metazoa > Chordata > Aves > Passeriformes > Acanthizidae > Acanthornis > Acanthornis magna. The sequence continues at coordinate 2,063,403 of JAWUZG010000332.1, read as the reverse complement.
TGGTGATCTCAATCTAAATAACTGCTAAGACAGCAATGTTTCCCTAGGAAGAAATGAGACATTTTACACTGATATTGAACATTGACTTTTCAGAGAGAATGACCACAGGTTTATTTGATAGGTATCTCTGACTTGGCATTATATTAGCAAAATTTAATCTTCAATATCCCTTATGCTTACCTTTCCCCTGAAAAATGGCCTCATCTCTGTTTGTTGGGCTGGGTTATAAAGCATGTCTCACTGAAATATCTCAACACTTCTTCATCATTTTTCCCCCTGACTTCCTGCAAGACTCATTTTGCATTTACTTATCTGTGTTATCTCTTTGCCCTGACAAGATTTCATACCTGTGATTCAGGGATTAAATCCTAGACTACTAAAAAATTCATAATATTAGGTATTTGCACTGATGAAAGTGCGAATAGGCTCTGTCACAGAGCCATCATGAAATCCAACATATTTTCTAGTTTGTGCATGGTAGGATGGCAAGGGCAAGTGAAGCACAACCTGTACTTCCCAACTGAGAGAAAAAAGAGAAAGCACCTCTGAGGAAGCCATTGCAGCTGTGACTAGGAAAAAACCAAAGCTTCTACTATATAAATAATGACTGTACTATTAAACTATTAATTGCAAACACCATCTCTCTGTAATGTCTGGGTTATCCACTGCTGTCCTGTCACATCACACTGCTCATTTCTGTGGCACCAGCCTTGGCCACAGCAGAAGTTGTGAGCAGTGCAGCCACAGACAGGACAGTACAGCGAGCACCAGCCAGGCAGCTGTGTTTCTCTACTCAAGTTCACAGCAATGCATTTAACAGCTCCTGGGGAGCACTACCAGCACCTGTGAAAAATGTTTCCTCAGACCCATTCCAGACTGTCCTGTGCAATTTGCTTTAACAACCCAAAACGTGCCCTGAAAACACAACCCCATTAAAAAATGAAAGAAAACACTCAATGATCCTCCCTGTCTCCTGTCTCTTGCTAAGGCCTCACAGGACGGGCAGCCTGAGGACGGTGGCTGAGCAAGAAAGGTTTTCAATTGCAAGAGCTAAGCTAAGCACGTGACAGCATTTTGAGAATTATGGGAACATTAGTCTCACTCTAGTTTCAAGTGCTGAGCTTTATGGTATGAAAACGTACAGCACACAGAGAGCTGAAGAGGCTGTGAGACTGCCCCTCCACCCTGCAATCCTGCTCCCGCGCTCCCCGAGATCCCTGCTAGGCAAAACATTACCTTGGCTTTTCTCAGAACAAATCTGCAGATCAAGCTTTTACTTTTCACTCAGGAAAAGCCCAGAGATGCTCTACCCAAGTAATTTCACATCCAAGTCCTCCTGTTTTTTGTGGCATTAAGCACAAAGTGCAGCTGGAGCATTTGTCTCTAGGAAAAGTGTCTCGTTCACCTAATGAATCTCTCACACATTTGGGCTGTGGAATAGGGAAGGGACACTGAGTTTCCTGGACACAGGCACCAAAATTCCCAACACTAGCACATAGTTTTCTTATGGAATTAAGCCAAATGCTGTTCCCTAAAAGCTGAAAACTTCTCAGAGGTAGCATCAGACAAGCTTATTGAGCTCCTACCACACTTTTCTCCCTCAGATTGACTGATAGCAGTCAATAAGAATCACTGAACGTGTGACATTTCAAATATGACAGGCATATTCTAAAATTTAATTATTGCCCCTAACTGACACCTATTTTCAATGCAAATTTAAGAACAGAACCTTCTGTCATCAGCTAATCTTGCAAGATGCAGCGTTCCCTCGGTTTACATTGATTTCAAGTGAATCTGATCGCAGTGATTGGCAGCCAGATGCCCTCTGCCTCTCAGAGGTTCCAGCTTTGCATGATTTTCCCTTTTTCAGTCTTGCTTTCCAAAATGTCTAGCATATTTGATTTCATTGAAGTCTGAGCAAGACAAAGGCCGTGGTTTTCTGACTCCACAAGTAAAGAACAAATGCAACGTAAGAAATCCAACTAAATGTAAGTTCCTGTTTGTCAAATACAACTCCTAGAGAGAAAAAGGAATCGTTGGTACATCAGACAGGCACTTCAGCAAACTATTTTCATGAATCCTCATCTGTGGAATCACAGTTGAAAAGACAACTGGATTGAGGACTGGAAGAACTAACAAACATGACTGAACAACAAATTTCAAGCGCTTCCATTAGCAAATAAATGACTCATTTGTGGGAAGAAAATAACTCAAGTTGATCTCAACACACAAAGGATAAAATTTTATGCAAACTGTACTATGTACAGATATTTGATGCAGAGTAAAGATAAGACTTCTACTTCCAAATAAGAAACCCTATAGGTTTTTTTGTCTGACTGTCACACAAACAAATGAATACCGCTGTGGTTACAAGAGGAATAGCTACATAAATTAACCACTTATTTGCTCATATATCTTATGTTCTGCGAATAGTTATTTTTCAGGTTCTAATTTCAAATATATATAGGGAATAAAAAAAAAGACATTTTCATTTGCTTAATTAACTGCCAGACCCTTTGGCAATTCAGTCCTTTCTGTGGTACTGAAGTGAATATATTATTTCAAGTTTATGCAGAAACCTGAAATTTATCTTAAACCTCATGTGTCTTTAAGGTCAAATAGCACGGAGGAATAAATGACTAATAATTCTTTCATGTGCAACACAGGCACTAAAGGTGTAGTGCAAACATGCTGCTCTCATAATCTCTGCCATTTTCCTTTAATTTTTCCTGTATCTTCTTGCATATGATAGTACATAAAATAGCATCAATATCTAAAAGTTTCAGTATGAGTATCAAGATATTATTTTCAAGTGAAACATCTTTAAACCCATGGCAGCTTTCAATTTCCACAGGAAATAACAGTTCAGGTTTTTTTTCCCCCACAGGAAAGTCTAAATATTTAAATTACCATATTTTTAATGTACTGACATGTTGATGGTCAGATGTTCTTTGATGCTCAAAGATAGATTGGCAGAAATCAGAGCAGCACAGGGGCTTACAAAAATGTGGTATTTATGTTTGGCAGCAATTACTTTGTGAAAAATACAAGGTGACTCTTTTTACGCTCCTTCTTTCTTCTTTTTTATATTTTTCTCCTCCAAGTTTGGCATGAATCAAAAGAGCTAAAAACTAATTTAACATGACAAATGCTTTCATCACTCCCTTAACCTCTGAAGTGAACACTCTGACAAAGACAATATGTGTGGTATATGCTCTCCTTTTGACACTTTATAAATTACTTTCTTGTAACTGGGTTTTACCACCAGCCCAATATCTTCAGGATGTCCTAATTTGAATGGCTGGTTCTACATTCTTCATATGTCACCCCTGGATAATAGGAATAACTCCTGGGCTTTGTGAAATGACCTAAGTCTCAGAGAGGACTCTGGGACAATTTTATTTCCATCCTGCAGGCTGGAATTCACCAAAAGGTTGTGCAATACAAACAACTAATAATTTGCATTTCGTTCACATTTGGCTGTTGAAGCAACAGGGAGAAGTGTCAAACCTGCCTTTAAATGTGCAGACAGCCTTGTGTATACCAAGAATGGAAAAGGAACTGAGGTGACTTTTTTCTATTCTCTGCTATTAAAAATAGTGCAACAATCAGCCATAGAAACATCTGAAAGTGCTCTTTCACACTCAATATCTGCACTTTTCCCCCATTTATTCCTTTAACAAGAAGACTGAAAATCGCCTGATTTATTTTCAGCCTGGTGAATTTGATCTGTGTTTAAGTTTCTGCAGAAACTCTGCCAGTGTAAAGGAATTCAGACACAGAGCAGTGGTCTAAGGTGGCAAAGTGTCTGCACACAGAGCCAAGCACATTCTGCACAAACAGAATTCTGCCCCCACACTGGACAGGGCAATGCAGACCTGCACACATCAGTCAGGGCAGTGTGCAGAGAGAGATTTAGGAAATTTCAGATAACAGTGCTACAAACTGGCTTATCAAGGAAGAGTCTATCTAAATAGCCAGACTTTGATTACATATTATGATATAAACTATCAATCTATATGTATCTAAAAAAAGAAAATAAAACCCAAAGTTACCTTCTAAAAAGGCATTTTGCCATTATTTTGACAAATGTTTAACTTGAAATCTCAGTAGTATCTTTATTTAACATCAACTGTGTAGTGTGGCAAAAAGTTCCAAAGGTTATTTATGCACTATGAATTTATTTTTAAAGCTTTAAACATACTGCCTTTTCATTTAATTCATTGTCTTTTTAGTTGTGTGTTGGAGGAAAGGCAGTAGGAATGCCTGATAGTTTCTTAAATATTTATTCTTTTCTATCAGTTAGGAGATTTTTTTTTTTGCTTCTCTAAATCACCTTCATTATAAATTTTTTCTTGCCACCCATAATCTTTTCCAGTCTGAAAGTCCATGTTTAAACCTGTAGCCGTCATGTTTAGAATGATTCATCTGTATCAGCTCTCCCATCTCTTTTATGATAGGACAATTCATTTAGAAACCCTGAAGAATCTGAGAACTTCAAAGCACTCTTTCAATATAATTCACCTCATATTTGCCATCACTGCCTTTTGCATTTGGTCCTGCAAGAGTCTTGATCAGCACTGACACAATCACATCCATACAGCCCAGAAACACTGACAAGCCTAAGGAGCAGAACCCATTTCCTGCAAATTTTGATGACTTTTCCCATAACTCCTACTTTTAGCTAATATAACCCCAGTGACGTAACCTCTGCTATAGCAGAGAGCAAGAAATTTTCACTGTGGACATGTGAGGCAGAAATACAACACCAGCACCTTCCAAGCCTTTCCTTTTTTCAAATAAAGAGATGATTTAGCACCTTAAGTCATACTGTTGGAGGACAGCAAGGATTAGTTTATAGCTGATGGTCTTACATCTACTCTTTGTCATGTGCAATGAATGGTATGATTTTTTGCTGAGAGTGAAGGAATTAATTTAATAAATGGCCTACCTAAAGCACTTTGCTTTTACCTTTTTGTTGTTCTCATGCATCTAACGCTACACCACTGCTTTTTTGTTTTTTCTTTTCTCTCTCTTCCATCACTCTAAATTATGATCACGGTGGATCTATCAAATTTATTCATAGGATTAATTTCAGCTATTTTCTGGTTTTGACATACACTTATTCTTTCCTGTGTATGGCATGAAGCTTGTCAGGTAACTTCTCATTATTTAAACCTTGAGCCAACACTCTCTCCCTAAACCCTGCTTTGTTGTGTTCACTTCCAACTCTATTGTGCTCATCATTCTTTCAACAGGAAAGAAGACCTCAAAAACTTCTGTCAGAACAGATCAGTTATGTCGTTACTTGAAATGATAGATCATTCATCAATTATTAAGAGTCAATACACTGCCTTACATTCACTCTTGTCTTATACATGAAAGCCTAAAAAGCAATAACCACATTGCAAAGCTTTGCTTTAGATTACAGTAACCTAAATACCAAGGAAAAACACATTTCATAATCCATCACTTCAAAGTTATACACATGATTAAAATGTTCAACTTGCAGTATATCATTTCCCATGTGCATAATCACTCTAACAGGGAGCTGCTGTATGATAACTGTCAAGTTCAATGAATCATGTGCTTCCCAATCTTTTCATTTATACACCAAACTAAGCTTGTTATTCTTCTGAGGCTTTCTACAGGGGAAATACAGAAAGATGGTTAGCTCTGTAGTACTCAGGGATTTAGGTCTGGACTAAACAGACAGCAGGAATAGGCAGCCAGCTCTCTCTTACTCCTGTATATATTAATCACACATGGAAGCTCATTAGTATGAAAAATGGGGTTTTCTTAGAAAACGGTGTCTATCCTGAAGAGTCAGGTTATAGGACATCAAAAACCAAAAGAATGCAAAAAAAGAAAATTCAGCACATCTTTATAGATCTTTGGAGTCCTATATGTGAGAATAGTTTCAGAGATGAAATAAATCCCACAAAGAATAGGTCTGGAGAGTATTAGCAGAAAATATCAAGCTACCATAATTTTGCTATTTACTCAGAGAAGCTAAAGAGTGTGCAGCATGTCACTGTCATCAGCATATTGCTAAAGGCACTGTAAAAAGCACAAAATACACTGGTAGTTTGTGCAGACACTTCGAAAAACCTCTACCACAACAGTGAATGAAGGGGGGTACCGAGGGAGGAAATCAGAAATCAATTAAATAAAGACAAAATCTCAGAAGCACGATAAAGACATCTTTAAAGAACACAGAAGGGATTAGGACACAGTGTGGTCACTTTTAATATATGAACCATGAGAAATAAACACAACATTCAGAGTTTCCATATTTTTCCTTACAAAATGCTAAGGATGAGTGGAATACGAAAAATAACTGCATGCAATATGGAACCATCTAATGATTCAAATTTAACACCATTCGGATTTAGGCACACAGACCAATACTGACAGAGATCTAGTAATCAAAATTATAGTTTTTTTTTTAATCTAAAGGCAGCATGTGATGGTAATATTTGAATTCAAATGCCACTAACTTCTGTTGCTTATGTGAATTCACCACCTACCACAATTTTTTCTAAGCACTTTTTAAACATATGGCTCCACATAAAAAAGTCATTAAATCACTCTGTTTGGACCATCTATGAGAGGAGCATATCTCACACCTAAAGTTAACACTGCACGTTAAGAATCCTGAATCAATTTGTTGCTTCCACTGCTCTTAGAACAGTGAATGTGACTTGAACATTTTATTTCTCCACTTTAATCAGTATAAGGAATAATAATATTCTTTAGTCACTAAGAACATAAATTTACAGAACACACTGAACATCCTTTCATGTCCTGAACTTCCATTTTCAGACACAGCCATGGGATTTGACAGAGAAAACACAGCCTTACCTATGAAATACGCTAGCAAGATGGCAAGCAGGACTGCAGCAGCAATTGCAGATAAAGCAGCACATTTCCAGCTACAGTACTTGGAGGGTTTTTTCAGCTTGAATGCATTCCTGGAGAATGTATTTCTAGGTAACAGTCTGGGAGGTGGAGTATAAACCGTTCCTGAGGTCAACGGGTAACCAGGGGAAGAACTACTGAACAGCGGAGTAGTTCCAGAAGATGTCTTAAACAAGAAATGCCTGAAAAACATAAAATGGAACATAGTTGAAAATGGCAAGTCCTGTAGTTAAGAAAGAACATCTCCTACTCCTATACCATTCCAGCTGCCATCGCCTGTTAAATTCAACCAAAAGGAAAACGGGTTTTGTATGAAGAAACAGGGAGATAAAAATTCTCAGTCTTTTTGCTACCAGATCTTAACAGCTGGAACTAAAATACAGTGTCAGGGTATCTTTTTTAATCTTTTCTGTAATTAAATGCAACTTGACCACATACTAGCTAAAGCACCAGCATGACCCATGAAGTGTCTGAGAGTTCCCTGTGGAATCCACCACACAACAAATATTCCAAGAAAACCACACCCTGAGCCTCATTTACGCTCTTGGCAAAAGCTCCCAGCAAAACCACTGAGAACACACTGAGCAAAACCCATGGTCCTGTAAGAAAAGATCTTGCCAGAATTAGAATTAACCACGATTTTGTGTTTTACCAGTGCACAGGTGTGGTTTGAACAGCTAAGACAATTACCAAGAGCACATGACTCAGCAGAGGAAAAGAGGACTTCAACTGCCTGTTCATTTGTTAGGAAGACAATAAGGGACAGAATGCACTCTCTAACCAATCTCAGAAAATGCTGTCAACATATTCCAGACAGAGGAAATGGAGAAAGCAAACTGTAAGACTGGTTTCTTTTGATTAACTTCTCACAGTCAGGAAGAACTGGCTACAAGCATGTTCCCAGTAAACAATAAAAAGAGAGGCACAGAATAAAGGCTGTGGTCTTACAGAAAGTCACTTGATTTAACACAGAGAGCTCTGAAGACTTGTTCCATACCCTCTCCCTTCACAGCTCTGAAAAACAGTGCTTCTTGGAATCAAGCAGAATGAAGACACTCAGTAATCTCCAAAATCAAAATCACAGCCTAAAATAACCCAGGTCTTTCTTCCAATGTAAAATATGTTTAACATTTTTATTCAGATACAATCCAGTATGTCACTCTCAGACCACCTGTTAGAGCTTTAAAATCCATGTCACTCACTGAACTGACAACAACAATTTGGAAGTTTGAGGCTGAAATGTGTTTCCCAAGTATGTTTTCCAACCTACCATCATGAATGTGCCTACTGTCAAGCACGGATTAGTATATACCTATTCTACAGAATACCAGAAGTGATTTTAAAGGCCTTTTAAAAAACTTTAGTTTTGCAATAAAACCCAGAGCATAAGAGAGTGCACAGAACTTGTGTACAGGTAAAAGACAGTAAAAGGAAGGTTGGCTGGGCTCTCCAGATTTCTGATTAAACATTTCCATTTGAAGACACCTCTGAAAATATGTTGGGTTTTTTTAAATGAATCATTTCATAAACTGTATTAATGAACATGAAAAATCACTTTGACACTGCCTTTGTTATTGTTGGTTTTTGAACTCCAAGTGACCTTGTACATCCCTTTCAGCAGTGACCAAAATCTAGTTTGCTGCAGAAAACAGACAAAGACAGAGGCAGTATCCACTGTCTTAACTTTTTCTTTGTGCTTTGGAAACTTCAGATACACAATCAAAGTCAACCAGATTAATTCTAACCCATTACTTAATAGGAAGATTGGGGTTTTTTTAACAAATACAGCCGCCCTACATTTTTCTTTATCAGAGAGGCACATTAGAAGTTGGAATTGCATCTGCCTCAGCCCAGGATCCCCTTCTCCTGAACCTCATGGAAGGAAGGACCCTCTTAGGTCTGGACATAAGGGTCTATAACAAAATGTTCTTACCCCTTCCCCGCCCAAAAGCAGATCTTTTAGAACAAAACTGGAAATTGCAGTCCTTGGAGCTGTCTTTATCTGAAATGTCAAGGCTTTTAAACCCAGGAATTTTATGTCCTCTTTAGCTGAGAAGGCAGCTACAGTACCAACAGAAATTTTAATATAAAGCATTGTTAAAGTAAACTCAGATATATAATGAAACTCTGCTCCCATTAAAACTGAATTAATGAATATCTAGATATGCTTTAATAGAACATGTCAATCATATACTGTTGCATGTGAGAAGACAAAAAAGTAGAACAAAAAAGCAGTTCCACTGTGATCCACTTTGAGATACATAAAGAAAACCAAAACACTTATCCATGCAAACAGGATCTCTGTGATATTGTTAAAACTAATCAGAACTTGGCAGGAGCAAAAAAGGCCGAGTGAAAAAGATACATGAGCTGCTGTCATTCTCAAAGCAAAAAAGAAAGAATGTCACTGGATAAACCCAGCATTTTGTCACGTTTTGTCCTAGCCATGCGTTTTGAAAGCTGAAAGTTCATTGTCTCAATTTGAGGACCCCTGACAAAGTGGGAGCTATCAGAAGACACCACACCATCTGAAAGTACCCAAGTCCTGCCTTCAAAAGTTTAAAAAAGACATTTACCTAAAGATTTGTTAAATATCCACCAAGACACTTTGGAAAACTGAGAGTGCATTCCGAAGCTGGAGGCCACATTAGCAGCTACACCTTAAACCATAGCAAAGCACACCAGGAAGACTGAGGACATCATGGACAGAACAGTTGGACCCCCAGAGTTTTAAATCTAGATTCAGCTACTAATGGAAATAAATTGACTTGTCTCAACTCTATCCCTAAACCCAATGATCTATAGCCATATTTTTATGTGAGATTTGACATGCTCTGGTACAACCAATTGTCTGTGGGCTGAAGCTGCACAGAGAGAACATGAGCATTTATCAACATTAATTACAGCCTCACAGTGGTAAGGCTGGGAGTGTTGTACAACGCCTGCTTATGAAAAGAAATGATCTGATTTGTACCAGTCCACTTAATTTCAAATACATTCCATATAAGAATTAAAAAATTGTATTCTCTGTCTTACCTGTTCACCTATCAAACACGATTAAGAAAATCACATTTTCTATCTCACAGTTAGCATTAGCAATTTGAATTAGACAAGGACTAATTTTCTGTTTTGAAAACATGGCAGTAAATTTGCTAAGTCTCAGCCCAGTCTCCCTAATTCCTGTGGATCAACAAGACAATTCCATGCTGAAAAAATAACAAAATACGGTTGCCAGCTGACAATGACTTTGCAATTTCAGTGTCCTTGAAAGCTGTGGAAGGAGCTTGGGTGCAGCTAACCCTGCAGCTCACCCTGTGCTCTCCTCTCCCACCCTGCACGATTCAGGATTCACCCCCTGTGTTTCCACACTGCTGATGTGGGGTCACACCAGGGCACCTCAGCACTGACACCACCACAAAGGTGACATCTCTGAAACTCGAGCTTGCCAGGGGACATTTGACCACCACTCTGTGCACTAATGGTAAATGGAAAAAGCTATATTTTGCTTTCTTCATTAATTCAGAGCTCTCCCTAGCATGTACTTTCCCACAGGTCAAAAGGACCTCTGGTGTTCAGGGAACAGTGGTCTGACAGAGACTGTATTAACTTCCATATTCTTTGAGAGAACAATTGGCTTTTCCCCCCCTCCTTTCTGGACAGATTGTCATGGCAGCACACTGCAAGAATGAGTGGAGAAAAAAAAATTGGTTTTGCGATGAAAAACTGTAATAGAAAGGAAGAACAAGACATTTTCTAACATAAATTGCTTCTCTCCCTCCTCATACTGTCCTAAACTTATTCTGCATGAAAAAAAAAAGACTTACAGAGAATTGTAATGCTTAAACTGTCTTTTTTATATTTTATAGGGTTTTTAATAGTAATTAATAAATAGAAAAGCTACATGCCAAGAGAATAGTAACAGCTCAATTTAGTTGCTCTAGGACTTAAAAATATCTTCAAGCTGTGGTAAAAATCACATCTGTCTATTGGACAATTATTCTTAGCAGAAAAGAAACAATGGAATATAGAACATAATATGCTGGCTTTCATTGTGATAAAAAAAAAAATCTGCAGTTTTCTAAAGTCTTCCAAAAAAGTAGCCATGAGTCATTTTATGTCAGTGGAAGCCTCAAAGTGGCTGCCAAATTCAGACAGTGAAGTTTTATGGCAGATTTTTAATTTTCACACAGAAAGAAAGCAGGACAGAAGAAAACTACGAGCTGTTCTAACGCCTGTTATTCAAAAATGAGCTCTGAGTGGTAGACTGGTGCAAGCTTTGCTTACCTGTCTCTCAGTCATTCCCCAAATGAGATTTAATTGCATGTTCTCTCATTTTCTTGCAGAAAACAGGGGACCATCAGCCACATTTCCACAGCTGAGGGCACTCTCAGGTGGTAAAAACTGCACAGAACTTTCTACCCTTTTGAATGCCCAGAACTCTGAAGCCAACAATAAAGCTTAACAAGTGCTATCTATTTGTGTTTAAATGGTACAGTTACAAGAGATTGTCTCAAGCATGTCAAATCGACAGACTAAACTCAGTAAGACAGATTTTTCAGTGGAGAGCAATTTCAAATACACACTTCCATAAACACACCTGTGTGTTGTGCACCCCACACCCAAACGCCTGTGGAAACAGAGGACAGTCCTCACAACAACGCAGTATTTCAGTGATTTTCAGCCCGCTGCAGGAACTAAGGACACTCTCTTAGGCATGGAAACAGAAATTCAGGATGAACACATCACTGTCAATGCAACCCTTGTCCCACTGTAACTCCTGATCCTCGCCCAGAGCAGCTCCAGTTCAGCTCCTCAGCTCTCAGAGGCTGATGGTTCCTCGAGGGCTGGGTTCTTCACATCCCCAGGTGAAGGTCTCAGACACGCAGAGTGTACGGCAGTGTCACCGAGGCTGCTGCGAGGCCCAGGCTGGCTTGTCACCGCCACTGCCACCCTCGAACAAAGGCACAGCTGGACATGGGGGGCACAGCAACTCAACACTGCCTGACAGTGCTGTACAGGAGGCAGGTGCCAACCTTTGGGCACCTTAATCTGTCACATTATTAAACAAACCAAGCAGGCAACAGTCACACAGCCACAAAGGCAAAACACCTGCAGTGCATGACAGTGCTAGCTCTGAGCTGGGCACCTCTGCACAGCTCTGCCCTTCACCTGCAAGGCTCAGATACTCCTGCATCACTTTAATGAGCTCCTCTCTCCCTGATCCCACTGCAAGCTGACCCCTGGGGTGCCCTCCAGGGGCTGTCACCATGTGCTCCAGGCCTGGCTCTGGCATGTCCCCATGGCACTGCCCTGTCCCAGGCTGAGCTGGGACAGAGCTGTGAGAGAGGCTGTAGGAAGGTAAGGTGGGGAATACGGAGAGGGGAAGGACTGCTGAAGTGAGGATCATTAGCAGCTCAAGAGTTTGAGATGGAGAACATCGACTTGGAAAGGCTGAACTCCAGAAGGGGAAAGCCCAGGAAGGCCAGCAAGGGTGAGGAGCTGCTGGCACACGGCAGCTCAGCAACCCTGGGCAGCTCAGGGGTCACCCATCACCTTCCTGACTGCTGCCTGTGTGCTCAGAAAGATCCCAGGTACCCTGAGTGGTGAGCCCCCTCACTCAGCCTGTCTGCTTGAATCCTAGTTAGCTTTTGTGGGAGTTAGCCAGCCCATAACTGCTTCGCCCTTTCGGTTTCTGAATCTCTTTCTTGCACTGCTGTTTATCCCTCAGGAATGCAGCAATGAAACTCTCGGTTAATGCCTAGCAAAGAGCAACAGGCACAGCTACAGATACAAACACAAAAAATCAGGTCTTTGCACATGCACTGACATGAGAGTGGAGCAGGATCAATCATGCAGATCTAGGAACAGTTAGGCAGCTCTGAATCAGCTCAATAAAGACACTTTCTCTTCTTAAGCAGAAAACCTTGTGTCTTTTTTTGCCATAGGGTTCTGAGTAGTTGTTGTACAGTGCCAAGTGATGAAGTGAAATAATGCCTCTGTTTGTTATTCCAGTGGTGAAGATAATGACAACAGTGTTTTACATTTCAGTGGGTCCATGCAGTTTTAACTTTTTACATCAATTAATGAACATAATTTCAAAACACTTCTATTTTAAAAGGCATACATGAAAGCCCTCCACTATCTCTTAACTACTCAACGAGAAAAAAAAGCAAAAGTACTAACAGTGCTATTTCAAGTCTGTAAGTAACAGAACAGAATAATAAAACTCAGAACTCTGAGAGAATTTTATCAGCCAACATGTAAACTTGAAAAAAGAGGAACCAAAAGCACGTAATTCTAGACTTTTCTTTAATAAAGACCCTAAGCGTGCCAGTCTCTTCCTGTGCAGTCACTCACACTGCCTGTTCACTCTGCACAAGCCAGAAGTTAAAAATGCAAACGAACAAGATCATGAAAACATGCAATTATCTGCAATCAGTAAAAACTTCTTTGAGCTTATGTGTACGTGAGTGGGAGTACATCTAGATCGATTTTCTGAATCATCATTATGTATCCTGCTTTTGTAATGTTTCCCTTCACCCTTTTTTCTCTCCTATTCGTGTCTACATTTGTTATGAAAATGACACTCCAGTAGCCTGCTAAAAATGACCTTTCTACAGTGCTTTTGGAATTCCTCCAAGTACGTGGCCCAAATGTGCTTAAAGTCCTTGGGGATGCTTTTGACTGTGCTTTCCTTGACTCTTTAAAATGCTTTTGATTTTTAGACAGGTCCAGAATCTATCTAGGCAGATCCCAATTATTTGGAAAGTCCCCACAACCTTTCTGCAACCTTCACACACAGGAACAAGGGAATGAGGGATTCAGTTCTTGCCCCAGCCTTCAGTCTCAGAGGAATAACCTGCTTTAGCATCTGTACCTGTAGCTGCAAGTAAATGGTAAGAGAAAGCCACAAAAGACAAAGCGAAATTAGAGTGAGGACTCATTTCACTGTTCTAAGTAGTTGTTTGTTATGGCCCAATATATCCGAGAAATTTGCATTAACAAAAGAAAAAGAAATTTTGTTTCACTGTTCTGTTCCAGAACATTTTGCATCATGTACAAAGATATCAAAATATTGAGACATCATTGAAAATAGGCAGACAATTGCAGAGAGCAGCTGTAGCTTGGAACTTCAACACATTCAGAAACTTCAAGTTTACATATTCAGTTCAGAAGTTCTGCAGCTGATCTTGACATCCGAACATAGTACAAAATATGAATGCAATATTAACAGCATCACAGATATTTAATGTCTTTCTTTAAAAAAAAAAAAAAAAAAAAAAAGCTTTCTCCCACTATTAAATCCCTCTCCTCATGTGCTATATTCTTGGCTTTTTTGCCTGGACTGCCACAGCCTGTGCACAGGCACAGTGCACTGTGTTCCCTCCTGCACTGAAGGCAGCAGCTACAGGACATTGGGGGCAGATGTTCCCCAGCTGTGGTACCCCACGATTCTGAGCTCCAGCCCCGCACTGGTGCACCCTGGGACACAGCTCGTGGTGCCCTCCATCCGTTCATCTCTCACTGCTCACCCACTGCGACCGTGCTGCAATCAGTCTGGCAAACGCAGCCTGAACCCCAGGAAAAGGCAAATATTTTAAAGAGCAATATGGGAGTTCTTTTAAGGCTCATGGGAATTCTTTTCAGGCTAATTTTCAGGTTTCTCAATCTTTAAACTTAACTTTGCACAAACGACCCCAGATTTGGACCATTGGTCTTACACTACAGCCCACAAGATCTAAGGAAACATATTTCATAATTGCCAGAAGAGTGACCATTATCCTTTCTCCTGAGACACAGAAGAAACATTAAGATGCTACAGTCTTCCTTGAAGCCTAGCATCAGATCCTTGTGAGCAAGCCCAAAGAAATTACAGACATAGATACAAAATTATCTTTACAACGGAAAGATTTGGACTGAAAATATTTCAAATTATATGACTAATCATGAGAACTGAAGATTAAGAGTAATTTCTATTTAATTCTATCCTTTTTTCCTCCTGAATTAAGTCTTATTAATTATAATTGTATCAATTAATTTTACATCAATATAAAGTACTGCAAGAGGCATTAGTAAATCAGGCAGTCTCGGTGAAACATTCACCCATGAAAGCTGCTCTGCTCTCCTCCCTCACCAGTCAGCCCATTTCGCCCAGTGCCCGTGTGAGGTTCCCACAGCAGAGCATGCCTGCGGTGTGAGGAGCCATGGGAACCTCCCCTGCAAAGCCATTCCTTTCTCCCCGTGCCCTCAAAGCATTCCTGGCTTTAAAGCAGAGCGCTGCCTCTGTGGCTGCCAGGAAGGAGCCAGAGCCACACTGGGATGTTCAAAGGCAGTATTTCCATCACACGTGCCCTCGGAAAGCAATGATTAAAGCAGGAATAAAGGAACACCTCTCAACTGGAGAAGGCAGAAACCAGCACTTTGTTAGGAGGAGGAGGAGGAGATGCTTTGAAACAGACTGCAAGAGGACAATAAAAGTTAAAGAGCATTAAACAGCAGCTCCGAGCCTAAAGGTAAAGCAGCTAAATACTGAAGAAATGAACCATAAAAATAGCACCATAAAAATGCTACAGCCATGCATTACTGTGTCCTTACTTAGAGATATTTCAACCCTTCCATTACAGACCCTTATTTCAAAGAAAATAGGGCGATTCTGTAGCCAGCCTAGGAGCTGCTGCAGCCATAAAGCAGCAGCAGAGTGGGGAAGGGACAGCTCCTGTTTATTGGCCTTGAACCAGGAACAAGCACACTAAAATCAAGCACACACCACTGGAAGTGTTCCAGGTCAGGTTAGTCAGGGCTTTGAGCAACTTCATCTAGTGGAAGGTGTCCCACTCGTGATAATCCCTAAAGCTCCTTCCAACCCAAACCATTCTATGATTCTAAAAAAGTACAGCTGGGAACTCTGCGTGGGCATTTTGCAAACTCCTAACTCCACTAGAAGCAACGAGCTGCTGCAATTCAGCTAAACACAACTGTGTAAAAAATACAGCACCACAAAGGATTCACAAAGATTGGGGAACAGTTCCCTGAAAAGGGCACATGAAAACACATGCAAGTAGTAAAAGCTTCCTTTACATTGCAAAGAAAATAAAACAAATGCAATGAACAACTCCCAATCAATATTGAAATGAGAGAGAGAGAAAGGATGTATCTGGAAAATGCGATGTCTCCAAACAGTCTGAATTTAGCTCAAACTGCCTAAGGCAGCAAAGGAACAAAGGGAAGGGTAAAGTATTCTTACCAGGAAAAAAAAAAGCAACATGCAGACATGTGTTGTATTATTCAATGATTTCAGTGCTTGGTACTGTTAGATAAAGAGACAACTGGAATCTAAATTGTGATCTGAGTTTTGTAGTGCTGACACAAAGCATTCCTTTCAGACAACTCAGGTACCACTTTTTGTTTCATAATCAGTAATGTGACCACTAGCACATCACTTTCAGTTGAGAGCAGAATCTACTGAAAGTAACTGAAAGATGAAAACTAAAAGTTATGAAATCCTGTCTCGATAAAGCAGGTGCTGTCAGTGCTGGCTTTGCCTCCTGAGCACTCGACTACGGAGATTAATAAACAGATAATAAGATAAAAAAATTAGAGTAGTGCACTGTGAAGAGGAGGTATGAGAGGGGTCAATGTTTTGCAACAAGCTAAAGCTATAAAGTAAAAGCTGAAGTAAAAAGTTACCAAAAAGATGCCTTTTTTTTTTAGTTTTGTGGCTATTGGTATGAATGTAGATGAAACACCAGTTTCAAAGTGAAAGAATTACAGGCTAATTCTGAAAGTCTCAATGATTTTACAAGCATCAATTTCAGTCATCTTCTGAGTTAATATTCTTGTGATGAAACTTGTCATCAAGCCCTGTCAGGTGTGTAATTTCAGAAAAGAACTAAAATCGATCCTGAAGCAGCTCTGGAATAGTCTTGGAACATAGCAATTCTGCCAGGACATTTTCTAATAGCTTAATGCTTGCCTGTGACAAACCTGTCTTCCAAAAAGCTCCAATTAACTGTCGGGCATCCTGCAACCTCCAAAAATAACAGTATTCACAAAGTAACCTTTTGTCATCAACATGTGTATATATATATATATACACTCTCCCAGAGGTTTCATGGTAAGGAAAAAGAGAAGAATCAAAGTCAGTAAGGGAATTCACAGTCACCTCTGGCTGGCAATAGGTACAAAATCAGACAGTAAAAAAGCCCAGCCAGACAAATGCCCACTGCTGTGGCGCAGGGGTGCCAGTATTATGGCAAAGAAACCTTTTGTGAAAGGAATTCCCTCCAGGTAAAGTGATTGGTAAACTGAGACAACCTTGGGCCTTCAGAAATGACACATTTCAGGTATTGTTGTACCCTAGAACAATTGCATATGGAAGAAGGCAGACCAGGCACAGCAGGTGGGCACTCCACACCAGCTTTAAAAGTATGTTCTAATCCTGGGCAATGAGCCACACAGCAAGAACAAACCTGGGCTGAGCAGGACCAATATCTCTATCTTGAAATTCTTAGCAAAAAATAACAAATTTAACAAATTCAGGATTCCAGATTAACTTCTATAAAATAGCAGAGATTCTCACAGAAGCAGCAGTTCAGAGTTGAGCATCACTTCTTTTCCCCCCATTTTCCTTCAGTAAGCAAGCAAGAATCCCTCTCCTTTTTTGGTCATCTTGGCTGCATTTGTTTTTCAGCACCCCAGTTCTTCATGGCACCCATTTTAGCAGAGTAGGACAGTGTGAGGGCAGCCCCTTGTGCACATCCCAGCCTGGCACAGACTCCCTGCCCTTTCCAGTCTCAACTGCTCCCCATGGAGCTGTAACTGATTCACTGATTCACCCCAACCCAGGCACCATAGCTCCTCACAGGGCTCCAGAGCAGACAGACAGCCTTTAACCAAACCCAGGAGGGCCTGGGCTGGGCTGCAGGGTGCTGTAGCCACACCACACGTGGCTACTCGGGGTGTGATCCAGAGCGGCACTGAAGTCCCGGGAGGCTGCAACCCAAATGGAACATCCCAGGAGCTGTGGCACACCAGCAGCTGAAATCCTGGCAAGAGCCAGGGCTCCCTGCAGCCCAACTCCTCCACCTGCTCGCTGCATTTATCACTATCTGGGCAAGCAACACCGCCCTGCTATTCCAAGCACTTTATTCAGCACCACAATGGCTAATTTTAAATTCTGAGAGATCAGCTCTGCCAACTCTGCTATTTAAAGTGCAAGTTAAATATGTTTGACATTCCATACCCCAAATGACAACAAACCAGAATATTTAGACCAGCAGCATGTCAGGCATTTATTTATTTATTTCTCTGCACCTTTTCATTTATATGCTGCTGTTTGCCCCACAGGCATCAAGCTGTTAACACGTACAGAAGAGTTTAAAATGAACTTGCATGCTGGATGAGGGATAAATTAAAATTATAGTACTGTCAGTCTCGAATCTCGGATTGTTTCTCAAAGTCTCCCAAAATGCATAATGTCAAGTGAGCCTCTGTTTGTTGCTTCAGGAAAGGCAAAATGAATAATTTTTCAGCAGCACAGTCAATATGAATTCTAAGCAAGTTGTCCCTGAGCCTGTGATATAAATATGCTGTACTAATCGCATGAGTTGTGTATGCAGGGAAGGTCCAAGTGAATAAAAGGCTTTAAAATGGGATGTGAGCAGAGTTATTCACTGTCTGCCTTCCAGTGCAAAGCAAACTGGGGCTGCTGGGTGCTCTAATGCCACTCACTCCCCACACCGTGCCAGAAAAACACTGCCGACACCAAGGATGCCAATCCCCATCTCCCAACAAACCAAGAGTTTTCTCAGTGCGCTTTAGAGCAGCATCCCCCAGGGCGCCCACCCAGGCACCCACCTGGTCTCGAGCGGGACGTTGCTGTTGAGCACCCAGCTGTCCTGGAGCTGCACGGACTCGGGGGTGGTGGCCAGGTCGTTGGGTGCGGGCGCGGGCGCGTGGATCTGGTTCCGCCGGTTGGTGAGCGAGTTCCTGTTGAGGGAGTTGGCGGAGGAATGATGATGGGACAGGGAATGGTTGTGAGGAGGGGGGAGAGGTGGCCTCAGCGTTGACTGGCTGTGATGATTCGGAGGGCCTAAAACAGAAAAGAAAAAATAAATCACAAATGTGTGTGATGGCACTGCTCTCCTCGGCATTTTCGAGGGGCCACTGCCTGGGAAAAGAGACTGTGCCTCTCGGACCTGTGGGCATCAAACTGTGGGCAAATCAGATCAGTGATTATTTGAGATCAGCTGCATAAAACAGTGATTCCAGCCTGCACAGCTGGCATGTGGACAAAGACTGTTGTTAAATTTAAAAATACTTTATGGATTCTCCCTGGAGGAAGTCTCTCAGTGGAGCAGCCAGGACAGCAGCCTGGCTTGACCATTCCCTACATCTACCCAGAGGAACTCCCCCCACCCCGTTTCTAGCAGGGACTTTGAGCCGATGAACCTTAATGGATTAAAAATAGCTTTTGAGAATATGGTCTTTAGGCTTCTATAAAACTTAATCAAAGAAATCAATCTTCTTTCATTCACTGTTATTTTACCAATCAGCCTCAAATGAACAGGATTTGTGCCAGCACAAGAAGATTAAACTCCAAATATGAAAAGAGAGCAACAATGCAGTGATGGTATCTTTCATGTTATTCCATGTGATCAGGATTTGGCCTGTATTTTTCTATTTAGTAATGCCACAAACACATAGCAGGATCTGAAAACTACACAACTCTTTCAGTCTGTTTCATTGAAAAATGACAGATGATATTTTCTAGTGATAAAGAGGGATATATATTTTTCTCATTGAGTACTGACATGTTTGCATTGATAATGAAAAATAATTTTTTCTAATCATTAAGGCAAGTGGATTAAAATAAAGGCACATGAAAAGAAAACAGGATAAGCAGGTGTCGTTCTAACATTGTCACTTTTCTAAACATAAATGCAGACTGGAAAATAAGTTCATGTGCAATGCCACACATTGCAATAATTTATGTCTAATAAAAACAGGAAAAGAGAATAAAGAAAACAAACACTATTATGAACTGCATGCTTTCGACATTGTATCAAGCTGTAGTTTTCTAGTCAACATTAATCAGTAATACTAGAGAAATGATAATTCTAATGATGCATGTTTGTTTTTAGAAACTGAAGCAAATTCTGTACTTAATGAATCAAATAATAAAAGAAAACATTACAAGGGGGAAACCATTTGCAGCAAGATTGATCTTTGTCATATGAAACAACGAAGTCTAGAAAAGCTGCTGAACTGAGTAATGACTGTAAGTTAATTAAGGCCAATAGTTATAAAAAGCACAAAATAACAGCAACAAAAAAATCCAACACACAGAACAGCACCCCAAACCCAAACCCCAGAGCACCAGGATACTTCAGTGGCATGGCACCTCGAGAGCTGCCTGCCTGCCTGCCCCAGGGACAAGCAGGGAAAGTGCCTCTTCCTAACAGCAACACAAACAAGGAACAGAATGAGAACAGGGGCTTGGAGAGAGGTCATTAATTTTCTTAGTGTTTCTGTGGGCTTGGGGGAAGTACAGGCTATGAAGGACAGACAGAAATACAGACAGACAGACAGGTTTACTGGGACTTACACAAGGCAAGCCCTACTTGTCCTCTGGCAAGAAACTTTAAGAAATGAGTTCTAATAAATTCTGCGTCCTCCACATGTTGCCTTTATCTACACAGCAGTTTCTTTATCTTTTTTGAATGTCTGTTGCCCAAATGTGCACCCTGTGGTAATGTCGACTGCTTTAAAAACAAAGTCACCTTTCATGAGCACATCCTAAATTTTAAGGCCATCGTATGTGCAGCTCTCCTCACTATCCTTGGCTATGTCTTAGATAAGTGTGAAACAGACTGTTTAGCCAATAAAGTTTTATGTTTAAAGCCCCGTTTGGACCTCCAAGAACATCAAATCTCCAATCTATACTAGGTCCTGTGCCATTCCACAGAGCAAGACACAGCAGGAAGAAAATGTGTTTGGACAATATCCACGTGCACAGAAGCTTAAGTGGAATTACTCTCCTAGTCTGTGTTCTGACTTTAAACAAAGCAGGCTTGGATTTCAATAAGTGAATATTTATGAGTGATAAAATACAAATAAGTGCCCTTGTGTTAATAGTTACTTCAAAAGATTCATGTGCTTCATGTTTTCTCAACTTACCTTAGATGCAGCTTTTCCTTCCCAAGGATAAGTAGGAAAAAGTCATACCCACATAAACAAAACAGTTTTGCTCTGAGAGCCACAGTAGCACCACTTAAATAAAGACTCTGAATCTTGTCACCATAATATCACAGAGGCTGTTTTTAAAAGTGAGCCAAGTGCACATCAATAAGAATGAACAGCATTTCTGTAAGATTAAGGAAGCAAGAGCTGAAATCAAGTTAAAACAAATTATTTAATCTGCCTCAAGATTCAGTTCCCACACAGTAAATATAAGATGCTGTGTGAAATGAGCTGTGCAGAGGTAACTGAACACACACTGCAGCTGCAAAACCTCTGAAATCTGGTGCGAGACAAATGTAGCATTTAATATAGAAAAAACCCCAAATACCAATACTAACATTATATAGTTATTATATAGTTTATATTAAAACATACAAAAGCTTATATATATATAAAGCAGTAACTAGGGAGCATGCACACACTCATGTATATTTGAGAGAGATAACAGCTTAATACGCTGCTTCTTCAGAAACCTGCTTAAATGAATCAAAAGCAAGAGCCCAACACTATTGAACTTGCCGGGGATATAAAATTGGATTCACATCTGAACATCTGAGCACTTCTTTATGAGCATCTTTGCCTAAATTAAAACTTCACCAGCAGTACCTGCAAATGTGCTGAGCTCTGGAGTTGAGAGAGGTAAATCACTTGTCCCGTAATAAAGGATCCGAAGGGAATGGCCCCACGGCACGACACGCTCTGCGGCCCCTCGGAAACTGCTTTTGATTTGGAAACTTAAGCACAATGAGTGTCTTGATGGAGTACATCTGGTTTTTTACATTGGGAAATAGATTTTATTTTTGATATAGCAGTAGCCAGTATTGGTCTGGGGGAGAATGCTGAGGAAATTATGCCTTTTCTCAATTGTTAGCTGAGTTAGTCATTTCATCAGGATATGCTATACAAGCTCAAACATTTAGGATTCAAGAAGTCTCTTAAAACCATAATGAAAATCAGAGACCTGGAAATCTGAAATACTGGTACTCTCCACACTTTGGCTTTTTAATTTTTTAAATTTCTCATTTAAATTCACAAACAGACAACATATCTAATTCCAATCAATTTTAGTACACATTGATTGTGCTGAGCATTTTCAAAAAACCACGGCCTGGTGTCCACATAATCAACATGTGATTCTTCGAGAGATCTTACTGCAGTCAAGAACATCAGCAGCACTCATTTCAAATTAGAAGCTGAGTGAGGGTAAATTGTATTGTAATTAAGTAATCTGAGAATACAAAGTCTCATCTATGTAGCCTCGAAGCAATCATAAGCCATCCAATTGACTTATTTGGGTTTAATCAGAACCGAAATAAAAAAGAAAAAAAAAAATTTTGCTCAGTTCATTCTTTTATCTGGGGAAACATTTAAACAAATGAGGCTAGCACAGAGGTAACAGCGTTACAGGTACATCAGTGATGGCCAAGTGCTCCTGAGCACATGCTTCCAAACATCCCTTCTGGGCTGTTTTTGCAGTTCAAACGTTGACTAAAATACAAAGTGAAGCTTCAGATCTGCTTTAACATGGTCAAATTGTTTTCATAGCTCTTCCAAGGCTTTGGTACACTCACTTAACACACGTACTAAATCCAAGCCACACACGATCCGAGGAGAACAAGTTTATCTCCCACCTCAGAGAGGAAATACAAAGCAGAAAAGGCAGCATCCCTAATCTAAGCAAAGCAATCGCTTCCCTGCATCCCAGTTCTTTGTCAGTACTACCTCAAAAAAGTAATGGAGATTGTATCTGAGTTGTGCTGAATTATCCTCTGTGACATTATTAAATGCTAAAGAGACATAAACACCTCCTCATCATTCCTTTTCACAAAAGAACTAAAAGAAAAACCCAAACATGTATTATTCTTCTGAAATGAACAATGACACAACTGTTTTCTTATGCTTTAAACAATACAAATACTGAACAAAAAACTCCCCAAAAACCGAAGCTGATGCATTGAAAGAAAATAATTAAAAAGCCCACAGACAGCCCTTGTCAGCCAGCATGAGAAAGCCATTCTGCAGCACTGCTAGCTCTTTATTCAAATACCTCTGCCACACTGTTTGCTCAAGGAAACCACATCATCTGCCATCACAATGAGTAACGGGTGTTTCACAGAACCACAGGGCCACCTTCCAAGCTAAATTCATCTTCAAAGGCAGCTCACATCACTCTGAGTCAGGGAGAAAAGCAAGCCTTGGAAGGGTGAGGAACATTCCAGTGTCACAGGAGCTGCTGTCGCCAGCCTGGGACTGCAGGAGAGAGCTCCTGCCCAGCAGCACAGACTGGGGCTTGTGCTGGGTCTGCTTCGGCTCTGTTTGTTTGCTTCATTCTCTGCATTATTTTGTGCAAGGCTGGAGCTAAAAGGCATCTCAGTGTTCTGAAAATGTTTTCAACACATGCTGTAAAGAAGCAAGTTATCTCACTCCTAACCGTGGATACCATTACCTCTCTCTCTTGTTGTTTTAAACCCGAGACATTTGCCAGGTGTTCCTTCTTTTGTCTGTGTGTTTTTTACACTCTTTGAGGCAAGAATAGGTTGAATGACTGGCTGTCATCCCAGACTGTACATTTCAAACTGAAATTTCAGTAAATGTGTGATATGAAACGGTAAGTCACTTATCAGTGTCTGCCAGTGCATTGCAGCCATGTCCCCAGCACAGTATTACAGCAGAAAATTAAATGTTGCTGTGGCAAAAAAATAAACACCAAAGAACCCAAACAAAAAATACCCCATTGCTTTCCCACAATATCCAGTGTGCACAGTCAGGCAAGCTAAGGCAAAGTAGGAGCCTCCAACAGGAGTCAAAGCCAAGGGATTACAGTCATACAAACACCTCTCAATGAGGGTCACCTGCAAAAGGGCTCAAACTCTCTGCCCTACAAAACAGTATTATCTGAGACACCATGTACTAATTATATTTGTTGAAATACATCAGTTAAATATTCATTATCGCACTGCATGAGGTGCACGGGCTGCATAAAATAATGTCTGGTCAATGGCAAAACACATCACTTCAATAAGAGTGCTTTATGCAGACTCAGTGTCCTGTGGTACTTTATATATATATATATGTGTGTGTGTGTGTGTGTATGATACACATGAAAAGGTAGGCACACTATTTCAAATTTTTCCTATTGTAAAGATGAGTTACAGAGAAGTTGGAGTTTTCTTCTTTCTAATTGAAACCAAATCAGTGCATCTCACATCTTTTTCAATCAATCTTTTAATTTAGTTTTCCAATACTCATATAAATATAAAACATGTTTCAGAGACTTTAAGGGTGTATTTATCTTCCTCAGCTCAGGTACATGACTACTGTTTGAAGAAGACACTGATGTAAGAAGAACTAAAAAGAAGAGCAGGGATATATATTTCTAAGCAATGAAGTTCATTATTACTGTCATCGTTACCACGGAACATTTTAGTGCTGAAAGGTGAATGTTGTTCTCTAAACTTGATTCTAGAGAATGGGAAAGAACTGGACCCTGTCTAGAGACTCAGACAAATTCTTCCCTAAGCTCACACAATTTGAAGCGCTGGAAATCACACCAAAGAGAAACTGAAGACAGATTTTTCTGAACAACAGACAGAAATTTCTGAACAGAAATATTTAGGGCAGCAGTGGAACCTGGTGACATTTTCCTGATAAAATTACAGCTTGAAAACTGCTGCTTCTCTGGATGGTCTGCGGGGGAGCCTGAAAATTTTCACAGTGACATACGAATAACTGTGCCATAATTTCCAGTTCATTGTGGGGCTGCAGTCAGGTGCAATAGAAGCCATCCCTGAAGCTGTAACAGCAGCACTTGGATCTGGCATCACCCAGTGAGCTGGAACACATTTGGGTTCCAGGGGCAAAAGGAATGCCACCCATGGCTGGTTTAATGCACTGCAGTGTCTTGATTATTTCAGAAACGTCATAGAATGTATTACACATTGTCCAAAAGACTCTTTTTTTTGTTAAACCCTACCTCCTAAAAAATTTATGCCAGAAAGAGTCTCTCAAAATAAATCACTAAAGTAATTGTGTCAGAGAGAAGATCTAATAGGAAATGGAGCTTTTTAATAAATCAGCCTTCTAGGTGCTGCAGATCTTTAAGAGAAGGAATGGTCTATCAGCAGAGTAACGATTTTGAATCTTTCTGTTATTTGAAGAGTCTGTAAGGTCAAGTTGCACCACCGAGAAATTTGGCAGCTGAACTACTAATGAAACTAAATATATTGAACGTGGCTTTCAGCATCACGTAATTTCTCTGTTTCTGAGGCACTATTATCATCTCTTCCCAGCAGCACTAACTTTTTTCAACTTCTGAATTTTTTTTCTTATTCCATCTTATACTACTGCCTTAGGACAACTCACCATAATGCACAGTGCACACCAATCTAGATTTTTTTTCAGTTCAACAGCAGGATCAACAAAAAATATAGTATTTTTGTCTAAAAAAAAAACAGTTCTATCTTACTACAATGTTCTTCAATGGATTTTCAGCATTTTTTCCCCAAAAAATTACTTACAACATAACCCCTTTGGCCCAAAGAAAGCATGAACATAATAACTAAAAACAGTTTTACTTTTCAGCTGAACCAAGTAATAATCAAATGATGGAAATAAACACTGATATATAAGCATCATTAACATGAAGGCTCACTGACATATACCAGTAAATACAAGGTTTCTGGAGGAGCTACCTGGGAGAATTCAATTTCATAGCTCCTGGGAAGGCAGTTATTTACTACCTGGACCATCTGTTTCCCAACATGGAGAACAGGTAAAAATAATTTGTGTAGAATATATGGTAAAAGTAAGAGGAATGTTGCATAATTCTAGAGTGAAGAAAAGCAAATCTAATGCAATGTCCATGTTGCACTGAATCAGGCTTTTCAATGGGTTATTTCTCTTTTTAAAAGCAGGCAAGATACAAGTAAGTACAAGACAGAAACAAGGATTTGTCTGCCTCCAGGGTACTGCAAGCTGCAATACTACATGACTGGCATTTCTTTCACAGCCAGTGAGATTTCGTTTGAATTCTTTATTGGTTGTTATTGGACTAAAAAAAGAAAGTCACAAACCATCCAGATAGGAAGTTGAAGTTTCCTGACTTTTCAAGGTACCAGAGACATTACCTTCAGCTACTACAAGTAAAATACTCTTAATCAGATGAAACCATGAGTTAATGAATAAAATATAGATTATAATAAAGTGGTGTATGAAAGCTCTCACACAGTTTCACTCAGTACCTGAGCCAACATTAACCCAGCAAATCTTATACAATTCTTTAAATAGAGATTTTGTGTGTGAAGGGCAAAAAAAAAAGACAACAAACAACTAAAAACCAACTGTAACCCCCCAGTCACACATGGTAAAACAGAAATCGATACAAGATGATTTCAGCGATGAGAATGATGGGCCTCTCTCACTGGGAACTTCTCAAAGTACAAAGCCTGATGTGACTGTCCCCAGGGGCTGATCCCACAGCCTCGGTGCCATGGGGGTGCCTGGCAAAATCCCCCCCTTAGCCCTCATGTGGCAGAGCTGAGGGGAAGCCGAGCCCCAGGGGATGCTGCCAGCACTGCCCAAGGATGGAGGGCTCTGAGTGCAGGGCAGAGGGAGCTGCCCACGCCAGCCCAGCGTGGGAAGAGCAGGGCTGCTTTGGCACCAGCTCCCACCCGTGCTGGGTGTGCTGCCCCAGAGCAGCTCCATCCCCACAGCCACAGCCCTGCCTGGAGAGCAGGGAATTAACCGAGCAGCACCAGCGTGACAGGGCACCCACCGAGCTGCTGCTGGCCACCAATCCTCTGCACAGCACTGCAGCAAATACTTCACTGCTACTGCATTTACCAAGGAAAAAATGTACTGCAAGCTAGAAAGCCACTCTGTGGCACAGTGGGAAGGAAAGAGCCCACCGAAAACTTTGTCTAGGTGGAAAAGACCAAGTGTTGTCATCTCTAAATAGCATTACTAACTTCTTGCAGAGACTTAATCCCCACCAAGATGTTAAAACTCCATTCTCTATTATGTGGGCTTGAAGAGACTCTCAGAACAAGGCTATGGGGGTTTTTTTCCCTTTAAAAAGTATTAAATACATCTGTCTAATCACTTACAATTAGTGACATAGGAAGCACCATCACTGCTCATGTGCTGGGCCTGTGCTGCTCTCCTGCCTGCCAGCCTGTGCCCAGCTCCCACAGCAGCACCGCACCGCAGCCGTGCCCTGGGCTGCCACTTTAAATATGCACTGCTCTTCCCTCACCAGCACGGGCAAGGCAATCGAATTCCCAGCCTGAAGAGGCTGTGTAATCATCCTGGCAGATACCAAACGCTGAAGTGTTCCCACATTACCAGAACAAACAGAAGGCAGGAGCTGTAATGCCTTTCAGCGATGCTGCCTGCTCCCAGTGTCAGGGGCAGAGTGAGCGGCACTGCCCTGCCCACCCCTCCCTGTTCACATTTCTGACAGCACAGCCTCACCCAGCTGCTCACACCAGCACCAGCTTCATGTGCCTCGTTTGTCTCAAGGCCATGGGTTGATTTTTCTGAGTCCAGCAATGCAAAGACACTCAAGTAAAAAGCCACAAAAATACGGCATTAATTGAGGAATGAGAGACTAGATTCCATTTCCTATTTGAGCTAGAAAAGGAGCTGTCATAATTGTATTATATACTGTTTCTTCCTTCAGAATGTCTGAGATGGCCACAGGACTAAGTCGTGTTTAGGACTATGAAAAGAAAGAAAAAAAGCTCCTCTCAAGTGCAATGCTTATTAATAATAATGACAGTGGTAATAGTAAAGAAAAATTTAAAAATGAGAAAAGAGGATGACAATATTTTACCCAACTAAAGTCACAGGAGACTAGAGAGGGGTTAAATGCCAAGACTACAATTTGGCTAAAACCTCTTGATAAACATCTGCCACTTTGCAAAAATTGCTAACAGATTGTTCCAATGATGTGAAGCAATCAAAACCGATGTCTGAAATTGCTACTTTACCACAAGTGTGGATTGGTGGAATCCCTTGGTCAGAAAAGGTTCCGGGCAGGTAGAGCCATAGTATGATAAACGAATTTCAGCAAAACCACAGACCAAGGAACAAAAGTTTTTGACACTGAAGTTGGTCTGTGAAATCATGGCAGAGGAGAAAACATGAGCATTCTGAAATCAGTCAGACAACTCTACTTCTTCGAGACATGGGGGCAAGAAAAGAGTCAGCAGAAGAGAAGGGAAAAAGACATTAAATAAACATGTCCTAAGAGCTCTTACAGGGCCAGGAAGTTTTGACAACCCTGTGTGCTACATGTCCAGGCTCTGTGCAGAGCAGCAGCTGAGGAGCAGCTCCTGCACACCCTGCTCTGTCAGAGCCTGTCTGGACTGGGTGGGGCAGGAAATGTGGGATAGATTCAGTCTGACACACTTGGGATAGATTCTGTCTGATACACCTGGGTCAGATTCTGTCTGGTACACCTGGGTCAGATTCAGTCTGATACACCTGGGATAGATTCTGATACACCTGGGTCAGATTCAGTCTGACACACCTGGGATAGATTCTGTCTGATACACCTGGGTCAGATTCAGTCTGATACACCTGAGATAGATCCTGTCTGATACACCTGGGTCAGGAGTCCCCCGCAAATGTTTTGAAGCCGTCTCATGGACCAGTCCTTGTTTC
Organism: Acanthornis magna; assembly: GCA_036785705.1. Lineage (NCBI taxonomy): Eukaryota > Metazoa > Chordata > Aves > Passeriformes > Acanthizidae > Acanthornis > Acanthornis magna. Next base: position 2,034,576 of record JAWUZG010000332.1, on the reverse strand, counting down.
CACCTCTCACGTGCCCCTTAGAAGGAGCCCGTTTGCATTAACTTGGCAGGACGCTTACAATAGATAGTAAATTGCAATTTTTGAAAAAGCCAATAAGATTATTTTGTTTTGATATCACAGCTATGACACAGAAATATTATTTCTAAATTACTATGCAAGAAAGGTCCGCATTGTCTTCTATAGAGACACGCATAGAACATCAAGACTTCACAGACCTTCTATGAACCACATTTTCAGAGAAACATTCAGAAACAGATGTGTTGTCAAGCTTAAGAAATTCCAAAGCAAAAAGGATTTTTTTTCCCCCTAACCATGTGTAGTGTTTAAAGTGAAAGTTATTTTCGTTATATTCTTACCAGTAAATTACAGATACCTATAGTTTTAGATAGTGGGATACTTATTAGGTGTCCATACTTGTGGAATGAACCAAAATCAAATTACTTTAAAAAATGAAGTTATTTGATTAAATTATTGCTGTTAGATAGCTGTGACTCTCCACACCAACAAGTTATCTTACAAATAAAAAAAAAAAAAATTAAGATATCCATTCATTTTTAGCAATTTTCTTGCATCTGTTATGTGTGAAAAATTTTAATTTACACTCATTTATCAACTCAGACAACTTCACCAATGGGGGAATTTATTCTGATAGGAAGAAATCAAACTGCACTTTCAGAAGGTTATCAGAAGGTGGGTACATGCACATGGCACCCGGATCAGAAATAAGTATAATTTTTTAACACAACTCTTTAAAAATTAGGGTTTTCATAGACAGTTCTAATGGAATAAGAATATCCACATAGAAAAGATTTTATTTTAAAATGAATGTATCTGAAAGAAATATTCACAAACATGGGAAGGCAGAGGAGACATTAGACTGGACAGTTAAACATAGTATAGAAAGGGATCATAAACCAAACTATTTTGTACTCTGGCAACATCGACTGCAGAGGTTTTATCTCTCAAGAGTGCTCACAGTGAATGTCGCACGCATGGAAATGAGAAATACCAACAACCACAAAGCAACAACAGCGATAACAGCGTTCTCTGCAGTATCTGCTGTGGGTTCTCTCAATGTGTGCGTTTCACCAAGCCCGAAGAAGGCAAAGATGTTATTGGAATTTTATGTGACAAATTGAAACACAGAGAGCAGAGAACTCATGGGGAATTGTGTGACCAAACCCTGGCTTCTCCCTGGTCTTTTTGTTCTTCCAACAGGCCTCCTACATCGGACACTTTCTCCAGTCACAACGAATTAAAACACATGAAAATTAATTCCTGGGCGCTAGCAGAAACTATCCCATGTTTAACTACTGTTTCAGACAGGGTTGGTTTGGGGTTTGTCTGTTTTTCTAAAGCAGAATATTTGAATAATACCTCTCAGTAAGCAGAAACAAATGGGGCAACTTCTACATTGGATGAAGATCTAGAAATGCAGTATTGTTCTTCCAGACTTCTTATAGCTCTTAAAAAACAACAACAAAAAACCCCAAATAAACCTCCACAGCTGATCATAGATTTTTCCAGTTGATACCTAACATAAGCCCTGCCCATTGGGGAGGTTCAGATTTTCAACCTAATGCCCAATTAGTATATTTTAACAGAAATGCAAGAGCAAAAAGTACCCTCCACAGGGCATGCAAGCCAATCAGCCTTAAAGCTTGAAGACTGATCTATGCATATTTTCTGCATCATAAAATAGTCTGGAATAAAACCCAAACTACACATCAGTGTAGGATGTTGACAGACATCTTGATCTGGTTTCACTATTTCAATTTAGTTGCATATTGTTTGATACTGCTCAGGGAAATATGGCAAGCTGTGCCAAAAATGGAAGGGAAGAGAAGCAACTCTCTGCTGCTGTACATTATGTTTTCATTAACTGAGACTCCACAAAACTCTAAATTTATGAAATACTCAAGAAAAATTATTAAATTATTCATCAGTGATAAGACAATTAAGAAGCAAACTAAGGAGCAAGTGGAAGCTTGGTCCTGAGGGAGAACAGCTGGTCTTCTCATTAAAAGTATGTTTTGGCAGCAAAATACCCTCTGAACAGAGGGAACCTGCTGCTAAAGCAGCCTCAGAGTCAAATTTAGGAGCAAGTGACAAAGACAGGCTGATGTGAAGAGCAAGGTGGTGTGCTCTGGGTATCAGTGTGTGGCTGCTGCAAGCTGCACAGCCCCTGCTCCTGGAGAGGAGGTGATGTGACTTCACTGTACTTTGGAGCCACTGCATGACATGGAAACTGCCTCAGCCAATGGGCAACTTTGTGCTGATGCACCAGACAAGGAAGAAATTAGCTCCAAACTCAAGGAAAGCTGTTACTGGCACCGAATGAGCCAAGAGCTGAGCACAGAGCCCAGTGGTGAGGATGGTGTCCAGGTCACTGAGCCACCCCTGCTCCTGCCTCCCATCCCTCATTTATCCAACAGCAAAGCTGCAGACCCCAAAGGGCTCTGGCTCAGGACACACTGGGAAGTTTCCTGAGCAGCCTGAGATGTCAGCAGCAGGTCCTGTGGATGTGCTGGACACGAGCACTGTCCAACTGCACAGCGGGCAGCAACCACCCGTGGGCAGGAAGGGATATTCCACCTTTGAGGCTGTGACAGTGCAGGTGCTAAGAAAGAAACTGGATGATGTCAGGCACATAGAAACTCTGTCAGAGGTGGAGAAGAGAAGGGAATAAGAAAGGGAAGAGATACACGGCACTGTGGTGCAATGTTTTTATGGAGTTGAATCAGTGCAGGGAAAGAGAACAGACCCTGCTCCAACAGGCTGGTGCAGGGCCAGAGCTCTGAGGGAGTCTGAGAAACTCTTCATGAAATACCATTGCTCCTTCTCACTTTCTGCTGCCTACTATTTTTAGGCTTGTAGGTTTTTTTAAGCTTGAGGGTTTTTTCATACTTTGCTTTTGTGGTTTTTAATTCTTTTCCTGTCCTGCCATCAATAGCGCAGGAGATATGCCTCTTGGCTCCTCACCTCTTACAATCCATCCTCCAAGACAATGCATCTTAAACTCCCAGTAACACAAAAAACAACCACTGATAAACCAGCTCTCACCTACAGCAAAACAAAGGATTCCTATGATTCCATTGCTAAAATACCTAATTATGATAGCATGAGATATACCTATTAAGAAAAGTCTGATCTGTGTTCTTTAAAAATAGTATCCTTAAAACATGCATACAGCCAAAACAGCCCAAATATCTCTGTAGCATCAGCTGAAATATGGAATCCTCCCTTGCTGGCATGCCTTGTTCTAGATGTTTAAGAAATATTTTCAAATAACATCAAGGTTCATAATTCTTTTGCGACACAGAAATACAAAATCAGATACTCCATCTTAATTTTGGACAAACCTCCTAGTCAGATAAAAAACTGTGAAGAATTTTCCTCCCTAAATGCCATCCTCTTTCCCATATTTCCCCATGTGTGTGGAGCACCTTCATAGCTGAAAGCAGAAAGACACAACAGGTTGTTTCCTAATCAAATAATTCTGCTTAAAATTGTTACTCCAGTTCTTGCACAGATTCAAACATCTTGCATAACTGGCAGGAATTCTGACATCCCTGCACAGCACCAAATTACTCTCAGCCTGTTTCAAAACCTGATTCATCACATAAAATATAACAATTCCCACTCCAATCTTTCTGTACCTATTTGTTCACTTAGGTTAGCTGGCAAAATAAGCATGTTAGCCTTTTCTCTGCTCCAGATATGTCATACCAAAGTGGGTTTTGCATAAAAAGAAATGGCACGCTGCTATCTTTGTAACATTTTTAGAGCCTTGGTTATAAATACTTCAGATGATGCTCAGACAGAAACTCAAGTGATGCAGATTTCAGCTCTTCACATGAGCAGCAAGGAGAGTTACAGACTCAGTTTGATTTGGACTTATACTAATTTACCCCAGATGATCAACAAAAGGGGAGCATAGCTAAAATAGAATTTCTGAAGTGATGGAATTGATACATACCCTATTAAAATGCAGAGGTAGACAGGAATCTGGGCATTCATAGGTACTGGGCATACAGCAATACTGAGGACAACGCTCTGATGTACAAAAATAGGAACAGGAACAAATGATGGGCAGGTGAAGTAAATAATCCTGCGTGGGGCTGCTGGTGGAGCCAGACTGGGCTCTTGGGGCAGGTACAGCCCCGTCTGGGACAGCACTGGCCCCATCAGCCCAGAGCCAGCACAGGGAGGGGAGAGGAGGCAGGAATGTGGCCAGGGGCACAGCAGAGGAGTGGCCAAGGCAGCGCAGGATCCTCTGGCCGCACCTTCCTATAGGGGACAGAACCATGAGGGCAGAGCAGGAGACTTGGAAAAGAAGGAAATAAGAAGGTGCAGAGCTCCAAGACAGTTGCATTTCTCTTTAGACAAGATTCAGGGTAAATTAAAAGAGAGGGAACCAACCAGGAGAGCTGTGCAGGACAGAAGGAGGGAATTGTGTAGGAATGCAATACTGAGCAGGGCAAACTCTGCTTCCCACCCGAGGCATTCCTAGGGAGCTGTGTCACCCACAGCAGCTCAAATACTGCAGACATATCTAGAACTGTAATCACTCATAGATACAAATCCATTCCTTTTTGATTAGTGCTACACATGTGCAGCAGTTTCTGTTCCTTCTCCTCAGACCCAGTAATGCCTTCTTGTTTCCCAATTCAAGGACATTACTGCAAGGTCCTAAGACATATCCTTCTTAAACCTCAGTACTCTTTCGGAGGGTTTAGAAAATAAGGAGTCCATAGCTATGCACCTGTAAAATAGCAAATTAAAAAAATACTTTCATGGGGACATAATTTTTCTTTCATTCCTGTAGCTTCTTCAAAACTAATTTTTTTTTCTCCAGAAGTAAGTTTTTGTGTTAAAAAGGCTTCTGTTAAGGGGAAAAAACCAAACCCATGATCTTAAGCCAGGTTAAAGAAACTATTTTAAGTCTGCTACTTCAGATATACTGTTTGAAGGGCCAGCCTCATCCAAATGAGTAAAGACTAATAAAGGAATTCTTTTAACTCCACATACTTCAAGACATCATTTTTTGAGTCAATTCTATTCAAAGCAACCAATGAAAAGACAAATTTAATATTTCTTTGTTATTCTCTACTCGTAAAAAACCACACTGTTATTTTCTAAGCTAACAAACTGATTGGTCTCTTTTTTATGCATTAACAATTAATATGGATTCTGCATATAGACATCTGTACCGCTTTAGGCTGTTATTTATGGTGTGATAATTGTCATTTTGAGACACTGAACACCAAGATGATAGACAGACATAGCTGAACTGTTCACTGTCTAAGGGACAACACTGCTATCTTGTTCAAAATACTGCCCCAAGCAACGAAAAGTTTCATAAATCTTTTTTTCTACTACTGTTGTCAGCTTCTATTTTTGCCTGTGGCTGAATGTGATTATAATCTGTTTCAGGCGTAGCAGAAAACAAAGCGATCTAGAATATAATGACTGGGGAACATTCTGGAGCCCTCCTGAGCCGCAGGACATTTCCTGCTGCTCGCAGAGCTGATAACAGACTTAATAGAGCTAATGATTTCTAATACCACTAACACGAGGCTATTTTCACAGTGGGTAAATAATGACTCTTTTGTTTTGGAAATAGTTAAGGAGTCATGTAGATGTTTGATAAGTACATGATGCAGTAAAAATGCAGCAATATTTGGGTAACTAATGGTGGATTACACCGGAGCTAGAAGATAACATACTTTTTTGTTTCCTTCTAAGAACTTAAAGGTTTATAACCCTGTTAAGACCAGTGTGACAGCAAGGAGATTTCACTGTAAACAATTACAAGTAATGTTTTAATCTAAGCATAAAAATGCATCTATTTGTTTCTGTGTACTCCATCTTTATGTTGGTAATAAATATTACAAATGTTCACTGGAAATAAAATAAAAACTAATTGGGTAGTAAAAGAAATTTTCTTGAGAACTGAATGCAAAAACTGCATTGATGGGGAAAACTATGAATAGCACGTATACCTTCAGTATTTTACCTGATCATGACTGCAGGTTTCTGATAAGGATTAACAATATTTGCTTGGGTTCCTCCTTTCCTGGTGTGCAATCTGTGTTCCCCATTCCAGGGCCTGTGCTTCCACCAGGGAGAATTCCACTCCAAAAGCTACAAGATTCCTTGCAGGGATTTTTTCCCTGTATGGCATTATATATAAAATTTTCCCTATGGAAAAATGCATTTCTTCTTCCCTCTTCTTCTCTCCAGAAGTTACCTTCCTATAGAGGTTGCACATATGGATCTCCTGTTTTCCCTTCAATTTGAACATTATTTCACATTAAGTTCATGGCAGCTGTAAGGAGTGTTTGGGACTTCCATCCTACTCTGGGCAGCACACTCTTTGTGCCCAGTACTTCATGCCCCCTCAGTTTCACTGCTTTTTGGCCTTTCTGAGCTGTATCCAGTCCCAAACAGGATTTTCTGCCTGGGACTGTGTTTCCACATTTCCCTCCGTCACCCAAAATAGGTGCTGACAATCAAGCTGTTTAAAACCCAAACTTCTCAAAGAACAAAGAATTAATTTTAACTCTGATGAAGGCAACAATGTAAGGTTTAAATAAAATAATTCAAGCTAGGCAGAGGTTTTCAAGGCAAAATGAAAGAAATAAAAGGACTTATGGCGTGAAGGGAGGATAATAAATTGTGTAATGCAATAAAGCAATATCTACCCATTATAAACTTTATAGATTTTAGGAAAGCAGAAGATAACCCCCATTGTGATTCATATCTTGAAATATTACAGAAAGCACGCAAAAATAATTAAATTTACCTAACTGTATTTCAAGGTATGGCTTCAGTGGTTAAAGAAAATGCAAACTTAAGCAAAGAGTCTGCTACAGCTGCTGGTGTCAAACTGAGAATGCAATCTCTTCTCTGGTTTGTCACTGCCATTGCTTCATTATGAGAAGAAATTGCAGATTGGAACTGCAGAAATATTTCATGGTCTAAGAGTTAATATCAGATTTTGTTTGTGCTGGTGATACAGCAGTTCTAAATGACAGGTCAAACATGCAAGGAACAGCACGAGATTGTTCCACATCACAAATAAATCAGGTTAAATATTGTGAAAAATACATCCAGTAGGGACTCCAGGTTCCAAATCAGGTTTTGTATTAGAAGGCCAAGAAATACGGAGTTTGAAAATTCATATATTTGACAGGCATGAGCAAGCCAATGAATTTAATCATAAGGAAACAATACCATGATCAAGTAATGTGACAACTGCAATCACTGACTTCAATGATTTGTTCAAATGTTTCTTCTCCCTGAGCAGAGAGACGGGGAAACAGCGAAGCCACCAGATGCTAACACTTTCAGAAGATATTAGGTATCATATTAATAGAATTCCCAAGCACAAATATTCAGAAATCAACCTTTTTAAAATTTATTTAATAGTTGCAGAAATAAAGACAAATTCAAGAGACATCAAAAACTAAGCTTGAGCAGAGAGCACAGCGGGCATAGCACTGCCAATTTGAGAAGGATGTCAAAGGCCTATACAATCTAAAACCCAAGAATATTGAGCAAGTTTGAGAACAAGATGGCTAAGCTGCTGAAAGAATAAGAATTAAGGATTGCTTAATTAAAAACATCTACAGTATCACAGGGCAGAGCTATATTACATGCATTAGCATATAAAAAATGAAAAAGTAGGTATTTTGGAGATCAAGGAGCTCTTCTGTATTGATACATGAGTTGTAATGCCAACCAAAATTAGATTCAAACATGTAGATCAGGAATTTACAATAGGAATAGATAGCTGTTAAAGAAAAAGGTAATAATCAGACAGTGAATTCAAATGGAAAATGTCTGTGGAATGGAAAAAGTCTAGTGGAGAGTACTTAACAAAAGGTCTTGAAAATTGAGAAGATACAGAGGGAACAAATCTTGCTAAGTCTAAAAGCAACCATGTTTTCTTAAAAATAATTGAAGCACAATGCACTAGGCAGTCCTTCCAAGGGAAGCAGAGCTGTGTAACAGGTGGTGGGACAGAAGATGCAATTCAGCGTTGACAAATGCAAAAGCAACTTAAAATTCTTCTACTAAATGCTGATTACTTAAGAAAGAAGAAAAAGATGTGGAAGGATGAGTTTTTGTGAGGAGACTAAGGGAAAAAGCATAATGCAGTGAATATTCCAGGATAACATTCTAAATGCGTAACAATGGAGGAAAATAAAGATGTAGCCTGCAATGCTCTGACATCAAGTGCTTCATTCTGTTATAGAAGAGAAAGACAACCAGGGGCTCACTGAGAACATGTGCTAACATCAGAAATACACCAAGCTGGGAAACACAATGTCATTCACTCACGCTGGCTGCAAGGTGCTCTGTGTTATCCCACATCCGTCCTGCCTCACTCATGCTTAGCCTTGTGAAACAAGCAGAAAAGATTTAAAGTGTCTGCTCAGCACAACTGTTCTCTGTACACCCAGACCAGCACCGAGCCTGGGAACCTCGCAGTGCCCTCTCTGCAGCCAGAGCTGGGCTGTGCTCTCTGGAGCAGAGCAAACACAAAACTGCCAAGGAGAACAGCACACACCCTGGCTGGCACACAGCCTGCTGGGACACACGGACAAACGTGCTCCCCAAAACTCCCAGAGCTCTGCATTTGCATTTGGGCCCTACTGCATGCAATCCCTGCACTTCTTTATTGACTATGCCCCTGAAAAGGTGGTCATCTCTCTCAATGTGGACTCAGGTAAGAAACTCTGTTAGCAAACTAAGAACTGGAAAAACAAAGTGTGCATACAATCATTTTTGATGCTTAAATCTCAGCTGAGTGAAGTCGGTTTTTCAAAATGAGTCAATAATCTCTTCCAGTGAATTCTTACGCTGGCATTTTAGTGACACACGTGCAGCTCTGACTAAGGCAGCAGGGGACAGGCACTCACTGTAATGTCAGCATCAGATGACAAGCACAGAATTTGTCCCTGCTTTGATATGCCTTTGACTAATAAAGAAAAGAAACCTCCCCAAAGGGTCAGGTAGCCAAAAGGTGGCTTGTGATTGACTCCCCAGACACAGCCATGAGTACAATCAGTGGTTTCAGACCCTACAGTCAGGTACTCTGCTCCTGCTCAGGACAGGTGATCTTCCAGCAGTCATGGCTCAGCATTTCTCTTGGGAGATCACCTACACTGCCAAAACACACAGAAACAAACTTCTCTACTCGCATATATTCACAACTGTGTGGGAAACCCAAGCACCAGGTTACAAGCACCTGTTGATCAAGCCCAATGTGTAATTTCCTGAGTGTGAAGAGCTGTTTCCAACAGGCTGTGCACACATGAACCATGCAGGGATCAGATTCCTGCCTGGATGCTGTCCAGCTGAGTGTCTGTGTAATGTTTCTTGGAAGCTGTGTCTGGCAGCACCTGCCGCTCCTGTGGCTTCTCCCACGTGGGCACAATGGCCAAGATGCAGTGCCAGGGGAGAGGGCAGAGGCCAGCCTGGGGCACTCGCAGCTCTGCAATGAGTGGAGCAGCTGGGAGCTCTGTTCCCCCTGCTTCACCCCAAAGGATCCCTGACTCGTCCAAGGGAGTGAGGAATCTCCACCTGCAAATGCAGGGGTCCTGTGCTCATACACACAGTTTATAGCTGGACATGAACCGCACTGAAAGCAGGTGCAGCTTCCTGCTCAATCCAGCTACTGTGCATTGAATAAATCATTCTTTTCACTTGTGAGTCAAGCCAGCGATTGCTGTATATTGCTCAAATGAACTGCAGCATCATCAGAGCAAAATAATAACAAAGGCATCACTTAGGCACAGCCTAAGTACTGATATTTCTGTATAAATGATAAACAATAATATATTGTCTTCAGTTTTCTAACATTTCATAATTTTTCAGTGAAAGAGACAATACTCTTGGTAATTCACAAGGCTCATACTAACCAGTTCAAAACAACTATAACACATTTGTTCTTCACATATTATTAGTTTACATATCTGATTTTTTCAACTCCAAGCAATTAAAAGCTCAGTGCACTGCAAGCAAAGCTGCTGGTCAAGGAGACATAGCATTGTAAAAACAAAATAAAGCTTCTCAAGAGCAAAAATTAAAGAGCTACAGTGCTACAGGCATTGTTTATTCACATTTCAGAAGGCTGGAAGAGACAGGCATGCTGTCTGCCTCAGTTTTTGTGGGGAATGTGGGAAAGAAAAAAGAATCTCACAGTTCATAAGAGCTAGAAATAGCTTATCATTTATTTGTGGTCCCTGAATTATCTGTCTGCTGTCAGGCCAGCACAGGCACACTGCTGGGTTGCTTTTGCTCCAACTCCACAGAGCAGGACACCTCTGAAAAAGGACAATCTATTTCCTTTCTATTTTTCTTTCTAAACGTCATGTACTCTCAAAAACTGTATTTATTTTCTTGAAGTAAAACCAACAATAATGGTTACATGAGGAAAAAAAAAAAAAGGGAAAGGAATGGAAGTGGGAAAGACTGTCACTGAGACACACTGCTGAAGGAAACACATCAAGTGTATTCACTTGCTTTGATGTTTCATGATGGTAGAGCTTCCAGACCTGAACAAGGCAGGTGATTATTATCTTTGTTCGTCTTTATATATATATATATATATGCATACAAATATATATCACTGCTATTACCAGTAACTCAATAAACAGTTTAAATGCACTCCGCACTTCCTTATGACATTTCTCCAATTACTCCTTCAAATTTTGACACAGATTTCTTCCTTCCTAAACATATCCATCAATACTATTTCCTCCCAAGCTGGTGACTGTCACCTTCTAATCAGTTGGCATTTATCCTGGGATGCACAGGAATGCAAACAGCTTTTTCCTCCCACGCCATGCTCTTCGGCAAGGTGCAGCTTGTTTGCCTGCCGAGCAGGCAGAGTGTGCCACCATCACAGTTTGTAACAAATGGTGAACTCACGGTGCATGGAATTTACCCAAAACAGACCAGAGGGGTCACTGAGGCCCTGGAAGGCTCTCTAGTGGGTCACAGGCATTGGTCTGGAGGCAGGAAAAGGGAGCAGGAGGTGCCCCAGCAATCTCATTCCTGTGTCCCTGCTCACCTCTGATTATTTTATTAGGTTCCCATTATCAGCCTGCACACCTGAATTGATCTATTGAGCACTGCAGAGCCTGTTTCTACGCCTGCTCTCTGCCAGCCTATTCTGATTGCCCTCATTATTCCTCTTTCCAACAGAGAGAGGTTCATTACTCAATACGTAAAACTGACTCGCTCCAGCCCTTTGCTTATAGCTCCAAATCTGTCACCACACACAGATTGTGCCACTATTTCTTACCTCCTAAACTGTTTGACATCACAGCTTTTAACTGAACAGGGGAAGGAATAGAGGGAAGGAGTTGAACACAAACTGTTAAAATGATTATTAGAAAGCAAAAAATCCACAGGAAGCATAACAGCTTCCTGAGGCCGCTGGAAGCTTAAATATTTCTTGTTTAATTCCTATTTATACTGCAAAGTTTTCAAGCCAGTCAGCTGAGGAAATTAAAACAACAACTATTGTTTACAAAGAGAGCAGTACCTGTAGAGCAGCCCATGCTCTGCAGCTCTCTGGACTTTACTCGGCTCCCTACTAAGGATAAGGAATAATGTTTTTAAACCATCATTAGCTTTCACTCTGCGCCTTCCCTTCTGTTGCCACAGTATTCCTCTATGTAAATGGCATTTATTTATTCATAGGCACTGGCATGCCATTACTTTTGTCAAAGCTGGTCTCGCACATCCTGCTGTCTCTGCGCTCTTCTAAACGAACTGGAAAAGCAATTAAGATTGCGGGGCTGTGGGGCGGGGGCAGCGCGAACACAATCTCCGTGGGCGTGCGCGGGAGCGCAGTGACTGTGCTCTGCGCGCCTCCAGATAAGAGAAGTGACACAGATTAAAACAAATTGTTGATCCACACCAGAGAGGAGCTAGGCAAACAATAGCAGTAAAAGCATAAATGTCAATTTGGAATGATAAAGGATACAATCTAAATGTAATATGAGAGGCCCCCAGACAAAAGGGAGAAATAGAAATTACACATTACCCAAGTACCAGATGCAATAAACAAACAAATATGTAAACACGCGCATGAATATGCATATGGAAGAACTCAGATCACCGGATTGATGGCTCAAGTAACTAGATTTTAAAGTAAAATAGCGAACCGTTTTAAAAAAGTTTGACTGCTAGATTTGAAGGAAAAAAAGATCTTGTTTATACTCCTGGTAATTTTAATTTTGAATAATTTGCACGTGTCTCAACACATGCCCACCCGTACATTCTGCATTTGCATGTTAATGACACAACTGTCCGTGAGACACAAACCAATGCCAGGAGAAGAAGAAGAAGGAGAAGCTTCACAAGAAGCTGGCTTTTTGTCTGCTGAAAGAACTGTCAAAGGGTTCTCTAATTGCTTTCGGAATTTCCTCTGTCTCTCCCCTTCACGTTTTCTAGTCCCCTGCAGCAGTTTGCCAGATGAACTATAAGGTTTTAAAGCTCATTTAAATAATCTTATGCCTATTCTGGCCCTGATGAACAAAACAAATGGTTTCTTCCAAACTGTGACCTAATAACCAGTCACACAACTCAGTTAAAAGACTTACCCTAGATTTACTTATCACAGTCAGCTAAATTCTACCTGATACTGGTGGATGAACCAAACATTAATTTTATTATGGGAAGAAGGTTAAATTTAACTTAATGAAAAAAGGTCGCAAATTCCAATAAAATTATCAAGACCTACATGTAGGAATCAGCTTCTGAAGTGCAGCACGGTAAAAAATAAAAGATTTTCACAGTGCCACTAAATTGGGACAGAACCCATTTAAGATTTTGACCTGTGTCTGGGGCTGTCCCATCAACCTATCAACAGCAATTTTGTGATGTGAGCAAAAACCATCACTAAACAAAATTAACCAAAAAATGCACATATACAGAGATACACAGCTCCACACAAACAGCTCCAGTCGGTGTGGTTACACAGCAGCTGAGACACACCTGATGCTCTATCACGTTGTGTATTTAAATAATGCTCCGTCCCAGGTGCCTGGAGGTAGTGTCAGCCATAGACTGCAATCATATTTGGGAACAGTGCCCATCAGCACAGTTCGCTGTCAACTCAACTCTCTCCTCAGGTTAACACTGCAAACTCTTGCCTTCAAACATTTAGAGATGAGAGAAGGTGGGGAAGAAGTTACATTTTATTCCTCCGAGCCTGAAATGCAATTCCTATTTGAAATGCGGTCTCCAAACATCAGGGGAATAATTTTAGATGAATAAAATATGGCATTACTGCTGCTGCGCTTGAGTCCTTCAGGAGGCTCTCTATAACTAGGGGAAGTTACTGTTCAAAACTCGGTTATGAGGCAATTATACTGCCTGACATCTAACATCTTGCAAGGCAATCTCACTTTTGGGCATTAAGAATTAGCTGTGTTAATCTCATTTTATGAAAGACATAATATTTTCCTTTCAAGTATTCTTTTTAGAAACATGAGCTGCCAAATCTGCTTTATAATCTAAGGTTTCCATTCACAACTATTCTGTATTCTACTAACATCAACTTCCTTTCTATTTACAAACAAACAACACTGATTCTTTGTATTTTCAGTATTTTAATTTTTGCTTCTATCCTAGAGATATATTAAAAGGAAATCTAAATATTCAATACAGCTGTTTGAAATACTGCATCTCTTCATTGTCATTCCAAGCAAAAAAATATATATTTTGTAAGCACTCTATTATTTTCTGCATAGAGACTTTTTAATACTTGTCTTATTTTTAAAGATGTGAATAAAGATTAATTTCAATGTAGCTGCTCCTCTGCCATTTTTCTAAAGATTAATAAAACTGATAAAAGAATTTAAATGACAAAGGAATATATTAATTTACATCTACCATTTTTTGGGACAATTTTCCATCTGTACATATACCCCATGCATTACAAATTCCACCAAATATTAATCTTTTCTGTGTTGCCTACTTGAATATCCTGTTTTTCTTCCTTAGAGCACCCCCAAACAACCTGGTCATCACTGAGGTGCTGAGAGAAACAAGACAGAAAGGTAAACCTAACAGAAGGGAGAAAAAGAGATATTTGGAGATCCCAGTAGAAGAAAAAAAGGACTAAAAACTATTGAGACAGATGAGACAAAAAACAAAACAATAAAAACCCAACACAAAGCCAGATAAATGCAAGGGTGGCAGTCAGTTCATAAGAATCACGAGAAGATGAGCACAGGAAATGAGGATTAGGACTCGACAGACAAGAGGAGTGTGCACTGAACAAAGAGCAGAGCTGGAGAGGAGCAGCAGGGGATGGTGGGCAGGTGCCCTGCTCCCCTGGGCACATTGGCAGGCTCCACAGAGCTCTGGGGCTGGGGGCACACCGTGCCTCACCTGCTGCTGCCGTGCAGCACAGCCTACGGACGGGGCAGCCTCAGCAGCACACACAGCTCACTGCTGAGCATCAGCAACTTCTGCAGGCTTCATTCTGCAGCTTAAGCTTCAGAGCTTGTAAAGTTCTGTGTGTTTTATCTTCTTTGGCCATTTTGTTGTAAAATAGAAAATGAATCTCAGTGAACAGAGACTGACAGCTTCGGCTGGTGAGCAGGAGCTGTGGTGGCTACTAAACAACACACAGCTATTAATTTATTTGAGGGTTATTCTTATTTCTCATCACAATAACATTAAATGAGCTATGTACATACACTGATGGAAAACAGACTTCACAGTTTCCATCAACAGTGCTGTATGTGTTACAAGTTTGAATTTTTATTTGAAGTTTCCAGAGCTGCTTTGTTAGCAAGAGAGTTGATCTCAATTTTATGTTGACACCAAAGCATAGCAGATTAACTTGGAAATGATACCCAAAGCTTGAAGTGCTCTTGGATCATTTGTCCTTATTGAATGAAGGCAGATTTCTGCATTATATTACACCCTGCTACTGGTGCCACGGCTTTAAATATTGTTCTTTTCATCACTCTTTGTCAATTATCCGATGTTCAGAGTATTTTTTAACTAAATAAATATCTGTGAGTGGTGACTGTCAGCATTAGGAGAAAAGTCCTGAAAAGCCAGCTCATAAATGAAATTCTGATTTCAGCGAATTCATTCTTCTCAGATAGCTACATTTCCAGAATAAATGATCATCTCTAATATCATTACCTGAACATAGCAAACCTGGATTGTAAAGGGTCTTGGCAGTGAATGATGATAAACATCAGAGGCTTAATGTTTAATTACTGAACAGAGTTTTCTGGAGAGTTAAGAGCTAATATCATTCACTTGCTGCTGTTGGCTGTGTGGCAGAATATTGTGGTTGTTGCGATCTGTCAGGCAGAAGTGATTCATAAACTTTGCTGCCTGCTCCTCAAATGCACAGCTGGTGGGAATAAAAAATGGACAGCTATTTATGGCTGAAAATCCCAACAGGAAACGTCTGACTTGAAACCCACATGAAAAATAAGTAGAAAATCTTAACGAGGAGAGGATGATGCATTCTTATACACTGTGAAGCACAGAACACAAATTACTGATATTTCTTTTATCTGTATGTTTTAGGAGCTAAGGGTAATAACTAAACTAATTCTCATGATAATTAACAAAGTCATCCTCCCTGCTCAACAGAGTGAAACAAGCTGGGTTTGGCACCTTATCTTTGTACACTCTCAATGTAAACTATGTTGGAAAGAGACAAAAGAAAGAAAAATTGCAGAGGATTCAAATGTCTATTTTTTCTTTTGCTACAAACAGTAGGGACACATCGTGAGCTCTTCAGGGAACTGAAGACAAGAACATCCCCAGTGACCCAGTGGCAAAAGTGTCATGGGGAATGGCAGGTGTAGGTGCCTGACTCACAGACCTAATGTGATTATTTTCTTTCCATCAGTCTGTTCTCTTCTGTTCAAAACCATTGAGAAAGCTGAAATAGAGTGAGCTAAAGATCCATAACCCACCACAAAAATCTCAAGAAGAAACTTTTTCTCACTTTACCCAGAAATGCTCCAACAGAGACTGCAGGGATGTTCAGCTGTGCTTTGAGGGCTCCCACAGGCACAGCAGCTCCCTGGGCTGAGGCTCCCACCAAAGTAATCCTTCCAAAACCACAAACTCTTAGCACAATTCAGAATACTCACTTTCAAAGACAATTTCAACAGAAAAGAAGGTGCATCTCATATCTAGATATGCTGAGCAGTAGTAAGAACAAATGTTTGTTGTGGTGGTCATGAGGCCCCTTCTCTAGTAAAAGTCTTCTCCATTTAAAAAATTGCTCTATTTAAAAAGAAAAATTCTGCATTTTTTGATATTGACATGCTGTTTTGTATGCATGAATAGTTGCATACATGTTTAAGAGTGAAGGCAAAAAGAAAGAATTCTTTTTCATATAGGAGCTTAAATGGAGATTAATTCATGAAAATCTAAAGCTTGATTTTAGATATTGAATCCTCATTTAAATTTGTCTGACAGAGCTCTGTTCTCCACTCTCATCTGTTTCAATCTAGTTAATGAAATAATGCTTTATATAATAAATAACAGGGGAATTAAGCCAAGGAGTTAACAGTAAGCACTAAATAATGAATCAATGCAAGTCTGGCACATAGCTTAAAGTTGTTTGCAAAAGAAATACATCAGATTTGATCTTTAGAAAGGAAGCAGAGCCCTAAGTTACTTGGGAAGGGTGATCTCTCCTATTCTGCACTGCTGGCAGAAGGCCCTGTGATTCTGCCATGGCTGCAGCAAGAACAGAACCATTTACTGATAACTGGAAGAAGGAAGAATAAAAGGAGGTGAGAAGAAAGAAAAAAACAAAAACAGCACAGAAAGGCAAAATATAGAAGAGATGGAGCAAAGTACAGAGTTCTTCATCAGAGGAAGGACTAGCAAGAGGCACAGTGTGGCACGTGGTCCAGAGAGGTGAGCAACGAGAATCAGTTTAGACTAGCACATGAAAAGGTGAAGAAGGAGAAACACCGCTCAGCACAGCAGGACATTCTCCAAAGGAGACACTGACAGGGCATGCAAAGCAGAGCTAATTAGAACCTCATCTTTGCCCAAATACATCTAACAGTGCTTTGCAGCTGTTTTTGACCAAGTCCAGAGTGCTGCCAGAAGAGGCAGCTCAGCCCCAGCCCTCCTGGCCCAGCCCTTCCCTTGCTGCTGGCAGGTGACCCGGCAGTGTGTGGAGTGACACCTGCCCGCAGTGCAGCTGGGACCAAGCCTTGTCCCCGGGCTGGCAGGGCTGGCAGAGGGGCACTCTGCTGGTGCAGCTGACACAGAGCTGCTGGAGCTGCCCCAGAGGCAGGGAGAGCAGCAGGGTGGGCCAGGGGCAGCGAGGGCAGCACAGTGCTGGGCTGATGGCAGCCAGTGATGAAAACCAGACACCAAACTGAGACTGTGACAGCCTTTGTCTATGAATGAACTCTTTCACAGCAGGCTATAGCCCTCTCTGAACAATCACAAAGACTCTTTTCCTTTACCAAACATCATTTTCGGCCAAGCCTGTCCTGCATTTTGGCAGGTGACACATGCAGGCTGCACTTACAGGCATAACCCCACGAAGCTGTGTATCGCTTTGATGAAAACGAGGTGCTTTATAAACATTAATGCATTTTAAGCAAAAGCTGTCAGTCTTCTGTGGAAGTGCCATCAGTCAGCTCTTTTTCGGGAGGGACAGGGCGGTTCAGCCGTGGCTGCTCACAGCAATGAGCTCAGTGTGAGCCAAGGCAGAGCTGACGTGTGCTGCCAAACGAAGGCAATGCTTTGCCCATGAGCCTCAGCTCTGGTGAATAATCAAAAGGAAAGGCTCCCAATGTAGGCATCATTACTGAGACACTCAGAAAAGGGCCTTTTGGAAAAGCCTGGATCTGAGGCTTGCTGCTTGTCAGCACCACTGATGAAGCGCAGTGCATGTCCATGCTGAGGCAGCCCAGCTGCTGGGCAGGAAGGAGCATGGGCTGGGGAACTTCTGAATCGGGGCTGCATTTCTGCAGAGTGAGGGGAAATACTGCAAGGGTCACAGTAATGAAATAAAATGGGGCTATATCCAGTTAAATGAAGGGATAAAGGTATTCCAGCCCTACACATTACAGCTCCTGTTTTTCCTTTCCGAAATTGTAACCACAATCTTCTGTAGCTCAGGTAGGCTTTTTGCTGTCTTTCCCTGTGAGCTAAAAATTTTAACTAACTTTCTTTAAGCACAACACTGAATAGTCTGTAATCTACTCTATTAAAGTAAATTTAATTGATATAAATGAGAACACAGCACGATTCCTGATATTACCTAACTTAATTTTTCTGTGGGTTGGCTATCAGTTCCGAGTGTTACATCACACACTCCCACTTCTTGCTCGGATCGTGGCCCCCCTGCTTTGACAGCTCGGCAGTGCTGCTTCTCAGCTGGAAGAATTCTAGTAAGACTTTTTAACCTCCAGAACATATAAACCAAATGGCTATTCAGAAATAGCTGCAGATTTCCATGTCCACGGTTTAACAGAACTTAAAAAAAACTCCACCTCACCCTTGCAGAAGAGAAAATTATAGAAAATGGGGTTAGGCTGAATAAATGAATCAGTTTACCTTCTGAAAGAAAGAACAGGTTTCTGTTCTCCTGACTTGCTTTCGGATGGCTGAATTCCATAATCCACTCTATAGACATCACTTGGATTTCCGTGCCCTTCCTCAGTTTTAAACTTTCCATTACTTCCACAGAAACAAGCTCTGTCCAAGGCTTAAATTAAAGAATTACTTCTGAGTGAAAAAAAAAACCCTCAAGAAACCTTTCTTACAAATTTTCACAACATCTTAAATTGCCCTAGAAGGAATGTTAGAGCACTTACATTAGATAGACACTGAAGAGATTAAAAGTCACTGGAGTTAAACAGAAATGAGAACTTTTCCACAAATTACACTTCCAAAAATTAGCAGCAGATGCTAATTTAAGAAGATTGTAGGGAAAAATGATTTGCACTCTCCAATCCAAAACTTTATCTAATATATGACGTAATTTCCTTCTAAAAAGAAATCTGTTACATATCTACAATAACAACAAATAAAGATGATAAGAAGTAGCCTAAAGCTTAATAGTAATTTAAGGCCAAGCAACAGAAGTGTTTCTTAAGACTGTGTCCACTAACAACAATGTAATGGTGTTCCTCTGTACATTTCTGTTTGGATCTAGCTGATTCCCAAACCAGTTTCAGTAATTTTGAAACACAGCAAAAACAGAAAAACAATGAGTTTCTACTTGAAAATGTTACCAAAAAGCCACAGGAAAATCTTTCAGATGTTTCTTAGAGTAAATTTGATCTCACAGAAAGCCAGCACTGCTTCTTATGGCTCGGATCCTCACCCCTGCTATTCGGGCACAAAACATTTCCAGTACACAAGTGGTGTGGATATATTGTTTTCCTTTACTTAAAAAAACTAAATTCTAATTATATGGGTGAACATTCATGCTCTGTGTAAAAGCATGTAGTTGTTCTGTAGAGAAAACAGATAGGTAGTATACGATGTATTTTTTCAGAACATGTTTTTGATGTGTAATGGATGTTTTGTTTAAAGTGCTTCGTAACAGCATTTTCATGAGTCTTTTTGCAGAAATGTCTTAAAAGACAGTGAAATTTGAGCACTGTAGCTGACTGTCTATATGAAAAAACCAAACCTGACAACAAACTAAAAACACCCCCACAGCACCAACCCCCCCAAAATCTTACCCAGTGCTGTCTCCCAGGAAATTGTGACAGATTCTATGAGAACCCTGGGTCCCGTGCACATTAGAAATTCCTTCCTGCAGGGTTAGCAGGTGTGGGCTATGTCAAATAAATTTATTGCAGTCTGTGCTAATAACCAAAATTATAGAAAACCTAGATGAAAGTGCTCTGCATCCAGCTAATTTGAAGCTACCTTATGACACAATAACAAGCTTCTAACAGTTTTCCCCTTTTTTAAAATACACTAATTATGCTTAATGTTCCCTGTCGCATTAGCTTTCATGGTAATTATATTTCAAAACTTTTGCAATTAGGGTACAGTTAATATTGTGGAATATTGCAATTATTTTTCATTGTGACACCTCTATTGAAAACTGGTGGCATAATGATCACATTGTTCAACTAAATCAGAACTGTAGAAATATGGCAAATGAACCAATTATAGATTATTATTTCTAATTACAGATAATGCCCTTTTCCTTGCTTTGTCCAGAACAATTTCCCAAACACCCAGACTATTCCTTATTTTAAAAAAAAGCCCAACAAACTGATTTCCCCACCTTCATTTTCGCTATACCCATCCTAATATATATGTGTAGTATGTAAATATATACTGTAGATCATATATTTATAACATGTATGAGCACGGACAGATGTGTACAGGCACATCAGCACATACAGAGACAATTTACGGCCGATACAGGTTCAGTCAACTGCAGCTATAAATGTAAATACCACTCAGTGCTCACTCTGAGCAAGGATTTTACTCGCTGATTGAGCCTCAGAAGTAACTTCAAATGCATTACAAATGCTCTCTGCATCGTTTCTAATTCAGCCCCACATTGCCCCCAAGAACATTTCCTTATTTCTGCTCACCCCCCCTCTTTAATAAACTCAAGGGCTTTGGCTCTCTGCCCTTAAGCCTCTTGCTCACATTTCCATCATTAAACCTAAACATCAACCTCTCCCCATTTACAGCCTGGATTCTGTTTATTGATGCTGAATGAGCTCCAACCCTTGATAAATGACAGCAGCAGAAATGCCTAAGAACTAATATATATAATAGTGAAAATCTGAGGTTCACTCTGGGGTTTTGAAGAGCTGCTTGTAATTAAACCAGTCTGTAATTTGGGAGGACAGAACACTATTACATAAAAGTACTTTCTGAAAAACACGGCGGAGGAGTTAGAGAGGTACTGCTAAAAAAAAAGCAGCCAGACAGGTAATAGGAGACATTATGTTATTTTCAATACTTTAGCAGTTCTGAGATTAATTATAATTTACCATTTACATTCTTCATATGGAATTTTAATCAGAGCTCGCTTAATTACGTTTTCATTTAAATTACACTAAAGCAGTGATAAATAAATCAACGATCAAATCACTGACTTCAAACAGAGAAGACCTTTACCAAATTCACTGGCTTGCCAAACCCCACCATCTGTACATTTCCCAGCTACCAGACTAATGAATTTCAAGGTTATATTACCAAGTGTAAGATGTAATTTCTAGCCAACATCAGACAGTGGAAATAAAACATGTATAAGATGCTTTCACATAATTTCTGACATGAAAAGATCTTGGAACAAGTTTATGTGACTCCTTATTCCCTTCAATAAAGAGCAAGATAAGACTTAAGTAAAACTCCTTCAAAGATTATTTCAGGCAGAAAAGAGAAAATTGCAAATCTCAGCTTATTCGATACTGTGGAGTAAGGTTTTTTTAAGAGCAATTGCCTGAACAATGAGCACATTTTGAAAATGAACTATAACTGTCTCTCCTCTGACCCTCTGAAACTCTAAAAGCTGATTTGAGTGATTAAATGACAGCTGCAAGTCATGAGAAATCTGGCATAGAATATAATTTTTAAGAATGCCTCAAAGTCCTGCCATCACTAATGTCTGTCATCACCCACCTTTCCATCATTTCTTGGCTCGTATTAATCGATTTTTTTTTTTTTTTTTTTTAAGTTTACGTGACTTATTTCTCTGGACATAGTATTTTTCTTGCAGTTTTTGTTTCCGTTAACTTAAGACACACGCTCTCCACCATCTGCTGGGCACTGACAAAATACAGGACAAATAAACTGCGGTGGAATGTGTTTCTCCCACTCTGGGTAACACCATTAAAGTACCTGTGTAGATGAGAAGGAGATCGTGACCCATGGGGGTTATGATCATATATATATATCTATATCTATATATATATATCTATATCTACCCACACATATATATATACACACACACACACATATAAATGTTCCATATGAAAATCACCTGTAAAGACTTCAGGTCTCCAGGATATGGATACAGACAACAACCAAACACATCTAGAAATATAAATATCTATTGGATAATGTCTGCTGAAATATTATAATAGCAAATCTTAGAATAGCCTTGAAATGGTTTAACAATGGGGCTAAAAACAGGAATTACTGTTTTAAAAAGAGGGATTCGTTTCTTTTTGTCATGAGAAAAAAAGTAAGTATTCAGAATAAATCGCGTTTTTTTCCCCTTAAATGGCCACATACAGGATGAGTGCTATAAAGTCCATCATACTTGAAAATCAACTCATCTTCAAAGACTCCTCCTACATATTCTTAACTCGCAAAATCAACCACTTCAATAAAACAATTCTACAGAAGAGGGGTTTTTTGTTTGGTGTAATTCTGCCCAATCCCTTCAAAATTTTCTGTCACATTACAGATAAAAGTTTTGAGGTAATGAGCACCTTAAAGAGTAATGGCTTCAAGATTTTGAAGATTTAGGGAACAAAACCAATACTGATGTGCACTATTGAACTGCACACCATCTCTCCTGGACCCATTTTCGGGAGCAGTGGAACATGCAAGCTCAGGTGTTAATTGCCCTGTTCTTCCTAATGATCTTCTTTTTCTATTGGACAACAACATTTGCTTTACTGACAGCTGTCAGAATATGCCATTACTATCTCCAGAGAATACAAAATGTACCCTTCATCAGATGGCATCCTGGGTAGTGTCATATTTGAGTATAATGATGTCCACCCAAAATGTGCCAGTAAATTTCACTTGTGAAATTACAGTACTTTTCTAGAAGAAACTTGAATATTCCACATTCAATTGGAAATCCACTGCTATTTTAATTTCCTTCATAACACAAAATCTTTTTCCTCATGTTGTCTTTATAAGTGAAGACACGATTTCCAGAAAAGTTTATGATACAGTTTTAATTATATGCAAATTCCTGTTTAATTGATTAGTACAATAATACCTATGTGAGGCATAACAATTCTCTATAATGACACAGCAGAACTCTGTGTTGCTCTGAGCCACTGATATTTAAATATTTCCGAAGTAAGTACCAATGGCTTTTTTGGAGCTCTTCCAGTATTCAAAAAAAGGACCTAATTTTGCAGTAATTAAAAATAGCAGCATTATATTTCTTTTTTTTTGGTCTCACCTTTGAGAAAATTCAACTTTTTTTTCCCCCCTGCTGATTTAATATTTATCAATATTGGATCTCTAATGTTTCATGAAAAGGATTCAACAAAGCTAAATGGAAGTACAGGAATCTGAAGTTTGTTTCTAAATTCAAAAACTTCTTCATAATACTGTCTCTGGGTCTTGACTAGTGTATAATGCTTTCAGTGGACCAGTCAACAAATTTACTATTGCAAGCTTGCTTATCAATTAGTTTTTTTAAATCCTGTAATAAGCTTTTAACACTTTCAGCTAAAAAAAATGGGGCATAAAAATTTCTGTAAAAATCTTAAGGTCTACATCAAGACAACACAAAAATGATCATTATTCTGATATGCATCACCTGTAGGTATGAGTGGTTTTAATACCCTTATGGCAAGTTACTTAGCAGTGAGAATTCAGTTATAGAGGATACTTTTGTTGATTTACATTTTGTAATTGTGAAACAGAGATTGCCACATGAAAAAGTGCCAGAAGTAGCACTAGGCATTGAGTTAGAGGCTCAAACAAGATTTAAGAACAAATAAAAGCAGGCGAGCAGCTTCATTATGTGAATTTTGATGAATAGGGTGCAAACAAGAAATCATTAGAGAGCCTTTAACCATCATCTAATAACACAGATTAATAAAAAGCAGCTGGGAGAGCTGTAAGAAAATCGGTTGCCTTTAATTTCGTGAAGTCTATCAGGGCAGGCAGAGCCCAGCCACAGCTCCTTCCCTGCCTGAGCAATTTGCTCTGGGTCTGCTTTAAACCTCCTCCATCCCTGGGAGCTTCACTCACGGGAATCAGCAACATTCACACGCTGTTATTATAAATTAACCACGTCTCGTACCTGCAACACATTCCAAAGTGCAAATCAAAGGCAGAGAAAGCATTAAATCTTATGAAAACATGAACTTGGCAGTTTCTGCAGGAGCACAGGGGCCTGCAGTGCTCCTCTCTCGTGGCTGGGCTGCTGTGGGAAGCACTCCCTGCTCCCACCCAGGACATTTGCTCTCTGTTTGCAGTGAGAAAACAAAAACTCAGACCTGAGAAAAAGAATACAGATCTAACAGTGCCTCAGACTGGAGACTAATGGGGAGCTACAGAGTTTTGGTGTTAGAAAACATACGATGGGGTTAGAAAAAACTAGAGGGGCAAGTTCTCCCTTTTCTGTTCTCTTTACTCATTTATTATTTTATTTTTCTGTTTTGGTAACACTATGCTGAAAGCACAATCTGAAATAATACAATTTCAGTGCAGTATTCTCAAACTTTTCAGATGCTTTCTCATAAAACCACCTGAGAGCATTTTGTGGAAATTAGAAGTACTTAAACAGCTAATTTTTAGCATGGACCTAAAGCTAATGGTCATATTTCTGTAGATCCTGTCAAGCTAGGCCTATAATGATAGAGCATTACTTTCTGAAAAGGGCCAACAGCAATGTCCTTTTCTGTTAACCAAATGCCCCTAACAGACCAGTTATTAAAAAACTGTTCAAAATTTAGGATTCCCAGAAAGAAGACAAAGTATTTAATGTATATATTCAAACATCTAGTTAAAAAACCACGTCCCAAAAAATGCAACTCAACCCCTCAGGTATCCCACCCTCCTCCCCAAGCCAAACATCCAACCAGCTATCCAGATTTTGAATTTGTGCCTCTATATCTCTTAGGAACATGGAAATTTGAATTGAAACTGCCTGTTCTATAACAAAAATACCATCCTATAAACCAATCTATACTATGCTGGGAAGCAACCACTGGATGCAGAGGCTGCTGATCCAGCAGGATCCGCCAGCACTAATTCACCCAAAGAAATGTAAATATTAGACACGGAGCCGTTGGCATCAGCTGAGCCAGCCGTGGCTGCGCAGTGCTCCCCACAAGAGTCAGCTGCACTGGGGGCTCCTGGGCTCAGTGAGCAATTGCTGGAGCTCCCCAGAATAAAACTGATATCCCCTGATAAAGAGCTGGGAAACAGCAGCAGTTGCTTTGTGACAGCAGGATATTAATGGAAATTGTTCCAAAAAAAGAAATTGAAACAAGACTCTCCTAATGCATTTGCGTTTCTGGCATGATCTCAGAGGAAATGAGGAATCAAGACTGTGGAATCCTTCCAGCTGTCAACAAGAAAATAAAGAGAAGGAAAAAGATATTTAGAAGTGGCCTACAGTTGGAAAGCAAAGGAAGAAGGAAGTTTTGTGGCCGTCCGTGTACGTCTGGATGACAAGTGCTGGTGATTTGTTTCAGTTCCCTTTCTCCTGGAAACCATTGGAAGGATGGCTGTGCCACCCGTGAGATGGGCTGGCCTCGAGCTGACAGGGCACTCAGGCGAGGGGAGCTCCCCGCCAGGCTGGAGTCTTTTCCTTGGATCAGTTTTGGAAGGACAGTCCCTCACCAGCCTTTCTGCAGCGCCAGAACCGCCATCGCTCTCCACCACCTCCTCATCCCATCATGCTCCCAGGCCAGTCTCAAACTGGAAATTGAAGTCTTGGAAATTCCTCCATTTCTTCAAGGCAGCTTGTTTTTCTCTTTACCATCTTCTCCAGCTGCAGATAACACTTGCAAATATAACTGACTGGCCTTAACATGTCTGGTGAGTTCATGGAATTTAGAATAAATAGCCATTTTTAACTGGTTTCTGCCTACTGCCTGCTTCAGACCACAAGGAGACAAACTATTCGCAAATATCTAACTCAATTTTGCTACATTTTTAGCTCAAAAGAGATGGAGAACGAAGAGCCAAAAGATTTGGAAAATGCAGAAACAATAATGATTTAGTTTTTGAAATTCAGAACCATTTCATTTTAAAGACTTTTAAGCAAATATTTTCACCTTTCATTTTGAAGATTTAAGTCTGTTTTTCCTTTTTTTTTTTTTTTTATTTTTTACCCACACCCAAAAGTTAAACGAAATGGTTGAAACTTAGAGTGAGGAAAAAAACCTAACCCACATTTTCCTTAGACTGAAGTGTTTCATATTGCTCTTCCTAACCAAATTTGCTGATTGGGAAAGTCCGAATTTCTTGTTTCATCCCTCCTAAGTCTTACCAATGGCCTTTATTATTTGTCTGCTCTCCATGTTACTCCTTTCTGGTTTTACAGTGAGTTTTTTCAGCTGATCTGGAAATGAAGGTGCCAGGAGTTGGTGAAACATTTGTGGCAGGGTCACAAGGTTTTATATGCCCAGTGCCTGTCCTCAGGCTCAGCGCCTGAGAGAAGAACTCAGAGCCTCCTCTGCCACTTGAGCTCTAACTCCCCAAACTCCCTCTTCTCAGCTTTTATCATTATTGTAATTATTTTACTTTTTAAAATTATGTTTTCAGAAACCTGGAGCTCAGAAACCTGAGGCTCACAACAATGATTTTACAGCTTTTCATGGCTGCTAGTCCCTAAAATTGACAGGTTCCTGCCAGGTAAAACAATTATCCACCTGTTTGCAGGAAAAAGTATTAACAAACATGCTAACACTGTTTTGTTAGGCAGAACATTTCACACCTCATTACTTAACTAAGGAGTTAGCCTTGTGTTTAGTGTACAAAATTCCTGCTGATTCCAGTAGAATAAGTTATTTGCTTACCCAAAAAATAATTACCATGTCATACACATTACAGACTTAATTAATTCACTATGCAATATTAAAGTCCAGATTTCTGAGTTCTTCCAGACCACGTGGAGTTGCAGTTGGGACTTTCCATTTCATTCCATACTAACAACTCATCTCCAGGTCTGGAGATTGAAGACCAAGAGGGACCTTTCAAAATAACAGAGTCATAAATCTTTTTCTTAAGGAGTAGTGGGACAATACTGAACTTTTCTGTTATTACAAGTGGAGTTTTTGGGGCATGGCAGTTCACAGCAGACCACTCCCTCTTTTGCAGATTTTTAAAGATCTATCAGTACAGTAAGACTCCCAGATTTTAGGGGTTTGGTGTATTTAGGCTTCTATGCCAACACATTGTTTTTTATCATTTATGAAAGGTCGTTCTCATTTTCTACAGTGTTCTAGTTATTGCTTCTAAATTAACAGAGTATCGAGGATAAGGAGTCTTCTCAAAAGAATCCAATTTCTGTACCAAGTTGCCAATTTTCCTTCCTTTTGATTTACTAGATCGTTCTTTTTTCAGATCCAAACTATGCAAGGTAAGCATCACTACAATCATAAGGATTTTGTCATGGCTCTGCTTGTAGGTGTGCATTTATTTATTTATCTCACAAATCATTAGCTCTGACAAGAATAGAAGGCGAGAAAAGCTCAGTCTGTGGAAATCCCACTGTTGCAGCCCCATGAGACCCAGCACAAGTGCATTAGGCAGAAAGGAGCCATTGTGCAGGAGCCACACGTGAGGCAATACCTCGGTGGGGCGAGGCAGGGATCCAAGGAGAGAGGAATGACAAATAGCATCCTACATGGACGGAAAAGGTCACTGCAATAAAAGCCACCTGGGGAATGGGGAGCAAGGGCAGTGTTGCTACAGACTGGAAGAAAACATAAAATCCAAACAAACAGAACAGAGCAGGAGACAAAATTTCCTTCACGTGTGAATGGCACAGACTGAGCTGTGGAATCATTTTGGGAGCTGACAAAATGGAACAAGATACCTTCTTATGCCTTGACATGAAATGATCTGAAAATTAAGTATTTAACTCAGGCCAGTAATTAACTTCTACAAACAACCAAAGTCCTCGACTTCACTGTATAAGAATCTGTCAGAAACATAAATTATACATATTTGCAATGTAATAAAAAAGGCAATTCTGTTTAGTTGATTCTCTTCCACGAGAAAAAAAAAACTCCTCAGCTATAGTTTTAGTATGGAATAATTTCAAACATTGTGGGAATTACAACACCACAGACCTGGTTGGTTCAAGACGTGTCCTGGAGTCCCTGCCTCTTGGAGCTGTGCCCAGCCCACCCCAGGGCAGGCACGGGGCAAGCAAAGAGCATCGCCAGAGAGCCCCAGGAACCACCAGGCTCGGCCTGAGCGCAGCCATCTGAGCAGCTGCTGGCTCTCCCAGCAGAAATAAGGGTAACCCTGCACCAAAATAAAGCAGCTGCTCAGTGGGGGAACCACAGGTTTTTATTGCATTTGCGCTGCAGCAGTGTCTGCACAAGGCTGCTGAAGTTGAGAGTGTAAGAAAGACAAAATGCTGCTCTGCAAAAGCATTCAGCAGCAGAAGATGCAGTGATGCAGGCACAGGAGTCCTCCTCACAATATGGCCGAGAGCATTTGAAGAGTTGGGTTAGGAAGGAACAGGAAGGGATATTTTGCTTGGCTGAGCTCTGTTTTCAGCAGAGGTTTCATCAATACAGCTGTAAGTGCAAAGCCTTTGGGTGTACGTGCTCCCGGAGGGCAACAGGGCAACACAAAGGGAAAAATATTCCGAGTAAAATGACAGAGTCCAGATTTCTTTCTGTTTATGCTGAAGGGATGTAGCAGACATGCATGGGAGAACTGCCAGGCAAAGATTCAGGCATTAATAGGGCAAAAGAAAATAAATTAACACTGAGAATAATTAGTAACCACTGATCAGTTTCTCTAGTGATGTGCTGAGGTTTCCCATCTCCTGCACTTTTTAAAATTAGACTGAATATCTTCTGAAGGTAAAAAAGTCCAAATTTCTATTGATTTCATTATGGTTTATATGAAGACAAACTCAGTTTCTAGAGATGTTAATATGATAAATAGGTGACATATATTTACAGTTTGCCTGATAAGATGCTAATATTTATAATCATATTAGAAACAGGTATCAAAACTGTAAATCTATTAATGTAATTTTATAACTAGGAGTAATAATTAAGCACTAGATAAATGCACAATTTATCATTTAAATAAACCATAAGTGTATGGTATATCAAAATCAGAAAATCCATAAGACAAGATATTGACTCAGATGAAAAGTGTCTCCTTGCCTTCAAGTGTTCATAATGGCACTTATTTGGATTTATAGAGAGAAAGAAGGAAGTTATTAAACTTTCTCTAATGCAAAACCAACCAACCAAGCCACACACAGAACTTTCTGTGTACAAATATTGCAAAATATTTTGAAAAAATGATATTCTAAATTTTAGGTTCTTTACTTTGTAGCCCATGAAGCGCAAACAGCTTGCATATGCTCAGCTCTTCACTTTCAATCAGCTACCAAATTGTGTTGGTAGCAGCTAAAAACATGAAATGTTTTCTAAATGTTGCCTTTCCACATAAACAGCAGCACTATCCACTACAGAAGTTGTCAGGACTGTGCCACTGCCAATGAAAAGAAGATGCAATTCAGAAGATTGAAAGTTCTGTATCAAAAGACAAAATTATTAGAAAGTCTGAAAAATTCTTCCCACACAGCATGACTTAGAGCAGACAGCGTTAGCAAGAACAATTTTAGGCTTTTCTACACACAAATAAAAACACACAGACAGCATCTGGACTCAGCATATGAAAGAAGAAGAAAAAAAAAGGATTTTCTGCTTATAACTGTAGTATCCTCAGTGCCTTTCATTTTTTAAATGAGGTTCCAAGTCTAGGCACTGATTTTCTTGGTGCAGGGACACAGAGCAACAATATCTCGTCTGGAGTTTCAAAGGTTTTCCAAAGTTTCCCCATTATTGGTGATCTCTACGAGACACAATAGGCATTGGTAATGAGAGAAGGCCTGACTGGCCACAGTCACCGAGTTGTGTCCCAGCCCTCGTGGGGTCAGAAAACAGAGCAATAAACAGAGAAATAGAAACTTGGCAAGTCAGGGCTGCAGCACTGGGGGGCTTTTATTGCTGCAGGGGGTCCTGGTTCATCACATTTACAAGCCTTAGACTAAAACAATGTAAAAGCACCTAAAAAAAACCTCTCCAGCTCTCAAAACCACGGTGAGCTTAAGAAAAATACGTAAACAACAAAATTAGAGTCTGTTCTCAATTCTATAGCTTTTTGTAATTCATTATCATTTTTCTTACCATAGAACCTTCTGTTTGAGATTTGTTTGTTATTCTTACGAATTCACAAATTAATAAATAGAGTGTTTCTGCAATATCTTAATATCTAGAATCACATCTTCTGGCTGAAATTCAGACATCTGCAGGCACCCTCAACACAGCGTACACAGATTAGCAGCAGCAATAATATCAGTAATAGTTGCAGCAACATGGAGCTGATACTTGAGAAAAAGTACACCCTTTGGTTTCAATGGGAAAACATTGTTCATGCTGTTCCCTCCATTCCTAATTCCGGTTCAAAGCTCTAAAATTAGACTCAGTGCTCAAGAGATGCAACAGAAGGAGAATGTAACTGGCCATTAAGGATTTAGAGAATTTAAGTATTAGAAACAAATTTGGAAAAAAATTATTTATTTAAAGGCTTTGCTGCTACATCCACACACTGTTTAAACAATATGTGTACAAAGACACTCTTGCATAAACCCTCAAAACTAGGCCAGGCTCCATTGCAGAAACAAACACATAATTTACTTTTTATTTGGAAACAGAAATGGAAATGATCAATCTTTTTTACCATTACTGTAAAATTTCATCAGAAGAAAGTTCTTTATGGCATTTCCTTGTGAATATATTGAATAAGAAGTACTCTTTCTCAGCAGAATTGTATCCACAGCTGTAATACAGGGCTGCCTTTTGGAGACAGATATAGGAAAGCATAAGAAATAATTTAGAAAAACCAAGCCTGAAACCTTAACTGATTTTAACCATCGCTGATCTAAGCATAACTCGACAAATTCTACAATGCAATATTCGGAAAGAGGTTACAAAAGATGCTGCCGAAATCTTAATCATACGCAGCAGTTAGGACAGGAAAGTGATATTGGAGGAGACCAGAATTTTCTTTCTGATTAACTACTCCTCCCTACCTGATCGCAGAAGTGACACACAGAGGCCAAACTAAACTAAACCAGAACAAACCACAAGCAGCACAGTAAAACAAAAGCTCTTCCCTGGCCCAGCTGCACCACTGACCAGGAGAGGAACATTCCAATTCCCTGTCTCCCTTATGGCTTCTCTTCCCTCATTACCTCTTGAGCTACCCAAACTCTTCTGTTTAGTCTCTTAAGTAAACCAAAGTCAATACATCATGAAAATAAAAAAAAAAAAAAAAAAAAAAAAAAAAAAAAAAAAAAAAAAAAATTAAAAAGCGATGAATTCTATAGATTCTATATTTTTGTGGCTGCTTCTGTATTTTCTGTCCTGTAAATTGATAGGTAGAGAAAATTGAGGTTTCCATTCAGTAGACAGTGATGCTGAATCATCTGAAGGGATGTAATTATTTTTCTATAGGATTCATTTATTATTTCTTAAAGATGACTATACTTCCGTATTTTGGTTTGCATTATAGACAAGAAACTGGAAATACTTCTTTATTTGATGCCAGACTGTAAGAGGGCTACAAAACAAACACTTCCAAGCACTCCCAGCAGAGGATCTAAAATAAGCCCTCCAGCTGCAGAGCATTAATGAAAGTTCTGGCTTCCTTCAGAAAAGATTCTTCCAAACTGAATTAAACTGCATGGAGGTGGTGGTAATTACACATTAATAATAATGAAATTCTATAGACAGGTAGTACCTGTTGAACACAGGACATCCATCTAGATATTTATCCTGAATATAATGAATATTGATATTTTACATAATATTTCCACACAATAGGGTCTTCAAAAAAAGGAGCCTTATTCTTTATTTTTACTCTAACTAACAGCTACCATTAAAGAACAGCAATTATTTCCTTCAAGCCTACCTGTTTCTCTGTTCCTCTCTCCTCGCTGCCAAAAACTGCTTGTGAAAAAATCAAAGCAAACCCAGTCTTCTAAGCAGCGCCCAAATTACTCTGGGCAGATATTGTTCCATTGAGCCAATGGTTTGTATCATTCTTTCTGAGCCAAAAAGAGATGGGAACACTGAAAAAAACGGCCACCATACCCCTTCCAGTTAAACTGCAGCAAGTTCTTGGGAACCATGACAATGTCTAATCCACAGCTTAGAATTTTCCCCAAATCAAAATTCTCCAGACATCATTCTGCTTCTGCTTTCTCATTTTTGGAATGGTTGAAGCTGATGAATGTGACTAATTACGGATCCATTATATAAAAACCTAATATGTGGGAAGGTATATCCTATGTCTTTTACTTAGGCTGAAAAATGAACAAATAGTTTTTGTGTTGAGAGTTCAAAATTTGGTTTAATAGCAATAAATCCTCTATAATAAAGGCAAAGGTGCAGACAACAAAAACCCTTCTCTTTTTTCCATGTAAGGTTAAAAACAGCCTGTTATATTGTATTTTGACTGAAGCCATTCAAATGGCATTTCAACAAGCTGAATCACCTTACATAACCAGAAAAAATATATAAAACACATACAAGAAGAAGAAATAAACCTATTCCTACTGTTAGCTGTAAGAAACCATCTCAGAAAATGGTGTGACAGGAATTGACCTTCTTTTAAAAGGAAAAAAAAAATCCACTAACTTTTAATGGGTAAAAGGTCTCATTTCCTTCTACAATGTTTGTGTTTTTCAAAATACTATCAGCAGGTGCACCAGATTTCAAAAACCTCTTGTCCTTCATCACATATAATTGTGCTGCATATTATATTAAGAAATACAAGCAGAGGAATGTAAGTGATGGGAGTTCAATTAAAACCAGCATAATATCTTGTTGCATAGAAAATGATTCTGCAACTGAAACAGGTTCTAATGAGAGAAAAAAGGAATACATTTTCACATATTTTTAATTACATAGAACTTCCTCAAACATGATTTTTAATAATATATTCCATTAGGTTAACATCATATTTAAAGGAAGTGCATTTTCTGATTTCAGTTCAAGTCTGATTTTGAGCAATTATTGTGTCATTGTTCTGCAGGAGAAAGGTTGAATTCATTTACTGTGTGGTTATGCTCGTTATGATTGATGTCGCTTCTCCAAATGATAAACCAATCACCCCGATGATGTAATGTCATTTTAAGAGTGCTATAATCACATTTCTCTCAAACTGGGAGTTCTGATGAGTTCTAACAAAGATTTATTGTAGATTAAAGACCTTCATAATATCAACAATAGATTGCTCATTTGATAGAATATTTGATTAGGTAATTTTTTTAGGCAATTTTTTTTTCCATATATATTAAGGATGGCTCTTGTGAAGGGCACAGGGCAACACATGTGGGTGAGTGTCACCTCAGATCCAAAAAGGTTCATCTTAAAGCAGCTGAGGAGCCATCCTGTAATTGCAGAGCTTGAAACAAGCAGAAGTATCCAATCAGACAAACAAGAGGACACTCCTTTAGTGCAATTAGCAGAAGACTTGGGCAAATATTTCATATTCAGCCTGTACTTTGAAGACTAGGATAGAAATGTTTAAAGAAGAAGCTGGGAAATGCTAGCAAAAATTTGTTAATGATTGAAGGTTATCTGGGATCTAAGCCTTAAATATAAGCATCTACAAATCATCCTTTTCAACCCAAGCCCAAATTTAAGCAAAATAATGACATTTGAAAGAAAGAAAAAAAATGAAGGAAAAAAACCCCACGACAAGAGCATGATCAGCCTTTTCCTGTCATGTAGATGGTAAAAGTTACTCTGAAAATCTTTCAAAGTATCTTAATGATAAGCCACAAAAAATAGTAACCTTCTCCAATTTAATGTATAAGTCATTATCTGTGGTATTTTCTTATAAACTCTCTAAAGAAATGTTGTGAGAGCTAAAGAAAAAAAATGACACCACTAGGAAAGGCTCATTATTTTCCAGAGGATGCATTAAGTCCAGAAGAAACACTACAGAACAGTCTGTGGTGATCAGGCAATTATGCATGAATATGTGAAAAATATAAAAAAAGACACCTGCATCTTATACCCTGAAAATTAAAAGTCATTATAAATTTAAAAGTCACTAAAAGTCATATTTTATATGACTGTTTATTAAAGAAGTAAATAGGATATGCGGGGAAAAATCTGTTAAAATGGAGAATGAACAAAGTAAAGCCTATCAGAGGATGCCAAAAAGGTTCCTTGGGTCAGCCCACAGTAACAACTGTCAAACACAAAGCTTTTAAGGACATAAAGAAGCAGTGATTATGATTTAAAATTAAACATAAAGAGCTCTTCCATCAAATTTTCTGATGTTGTTTTACTGCAGCTTCGTTCATTTGGCTTCCTAAGAAAAGCCACGCTGGTTCCCTCAGTCCCAGCAGAGGCTGCCATTACCAAGTGCTCAAGTATCCTCCAAGTCTTTTTTTACTTCACATTCCCTGACCTTGATTTTCCTATGCTTATTTCATCCCTCTCCCATTAACTTTTCCCCTTCCCCTTTAAAATCTCATC
Organism: Acanthornis magna; assembly: GCA_036785705.1. Taxonomy (NCBI): domain Eukaryota; kingdom Metazoa; phylum Chordata; class Aves; order Passeriformes; family Acanthizidae; genus Acanthornis; species Acanthornis magna. Next base: position 2,000,086 of record JAWUZG010000332.1, on the reverse strand, counting down.
AACTGCTTGATGCACCACACCCTTCAGACAACGTGCACTCGTGTTCTTTATTCCTCTCTTCAGCTGTGAGCATTCTCTGTTCCTGAGCTCGGGAATGAGGCAAACACTCCCCAGCTCCTCCCTGCACACAGACAATGTTCCATCACCAACCGCTGAACCAGAGCTGCTTTTCCCATGAATATCACTGTCCATTTCCCTGCCCTAATGTCCCTGGTCATTTTATTGCCCTGCTACTTGGACTCACAGGTGCTTTTGTGGTTCTCCACAAGCTCCTCTCATTCTTAGCATCCTGCCATCACCTACTTGCTTAGCCCACTATCTTCTCCAAGTATTTTAATATCCTGGGAAAATTCACTGGGGAGCTCCAACTTCTGCTTACTGTCTTTCAAATAACTCCTCACCATGCAGGACCTTCCCTCTCCCCCTGTGTTAGCTGAAATGCTTCTTTGAAAGCATTTAGTGACAGATTATGCTGAGACCCTTTTGAAAACAGAAAGACTCTTCAAACAGCTGGATCACCCTTATTCAGAAATGTCTGAACCCTGCAAAAGACTCCTGAAGGTTTCTAAGGCATGAAGATAAATCACACTCACTTCCTGACCCCTTCGCCCTGTCCATGGTTTCTACAGAATTGCCCATTACAGATTTTGAGGTCTGCAGCTCCAAGATCACCCCAAATCTCTCAAAACCCCCTCAAAACTGGCATATTTTTTTCAGTAATAATAAACTCAAGGATCAAGGAAGCACACTCATTTTCTGAATTATTATTTCCTTATGCAATTGCATTTTAACATACCTGAACAGAGTTAAAGGATAATTCAGGATGGAAGGAAGCCCAGGAGGTGCCTGGTCCAGTGTCGTGCCAAGCAAGGGCAGCTCTGAGGCCAGAACAATAGCTCAGGATTTCAGCCAACGTGTTCTTGGAAAGCTCCAAGGACAGACACCGGACAGGCTCCCTGGGCCCCCATTCTAACCCAGTGCTTAGGTGAAAATGATATTGAATATGCACTCTGAATGCTCTGGTTCAGCCTCTGCTCCCTGTCCCACCCTCCCATCACACGGCCCCTGTTCAAGGGGTGTTGTTCAGGGGTGCTGCGTGCCCCCACAGTCCCACAGCACACAGAGCCTCCAGCACAGCTCAGAGCTGTGCTGCCACAGCAAAGAGACCCCTTAGGAGGGCCAGGAACTGCACAGAAGCTCTAAACTTATTGTGTTTCATCAAATAGCACACAACATACATCTACGATAAATAAAACCAACCAACCAACCAAAAAAACCCCAAAACAGCACTAGAATAGTTTTGTTTTTTGTTTGCCTGTATTTCTAAAAAGGGATTACATCTTCATTCCTCAGTTTTTGCTGTCAAAATGAAAAGTCAGCACCGACTAATACAAATTAAAATTTAAAAAAAATGAAAAGAGAAAAGAAAAAAAGAAAGAAAACCCTAGGCACTACAGATTCTATGACTGATAGAGCTGCAAATGTTTTAAAACAGTGGCCTGAAAGACAAGAATTAATTTGCTGAAAAATAGCAGATCTTAGTTAAATGTGACATTATAACTATAGAACCAGACAGATTCAGAAACAAGAACAGACACAGACTGGCAGAAGCAACATGCATTTTTAGATACAAAACCTCATCACCAAATGATATATTAGATTAGTCCATGCAGAACAAAGAATCATTGTGTGTACATTTCTCTCCTACCAGATGCAACAAGGAGCAGGAAAACTACTTTGAAAAATAAATCCCTCTGATCATAAGAATTCAATAATATTTTTTACACTACTTCTACCATACTTAAAACTAAACATCTCTCTAGAGTTAAATGAAGGAACACCATTATGATGGATTGTATTTCCAAGAATTTTCCATTAAATAAACCAGTAAGATTTTCCTTGCCCCATTTCCATAGATGCTCTCAATTTTGTGCTGATGCAAGAACACATTTGCACATTAAAAAAAAAAAAAAAAAAGCATAAAACTGGCACAAACATGTCACAAACAAACTCCATATGTTTGCAATTTTCTTACCACTGCTGGAAGCCTGCTGTGGCCCTGAACACGCTCTCAGCAGATATGAATTAGGAGAGAACTCCTCATCGGGATTGGTGTCCATGATTTGATGGGACGTGTTGCTGTCTAGCAATGGCATCTGGCAGCTAACTGGTGGAGGATTATGAGAACTGGGCAGCTGAGCAGATGGGAGAAGGCTAGACGAGGATGTAGGTGGAATGGGACGACCTGGGAAAGAGGACACAGGGATCAAAGGTCAGCAATGAATGTAATGAGAAAACCCCAACAGCCAAGTCATTGCTCTGTACCTGCCCATGGCTACATCCCATTACTGCGGTCACAGCCCCTCAATCTTGCCACTGGTATTAAGCTGTCCCTTTGGATCACAATTCCTGAAATCACATCACATCTGGAAATTTCTTAAAATGATAGTAGTGCTCTGATTGGTTCTTTGGTTTTTTTACCCAGGAAAATGGCTCCAGCACGGGAATCTCCCCCAGACATGAAACAACCACGCAAGGGCTTTCTCCACGCTAAGGTTCTTCCTATAATGCTGTGGATCAGCCCAGACCCCACTGGGAGAGGTGACAAGGAGCACAGGGGACAGCAGGGCTGAAAGGCAGTTATTCCCCTTGGAGATGGGCCAACCTGGGATTTGGGCTGGCAGCTCTAAGCTCTGCTGTCCTTCCTCTGGCCCTGCTTCCTGCACTGGTGCTGTAGGAGCAGAATTTCCTGCCCAGCCAGGTTAATTCCAGCCCTGAAGCCCAATCCGTAAGGGGTAGGAAATACCTCAGCCCACAGCAACAACGTGGTTTTGGTCACCCAAGGTAGTGGCATCAACAACAACAATGGTCACACTTAGGTATCCTTTGCTTTTGTGAACTCCCATAATTTTACACTAATCTGTTCCACCAAAAGCACATAGATGAGGACAGGTTTTGGTGTGTGGTTTGGGTTTTTTTTTTGTGTTTTGCATTGCAAGTTTATCTAGTGCATTGAAGAAGTTCTTCATGAATAATTTAAATGTAAGAAAATATGACCTTTGTCATTCTGCCAAAGTCTGTAAGGCAGAGATCTGCTACAAATGTTAAAACACAGCAAAACTACATAAAATGGTGTATTCTTATTTCCATCATTCTTAAAGTAACAGGAGCAGAGAAAATACACACTGTTTTTCTCACTAGTTACATGTTCATTTTTTAATCAAGGCCCCCTCACTTTATATGAATTATCCTCACGTTTGTACTGTTACCTAAACTTACAGAATCACACATGAAATTCCAAACAAGGAGAGAAAAAAAAAAAAACCAAACAAGAAAATTCAAAGTTCTGGCTCCCACATATAAATTATATTTGGGATGTTGCAATGAACCAAAGGCACCCACAGACACCAAAAACTACCAACTTTGCACTGCCTGGTACCAGCAAATAGCATGAATTACTTTCTTCCCTTCAAAAACTTTTGAAATAAATAATAGAACGTAAGCAAGTGACTTTTATGATTATTTGTTATTATATTTTTAGCACTGGATAAATTGATAAGACTGAATGACCAAATTATTATATGACAGAAATGGATTTAAAGTACTCCAAAATAACTCCCATTTACAATCCTTTATGCTACAGAAAATTCAATATGCATTGAATATTTTCATTGTGGACTTGCATTTATGAGGAAATAATTCTAATATTGATGATAGGAATAATTACTATTAATATTCATGATTATGCTATTCACATGAAATACTACCATGAATATCCTAAACATTCAAGTGAACTGATTGAGCAAAACCAGCTTCTAATTATTTCTTTGCAATGTGTTTCAAAGAAGCAGAGAGGCTGAGGTTTGACACACCTCTGACAGGAACGTGACACTTGTGCCCACTGTATGCATTTAATTTTCACATACTCTGGCTCTGCTTCAACACTGTGAAGTTGAAAGAAGAAGCTTTATAGATTCTAAATCTGCATTTACTGCATGCATCATATGGAAATGTATTACTGTATTATAAAACTGTTAAACAAGTGAGGGTATGAGATGAAGGAAAAGACTTTTTTCCTTTTGTGGAAACTGCATATGGTATCTCAGAGCAATTTAGGTACATTTTTGGAGAATACATTGAGAAATGAAAAAACCCAAAACCTCAAGAATTCTGTTGTCAGGAATCACATTGTTACCATAATGAAATAATACAACCCATATCCCTGAAGAAAAGGCAAAATGTCTAATGATTACAGCTCTGTTTGTAGCTGAGTGGAAACAGAAGGTATGAAGCTGTTAAAATGTTGCATTATTTTGGTGGAAGTTGGCTCCTGAGGAAGATCTGTCCACAATCACGTGCTAATTGGAAAACACAGATGTCTGTGAGCCACAGAACCTATTGCCAACCTAGCCTCTGTTTAGATTGCCTAATAAACAGCCAGAATTAATTACAACTTTTCTTGTGGTTGGGACATACTTGATCTTTCTATCAAGTTGATTTTTCATCTACTAAACATTAAACCCCCACGACAGCCTTTCCCTGTACTGTTGAGGGACTCCAAAAAAGCATCTTCTCTCTCTCTCTCTCTCCACCCCCAGACCCTGAATATCTAATAAAACACCGAGGCTTTTATAAAATTTGGTGGGAAATGAATTGAAAAATTACTGAACAGGAAGAGAAAGACACAATTAAGCTCATTTGCCTTAAGAAATTAATCTAAGGGGTAACTACAGTCAAGAGAATGGTTGTGAAAGTACCAAAGAGAAGTGTGGGCATGCAATTAGGCTATAAAGAGCATGATACATGTAATTTATTTGTTACTCTACACTCCTATGTGAGAAATAAAGGGTTTGATTAATACTAATATGAATATCTTGGTCAAATGTGTTTAATGTACCATTTAAAAGAATAGACTAAGCTTTGCAGGTTCTGTAAACCTGAGCTCCTTGTCAGACCCATTCACGTGTCCGCAGATATCTCAACAGTCATATTTTGAATCTTCCCAGCTCTTTAAAAGATTCTGAATTTCCATTGCTTCTCAACGGGATTTGCAATACCCTACAGTCTATAAAATATACTGTGACATATGATAACATCAGTATTCTATTACACTGCTGTTTTCAAAAGTTAAATCAGAATGTCAACAGAAGTTCCTACAATTTGTGTTTAGTCTCCATATAGTAATAAATTAAAGCTTCTATGAATAAGTTTTTTATCTGGTTGTGCATGGGCAGAATGCTGTGTAATGGATACTTACAGTGAGGCAATAATGTAATTGTGTAACACAGTCAAAGAAACATAAGCCACATACAAATGCTACAAAGGGAACCAGACTTAAAGCTGATATATTACATTTTCAATAGGGAATTGTATCAGTTCTTTTTCCAATATCTGTTCATATGCATGTTGATATTGCATAGACTCATGCATGACAAAGACTTGTACAGATACTGAATACAGCATTTGTAAGGCATTTTTCAAAAAGAGCAAGCAGCCAAGAAGAAAAAAACAAATTTCCTCTCCTCCTACCCCTGTCTCCCCTTTCTCCTGTCATTTATCTTATCTTCCTTTTTAGAGTGAAGGAAGAAACTTGGTAACTCTTCATTCAGATTTGGGCTTCCACACCACACAGCACGTCAGTCTGCAAAGCCTTTCTTTACCCTCTTATCACTTATATTCCTTTATAATTCAGTCTCATGTTTCTTCACCAGCCTAGGAACTTTTATGAAACCATTCCTCAATTACTGCTAGACTTTAAGTCCTTAAGGCTTAAAATCTGCTGTAGAACCTACATTCAGAAATCAGGCCGTGTTCACAGCTGGTAATGTCTCAAGCCCAGACAGGGAAGGAGAGTTCTGTTCATCTCAATCACAATAACACATTTGGAAAAGAGATACTTCAGCTGCTATTAGCCTGAAAGACCACACCATCACCAGAAGGAAAAAAAAAAATACAAAGGAAAAGAGAGTGCCTGCAATCACTCCCAGCATGAATATACATAAACAAGAGACACAATCAAAGAAGAGACGCAAGCTGCTCATCAGTTACTGAAAGATATTTGAGATACACTTTCCATACTCTGTTCTTCTTGCTCCTTTAAAGGACCTATGGAGTTTTGAGGATAAATGAAGTCCATACATCTGTAAAACCCTGGCCTCTGTTGGTTCCCTGATTCCTGTCATGCACAAACAAAACTCCCTGGAATTTAACGATTTTGAGCAGTATTAAGGAAATATGCATTCCAAAATGCGCATGCATATATTTATATTCATTTTTATATACTGAAGTATATTTACCCACACACCTCTAGATAGATATGCATAATATCCGAAAACATACATTATTTTTACAGGTCTAAAGATGAATTCAGACTCTTTAAACAGCAATTTTGCCATTATTTTGGTCAGGATGGAAGATCACAGCCTGTGTGCTGCCATCTCACACTCTTAAGTTACTCATTTCAGTAACTCCTGTCATTAGAAAGTATCTGAATCCCAGGGGTGAAAAATACTGATCTCAAAACTTATTGTATCTTTAATGGAATTCTCAAGCCTTTCCCATCAGGAGAATCTCTCTTCTAAGGTTAGACATGTGCAGCCAACATCTGTGTAGACAGTTCAACCCCATGCATTTTCAGCATGAATTTCATACACCTAGTGGCATATCTTCATTGATGACTTCCATTTATGACAGGAAATCTTCCCATATGTAGAGGCTTTTATGAGAAAGATCAGGTCTCAAAAATTCAAACAGCTGATAATCTTCACAATCAAGGGGTTATGATCTGACTGTTCTGTTCTTCTCTAAGGCTATCTGGTAGTCAAGCAGACAATAAACATCAATGACCTGTAATAATTACAGTTAGTCACATAAATTGCTATCAGTAGAGCCCCTTTGTTCTACAGCTCTGGTCATAAGGGCCAGGGCTCAGGCAGAAAAGATAAACACAAGACAATGTCTCACTGTGCAATCCTTGGCAGGCTGGACTGCAAAAAGACGAAAACTTTAAGATAACTGTGTTTCTAAAAAACAGCTCTTTGGAAGATGTAGCAGCATTCAGGTATTAATGCAGGAAGCTAAGGAAGTAAAGGGTGAAGGAAGAAGAGTTGTTTCTCCATAACTGATGGCATCAGAAACACGGTGTAAAAGACTTAATTGGCAATTAAGATTCTGACATTTACTGATTGAAGGTGCTGATATTCATGTTACACCAATACAAAGTATAGGACCCTGTGCAAAATAATCCCATGTAATTATGTTAGTGACTTACATGATGGACAGGATCATTAGCTGCAGTTGCTGCATTGCTCATATATACTAAAATTATACCCAGAAGGCTATCTAGCAATGGAATTGGGTGGGTATTAACTAGAGGTGATAAGAGAAGGATCCAATATCGTCCTCCTTTGCTCCCTTCCGTCAGGAAAGCTGGACAGAATCAGCACAGGGACCACAGCAGGACCCTGTAACAGGCTCACACCCCTCCTCCTCCGCTTAACACATTCTCACTGCGTTTTCAAGTCAGCCTAAACTGAAGCACCTACATTGTCAGCATTGCTAAGTTCACTTTAAAGAGTGAGAAAAGCTGCTAAACGTGTCAGGAAACAGCTAGATAACGTAAGATGCACGTTTTTGCAGTGCAAAGCACTATAAATTAAGTAGGCAGCTGATGAAGGTGAAACTTTCCTGAGGTACAGCACATTCAGCAGACTCTCCCTTTCCTCCCCAGCAAAATTGCTTTCTGCAAAATAATAAAGAAAAAGAAAATAAAAGGAAAAAAAATCTCCTCCTAATATGAATTCATAGCACTGCTCACCAGTGGCCTGGGCACTCTCCAGCAGAGTTATATTTAATAAATTACATATATATTGTCCTAACTGGCATAAGGAATGTAAATATTTCATATTTGGTAAAAAGACTCCCGTTAACTGACACGGGTGGGGAAGAGCACGTGTGATTTTTGTAGCCAAAGTGGCATTTGTGCTTTCACGCACTGGGGGCCGGCAGAGCCCCAGCAGGCAAAGCTCTGCTCAGGGAATAAAGTTATTCCCCCTGGAGCTGAGCATCCTGCGCTGCCAGCTCCCCGGAGAGAGGCCAGGCACAGCACCCAAGGGCTCCTTCCCCAGGAGCAAACAGCAGTGCTCAGCCAGCTGTGCAGGGGACTCTCTTATTAACTCATTAACTCTTATTAACTCATTATTAACTTATTAACCCTTACTCAGCAGAGCCCACCTCACAGTGACACGGCAGAACAAATGCCCCAGAAATGAAGAATGCAAGAGAAACAGGGAAAGGAATCGAAATCTGTGATAATTTCCTTCAGCACCAAGGTGTTTTCTCTTGCCTAAACTGCTGCACTTTTTCTCTAAGGCAAACAGGCTTCAAAAGAGCGAAAGATAAAGATATAAATCAGGATTTGGATGGCAGGGAGTCATCACTGAAGGAAGGTACTTCCAGGGCTTCTGAAGCTCCTATCTCTGAGAGCAAACAGGCACAAAACCAGCCAAGCTAAGAAAAAGGTTTTCACAGAGTCTATTTCACAAGAGTCAAAGGAGAAAACAAGGTCCTTCTGAAAGGCCAGACCTGTCTGCGGATGAGTTTAGGTATTTTTCTGCATCCAAAGGGACAGTAACAGCCACTAAGGATGCAGCTGATACCATCATATCATCCCAGGGAAAGACAGAGAACGACTCTGAAGCAATTAAAAGAGAATGGCAAAAGAGAGATTTAGACACAGTAAGTCATCACCTGTGATTTATATAACAGTGAATCAGCAGGCAAATCAGTAGCATAGATTTGTGTTTTTCCCATTTAACAAAATTAACGACTTCCTACATCTTGCTTAGTTTTGTCAAAACTCATTATGAAAAGATTTAAAATTTATTTTACAAAAAACAAACCAAAACAACAAACCATTGAAATATATTCATACTGAATATGTTCCTTCTCCCTCTCCTCTGAAGTAAAACCATTTAATGCACAACCAGGAATACAGTCTGAGAACTGTAGATAATAGAAAAGGGACAGATGAAGAACCACGAGCAAGTCCTGATCTCTGTTTTTTTATTACAGATCCATTCTACAAACTTGTTTGAGCTTTGTTATCTTCCTTAAACCATTTGACCTCAGTATGTGGTTAATATTTTCTGCAGTACTGCGCATGTGTAATCTTTGAATATGGAAATCACTGTACCAGTGCAAGATATTATCATTGCTAAAATATCTGCAGGAGAATGAGACTAACTTGGAAATCAATCACTTCTGACTTCCAGTGTTAAATTAATTTTTCTAAGCAATCCATCTACAAAATGTATCAGTTTTATGAAATTTGGATATTAAAAATAAGGAGACAGTCATGACTTCAGACTTATCTAAACCAATTCAGTATGTAAAGGAATAATTTGCTGCTGTCAAAAGCTAATGTCACTTAATTCTTGTCTTGTTAAATCATCTGATGCCCCTTTCTTTTTTAGTTAAACAAAGATAAATAATAAAAGCAATTTACAGCTAGAAGATGTTATGGTTCTGCAGCTGTTCAATGTCTTCTGGGCAGATTAGATTCTGTAATGAGAAGTTACAAGTCTCATTTTAGAAAAGCTGTTGCTGTCTCGGGAAAAACATCAGTGAATAAGATTAGAAAACCCTTTTCCTTCATGAACCTATTACACTAGTGAGCTGATTACTTGGCATATGTTTGATACCTACATAGTTGGGAAACAGTAATTTGTTTCAATGATTTTTTCCCATCACTCATAAAGTCAAAATGTCTCCTCTAATATTACCCTACCTCTGATTCAGCCAGGAAAAACAGAGACAAATCCATGGGAGCAAAACTCACACCAACCAGCATTAATTTAACTTCCCTTAAAAAAGGTTCTACTGAACTAACTATAACTAACATTAAATTATAACAACTCATCAACTGCCTGTTCCTCGTGGGACAAAAATAACATTCTAAGATTAGGAATGTATTTAGAAGAAACTTTTTGGAAGATCCACAACCATATGTGAATGAATTTTATGGTAGCTTAATAATATGTGCAGCTTTTAAAAATTGGGAAGAAAGAAAATTCTGTTTATCAATTTTATCAGCTAAACATTCGTGTCAGGGAATTCCACTAACAAAGGGGTTGTAATTAGGCCCTGGGTAGGTAATTAGCAGGCACCCTATGAAAACTACCCCCTCAGGTCAATCTAGAAATACTTGATTTGATCTTTATTCTAGGGACACCACGAGTTCAGACTAAGCTGGGCTACAAACTCATTTCCGCTATCCAAGCACCTCCTGTTTACCTTCACCTTATTTTAGTGAAATTCGAAGCACTGTTAAACAACCACTCACACCATCTCCACTGCACATCCCCCGAATGTTGGCTTTATGTCTATTAGAGAAATTTATTTCCAGGAACCACGCAACACTTAGCGATTCAAGTGCCTGGAGTCACTAATAGGTGGGAAAAATAACACTATCGTGAACAAACATGAGAAAACTCCAACCTATAATTATTTAACAAACTCTGTGAGAGCTGTACGTAGTTAGTACTAACTGGTGGGAGTTGGATAATGATTAGGAGATTTGTGTTAACTCTTCGCAGCCTACTAAAAAAAGCAGCTCTAATTTCTGGTGGACAAATTAGAAATGAAAACAAGGCTTCACATGACCCATATTACATAAATGGCAAAATAATTTAAGTAATATGATCCAAATCTGCTCTATCATGTGCCAGTGCTCTATCCTGGCTAATTCTGCTTCAGGCTATTAAAGTCTACTTTTCTTAGTTCCACCTACAGTTAAAATATGGTGTTTCTATTTGCTTTCTAAATGTGTGGTGAACACACTTCTGAGTTAGTGCTATCCCAGTGCTGTGACACACTCTAGAAGTGTTTGTATTTTAGTGCTGGCACATAGTGAGGTGCAGCCAGAAAAGCATCACAACGAAGGGAATTAATCTCCCATTATTCTTGATACTGATACTTAAAAGTAGGTAACATTATCTTGAGATTTACATTCTTCCTACTTCATCTGCTTTCTTCTCCCAACAGCCAATCTCGCATTTCTGACACCACCCTTAGCAGGAGTTTTGGGTGTACAAGCAAACTGCAGCTTTGACATTTCAATGCTCTCTGTCACTGGTGGGATTTTCCAAAGCACAAAAGCACGTCAGCATTTAACTTCCCTGTGTCTTACTGCACTTCAAGTAGCTAAACATCCATTTTTCTCAAATGTTTAATGGGTGCTGCGAATGTTTAAGACAGTTATGATGTTTTACACTGAACTTTCGTGTGCCCCTACAAGAAGTTGCCACGCCTGTAACATGTCCTCCTTCCAGACTGAACAACCACCCCAGCATTTCATAGCAAACCACAGTGAAACCTCCATGTGAGTCAATGCAAACTCTGTTTTTGCCTTCAGCATGGTCAGGGTTTCTGCAGTTTTCTGAAGTCCTGCAAAGCTTCTGAACAGGGAGAAGCTCCCCCCAAGAGCAGCCTTAGCTCCTGCCAGGGATCCCAGGCTGCTGTGCTCATTCAGTGCAGATGATGCACTGGGCTCAGCTCTAGGAACACAGCCCGCACCCATGCTGCAGTTTAAATTCTAAGGGGAAAGTGAAATACCATCACTAATGATGAACTAGGTCGAATCAACCCTTTAAAATCTCTCTGATGTCTTCTGGTAGAGCAAACTACTCCCTGAAGATGATAAGGAATACACAAAGTACCCTACCTAGAGCACAGGATTATGGACAACCTACCAAACCACTTACAAAAAAGGAAATAAAAATTTGCTAGTATCGAATAAGGTTGAAATATTTCCATCTTTATAAAGGTGATTTCTATTTCAGAGTTTGGGAAGTAGACTCAAATAAAGAAACAGAATATAAACTACTGTTTGTAGGCCACACCTTAGCTGAATCTGCTCACTTTGCTTACATGAAAACTGAAAAATGTTTATTCTTAAGTAAGAAGGTTTATCTCAAATTTCACTTTATGTGAAAAGATTAAGCCAAAATAAAACCTGAGTGGCAGATTGCAACATAACAGCTATCAGACCATTAATTATTTTACCATTGCTGTGTATTGCCATAATTAACGGCACTCCGTGAGACCAATACAGGAAATTAAAAAGATAAAATTTCCTTTTAATGAAAAGAAATTGCAGACATGAAAGGCCACTATATGAAAAAGGAATCTTGAAAAAAACCTGTAACCTGATTAAAAGGCATTTGGAAGCACAAAACTAGATGTGTTAGAAAGGTAAGAAATCTTTTCATTATAGTTGCAGTTAAAGTTGCCAGAACGAAGGAATAAAGATCCATGTTCTTCCCCTGCAACAAATGGGCTCTGTTCCGTGCTTTTTGGTAAAGCAAAAACCCCACTGAAAATCAAACAGGCTACAGAATAGCTTGAATGTACCATTCTGTATTTCAGCACGAACTGTATCTTTAAAATAATGACAGTTTCTCTCATCTTTTCAATCTTAAAGTACTTTAAAACTACAGCCCAGAAATACATGGACAGAGAGAAATTAAAGCAACTGAAGCTGAAATATGCTACTTAGGAATCCAAAGTTTGTTTACACCATTAGAAGGCACTCAAATATATATCCCCATAAATGACAAGGTCCCAGCAGCAAATTAACAGGAACAATTTTCCCATCTCAGGAGCTGTCAAGATGGGCTCTGTTAGCCAATTTATCTTACTCTAGCACATCTCTGGTGCTTGTCAATCAATATGTGAAACATTTGGTGTTGATTGCCATTTTTCTATCCACTTCCTTTTGCCTCTCGTACCAGGCAATTTACTGCAAGTCAATCAAGGTTGAAGCAGACCTTGTTTAAATAAAACACTGTTGAGTTCTTTTCACACCAACAATTTCAAAAACAGAATGAGCTGTAGCTCTTCACATTTACATTTATACTACTTTTTCTGTTTTTCCCAAATGCCATGCTCAAGCTATAAGTCATAACTAAACTCAGCCGAAGGCTTATGGAGAAATCAGTCAAGGAAGATGAACTGCATATAACTGTATATGGTTTTGCTGTCAAAAATTCAAGCTATCAGTGGAGACAGAGAACATTAAAAAGTACTTCAGTAATCTGAGATTGTTTCTTTTTCACCCTTGCTTGAAGTCAGGTCTCAACACCATAAAACCAACTTCTAACTTGTCTGAATCTCTTAACTCTGGATAAATATTTCAAATATTCATTCATGCCGCTATTTTAAGGTAAGAGGGAGCTCAACTACAGAGTTTGTAACTGTGTGTTACAAATAAATACATGACGAAAATCAATTCTCCCAACTTAAACTCGGTCCCATGTAAACACGCTGACAGCTTTTCTCTCGCACCCAGATGAAACAATCGCAGAACAATCCCAGGTCACATCAGACCCAATTCTGGCACTACCTTGGCATCACCTGTAAGCAGTGAGGCACAGAAATAGGGCAGGAAGAACACCCTTTGCACTGCATCATTTTACAGATATACAACTGAAACAACATGCACTTACAGTATGCAACACTTGAAATTTTTACAACTTTGAATTTGCTCCTGCACAGTAACTTGGTTTTACAAACAATACCTACAAAACATTTCTACTGGGCTCGATGCTGCTTCAGTTTTGAGGTTCACCACAGCCTGCAGAATTCACCCCGCGACAATTCACAGCAGTGGCACACAGAACTGCTGTCTTCTGAGTTAGAACAGCTATTGAATACCTGAGCCACGCATTTAAGTGCTACAGCTACAGAGACTAGCATCAATTTATTAAATGTAATACTATTATTTATTATATCCCCATTCACTAAATCCAACAATGTACAAGGGCAACAAAAGAAAATGCAAGTCAGACCAAGGCCTAAGATCCCCAAAGCAGTCACTGATGAGTAACACAGGACATATTCCTTCAGTACCTCAGAGAAAGAAAGAGTCTATGTTACTGTTATTAGTAAGATCATCCATTCCTCCCCTTAATTCTAAAAGATACAAAAGTACCAGACATACAAACACCCATCAACTCAATCACATATGTATGCTAGCATATATAGAATATATATTATTTTATAGATATTATTTTCATAGCGCACACACACAGATACATATATATATATATGAGAGTAAATACATCACTCTCTTTACGCTGGAAAATGAATGGCCATTGAAAGAGACAAGAAATTATGAGTTTCTTCTGTGGCCAACAACTCAGAAATTTGCAACAACCCTCAAAATTGCCTGTAATTAACACCTTGTAAAATTTAATGACAAGAATATCCCTGGTCATTGGCTTGTACTTTTGTGTGAGACTTAATATCTTCTTGATCTATAGCACACACAAGGAAATTGATAAAATGCCTGTAACAGCATGAAAAACAAAACAAGTGTATTACATGGCATATAGAGTCACCAGTCCCACCCACAGCTGTACTTTAAAAAAAAAATCCTTACATTATGCCAGCATAATAAACACTACAATTCAAATGGGATGCATTTCACTATCTTTTGGGTAATGAATGCTTCATTATAATTATTAATTATAAAATTATAATTTTTAATTATAAAATTAAAAATGTTAAACAGTTTCGAGTATTAGTCTCTTAAGAAGGAAAAAACCTCTGCTGTTTATCCTCCCCAAGAGGCTACTGCAGGTTAGCCTTCTCAGACAGGCCCCAGTTTAAGGATCTTTCTTTACTCTGCCACAAATAATAGGGAAAAATTAATCACCTAAAGTTTAAGAGTTAGTTATATATCATGTGTATGGATGTCGCATAAACACATACAAATACAGACATACACACCCATGAGTATATGTGTATGCACACTAGGATATGTGGAGTACTAACACTGCCAAGAGTTTATCTTTGACTTATTTTCAGAAAAAAAATCTCATTACTCATGAGAAAGAAGTTACATGTTTTACTTGATACTGATGTCAGTAAAACAAAAAAACCCCAAACCCTAAAACCAACCATCCAGCAAGCAGGAGGCATTAAAAAGTATGTCCTGCAAGGCAAAAACAGTTAGCCTGATTTGTGCCAATATGATGGAAGATTTGCTTCAGTAACAATAGCCAGGAGCCCACAGTAAAAACTATCATAAAAGTATAACAATTCCAGATCCCTAGTTTTAATTAAAGGTGATTTTCCTGCTATCTTCCAAAAGATGCCTCCTACACTAAATCACGAAGAATCACACTTATATAACATTTATTTTAAATTTTCAATGATAGATCACTTACATATCACGAAATTTCCCTTTCATTCCACTTCACCTATCTAAAACATTCCTAGAAAAAAATCCTCAGAAAGCTCTGGACTATTTCAAATCTAAATTTTGCCACCGGCCAAGGCATGCATGAGATTTTCACAGTCCTCTTGGCTACATGGATGTTAACTCAGAGTTTGCAGAAGACTCGTGTCTCGAATTCAGGCTTACAGCTGGGCTTGCTCAAGTTATTGGAAAAGCATTTCCTCCAAAATAAACTCAAATGCAGCAAACACCCCCCCAAACCTGCTTAGGAACTGTTTCTCTTGGCTCATAGCAAAGCCTGTCTTTTCATCAGCAGGACTTTTCCCCCACAAGCTGCACCAATTTTCTGGTGTGTGCTTTCTGATTATGAATATAAAAGGCAATGTAAAATGTTTCTGCCACAGAGGGAAGCAACAGGTGATGGGTGGAGTTATTTATTAACTGAATGCCCTAAATAAGCAACCGGATGAGGTCAGAGAAATTCACAGCTTGTCCCTCTCTGCCCAGCCCCAGCCCCACACCCTCTACCCTCCAAATCTTCTCAGACCTTCCACTGGGGCCCTCCAAAGGCTGAACACAACATTTGATGGATTTTAGGAGAATGGAGATGGAGTTAGTAAGATGGAGAGGATCAATATAGAGAGAAGCAGTGTTCATTGCCAGAGGGTTACAAAGAAAGAGTTACAATTCTCTCAGAACAGGTGATCACATATTTCACTATCCTTACCACTAGACAAAAGTCCAGGACTCCTATCTGTTCCTATCCTCTTTTTTTCCCCCTCCAATACAAGACTGTTTAAAACCTTAATTTTAACAAGAACCCGCAATTTTAGCTGCTAAGAGAGCTTCACTTTCCCATCTCTCTACAGCCCCAGGGACTAATTGAGAAGATTACCTGAAGGCTTGAGGTCTAAATGCTCAAGAAAGAAAAACCTGCTTAAAACAATTTCTACAAAGAACACTGACAGAAATAGGAACAACTAGGAGATCTTCTTGTCAGTGGAGGGTTTTATAATCACAAATGAGAGTATTCTGTATGTTATCATGTGTTGGGAAAACCAGTAATAACGCAGCAAGTTCCAATGATTTCTTTTATTGCAGTACATAGAAGTCTAAGTGATAGATAAGGAGCTTGTTTTCACTTCATAAATCACAGAACTAAAATGAAGTCTTGATCTAAAACTATTACAAACTGAGCAGGAGCCAAGTTTCTTCTGTCCTTGCTAACTTTGCATGGCGAATGGATGAAATTTGTTAAGTTATAAGGCTGAAATAATGCTTCTCTCAGCTATCACGGAGATCATGTAAAAGTGGGATTGAGGACTAAATGGAGTAGATATGTAAGAAAGAGCCAAAGACAATTTTAAAAGATGCTGTTTTACCTACACTTAGTGAAATGAATACTAGAAAATCCACCCTCTTCTATCAGAAGTCATGACCCCATCAAAAACTGATGTACAAAACGGTTCCAGCAAGGTTGGTTAATAGAAATAATACATCACAATCCAGCCCATTTGGGGCTTTTGTTCTTAAACACTTCAGTAAATGGGCCTGTTTTTTAACTCCAACAGATAATTATGAAGTGCAATAAAAAATTCAAATTATGTTAATAGGCCAGAGAACAACGGCTGTTTCTGAAATCACTGGCAATTACTAGACATAATGGTTCTCAATTAAGCTGGAGGGTATTTTCAATCATTCACAATTCACTATTTTAAAAGTATCATAAAAATATATAAATGTGAGTTGTTAATAAAACTTTCCTACCGACAATGTAGCTGTGTGTCACAGAAAGTAACGGCTATTTTATTTGGATGGTGCTTTTTCCCTTGTGAATGATATGTGAAGATACTGTGAGTGAAGGGACGGCAGCTCCGTGGGATCTGTTTCTCACAGTGCTCCTAAGTGGAAGAGGAGCGATATTTCTTTCTTGAGCAACTTCAGTTTCCCTTAGGAATAAACTCAGCAATCCTACATGCCTTTACCAATTCTATTTTTAGATGCTGCAGCTCACTGCATAAACTTTAACGCACATGTGGGTATGGACCACAGGTATCACTGCCTGCCCACTTTCAGATTGCTATTTCACATCGTTTTCAAGGCAATAAAATGGACCAAAATGGAAAAATTAAGGCCTAAAATAAGAAACCATAAGGACCATCAAATGATAAATCCTAAGCATCATCTTTCAATTATAAGCTTGATTCACAGTGGATTTCCACTAAATCCAATAAAACAAATAACAAAAGAAGCCATTAAGGAAAGATCAATTGGCAATAATTACTATCCACACTTCACTAAAACTGGCACTTACTTATCTATCACATGTTTAACCTTGCATTAGGGAAATAGCAGAGTTGGCAATTGCTAAGTTCTCATTGTAACTTTGCTACATATGATTAATGATCGATTTACTGGAGACATGCCTGAATTACCTGAGTAATGTATTTAAACACACGTGTGCACAGGTGTTTTATTTATTTCCCAATCAATGATGCCTTAAAAACATTTTCTCTAATCCAGCCACTTCAAACTTCCTCCTGGCAAGACAAAAAACTAATCTGATTTTTATTCAAATACATTTGCACATATATTCCTGAGAAAGAGTAAATCATACGAGAATAGTTTCTAACTGTAGAAATTCATATTTCCATATTTAAACAGCAACTCAAAGACTGAAGCACAACACCATGAATCATCATCAGTGGAAGACAGCCATTCATCATCCAGACCTCAGGATCTGTTGAGAGTCTTTATTGCTTTGGCCTCATTAAAATGGTGCAATCCATGAGCTAACATAAATCTGTCTCTCTAAATATTCTCTCCCTTAATTTTCTAATAGCTCCACACAGAGGGAAATGTTAAAATTAATTAAAAGAGATACCAATACTAGTAATATTGTCCTAATGAACTGTTAGTTATTGGTTTTAGCCATTTCACTTAAAAAAAATTACTTCCATTTCTGAATGAATTAGTAATTAGACTCTTTATTGACCTTCCTTGTTTTTTATTTAGTTGTAGGATGTGGTGTGTTGGTATTTTTTTAATCCATTTCTATTCCCTTTACTCCTTTACTTCTTTCACTTTCAGTCTCAAACTTACAGCTAAAGTAAATTTCAAGTGTTACAGCTGGACAGAGATATCTACATAAGGACTATATTATAATTCAAACTTCATTCCAAATGGGACAAAAATATTCTGAACTCATTCCTATGCAGAAAACACTTGTTTTTCTATCTCATTAAGATCATCATACAATATCAACAGATGCTTAAAAGCCTCTAGTGCTGAAGGAACTGTTGAGAAAATTGAAACAGAAGTACTTATGAATGATAATCTAATGATACTGCAAAGATTTGACTTTTCTGTACTACATCTAGCAAAACACACATATCCAACACTCCCTCCACCACAAGCCAAAACCTGTCATTAAACAGCTACCATTTTTAAGTTACTTCTTACTGTTTGGCACAGTCAGCAGTGCATCATCATTTTACTTCAGGAAAAGTAAAAATAAAAAATAAATTTTAAAAAAATTAAAAAGGGCAGGGTTGAAGAGTCCCTGAATTCCCCACGCCCTCAGTGGCTGCCATGCCCTCAGAGCTGCGAGCAGAATATTACCATTACATTCTAATCACAGTAAACAAGCATCTGGCTGCCATTTAAAATACAGCTTTTCTCTACTAGCAATAAGAAGCATTTTCTGCTAATTTCTGTTATCTGTAAATCTCTCCTGGCATTCCAACTCTGCACTTAACGTGCTGTACACGCTCCACTTTATGCACAATGAACACTGCCATCAAATGTCAGCATGTCTTCTTGTTATCTTAAAGATAGGCAGGGATTCACTCAATGAAACATCTAGAGAGTATGAAGATAAGGAATAAGCAGATATTTACTTATTATGCCACAGATATTCAACAGAAACACACACACATATATATGCATATTTATATATATATATGTATCTTTATATATATATATATGTATATTTTTTCTTTTACGCTGGGGAAATAACCATAGTCTTCTGCAAAAAACCCCACTATTATTTCTTGGCTAGCTCCATTAATTTAATTGTAGAATGGGAGCTGAAGTCAAGTTTAAATCAAGTTACTTGTGTCCATTTACCACATCTCTACAGCACATCAGCCCCAGGTTTTTTGTACCTGCTCATTTTCAGGTACCACTGTTTGCTCCCTGCTACTCCAACAGGAAAAACCAGAAACTGCCCTGTTTTTTTTGTTTTTCATACATCCTGTTCTTTTAGACTGCTGGGAAATTCATCTGCAAATGACCCTTTAAAAAAAACCCCAAAAAATTAGTACAGTGCACAGGTGAGAAGCAGCAGCCTTGAAAAATTAAACTTGTGTAATACATTTTCCTCCTTGATTTACTGGTTAAAGTCACAAGAAATCCAGTTGAATGAATTCACTAATACGAAGTCAGTACAAGGTTTCAAACTTTAAAATGGACAAAGCGTTTCATATGCATCAGGAATGGCAATATATTGGTTAAAGAAAAGAGAATTTTAAAAGTCTGTCTTGACCTCTAATTGAGTGCCTATATTTTCAATTTTTATTAAACTTTGTGTCTTATTCTCCCCCTCATTTAGATGCTTGCAAAATAAATATAATTATATCCAACTTAAATAACTTTGGAACCTTGAGCTGCAGGTGCTGGTATGCTGTATCTATTACCATATTTAAAACCCTTTTAAGAAGATTGCATTAATTTCTATGATAATTTAGAGCCCATAATGCATTCCAAGATGTGAATAGACGTTAATCACCGTGGAATGATTTTCCTGTATACTAACGAAGTCGTGCTGCAACCACTAACTACTACTTTTAAAATTCAATATTGCCACTGAAAGACTTGATTAAGATTTGTTAAAGTAACTATACCCCTGATACGGGTTTAAAAACCCCAAAGTAATTAACAACTACATCAATAGCTATATCCTTCCTATCTACAGAAATTATTAGGACAGAAAATGTTTATAGTATCCAGCTCATTCTTTGCCCAGTATTATTAAAATTTATTCATGCATATTTAACTTCTGCCACTACCACAGCCCAGCTCAAAGACAGCAGGCAGAAAAGAGGCTTCATTATTACAATGATATGACGTTGAATATTACAGGTACATCTCTGAGGAAAAGCCGAGGCCTGTGATTGCAGAACTATTGTGATATGGGAATATTTACATTGGTAACATTCAGCCAGAGTTTGCCTCTGATGTAAGTCAAAGCTCAGTTTGCTCCACCAACCTGAACTCTAACAGAGCAACATTCAAATTTAAATATCTATACAAACAAGTGAAAATTGGCAATATTTTCCCGGAATGAGCCCATTCGCAGCTTTTCCCTAACCTAAAAGGAAGTAAAGATACCTTTCTGCATTAGCCTGCTTCTGGCCAGCTGTGAAACCCAGAGTGTCCTCCAGGTGATCCCTCCCGTGTCACTATGAGCCACGTGACCCAAAACCAAGGAACACTCCATGGCAGTGACCCTCAGTGCCCATCTGGCCTGACTGCCCAGGGCCTTGGGGTGAGGGAGGCACAGCCCCTGCTGAGGGCACCTCAAGCTCTCCAGGAGGATGCTCCAGGCTCTGGCCACCCTAAGGACAGCAGGCACTGCCCAGCCTAACACCACCCTCAGTGTCTGCTCGGGTCCTGAGTGAGCCAAACACTGCAATCAAGCTGACATTTCTAACTTTCCATGTGCTTAAAATTTTATGCATTGAGCTCTCACAGAGGAAAATCACTGTTGGAACAGTTTTTTGCCTGTAGACAGCAAGCAGGTTCAGAGGAGCAGCTGAAAGCCATTCTGACACTGAGATAAGTCCAGGTGCTGCTAGAGCCTTGGTGGGTGCTGCGATTCAGCAGCGTGGGGAGGGCTGCAGCTACTGCCTTCTCATGACAACAAGGATTTTCCCCCAAAGTCTCCTCTTACTTCTTCAAAAGTTTTAAAACCAGCAATAACTGCTGCTTTTAAAACCAGCAATAACTTCATTCCATGCTCTAAGGTGGGCTTCAATTTCTGAGGTCTCTATGATGGTGTCAGAAAAGTCCCTGAAATACAAGATGATGTGCTGGAAGAGAATCAGCTCCTATGTGAAATGTGCCTCCAATAAAAAAAAAAAAAAAAGGAAAACTTTTGGGGGACTTCTAGATCAACTTTTGTTATGATCACTTAAAAGACTTTGCACTCTTTCTGGCATCACGCTTGACACTGCTGAACACTTTTGAATTCTGCTGCTTTCAACAGAAGTTCATTATGCCTTTCCAAAATGTGTCAAAAGGTAGCAGAGAAAATTTAAGACAGCTTAAAAGGTCCCAAATCCTCTGAAACTCAGAAATATAACATTAGCATTGCAGAACAAATTTGACTTTTGAGAGATACATTAAAGGATTCTGTAGAAGAATAGTTTATTTACTCTTCTTTTACATTTCAACAGTTCACTTTACAAGATTAATGTCTAATTGAAAAATTAAGTATTGAAATCTTTCCTTTTTTTTAAACAACAATCTGGGATAGTTTGATGGTTGTGTATTTTTGTAGCAGCAGTCAATGCCATTTGAGCAGTGACAGGATTTAAACTGCCACCAATACAAATTAAATCATTAGCTGCTAGATGTAGAAAGATTCAGAATCGTGAATTTCAGTCTCAAGAGACAAGCAGAGAAAGAATTTATTCTCACACGTTTTATATAAATAATCACTTAAATCTGTACTTGTTAAGTACAAAATATGTGTTAGCGTAACAAAGTATCTGGTTCATATAAATGTGATTCTT
Source organism: Acanthornis magna (assembly GCA_036785705.1). Taxonomy (NCBI): domain Eukaryota; kingdom Metazoa; phylum Chordata; class Aves; order Passeriformes; family Acanthizidae; genus Acanthornis; species Acanthornis magna. Next base: position 1,978,048 of record JAWUZG010000332.1, on the reverse strand, counting down.
GCCTTCCTCACTCAAAGAGAAGAAACTACAAAAAAAACCAAACAACAAAGCAATGGCTTGAGGAATTAAACAGCTAAACAAACAAAGCAGTATATTTACTGAAAAAAACATTAGAATGGCTACAGCTCCTTGTACCCACAAGTCACACAGAATTTTAGTAATAAAAGTTTAAAAAGGTGAATAAGGACCTAAGGTCAGGGGAAAGAAGGTGCAGGGAGTGCATGGCCCCTCACTTCAGCTCAGAAGCTCTGCAGTGCCTCCCCGGCAGAGTCAATGCCCCTGGCACCCTTCAGCGCTGCAGGGAATTTCACACCCACATGGGCTCACGAGCACATTCTGCTCCCTTTTCCCCATCTGGAACCAGCCCTTCCTCCTGCAGTCCCCAGTGTGACCCTGCGGGTGTGGGACAGGACCAGGGGCCGAGGCTTGGTGGGGACATGGTGACAGAGTACCAAGGGGTCCCCCCTTTGCTGCCACAGTCCCTCCAGGTGACAGCCCTCGAGGTCTGGGTGACCCTGAACCACAACACTTTCCTTGGGGCTGAAGGATGCAAACAGGTGGGGAGTGGGGGAAAGACTTGCAAACCACCATGGCAAAGGTGAAAAGGACTAAACGAAAGGGTAGAGTTGTAGAATCAGTCAAAATTCATGATTTTCTGCTATAATAGACCTCAGGCATTCTAACAGCATAGTCCTACAATAAACATGTTTCTGCATCAACATAATAAAAACCTCAGACAAGACCTGGTATTTCATTTGCTTCAAACCCACTGACTAGACTCAATATACAGAACTGAAATGAAGAGGAAAATCAGGCCTGCCCACATACTGGAGTAGGAGACAGAGAAAAATAGCGGAAATTAATACAGAGTACTCTCACTATAGAAAAAAATTCATGCTACACTTGGTCAGAAATCTTTTCTCCACAAATTGATGTCTTACACAGTTGGAAAAAACCCAAATGCCTGAGCAGGCACCAAGCTTTATGGATGTCCTTGGGAGCTCTGAGGTCTCCAAAGGACACACCATTGTGACCTCTGCAAGAGGTGACACTGAATTAACACCATTTACAACCGCTGAGGTGAGGAGCAGGACAGCAGGTGACAGAAGTGTCTATAATAACTCAGTTCACACAGGGACTCTTCTATTTTGGCTCACAAAGTCTCCTTCCCGACGTCAAGTTGCTACTTGGGTAGCTCAAAGCAGCAGATAGCCAATAAAATGGAAAATGAAATTATTAAAAGTAGCAACAGTTGAATAATGATGATTTGTTTGTTTTCTTCTTTAAACAGGATATGTAATACCAGTGATGAAAAATTTATAAGGACTACACAGCCAGCCATTTAAAAAATGTTGAGTCCTTGAGCAGAAAATATGCACTTCAGCCCTTAAAAAGAATTGTAATACTTAGAATTCGTGACAACTTTTTTCTAAATATTTTCCTTTAATTGCAAAGTTTAAGAGGAATTTTTGATCATATAATTTTTTTCATGTCAGTCACCCCACAAAAAACCTCAGCTAGAGGTAGGAAGAATTTTCCCATTTACAGCATCACATTACAATATGTGTACTCTATTGATTTTTTATGACTTATAATAAAGCATTTGCCCTTTGTCACTGTCAAAAAAAAGATAATTACTGCAGCTACAAATTCAGCTTGTCCTGCTGTATGCTTGTCTGGTGTATCTTAGTAGATGAACTTTTAACTTGAAAAATATTTTTAACTTGAACTGCACAATGGATGCAATTAAAAAAGGATACTTTGTATATAGCTGGGAAAAGGTATTCCCAAATTTCAAAAATAAAATAAAAAAAAAAGAAGACTTAGATAGAAGAGTTGAAAGCTGACGACTGTTTAAAAATTAAAACCAGTGGTGATGCTCAGAACACGCCAACCAAACCTGATCAGCATTATTCCATTATTTTTTAGGACATCTCGCTTCCTTTTTAAGTAACATTTTTGAGTCCAGTTTCCTTTTCAAGTCCACAGTCTCCTAAAACCTCTTTCCCCATTTAGGCGGTGCTACCAAAGAAACAGCTTCAATATCCTTTTTCTCACTTGAACAGCCATGCATATTTTGCCAGAGAGAGGAAAAGTAGGAATGCAATCGCATTTGTGCTGATGCTAAATGTTAATAGATTTGCCTAAATGTCTGCTAATAGCACTGCTAGAATTAGCTAGACTAGTAGTGCATGCCTAATGTGTTGTTTTTGTTGTTGCTGCCTTAGCTGTTTTCTCCTTTTTTTTCCCCTCAGAAACAAAAATAAAGGCATTTTTAGTAAAATGTTTCCATACATCTGCAGCCCTACAGCAGCCGTGCCACCAACGCTGTGTAGCTCTGACATAGCATCACTGGGATTATAAATCCCAACATTCTACTGTTCCTTTCAATTAAACATGAAAAGTTTAATGTTTTTGTAAATTAAACATGAAGCCCTGACTTTGCCAGCCAAAATATGTCCTTCCATCACCTCTTCCAATTCCTCCAGGTCACTTCCTTTCTTAGCTCCGTGCAGTCAGAGGATGATGCTCTTTTATTGGCCTGTACTTTCAGGATGCTGTGGGAGAACAAGGCCTTTGAAAACATTTTCTACAGGCCAAAACATTTAATAAATATGCATTACACTCCCAGAGCTCCAATTTACTTAGAATCACAAAGCCATTTACACATGTAAAAGATTTTCGGAATAAACAGTTCTAAGTGGCTTAATTGAACAACTGTATTTTTAAAACTAAATAATCTGTGAAAATCAGATAAGACTGTACTATGGAAAAAGTCTGATTTACCAATTTGTGTTTGCAGCCACTGTACTAATGCATCGTGTTATCCAAGCCCCCTACTGTTTCAAAATACAATTTATGTAAAAATCTTAGAATACAGCTCCTTTCTTATAAAATACTGTGAATTTCTAATTGTCAGTTAACTGAGCCACCTTGAAATATTTTATTTTTACATTTCCTACTGTTATTGTAGTGCAGAACAGATACCCATTCCATTTCTGCTCAAAGTAAGTAAAAAGGCTGTATTCTGACTTAAGGCAGCAGACAAACCATTTACTACTCATTCAAAACACACACTGAGGAGAGAAAAAGCCAATAGTTGCTCCAAGTCCAAAAAAGTTTCAAATTTTTAAATTAAAATTCTCATCCAGACTCTAACTATTAAAATATTTAGAAAAAACCCAAACCCAAACCTACAAGCCTTTTCATCTATGCCAATGGAAACACACGACTGTAAAGGAAAAAATAGGAATCAAGTCTCTGATTATATTACCTTTCAGAAAATTTGTTAGCATGTTATTAGCAAAATGTTTATTTGTTAATTATAGTTTTAATTAAGATACAACAATAAATTATCTTTGCCACATTTCTGCAGCTATTTACCACCCCTGAGACTTAGATATCTCATTCTGTATCTGTAAAGCTGACTGAAGTAAATTAAAGTTATACCACGTGAGCACTTTGTGCACACAAAATCCTTCTGAAACTTGGAAGGGGAAACGTGGTGTTCCCCCAGATACCTCTGCAAACCACCACTGAACAAATGTAACCACTACCATTCTTGTAAAGAATGCCTCAAACCTGATTTTCAAGAAGGAAACTGCTGATTTTTCATTATTATTATTATCATTATTATTATTAAACTGATTGCTACACTGTTCGCATAATCTGGAGTCTTGCTGGTGCCAGTCAAAATTAAAGAGAGATGGGTGCCTGGGAAGGAAAAGCCTGTGCATAACAGACCATTTGCTATCTTTGGTGTCTCCTCTTTCCCCCACCTCAGAAACCTGCGATTATCCTTTGCAATAAGTTTCTGTTAGAGGATATCACGTGCGGCTTTTCTGCAAAATAAAGAATGTTTAGCCACACCAGCAAAGCAGGAATGTCTAAAAGGTCTAGATGCAGGAAGACCCTTTCAGGATGAATTGCAATGAAACACGGCTCGTCTGTGAGCCATCAGTTTATGGTGCAAATTCTGTTTTAAATTTTGTAGCACTGCCTTGGTGACCTTTCACAGAAAAACACACCCAGCACAATCCACATGGGTACCTCTCCAGACCCCACCTGCCCATCCCACCTTATTTCCATCAGCCAGAAAGCACAAAGGAATGCAAAACTAAAACATGAATATCTGAGAGGCAATTATTGGTTGGATGATGAAAGCCCCGAGTCAATGCAATGTCAAACACATCAAACCTGTTTTCTGTGGGTCAAGGGCACAGCAATACAACAGCACTCACAGAACCACGTTACAACAGTTGCTTTTTTTGTGTGTGGGTTTGGTTTTTTTTCATACTATTTGTACTTTTCTCATTACCTAACAATTATCTGAGGACTTATGGTCAAAACATAACAAGGCCAATATATATCTGCCAGAAAACCTGCAAACAGAAACATGTTCTATAAACAAACCAACAATTACTCAGTTTCACACCAGTGAGGAGGTCGCTGCTCTGCTGACATACACAGAACTTGCTCATGCTGTGCACCAGAAGTCTTAAAAAAACTACTAAGGGATATATGCATGCAAAATGAAAAATAAGCTATTTAGACTGTATTTAATTAGTATTTCCACACAATTACTAACAAATTAATGTTATATAGAAGTATTGATTTTGCCCTTTAGTTGCAGCTCTTGGAAATACATGGGAATAAAGAAATTGTACAGTATGCCTTAAAAGCATAAAGTTCATCCAACTGATGAGATTTCATAGTTTGCCAACCGACTCTACCCAGGAAAGAAAATTGCTCTTCTTCTCCCATTTAAACAAGAAAACTGTTTTTCTTCTCTTCAGCTGAAGAATTGCAGTAGAATGGTACTTTGGTTTAAAAGGTACTGAGGCTGTGACTGCTTTAAAAAGTCTTTTGAGGGCTGCTATTTCTGTATCCCTCTGGCACGTATACTTTGGTACGTTAGTTTTGTATAAAAAGGAAAAAAGACTAGGTCAAGGATGCCAAACCACCCCATGGCAGAACAAAGAGCAGATGTGACCAGTCCTATCTTTTTAGTGTTGTGTTGCTTATTAACTTCATAATTTTTCCTAATAATAGTGTGGTACTAATATCACACTATTCCATAATGGCAACTTTTACTGCATAAATATATATAACTACTCACAGAGAAGAAAAAAAAATAGCTGAACGATATCCTGGAAGAAATGTGAGTTCCTACAACAATAGCAGTTGACAGCAAGTAACTTGTTACCTTGTTACATCAAATTTTCAGAGAATGCATATAATATCCTTATTTCTGCAGCCATGTTATTCGATTTAATCATATTTTTGGTGAAAACCTCACATTTACAACGTCTTACACTCAAAAAGCGACTCTCAGATGGCCAGAGGTATTATTAAAAATAAACATATTCAATGCTGTGAACCAGGGAGAGCCATGGCTCCAGCTACACAAAGCTTTCTCTGAGAAGGCAAAACAGAGAACCAGGTATTTCACTGGATATGCTCTGAAATTCTATTGCCTTGCTGTGGCTCCTTCTTGTTTTTCCCAAATTAAGGAGCAGCACAACAGGTGAGACTTGATTTTAATCTCAGCTCTATTACACACTTAACATATATGGCAGGGACTTGTTAGAAGTATAATAAAAGGTATGTGAATTGATAATGGAAAGGGTCCCCCAGGTGGAAATTCCCTTTGTAAACACAATCTAATACTTTCATTAGGAGAAGTATTAATGACAAAGTGTTAGTAGTGTCACAAGTAGGAAAAAACCAATGAAAAATCATTATTATTTTATTTCACCCTGTGTATTCTAGGAGAAACAAACAGCTTTGGATTTTGATTAGACGATCTTAATCAGCAAAGTTCAACCTTTGACCAGGAGCTCTTTGAGAAGCCCTACTTTGCACTGCAGTCCCTTGAAGCTGGTGCTACACAGAGACATTTCTAGTAGAAAGACAAGAAGGAAACAGAATGCAGAGTTACCAATTTCTTCAAAGATCCTTGAAATAAAGTCCTAAAAAAACCACAGGGCATACTTTTCTCTAAAAGACTTTATACTGAAATGTGATCATGAGAAATATGCGCATATTTTACCCTGCTCACCTCCACAGAGGTGCACACAGTCACAGCCAATTTCTTTAGTGGTGCCGTCAGCAGAGCTGTGTGGAAGTATAAAAGATTTGCTGCACTTAGAAGGCACCACCTCGAGTTCTTAGGTTGCAATTCCTTTAGCTGATGGAATAGTCAGTGACAGAAAAGTGGACTATGGCTGACCATCACAGCTCCTCCAGCCCATCCCCTCCCTATCCAACACTGCTAGTAATCCTTTTTGCCTTCCTGTTCCCCATCAATCAGCAAAGGATTCTCCAAACTAAGGCCCTTATACCTGTGTGAGGCTGTGTAAGTGTCTGGGAACATGCAAAACCATCCTGAAAGAAGGACAGCTCAGCAAGGTGCAGTCACCATGACAGTTTCCCCATCACACCCACATCTTGAAGCAGTTCAAACACAACCCAAAGCTAAAGCAAAAGCTACATCAGATTCCAAGAAGCAGCATTCTGCGGCATCTAAAAATGCCCACTCTTTGTATCATTTGAGACTTAATCTACAGAGTGTATTACAACTCATCATTACTGTGCTCTCCACCTGCACAGAAGTCTCTGATCTCCCCTGACATTTAGCAGTCAATGCTGATGCTGGTCACAAGGCAGAGGCACAGCCCTCACCCCACGTGCTTCGGACGTGAGGCAAGGAATTCCAAATCACACCAATAAAATGACACCAACTGGACCCAGCTCTGTGCTTTGCCTTACAGTGCTTTACAGAGCTACTCTTCCTTTCATATGACACTTACTTTTTACCCCCTTTATCCCCTGCCAGCCTCTTATTCAATGAATTCGCTCTATTCAGGCCTCACTCAATGCCTCCTAGCATGCCTCTCGTTTTCTGCTCAAAACTTGCATTTTAACTGACACTGCTGTATGCTGACATTGCAGAAGATTTGCATAGATAAATATAACAGTTCTGCACCTCCCTTGAGGTGAAACCTCATGACAAAGAGTAGGAGAACCTCCTGGCTGTCACAGCCCCATCATGACCTGAAACTCAGAAAAGTCAGGTTCTCTATCTGTTTACAGAGAGGCTGACAAATTTTCTAAATGTTCTCACCAGAGGCCTCTGAGATTATACAGAAATACTGCCACGCCTCTTCTCGATCTCATTATTGATGTGTATGTACCTTTGTAATTCTGGCTTCATTTGTTGTGCTTATCCATGCCATTTCCTGTCTTCATGTTGTCAGCTTATGTTTCATTCTTTTAATAGAAAAGAGTTTATGAGTGAACGCCTGGAGGAACGAATCCTGAATGATGTGTGCTTTTGCACTTGTCAATCTTCTCCAGTCTTTAGCTTCAGATCTTTTGATAATCTTTATATTTGAAATGCCGGCAGGTTGTAGTTTAGCACCATTTTAGTTGAGATGAACAATAGCGTTTAGAGCAGAGTGACAGAGAGGATTAGTGGTTCCTGAGAGCTGCTGTCTGCCAGAGATCTGACCTGCATCTACATCCACTGCTCACAGATGGAGAGGAACTCGTAAATGTGGCACTTGGATAATGGAGAGATTCCCAACCTTCTCAAATCTGCATTTTGTTTTGCTTCCAAGGATTTATTCTCTTTTTTTGCATCTTTCTCAGTCTATGTCTCAGATTGTTTACTGTCTCCATAACGCAACCTCCCTCTACCAACTCAAAATTTAACCTCAAAATTCTCCTTGCATATTTGGTGTCACATGCACTACAAGCTTCCAGCTCAAGTACACGTTTCTTGCTTTAATAACAAATTTTTACTTCTCAATAGGAGCAGCACTGTCTTCCCTAAAGAGGTCGTAATATCCTAGTCTGTGTGAACGTCTGTGACTAAGATATATTAACCTGTACTGGTACCCTGCAGCCCCAGCAAGGCACAGACCAATTACTGTTATGTTTGCAGCTAGATACAGTCCTGGGTTTTAAATGTGGGGATTAATTTAATTTCTGATTTGACTGTTAATTATATGAAAGTTTACTGTTCTAGGCTTAAAATTAATCACTAGGATGTTATTTTAGAACTAATAAAATCTTATTTGGAACTTATTAACAGTAGCAAATGCTAAGCTAAATTCACCTGCTTCTCTCAAAACTCTGAAAATATAAACCTTTATGATAACTTTGAATCAATCCAACGCAAGAAATTTAATATTGAAGTGTCAGAACCACTGTAATGTTCATAAGAATGTTTCAAACACGGAACAGACTCCATGGTCTTGGTCAATATTGTAACTGACGTTTATACCTAAAAAAATTGGTTTTATTCTGCTTCATGGAAAGCAACTGACCTTCTGGCAGAAAACTGAATAGCCATCTCTTCCACTGGATCTTAATCATTCGCAACAATGGCTATTTTATTTGTTAAATTATCCGGTTATTTTTCTTTTTTCACAACTGTTTACAAAACACAGCCACCAAAAAGAAAGAGATAGAGAATCAAATAAACCAACTCATTGGAACCTTCTGCTATGAAGGTGAGTGTCAATTATAGATGTTCCTAGGCAGTCTGGGAACCAGTCCTCCTCCTTGTCCCTGTGCCTGATGTAGCCCACGGGCCCACCAGGGCAGGGAAGAGCCACGGAAAAGCTCTTTGCAGGATGTATCTGTACTGTATACAGGAGGAATAAAGAATGCAACAACTCTAAAGGTCCGAGGTAGAAACAAGATTTAGCTGAGGAGCACTAACATGAACTTGTACCTTAGGTACCTTCATGAAGCAGAGATTATGAAAAAATAGCAAGTCAAGATAGACACTGTGTGAGTACGGAAAACTTTCAGGAGTAGCGATTTAAAAACAAATAATAAATTGATATTTACACTAATTCAAACTTAATTCAAACCTTAGCACTCAAACAAGAAGTTGTAACAGTTCCTTGATCCACTTCGGCCTTTGTGAGATCCTTCACAAACACATCTTATCCCCCTGCCTGCTTTCTCCTTGGAGCAAGTGTCTGTCCTCGGTGTATTTCTCAACATGAAGTGTGCAGCAATGCTGCTCTCCCCAGCAGCCACCAGCACTGCACTGCACCAGCAAGTAAACCAATGCACTTGTTCACATCATTCGTTTAGGGAGGCTGAAGATGCTCTCCTGGACCTCTTCTGCATGTGCCATCACACATGGAGGATGGCACATGGTTTGGGAAGTGGATGTTTCCATTAGCACTCTGACATTTGGGAATTCAGTTGTGTGAAGATGCAAGAAAAATCAGATGCAGAAAGGAAACAAGTGATTTAATGAACTGACCTGCAGTGTACAACCTAAGCCAAAGCTTTAAATACCGAGCGACTGTTACAATAACCATTAATCCTTATCCATTACTTTGAAAGCCTCCTATTTTTCACTTGTAGAGCTGATGAAAAACATTTGAAAGCTAACTTCTCATGCCTGAGTCTACAGATGGCAGGACAGCGCCTCACAGACTCAGAGACCGTGCTGAGTGGGCATGGACCCATGAGGGTAACTGAGTCCAGCTCCAGGCTGCCACATCAGTGCTGTGCTAGAGCCCTCCACGTGCACCATGCCAGCAGTGAGCCGTTCACGTGGGCACAAAATGTCTTCAGACTCCCAGACAAGCATCTTAATCCTTGGACATCATAACCTCTTCATTGCATGCTATTAGACAGAAATCTAATAAGAAAACAGAGGCTTTAAATAGAAAATAAATTACCACTATCAGGCTCATTCGTCTTTGTTATTTTCAAAGCTTTACTTTTAGATGGGGGAAAAGAAGGGACTTACTGACTTATTATAATATGGCACAAAAAAGGACTAAAAAACCCAAAAATCGGTAAGGAAAAGAAACAGTTCTTGGCAATGAAGGATGAGGTTATTTTATGTATTAAATTAATGAGCAAGGGTAGCTTTTGGTCATATTCAGTAAGAATGTAAGCATTCATTAAACTTTTTGAATATATTTAATAATATGTTAAAATGGTTCAGTGAATGAGAGCAATAGCAGCACTAATCAAAACATAACAAACTATAGCTGATTTCAAAAATACTGTTTATAAATACTAGGATGAAAACTGCACTTTAGAATGAAACCAATAAAATGATATTTCATTGAGGATGGAGAGTAGCTTCATAACCAAAATACACTAAGGAAAGCTGGAAAATACTACGAATATTGAAAAATGTCACAAAACTAGTTTTATCACTTCAATTACCTTTTTGATTTACAGAGTTTGTCATTAGATCATTTCTTTCTCTCTCTTTTAAGCTATCAGAGAGACAAGGCCTGCCATATAATGATACCACTAAGATAAAACTTCCAGCAAGAATAACCCCCTGAAATCTCTTTCCCTGTTTCAGGTACAAAATAGAGTGCACGGCACTCAGTAATTTTTACCCAGCTGCGTGCTATCAGTTTCTGGTATCAGTTCAACAAGCTCTAGTTTTTCCTGTTCCTTTTCCAGGAGCAGTCCATTTCAACAAGGCATCAGTCCTAATTCACTAGAACAAAATCAAAAGGTGATAACACCAAGGTAATCAGAATTATTTGATGTTCAGCCTGAGACTAAATAATTTCAAATGAACACATTCATGCTAAAGGAATGTCCATGCATTTAAAAAACTTGTGGTTGTTTTTTCGGTTGTGCTTTTTTTTTTTTTTTTTTAAACCCAACTACTACCAAAGTATTTTAAATTATCCTAGGGCATCAACAATTTGAGATTATCTGCTGGCTTCCAGCTATTACATAATGGGTAATTAGATGCTGAAACTTCCAGTGACTTAGAAAAATAGTCTACATGTTAATTGCTTTTATGAGTCCTTTAATGCAATCTGGGGACAGAAAGAATTTTGGACTGTCTCTGAATAATAACATTACTGGCAGCAAGCTTAATTTCTTTTCTTTTTTTGTCCCCAGACATTTCTTAGAGGTTTTGATAATTTCCTTCCCTGTACACTGTATATATATGTATATATTTATTTTTTAATTTTTTTTTATTTTTACTACCACATTATTACATTTTCTATTTAATTGCAACCAATGGTCACTGACCATTTTCCATGCAGTGTCACAGCTACCACTAGATTGCTAAACCCCCATGAAGAGACAAATGTATTTTCAATTAGTTATTTGTTTCTAATTTCTTGCTTCACACCCTTTTTTGTGAAACTCTAATTGAAAAAAAGAAAAGAAATTTGCTTTCCTTTCGCCTTCCAAATCCTCCCAGTGATCTTTGGCATTTGACTTTCCTACAGACAGGGAACCATGAGTAATCTCATCTTGCTCTCGACAGGCTGACAGTGGTGAATTTTTTGGCAACAAAACTACTACTGCCACAACACAGACTGCTAGAAGCTTGGCATGGAGTGTTGCCTATAAACACCTCAAGAAATGAGGTGAATGTCTAGTGCTGAACTGTCAAAAACAGAATGTTTGCGTGATTTAGTTGAGAAAACATTGAGTGAATTTGGGAAAACAGAAAACAAAACAAAAAAAATACCCCTGAAAAGACTGAAACCCCCCCAGAATATTCAAAATCAGTATGGGAATACAGTAACACAGGAACTTCCAGAACACCACACTGACATCATTCAGTTAAAATTTTTCTTTCAATCATTTATATGTATTAGCTACAGGATAACCCAGAAAGTTCACAAGTTCCCATAAATTTATGGAGTCACTTCACCACCTGCTGTAATAGCGCTGCCAGGCAGTGGCAGGAGAGCAGGGGTCAAGAGACACAAATTTCAGAGCAGATCAGCCTAAACACTGAGACTCACCCACACAAAACAGAAAAAAAAAATCTAATTAAAAAGAAATCACAAATTATTACATTTACTGAAAAACAGTGGGGTTTCTAATCTGTTTTGCCATGCTTTTGGGGATGAAACCTGTGCAGTAAATGACACAATTTTTCTGAAAACTGTATGGAATCCCCTCTTTGAAAGCCCTATGCAAATCTGAGCATACATATTAAGGGCCATACTTACCAAGTCTTCCTAAAGAATCAATTATCTTTAATCACAGAACTCCTGAAGAAAAACTACTGTGGAGCAGTCTGTGCTCCTGTGAACAACAGGCTTCTGGGCTGTTAAAGTAACACCTTAGCTCTTAAAAATCCCTATAAAACCAGAAACTGCTTCCAGAAGGAGGGGGGTGGACAGCAGTACCTGGATTCTCTTCAGAGAAGTTTAGAAGAACAGAAAACGCCCAACTGTTAATGCACAATTCCTGACTCAAGTCCAGCACTCCCTGCAATGAGAAAACTTCAGTGTTTTACCAGAGTTTATTCCATCTCGTGTCCAAATGGTTCCTTTAAAGGACTGACTGACCTCTACCAAACTCTGTCATGAAGGGCAGAGTTACTGGCCTTGAGGCTGTGTACAGACAGGTGGAAATGAGTGTTTTGCATAGAAATTGTGGGGGCAAAGATTAATGAAAGAGCTCTCCCACACAGGAGGAGAGGCAGGAAGGCAGAAGCCGTTTAGCAGGAGGAAGGAGAACACTTTTGCCTCCAAGAACTTTAAAAACAGAGGAAGCAGTTGGGACTCTGGCTCCTGCCAGATTCAACATGATCAGGACTGCAGACATCACAGTCCCCTTGCTTTTTGCCTTTTAAATTCAATTTAGTCTCATTTTCTCAAGATTTCCTGCTCATGATCCTACTACTACTTGGGTAATACCTAAGAGCGGTACTACCACTCTGATCTAATAAAAATGCATTGTTATCACAGAGCTATTTAAGTAACAAAAAGAAAACCAGAAAGAGCAGATTACCAACATATGTAATTGTCCAAAGCAGGCAGACAGGTCTTTTCGCAAAAGTGGTTATCAGAATTTAGAGTACAATATATCACTGTATTACATACACTAGTGGTGAGCTGCAATCAGCCCGTGTGCAAGCCAGTAAAAATCAGAACAAGAATGATTTATAATTAAACTAATCAAAATCTTACAGGTGGTATAATAAGTGCTTCTGAATTTTCCATGTGGCATGCTGATTGTTAAATCTTGAGAAGGGCTGCTCTACGTGATACAAGCACCCCATTGGGCTCCATCAAATAGAAGCCTACATCTTAGAAATCTCAATTCCTTACACAAATCAGACCATAGAGACTAATGTGTATTGCTGAATGAACAATTGACCTTTGTGAAAAGAACTTCAGGGCTCTAAGAATGCATTATGCTGTGCAGAGTCCTTTGGAACTGTAATAATCCATGTGCTTATCCTCCAGAGCTTAAAGAACACCTTTTTCCTGAACTTACAAAAACCCCATAGCGCAAAAAATTTTCCCAAGAAATTTCTATCATTTTCTTAAGCAAACAAACAAAATAAACCAAACCACCACAAACTATTTTTTGGTACTTTATAATTGGATGTCACTACAGTCTCTGCTTATTCTAATAGGGTTAAACATGCATTCTATAAACTAACACAAATTAAGTTATTCAATATTGTTATAGTTTTAGCTCCACAATTCTGACTTAATTTGGGGGAATTAAGATGTTCTATTTTAATGTGCACCTGACCTCAGATTCTGACATGTCAATTACTTAGAAGATGGTATTATCTTCTAAGAAAGACAGTGATTCAAACCAGTCACGATGCATTCTCCTGGCAAACACAGAATTCAAAACACGCAAAAATTAATCTTTCTATAAATACTCCTTAAGTATTTTTAATTACCTTAGCTACACTCCTCTTCCCACAGAAGCATCCCTGCTTTTGCTTTACCAAACAAGCCTGGGAATGGAGTGAGAAGGAAGGCTGTGCCAACTCTATTGCGGTCAAGTGGATGGAAGTCTGCTTGTGCTATCTGAATCACACATTGGCAGATGAAAAGACATGCCTTTTACCATCTGTAAAATTTAATGTACCAGATTTTGGCTGCCATGCAACTTAAAGTATTTACTTCACTGAGGTACACAGAAGGAAAAAAGGACATAAGAAGTTTTTATCTATATTTAAGTGACAGCACTAGATAAAGTCAGTTTATGCTACAGTTTCACCATTTAAACTTAAGCACTGAAGTAAATTTCTCCTCTATATAGAGATGTTCTGATGAAAAAAAAACAAACCCCAAGCCCTGATTGTCTCGTGATGTCTCCATAGCTTCCTTTCTGCATTTTAGAAGAAAACATCTATGTGGATTTTTACAAAGGTTTGAAAATGCATTTCACTAAAACTGAAGGTACGCACAAATGCCTGATCCTTTCAGGGCTTGTAGTCTCAAAAGACCATTGCAAATGCAAATAGCTATAGTTGTTACTGAGGAAACAGAAACAATGAGAAGAATAAGAATGGCAGTGGCGGTGACAGAAATTACGCTCCCTGCAGCAGGAAGGCTGGAACCTGGCTCTGATTTGCAACAGTAAGTCACGTAACACTGAGGATAACTTCAATCAGCTCTCTGAACCTCACAGTCAATTTTAAATAACCATGATTTATGCCTTGTCCAAAATAGTGCACAGTGGTGCAGCAAAATACCCTTGGCATATCAATACATTTGTCCCATTCAGCCCTTTGATCTCCTTCATATTAATCCCTTTTTTCTCACAACTCTGTACTGAATAAACTGATAAACTTTCCCTATATCTGTTAATTATCTTTAAGAAAAAAGATTTTTTTGTCCCTAAAGCCAGAAATGTCCAACAGTATTTACACTTTTGCATTGTTGCTTTTTTCTTGGCACTAGCACAAATGAGAAGACGGTCATTTAAAATTTAAAGGTGAAAAACACCCCCACAACTGGGGGAGAGGGAATAAAGTATACAAAAGGCAGACGTGGAGGTATGTTGTCTCTCTTAATGGTTTCATTTCAATTTGACAGTTCCTTCACAATTTTTCCTTGTTTTCACATGTTTAGCTTCAAGAACCATAAACTTCTATCTGAAGAATTCACATTAAGTAGAATGAATAATGTCAAACTTATGCGAAATGTATGAGAATTGCTGCTGATTAGCTGTAATTTTGATCAGTTGTATTCTAAAATGGAGGAAAATCCTTCACAGATATGTGAAGCAAAATCCACTATTTCTGGAACAGAAGGAGGAAAAGCAACAAAGCCACAGAGGTACTGCACATATTGTAGAAAAGTCTTTAAGCAAATGCAAACTGGCAGAATGAAAGTATCTGAATATAGTGAAGAAAGAACAAAATGAGAAAGATCAGATGAAAATCATGCTGCTCATCTAGCTAAGGTCACTTCAGCACCTACTGAAAACAAGAGAGACATTCCAGACTGCAAGGGGTTTTCATCATTCTGATACTGTAAGCAGCACCAAAAGTATAGAACATCTAGAAGCTTTAGAAATTTCATACATGCAACCAAACTAGAGAAATCTGAATTGCGAGCACTGTGGTTACTGAAGGGCATGAGATCCCTTCCCAGATGCCAATCCCTGCTGAATGTCAGGAAATTTTCTGTTCCAAAAAGTGTTTTGGTGTTGCAATTTCCCTTTACCCTGGAGAAAGTGAAAACACAGGAACAACCTCCGCCTTCAAAGCTGCAGCTCTCCCGGGCCACTGCCGGCCACTCTCCCCACCTTTCGCTGATCCCAGAGACAGCAACAAAAAGGCAGAATGTCACACGTGCACAGAACACAGGAATATGAACATGACTTCCACGTGTCAGAGATGAAAATATTGCCAAGACAGACATGTACAGGTGCCACACACAGCCAGGCAATACCTCAGCATGCAGCACACAACTGACTGTTTGCAAACCCTCCCTGCCAGTGACCATCAGACGAGTCCTCACAGACACCACAGGTCCCCCATGCAGAGTGAATGGACTAAACATCTCAGCTCTGATTTCTATGATTTTCAATTAAACTTCCTCTTCTGCTGGAACATGGATCACCTGCTCCACCTCTCATACTTCTGTATTATTAATTTGTTAGCTTGCTCGAATCACAGTTGAAAACCTTTCAGCCTTGGTTTGCAGCAATAAATTCAACTGACAGCTGAAATTTGGAACGCTCACTTAATATTGATTCTGAATGTAATAACAAGCGACATGACCTTTTGGAGGGTGTAAAATATGGCTGCCACAACATCTGTGCCACATTTCTTGCTGTGTAGTAATATGCTGTAACAGCACGGAGCTGGCACTGAAGTTAAGCTTTATTATCAAGCAGATCTCTCCATCTCTCTGGCTTCATGAAAAAAACCCCACAGAATCTCACTCCTCACCCCACCCCCAAAATGCTTCCCACATCCAGAACTCGTGCATACGTCACTGTTTCTGATTTATCTTGAAGGAAAGAGATTTCAGGCTGCTAAGAGAGCCCCTGTGTCAAACACAGCAGTTCCAGCAGCACATCTTCAGTCAGACAGGAATCTTACCCTGAGTATCTCCACCAAACATCTATCGAGTTACGTTATCTTCCCACCTAAAAGGAAATACCTTTATATCTTTCCTAAAAGAAAACACACATTAGTAACCATTTCTGTGTGCTCTGACACCACAAACAGCATTTTCATTTAGCATTACCCCAGGATACCTTGAACTAATTTTGCTAGGCTGGATACAGGTTGGTACCTTGCAGTAATTTCCTTTGAAGTGCTAGTATCTTTAAAATATAGCCCATGTAGGCAGAATATAAATTCCTGTATTTTTTTAAAAATCCAATTTAAGTAACTTCAAATTATGCAAGAAGTCCAACCAAGTTTGAAAAACCCAATTCTACTACAAAAAACACACATCCTTCCTCAAGCATTATAAAGAATGCTTCAAGTACCTGCTGAAATTTTTTTTGCTAGCATAACAAGTAAACTGAAACAATGAATCCCTTTATCCTTATGAACAAGACCTATTTTATCTCTTAATGAACACGAAAAACAATGAAGCAGATATTTACCATGACATTTTAATTTTGCATTTTGTGATTTTAGTTTCTACACTGCCAAATAATTGGCAGCAGCTAAAATTTTACACATTTTAAAACTTGCTGTTCAAGAAAAATTAAAAACTTTCATAGTAAATCTTATAAATAAATCGCCTATTGGCACTCTGACAAACAGGTATGCGAAAATATTTACTTTTCAGAAATCTTAATAGACCCTCCTAAGGCACACTTTGGTAGGACATGTGCCTGTACTGGCCTTGGGGGCAATTCTGGAGTAACCTGCAGCAATCAGATTATGACACCTCACAGTCACACACAGAGCCAGAGAGCTCTTCTTTTACCAAACACAGCAAGTTACAAAGAATCAAAATTTATAGAAATATACCAAGTATACAAATATATTCCTTGAGATGTAATCCTGAGGTAAGGGGAACAGATGCCCAATATGTATATTTCAAAAGGCATTAAGCATCACTGTATAAATGCATACACTGTATACATCAGTAGATGCTCACGAATTCACACATATTAAATTTAATAAATATATATACATTTGATTATTACTGAAGGCAGACTGAATCGTTAATGAGGACTGGATATTTACAGATTGAATTTAATTTTAATCTATTATGCTAGCATAATAAAATGGCTACTTCCTGTCTGCCTTTCCCCTGCTGTAATCCTAATTTCATTTAATTACAAGATCAGCACCTGAACCAATCAACATTGTGCTGCAATAGATGAAGCTGCAACTGTGACAAAACAAGAAGACTGGGCAAGATGAAAGAGAACTACTAAAAGACAGAATTGTTAAACTCTTTTAAATCCTGTGAAGCCTAGGACTCCTTTGAAGGAGTTGGAGAAGAAAATAGAATACTTTAAAAGCTGTAGGTTTTAAACCTTTGAGTTCCCCTCAGTCTCCTAACTATTACCATAAAGGCATAAATCCCAGGAAAGAAGCAAGAGTGTTATTGAAGGACCCAAAGATGCCATGGGTTTGGTCCTTCCTCAAGCTTCCACACTACACACAGAGTGTCCAAACCCGCCAGCAGTTCCATCTGTGCTTGGGTGTGTTTGAAAACCACACACGTGACCATTGCTCTCTTGAACAGCAGCGTTTGCCAGCCCTGCATCATGGGCTCAGCTGTGGGACCAGAGACATCCACACACTCACGGCTGTGGGAAGGGCTTCTCACCTTGTGACTGAGACTCGAGAGCTGAACCGCCCAGCCAGGCCAGGGAGCTCTGAGAGATGGACACTGAATTGTCTGGGATTGGTCTCACATCTCCAGCCAGGCCAGGGAGCTCTGAGAGATGGACACTGAATTGTCTGGGATGGGTCTCACATCTCCAGCCAGGCCAGGGAGCTCTGAGAGATGGACACTGAATTGTCTGGGATGGGTCTCACATCCCCAGCCAGGCCAGGGAGCTCTGAGAGATGGACACTGAATTGTCTGGGATTGGTCTCACATCCCCAGCCAGGCCAGGGAGCTCTGAGATGGACGCTATTTGTCTGGGATGGGTCTCACATCCCCAGCCAGGCCAGGGAGCTCTGAGATGGACACTATCTGTCTGGGATGGGTCTCACAGCCCCAGCCAGGCCAGGGAGCTCTGAGAGATGGACGCTATTTGTCTGGGATGGGTCTCACAGCCCCAGCCAGGCCAGGGAGCTCTGAGATGGACACTGAATTGTCTGGGATGGGTCTCACAGCCCCAGCCAGGCCAGGGAGCTCTGAGATGGACACTGAATTGTCTGGGATGGGTCTCACATCCCCAGCCAGGCCAGGGAGCTTTGAGATGGACACTGAATTGTCTGGGATTGGTCTCACAGCCCCAGCCAGGCCAGGGAGCTCTGAGAGATGGACACTATTTGTCTGGGATGGGTCTCACATCCCCAGCCAGGCCAGGGAGCTCTGAGATGGACACTGAATTGTCTGGGATTGGTCTCACAGCCCCAGCCAGGCCAGGGAGCTCTGAGAGATGGACACTATTTGTCTGGGATGGGTCTCACAGCCCCAGCCAGGCCAGGGAGCTCTGAGAGAGGGACACTGAATTGTCTGGGATTGGTCTCACATCCCCAGCCAGGCCAGGGAGCTCTGAGAGATGGACACTGAATTGTCTGGGATTGGTCTCACAGCCCCAGCCAGGCCAGGGAGCTTTGAGATGGACACAATTTGTCTGGGATGGGTCTCACAGCCCCAGCCAGGCCAGGGAGCTCTGAGATGGACACTGAATTGTCTGGGATTGGTCTCACAGCCCCAGCCAGGCCAGGGAGCTTTGAGATGGACACAATTTGTCTGGGATGGGTCTCACAGCCCCAGCCAGGCCAGGGAGCTCTGAGATGGACACTATTTGTCTGGGATGGGTCTCACAGCCCCTCAGAGGCTCAGCCCCACTGCTGCCCCACAGCACAGGATCGCTGGCACCCTTGGAGGCACCAGGAAAAGCAGAAGTAAACAACCACCAATTGGATTACTCCTACTGCCTCAGCTGAGACAGAATTTAAAACTAATCTGATTATATGTATATTACGAGCCACTAAGAATCTTTTTGCAATAATTACCAAGCTTCCACAGATAAAAAAGGGCATTTTATTTAGCACTGGGCTCATCTATCAAGTGGTAAGCTTCAAAGGGAATGTTGGGGAGGAAAAAACCCCACAAACAAAAAAACCCCTGAAGTAGGTTTATAAAGCAGAGATAGTTCATTTTTATTGAACTAAAAAAAAAAAAAAAAAAAAAAAAAAAAAAAAAAAAAAAAAAAAAAATTATTCCAGACTCTTAAACGCACTAAAAGACTTTCAAATAAAATACAATTTCTCCTTTCAAAGCTTAATTTCCAGTGATAAAACTTCTCTAAGTTCTAAAAGGCTCCAGAGAAGCATTTGGAGATGCTGCCACTGTTTCTGATACACATTTCCAACCCAAGAGCTGTTTCTGGTTCGGGCGGAAGGAAGAACACAAAATAGCAGTGCCTGACACCTGCCTTAAAAATTCATAGCCAAGACTATATGACAATTACATTTATGCTTTATAATTGCAACTAAAATTTGTCAAGCAACTAAGCATGAGCTGTGTGTTTGTTTATAGATAATACAAGTCTGAAAATGAAAAACTGAAGTAATACAGTATAATGTTATATGTGCATATGTGCTCATGCACATCTGTAAAACTCAATTTTTACCACAGCTGTCAGTAAATATATTAACATAGCCCGGGGGGTACGAGCACACAACACAGAGGGAAACAAATGTAAAGGAGGAGCTGCAAGTGGAGTCATAAATGAGGGAGAAGAAGAGGCACTTTCCACATTCCTGTTCTTAAAGGAGGGCCTTCAGACACCTTCCTCAGGTGTCTGTCTACTACTGTGCAGAGTTTGGGTAACGATCAGGAAGAAATTCAAATTTATTGAGTAATCTGTGACTCCATATGCAAGATATGCATGTCTGGAAAAAAAGGTCCATTGATTTACAGAGGAAGAGCAAGGATGAGAAAGGGAGGAAATTCTATGTGACTGCACAAAGCATCAGTTTGAAGAGATCCTGAAATGACCGAGTTTGAGATCCTGAGAAAGCCTGGGAAGGCAACTAGCAAAGATTTGGGGCTGCTGAGTGTAGGCTTTGGTGGAGTGGAGGAATTGCTGCACAGAATGGCCTGGGGCAGAGCTGTGGCACACAGGGAGGGGCAGTGAGGCAGGGGTGGATGCACAGGATTGGATAGGGTCTGACAAGATTGCTGAGGAAAGGGATGGATAAAACGACATTCATTCGGGAAAAATCACCACCGGTGACAAACTGGGAAGTGGACAGCTGAGTGGCAGCCCTGAGTCTACTTGCTTTAGTTCTGTGAAAATCATAGAATTCTACTCTGTGAGCCGAGCCTTTGCAACCAGACTGAGTCCAGAGCTAGAACTGTACACCCAATACCTAAACACCTTAAAGACAAATAGCCCCAAACCACCAAAAACACTTCTTCAAGGAATTCTCAGCTAAACTTCAGGGCACAGAATGTCAGATAAACTCAAGAATGGTTATGTGTGTTTATGTTGCCTTTGAACTGCAAAAAACTTCTTCAGAACTCCCCTGCATTAGCCTGAGTGCTCTTTTGAGAAGCACAACTGTGGAGATCATGCCCCAGCACAGGACTTCTTGAAACACTGCCAAGAGACTGCTCCTGTGGTCAAGATTTGTTTCAAAAAATCTTTAAATGACAACCACAATCAATGCTGTTGTCCAAAAGTATTTTAATTCCTCACTTTAAGAATTCCATTTCTAGCTTAGCAGTGCTGCTGCTTTGAAAATTGTTTGCTTGCAATTGTTAAACTTGTCTATCATAAAAGCCAAGTCAAGAGAAGATTGCAGGTAGGGTTACTATTTCTTATCATTTTCTTGAGAATATCTGCAAGGTGAGACAAGTCTTGGGAAGATCCAAATGTAGGCCATGAATCCAACTATCCTTCAAGTGACAGCAGTGAAAAATTAGCACCTCTGGTCTCCCAGTGCCCTCCATGGAGAAGCAGGTGACAAGAAGGCAACCGATGCCAAAGGACAAAGCAGAGCAATTAACTAGTGAGAGAACTGCAAACGAAACACATTTTTCTGTCTGATCTTAGATGTTTAGGATGGGCTTCAACTAAATTAGCTAATTCAACTAATTTAAAAATGGTTATCTGATCATAACCAGTCCAGTAGTTACCTCTGCAGTTAATGGACAGAGACACACACCAAAGCAGGGACGTTTCTGCCATGCCATCCCAAGATGAAACATGCAGGATGGATCACTCTGTAAGTGCTTGTCTTATTTTCCTGATGATTAACTTTGATTAATAGCATATCATTTGTATTAGTGCAAATTAGACAAGATTAATTCTACCTTTATTTCCTTACTTTCAAGTAGTAAGAATCTTAAGCCCTCGGGCCAGAGGTTATTTGGAGCCTATAGAATGGCACAACAATGTAATTTGCCTCAGCATGCCACTTGTGCCACCTCCTTTTAATCTCTACCACATTAGTATATGCCAGTCTTTATCACCCTGGTGAGTCTGGTGCTGTTTACATCTACTGGGTCACGTATGTTCTGCTCTGTTAATATGACTAACCCCCTTTTTCCGGTATTTTGCTTCAAGCTCCCACTCCTAGAAGGGGCTGATTATTTGAAAGCCTCAGTGTTACAATCCTCCAAACTCCACAAAAAGGCTTGTTTAAAAAGGATGCGGGTGTAGCCTAAGGATGTAAAATAAAAAGGCCTCTAAAAATAATCCATTTATAGAAAATAAGCTCATTGATATAGTCAGACTTAGTCCATAACCTGCCCTTCAAAATTCTTATTTTTAGATCTGTTATTTAACTGTACATATATTTTAACCTTGTTGATGGAAAGAAATATGACAGCCACAGAATCATCTAGACAAAACACCAACATCTCATTTGCATGTTTACGAGTATTCTACATTGGAACATGAGGGTTTCTCCTCCCCAGTAACCTCCCTGGCAGTGTCAGAGCCTATTAGTGACTGCTCTGGGTATTTCCAGGCCATTCTTTCATTGCACTGCTTTCCTGTGTGGGGAAGCTCCTAACGGGCACAGTTCCAGCCACTTGCCAAACTCCACTCAGCACTGAGGGCACTCTGGCTGCCCACCAAGGCTGATCTGCTGCACCAGGAATTACAAACGCAGCTCCTTTCACCACCACCTCTGGAATCTGGGCATGCACATGGCGCTGCACCAGCGCCAAGGCGGTAATCTCAGGCTGCGGGTGAAATTTCCCTGCCAAAGCTTTATCATTCTATGACTGTACCAGATAAACCTCACTGTGGATGTTTACTGTGGAGCTGAAGAATTCATCTACATATCTATTTGCATGCACATTTCAGTCAGTTGTAGAAAAAAATAGCATAGGATTGGTAGAGCTCTCCATTGACACACTGAGCATGAACATTTACCCAGCAATCATAAATATGTATTATTCCATCCCAGAATGCAAGTGGAGACCAGAATAGCAAAGAGTAGTGAAACAGACCCTCAGAAACCCACGGTTTCCAAGTATTTTTCAGGAATATAAAATCACTAAGAACAAACACACAGAGGGCACACTCTGGAGCCTCTGTAACAATGCATTTTTTTGTACAGGTGAAAACTCACACAGTCAAGTGGAAAAATATTCCAAGCAGCTTATTAATCACAAATACAGAACAAACATATCAGTGCAACTGGAAATCACCAATGCTAATGCAGAAAGCATCTCTGATTAGAAAATGCTTAAAAATGATTACACAGATGAGTAAGCCTGATTTTTGGGATCATCATCTTTCTGCATCTGACATGTAAATGTAGCTATTCTGATAAATCAGAGTGGGAGGCAGCATCAAAATACAAAAAGTTGTATTTTAGCTTAAAATTATTTGACCATTTTTTTAGTAAGGAAGCTGTGATGAACTGTATGGTTATCTGTTGTCTACAGGCAGGTTGCAAAGCGGAGATGTAAAACATGAAAACCGTGTTTTGCATGGCAGATCAAAAATTCTTCTCTTTCAACTGAAACTTCCTAGGACTAATATTTTGTCATCTTGGGAAAAGCAAAATTATATGCATAGTTTAGAAGAGAAAAAAGAATAGAGAGAACCAACAGAGAGGCAGAGGAGTTAAATCTTGAAAGGACTCAAGAAAAAAACCAACACAGAAATCATTTGCTGCCAATTTGAAGGACACTATATGTACTGAATAGCAAACACCACCCTTTTCTCGCTCCTGTTTCTCTGCTGAGCCATAATCATGACACCTTTTCAGATCTTTAGGGGCAGTGGGTGCCTCACAGGACACATCTCCTGGCTGGGCAGCGCTGATGGGACTGCACTTGGCACCCAGGGGCTGGAACACAGCAATCTCATCACCACATTCCACAGAGCTCTGCCTGACAGTTGGCCTACCAAAAAAACACTCCAGATTGGCAAGGAGAAGAAAACATGGCCCACGTAGCACATGCAATCCTTCTCATCCCAGCAGATGAGCCAAGAGGAAGCTGCCATCGCTGAGATGAAGGGGTAATGCAGGAGAGGGGAAAGCAGGGAACACCACTGACACCTTCTGCTGGTAGCTCAGAGCCTGCAGCATGCCCCTGCTGCTGCTGAACGATGGGTGCTACTCAGCTAAATGTCTTCCCCTCCCAATTTTAGGGAATGTTTTCCTGAAATGTCTTCCCAGAATTGAGATGAGGTAATTCCATGCAAAATTAAAGCTATATTACCATGTTAAGCACTTCTTAGGGTGATTAGGTTTTTGAGCACAAGCAGGTGCTCACATCTGCTCAAGGTACCCAGACACAAAGAGGTCCATGGAGAACAAAGGCTGCACTGCTGGGGCCTGTTCCATGAATCCCTGATGCTCCTGCCTTGGCACTTGCTATTTCGACCTCTCAGGAATCAATTAAAAACAGCCACATTCCGAATGTGGCACTTCAATAGCTCTGCTGGCAGCTACACTTTGATTTGTTTGACATTTACTGATCATCTGGTAAACTCAATGCTGCAAGTTCTAAGTTGCAGAAAGACAAAACTAGGGAAGGAAAAAGCCAAACAACAGCACTGTGAGGCTGGAGGAACAAAGCAGCCACTCCAGCACTCTAGCAAATAACTTGAGACATAAACATCAGCAAAGGAAGGATCAAGCACCAGGGTTAAGTTGTGCTCACTGAAGTTCTTTTTCTTACAATGAATGTCTTAAATGGTAATGTTTCCCACAAAAAAAAAAAAACAAACAAAAAAAAAACCAAACAAAAAAAAACCCCAACCCTCCATGAAATCTTCAGTGTAAACAATATTTCTCTCTCTTTTTTTTCCCCTTAATTAGGCCCCTCTTCCTGCCACACTTAAGAGTAACTTATCAGGCTTTTAACACAATGCCATTAATAAAACATTGTCTGAAAATGAGGATTGAAATAATTAGAGCACCATGAAATTGCATCTTCAAATCCCATTAAAGCTGACTCAGACCATCATTGAGAAAAAGTTACAGAGAGCTTCATGAAAATGACACTACTTTTAAACATTAAAGGATTCAAAACACTTTTCCATTTATTCCTTCCCTTCACTGGTGCTCAGTGTCCATTACTAGCATATAGGAATATAGTAATATAGCATATAGTACTAGCATATAGCTACAGGTGCATTTCCATGCTGATGCATCAGTACAGGAGTACTAGATGATCTTTTTAAAAAATAAGAAACAAAAAAACCACCTAGAACCAACAACTGAAAAGGTCTTGCCCATACACTACCATTTATTTCTTAATATTACCCTAAGCATATTTTCACATTGTAACAAATACTAAGATTCCAATGAAAAATTTCAACACTCAGATAAAATGGTTGAGAGGATCTAGAGGTGTCACTGAAATTCTCAGGAAGCATCCCAAAACGATCAAATTCTCGTCCTTCTTTTACGGCACCAAAGAATAAAGACTTTTCTCTACCCAGAAGTTTAAATGGTCAAAATTACTTTCATCTCCGAACCCAACAGACAGAGTGGGAATCAAAGTATGGTTCAAAGGAACAGTCAGGTCCTCAGGCTAGCCCCAAGCACACTGAAGAACTACAGCTGGTGAATTTTTTTCCTCAACAAGTGCACTAGTCACAGTTGTGCTTAGGTTTCATTTGAGAAGGTCTATAAACCAAAGCAAAATTATGCAGCTTACAAAAGTGTTTCCAACAAATGACAATTTCGTGTATCAAATGCAACTACTAAATCTTTTCCCCACCTTCTCTTATGTTTCATTGCATGTCCTTCTCTGCTCAGAGGCAGCAACAAAGTTTGGACAGAATCATTCGCTTTGCATTTTACATCCTCATGTAACATAAGAATAAAAATTATTAATATTTTTCACTGTTTTCCATTTAAGAAAACTTAAGAGTAACTCCAAGGGTATTAATCGTACTCCACAGTAAGGCTACAAATAATTACTGCATTACAAGGAGTGTGTGGTCCTGTTTCACCACCCAGCACTTTCCTTTGCTCAGGTGCTTAGAGATCTATGACTGCAACATGCTGGATAAAAATTAAATATATCTTTATATTTGAGTCACCTCTGCTGCCAAAGGCACAGTCCCTCTGCAGCCCCTGCTGCACCAAGTAACAGCAAGAACAGCAAGTCCCAAAGCTGGGAAGAAGGGCAGCACGGCTAAAGCACAGTGACATCCTGCAGGCATCTGGATGTGGAACGCTGACCTTGCACACACCAGCCTTAAGGGAGGCTCAGTGGAACGACAGAATGAGCTTCAGGAGGAGAAGCTGACACAGCAGCCCCAGAACTCATCCCAATCCCTGCTGTTTTCCACATCCATGGTGAAGCAGAGCTGGGATCAGGAACGTGGGTGTGCAGGGATCAGAACACAACATCAGTGCTTGACGGTACACTGGGGACTTTATGAACAATGTCAAACATTTTTTACTAATATGGATCAGTGATGCTGTCTCAAGTGAAGCACAGGAATAATTCAGCTTTTATATCCTCCTTTGACAATGATGGGCAGTCCAGTAAGTCACACATCTTTAAGCACATGCTTTAAAAGAAAGAATTTCTCCTTCATCTACTAATGAACTCCTTTGGAAGATTAAAAAAGTTTCACTGTCTCCTACTTGTACTTCCTTACGTAGTTAACTATAGCTAAGTACAGAAAAACCAGTCCTGCTACAGAACATGGAAAATCAAATAATGATTACTGCTGGAGTAAGTGTGGTTCAGTATTTGCATCTATTTGATGTCAGTGATGCTGTAATGCACAGCAATCAGAATTTTGGCCTAATCCAGGAAAAAAAAAGAAAAGAAACTACAAGGGGTAGGTTTTTTTTTTCCTTTCTGTTTCTGCTGTTTCTGGATTCATAAGAAGAAGATGCACGCAATTACAGTAGTTTATTCACACAAGAAAAGCACTGTCTTAATGAGAGCAAAATTAGTAACAGAACATCTCACTAACTAGAAAAAGACATTTTTTCAACTTCGAGTCTATATAATTTTTGCTCATGCAGGGTAAACTTTAAAGTCACATCTACCTGAACCAAAGGCATATTTAAAATGCCATATCTAATTTTTCTTAAGATAAACTAGGTATTATTTTTTCACTGCATTCTGACCATATTACAAAAAAACTGCCTATCAGTGGCAACCGGAACTGTATGAAATAACCATAATAAACATTAGAAATTTTGAAAAAAAAAAAAATGCAGTAAGGAAAAGAAATTATTTGCTACGAACCTGAATTTTCATTCATTGTTGCTTCTCTGTTTAATACTGTTGCTAAATTTGAACAATATTGATTCCATTGTTTAGAGTTTATAGCCTAAAAGAGGATAAAAATCACAACTGTTTGCATTTTTGGTGAAGTTATGAAGGTCTCTATGGGAAACACTACTATATAAACTTAGATTATAACTACTCCTATATTCTATGTATTTATTGATATACTGCTTTCATGTGATGCTGGCCTGCAGGAAATTTGGTTTTGAGTTTTCAGTGATACCCAAATTCCATTTCCCTCCCACGCTCGGAAGGCTCTGTCCTGTACCCACTGTGTCAAATCAAACATGCACAGCTGAAATCAGCAACTGGAGCACCACGGACAGCCCTGCTGGGACAGGACTGCTCCGAGGGCCAACAGTCCCTGCTCAAGTCAGTGCAGCAAACAGGGGTTTAGTATTCGGCAGAACTGAGGGGAGGGGAGAGGAGAGAAAGTGAATAAAAGTGCAAAACCAGGGAATCAATCTGGCTTTCACCCTTTATTTCTGTCTGAGAGGAGACCCCAATAAAGCAAGGCCATACAGCTTCCCCTAAAAAAAGTCATTAATTCATCAGCAGATAATATTTATTAAACACATGTGAATTGCAAGATAGGATTTTTAGTCCCTTTTGCATGCAGTGTACTAGGAAGTGCCCATTTGTACCAGTGAGCTGCACAGTTTGACTCATGTTTTGCATAAAATATCGAATTTATTCCTACTCCAGAAAATTACCATACAGCGTGACTGACATAACTCATGGTCTTCTCTTAAAGAGAAAAAAATCCTGTTAATACACCTCCACAAAATAAACAATATATGCTTCTACCCCTAGCCCTCCTTCCTCCCTGCAGACAGACTCAGCGTGTGGTTCCTGAGGAATTAGTTGTAGAAGAACTCCCCTGCTGACAGCAAAATGCCAAATGCACGTCCTGCACATGTAATGTGTCTGACATTTCCACATCTCACCAGGTTCATGTTTCTGACAAGTGTTTAAAAATATATGTCTTTTAAAACCTGTTTTTATTGCTACCTTCCTATCTCCACTTCATAATGCTTTAAAATGCTATTTTACTCGTGGAAACACCTCCACATTTGTCTTTTGATTTGAGTAGAAGTAATTGCTTTTTCAGGGTCAAATACCTTCTTGGAATCAATGGGTACATTTCAGTTGATGGATGGTATAAAAAGTGCAAATTTGATCTTCTTCAAACAAACAGAACTGTGAAAAACTGAGAAGACTCAACATGATTGACACATTTAACATGGGCAGCACTGAAAATATTTTAACACCCTACCTTCTTTAATGTTGTTATTTTTTGCAGTAGGAGACCTTTGGAAAATCAGCAAAACTTAAAGGAATTTCTTCCCTACTTCTATTTTTTTCCCCATGCCAGTATGAATTCCCACTTGGGAACTTTTAAAAACCAAAGGTGCATCTGGCACAGACACAGAATTGGTGCAAAAACTACGGCAGTTGAGTCACTACAACAATTTTTCTTCAGAGCAGCAGACAGTGCTGCACTTTTGCAAATGCTAACTCCTGCTGAACAGATTTTGTGCACACCTTCCACAAGTCTTAAGGCATTACACACAATGGGCATTGTATTAATTTTTCTCAGAACTTCTAAAATGCTTCTGGAGAGTAGGTCAGTGCTCGACTTCAAAATGTGAATCATCGAAAGGGATTTTATCTAAGTCACCTGGAGAGACCCTTCTTCTGCACATGGCTTCATGTAAAAGAATTCTAATATACATATATCTACACACATTTACATATATCTTTTTTATATGCTTTTGAATTCAAATTTGAAGTATTTTCTCCTCATGAAGTGTACATTTTTTCTCTCAATAGTTATATTTTCAATAACAGTATGTCACTGATGCTAATTGAATTTTACGATTTGCAGTAATTTCATTAATTACTATAATTTCTTTTACAAATTCAATTGAATGAATAAGGAATCCTCAGTAACATGCTGCACATGATAAAAGTGATGAAGCCCAGAAAACCAAAAGAATTTTCAACTCTGCTAGAGAATACCTGCACCATTCACTAAAGGCATTTTCTCCTTTTTGAACTGTCAGTCTTGTACTTTTTAACTTTGCCTGTCCCTGCTCGTGATAAAAATAGATTTCAAGGAAAATTAGAGGGTTTTGAACTTCCTTGGTATTCAGTCAGAGAGGTCAGCCCTGTTTCAAAGGAAGAGAGACCTTGTTGGATGCAGCACAGAACAGTGAGTTCTCTGTAAATTCCTGCTACCTGACCCAGCCACAACTACTCATTTTTCCTTCTAACTCACAATAGACACTGACAGAGTTATAAGGAGGATGGCAAACATTGTCATCAAAATATTTCTTGCTTGAAATGAAATCACAGTATTTCAAAATATTTCTCATGAATCAACAACAGAAATGAAGTTTATCATTCCATTTCACTGAAGTTAACCCTGCTCAGTGCCTTTACTGGAGAAAAGCAAATAAGAGAGAGGACAGAGTGACTTCAGACTGGCCTCAGGTTCAAGACCAAGACAGCATCACATTGAAGACATGCTCTTCAAGAGCTCAATTCCTTTTTTACCCTCTCAGGATCAAACACTTGGCACCCTGTTCTGAACTGCCCACCTTCCAAACTTCCACTCCAACTCACCAGCCAGACTGGGCTTGTGATTGTTCTTGGCTACAGACAGGAGGACTTAGCCTACATTGTGGATATATTTTATCTCTGCTTTCTTTCCTCAGAAATATCTTCTGCATTAATCTGTTTTAGAGGTCTACCAAAAGTTTTACTTTTTAACAGAATTTCCATAACTGACTGATTCCAGGCTCTCTGTCCCTTCAGGGATGGTGAACACCCTAACACTGAGACAAGGTTGATAAAGTTTATTTATCGGACCTGTCTTGTTTATCTGACCTGTCTGTTTTTGTGCCAGGGACAACGTAACCATACATTCAACTAATTCTGAAGCTACCGAAATGATCACATGTTCACCTCAACAGATACTTAAGACATTCAAACACTATCATTATGTGGATTGTATCCTACACTTGCAGAAGATAAAAAGTGACATTATTTTAGAGACTTTTTCTGATGAAGTTTGACTTTATTAGTCTCCTACTCTGCTTACTACCCCCCAGAAACATCCCACTGTTTTCTGTGAATAAATAAGTGAATACAATCAGTTTTATCATTCCTCATGGTCACAATCTCAGCCCAGGCAGTAGGTCCCACACTAGCACTACACGGATGCACAGGTGTAATTTTCATCTTATTTTGCCTTGCTGCATGCAGCATGATATTGCAGCACCTTGTATTGTAATATTACATCATGGATCTCAGCTACAGGAAAGTGATTGTGCACATCACAGGACTCTCAGGAACTAAAAGAATTCATCTCTCTTCCACCATTCCCCTACTTTCTTTTTAATATTAAAGGCATATATTTCATACAAGGCTTAAATGTAACTGATTTGTTTTTAATTTTTAAGTTACATCTTTGATTCCTTTAAATTATTACCTCAATTTGTGCAATATCTTCCCTTGGCATTACATTTCTGTAAATATTATACTTGATTGCTAACTGTATATTAAACTGCTTCATTTTGTTACAAAGTTCTCAAAGCTTAAAAAATTTCTTAAACTCTTATCTAGCTAACAGATTGAATCGTGATTGTGGAACAGATTGAAATCTCCATAATGGGAGAGCATATTAAAATTCCTCTGTAAGTCTGCTACTTCTTAAATGAACTATTTAAGATGCAGGGGAATACAACTGTGGGGGAGCAGGAGAGGAAGAAGTGAACTGGAGAGTTCAGCAAAAGAAAGGAACACAGCACATAAGATACCCAGACTTGTTGACAAGGGAGCTAAAAAAACACAGGGAAGGAAAAGCCGAGACTAATTTATTTGTTTTAACCAGAGGACGATAAAAAGTACCTGTCTGCTTGATTCAGGGATCAACGTGAAGAACACAAGCCTACCTGACTGAGAGATTCTGCCTTACATCAGGCACAGCAAACCTGTCTGGCTGTGTCCCTGCAAATATCCAACAGCATTCGCAGAGCTGTTGAAGGGAAGGAGACAAAAAGGCAACACAGGAACTGCTTTTATATTTTAATTGTATTACTTCTTTCCCCCGTTTTATTTACTAACATCAAGATAAGCAAGTCGTACAGAGTTAGCACCAGTAGAAAGTCAGATGGTAACCTGTAATTTTTGTGGGGGTTTTTTTTGTGCTCCATGTTAAAGATGTCACTTAAAGACTGCTCTAGGCACCCACATTCCCTACACAGTGTGTGAATACTGCCCAGTATTCACACACAGCCTTCAGTCAGGCACAGAAACAGGAGTTCAGCAAGAACAGCCAATACATTTTGACACACAGGTTACCAACAGCCCCGAGTTACTGTAACTAAAAAAGCAGAGCAAGGAAAAACACCTGCAGTTCACCAATTAAAGCTGAGGCACTCAGCTCCAAGAATCAGGACCAAAGACTACAAAAAGGCTTTGACAACCAACATGTTTGAAAAATGAAAATAAAAGCACTTCATGAGAGGAGCAAGAGAAACATTACGCTCAATGCTCAGGATTTCTTCTGGATATTCTGTGTGACAGCACTGACTGTGGAACCAGCAGTGCCCAAACTGCACAGAATGACAGCACCAAACAAATTGGAAAAAGCTTTCTAACACTGCAACACTGAAAACCAAACAAACAAAACTTTATTATGCCTGTAAAATTCAATCCTTTCTTTTCCTTTTTTTTCCACCCAGAGCGAGACTGACTATTGTACTCTCTGTCTTTGTCCGAACTCCACCAGTGTGATAATGTGATGTTGCTCTAATTTAACCTCATTATTCTTTCGTCTTTCCCAAAGTGAAATGCCACTTCTCTTCTTCCCTTTGAGGCTCATCTCAAACAAATGTCTTTGTTCTTAATGAGACCAATCCATATGTTTGCTCCTGCATATTGTGTTCAGTTAATGGGAAGATTTCTCTAACACCATAAAAACTCTTCTATTATTTGTCCCAGGCAGCTTTGTGTTCAGTAACTGCTGTAACCGTTACCTTTGACAAAATGTCCCACATCCAATATGTTCTGCTTCTGAATAGCCCTCCCTCCTTTGAATTCAAGTTTATTTATGTCCCTTCAGCATAAGTATCTCCTTTCCTCAATTTCTTACCTTCTTTTCACATTGTACGTGTTTAAAAAACTGAAGGCAGAAAGCAAAGTGAAGGCATTGATCAGGCAGCCTTCAGCAAAACACTACACATCAACTGATGCATTAAAACTATAATAGTGGTTATTTATCAACAATTAAACTTTCAAATATTTGCTTTGCTGATTACCAATAAATCAACAGACAGTCATTATGAGAAATCTCATTGTTTACTTTTGCTGTTTTCTAGCTACTAATCAATGAACAAGAATGAAATTATGTATACTAACTACTCAGGATTTTTTTAAAATAAAAATCAGAAATATATATAAAAACAACACAAAAGCAATCATACTGTTGTGAATTTTGTAACTGTATATGCATGGTGTAAAAACATAAAATTCACTGAAATTATTCGCTGCTCTTCTAATGTGCAATAGCTTAATGACTTCCTTGATTTAAATGTAGACTCCTGCAGCTCCAACAAGGTGCTCTGGCAGCCAGACAACAACACGATATTGTCAAGTCTCTGGTACACCCTGCTTCCCTGCCACGCCACCTCGCACCAGAGCAACAGAGCCGTGTGGCACAGAACGGCAGCCTGAGACTCACCATGACAGAACAGCATTAATCCTGGAAAATATCTGGTGTTATCGGGCACCCCATGTGGATGCTGATGTTTGTGGCTGCTTTGCTCACAAAGGAATGCAGAGGAGCCCTAGTGGTTTGCATAATACTCCTGATTTTCCTTTTAAATAGATCTCATGGCTCTGTAGGCAAAACATAAGACAGAACACAGGAGCTCCCACAATTGATTCTAAATCCTTTACATATAGGATACCTAACAGCTGTTTTGCTTTAGATTATGGTGAACATGGCCCAACAATTTAAATTCAATTTTATCTTTTAAACTTAAAAGCACTGAGAAATGTCTCATGGGCGCTGTTAATTCAGTTTTCTCTCATGTCCTTTCCCTGTCAGACAAATCTGAGTTCTCCCAAACACTCTGGCCCACTGTAGTCTAACCACTACTGCATTTATTTTGAGCAAGTTTTCAATTTCTCACAGAAACCTGCAACTGTGACAGAGTTTACTAAAACAACTTCTTTTTGCCAAGGGAATGGAATATGGAAAGAATACATGCTTCTTCACAAAAAGCTTAACATCATTATTAAAACATCACCTTTTATCAAATTCCATTGTTTCAGGCAGGCTTACGGAACTTATGTGATCGAATTTTATTTTCCTAAGAAATAAGATTTCAGATGAGAAGCTGAAGGATTCTTACTACAGTTTGAAAACAGACATCATACAACAATTAACCCCTCTCACAGCCTCACTGCATGGGACTGCAGTAGCCATCCAGTAACCATAGTTACTCATTTCAACAGAAAGAAATTGCTCTGAATAACAATGAAACCATAAAATATGATCTGAAGAGCCACACCAAATCCAGAAATCTACAAAAACCTTCCTAATGCAAGGGAGAAGAACATAGGCAAAACATTTTGGGTGAATTTCCCACAGCCCTATTTATCTTTTCAGTAACACATCCCAAAAGTACACAGGGCATCCGTTTTGGACAGGAGAATCCACCAGCTGTGTATTGTTGTCTGATGAATAACAGGACATGAGCAATCTTTGCCACAATCCTCTTATATTCAGGTATGTAAAGCAACATCTCTGGCACAGAACATAAAGACAACGAAGGAAACAATTTTTTAATGTCATGAAATGCAGCGCAGCACCAAACTCTCCATTGCAAATTCGCACAAAACATTACGAGGCTAAAATTTTGCTCCAGTGCTGGCAGGCTGCCAGTTTGTAAAGCAATTATCACTGCTGACCTTCCCTTGCACCTTGCACGTGTACTAAATATGTGCCGCGCACACAAAGATCAGCTGATGCTCTCCAGTACAACATGGGAGGGACAGGAGGATTTACAACTTGTTAATTACTTACTTACAGAGTAATTCCTGGTATTTTCACTCTCATTTATACATGGAACCAACACCACATTCTGAGGCAATGAACCTTTTGTTACAAAGAGCAACAGGCTCCATAACAGTGCCACCTTTAAAGCCCGTGGATCTAGGAAAACACAATTGTTTATCATCTGCATCCTCATACAGTTGCATGTTGAACTAATACAGAAGTTGCAGTACTGCTGTCCCATGTGCAGCACAGAACTTAGTGATCAGATGGGATTTTTTGATGGTATTTTAAAGATCAGTGCTGGGAAATACTATAAATTTGGGATTTATTTTGGAATGGTGGGTCTCTACTTCCTTGCTACTCATGTTGCTGGAATAACCTGCAGCAGTTACGACGGACCAAGCAATGAGCTGGGTTCTGAATAGATGAGAAGTTCCAGAAACGATGTCAAAAGGCTCAGTAACAGAAGTGCCTATACTTAGGTCAAGATTATTAGGATTTCAGGAAACAAATTACAGGTCTCACACAAATTAATTATCTCCTTTCCATGTCACAAGGAGATTTGAAAGGGACCTCTCGAGGTCATTCAGTGCAATGCTCTAACCTCAAAAGACAATCTCAAAGCTACATAAGGTTAACTCTTCACTCAGTTTCATTCTTGACAGGAATACCCACATTTTGCAGCTTCAGATAACTATTTTTGGTGCCTCAAATAGGAGCAGAAAGAGGAAGAGATGAGCTGGGAACCCTCACCTTTGCCACCGATGACATACAGAGTGTAAATTTTGCTGGCACAAGCACATCAGGTCCTCTGAACACATGCAGACCTAAGCAATAATCCATCTCCTACTCTATGTACATTGTGGTTCTATGTTTAGACATATTATGCAATGCGCCTTTATGTGAATAATGGGGATTATTTCCAGAATTTAGAAATTTGTTATTTACCAGAATCTCTCTGAAACAGCTGACAGCAAGACACAATGTTCAAGCGACTCCAGCGTCAGAGCTTCAGGCATTTGAATAAACGTTTCTCTTTGTCAGAGCTGGCACGATCATAACTTACTCATAAATCAGGAGGGTTGTTTCAAAGCTTGTTTACTCAATGATGAAATCGCATTTTCCTGGTAACCCCAATCCTGTCATTTATCTGTTTATCTCCATCAGAAGAAAGCCTTCAATGAACATAAAGGAAGTGTCACCACTTATCACTAACAAGAAATCTGCTAGCAATCCTGACTCTCCCAATCTGTGTGCGACACAGAGGGGAAGGAGGGGAAATGTGAACATGTATGAATATGAGCATATATAAAAGAAATAGTTGCCATTTTTACATAACAAAATAGCTTTGAAAAGTGTGACTTAAAAATAAGGATCTGCCTTCTCCATTTGTTATGTTCTTAGCAGCTTCTGTTCATTAACAAATATCCTGTCTTCAATTTTCTATTGGTATCTCAATGCAAATCTTGCATTTTTTTCCAAGATAAGATATTACATTTACAGAAATTGTAAATTATAATACTGACATTTCTTTGAGGTCAGTTTTTTTTTTTCCTTTAGAAAGAAATGAAACAATAGTAATTTGTCACATCACTTGACTGAAATATGTGCCACTTACACCAACACAGATCAGCAGGTGCACTGCTGCCTGAAGTACTCCCTCCTGCTATTACTTGCCAGGTAAAATTTATAATACATCAAGATGAAAATTAAAAGTGGGATTGAACAGCCTCACCAAGCTATGGAACTCCAGGGTTACAGATGTTTAAGTACAGACAAATTTAGAAGGAATATGATTAAAGTTGCAGTTATACAAAACATATTATCCTGTCAAAAGCCAACTGATGCAACTTCATAGGAATATTGCAAATAGCAACGTTCTAGGGGAAAAAAAAAATCAAAACACTGCCGAGGATATTTGAAAGCTCAAATTTGAAAGCACAGTTACACTTCAGTGTATAAACATCTCAGTGCAACACAGAAAATAAAAAAAATAACTGTAACAAACAAAAACAACAAAACCCCAAAACCCACAAAAAATTCTGCCACGGAAAACCATATCCTGACCCAGCTGCAGGAATAAAACACCCTGGATTAAGTTAAGATCTGTCAGGTAGTTAAGACTCGTGAGGATCAAATATCCTATGCTTTCAGGGCTTCTGGAACACCAAAACACCAGTGTAGATAAAGCTACTTTAGGAAGCACTATCCAGGAAGGGCAGATGCTGTCCTTAAAAGCATCCAGGAGAATGATTCATGTCCTTTGCTTGTGCACAGAACTAAAAGAACCATATATATTATATTCCCAGGAAAAAAAAAATGAAAAAACCCTTCAGTATTCTTTCAATCGATATATAAACTGTTTTCTTTCAACACAGTTCTGTTCACTTTTGATTAATTTTCAGCTCTAGAGTACTAATTGTTGAGTGCCTTAACTGGCTGATTAGAATCCAATACAAAGTGTATGCTGCACTTCTTTTCAACAAATTCTTCAGCTTATTGGAGAAGGAATTACGTTGAAGCAGCTGCTGGAGTGCATTTAACACTCAGCTGATATCTTGTGCATGTTGTGCATGTTTATCATGGATTGCTTACACACCGCGGCTCTCAGCATGGTCACTCAGCAAGGCACAACTCATTCTGCAGACCACAGTCAGTGCCCTTTGCCTCCCCTTACTGTGGGCATTTGGGAACACTCAGCATCTCCTCACACTACACCAACTTTGAACTGTGCTGAGCAATGACAGAGCGCTGCAGAGGCAGTGGATTTTGTGAGGTGGACATAAACAATTCATAAAGGACATGCACATCTCATGTTTAACAATGCAAATGCACCAAAACCACAACTTAGCTTTTTTTTTAAACGGAATTTATTTTTTGTGTTAGGGAGCTTGCAATCGTTTGGATACTGCATTGATGCTGGTTCTCAGCTAACAAAGAAGCGCCGCAGAGTTTACTCCTATCTAACCTTCAACAAAGTACCTGTTAAAGAGGGTCATTTACTTGAATTCTACGTTTTCATAATATTCAGCAAAGAACTCAAAGAACACATCAGAAATGTTAAGATCTTGAAGAAACTCTCTTTCTCAGCTACCTTGCTCTCTTTAGGAAGCACACTCAGCATAACACGCTTCCCAGTGTTTCTGGACACGTAACCTTTCCCCATAACGGAAGAAAAACTTTGTGTTTGCGTCTCTCAGTTATGAAAAAGCAACAGTTTAAACCCAATCTAGTTTTACTGCCTCTTTAATTGCACCTTCTGGTGCCTCACGCCCGAGAAGTGATTTACGTTTAAGCTGATAGGTTCAAACGCTGCTTCAACAAATTAATGAGTGAGAATTAGCCGCGCACTGAACCGCAGCCGCGCGTTTGCTGACGCTCACAAACACCAAGGGCTGGGACACTCTGCCTGCAGAGGAGCAGCTGAGCTCTGCAAGACAGCACCCAGCTAGGGGATGGCACAGGGGAGGCTGAAAATGCAAGGTGAAATAGGAAAAAAAAATAACCTGAGTTTTCATAGCTGGGGCTTACCAGGATGCAAATTATGAAATCACATTTATTTTTAGCGCAAATCCCTCAATATGAAATCCAACTTAATTAGCTTATGTCACAGCCAGTAATAATTGTCACATGCAAGATACAGAGGAAAAGGGGACATGCAGTTACTTTGGAGTAAAGAGAAAAAGCTGACAGAGACTCAGTTCAAAAGTTTAAGTCTTTCTGGGGAATCAGAAAGTTATATTCTGTATGTTTTTCTATCAGAAATAACACAAGAATGGAACTCATTGCATATATATGTGAAAAACAAAACTGAAATTCTGTTACATGTTGTCCTCCAACTAAAATAACTGTTCCTCTGTCACTATTTAGTGAAAGCACTCCAAGAGCAGTGCCTGTGTTTCTCTGCTCTAAGCACATAAGGCAAGGAGGGTCTCTGTCCCCACAGGGTCTCACAGCACAGCTGAACACCAGGTTCAGGTCAGAGGAAAGCAAGAACTAAAGAAGAATTAAAGCAGGCATTTCTATATTGAGAACAATGAAGGAAAAGGAATTTCTAAATGCTAATTTGATTGTCATGTAAAACAATGGTCATAAGCATAAACCTGGACAGGGAACCAAATTTAGAACTTCATTTAAATTAATTAAAAGCAGAACAAGGAATTTAACTAAGTGCACATATCCAGCATACAAAAATACATTCTTCTATATTAATTTGATGAGGAAAACAGAGCAAGAAGGATTCTGTAACAGCAGCAGTGGCTTTTATATAACAAATCTTGATTCATATGAAGCAGCTCAAGTGCATAGATTTTTACTGATTTCAAATTTTGTCTGTATGAATCTCCACAAGTATTTAGTGCATCTGTGTACCCACACCTAAGAGATATTTCTATCCTTTTCCCTTCACATTTAACTTTGAGACAATTTGGTTTCTTCTATCACCACAGATTTAGAAGAACAGATCTGCAAAGGCACAGTCAAGGAAGGCAAATACAATTTACATTTTTTGTAATTGTTAACATCTGCAGTGCTTTTCACATTACTACTGCTTCATTACCTAAGCAGCAGTATTGCATTAACCACTCTGAGAACTACACACGCCTGACATGCCATTGCTTCCTAACCCTGCAGACTTGGCCATCTCGGAGTCACCTGAAATGGAATGTCAATAATGCATATCACACAAGTGACTTAGAAAATGAAGAAATCCATACCAAACACATCAATCCTATCCATCCTCCTTATCTAAATCTATCCTTATCTATCTTATTCCTAAATCTATCCGAATCATCTTAATTCTACCCCTGCAGAACTTGCATCGTAGAGCCTTTATTACATATAGCAGTGCTGCACAATCATGGCACTTCTGGCCTTGATTTCCCGGTTTAGTCTTAATTTCTTCCTGTATTCAAGAGACTCTTGATACAAACCCCAAATTTAAGCTATAAAAATGCTGATATCTGCCTGTAAGGCACAGAGCTCACATGTTTTTTTTCAACATTTAAATCAGACCATGTCCAGAAACCAACCTAGAGTGAAGCTTGCTCTGAGTGAGATCTAAGAAGGGA
Source organism: Acanthornis magna (assembly GCA_036785705.1). Taxonomy (NCBI): domain Eukaryota; kingdom Metazoa; phylum Chordata; class Aves; order Passeriformes; family Acanthizidae; genus Acanthornis; species Acanthornis magna. Next base: position 1,938,773 of record JAWUZG010000332.1, on the reverse strand, counting down.
AGGTTTCAGTCCTCACTGCTAAGAGTAGAAGCCAACAAGAAGTTTGACTGCAAGGGCTGCACTGTTATTTTGATAAGGCATTCCATCAGAATGAGGACTGCCGGTGACTAAAAGAAGAGATGCCTTTTATTACTCTGAATATGTCAATCCTCTAGACTAAAGCAGGCACTTGCTCCATCTCAGCACTGTGCCGTAAGGAGCTGTCAGGGAGGGTGCACAAGCTGTTTTTACTGCTGAGAAAAAGCACCAATACACATTCACCCAAATGGTGATTTCCTCACAGGATACACAAAGTCACGTTCCAGAACCCAAACTCAGGGGCAACATCTCCAACTAATCCTAAGAATTACCAACTCTCTTTGAGTGGAAAGAGGATGGAGGGCACAAGCACAGTTTTGCCCTAAAAATGAATATTCTACAGTGCTCAAAAAAGCCTGAAGATTTTACATGCTGGATAGGTAAGAGATGATTTCTGGTTTGTAATGAGAAAGAAGCCACCTGATTTTTTTTTTCCCCTCATTGCAGATCATTTACTTTTCCAGAATGCACTCAATTTCCCACTTCCACATGGTATTTAATCATATAAAAATCATGCTTTATTTTAGAAAAGGATTATGTCAGTAATTTTCACAAAGTCCTTTCAGGGCCCTCCTGGCATTAACACCACATTCAATATTTTCATTAATTGGGACCAGGTAGTTCAGGCCATGTGGGATTTGAGGCACAGTATTTCCCTACCCCAGACTTCAACTGAGAAAGCAAAGCTTTTATTCTAAATAAAAAAAGGAACCAAATACAATCGAGGATGGGCAGATTCTGAGCAGATGCACTACAGAAAAACCTGTCTCTGAAGCACATCCACGCTGCTGAGCCATCACTCAAAATTGAAACAATTATACAGGATCAAATACTAACTCCCAACAATGCTGTTCAAGGAAATAAATTTTGAAGAAGCATGAAAACATTTTATCAGCTGTGTCTGTAAGGCTTAACAACAGGAGAAATACTTTGAAGTTGGTTGCAAATACTGAGCTCCCTTACCCCAGTACGGAAAGGTATATCAATACATGTCCTATGTGGCTCAGCTTTTCACCTCTGGTTATTATCCCAAATAGATTTAAATCTTCAGATGCAATTAGACCACCCACTACACTTCTATCAAAATGCTTGGCCTTCACCTGACAACTTCTGAGTGCAGTTATTCATCGTCACAGTAAAATTCTTTAATAAGCAGAAGGGTTTGCAAGTAACATAGTTTAAAATCACGTCCTCATTACTTCTCCATATTAAAAATACAACATAATATATCATGTAATCTGTTAGAAATTATAAAAGTTTTGTCACAGATGCAAATCCAGTTTGGAGTAAAGCTCCTTTATTTCCAGTTCATAATCCAAACAAAAGAGTTTTTATAAAAGCAAGCTATGAACATTGATTAAAAAAGCTCTGCTCCGACTTACCACACTTTCACCCCTACCATTGGATTTAAGTAAACCTAAACTATGGAAATATGGCATGAACATAAAAAATGTGTACATAATTTATTTTTTAAATCAGTCCTTTTTGTCTCCCTCCTTACTCAAGTTTCACAGCATACATATGGGTATGAATAAGCAAGGGATTTTTCACCCTAACTTCATGCACAGCAGCTTGAAAAATGTTTCCGATTACCATAAATGATAATACACGTACATAAGGCTGTCTTTCAAAGAGGTTTGATAATTCATAAATGAAATGTTTACACAGATGAGGTCAAGCTAAAAGGTTTGTAATGTAAGTATTTAACTTATGTAAATCTGTTTATCACTGCTAAAGAGCACGGGATGACTTCAAATATTCACTATTGAATGTACTTGGTACACATTTCGAGCAACTTGCATGAATTCTCATTCCAATTTTTAATTACTATGCAGTCTGTAAAGACAAAAAATCAAGAGTCAGATTGCTCTTTTTTTCTTTTATCAGAACAATTAACATTAATGACATATTACTTCACAGGCACTTCTTTTCTACACATTCATTATTAAAATAATAAATTGAATTAAGTTTGAACAACAGTATTAAGATAACTACAGGCAGAGATGTTTACCCTTAAACATATTTCTATCAGTATTTCCTTAGCCACTGTACATCAGGAGCTAATGCAAGGCTTAACAAAAGAAAAACAAAAATACCTAAAACAAAAAAATCCCCACAAAACGAAACAAAACAAAAAACCCACAAAAAACCAACCAAACAAAAAAACCTCACCAAAATAACAACAATACCACAAAAACCCCCAAACAAATGAACAAATTAAAAAAACCCATCAAAACCAACAACAACAAAAAAAGAAACAGCAATTCTTTTTAAAAATGTTTATAGCATGTTGGGTTTTCTCCCAGATGTAATTTTCCTCTTGGACTGCATACAGTTTTACTTACATAACTGAGTTTTTGTGGTTTTGTGAAAGCATAAAATGAGGACAAGGATTTCATACCATTAAATAGACCTTGGTGGCAGAAAGGGAAGACAATGAATTTGTTTTTAATTGAAACTTTTAGACAGAGTCAGAATTAATGTTTCTGGCAGTCCATCCTGGTTTTTCATCTACCAGAGAACAAAGTAGCCAAAAGGGTTTTTTTCCTAGGGTTTCCATGGCTTTAATTTCTATCGCAAAATCTTAAAATTAAATATTAAATATTAAATATTAAAATTAAATATCCATCCATCCATATGGAGATGCAGACATTTAGTTTTTTGGATTTATTAAAATCTACTCACACTGATAACAGCACAGGGATGTATGATTTGGCACAGCAAACACAGGTTTAACAGCCTAATTGCTTGGATTTTTTGTGGATCATTATGCTAATGCCTCTGCAGTAAAGTGCTAAATCGGAATTCCCATCACAAAGGCTTCTCCTTGCTGACTGAGAAGGGAAAGCTGGGCCATGCTGGGGTGATGGGAGGAGACTGCTCTTCAGGGACACAGCAAAGGGAATTTCAAACCCACAGGACTGCAGAGCTCTGCCAAGGGGAGGAGAGCACAGCGTGACACAGCCCCCAGGGAATGACAACCTTGTGCGCCCACAGCAGGGACACCAGACAGTGACACTGTACCCCAGGGAATGACAACCTTGTGTGCCACAGCAGGGACACCAGACAGGGACACTGTACCCCAGGGAATGACAACCTTGTGTGCCCAGAGCAGGGACACCAGACAGGGACACTGTACCCCACAGTGGTGCTTGGGAGGAAGGTGGATTCGTGGAGCTTTACAGGATAAAGACACACTCTACACAAGCAAACAACTCTGCACGTATGTACAGTTCTATATCGTCCACTATTCGACTGGAGCTTGGCATAAACCTCCTTTGGCTCTCCAGGTCTCACGAGGGCACTGTGCATTATCCTCCCCTAAATACATTCTCCTGGTCCCTCACAACATCCACACCTGCTCTGACTCCACATCTGCACACTCACAGATGTGCTCCAAACCCAGGTTTACTTGGAGTGATGCCTTAAGGATTTGGAGCTTCTGTTTTTCATGTATCTGTAGCTTTGGTGTGGAGCTCTAGGCTTCATAGAAAGTGCTAGAAACCTCTGTTCCAGCATTTTAGACAAAACAATTCCTCTCAGCTGGAAAATCCAAGGATGCTTTGCTGCCTCAGGGCCCCAAAATATGTAAGCAGTGAATTGGGGGGAGTAAGCTTGGGGTGCTTGACATCATCACCTGAAGGTATAATTGGAGAATTGAGGCCTGGTATCTTAATAAGACAGAACTTATAAAATGTGAAGAACTAGTGACTTGTCGTCCATTTTGGGTGTAGCCTCTCAAGTAGGTTTTTTCTCTGCCCAAAATGCACCTAAAGGCCTTTAATAAATTAATCTGCTTTTTATTCTCCTAACTTTGTCTAGCCTTCTGTTTTAGGAAGCCCTGTTTTAGGCGTCAGGAGGACACTATGAATGTCATGGTGGCAAGGTTTTTGCTTTGGTAAAATAAGGACTAAATGGGAAGTTTCCCATACTAAACATGTATTTTGAAAGAACATATATAATTTAACATTCTTGATCCAATTATAAACCAGGTCAAAACAAAAAAAATTAAAGGCATCAACAGAGCTACATATTTTGTTAGCTCCTTATGGCCCTTTAATATTTTCTTCAGTTTCCTGGAAAAGTTCTATTATTGTTTTCTCTAATCCTGTGTCCACATTTAATCTCTGAAAATACGCCTCCACCACACAGCAGATGTGTCATTAACTATTTCTGAAAAAAGGTGAAATAAAATCACCCAGCATGAGAAGACTATGGAAAAAGCCAACACTAGCAGATGGTGTTTATTTTGTCACTGCTTGTGTTAAAAATTGTCACCTATTTCATCAGTATCTTTAAGGTAGAAGCTTCATGCAAAAGTGGAAAAGCTATTCTTTATAAACTGTCACAGAATTCCTTAAAATAAAACGGCTTGCGTGCATGGCTTCCAGTTTTTAGGGCACGGTGCATTACACAGGAGATCGATTCATATAAATCTGAGGTGATCAAGTATTTTGCCAACAGCTCAGCCTTTCATCACACAACCTGGTTTGTTTCTTAAGCAAATCTCAGATCCTTTATTTCCAATGCTGCTGGCGTTCAGACAAATTCTCTAACATTGCTCCTAGAAGAGAGAACTGTCACCTTGTTTTCTTCTAGGACCCACTATGCAAGAGAATTTTACTTCTCCGTCAGAATTTTCTACTTTCTTGCTATTTTATTTTATCACACGCTTTTGGCTTTGTGGTTTCCATTCTCTGGTTGACAGTTTCTTAACAAAACAGTTGCATGAAGAGCAACCGCACAACCCAGACTTGGGTGCTTAAAGAAATCACTGCTAAAATCCCATGAAAAACCCAGGTCTTGCTCATGTAGTTTTCAAAGAATGTCCACTAGAATTTGAACCTAAAAATCCCCAGTTAGTGCACTGCAATATGGTTTGACTCAACCCTTCCTCTGTTCCTCTCTCAAGTCTTCTCTGCACTCAGCATTGAGGTCGGCTTGCACACACTATGCCAGGAGCTGATCCTTTTGCCTTTGTCCTTTAATGAGGCCTCTCAGTGTCCTATTCAAATCATACTCTAAGCAGTACACTTATCTTTTTTTATACACATATTACTCAACATCGTATTTCTGGAATGCTTAAAACGCATTAATTATTTTGATAAGTCTCTGAACTTTTGTTCCATTATTTTACAGCTCTGAAAAGAATCCAGGGGTGGTCTGGTTATTTTGTTTGTTGGATTTTGTTTCATTCTAAATTCTTATTATTACATAGATTTGAGGTATTTGGGGGTTGGGGCTTGTTTGTTGTAGTTTTTAAAATCTGCTAAGAATTCTTCTTTCAGAAAAGGACTATTCAGAAATGGTGATATTTAGGACTACTCCAAATACTAGAAAGGGGAGATATTTTTTCCATAAGACATTTTATTCTCTTTCCTTCCAGAATCTGAACACAATCCTTCTGCCTGTATTTCTGAACCACTGACCATTCTAATACCCACGTTCAGCACTTCACCTCCTTTTTTTCTGGCATCCTTAGCACAGCAAAGGCTGAGTACATCAAGAAACCTATCATTTTATTAGAGCGCAGCAAAGCAATGCATGCACTACACGAGCACACATGAGAACTGGGTACCTTTTCAATGCAAACTCTGAGGGCTCTACTCATGGTGATGCAGAGAGTCCTCATCTGTTGACACAACATGCACACTGAAAGCTTTGCAACACTATTTGGATGCACTCTCAGCCAGCTGAGTCTTTAAACCAAGGTTAGTGCCATCTGTCTGGTTTTGGCAGCATCCAGATTGATGTAAAAAGTCCTATGGCACTGTTTAAAAGGAGCAGAGATAAAGCTTGCTCTTGGTCAATTCCCTCCAATTATTAACACAAAAGATTTGGCTGATACCACTGCCACTCAGCACATCTGGGTCAATAAGCTCACCACACTTTTCTTACCACGTTCGGAGTATTCAAGACTACTCAGATCAGATTTAGCATGTCCAAGAAATAAGACTCAGAAAAGTCATAGAAGATACTAAATTTTTCTGTTGCTTGTCGCAGTTCAGTTGTTTTCTTACATGCATGTTAAGCCAGTAGCAAGGATTAATGCTATCAAGTATTTTTGAGTTGTGATATAGTTATTAATACATTCTCACATTCTTCCTAACTTCTAGAGACCTGAACAAACACAGTACCAAAAAATTGAAATTGAAAGCAATATATCCATCAAATTTGTTTGAATTGGGAAGAGTATCAGGTTGCAAGGAAAAAGAACTAAACCGAAGAGAAACAATATTTGATGAAAAGCCTTAAAGCTTCAAATGAGGAAAGACATTGTTCAGTTGGATGCAATTTGTTAGGCAAAATCTTTCTGTGATCCTGGAAAATGCATTCAAGTATTATTCTTTGAGATTTAGTACAGCCTAAATAGCATAACCCACTCATTTATCCTGTGCCAAAATCCTTCTGCAACCCCAATAATCGTGAATGCTTCAGAAATGCAGAGATATCTACAGGATCACTTCTGTTCTTTATTAATTTCATCTTTATTACCAGCCATACACACAGCACCTTGGGCAGTTTTTAGCATTATACATCAGCATTATGGAAATTTAATTACTCGACCAAAAGCTCTGGCTCCCACTCTTGTTAGAAGCATGGAAACACAACAAACAGTCCTTATCTGCAGTTTGGAAACACACTCAACACTCGTGGGCTGAAACGGTCACAGATGCTCAATACTTTCCAGAATTTGATTTAAGAAACTGTTCCAGTATTTTCTCACACACTGTTTGAGATTCGAAGAACAATGCCATTCATTAGTTTTCACCAACAATCAAGCAATTATGGAAAGAAGTACATCAAAAAAGAGGGGTGATGAGAAAACCTTAGTTCAGGTCTCATTTAAATATTAAGCAAGCAGAGTTTTATTCCTGGGTATGGCCCTCATCTGGCAAAGCATTTACTTTAAAAAAAAGCCCAAACAGAAAGGTATCTGTCATGTAGGTGCTAGGTCAGAGGTGCAGGGGAAGAGGTACAGGTTTCATCTCATTAGGCAATCAAATGCAAAGTAAAATTCGCAATGATGAGGACAAAAGACTTTATAAAAAACAACCCTTGCTAATTTATCTGATATAATAGTTAATATAAGCACACATACCAATGAATAAAAATCATTTTGTGAATTCAAGAAATATCAAGAGGAAGATGTCCCTGGATCATTATCTTTATACTAAAATTCCTTGAGATGTCTTTTGATTTATATTACTACAGCCCGGCTTTTTTTTTTCCTCTGTTCAAAAAGTACATTGCAGGCTTTTTTCCCCAAACATCCTCTTCCTGAGTTTTGCTCTCAGGGAAACAAAAGCCTGCACATGTGTGGGGAGCAGTGGTACTTCAAAAACCCCTGTCTAGCAATGGCACAATTCCCTACAAACCCACAAAAACCAACACACCTCCCTGCTTGTTTTGCACAGCGCCTAAGACGCAGAACTTCAGTGGCACATCAAGTGTGATTGAATCGCAAACCCTTAGATCAAAAAAATTCAAATCAAGACTGAAGATGAACAGAGTCATCACTAAATCTTTCACTCAAAAGCCTGATTTAAGAATCTCTGAAGAAACGTGTCACATGCAAGCTTTTACCAGTGGAATATAACATATGCAATTGCCTTTGTGAAAACACAGGTACAGGCACCATTCTGTTTTAAAACGATGCCTGTGTGTACCCAGATCCAGCACCTCTTACACCTCTGCTTCTCTCATGGAATTAGCCCACCCACAGCAGGCAGCAAGATCAGCTCAGGGAAAGCAGCTCCTTCAACACCCAGCCAAGACTCCCAGGGAAAACCCCACCCCAAAGCAGTTCAACCCGACCAGGAAGGTAATATTCAACAATGAAATAGAATAAGTAGAGAGAAATCAGGTTTATTCAACAGAATAGAAATACCCAGGGGGGAAAAAACAACCAGCCAACCAAAATCCCACAAGACAAAATAAACAGAACATACACAGAACAAGATTAAGCATTGCACAACACACAAGTTCTAAACTAGGTTCTAAGTGTACAAGGAATACAGTTTAAGCAAAATAAAAACCTTACGTATTAGAGAGTTCTTTGTCTCAGCCAGCTGCTGCCAGCTTGTCTGTCTGTCTTTCAATTTCTCAGAAAGGTGTGTGTGAAAATCTAAATGAAATAAAACAAATAACATTTTAGAGATGGTTCTTTCCCTTTTCTTCCATTCCATTCACCTTTGGTGCAATAGCAATTACAGCCAATAGAACATTTCACCACCTCCCACCCAAAGCATCCCTTGATAAGAAGAAAAATACATTACTCATTATTATCTAGAGATTAAAATTCTTTTATCTTGTTATCAATGAGATATAAAAAGGCACATTGAGTAGCAGTAGTTTAGTGCAATCCTGTTTTGCAAGATATCCCACTGTCAGCATCATTAACTACAAAAAGGCCTGAGTGTATAAAAATCTCTCAAGAATAGGTGGGGCAGAATTTAACCCAAAGGCAGCACAGTTTCCATACCTCCTGTACAGGAGGTGCTTAAGTTCACACTAATTTTCAGTGTACTATCTATTACTCCCGTAGCCAAATATGTATCATTACATCCTTCTAAAAGAAAAATTTTTTAATCTAAAAACAGATTCTCAAGATTCATTTGGAAAATGTATCTTTCAGCTGTAATAAATCACTTCTTGCATGTTTTCTGCAGCAGCATTATGACTTCTACATTGATTCTCAACATAATCTCATTCTGCTGCATCTCAACTAGACAGGAACCACTGAAACTCCACTGTTGCAAGGAGAATTTTTTTTTTCTTTTTTGTCTCATAAAAACTCTCCCGCTTTAGTCAAACAGATTTTAATACATACATACAAAAAAAACCCTTTAGTTTTGAATCCTCTCTCTCTCTCTGACTATAAAGAACCAAAATAATTCTGGATTTTGAAAACATGACATAATCAGGGAGTCCTCTTACATTTGAAAAGCTCAAAATCAATTGAAAATTATTATTAAATTTCATAATAACATCAGGAGAATTTTCAGATGTAGTAAACAGGAAACATAGAACCTATTTTTATTTATTTAAATGACTTTCCTTGCACAAACCAGTAAGACAAGAAGCCTAATAATTAATGTATGCTCACTCTAATTCTTGTTTTTCACTGTCTTTAAGTTTTCACTAGAAAATACTTTTACTTAGTGCATCTCAGGTTCAAATCCTTCATAATATTTATAAGATAATAATTTAATCTTGCACACACAAACAAATCAACAATGAAAATACGTTCTGTAAACACAGCAATTTATTATATGCAAAGAAAAAAGGCAACACATTGACACAAATTAAAAAAGGGCTGACCAAGACAATAGAAAATAAAGCACTTTGCATGCTGACAACAAATTAGCTATTTGTTAGGAGCAAAATACTTTGCTTCCATTGGAATAATGTGAAAGAATGACAGCTCCTGAATCTTACATCTCTGACTTCAGAGGGGAGGGGAAAGGAATTTCAAGGGACAAGTTAGAAATAATGAAATGCAGGTAGTTTACTAAACTGGCTCAATGTCTCCTTGCCACACATGAAATTCAATTTGGATAAGGTATGACTGTAAGGCATTTTTGGGTACTTGGGCTCACATCTAATTAGTGCAGCTTTATTTTGATGATACAGACTTTTGATTTAGAAACAAGGAAGAAAAATGAGATTTTCAGGAACTTCTTCTGCAGTACTTACAACTAAATAAAACCATTTTAGTAGTTTGCAATTATACTATTTCTGTTATATCCCATCCTATAACATGCAAAGTTTTCGAATCTTTACTGTCTCTATTTCTGTTTTAATATAAGCTTTAGCTTTCATTTCTCTCTTATGAGGAAAAGCAGAATTAATCCATCAACAGTTCATCTATTGACATTTTATTACATTACCCTTTAAGCTTGTGTGTGTTACTGAATCTGCTATTTTTTCTTTCACCTGCCCATGGCCACCTTGGGATATTTGATCCTTGTAAAGGGTACAGACGAGGACAACAAACTGTTCACCCGAGGAAGCTGAACCATCCCTCATTTTATGGGAAGCACCTAAAACTAATGGCTGAAGCTCAAGTTTCTAAGCTCTGTTTCCCCAGCAATTAAAAAAAAAAAAGAAGAAAAAAAAAAGAAAAAAAAAAAAAAAGAGAAGTTTGTCACCAATGCCCAAAGGAAAGAATATTTAAATGTTAAGACACTTTAAAATAGTGTCATCTGAAGGGAAGTCTCCATGGGTATTACCTTCCTTTGACACTCACAGGGAGTTAAACCTAATTGCATTTAGGGTTATCTGTAGCAGCTACACTTGGAATCAACCATCCTCAGGAGGACTATTGTTCTAACTAATCTACTTATTAGGCTTTTATTCAGATTTAGTACAGCCTTTTATAAAAAAACATCTCGAAGGGATAGTAATGGATTTTGCAATTATCAGACAGGAAAGAGCAGACTATGACCTACAATCTTTGGCCTTACCAAAAATTAGGGGGAAAAAATATTTTATAAGTAAATCTTCAGACCATTAAGTTAATTTTAGTTCCTATCAGACAGCACAGTTGTATCTGGAAAGGGCCTGAATTTCCTGTGGTCCTCCTATACATTCCCTTAAATATACAACCCCTCCCACAGTAATTGGGAGGGAGAAACAAACCTGCTTTCTGTCCTTCCCTTTCAAAGATGAGCAAGTAGCAGTTTTTGGCTTGCTGTCTCAAGCCCCAGTTTAGGCTAAAAACCAATGCTGATACAGGTGATTTTAGATACCAGCACAAATCCTGGCAGCACCTTTTGAAAACTCAGAAAACAGCCACTGCAATTCCTGCCCTGCTCTCCCGTGAGGAATACGGAGTTCGGACCTGCTCCTTGCCTTCTGCAGATTTTAAATATGTCTCTGATTTCCTTCCCCCCACAACAGTCTCCCAAGGGAGATCTCTGAGGAGATCCATTCTGCTCCTCAGGATCCCACTGCAGAGCGTGCCTGGGCCCCACAGGATGTGTCTTCGTCCCAGGAAAGAGGCTGACCACCAAATATCCTCTTCTTCTCAACTCTAGTGCCTCTTTTGAGCTGTCCCAGCATCCTCTCACACCATCAGCTATCCAGGAACAAGCATCACTCCTCTCTCTTCTTTCCCTCTTCCGTCAGCCCCAGTTGTTTTCTTCCTTTGAAATTCTCCCCTCCATAGTTTAAAGAAACATTTCCTGCTATGCACTAGAAATTCCCAACCGTGTGAGTTCCCAGGTATTGTGGCATTTTGCTGCTTAGCACTTTCCAATAGGCATCACTGAAAGCTTGGCTACAATCCTAAGATCTGCACCACCCTTTAAGATGATAGCACATTTTTTATGGTTGGATTGTTTGGGGGTTTTTGTACATATGAAAGCTTCCTTACATTTTATAAGACTTGCTTCCTCCACCCGTAATTCTTATGCCTCTCAGTCAACATTGATCTAGAAAATAACTGTGGAATATTAAATATGACCACAGCCTAAATATGCTCCTAAGCTCTGTTCTTATTTTTCCTCTCTATTTATCAAAGTGGCATAACCCAATTTTTACTAGTAATATACAATAAAAAGGTAGTTTATTTTTATAAAGTAGCACTTCAGAAGCCTTGAAAAAAAGCCTTACAAATAAATAGACTGAATTTCTCAAGCTGCTTTCCCTCCCCCCCAATATTTACACAAAAACATCCAGTAATGAACACTTGCTCCATTCCTGTCACACCTGAGTGGCTGAGGCCTGTCCCAAATGTCTTGATTTCCTCTCTACTGTCCATTTTCTGTGAGCAGAAGTTGCTCTGTTGGTATCTCAGTATATTTTCATTACTATTTGGTCAATGTTTATAGCCGATCATTATGATTTTTGATGAATAGGACAAACCCTGTAGCAACTGACAGAGCACTCACTCAGTACCAGGCAGGTCAATGCTCTACTTTGTCCTCAAAAAGCAGTTTTTTCCCCATCCCATTCTACCCTAATACTTCAGGCCGTGCCTGGTGGGCAGATGTAACAAGTGTAGTGCTCAACCTTTCCACACACCACTTTCAGTCAGAAAAAAAAAGCAATAATACCAAAGTCATGCACAAAGGTATGGGAATAAGAACTGTTCTGCAACAAAAAGGCCACACAATTTTTCTTTTCCTATATTGTCTTGACAGAATTACTCTCTGCTGTATTACTCTATTATGTTCTATTGCACATTATATATCCAATGTTTTGTTTCCTCTTTTGTAAAAGTTATGCTTGGTTTTCTCTCTGAAGTGCATTCAACAAGTCAATTAAGACTTAAGCTTTACTTTCATAGTATACTGGCAGCTCTCAAGCACAATTATTCTCCAATGCAAAACACCCACAAGGCATATTTAAGAGTATACTTCTACAAAATAAAATGTTAACGCACCACCAAACATTCACGCAGAATTGACAAACACTACAAAGGAAAATCTCTAATACAGGTTCAAGTACATCTGAAAGTGTATTATAGTTCAGTGAACTCGATGGCAAATGCACTATTTTCCCTCTCCTCAGCCTAAAGGTAAGGTTACAAAATGGGACTGGAAGGATTTTTGACTTGCATTGCAATTTAAAACTTCCTAAATGTTACCAGTACAACCAGCAACACATCTACTGTACCAGGATTTTTACCGGGTTTTCCAAGAGCATTATCTACTGATGCCTTTTATAAAGAATAAATTAAGCATTTAGCTCCATTAGAGACAACAACACATGAATAATGTGTTTTAAAATGAAAAGTACTTAAATTTTCTTATTTTCATTTCCTATGTTCTACCAAAAGCATTGGGATGCCTTCATACCATAAGAATCACAGGGATGTGCATAATTCGGATCAGCATTAGAGTGCAGAGATGTGTCTATTTCTTTGTGTAGAAGTCTGTTATAACTATTAAGTCAAAGTTAACTGAACCTAAATTCCAAGCAGATTTATTTAAGTAAAATTAAATTATTTCTATTAGTCTTATCTCCCAAAAGAGTTAAATACAGCCCCATTAAGTCCAAATGATTATGTCAACATGTGAGTGTCAATCAATTTCACAAGATCACTTTAAGATCATGCCACTACATGTCAGTAATTTTGATAAATCTCCTCAAATTCCCCTGAACAGCCAAGCCCTAACATCTAAAATATTTACAACTGCCTCTTAATTCAACATGGTCATTGACTCACACGAAAAGTAACTGAAACTTCCCAACATTTTTTCCTTCCCATTTTACTTTCCCTTTTGAAGTAAAGGTCAATTCAACAACTATTACTTCATACTGCTAGGAATGGTTTATTAGCCCCATACAGACCAATGACTCAGCCACAAGTCATGATTTAATAATTAGGGAGATGTAACTCATAATTCTCAGAGGAATAATTTATTAAAAATTAAGAAAAGCTTCAAGCAGCAACTGAAGGCTCTCTATAGTTGCTTTCTCTTTCTTTAATATCTTTTCCATGCAAACCTCTCACAAATAACACTGTACCCTTGGGTCAGCCTCTGTGCCCATGACTGTTCTTAGATCAAAAACTAACACCTGGAAAAGCCAGTAACCCTTTCACAAAATGCTTTTTTCAAATCCAACTGTTAAAAACAAAATTAAATCTCCAAACCTGGTATCCTTACATAAATATGGTGACAAAATTCACGTGAATGACGTTTTACAACAGAAGCTGTCACGTACAAAGTTTAAAATGTAGAGGACACTACATGCACTGCACTACAAGCAGTCAATTAAGGCACCCACAGCTGTTTCTCCTCACTTTTGGCAGCACACAGAACTGCATAAATAAAAACTTGATGGAGAATATTAAAACCAGTTTAAAGAAGTAATTCCATAAAAATATTTTTTCTACTCATTGTGGGATATGTATTTTTCAGCTTGAAAGTGTAAGAAAGGGGTAGGTCAACCAGTAAAAGTTATCTGACCATACTAATTTCCTGCTTCTTCTGTAAAATTAGGGAAAAACTAATGTGATTGCTGCTCTTGATTTTTTCCAACAACCTGAATATTCCACAGGCACTACAACATCCTGTCTGCCTCTTAACACTGTCGCTCATTCCTCATTTTAAAACAAGCAAGCCCCTAAAAATACAAATAGAGTGATTGAGATCAGTGTTCTAGCAATAGTAATGCCTCACAAAACAAAACAAAGCAGCTCTTGAAGTAATAACCTGAGCATCTATCTTCCTCATTATACAGTTATGTTCCTTGCTGTTAAGAATTACTGTTTGTGTTTAAATTACTATGGCAAGTTAATTAATTGATGAGCCTCAACCTTTAAACCTACTTTTACTTACAGATCTCTCTTGTCTTTCTACAGCACGTTCTATTAGTGACAAAAAATCAAATTACTGTTTTCAAGTAATTTAGTTGGTAAAATCTTATTTGTCATCTATGCCTGTAAACAATTTTTAAGAACTAAGAACTGACACACCAATCACAAAAAGACAAACTTACTGTTTCACTGTGGTTTTTGCTGGGGAAAAAGATATGATGAACAAGATTTCTATCTCAAACTTTCCCAAATATCTGTTCAGCCTCTATAATGAGATCACCTATAGCTTTGAAACAAAACTATTCTCAGTACTCTTTGATAAAGAATGTAAGTACAACCTGTAGCGAATCACATCAAAGAGATTTTATCACTTCTCTAGCCCAGGGAAAAGTATAAAACTAGAATACACAAAAGTAATACTTGAAAATATCCTCTGTAACTCCAGGAGCTTGCCTCTCCAATTTCCTAAAAATTTTATTCAACAGATCTGGTTGGATTTTTCTTCCATCAGTTTCTCCAGTTTGGCTCTGAACCAGTGTAAATTGTTACTATTTACAAAGCCCAGAGACAAGAAGTCCTTAATGTATATGAAGAAGATTTTTGCTCATTTTGAATCTGCCATTTGCTAATTTGATGTTGTATAGTTTCCATACAGTGAGCAATCATTTCTTATTCACATTTTTTATATCAATCACCACTGCAGAGGCTCCAATCATGTTACTGGTTGTTTTACACGAAAGAATATTAAAGTTATTATTCAAAAGGAAACTATGCCATACTTTGGGTAACTCATCTCACCAGCTCCTACCTCTTGCAGTTCAACTGTATCATTCTTTAAATGAAAGAATAAGAATTCAACATATTGTTCAATGGATATGGACTTTCCACACCTTTATACATGGCAGTGACAATACTTTCTGGTCGCATTCTTCAAATTCTTCAATTTCTGGTTATATTCTTCAAATAAACTTTCCACTGGCTCCTATTCTTGTAGTAAGAAGAGGTTTGCTTGCATTATTGTAATATTGTATGGATATCCTTTCACAGGATTGTCCACTGTTGTACTAACAAAAGTTTCCTGAATCTTCATAGGCAATTCAGAGCCCATCATAATTCCCCAACAATTAGCCATTTCACCTGCTGTTTCCTATCCCACCCATTCACATTGTGAGATGATTCAGGCAATTTTCAACATCTTTGTCTTCCCTACGCTGCCATGTAGAAATCAATCGCTTCACTATGCTTCTGTTTCCAACTCACTCAAAAAAACACCAAAATTAACCTTGCTGCATGAACGGAACAAAGTGCAGGAATAGGCTCTAACACTCAGAAAAACCCCAGATCAATTCAATTCACTTTTCTTTTGCCTCACACATGATGGCAGCTGCTTCCCTCTGCATGGGCTGACCACAAATATACTCATCTGCTCCCTGATGGAATGGAGCCCTCGGCACCCACTTTGCATACAAAGAGAAAGCGTTACACTCCCTAACTCAAAAGGGATAATGTTGTGGAGGAAATAAACATAGACAACACTTTCTGCATGTACCAGAAGGATATTTATCATCTGAAAAATATTGCAATGTATTTTACCTAAGCTACAAATACTGAGTCATGTGGTGATTGACCTAGTTTCCTGTTAATTTTAAGTGTATTTTTAGTTATTCCCGGTTGATTTATGTTTTCATTAAAACCTGAGGGATACGTCTTTTGAAGTCTGCTGGAGAATGAATGCAAGTGTGATGCTTTGCAAAGGATGCCAAGGCATTTCCCCAATGTTTTCTCTCTCTTAAAGCCCCATGTCTAGTAGGAGCTCAACTGAAGAGCAAATAAGCATCATTTGTTTACCTCTATCTTATCTTTCCTTCACAGGAATTTAAATGCAAATGAAAAATAGAACAAACACCAACAAATGCATCAACTGGTAGTGCAGTCTAATGACTACAACCAACACAGTGTGTGCTCTGCTCATGCCACAGCACTCTGCAGTCAGCAGTGCTGGCAGTGGCTCCTATCTTCTGTTTGCAACTGAACATACACAGAAGTGCTTTGAAAATCATCCCAGTATTTACACAGCAGTGATGTAATTAATTTTCAGAGTTTTGTGGAACGACATATAACATTTTATGTAGACAATTAAGGAGATTGTATTGATTTGAATTAGAACAGAAAACCCACCTAAGAAAAGAGCCCTCTGAGTGCCTCCAATCATGTAGAAGATGCATTAGAAGGGTTTTCTTTTTGGGAAATGGTGAGCTTAATTTGCAGTAAGTGGAAACTAATTGTTCTCAGACCACAAATGTAAAGTCAGGGGAAGCAGGTCCACTGTTGCCAATTCTTTCTTTAGTATGAAAATGGACCATAAAACTTCAGAATTTATGTATGGACTCCAAAGGTTCAGAGCAATCCATAGCCAATTTTTTTTTCTTGTTTGTTTTGCCCGTTCTCTACCACTGAAATAAGTTACAGCATTAGATTTTGTGTAGTAAACAAGCAGAAAATACTGCATAAGGACCTAGCTCCAAATGAAGGCTCAATTTCAGTAATGATCTTGATAATTATATTAGGACAGTCTAGGTTTCCCTAGAGCTTCCTATTTTTCAAATTTAAAGAGAGTTATGGGCATGGTGACAGCTCTGTGTGCTCATAAGACTATTCTTACTTTATCCTGTCTACTTTCACACTCTCCAGAAATTCAGTTTTAAGCTGCAGTTTTCAAGTATTTTGTCAATCACAGTTTATCAAATGCATTCTGCTAAGGCAGCTGTCAGGACAAGATTCAGTAGTGACAAGCTGTCTCAGCTCCTGTTCATTCCACCCTTTTTATCTCTGAGGAGGAGAAATACTCTGGCTAGAAAAGGCTCTACCTGTTCTCTAAACAGGCAGTTGAGTCACTGTGTTGGCAGAGCTCCTGATCAACAGAACGAGGACTACCAATAAATTCTCAGCAGCCCATTTATGCCTGCTTCTTCCTTATCATAAGTGCCGTTCTGAAAACACTGCTGGCACTCTGCACACAGAGGTGATTGAGTAAAAAGACACAGGTTGTCAATTTATCCTGAAATAGCTTCTAGTGGAGAGATAAAAGCCATCTAAGCCATAGCACAAGACAGTGCTATTACACAGAATCTCCAGACTCCTCACAAAAAATTCCAGAAAAAAACTCTGCCCCCTGTTACACAGACATGAGAAATTATGGCATCATACACAAATATTTATGTATGTAGTGAGATATCAGTGCATACGGAAGCATTTTCTTATAAATCTTGGCAATTAAGAACTTCACAAAATCCCATGCTGTATAAATGATATTCCATAAAGGCTAAAACTGGGATTATGCCAAACTTGCCTTTTAATTGTGTTGATTACATTACCTAAAAGAATCTTCACTTATAATGACAAATCATGACTGGGAAAACATGTGTAAGTCAGATTTTCTCCTCCTCCACATATATCACCATGGAAATGCCAAAAGCATAAGACAGTTCACAGACAGCTTATCTCCAAATATTTTAGTTGATCAAAATGATGCCATTTGATCCTATACATGGTCTGTTGTGGGATGAAGAAAGGAGTTTGAAAAGTAGATTGTGTGTTAATCCACATCAAATGCTTCTGCTTTAAAGGGAACAGAATGAAGAAAGTTTCAGGCTTCATTAAAGAGGAAGCAAGGAAAAGGCCAAGTAGTAACTTGAACTTTAGAAGTGTTAAATAGTATTTGAAACAGGCTGACATTTGAAAATTTTCAATTGTTGTCCATCTTTTAAGTGTCCGTCATTGTCCATAAATGTCATATAAAAAAGGACAAAGCAATAAATGGGTCAGAGTAATCTCAAGAAGAAGAGAAAAATCATTAGGATATGAACAGGAACCATCAAACTGCCTTACCACAGAGTCTCATTGCCAATCCCAGCATGAGAGGTTAGAAGCAGAGCTGGAGGCAAGAATAGGAAGAAGTCAGAGATAAGAAAATAAAGTAACACAAGGATGACCTCAGGTGTAAATAGAAATCCAAGTCTCAATTTTAGATGTTCCTACAAAAACTGTTCTAATGTTCACGGCCAGTTTTCCATTGCACACTCCATGCTCACATATAATGGCACAACAAACTACAAAACCTTCAGGAAAAGCTGGAGTAAAAGACTTGAAAAGACAGCCAAGAGGTGCAAAAAAACCATACAACATGACTGGTTACAATTCTGTTAGACCGCAGAAAAAAAACAACTGAAAAGCTGCAAAGACCAAGAACCAGAGAGGACTGTCCTGAAGAAATACATTCAAATTGTAATAGATGCAGCTGAGCATTTTATTCCTCCAAGGTAAACAAACAGAACACCTCACACATCCTTTCAGATTAAGGGTTAGATATTGTACAAACACTCAGGCTCTATTTAGAATGAGGGCAGGGAGGGGCTGGCCCTGTGCAGAGGCTGTATTTCCTTTCCTTGCACTCCTGGCATGGCGCTCTCTGTACAAGCTTCTGCCTTCTGTTTGTGCAGGGCACAAATCCTGAACACATCACTGCTGCTCAGTGATCCACAGAGTGCATTAGGATGGATGGAAAGCATGCTCATGTATGAAATACTGTAATGAAATAATGCAGACTCTGGTTTGCCAGCTGATGTAAAGCCATGACAAGAGATAAACTCAAACACATAGTAAGAACTTCCACATGCCAGTAATTTATTTTAGGCTTTCTTTTTCAGTACTAGCCAGTGGACCAAGTTACATCAGTGAGAAAAAAATAATTGTCTTCTTTCAATGTATGTAATGTCTGCAAAATAAGAGAAGATGACACAAAGGCAGGAGGAGACAAGCCCAGTGAGTGAGAGGGTCACTAGAAACCTGTTTTCTCAAAGTGGACAGATTGTGCCTCAGCCCAACAGTAATACCCCAATTGCCATTGCTTTTACCACAACACCTCTGGTGCAGCTAGCTAGGGACTGAGCGGTCATTAACTTGGGACATTAAACATGCCACCACTCACCCGTGGCCAAGAGCTGTATTCAATCATCCGGGAGTAAAGGCATGGTTTAGAAAACAGAATTTAAACCCGGATCTTTACTGGATGTAGTTATGTTTATCACTGATAAAATCCATGGAGCTCCAGACCCCGTTCCAACACGGAGAAATGCTGAGCTGTAAAACCAGCACTCTCCTGAAGGAGAGAGCAAACAGAGCTTGGCCATTATGGCAAAGCAGAACCTCTGTTTTATAAAGGAAGTTGCCAATTCACTAATTCACCTCTGGACATAAGAATTTCACCAAGTAGGGTATCATGATGCAACTCACACCTTCACTGAGGAAGTAACCAAGGGCACTCCGACATTTTAACTAGCTCTTCCCAAATCAAAGGCTGTTTTTTAGAATTAGTTGGCTTTTTATACCCTCACAAGCATTTGGAACTATTTAAATTTCCACATATGAAAACCTATTTGTCACTCGTGACAAACCCTAGACGTCATCTGGTCCATGGAGACCATCAGGCAAATCACACCTATAGCAGTGCTTCACAAAAAGGGACAACTGCAGGGTGGAACACATCCCTTCGGGAAGGTGCAAGTAGGCAATCTCTCAGCTGAAGAAGCCTTTTCACAAACAAATACGTCCAAGCTCATCTTTATGACCTTTCCTTTTACCATCTAACACTGACAGAACCCTTTTAAGATGGTACTTACAGGTCAACATCCCCAGCACACATTAAAAATGGGGTGGGATCTTCTCCATATGGATGGGACCTTCTCTACCTAAATGAGGCACTTAGACGATAGCCAGATTCCCGACAGAGAAGCCAAACCTATTCTCGGCAGTCAGTGGAGGGAAAGGAGCCCTCCAGAGACATGTTCAGAGGGAGGTCTTGTCCACCTGACTTTAATGAGTGAAGTCATGACAGAATGGTCTTCCCCTGGAAAGTATCCAAAAGCATCTCTACTCTCTACTGACTCCAAGAGGAAAACTGAGCACTTTAATTGCAAAATGGCTTCATCGAGTACAACGTAGGCACAGAATTGGATGGATCAAAGCTGTGCTTTAGATGCTTCACTCTTCTAATAATCAGAACAGAGCGCAAAAACAACCTTCCTAAATAACATTCTTGCATGACTGGGTAATATAAATTGATAAAGTAAGGAAAAATGCCAAATTAAATGTCACTAAGCATGAGCAACCCTTGGCTGCACTAAGGTGTGAGTAGTTCAGCCCAGGCAACAATTCCGTCTGAAGAGAACTCAAGGCCTGGGATTGAGCTTCCACTACTTTCACCTAATTCCTGTTGCACTGTTCCTGGATTCTGAATGTCCAAGCAGTCCACTCCTTGCACAGGTATTCAGATTCCATAACATATTGTGGTTTGAAGTAAGTAGTGTATAAAGGGACAGAAAATTTTAAATTCATACTCAAAAATCATACCTAAGGACTTTAAATGGAGAACTAGAATCACCTTGCTATTGGAGTAACAGACTGATTTTTTCAGTAAATGTTACAACTTAGAGGATTTGTAAGATATCCCATCACAAATAGAATGTACTGAAAAAACATCTACAACAACTCCAGCAGATGCACAGTAGTAATTAAAAGAACATTCCTGTGCTAAGCAACTTATGTACAGATTCAATGCAGCATTACATACTATCATACCAGTTCTATTTATTTGATAGACTTATTAATTTATTTAGACTCTCCAATTTTACTTCCAGGCATGCACAGCAAGTTTGTTAAAACAAATTTTGTTGACTTGAATTGTGGATTTTTCCAGAGCATCTATGGTGTTCCATGAGCCTTCACCTAAAACTGTGAGATGAATGTATCCAAGTGGGAAATTTAGGACAGTAACTACATTGCATATAGAAAATACAACATGTAAATATTGCCACAGTTTCCCTTACATGAAATTAGGATACAAAGGAAGAGGACATCAATGGAACTATGATACATTGAATTAATTTGCCTTCAGATATTAGAAGTAGTAAATTTTCTGCTCATTTCCAGTTTTCTAAGAAACCTCTTAATACTAAATATATTAATGTATCTGTACCAGTTAATGCACTTCTATACTATGCTCTTCACCACAGAACCTCATGATTAATAACCATTAAGTATACTATGTTTATTCAGTTTTAAATTTTAATTATCTTGGCTTTCAGAGAAAGAAAGAAGACATTCTCATTGAATGTCAGTAAAAATGGTGCAAGTGAAGAATGGTAAAGTAGAGTTGTTTTAAAAACTCTTCTTGTTTTCTTCTTGTTTGGTTCATCCAAGACAGCCAGACACAGAAACCCCAAGTGGTTAAAAGGAGTATTTAGGACTGGTTATTCAAAAGTGCCTGCCAGAGCTGCTTAATCCAGATGGATAACATCCATGCTGCAGCAGAAGCAACCATCTTTGTAATTTAACCAGCCTGAAGATTTTGTTGAACTGAGAGAACTAAAGATGATTTTAATGCCATTGTGAATAAGCTAATTTCTGGTTGTACTTTTCATCATCAAAAAACTCTATCTAAACCCTCCTTGCCCCTTCCCCCCTCCCAACTCTCACTTGTGCTACTTACACACAAACTGAAAGCTGCAAGAGAACTGTGTCCATGGCTGTGGCACACACCTTGCACTGAAGGGACACACTTCACTATTGCCAGACTAAATAAACTGTTCTTCTGCATTAGGCTGATTCATCTCTCACATCTCCACAATGCTGCTTTAGAACTGGGCTGTAACCCAAAACCAATTCATCTGTGGTCATATCATGAACCTTAGTAAGCATTCTTAATATCCCATTTTTCCTCAGTAATTCTCCTGTATAGACCCAAACCACTACAAAACCAACAATTTATACCTTTTTCCCCCTTATGTTTGTGTCAGATCATAATGTTCTTCAATTAGATGTAGATATGGGCTCTGAAGACAGCAAAGTAAGGTCATGCCAGTTGGAAATTACAAGTTACCAACCCCTCAACGACATTAAAGGTCCACAGGAATTTTAGTTCTCCAGCATGTTAGTGATTTATCTTGCTTTGCTTATTTTACAACCAGAGTATTTTCCCCCACACTGTTGAGAGCACCTTCTTCTCTAATATCAATACCATCTAACAATTTATGCAATGTTCACTCTTCCACAGATCTAATATTTAATCGCTTTATAATGTCCCTGACCTCACTATTTTGGGGAACAGAAATACAGCAAGAAAGGACAAACTGAGGTGATCGGGTAAATGAGTTTCACAAATCATTAACACCATGAAGAGCAAGGATTCGGTGCGTTACTTCAGCTTCATAGGATATAATTACATGTTTTGATTAGCAGATATATTTTCCCAGCCTCAGGTGTCAACAAGGGTTCAAGTGTATAACATGTATAAATGGGTGCTAATTTTACCAGTCATGAAAATGTGTTTCGCTAATTACATTTATATCCTCTTAGCCCATTTTCATTCGATATTGCTTCTCTGTAGTACCTCTTCCTGTTTATTTCCTTACAGTGACATTTGAGCTCTTCCAAGTGACACAATGAATCTAAAATTCAGCAGGCATGGCAAGTTACTTCCCCACTGAGTAGCTGCTACAGGCATGAAAAAGGAACTCTACAGACGTGTGGACAACTTTGTGGTCATTTCTGTACTTCTGTGAACTGTGTCCTGCTTAAGATGTAATCATTTGGGATTAAAATCTTACAGCAAAAGTGGTGCTGTTCTTTCAGCCAGTTGATTCTTGCTAGGTGTGCATAAATTTCTGATTGCTGACACTAACAAATAAGGGAGCAAGCTTGTTTTGAGAGAGCGAAGCCCTTTTTCCTTGCCCTGCAGTTTTCTGACAGTCCTACACGCTTTGTTCACAGCAATGAGACGAGGACTGAAAACTGAAGCTCTTTTCACACAGTTAGCTATAGAATGGTTTGGGCAGGAAGGGACTCAAAGATCATCTGCCTCCACGCCCAAATCAAAACCATGATGGAAAATATTTAAAGCTTTGGATGAAAACATGGGATAAACCACAAGCTGCTGGATACTCGAACACCTAAATAAGGACATGTTTCTACAATTCAGATTACAAACCAAGAAAAAGATCCAAAAGGTTTCCAACTGTGAATACAGCAGCATGAGGAAAATAAGTACCAACACAACCAAAGTCTTACTCTCTGGGAACCTTTATTGTGAATTTAAAGATGAGGGAATTTTCTTCATTAAAAAGAACAGTCAGGAAGCAACTTTTTAGAATGAGACTAACATTTTCAAACTAATGGTAAGGTCTGCAACCCACATCATATACTGAACTGGTTAATATGAAGCCACAACTCATTGGATATCACTCAATTTCAGCCAACAGCCAAAGACCTCAGCAGCTCAGTCCTTCAGCTCACAGAGTGGGGTCAGGCAGCAATGTTGGTATGGTTGGCACAAAATTTAGAGCGTATAATAAAAAGAACAAAAAGAGAAGGAAAGAATATTCCACTTTCATAAACACATGAGAAAATATTGGTATAATCTCCTCAGAGTTTTCTCTTTCCACTGATACTTCAAGACCTCTACTAAATATTTCAGACGTTATTAACTCAAAATAATAATTAAAGGAAAATCACATGGAAATTACCAACATGTTCATAAGTGTTAAGCTATTGCAGAAGAGTGCAAGTGTAGAGGTTGGATTTATAAGCTTTGACATGGATTGACATATAATAATTACTAACAACTCCCAGACCTCAAAAAACATATTAAGAACTCAATGCAAAACTTTCAGAGTGAAGAGATTTTAAAGAAGTCTAACCATGCTGTCAATACCAAGTATAGGCGATTTACATTTCCCTTGTAAATATTCTGAAAGATTATGTATAGAATCAATGCTACACATTATTCTGATAGGATGCGATGACAACTCATGCTTATTCAGTTCATAACAAAAACACTGTCTCAGTACATAACAAAAATACTGTCTCTCAAAGCCTATCTGAAACTCAACGAGTACCTGAGCACTGCTGTGAATATTTTTAAATAATACGGTGGCAATACATTTACAAAAAAAAAAAAAAAAGCTAAAGAAGGATTAAAACCTTCAATTCGTAATAGGTGGAGTATGGCAGGTAACTGAGCCATGCAACACTTCACTGAAGCTGAATGAAAACCTTATTACAAATGTAAGGTTTCAAAAACAGCAAGTAGACGTGTACAAAATACAACCTTAAAACTACTGTGCTATGGCTGGCACAACAGACCAAGTGTGATTCCTTCTCTTCACTCCTCTCCTTTGCATGAGTTATAGTATGTGTCTTCAGAATTACCCAGTTGGGTGGAAAAATGCAATTGAAGTAATGATATTTATGATGAGAGGCTTCTTTTCTTTTGCTGTACTTTAAAGGCAGCAGATAGCTTTGCCTTCCTTTTAATATTTCAAATTTGAAAAATGGGAGCAATAAGGGCATAAATTCAAAGATACTGTATGCATGTTCATTTTAATGGAGTCATCAGTACTATTTGGTTAACAATGCACAGAACGTGTTCTTTCATATGGCCTTGCTCAAGGTTTTAAGCATAAGCAGCCTCATTTCAGAGTGGGAATACTCACACATGAAGGTAAGTGCACCTTTAAGTGCTTTAATCACAAGGGGATTAAATGCGCACATTTGGCACTTGGCTAAAAAAATTACAATTTTCTGCATTTTATTTCTTTCCATTAAAGTTATTTTACTGTATATGAGAGCTTTTTAGCAAGTCCAAACAAAAGCACTGTGGATAGCAAAGTATTTCACATATGCAAAGAATGTTTAAAAATTAGTTTTTCAGGGTTTTAATTGTATATACATCAAATCAAGTCAGCTGCCATAACAGAACAATTGCTACATTCATGCTGTGTGTTATGAACTCTAATTGTAAGAAACGCTTTTCATTTCAATCTTGACAACATCTATATTAATTTTTTCATAACTTCTTTGTGGGTTTTTTTTATGCTAATTCTGTTAATAGCAGAATAAGATTATACATTGTACTTTTATTCCTGATCATTAGAAATGTAAAGCACAACATGAGTCAGAAACTGTAAAGGAGAGGGGAAAAAAAGAAAACCCTTAAGTATAAGGGAGGAAAAAGGAAGCAAAGTTGTGCTAAAACTGGATAAATTATTAAGAGATTTTGGCTTTTGTCTTCAAAAAGGCACTGTTATAATTAAAAGTTAAAATTAAAATAAAAACTGTGTACGATTTCTTTTTCAATGAGTTAAAGAATATTTTGGCACCACAGATAACTTCACATCAAGAATATCAAAAGTTGAGCCTACAGCTTTTGAGAAAAGACTTGCGAAAACAACAACAAAAATCTCCAACCAATTTGGGGTCATCTCAGAACCCTTGGAGAGGACGAAGCATCCCAGAGGAACACAAAGCAATACCTGCCTTTGCAAAATGAGGGGTAGGGGAGGAAAAAGAAATTAATAGACCTGTCAGCTTAACTCTGATAGCAAATGACATGGAACCAATTGCCAAACATGAGCTCTGTGAGATAAGAAATGAAGATAAGGAACAGTCAATGCAAATTTTTTATGAGTGAATTAAGAACAAATTCAAATTTGTTTCTTTAGCTAAAAGCGATTTGGCTCTCTTGGAAAGGATTTCAGCATGGTGTACCAGATGATACAGCAATTTAATCTTCACCATGAAAAGGCAGCAGAAAGATACCTGGCCCAATAGAGGACTAACAAGTCCCTCCTGGCAGGTACTGGAGAGGGTTTCTGTCCCTCAGGACCATAAACCTGAGAGCTGGTTATCCTAAGAGACAGTGTTATGTAGATTGTATTTAGTAGTTTTCTAAGAATTGTCACTAAGCCTTTCAGAAACCACTCAGTAAATCAACAACTAAACATCTGAACTAACTCAAAGGAGGTAAAATTCAGGTGTGTATTTCAATCATTCAGACCACAAAGCTACACTACATTTAAAAAATACTCTATCAATACTATATTACGATATAAATATTATTTATGACAGTGGAGATTTCCAGCTGAAAAGCATTAAAAAAGTGTTTCAGAAAAACATGAAGAAAAATGAGAGTTCCTAGAGAAGCCATAGTCTTAATAAATACATGTGATAAAAAGGAAAGCAATCCCTGCTCCCCTGCACCTCTCAAACTTATTTTGAAGTGACAGGGAAACAGATGATGTGCCACACTTTTAAAATCGTTTGCAAACAGACCAAGTGAAGAGGAATGCATCCTTCCAAAAGCCATAGACAGCATCATTCCAGAAATATTAGTTACAAATCTTCCTTCCACATCCATAGCTACACTTAGAGAACTGTATTAAGGGGTTCTTATTTTGTGTTATACTATTTGTCACAAATTTAGGAAATCCTTGTTCTGATGGTCAAACAGTAACTTTGGCCTGGGTGAGAAATCCCATGAAGTAAACTTCAGGTGGGGAAGGGAAGTGAGACACCAACATTGCACATGCATGACCTTCTGTTTTCTCGGGGAGCAGAGAAGGGACTGACTGAAAAGTGAAGGCAATCCTTAAGACAGAAATGCGAGATACAATGCAGTTATTGCAGGCCGTGTTATCCAAGTGCAGGATTTAAACCCTCAGTGCTGGCTGCCATACATTCCAGCTTGGCTCTGGGTGAACATCTCCTGGACACAGAGAAAACCTGACAGACTCCATTCGCACCGAGCGCTGTGCAAACAATGCTCTCTGCTTGCAGAACACATACACACAGAATCAGGCTCTTGATTACATTTATTTTTCACTCGAGAAGCCTAATTTGAGAGCTACTTTCAGAGTTTAAGACCTGACACTTCCTCTGAAGGATGAAAACCCCATTCATTTCTTTATTGCACTGGAAGACAGTAGCAGATGTAAAGCTCCTACTGTGCTGTACCCCCAGCCTGCCCATTCTGATTTCACGTAACTCCTGCTATAAAACATCCCAGCTCCTATTTATGTGCTTAATTCACAAATCAAAATTTTTCAAGTAAAATACAAAGACACCATTACCTCGCTAACCCTAAGCTCACATTTGATGTACTTTCAGGCTATTATTAGTTCATCTAGTTATTCAGACACAACAAGACATAAAAAGCGAATTTCTAGGTTAGCACAGCATGCCTTTGGGTAGCGTTATAAAGCCTGAGAACTGAAATAAGCATCATAAAAATACATGGCCTGCCGTGCAGATACTACTTTAGAAAATGAACTCAGTATTTAAAAATCAGAAAAAAATCCCCCAAAACCACAAAAACCAAACAGTATTTCAGCACACATAGAATGATGTCCCTATCACAGCTTTAACAGTCCTCCAATCTCAAATATATTTGAATGCTGAATTATCTTATAAGCCATTTCTATTTTCTTACCACGAAAATCATTGCCAGTTTTTGTCATGAATCATGCTGTATTTTTAGGACTTCTGTCAGGGGAACCATTATTTACAAACACCTTTGTACTATTTAGCATGCCTAAAGCAAAAACAAAACCCCCAAAAAAATCCAAAACAAAACAAACCCCAAAGCAATCAACCAAAAACCCACAAGCCCTTTGAAAACATAGAGATTTGATACATGGAGCAACTACGTGTGGTGCACACGTTTGAAAAGCAAAGAGCCTCAAGCTTATTTTCTCCTCTTCAAAGAGAAAGAAAAATTATCAAGGAGAGAAATAAAATGAGCAGAAATGTTACTGTCCCCTTTTCACACACCTGTATTTCCCAGCAATGTAGAACACAACACAGAGCTGCTGTACTGCTGGTAGCAGCATTTACACAGCGAGCGTGCGGCAGAATAGCAAATATCCTCCCCAATTAATTCACAGTGTTGCTTAGCTATTGGTGAAAACATTCAATTTAATAACATTCAGCATTTCCCTCTGTACTCCTGCTCCACATCCTATTGTCTCCAATTGCAGCACCTTCTCTCTGTCTCTCACACACACAGGGAAAGCTGCCAAGCAGCTCCCTCCGGAGCCAATGTCATGGCTACTTTTCAGATTACTAGGAGGGAATATGTAAACTGCACTGTCAAGCACCTTACCCACGGGGATTAAGTGTCATTTCAGAATCCCTAGTCTCAGATGAGTCAATCTCAAGTCCTCTTGCTCCACTCTGGTCTCTCAGTCAACTCATCCCAGCTGGCAGCTAGTCCCTTAGACTCTGCTCTTGCCAAAGGTAAACTGGGAATCCCTATGTACCAAAAGACTTTAGTACCAAGGCTCCTCATTCATAACCAAAGTATTATCTGATTAATATTTAATTTAGCTGTTGAGGTTTTCAACAGCTCAGAAAAACTGAATTTTTATATGGCTACATAGATGCTTGCAAGCCCAATGAAATACACCACATCTGCAAAAGCTTCCATCACCCTGTTTTGTTAACGCTCATGTAAAGAGCTGTGCTGAACTATCTTGTTATTCCTTATTTCTCCTTAGTGTATCAAATGTTGAACAAAACCAAAGCCAAACAACCCTCTCACTTTCACATTTGAAACAACTGTCAGTTCGTGAGATATAAATTTGTGAAATTTAAAAAGAAAAAAAAAGAAAAAAGAAAAAAAAAAAGGCATCTACTCTAAGTCTTCTTTGGTGATCGTTTGCTCATCCAGATACAGATGACTCCTTTAACTCCCTGCAGGCACTGACAGACAGGGATGAGGTCCCCTCTCAGCCATCTCCTGGCTAAACATGCCCAACTCCCTCAGCCTCTCCTCACAACTGAAATGCTCCATTCCATCAACCATCACTGAAATGCCCTGCTGGACCTGCCCCATGTCTCTCCTGTGCTGGGGGACCTGAAGCTGGACAAAACTCTCCAGGTGAGGCTGAGGGGCAGGATCCTTTCCCTGAGCTGCTGGCAATACCTTCTGGCGCACCCCAGGATGGTCTCCTTAGCCATGGACACACTGCTGCCTCATGGACATGATTGTTCCATGGTTCCACACCAGAGAATGATGAGCAAAATATTGAAGAAGTCACTATTCAAGCGAAATTTAATTTCACTTTGTCCAGAATACTCTCCTTCGTTTTGTGGGGAAAGAAATAAAATAAAAAGTTCCATACTATCTCATTGAAACAAACAAACCAAACCCCAAATACACTGGCAAGTTAGCAGCAGTTTTGGAATACAGACAGAGATAAACAAAAGGCAAAACAAACATCAACAAAAGTGATGATTCCCAACTCAAGCTCCTCTCCAGCTGTTCAGATGTGTACATACAGAAAATAAAATAACTATAAGGTTGTTTCTCCTTCCTTGGGGAACTGCTGTCTTTTCCATCACTGCAAACACCACTTCAAGCAATTGTCACGTCTGAAGATCTCTTTGCCTCCTCTGGCTGTTTTTTTAACAAAATGCACTATAAAGCTTGAACCAGAATGGCACAGAGCAAAATTGTCACTCAGTTTTAAATTTATTGATAGAATTCTTTCATATGCATCCATTTCAAAATACAGATAAATAAAGCACTTATTTTTTTATCCCCTTGAAGCAATATCGTACTATTATCTGATCAGGGAGGTCAACCTGTACAAGAGAATGCAAGCATGATCAGCTTCCTTAATTCACCATGTTCATAAAGGATAAACTTACACTGTTGAGAGACATGGCAAACTAATAAAGTGTGACTAAAGATAAGCATGCAAATGGTTTAGAGAAGATTCTTGATGGTTGGAATGTCTCATGAATTTTCTCTCCCTGGTTTAATAGTTCTTTATGGAATATTCAGGGCACAGCATGAAATTCTGTAGATATGAAATAGTATTTCTCATCAAAACCTAAAGAGGACTTGAACTTGGACTGTTACTGTGTCTATTGTTTCACAATTTCCTGGCAGCCTCTACAAAAAGAGCAGTGCATTGGCAAGGTGAATCTTCCAAATGAAAAAATGAGACCTGCAAGAAAGGAACCTTCTTTTCAAGGAAACAACAAATTTCTATACAAACGTAATTGTGTAAATTTTTATGATTCTACTAGTATTTGTTCAGAATAAAGTATATTGAAGAAAAGGGCCTGTCCTCTACAACAGATCGATTTTGAGCAGTGAACTCTGATACATTCAGTATTGCACTATCTCCTTGAAAGTTTAATATAAATAGGAAAGCCTGAAAAAGCAGATACACATATAGAGCAAGAAAGATCAGGTGAGCCTAAACCTGCATTTTTGACATTTGAATAAGGTAATCTCTCACTTTTTAACACACTATTGCTGATGGTACCAGAGAGATAATTTAATGAAAACATTTACCCACATAAACCATGTGCAAACGAATGATCCTATTTGCATTCTTTAATAAGCATGCAAATACATCAAGCACATGCAGAGTGGATGAAGTATGCAAGCAACAATATCCATAAATGACATGTAAATAAAATAATTATTAATAAGACAAAGTATAACTTCATTAACACAAAGGTTCATAGTGAAGAAAAGTTCTGAGCACACCCCTATCTTAGGGATCATTCCTTTCCCAGCTTTACGTGACTTTGCCAAAGCAGGACTTGTCACGGCCCAAATCCAAGGTGTAAACTGTCATCCTGTTCCTGTGCTGCACTACTGAACTTACCTTAAAAGCCCTGAAATGGTCTATTGATCACTCCCCCCTCTTATTAACTTCTGAGACATAATGATGCTGTAATCTATAAACCTCAGGCCCTCCTGAACAGTCCACAGAACAATCTTTAAGTTAGCCATTCCTCACAGATCTCTGCAATTGTATTCCAATCTGCAGTGGAATGCAGTAAAAATATTGTTAGAGGAGTTCACTGGAGAAGATTAGAGTTAGTTGGGAAACCCAGCTGTCACAGTTCATTATTTCCAACAGATTCCATGAGAGCCTGCCAGAATTTGCCTTACAAATTGTTCCATGATGCCTTCACAGAAAAAAACACCAGAAAACACCCACAGGTTGCAAACTCTATCTGCCTTCCTAAGACACTGACTTCCCTGAAAACCTGATGGGCAGCTCAGGGTCATGCTGAGTAGCCATGAAACTGCTGGGAGGTTCACTCCTTACCCAAACTGGTATGGTTTGGGTAGAGAATGTTACAGAAATTTCCATTTCCCAGAAAACTTAAAAACAACCTGACTTTTCGATCTGGTTTGGAAGAAGATCAAATTCAAAGAGCTAACCAGAGATTTGGATTAACTCTGTGAACGTTTTATATCAGATGTTCTCAGTTGTGTGCAAATTCCAATAACAAATAACAGTTGGAAACAGTCTTTAGCAAGCTTGGTGGACTGTGCATGGCCTACAGATGTTGATGCAAATATGGATACAACTGATGATGTTTATTCAGCAGAAAAAAAAGGGAATTGCAAAGCAGTAAAACATAATGATGGAAAGAATGTTTATCTCCTCAAGCCACTGTTTTATCAATATAAAAGCACAGAAATTGACATTTTCATGAATGGCAAGATTTTACATCTAGATAATCTTTCATTTAATTTCACAGGTTCAAAATAATCTTCAGTAACCAACTTTCACCAAAATCTAATTCTAATGGGATCTTTCCAGTAACACATACAAAAAGGTGTTCGGCGGTTTCAGAACAGAATTACTGCCACACATCAAATCTCAGCAGCTAAGAACACAGTGTTATATTTTGAAACACACTGCAACTACTCTTTTAAGGAAAGATTTGATCCTAGTAACCCATTCTTAATTTCATTAAGAATGGGAGAACAAACATGCTAATACTTCCCAAAGCACAAAGACTGTAAAGAAATAAAGCCTGGGCCTGTGCCCAGGTAACACACCCGAGACATTTTCTGGTAACCCAGGAGGTGATTTGGTTTTCTGTAGAGATCCCAAAGAACACCCATGCTTCAAACCCAACTCCCCATTGTTTCAACTTGGTAGCAAATTCTGCACTCATTCAAATGATCTAAATGTAATTTAAAGTGCTGGAGGAGCAACGAGTTCCCAGTTTTTTGTGCAGTGTAAGAAACTGATAATTTCTATTTAGCAGAAGAGACATTTAACTCAAAACACTGAAAGATGTATGCACTGACTTCTGCGTACTGAACTCTAATCCACAACACAAAGCCAGTAATATCTCAGAGAACCAAAGAAATACTCATGTTTCTCCCACTTCAGATGAACTTCATTTTCTGTTTCCTGATGAATGCAAGCTTAACCATTCCCTAAAATGTAAACTAATAACTACAACATTTCCCACACAAGAACCTAAATGCAAGTGAAATATCACATGCAGGTTTCCCTCAGGCTATCTTCTTTTCAGCATTTACAGTGCTTGGCAAAAGGCTTTGTTTTTTAAATTGGTAATACTTATGGTAGGACAGTTGTGAGGTGAAACCTCTGAAAAAAACAGACCGCAAAAACTTCATATGGGCAAAAAAATACCAATTGATGGCTTTTAAGTTCTCTCAGTTGCAACAGTATTTTATTTATTCCCTGTGAGGTATTCTCTCTCACATATTTTGCATTATTTTTCAAGTTGAGACTAAAGATCCAAAATATGAAATAGAAATTCTTCTACAGAAAAACTGTGTTGAAAACAGCATTGGCATTACTAAAAGTACTGATTCCCTCCAAAAAAACCAAACCAAATCAAATGTAAACACATTTGAACTTAAATGACTCATTATTTCTGGAATAATTATCTGATGGTTTATTAAATCTATTATCCACTCAATACTGACTAATCAGTGAGTGAAAATGAGAACAATTTTGTTTCTAATAAGCTCTTAGGAATAACAGTTTTACAATATAGAAGTCACACTAAAGTAATGCTGTTTCTTAATGGGATAGTCCTACTCTCTTCAATAAAAATAAAATCAGCTGTTCTACACAGAGATCACTAGTTATAGTGATTCCTTTTACTCTAAATTATGATCTTTCTGTGGAATTCCTCAATTCTGCAAATATACAATGCCTATGAAAATGGGTGAAAGATGCAAGAATAAGTAACTATGACTGAAAATATTAATCCATATCCAATTCTACAATTACTTATATTTCTGAATGAATTCCTACTCTATAGTTTCTTCATTAGCATGAAGAAAAACCAAACCCAAACCCATCTAAATTAGGAATTTCAAAGAATTTTTAAAGTATGCATCCTGATTCCCTGCTGCATTAAGCATTCCGTAGAACACAGTCTCTCAGATACGCTTCAGGTAGCCTCAACCACTCAAGAAACTTTTCAATCACCCCTACGTAAAGTTTCTAATTCTCCCTGTTTAATTATCCCATGGTGCTGTGTAAATAAAGCGTTTTCTCCAAGTCCTGGTCAGGCCATTTGCAAATGGCTCCTGCGAGTCACCGTCGCGAGCCTCAGTCCATTACTGTGACAGGGAGAGCTCCTACTAACAACTGCTTTTTACTCCCCCTGACAAATGTGCTCTGTGCCATGGCTGACGTTTGTGTAGTAATCAGGACTGATGGATTGGGACGCCGGTGCTGCCGAAAGTGCCCCCCATTTTAATGTGAGCGATTTGTCAAGCGCGCCGCTATCGCGCTGCTGTCAGGCGCGGCCAGGAAAGCACTCTGTCATCTTTCCACCCACCAAGGTCACTTTGGCAGCGACAGGAGAGCTCCACAATGAGATTTTCATCCTTACTGGTTGTGTGAATGGCCTGGGATTCAAGGCATTTAGTTTATTTCAAGCAGCCCTTAAAAGTTTTTGCAAAATGTCCGTGTTACTTAAATGCTACGTTAAAAGATGAAAATAAAAGCACATGGAAGGAAAAGTTGCACAGCTAGCTGTCAACACAGATTGGGAGTTTCAGAGGTGCAGGTTTACTGTAAATCCCTTCTTGTCAGGTTCTCACAAGACAAACTTAAGAATAATTTAACATTCCAAGGACTTTTGTCACCAGAACACCTTAAAAGATATAGACAGCACTGAACTGAACAATGATTACAAAATCAAAGGGACTATCTACAAAATATACCTGTGTATCATCATGAAATCCTCAAGAAACTAGAGCTTCCAGAAACAAAATAAAGAAAAACAGAGAAAAGTAGGACCCTTACTCTCCACCATTTAAAACGTAGAAAATGGGTAACTTTTTCTGCACTAATTGCCTCTAAGAGTGTATTACAAACTTTTTTTTTTGCAGTATAGATGCCTTAGCAGCCCCCAATTTATTTTTTTTTTATTTTCCTTTTTCTTTTGCACCAACACCCAGTGAGATTTAGAGGCTTACACATTTCAAAAATAAGTTATCTGTATGTTCAGTCACTTATATAAATGCACAGTCTTCAGTGACTAAGGAATTTAAAGAAATTAATTGAGGAGTTTAATGCACAATGTGAGAGAAAGGTTATACCAAAGGCATATGTGAAGTAACAAATAACAGCTTCCTGAAGAACAGTCTCCTTCAGACCAAGGCAGAATGCGATATGTAAGTCATTCTATCACTTACAGAAACATGAGTTAGTCCATGAGGCAGAATACAAATCAGTGCACACACACTTGCCCACATCCGCTTCCTAGATCTTGAGTATTTGCTGCCAAAACCCAAAGCCTGTAAGAAAATACCATTCAAGATAAAAAAACCCCTAAGATACACTGGCAGAAAGTAGCTGTAATAACTGAAAATGAGAGAAATCAAACCACGTTCATCTTCTGCCTACTACAAAAACCTGAATGATGTGGGCAGTCCTGCACCAAGTTACTCTCACAGCTGCATCCATCCCAATCCTGTCAGCAATTACTTCTGTTTTCAAGGATTGCAAAGATGAAAGAGAATAAATCTAGTTCACAAATGTTGATGCTACATGGCTTTTTTTGCTGTGCATTTCTCCAAAGCCCCATAAGAGCTGGTAACAGCTGAGAAAGCCTCTACTGCTGCAAAGTCACTCACAGCACTTCTACTGACATCCTAAACTGCAGAGCCCTTGGAGTTGTTTGATAATCCTTCACACACTGTAAATGCACTGTCTCTAATCTGAGTGGACGTTCACTCTATGACTGGAAAGCAAATACACTTTTACTGTTTTAGTCGCTACAGAAGAACTGCCCTCTCCCTTTTTCTATAGCATATCATCACTTCACGTTGAGAGACACTCGAGGATTAAGGAAAAGGGATGTTGGAAAGTCGAGAAACCACAGAAGGTAGACATGGTTCATATTTTAGTTAGAAACTGATCTAGCCCAAGGAGGGCTGTCTCATATAGAGCATGTTAAACACCCACCAGGACATTTGACTAGTCTCTCTTTAAAGCTCTCCATTCCTTCTGACAATTTCTTTAATAAAACTTAGGATCAGGTGGTGATCTTACCTCACTGTAAAAAAGCCTTCTGTGGCAGAAAGCCTGTGTTTGGCTGCAAAATGTGGCTTGGCATTACTGTGAGCATAAAAGGTGAATAATGACTAAACATCTACACAACCAAACTTGTGAAAAAAATTCTCTTCTAGGTCAAATTTATGTGAAGCTTTAGAAAAGTGTGATAGGAGAATCTGGAATTACAGTTAAGGGAAAAGACATTTTCTTGTGAAGGAAGAACTTGTGCTGTTCCTTACATTGAAATCTTGAGTATCTCCACATTACAAGAGTTACACTGCACTGGTGGGTGAAACTTCTGCTGTCATAAAAATTCACACTAAAATAATCAGTGTGTGACTCTCCAGAAATTACCGCTTCTACAGATACAGTACAAATGAACAAGAGAATAACAGAAAGATATCCACAAACCCTGCGTTCCTTAGAAATTGGCATTGCCACGTAAAAGTCAACAAAACCTTTGTGAAGTTACAGTAACAGTGGGAATTTATAGAAAAAAAATACACACAGACAAGTAATAGAATAAAAATGCTAAAGTTTATAAGCTACACTGAAGGAAAACTTTTGCCAGTCTCAGTTAAATCTGTCTAGATCTCTCTTCACATGAAAATAAGGGTATCACAACCAGTTCTCAAACATAAGCACTTGCACAGATTATATTTGGACAATTGCATGTAAATATGCACATCCACATTACCAACACATAAATAAAAGCATATGGAAAAAACATACAGATAGAATCCTTTGGGGAAAGGAGGACTTTGGACACAGCCTCGAAAAAAATATTACCACCACACACACAAAAACCATCATCAAAACAAACAGAATAAAAATACCAATTTCTAATCTACTCTGACAGTGGTATCAAGGAAACTCAGCCCTCCTTCTCAAACAGTAAATATTCATAGTCTCATTCTCATCAATTCCTTGCTAACACTATTCCCCGTAAGGGAAACGATCAACTGAACCCACACAGATCTTCCAGTCTCCTCAGCTAAGTGCTTCATAATGCCTATTAAATATTTGAACTCAGTTTAGGAATTATCAAGTTCTTTGAAAAATTTTGGGCTGAAGAAACCCAAAGATTAACTTTCCAAAAGATAGAAGGAAGCATAAACCAAAACTAAAACTCCTATAACTTTGTACAAGATGAAGATTTTAGATACACTTGTATCTCAGTGTCTTTTAGAAGGAACTAGAAAATTACTCAACAAAGAGTTATTAAGCATGCTAAATAATGGTAAAATGATAATTACACTGGAGATTTGTGTTAATAAATGAGATGCGAAGGGGTCTTTATTATCCACTCATGTGCATGTAGAATTTAATTAGTTATCACCTATAAATGCTAATAGCAGAGCTGCCAATCAATCAATCTCCTACACAGTAACAGAAGAAACCCCAAAATATGACAAGTGAATGCTGAGGAACACTTTGGTTAGAAAATAGTTAACCCAACAGCAATATGGAGAGAAGGAATTCCTCAGAGAGCCTAAAGAGAGATGTTTTCATCTCATTACATCTACCTTCATAATTATAACAAACTCATCAGCCTCTAGATGAATACCACATATAATCATTTTCCTGCATATTTTCCAAAGCAGGAAACTTAACAAGATATAAATGCTACAGACTAATTTAGGCTATTTGCAGTTCTCATCTCATCTCGAACTGAAATAAGAAGAAAAGTAGTATAGTTAAGCTAAAAATAACTAGATAGAGACTTAGGCTTGTTTATTTCCTGTAATCCTTGCTCAGAGCCAGGCGAGTAACAGGTTTATCCTTTTTAAAACAAGGTAAATTTAGAGCATCATTAAACTATGGTCTTTAAATAATAAAAATCCAATGGAAATAAGTAAAAAAGCCGGTACGCTTCTAATTTACACAAATGGATACTTCCGTTAAAATATTTGAAAATACATAAACCCACCGCAAAACTGAAATCCTACCAAAAAGAAAAAAAGAAAAAAAAAGAAAAAAAAAAAAAAAAAATCAAACCTGAAAAGATTACCCCATCAAAGATTAAATGTACTTATGTTGATATGACAAAACAAACAAACCAGGGGATTACATTCAGCTGAACAAAATCAATCACATATAGAGTACAGCAATAAAAATCAGGAAAATCCTGACCCACTCAGCAAAGTGGAGCTCTGCCAAAAATACATTTCTTGGCAAGGCTCTGTGCCCACTAATTAGACACTGAACCATTTGGGGAAAGTTACTGTGTGTCCTCAGGAATTGATACAGAGCTGTCCAAATCCACCTACCTCTTCAGCAGTGAAACTGGGGTGTTACACATCTTGGCAGGGGCTGGCATGAGGCAGCAGCATCCAAGGCGGATCAGGAGCTCGCAGCCGCACGGGGCTGGGGTGTGCCTGTACACATGCACAACACCTGCTTTGTATTCCCCCAGAACGGCACCACTTTTTGTCATTAGCTGCCTGTGCTGGCGCTTGGGCAAAGCTGCCAAACCTTTACTTCCACAGCAGCAATGCTGAGCTCCAAGTGAATACAATTCCAGAGCTCCAATATGAAGACCACTGAAAAAGTAAAAGTCTGTCGCCTCATTACGGCTCTTTTGAGGGTACATTCAAATGAGGGAGACTGTAAATATGCATTTACACCTTTGACACCAAATACAAATTTCCTGTTTAATCCCAAATCTTTCAAATAAGTTTTCTACGCAATCTACCTCAGTATCAATATGGAACTGCACACTGATTCTGTTTTGCAGGAATCATATTTAGACATTTCTGTAGTCACCAGGGCAGCTGGAGCTCTGCTTCAGCAAACCTTAAAACCTGGCTTGATAAGGAAATTGGTTTTTAACATACAAAATTAAGTGAAATCTCTTATAACACTTAATAAACATAATGGGGAGCTTTCAGGTGTGCCATGACTAAACTGTGCACTGAAGGAGAATCCAGCTTGCTGCTTCGACTTTACAACTTAACAAACCTAAATATCATATATTATGAAAAAAGTATTTAAGAATGCCCCCTGCCCCAAATCACATACAGCATGAATAGATAACAATGTGTAAAAGCACATGGATGGAGCGAGTTAAAAAAAATTGACACAATCATTTGTATTTCTGACAAACTATCCAAGAAATCTAACACAAAACAATTTAATATTCATTTTAAGTGCTTATTTGCTTACCAAAAACATATTTTACAAAAGCATTCAAGCTGCTTCAGCTGTGGCTGAAGGGATAAATCTGACCTGAAATAATGGGTTGAAATTGTGCTAGTACAGAGATTTTGTAACTTTTTTTGGACCCCAACATATCAGCATAACAGGTGTCTCACCATCCTTCCTGCTAGCATGCTTTACACTGCACTGATAGGTGTGCTTGAAAGGGTCATAAAAGAGAAGACAAAAAAAACCGTGGAGGGACTATCAGAGTATCATAAAACAATCCCAAGTGCTGACTCATGCTGTAAGCAGAGAGAGCTGAAAACTGGACTGTGACGGAACAACGACAGAGAGCCTGAAAAAATCACTGCTTCAGTAAAGTGTAAAATTGGCATTAATAAAACAGCAGACAAAGGAGGAGTCCAACTCCCAAGCAAGAGCCTTAATTGGAAATTCTTCTGGAATGTATTGGTGCCCTTAATTCCCAGTGCAGATGACAGAGAGGGGAGCAGGGCTCGTGCCAGTCCTGCTCCGACAAGGGAGCGTTGTTCCCGTGCAGGCACAGCCGCTGCTGGGGAGCTGCTCGGGATCTCAGCTCAGGGCACTGATGGACACTGCAGATCCACCTGCCCCCCTCCGACCCTCACAGCCTCTTGAGTTGACTATTATTCTCTACTAATCAACTAAAGCAGACTAATAACTTTCCTATTCAGGCATAATTCATTATCCTTATTTACCCAAGCTGGCAAAATTTAGAAAGATCCCTCCTTCCAGCCTTTTTAATTACCAAAATTCTACTTGCTTTAAAATACCATAGTCTCCCTTGAGTATTCAGCGGAGCTGAAGATCACCATGGCAATAAGAAAATGGTGCCAATGTTATCTTGGCACTGACTGTCTACAGATCTCAGGAGACTTAGCACAGGAGAAAATTGAGCTCACGTAAAAGCAGGAACTCACTCTCTCTAATGATTTTAATATACCTTTTATTTTTGCTAATTTGATGTTAAAGAACTTGAACAAAACCCCCAAAACCTTAGAAACATATGGTTTCCTAAACAGACAAACATTCCTAATGTGCTTATTATTTCAAGGTGAAATCCACTTTACTCACACAAAAAAGCAAGGTCCTACAGTTTGCTGGGTACACGGGGAAGTGCTGTCAACGCACTGCAGTATGAAAAAGAACCCAGATGAAAACAAAGTTTGAGCAAAAAGATTCCAGAATTTTTCAGATCCCTTTAGATCTTAGTTTCAGGCATGAGATGAAGCTTTTCCCTACAACCACAACATGCTGAAATCTGCAGTACTGCTGCACAGCACAACAATGCCCATGTTTGGTGTTTGTGTTTTCCCTCTTTTTTTTTCCCCTTTCCCTAAACTGTGCCAGAGAGACAAGGGATGTATCTTTTATCAGGATTATATCTGTAAGCTAATACACAACATATTTCACAAAAACTGGCAGCAGTACAAATGTACTGCAGTGACTTCACCACTGCTCCCAACTTCTAACCTGGACTTTCTGGAAAAAGCCAGTGC
This sequence comes from Acanthornis magna, assembly GCA_036785705.1. Lineage (NCBI taxonomy): Eukaryota > Metazoa > Chordata > Aves > Passeriformes > Acanthizidae > Acanthornis > Acanthornis magna. The sequence goes on along the minus strand of JAWUZG010000332.1, from coordinate 1,898,538 downwards.
AGCACGGGAGGATTTCCTGGAAGCAAAATACCACACAGCCAACAATGACATGAACCAGAACAAACCTCTACTATAGACAGAGCACCTTCCCTTCCAATCTACTGTAGTGCCAGTGGAGCTGCAGCTTCTCCTTTTCATGGTATCAAACCAGCCATTGGTACATTCCATTCTTTTCCAGTCAGCAAACAGGACAGTGGGAAAATAGACTATATATCATCCCAATGCCCATAAACACAAAAGAACAAATTAATTCTCTACTAGTTGAAAGGTGCATTCAAAATTGCAATGAAGAATGAAAATGCTGTACTGCAAACATCAAGAGAGGGACTTAACTCCAAATAGCGCTGATCGGAATAATCACTCTGAATTAGCAGGCTTCAGAGTGAAAAGGAATTGCCAATTCCCCCAATTCTCACTTTATAAATCTGGTTTCGAATTTCTGTGTACCACTCTCTCTGTACACATACAGAGTGATTTGGTAAGTGGTTGATATAAACTCACAGTAACAATTTTGTTAAGGAAGTAAAAGGAACATATTAGAATATAGCTTTACAATTATGTAGTAGGAACATCAGTATTTGTACTTAATATATACTTTGAGGGAGTGAGTAGAAATATTATAGAGGGGAAGCCAACAGAGGCTCTTCCACTTTCTGCTGCTTTCTGATGGTCAGAACATTGGCATTGTATAAAAGCCATATGCAATGTCTGGCATTCACACAGTCAGAAGTGTCTGGAATAGTCAAATATTCTCTCTGAATCAGATACTTGCTTCAGTCAGTGTCACTTGTGTCCCTAAAATACCAGAGCTACCAGAATACAAATTCATTCACAAATTCAACTCAATGTTTTAATTAAAAAGGCAGACCTTCTGATGCAGACAGGCTTTTTGTTAATGTAGATGAAAGGGGGTTTTTTTCCCCATCAGAATGCAGGGAAGGAATAAATATTAAACACTCTCTACATGTGCCACCACACAGAATTATTGATATCTGGAGAGCTCTAGTTTAATATACAGGTATTGCAAACACATTGTACAAAACCTGCAGCTGAGCATGGGGATGGAACACAATGCTGAGATTGCATAGGAAGGACTCCTACTTTGCAAAAAGGATATTGCATTTCACAACGTTGAATGAATTCAGATCATTGTGAATAAAATGAAAATAATGAAAATTCTACTCTGAGGTCAGAAAGGCTCCCTGCTTACACAAGCTCATGAGAACTTTTAGCATGAAATCAGATGAGTTGCTCTTGGGATATGTATGGTTGGCAAACAGTGCTAAAGTTCCCATAATGACAAAAGTAATATCCTGAGTAAAACCACTGGGGCTTGACATGGAAAGAAAAGGAACAGAACTGTTGTCCTTTGCCAAAAGATTGCAAAGGTCTAATCCCACTGGTCAGCTAACTTGGGCTCAGAAGGACTCAAATTTGCACACTGCTGTGAAAGGATGATTCGCTGGTCACTGACACACAAAAAGTCTCAAGAACTAATCAACATTTCTTATTTAGTAATAGAATTGTAGGTGGGCAGGTTATTTTCCACCCTCAGAACATCAATTTCAAATAAACATTCCTGGGAGAATATCTCTCAAACTTTTCAGGACAGACTTTTCAGCTGATCAATGTGAAACTGCAGTTCCTGCTGTTTGAAACAACAGGAGGTGGGAGGCAGGAGCAGGATGACACTTCCAAACTGCTGGGCCTCCTGACATTACCTTAGCAGACCTTTTCGGAAAAATAAGAGAAATTTCTGCTGGATTACAGCTAGAACAAAGCTAATCCTGACTCAATTAGCTTATTGGCTTTTCCCCCATGTGGTATGCCAGGATAAAAAAAGTGAAAGCAAGAATTAATTAATTTACAGGGGTTTTTTTAGATAATAAGCTCAACCTTTCATGTTACCTGTCTTTGCATAACAAGGCTCTATCCTTCCCAAATTAGTTCTTGTAAGGAAGTTATTTCCAATGTGACCAAGAGCAAATCTGTGATGCAAACAAGAACAGATCATCTTGCTTAGCTTACACGACCTATGCAGACAAAATCACTCAACCAAGAGCACACAGAAGGGCACAGTCCAGCTCCTGAAACAGACCTGGATGCAGCAGGTTGTAGCCCATACACTGTCCATAGCAGTCATGCATTTTGGGCCTCCATCCTTCATGCAAACCCATGCAACTGAAACCGTATCTGGAAAGAATTTTTTGTGTCATTGAAATAAAGAACTGTTTAGTCACAGAAGGATTCAGGAAAATCATGTCAGCTGCAGAAGGGTCCTTCTGGCAATGAAATTTTTTGGGGAGCTTTGAAAGGACTAGACTACTTGTTTAGATTTCAATCTTCTTTTTGAGCCAAATTAAAGTACAATAAAATGTTACTGAGCCCAGAGAGAAAGAAATTTCAATTCAAAAGAACAGTAACTAATTAGAATGAATGATCTTCAGTAGTCAGGTACACACTCTCATTACATTACAGAAACTAGATTGCAACCTTTCACTTAAGTTATTAGTCCAGGGTGTAACAACTGACCACTAAACCTGCATCAAATTTATTTCATTCCTGACAAAGCAATTCTTAGCCTCTATGTTTGGCTACTTCCACCTTCGCAGAGCATTTCCCCATTTTTATTTTACAGCTTCAAATGAAAGCACTGCATGCTTTATTAGATTCAGCTCTCTTATTTGGGATGAGACACCAGTGTTGTTTGTTAATTTAAAAAGCAGCTCTTTGGCACAAATGTTCTGTTTGTTTGTTGTTTCCCCCCTCCACCTCTCTGGCATATGTCAAATGTTTAAAGAATATGGTTTTGGTGGCAGATTAATGTTGGTGCTCATAGTAAGATGCGAAAAAAAAAAAAAATTAATTGTTTTAAAGTCTGGGTTCCTTTATATGGTTTTAGTTTAACCGCAATGTATTTAAATAAAAATAAAAGTTGCACTTTGAAAAACAGCCCCCCAAAACCATAAATCCATGCCAGCACTTCCCAGTTTACAATGCATTCTAAGCCAGCAGTTTAGAAGTAAATAAACAACATATAATAGTGTAGGTTTGAAACAAAAAATTGCAATGAAAAGCCTTCTGTAAAAAAGTCCTTCTAACTACATTCCTGACAAGCTGGAGCACTACAAAACATAATCCAATATAAAATAAGGGTTTCAAATTAAAACTTGGTTCTTTCATAGGAAACAATCAAAGCACACAAGTCTACAGACACATCTCAAGGGATCACAGTGGCTGCACCACTGTGTTGGATACACAGAACAGCACTGACCAAATGGAGCAAGGCTGAAGCTAACAGCAGTGAGATAATTCATGTTTCTACTGCTTATAACATCCCTGAAAAAACTGAGTTTTCAGATGGTCAAGGTTCACTCCGGCATACACGGTGCTTTGCACCTGCACAGGGCAGTCAGATTCTCCGACTCTTGTGATGGCCATGATGCACATTTCCCTCATTCACACAAAAGTGTGAGCAAAAGTCCTGCAACACTGCCCTTTGTTATAATTTTGTGATGAAAACTATTTTTTTGCAACACCTGTATTGCCAAACCTTGTTTAGTGATCTCCATCATTTTTATACTTCAGAGTATGCAAATTAATTAGGATTCATACCAGTACAGCTACTTATAGATTTTTTGTTTTACTATTCTGAAAGGCTCTACCCTTTCTGAAATGAAACCAAAATGTTAAAAAAAGAAATGCTATATATCCTCCCTCGTTTCATTATTATCACCTCGGTCCTATTGATTACAGCAAAGATTCATTCTGAGATTTTGTAGAACAAAGCTCTTTTCTATAGTAAGCATGTTTCTTCTAGCTGAATATTATTTAAGTTGTTTCATAAGCAAGACGAAAACCCTTAAAATGTTTAGATACTACATCTTCATGGAAGCAGGCTATAATTAGATTATTAACTTGAGGAAGGAGATCATACCTTCCCACATACTTGTTCAGAACTAGACTGACCCGCAGAGACACATGGACTCTATCCAATGCAGGGTCAAGAAGAGGGAGCTTTCAGGAGGGAAAATAGTTTTCTGACAAATCAGTTGAGTTGGTTCCAGCTATAACACTGACCTACTTGAACAGCTTACTGCAAGGCATTTAAATTTCACTGCTTGTAACAGGGAACCCATCTAATCCACAGCAGAGAAACTGGGTTACCAGTCCCTGATTTGATAGTTTCAGTGAGCAGATTATCAAGGTGCACCACCTACAGCAGATGAACTCAGGCTCTCTCTTTCCAGCTCTTACAGGAAGGGTGAGCAATTGGGATATTCCATTCTAGGAAGGAATGAACGAAGAAAGAAAAGGAGGTAACCACACCATTCTCTCCAAGACAGTGTCAGAAAACCGATCAGGCCACACATGAGCAAGTATGTGTGTGTGCAACGATTGCAAGGACCCACAAACTTAACGAGGGAAGAGTGCAAAAGTAAATTGTTTAGTATTTATAGAGCACTTCATCTCAAGTGCTTCTGTAAAGATCTCTTTCCTTCCTTAGGCTTTGTTGCCAAATGTGCAAAAGGCATGAATAAACACAGGTAGGACATGAAAAGCTACTCACACGACCTACACTCATTATGCTTTATGCACTAGTTGTCCATCTCTCTTCTATCAGATTCTGCTCTGGCCCTTCTCACCGTCTGCACTCAGGATCCTGGGTATTCATTATAAAGCCAAGTCTTGTATTTATGGGCAACACTACAGTAGAACCAAACACAAACACTGAAGAAAACAAACTAGTTACGAATACTCCAATCCTTACAAGTATGTTCTAATTTCTTTAATAATTAGATAATAGTAAAGTAACTGCCCAGAAAAACAATCCCTTTAATCTGTATTTGAAAAGGAAATTATTAGCTAGAAGCATCTAATGAATCAAACTAACCCCAACTCAACTGGGTATGCACATCAGCGTATCAGATATTGTTTATCTGAAAACTTACACTGACAAGTCCCTCTCAGCTCATCCTGCAATATCTGCTTGAAATCTTCCCCTTTTTGATCCTGTTCTGAAATCAGAAGCAAGTTGCCTCCAGCATTTGGAATTTAGCTGTCAAATCAATCTCCACAGAACACTTGTTAAAAAAATTAAGATCATACCAGGTGCTGAAAGTTATGTACGGGCCTCGTGCACAACTGAAGGAAATAAAACCCTGTACATGCCTTCTTCTTCTCCCTCTTAATGACTACTAATGCTTCACATTCCTTTCTAGTGTGAACTTTATAGAAATTATTCCTCTAGTAAGAATTGCTGTCATTGGGGTAGCTTATACAGATCAAAATATTTCACTTACAAAAGTTTCACTCTTACACCACCTGTTTTCTACTCGTTTGCTGTACGTTTTGGTTTACACTTTTCACACTGAATTTATGGGGAAAGGAATAAGGTGCTTTCATATTTTTGGAAACCTATCAGAATATTATGGCATTGATGCAATTAAATAAATAATGATCTTGTCTGAAGAGGTATTTCAAAATACCTCTTGGCATAATGATAGCAACTGAAAACTCCTAGACCATAGCCTGCTTGGCACTTATTTATCAACTTACTCACTTCTATTGTGTTTACAAAGTGGTGCTAATGAAGGAAACCTCAAGGGTTTTTGGTGGTTTTTTGGGGGTGGGGGACTAGTTCTGGCTGCAGGCACCCTCCCTGCAGGGAGGAAAGGACTCCCATGGAATGATAAAGGACTCACTGTTACACTATTACAGGAGATGAATTGCATTAACCCCTGCCCTTCCCCATTGTACTTGCTGCCCACTGAAAACAACAACAGAATTACTAAAATCCCACACTCTCTAATGGGATGGTAATAGGATTCAGAGGCCATTAGGGTAAAGGCAATCCATATTTTACAGTTTAATAAGCTCTTGCTGAAGATGCTGGATCCCTCTTCAAAGCCAACAATTACTGATTTAGTATTAACAAATCCTCAACTGTCAAGACTGCAGAATGCATTCAAGATGAAGTCAACAGCTTATGGTGACAGACTTTAAAAATGTGTGTAGAAAAATGAAATCACTTAAATTGAAATAATTTGTAATTTTACAGTGATACTGATTATTACTGTCATTTCATATTTCTTTATATCCAAATCTCATGATTACTCAAGTTTGCACATAATTCAGAGCTCTGTGGTGTTTGTTGTAGAAGGCAAGCACTCGTGTCCTGTTTTCTAAGCATACATCTCTTGTCACAAAGAAATAAAACACTGAACACAGAGCTATGGAGCCAACTGAATAATGAAATCAAGTTCTCCACAATCGTCGATAATCACACAGACAATTCTTTAATATTACGATTACCTTCAACTGGATTGCCTACTAGGCTGTAGATTCAAAAGAACCCATCATTTTCTAATAGCATGCCTTGAAACGCAGGGCATAAAATACAAACTAACTCTGCCTACTGCTTACTATTCTTTAAAAACACTGGTTTATATATTTCTGAAAGGCAAATGTGCTGAAGATTTTCTTCAGTCCTTTTAAAAAACAATAATCCCTATTTTTGCCCCATCCAGTTATTCCCTATTCCCTTGTGTAACTGGCTGGGGACATAAAGAACAGTCCACTCCTTACATTTCCTGAAACCAAAGATACACCTCCACCGTTAGTGCTGCTGGATCTAAACCCCATCTTTTCACTGTTCTTTTGTTTACACTTCTTAAGGGGGAGGGAGTCCCAATGAAAACAGATGTGTTTTTTAGAAGTGATAATTCTGAAACTCAGTTTTGCCCCCACAAACGTTCATACAGTTCTCAGTCAGGTACATAAGAGCCACTTTGTCTAAGAATATGGACCATTGCTGCTATAATAGAATTATTTTGTGCCTGAGAGCTCATTATCACATGAATAAAGCAACAGGAACGCAAAATAAAATATATGGCCATAAAACAACTAAACCCAAAGGTCTGCCATCATTTCAAACTGAGGAAGCCAGTTCTTCACCATATATAGAGGTGATGTTTTCATATAATCAAATACTTCAACTTCACACACCAGAACCAGGCTGATCTTCAAAGTTTTATGTGCTGTTTATGTGGAGAACTATTAGACTTCATTGACATCCATGCATATTCACTATTTATCACAACATATTAATAATGAATCCAAGTACATCTTTTATTACCGCTATGGTTTTATGTTAAAAGCATACATTTCATAAAAATTGAGCTGGTAGATTCTTGCTTCTCCAAAAGTCAATACACTGAAGTTTGAGATCCACTCCCACAACTTTGTTTTGTCACATCTAGTCCATAAAGAAAGTTTTCAATACATTCAAAGAACAGTGGGAGAAGGAAACCAGAATGATTCTGGCAACAATTGACTCTGTTTAGCTCACTATTAAAACAAGTTTTGTCTACTACTTTGAAAGATGTCTTCCAGAGTATCTAGGGAGATCACAGATTTTTGAAGCATAGCTTCCAGGCAAACTAACAAAAATAACCAGAAGCCAAGTAAAAAGGGAATTGATGATCTAACTAATTCTATGACAGGAATTGTCCTATCAATATTTTACAATGCAAAGCAGAACTACAACATGAACAGAAGAAAGATGTCAAATACCACCCAAACAGCCTCTGTAAAGAGAGAAACAGAGAGCATACAAACCATTAATTTCTAATAACCTTTATATAAAAATCTATAAATTTAACATCTAACTCCACTTAAATCTAACCACATTTTTCACAGGATAATACATATGTGTCATTTTGACACAGCTGAACTCTGGAATCAGGATTTCTTTCAAGTCTAGATAATGAGGTACTGGAGCATGTCCAGAGAAGGAAACAGAGCTGCAGAAGGGTCTGGAGAGTCAGTCCTGTGAGGAGTGGCTGAGGGAGCTGGGGGTGTTTATCCTGGAGCAAAGGAGGCTCAGGGGGACCTTCTGACTCTACAGAACACCTGACAGGAGGGGGCAGCCAGGTGAGTAAGGCTCTGCTCCCAGGAAACAGGGACAGGATGAGAGGGAACAGCCTCAAGCTGCACTAGGGGAGGTTCAGGTTGGACATTTAGAAAAATTTCTTCACTGAAAGGGTGGTCAGGCATTGGAAGGGGCTGCCCAGGGTGGTGGTGGAGTCCCCATGCCTGCAGGTGTTCAGGAAACAACTGGGTGTGGCATTCAGTGCTGTGGTCTGGGTGATACAGTGGTGATCAGTCACAGGTTGGATTTGATGATCTTAAAGGTCTTTTCCAGCCTAAATGATTCTGTGATTGTGTGAAAACACTGTTCAAAAAGAAAACAGAACCTTCAACTACAACTGATCAGTGAATTCAGAAGCTTTCATTTTATAAGGTGGTGAACAAGGATGAAACAATTAATTTCTTAAGGCTGGCCATTGCTAATAGGGTAAACATGAAGAGAAAATATGTTGCTTGCACTGGAGCCCTGATTTGCTCCACACTTGACACAGGCTGTCTCAAAAGCCCATTTTCATTTTTATTTCAGTCATTCTAAAAGATCCTCTCAGAAAAGGTAGCAAGGAGATGCAATATAATGAGCTATAATACAATAATCATGGTTTGGATCTCTGTCAAGTTCCTCAGAACGCAAATGAGCATTTATCAGGAATTTGCCCAAAACAAATAATTTACACTCATTTCCGCAACAAGACAGACATGATTCTCTTCCATTCAGCTCTTTGTTAACTCTGATTAATTACTTCACTTCCAAATTTCATTAGAAACATATTCATCTTTTCTAGGTTGCAACAACTGATATGCTGCAACTCAAAGTCTCATATTAGAGAACTGAACATCTGCCCATTCCTTACATTCTACTGACCTCTAGAGACTGCATGTATATATGTATAGCCCATATACATTATTTATGTCCATGCACACACACCAGAGCAATAGTACAATAGGTGGACTTTGAGAGAAATCTGCATTCAGTGTCTGATGTTGCAGTTTTTACTGTAATCCCACACTCTTCTTAGAACCGTTTTTCTTTCCAGCAGAAATCTCTTGCTATTTTCCCCCTCTTCTCTTTGTGTCCTTCCAACACACATACACACACACACACACACACACCCTGCCTTATCAGTAATGTAGAGAATTAGGCTACAAGTATGAATATCAATATAAATACTGAGATAATCCAGGTCTCATTTAAGCATTAATGCCTGCTGGGGAGGGAGTGCTACAGGTCAGACACTGAGTTACTTAAAAATAGACATTACTGTATGAGGGGAGAGGAGACCAGTCGCTCCCAACTCAGTATCAGCACTTGTTCCCCACCAAATGATAACATCTTGCAGCAGATTCCTTGTCTCCATTCTGCTACCAGGGAAAAAAAAACTCTACAAAAGCCTGCGTTGGGTTTGACATTTAGACCAAACAGAAAGGACTGAAGGAGTTGAATTTGTCAACTAAAATCTATTCAAAATAGACATTAATCCAGTAACAAAGAGAAATGAGGGGAACAGAAGAGACTGTGTTCTTCCCTAACAATGTTAGAATAACTGACATCGTTAAGAGCCATTACTTGGTGGTACTGTGTGGTCAAGTACAACAAGGAGCATTACCACAAGTACATGCAAAATTAACATGTGACATTTCAAAGGCACATTCTCCAACTGAAAATACTTGGTATTCAGTTCCACATCAAAATTCCCAGAAAACATACATTGGGTTTTCTAACACTGTCAATGTTTCATAGAGAAGGTCCACTCATAAAACACTTTGATATGATTTTATGCTCTGAGATCTCACAGACAAAGGTAAGTCTAGGAGAGCAATCTGAAAAAAATGGCCTACTTCAAAAAAGCTTTCTCTAAAAAGCTTTTTCACTTTTAAAAATAATTTATTTTTGAGGACAGGGGGATAACGCCCTCTAATGCAATGTTTTACCATGTTATAATCATATTGCATGTGATAAAAGAATACAAATTTTATTTGATTTAGAATCAGCCATGAGCTACAGGTTGAATTTTATTAAACCAATATAAGCTATAGATAGCAACTGAGCTCCCTATCTTCAAAAATTACATGCATAGAGTAAGAACTGTGCTAGCTAAATATATTCTACACAATACAGCTAAAAGAACTTATATCCCCTACTCTGAGTTACTCAGGAGTTACTGCCTCATTAATGAGGAAAATATATACATCCACATCCTCCTTTAGAAAATTCTTAGCATGACTTCATTGCCAAATCCTAGTTTGTTTTTAAAATTATTTTTATTCACATTTTTATTTACCTATTTTAATGATACCATCACAGTCCCTGATACAGATGCATTTGAAAGAAGCCACATAAATAAGTCATTAAATTACTGTTATCCGCAGTACATTTTCCTGTGTACACATCCCAGCTTTGTATTTCAATAACTTACTGCTGACTCCTAGACACAGATTCCTCCTCTGTTCCAATAATGCGAGACTGGGTATGTGTTTTTAAATTTCTAACGGGCTTAAATTAAAAAACATGGATTCCAATTTTTGTCTTTGTTTACATATAAATAAGCATCTAGAGACACACCTAGGCATACAATATGGCTGCTACTGAGAAATATGACACTGAAATTGTGGCCAGAATTATTTACCCAATTCATCTATTCTGAGCTTTCAGCAGTGTACTCTTAAATAAAATTCCAGTATACAAGTATGCTTGCTTTTCTCTTCATGACTTTGAGAACTGAGAAATACAAAGATAAAAGTTTATTCCTTAGGGCTATGTTGTGTCATAAGCCTTTAAACCGAATTTGCCAATGTTTTCAACAGGGAATTCTCTTTAGAAACTGATGACATCTTACAGTCTCTTAAACTAAATTATGTACCATTTCATTGAATTGACAAGTCTGAGAGTGGGGAAGGTATGAGAACATAATTCTGGTGATGTTCTCACTGGAAGCAGTTGGGCTTATTTTTCTGAATGACACGGAATTTTAAAAATGTGAAAGTGGTCATGAACTTTTGGCCATGCCCAACATTCAATGGCCATGGCTAATTGTCTCTAAAACACTCGGAACTACTAAGTTTGAGCACAAAAACTATCAGACCGTTCAATAAATACATCTAGCATTCCATTTCCTAAACCATACTGACGAAATGCAGAAAGATTTTACTTCCTCAGCAGATAAAGTAGTTTTCTGAAGGGTAAGGAATTACCTTAGTATGTACTCAGTTGTGTGTACGCACAACTTCAGCAATAAATTAAAGAAGCAGAACGTTAAGGAAATCCCTACTGGCTATAGCAAACCTATATGGGGGAAAAAAGAAAAAAAAACCCAAACCAAATAAACAACAACAACAAAAACCCGAGCCAACCTAAAGCTTGTCAGATTAAAGACGTTTTGGCACACACATCTGCAAAAACCCATAAAAATACTAAACTTAAACCACAGTAAATAAATAGCCTACAACGGAAATTACCTGGGAGAGGACTGTAGAGATCGGCCACACATTTTTCTATCTGAATTTTTTTTCCAACTATAAACAGAAGTTGAAATTTTCTTACACAGTAAGTAGTAAACAAAATAATGCCGTGCTCCAACGCATTATAAAATTCAGTCAAACATAGTAATTTTAATTCTAAAAACTGAAATCTCTTATCCAAAAGGTCTTCAAATAATTATTGTATTTCCTTTTTTTAATTAAGGTACAAATAGGTACAAACCAGTTGCACACAGAGATCACATTTTTAGCATGACTAGCCTAAGTATTACATGTTTATCCTGCTTTACATGAAAAGCTAGGATTAAAGAAACACAACACACATAGGGTTTTGTATTTGAAATCAGTTACAGTTGATGATCATCTCCAAAAATAAATATTCCCACAGATAGAGGTCAGTGGTTGCCTGAAATTGCATCAGTTAGTGCCTGTATACTAAAATCCTCCCCTCCTTTGGGACTGCTTTATCATTTTATCAGATTAATTCAGAAAGAAGTAGTTTTAGCACAGAACATCACAATTTTCTATTCACACTTTTGCCATTAGGTACTTACAATTTATTGATCTGAGACTCATCATAGGGCTTTTCTCAGAATTTAATCATGTAAGAAGATGGTAAACTCACAATTTTTAATAGCTAAAAAAAGTACACGTAAAATAGTGTACAAATTAAGGGAGAGGGTTTTTTTGTCTTTTATGAGTTGAGTTGGTAAGCTCTTGCTGTTCTCAAAGGAAAGTAACTTCACTGAACTAGAATTCTAATTTTGAGGTGGCATGAATTTATTTTCTTAATTTATAACTAAACATCTGTATTTGTGGCTGTATTAAAAAAAAAAAAGCAAAATCAAAAAACCTAACTTTTAGGGATATTTCTTTAGCCCTTCCTCTTAGAAAACACAGATCAAACAATGTTAATATTAGTGATAAAATTTTAAAAGAGGTAAGCAAAAACTAAAAACATTAAAAGAAGACACATGGTTGTATCTACATGTGCCTCATTTCAGCACATGTGTCTCTTCAGAGCTTCAGATGGAAAAGCGCCTACAACAATGATGTAAAAATTATTGATCTCATATTATGAAACTACCAAGAGCCTTGAGGTTTTTCTTTGGTTTTTGTAATCTCACTGCATTTCTTTCTCTCGATGAAGTAATCTTTACTTTGCTCTCCAGCAACATCTACTGGAACATCAGTAAAATGCTGCTATTTCTATTAATCACCCATTTAACATCTAGTAGGGCAGAGTTAACAAATGCCAAAAGCAGAGAAATGTTCTGCCATTCAGATTCTGCCTTCTGGGCTCAAGCACATCAAGGTGCTCAGCTTCAACCTTCTACTTTTCAGCCATTTCATAATGACCAAAGTTTTCATGACCAATTCCTACCAGAAGTTATCTACCATTTATACTCAGACATACTTGACTTAAGTCACAAAATATAATTTAAAGTACCACATTACATACAGGACTTCCATTTTTGTCAGAGAAGTTACACCTAATTTTTGTTTGATTCAACACGTGCTTAAACAGAACTGAAGCATAAAAATACCTTGGAAGAACATATAGAAATGATTTGAAAGGTGAAGCAGAGGTGGAGTGGCAATTTCAATGCCAAATAATAAACAAGTTCAGCAAAGCCACAGTTAAAAAGTAAAAATATTCACAGCAAAACAGTGAAACATTTACAAGTTCTGATTTCAAGTCCTCAGAAAAAAATCTGTCCCTTTGTACGAGGATGAGAATGTCTGATTAACCAGCAGAGAAGGTACGGAGCTCGGCTGGAAGTCCCCCTCGCTGGTGGGAGCCGCTGTGCCCTGGGGCTCGATGGCACCGAGCGGAGCGGTGGCTGTCACTGCCCATCGCAGGGAGGTCAGCTCCTGCCATGGACCCACGGAGCCCTGCGTGGGGCGAGCACTGCATCCGTGTGGCTGCAGCAGGACCGAGCCATGGGCAAACTTGCACGAAGAGCAAAGTTCTCGAGTGAACACATTCTCTGCAGTGTGCTCGTCTGGAGGTCTGCAACGCTGAATTCTGCCTATCAATGTTTACTCTACGACAGCTCACGAAGTTGGCTTTTCCCAGCTCTGCTTTCAGAGCCAGCCACTAAGTGCTCCACTTCACCAATAACTCTGATCACTACAATCGTATTTGCTTCCTTCTAGAGCCCTAATAATAGTCTAACTACCCTTGACTGCTTGTTCACTTTTCAGTGTGACAATGAAATTCGGAATATCACTGCTGCTCAGAATCCCTTCCTCCGGTTGGAGTCAGTTTGCTGATACAGAGAGCAACTGTAAAACGTAGGGAGAGAAAAAAAGGCACTAAAGCCAGTGCCGACCAGAAGCAGGCGTCCCAATAGTTAAATATTCCACTTGTGAATAAAATGCACTTACTAAAATTATTTCTGCCTTTGGAATCCCTATAAAACCTCCGTGTATTTTTATAGAGAATAAAAGGGCACGTTTCCCAAAACCACAAACCCTTTAGGCTATAGAATTTTATATTATCACAAGACTTAAGTTCATAGGCTTTGCCTGATAAATTAGCTCCTTTCAATAACTGTTAAACAGAAAGCCCTTTATTGTAATCCAAGTGCACTTGTGGACAGCACTTTCAGAGTTAACTCCATTTGACAACTGACATAAATCCATTATTCTAATTTGGTGATTGCTTTACTAAACACAGATGCATTTTATGAGTTTTAGTCACGTATTTCATTCAGGATGCTACTTAATCTCAATTTACAAAACATAAACACGAAATAGGTTTTACAGTATGTCTAGGAGGGTATAGCTATTCATCCGACGAAATGCCAGGCAAACAAACCATATTCACCTAGACCTAAACTCAATGCTAGATTTTACCTTGCACAATAAATAGTAAATAAGTAGATTTTTTTTTCAGTTTAGCTGTTGCAATCAAATTGCAGAATGCAAGCTCCCTGAGGGCTGTAAGACTCTAAAGCTTTTCTTATGCTGAGATTTAAGCACTGAATTTAACCTTAAGCAAAGTCCAGCTTTCACAAAAGCTGTCTTTCTGATTTATTTTGATACACAGAGAAAAGGGGGGGAACCAAGCCCTCAGTGCGAATACAGCATCCTCACAACCCCCTTTCTAATTCAATTTACAGCACATACTTTACATCTTAAACAAAAGGAATCTGATACAACACCGATGCTGCCTCTTGCTGCAGTTGCCTGCCTCAGTTACAGAACGCTGCAAATCCCCCGCTCCGACCAAGCACTCCATAAAACATTCGGATTCAGGCACTTCTTACCTGCCTCAGTTGAAGGCTTCCTTCCCTTGTTAGCAGTATGAAGCATCCTCCAGCCTTCCCAATCCTTAGCCCCGGCCTCAAATTGCACAGCTAAGTCCCTTTTTTGCGCGACAACGCTTATTGAAAGTGATTAGTTTTTGTTGTCCCTTTTAAGTCCCTCCTGCGGGAAAAAGCCGGGGAGCGATGTGACGCCACCTTTTAATCTTTTGCGAGAGCGAAAAGGCAGAAAAGGAGCGCTCGATCAAACTGAGCTTCACACATGACTAAAACTCGGCGGAGAGGCTGCGAGCTCTGGCTGAAGCACCACTAGGCGTGAGTGTAAGAACAGAGAAGAGGGGAGAGTCAATGAAATGTGACAACGTATGTGCATCAAAGACGGGAAAGAGGGAGAGAACAATGAGAGAGAGATCGCGACAGCAGCGAGGGAAGGAGGAAGAATGAGGATGGGAGGAAGAATGAGCCTGAAGAAAAGAGGAGAGTTTTGAAGCAAAGAATTCGCAGAATAAAGCCAAAGTGTCTGGCAGCTTCTGTTTTTATCTCAGTGAGCATGACATACTGCCTCTCTCATTTAGCAACACATTCTTGTCTCTTCCAGGTTTGAAAACTGAGATAATCACAGTGTGTGCCTGTTTTCGCCTGACTGGCACACTCGAGTGCAGTATACCTGAGATGCCCCCCAACCATCTTCTGGAGATGCATTTATGTGCAATTAAGTTCATATATTCATTAGGAGAGACACCTCCCCCTGCCCCCAAAAACCAGGAGCTGCTAATTTCTACATCAATTTACAATGTAGTTTAACTGGCAGATGGAATTCTACTTATAACTACTAACAAACTGCCACCGATAAACAAATGACTGAACAAATGTTTAATGTTGATAACTGAGTTATCATAGCAACAAAACATATTAGCATTGATAAATCTGTTTTTAAAGAAAGGTATTACAGACCCTTTATT
Organism: Acanthornis magna; assembly: GCA_036785705.1. Taxonomy (NCBI): domain Eukaryota; kingdom Metazoa; phylum Chordata; class Aves; order Passeriformes; family Acanthizidae; genus Acanthornis; species Acanthornis magna. Next base: position 1,882,898 of record JAWUZG010000332.1, on the reverse strand, counting down.
TTATTTAGCCTGTAATTTCTAGATGAAGTAGCTCTAAGTGGTAGGGGGAAAAAATAAATTGACCCAGAACTAACATTTTTAAAGGAATGAATCAGAGGTGCGTTTATATTTCCAATGCTTCTAAAAAGCAATTACAAGCTAAAACCCAAATTAAAAATTTCAAATTTAATTTTGAATTCCTACTCATTTAGAAAAGATCCACACACTAAGTCCTCATACAAGTAGGGTTCATTTGCATGCAAGATGGGGGTGGGATTTGTGTGTGGATTCTTTGGGTCTTTGGCTGTTTGGAGTTTTTTTCCTAACTACAAACACATATCAGGGCAGCTTCTGCAATTCACTTTGTTCATACCTTCTACCTTTACATGGTCAAGGCAAATGGGCATTTTGCCAACTGGCAATTGGTCAGCTGGCCCAAAGCACACAAGGTCCTTGTCTGCAGAACTGACACAAGTCCACAGTCAGACTCAGATTTATGTAGAGCCAACACGCAATAGGAACAAACCTAAACAAGAAGATACATTTTCTTTGCTGCAGCACCCCATTTGGGCACACTGGATCCCACCACCTCAACCGTGTCAGGGAAAAGGAAGGACAATGTCAGTGACTTGAGATGCTGGAAATCTGGATCTACATCTGGACTGTACAGAATAGTGCTGTGGTAGCTTCTGCCAAGTCACAGAGTGCTGCCTTCTGCATCTGTGCCTTAAGGTACCCAGGTAGCTTAAGAGAATATTTCAACAACTCTACATAACTTGGTATCCTCTTCTGTAAGGGTTTTTCAGTTCCAGAGAGAAGGTGATAAAGATGAGTTCACAAATGATTATCAGGGGTCAGTTTCAGCCCCAAGTATTTCTACATCATTATTATACCACAAAACTTGTAAGAATTGATATTTTCCTATGAATGTTTGCCTCCAGAATCTCACCAGAAACCATCATAATAAGCTCTGGACAGATGGAATCCAGTTTTCATATTTGTATATCAACAGCTGCAAAGCAACTCTTTAAACTTGCAAACTCCAACATATTGATAAATCTGTAGCATTTATCTCTGCAGCATTTCACGTCTTTCTTTTTGTCTCCTGGGGACTGGGAATACATGGACATAAATACAGATCCAATAAAATCGGAATCTCACTGATCTTCTTAAGCAGCCTTTATCATGTGAGCACAGAGTAAATTTACCATAAAGATGAAAATATTAGTAAGAACACTGGGTTTTCAAACCTCTCTGTGCATGTATCAATTGATCACCAGCCTGACCTAGCACAGGACCAGTTTGTGTGATGGATCAAATATTTCCTCATGCTCTGCTGGTGTCAGGAATCCAATGGATTCCTTACACTGTTTTATGGAAATAAACATGACCTGAAAATTCTGGGGAACAGAAGGATGAGGGACAAAGAGAGAACTGTGAGTTTAGTTACTGCAAACTTCTTCCAGAATATTATTAGTAAATACTCTAAAGGAACTGCCTCACTACCTTTTGAAAAGAAAACAAGCAAAAATAAGTCCCAAGTCCTATAAGAAGCCCCTCTGCCTATGCAGTGTGTGCACTCTTAAAATGAGTAACAGGAACAATTAGGGGAGAGATCTGTCCTGTTTCCCATTCATTTTGTATTTTCTCACCCTTATTGGGAAATTGCTCTCCTCATGCAGGTCTTGATAAGAAGTTCCCACATCTCCTACAATGTACTAGATTACATCCATGACAGCAATTTTCAGAAAATGCAAACACATACATACATACTTCTAGAAGTATTTATTCATTCTCACAGGCCTATCTACTAATTCACAATGGAATCAAAAATGCATTTGCATCCAAGGTCAACAAAACACTTGAAAACATACATGCAGTTTGTTTGTTTTCATGAAAGGCATAAGTCTGTGTGGCTAAAACCAAGCATGAACTTATACACTGAAAAAAATAAATTGTTTTCTGCAAGAACTGACCTTGTGCTTGAACTAGAAGTGTTTGGACACTGAACTGCTTAACTCCTTACATCGCCAGTGAGCAGAGCAAGTCATTCTCCTATGGAAGTTACTCTATAAACCAGCCACATTTCCATAAGACAGGCGAGGCTTTGATGAACGTGAATGCGAAAACTCTGTTTTACTGCTGGTAAATGTGCTTCCATTTAAGCTTCCTCAAGCAGTGCTCCAGAAGCACACCAGCACCAGCCAGAGAACGTCACAAAATAACTACACGCAGAAATGTACTAGCAGTACCATTTTGTGCAGAGATATAAATAGCTGATTTCCAGCCCTTTTTTTACACTTTTACCATCACGGAGAAAATAACTAAACAGAGCTTTCCCCTCAATCTTACCTGTGGAAGCCAAGTTTAAGTTTAATCACAGAAAACCTCCTGATACCACACTTCTCTACTCTAGTAGAAATCTGGATTGCTCTCCTGTGTGTTTGCAGTCTAATGAGCCCTTAGTCCACACACAAACACATCCTCTGTGACCTCGAGCTCTTGCAGTAACAGAACAGTTTAGAGACATCCAACACTCGGTGGTGTTGCAATGATGCTGAAGGCAACCCACCCCTACAGCCCTCTCCCAAGAAGACACAGTGTCTTCTAGACCATGGAGCACCATGACAGCACATTATGAGCAAATAAAGTGGCAAATGACTATAAAAGCCCCCATGCCTATTCCAGGGACTACTGGCCAGAAACACTCACTGACTGCAAGTCCTTAGGATTGAACAAAAGGCTGTGCTTATGCAGAAGGGCTGATCACCACTTTCTCTTAGCAATATCCTTCTGTATTTTACACCTAGCAAAGACTTTCTCTGCCGATTATCTAGTTGGGCGACACAAACACAGAACTAATTTCCAGCCTTTTTGTTTTGTTTCTCCTGTTTCAGACCTGAAGACAGACTGTATCAGAAAGTATCCATTTTCTTCTTTACTCAGTTACATCTCTTGGTTTAATAAAACATACCACCTTTTTCCTCCCACAAACCCTGTTTCAATAATACCTTTGGATCTCTAACACCACAAGCACTATAAAAGTAGAAGGGCACGGAGTCGCCCTTATTCTCTCCCCAGCCTCCATTCCCTAGAATGGATCTGTTCGCTGCTCAGAGGGAATACAAGAGGAGCACAAGGGCTGAAGTGAGGCAGAGCATGCAAGAAAATCCCTTGTGTCTTATATTGCCTATACTCAACTTGCCAGCATCCAATTTACAATGAGAAATGCAATCGGGGTGGTAAAAGAAGTGTCAGGATCAGACATGATTTTACTGGTAAGAGGCATAAAATAAAGACCTTGCACAAGCACAAGCTACACGCAACATCCTGGCAGGGTGAAAGAAAAACCGTGATGCTATTGCTGGTATGAATTATAAAACCACTTAAATGCTGCTTTTTGAGCATAACTGAATATGTGTGATAGCATCATTATAAATTAAAACTGTTTATGACCTCCATTTGGTCCAAACACTACAACCTTACTCACTATATGCATGGCTGAACAAATTGATCTACGACTGCCTGTGTTACACGATAGAAGGGACAGCCAAGTGCTCTGAAAAGGAAACAAAAAGAAAATACCAGCAAAAGCAGCTTGTAATGACTCATGCAGATTTCTTAATGGCTATTGAAAATAATCTTTGGTTCCTATCATTGTCAACTCAGTAAGTGATAATAAGTAATACCTAAGTTATTATTTTATTTACATAGTTAATTTCTAGTTTTCTGTATTTCACAAAAACGAATATTAATATGTTTTGAAAGCAATCATTTCATGAATGAATGGAAATCAGTACTTCTGTAAATTCTGCTAAAATACTAAAATAGGAGATAATCAGTATGTTCTTGGTTATTTGGGTACAAAATTTTCAAAGGATATGTAATTCCACCCCGCCCTTGTATTTATTTGTAAAATCACAGAAGAATGTGCATTAAAAGGACATTTCAAGCTTCAGACTTCTGTAGCACCAACTTCTTGTCTGCTTCATACATTTTCATTTAGAATTTTTACTCCAATTATAGCCACACACGCTAAGGCCTTTCAAGACTGTCCTCAGTACCTCAAACAATTCCTGAAGTATCTCCCACAGAAGATTGACATTTTTTAAACCAGCAGTAAACCGATTACTTTCATCTGTGCCTAAATGGCAGCCAGTTCATGTGAGCCTCCTGTGCCTCAATTAACATTAGGGATGGAAAGAACAATTCACCTACAAGGTTCAGGTGTGCCTGATTTCTTCCTACCCTGGGCTGAGAGCTCCTCCAGCTGTGCAGGCACTTTCTGCTTGCAAAGACAAAGGCTGGCTTCCAGGAGAGCACTGTGAGGCTCGGAAAGCATTTTCTTCACAACTAGGTAATTTAAGTTCTCTACGTGAAATACAAATCTACGCTGAGACGACAGAGCACACAGCTTCACTGAGTGCACGATTTATTTCAGAGTACAGGGCAACACACTCAGAAACTGAACAAAGCCTAGCTTTACTGCCCAGTCCCCTGAATTAATATGCAACATTCATGCCTTAAGTATACCCTTGAGCATTCTCTGAGCCACAGCTTTGAAGATGTGTTGGTTTCCTATGCACTAACTTGACCTATATTCAGGCTGACTTCTATTCTGAGATTATTTCTGCTGTGAATCCAATTCCAGGCTCTCTGTACACCGCTTTGCTACACCTATGATACAGATGGCAAAAAGCAGAAGGATGTCAACAAATTTAAAGGCCACTGCTGTCACTGCCTAACAACCAGGGTAATCAAAAAACTTGGTAGTTTTTGTGAGCTGATCTTGACATAAGCATATTTTCTTGATAATGTGGAAGCACAGAACCAGATCTATAAAGCTTTTTAAATTCTTTGCTGTTTTTCAGTGTCCAAAGACCTGCTGCCCTGCTGGAGGTGAGTTTGATCTATGTCATGAGCCAAGGATGCCAAAAACTGCAAGTGATCACCAAAAAATGGAGGCAGGGAAATTAATACCTTTTTTTAAGAGTTCAGTTCCAAGATGAAAGGAGAAAAACGGCTCTCCATCTCTAATACAGGACACAGTGGAAGAAGTGAAAAACAGGAACAAAGGTCTTACCTTTTTAAAACTCGCTCTTGTTTCCTCATGTTCTGATGCACAACTTTTGTACCAGAACTGCGCTTTTCCACTACATTTATAGCACTAAGGTCTTACAGGATTAGGGCTCGCCCTACTAATAACACCTGACAATTCATTAAGTGCTTCAAATTGTTTCATGTAATAATCAAGAGGACTTGTATACTATAATGGAACACCTAAAAATTACACTTTTTTCATCAAAACTGTCAAGCCCTCTGAGTTTATTCAGTCAGCTCAGAGACCCCTTGAGAACTTGGAAGACTTCCTTCCATTCCTGCACAGGTAGCACAGAGCTGCGATGAGCAGGAGCACTGCAGAGCCTACTGAACCATCAATGCCATCACAACAGGGTATAAAAACCCCTGCGTGATCCCCACATGCAGAATCCTACTCACCACATGAGTCAAGAGGCTCTTTTATTAAACACTTTCATGCTGCATCTAGACTATGACTCAAGCACATGAGTTGATAAGAAAAATGGGAGGCAGGTTCAAGAAAGCCTGGTTTACTCCCCATCTGTTTTAGTTCAGCGCATGGAGTAAAATTCCACCAAGAAGGGTTGACATGGCATAAAAAGCACCCTTAATCTGGCATTTCCTCAGATCTCATCAGACACAGGATACTGGTTTTGGTGAACCAGAACAGCTGTTCCTGCCTTTATCCTTGTCATACCCCTAAGAGAATGTACACTGAAGCAAAAGAAAAAAAAAAGAAAGAAAAAGAAGGTAAATGTGAAGTACTGATTAGAATTTTGAGAACAGCAAGAGCTTGACATGATTGACTCTTGAGAACTTTAAGATATAGTATTTTAAGTAAAGTGTTAAAAAGTGATAAAAATGTTCAAAAAAGCATATGCATATTAAAAATGCTATAAAAAGTGAGTATGACATTACATTATAGATGATTAAAATGTAAAAAAAAAAAAAATATTTAACTGCACATTTTAGGTCTGGTTTTACGACAACTGTTTCACAGTTCTGAGAAGCAACCAGATCAGATTATAAATAGCAAGATGTGGCTTTTTAGGTATATTCATTCTCTTAAAATTATCAATAGTAAGTAATATGCTGCATTTAAAAATAATCCCAATTTAATAATATCATTCCTTTTTTTCCCCTCTAGATATTTTTTCCTTTAGAATATACAGATTTTGATTCCATGGAAACTCAACTGAGACTGTGCCACATCTTCCACTCAGCTGACTAAGAGCACTGGTGAACTATCTGGCTGTTATTTGAAATGTTCTTCAACTTTATGAAGACAGAGTCATTAAAGCAAAAGCCTTCCCACAAACAGTTTCTGACAAAGTGAAAAAGTAATTAACACAAAAAGAAGAGCTAACTATTTTTGCTTTTACTATTTTTCACCTAGCCAGTTCATTACAGGCATTGTCATTTTTGACGTGCTCTCTTCTGTGACAATCACGGACGCAATTCAAAACTTTACTTATCAGCCAACGCTCTTTTACAATTACCTCATCCTTACTTATGAAATCTGGGATAAAAGGGTACAACTTCAGGTACTGAATACCTAAAAAAACCCTCTGGAAGCTGCCAGGAATAGATATCAACTACACTCAACAACATGACAGAGTAACCACACACATTTCCCAGAAAGTGCTCATCTTAATGCGCACCAAAAGCACCACATTTAAGGGATACAATTTGGAAAAAAAAAACCAACAAAACAAAACTAAAACCCACAACAACAAAAAAAGCCCTAACAACAAAGCACAGAGACAATCTTATAGTGCTCAAATTATCCAAAACCCTCCATTTCCTCTTTTGCTGAACCTCCTCTTTGTTTGGGGTTTTATGACTTTAAAATACATTTTCTCTCCCTGTAAATCAGTACCCCTGTCGATGAAGGGGTACAGGGTAACAGCTGGTTTGTAAAGATATTTTGAAAACTACTCTTGACAAGATCAGGGAGGGGTATCAAGATATTTTAAAAAACAACCAGAACTTTTCCCCTCCATTTTTCTCCATTTAAACTATGTTTGTTAAACTCAACGGAGAAACATTTGGATCCCTGATGAAATTTTATATAACCTTATTCATTATAGATTTTCTGCTGATTAAGGTTTCAAAGCAACTATAATGATATAAAGCAATACCATGCTGCTGCTGTTTTGGGGATTTTTAGCATAAAGGATATGAGTACAGTCAGACAAAGCATAAATCACAAAGCACATTATAAGCATTCTGTTGCCCTTATCTCTAGTGTAGCACCTAGTTTTTGTCTCAACTAACAGGTTTCCTGTCAGCCAAATTCACAGACTATTAATTGTCATCAACCAATACGTGTCCATGACAAAGAAACAAAATGTGTGAAGAAACACATAGTACTGTGAATTTAATTTTCAAAATGCTTCTCAGTTTGTTAAAAATTAGCCAAACCCATTGTAACATCATAAGTAATGTCTGATCCAAGGCCCAAGTAGTTCCAACACATCTTCTGGTATCCACCAGAATGGAAATATTTCTGTATGCTTATCAAGTCCTTTAAGAACAATGAAAAGATGTTACTGAAATACTTTCAACACCTGCTGATGCTTAAAGTCCACAGATGAAACAACTGTTTACCATAAAGATAGCAGGAGAAAAATGTTAGTCCTGGATAAGCCACCCAACACTAAAGACAAACATGCATTTCTCTTACTTACAGTATTGAAATGATATCCATGGAAAAACAGCAGACAGCCTTGCACGTCCGGAGCCTCGTGCCACCTGAGCTGCAATGGTGACCCACACACCTTGGGGCTGCACGAGCAGCTCTGCTGAGGCCCAGGCCACAGGGGTGGAGAGCTGGCAAGTGCCAACACCTGTGTCCTGTTAGCTGTGACTGCCTCAGCTGGCCCCAGTAACAGCGATCCCCACTGCCCACCGCAGGGACAGCTGGCAGGGACATCGGGCCCCTCCCCACCCGCAGGTGCCACCCCTCAGGAGTGCAGTGCCACCCATCAGGAGGCTGCGGGCAGCCCCTGCCTCCCCCAGCCCTTGGCACAGCACCACCTGTGGAACTGTCCTTGTCTGAAGGTCTCAGAGCAGCCCATGGAGTTGAGCAAACACTCGAGGGCTCTGCTGTGTCACGCTCTGCCCAAGGTGACTGTGCTCACACACACCCCAGGGCCTTACCTCTGCAGGAAGGCTGCGCCTGCCAAACTGGAGCTGCACCACTCACTGACTCCATAACACACAAGTTTTGTTAGGACATCTGGTACTTACTAAAACGGCAAGAAAGAGGATGGCAGTGCTCGAGCTATTCAGCTACAAACACAATCCTTTGCCACACAAACGATTCCAACTGAGTTTAGCACAGCTGGACAGGTGGCATCAACACCGAGGGATGGGGGGCTGGGGGTTTCAGTCCAGGGACGTTCATCTCTAACGCAGCACTCGCTAAGGCTGAAGCTCTTTACAGACCGAACCTCTACACACGAAGGTGCTCGGGACAGAGGAACCCAATGCTCCCTCTCCCTGCCCGGCCCAGCTGCACCCAGCTACCCCGAAAAGCGAGAAGACAGAAATCCCGAGTTTTCCTTTGGTTGTGGTTTTTTTCATGGAATCACAGAATGGCTTGGATTGGAAAGGACCGGAAAGACCATCTAGGTCCAATTCCCCTCCCCTGGGCAGGCACACACCTTCCACTTGAGGAGGTTTTCTGTTGGTTTGTTGGCTGTTTCGGTTAGGGTTTTTTTTGGCGGGGGTGGGGAGGGGAAGAGGGGAGGAGTGCTGCTGCTGTAGTTGGTTTCACTTGGAGTTCGGCCCCAGCAGCTGCCTGGGCAGCTCAGCGCCCGAGGCCATGTCCCGCCTGAGCCCCGGCCGGAGCAGAGCCGCTCCCGCAGCCCGCCCTGCCGAGCCCCATGTCCCTGCCGAGCCCCATGTCCCTGCCGAGCCCCATGTCCCCGCCGAGCCCCATGTCCCTTCCTGCCCCATCTCCCTGCCGGCCCCATGTCCTTGCCGTGCCCCATCTCCCTGCCGTGCCCCATCTCCCTGCCTGCCCCATCTCCCTGCCGTGCCCCATCTCCCTGCCGTGCCCCATCGCCCTGCCTGCCCCATCTCCCTGCCGTGCCCCATGTCCCTGCCGGCCCCATGTCCTTGCCGTGCCCCATCTCCCTGCCGTGCCCCATCTCCCTGCCGTGCCCCATCTCCCTGCCGTGCCCCATCTCCCTGCCGGCCCGTCCGGCCGCGGAACGGCCCCGGGAGCGGGCGGTGCCCCGCACCCCGCAGCGCGGCCCCGCGGGCGATGCGCGGGCGCTGTCCCCGCACGGAGAGCCGCACCTGGGGCGCTCGGGACGGCACCTGCGCGGCTGGGGACGGACACGGCCCCCGCCCCGAGCCCCGAGCCCCGCCCGGGGTCCGGCGCACGGCTGCTCTCTGAGCGAGAGGAGGTGGCCATGCTGGGCCGGGGCAGGGCACGGCAGAGCCATGAGCGCCCCGGGCAGCCCCGGCGCGGGCGCTGCAGCCGGAGCGCCGCGGGCAGCACCTGCCGGGGGCAGCACCTGCCGGGGGCAGCACCTGCCGGGGGCAGCACCTGCCGGGGGCAGCACCTGCCGGGGGCAGCACCTGCCGGGGGCAGCACCTGCCGGGGGCCCTGCTGAGGCGAGGTCAGGGCAGAGAGCAGCGGCGTGCGATACAAACCCGAGCTGACAGCGGCTGAGCAGAGACACAGCTCCGGCCGGAGCAGTGCACAGATCCTTCGGATAGCAGCGGCGGCTGCGATGTGCGATGAATACCTGAGCAGCCCGGCTGAGCTCGCCGATCAAAAAGAGATGCCAAAGGGCCAACACTAATGGCAAGTCTGTCTCGCCACAGTCATCAGCATGACAAGGCTGATGCTGTAGGTGCCTGAAGAAACAGATCTTTTATTTTCTCAGAGATCCAGGTATAGACTATAGGCTTAGCTCATGCATAAAACCCAAAATTAGCACAACTGATGGCTGCATAGTAATGTGAGCAACTAAGGACTATAGTTTTCACTTTAGATTAACAATTTTAAATGCAGGATTCCAGTGATTTTTTAGCTACACCGCTGCTGAATGAAAAAAAAACAAAAATGAACAAACCTTTTACATGAGTCAGAGCTGAATAAGTTATAATCAAATAAAACCTTATTAAAATTTAGTTGCCCCATTAGTGACTCGATTTCAATTCAGCAAGACCAAAAATATCCATGGAAAAGCACACAAAAAAGAGTAGGAAATTGAACAACAGAGGGAGACAGGGACATGCAGAATCAGTACATATTCCAAGGAACAATATGCAAACATGGAAATACTTTTGCTCTGGCACAAGGACTCATTCAATATGTGACTGTTTCACTCTTAAAACAAATCACTTGCTTGGAATCTTAGCCGGTTTCACTATGGCCTCCAAGTACATCGGACTCAGCTGTACCTTTCATACTTTGGCCCACAAATTTCTCAGAACCCAGACGTGCCCTGGTGTCCTGGCACACTGCTGAGCCTCACCTCTGTGGGCCATGAAGGGCAGGAGTGAGCTCTGCACCAGTGCAGACAGACATTCCCACTGCAGTGCCCACGCCTTCCTAGCAAATTGTTATTCCAAGTAGTAAAGTAAAAAACAAAACAACAACAACAACAAAAAAAAAAAAAAAAAAAAAAAACAAAAAAAAACAACCAAAAAAAACCAACAAAAAAAACAAAAACACCCCACAATCAAACAACTCTTCTTGGAAAAGGCAGAGATGAGAGCCCTGCCTGACCCTGCACCTCTCAGTCTGTCTGCACAGGTGACAGATGCTGCCTCCTCCCATACCCCCCTCGCCAGGGGGAAGGGAGGTTGCATCTATTTCGGTTATTAAGTGGATAATGACTCCATATGCTGTCCTGCAGCCAAGCAACAAATAAAAATCATAATGTACAGGCCAAATAACTTCCTTGGAATCTAGACACATTACTGTGCATAATTCCCTTCTTAATGGTTATAAACAGACCAGAGCAATATACAAAAATAACATCCTACACAGAAGCATGATTATAATCAGCTATGTATGACATTTCTGTGCCATTTGGGTTAACTTTCAACAGCATTCTAACAGAGCTTGTAATTTTTCAGGTAATATCTTGCTTCAGTAATTCTATTTCAAAGTAGAAAACAACACCTTAGGTTACAGCAATTAATGGAGTTATACAGAAGCCATCTCAAATCCCCCCAAAATATTTTTTATTTGCAGTAAGCATCCCCCAAAAAGCACAGGGCTAGTACTGACAACTTCTTTCTTCAATGATGACTAGAAAATAGAATGTAAATAATATTTTTATTGTTCAGACCAGTTACATTGAACTCCTGGGAGACAGTGTTTTAAAACATGCAAAATCCATGACTGAAACAGCCTTGGAGATCAAACCACATCTCAGTCTGAGATTCAGTGCTGGATCTTGGGAAAGACAATTATCTTTGATGTGGTCAATTTTTTCAGTTTATATAATGGTGGTAATGATACCTCATAGGACTCATTTAAGGGTTTAATAAGTAATGCTTACACAAAATTTCCAAGTTGCTAATTATGATTATTTAGCTAAGTGTTAACCTAATGCATATGTAAGAAAACAATATTAATGTATTCCCAAAGATGATTATGATCATAATTATTATTATTGCCACATGGACAAGTGGAATTGTTTCCTCTCCCGCCCAGGTGTGAGGTGTGTGTGATGCACCTGGCACCTGGCAGGAAAGGCAGGGCTCCTCAGAAGTCATAACACATGGAAACTGTGCTAGGAAAGGAAATGATGGAAGGAAGGCATGTTCCCGACACAGTTCTGAAATGCCTTAAAAAGCCCCGTTTAGAGTCAACCTGAATCATTCTGGCTCCACTGTGACTTGCTGGCTCGGCTGTCGGGCAGGGCAGAGCTGCGAGGTCAAGGAGAAAGCAGCAGGAGCCCAGCACAGCCAAGGACGAGGCTGCAGCAGGCCTGGCACAGAGGAAGAAGAGAGAGAGCAGCAGGAGCCGTGGTGAGAATGGGAGAACACTGAGAGGTCTGGGGAAAGAAGTGTCATTGCCAGTTTTCTCAGCTAACGTTTTGCCCAGAAAACACTGGGAACGACTTGATGCACTTGGTGCAGTCCTCCTCAAAATAGAGCAAGTTTTATTCCAGCAAATATGAATACATTAGGGAAGAGAATAATTGAGAAGACTTTAGAAGGCTTCAGGAAAAGAAAAATCCTGTAAACAAGATTGAGCAACAAGTCTTTGAAAGAATCCTTTTGTTCCCAGCACAATGCTCCCAAAATCTGCTTCTTCAGAGCAGTATTCATTTAAGAAAAAGAAAAAAAGAAGAGAGAGATAAAGGGAGAAGCCAAGAACACATTTTAAGGCAAAAGCACTTTAAAACCATTTTCTTACTCTTTAGATTTTTTTGCCTGTGCCTGGAGGTACATTGCCCACACTCGGTAGCACTGGAGGTTCCTGGGCTCTGCTGCTCTCATGGCTTTTACTGGGGCTGAGGTAGCAGCTCCTAATAGGGTCAGCAAAACCCCTCCAGGGATGGGCCTGCCAGGTGGGAAGGACACAGTCTCAATTTCAAATAGGAAAACCCCCACAGCACCCATTTCCCAGAGGGGTTTTTAGAAAAGCCCACTCTGCTTTTGGCCAGGAGCACCCTCTGCAGAGGAGGGAGGAACGTGCAAAGGCAGCCACAGGCTGAGGTTTATGAGGGGAAGCTGAGAGCAAAGGGATGGCAGCAGCAGCCCAGGGTGGGAGCAGGGTGAACTCGAGACTTGGAGTGACCCTTCACTCTTGGACAGACTGGCATCGTGGGACACTAGGATCAACTCCCCACTGATTTGCTTACGGCACGGGCACATCAGATCAGCAGGAAGCTTCAGCATCCTAAGGATTTCCCTAGCAAACAAAAGGGATTGCTATTAGCATATCAAACAAAAGCACAGGTTTCATTTTATCAAGCAGCAACAACCTGTGAATACTTACACTTCCTGCTCCTAGAGTGGACTTGCAGTACAGCCCTGAGGCTGTCATGATTATTATCACCTTTACTCAAGATTATTGTCAATCTACCTCTGCCCAGAAAAGGCAAGGCTCGTGCTTCAGCTTCTCACAGTCTGACTAAAAATATCTTTAAAGTTATCATATATTCAAAGTATCTTATGACTCCTAAAGAAGAGACACAATAGCAACAGTAAAGAGGAAAATGGAAATTCTGGTTTCTGTAATGAAGATCACCGGCTTTAGAAATCAAACACTGACATTGGTACATTTTTCTTGTGTCTCTGAGCAAATCTGCTTCTCTGTCAGTCCCTCCTTGAAATACTCAGCCAACTGGGTACACACAAACTTGTGTGAAACTCAGAGCTCTGAAATGCCTACAAGTTTCACAAACTCCCTGAAATGAGTACAAAACAGCCCTACAGCCCAAAGGGCTCCTACCCAAGCCCTGTTCCACCAGCTCTGGCCAGGACAGGCTGCCTTGTCCTGCTGCAGAGCTGGGGCAGGACAAGGGACGAGAAAGGAGGAAACTGAGCAGGTGTGGGGGAGCAGAGGGCACTGCTGCCTGGAGATGCTCAGTGGGTTGGATGGGATTTTTTTAGTCCCACACTACCTTACAATGCAATCTTTAAAATTTGCATTTTTCTCTGATACTAGAACCATTTTTCTCACTCTAATCAAGTCTTTACTAGAGTAAACCTGTTTCTAAACTCCCCCAAAAAACAAAAACCCTAAAACCAAAATACACATACAAAAAGTAAAATACTTAGCTTTAAAAAATCCCCTAAAATTATAATTAACATGTATGCATTTTGGCCACAGTCAGTAGTAAAAATACAACTCACAGTAAAGAATCAAACATATTCATGGCATTCAACATATTAAAATTAGATGACAAATCTAAGACAGAAGTGACATTTAAGTGAATGATTTCCATAGTCTATGTCCCCATATGTTCCCCCTGTTCAAATGCTGTCTCTGAAAACACCACGGTGACACGGAAGCTCACGGAACTCCTTCCGGGGGAATGGACAGTTTTTTGTTAATAACTAATGAAATACATTTATTGCAATGCTTTTACACAATACCCTTCCTGCCTTGAGCCTAAATCCAAACTAAACCATGAATGAACAATGCAAGATGCTCCCCAAAGGGCTGTAGTGGTGTGGGTGACACATTTCTCATCTCCCCAGAGGTGAAATACATCACATCCTCAGAACTTCCAATCTCAGCCCTCTGCAAAGCTGCTCACAATTCCCAGAGCAGAATATCTCATATTCACAAATGCTTTATGTGCTCTGGGACTAACAAAAGCAAAACAAACTCCCATTTTTCAAGCATACACAAATCAAAACCTAAGAGTAGAAGAAATGTATACAAATAAACTCTGAAGGAATTAATTTAAACACTTTAACATTGGACTTCTAGAGTGTCTATCTATTAGAAAATTGTGATGCAAGCAGTCCATTTGGGTTTCACTGACTTGGAGGTAGCAGACCCATTGGCTTTAATGAGGCCAGGATTTCACTGTGAATCTAATCTGGAAAAATCCCAGTACTGCTCTTGCAGGATAGGGCAGAGCACACTGCTACAGGACTGAAAGGAACACATAAAAGCAGCCCCAGAATGTCAGCAAGACACATAAGCCACAGTGTGATGAATGAGAACCCAGTACAATGCAGCACTATATATTGCATTAAAGGCTTTTTGGTTGTGGTCATTATTAGGACCTATTATTACAGGTTTTTATTAAAATTATACATAATTGTAATTGCTAATGTGTTATTATATCCTCCTCTACATGAGAAGTAATGAATAGCCTAAATTAAGGAAAGAAACAAACCTGTAAGTGAATGCAGGCTTGTTCCCACTGTGATTTATTGCAGGATGTACTTATCATCCTATGGACTGCTCCAAGACAAAAAGGCAGGGCAACATTTTCTATGGTTTTTTACCAAAATTAACATCAGAAGTTTGGTTTCTTTTTTTCTTTTCTTTTTTTTTTTTTAATTTGAAACATAAATTATAAAGGGATCCAGGAGGTTAGAAAGTATGACGTTTCTACTTTATTTATTTAAATTTTAAAAAATAATCATTTAAGCCTGTACATCTTCCAGTAGTTCATAGGTAGTACAGACCTGGGGAGGCTGCAGCATAGGTGCAGCTTATTCAACCATATGCTGCTTTCCTTAAGTAACCCATTATACAAAAAAAAATAAATATCTTGTGACAGATTGTTTTGACAGCTAAAAAACATTTAAATTTTTTGAATGCATTTGACTGAAAGGCAAAAATGTTAGATAGATGTTAATTTAGCAGATGTCTAGTTTTGCATCATCAGCCTGAAACAGGCAATTTCTAGCGAGTCTCCTTGCTGCATCACAACAAGAAATCCTATGAATTCCATACGGATATGCCTCTCACAAACTTCAAACGAGCCATTCTCATTGAAAGGGAAGGAAAATTGTTGTAAGAAGATGGTACCACCTGGTTGTACTCCTGATCAAGCAAGTAAACACATCCAGGGATAACAAAACCAATACACTGTCATTTATATTCCAGTCTGGGATAACGGGGCTTTATTTGAGGCTGTGTGTTAAAAGCATTAATTTACATGACAGAAGTAAGGTGGTCTCCTAAAACCCAAATAAATTCCTGCAAACCTAATTATCCTGTGGATAAATATGAACCAGGGATTTTTTAAAATTTTCTTTTGCATGTCTTAAAAACAAATCTTTGTATGCTGAGTATACTGTCATACTCAATACACGCTTCTGTGAAAGAGTTTAATTGCGGTTCTGTATTGATTGTAGAAGAAACTGAAATAAGTACAGATTAACTAAAGCTGTTGCTGCTAGCACAGTCACCTACAATCTGAGAAAGCTTTGGGGTTCAGTCATCATCATCAAACCCATTTTGGTGCTTTCCTGACTCCCGTGGGTTATACGGCGCAGAAGTTTTACACAGGGAGAATTTCTCCTAAAACAGCACCACACTGTTGGCTATATCCATTTGGGATCTCAAAAGCAGCAAAAACTGTTCTGTGTGTTTCTATATCGAATCTGCACGTAGTATTACTGTTCTCACTTTACAGAAAAGGAAACAGAAAATAAAGAGATTTAATTACATGGGAGATTGAGAACTACTCACTACTGATTTCAAAACGATCCAAACATTCAAACTGACAGGCTGGAAACTGTTGCTGAAATATAATGTGTGTTTGCTAATGCCACCTGATCTCTAAATAATGTGGATCAGTGATATTTACCTGCTTAATAGGAATATTATGAGACAAATCTAATTCATTTAAGGGTACTTAAAATCACACTCTCTGATTTATATGCCTATACAAATTGCATTTACCTGTTCTAGCTGTGATCTACATATCATGGCAAGCCAAGGCATTTCTGAAACTGAATCCAGACGTCAAATCTGTGCTTTTGAAAAGGGCAAACATGCTTCCCCAGAGACAACACGCATCCACTCCAGTTTCCTTATCAAGTTTATCACCTCCAATAAGTAGACACCTGTTATTTCATGACCCCAGCTCAGCTTTAACTCTTTTGCAAAGAGGCATTTGGGTTGGATCTTTTCAGTTTTCTCTTCATTTGGAATACATCCCCTTTTTTTTTTTTTTTTTTTTTTTTTTTTTTTTTTTTTGCTAAGACATAGCATTGCAACGCATCATTTCTACACGCTGCATAACCTTAATGACAATTCCATGAATTCTGGAAGACAAAATAAATATTTTACTTCAAAGATTATTTTTCTTTAACACACACAGAGAACAAAAAGTCTAAGTACATTCAGATTATTCCAAACCAACTTTCTCAATAATCAAAACTGAAAAGTTAAGGAATGATGAAGTTTCTTTCCCTGGGGAAGCCATGCCCTGAAGTGACTTAAATAAAGGTTTTGAAATTTATGGAAATGCTTCTACAGGGTAGCTTTTTGTTAACAGACAAGGGTTAAACACAGAAGGTTAACATAATCTAAATGTACGAAATACAATAAATAAAGACCCCAAAGGAATGGTTTTGCCTAAACTGTCTTAGCTATGTCTCTACATCAAGCACAAATTTTTTTTTTTTCCGGCATATCTTTACAATAAGAGAAAAATTAAATAAAATGAGATTAAGTTTTTCCACAAACAATAAATCATCATGGGATATTAAGAATCTGCTTATGATTCATATTTATTATCTGGTCACTGTTGCTTTATAAACACATCTTTGATTTTTGACCTTGCTAATTAGACTGTGTGGAAATACTATCAACTGTTTGAGACAGATGTTAAACACCTGCAAAATATTCCATAAATTGATGTTTACTAGCCTGATTCCATCTGCTTGACTTAACAGAAATCTTCTTACAAATACAGAAAAACATGACTAATGAAGGTATTCTTTATCATTGTTTTTGTTTTGCCTAGTGAAGCAATGTCATAATTTTGACTATTTTCATTTTGCTTATAATTCTGCTACATAAAATCAATACAGCCTGAATTTATGGAGCACACCTTACACTCATTAAAAAACGAACAAAAAGGGCTTTAAAATAAAACAACTCCCCCTTGCTCGGGACCTCAGTGTCCCTGTCACCCATGCAGGTGTTGCTCTTGCATCTTTCTTGACATGTCAGCCAAGGAAGGGGAGCAGGAACAAAGCCTAGGGGTGTTGGGTTATAAATTCGGACACTCAAATGGACAGAGATTATTAGCTCAGACTTTGAGGAAAGAAGAAAGCCAGAGTCCTATAGCATTCCTGCTATCAGCTGGTTCTTCTTTCGTCTCTCAGTGGAATTTTAAGACAGACATTCTTTAAAAGTTGCAGGACAAAATTCTCGTCCTGATGAAACCTGCCCTTCTCTGACAAATGTGAGCAATTCAAAAGAAATAAAAAACTCACCCTATGTCGAAAGAAACATAAAAATAAACCCCACAACCTAACAAAAAATTACTATTCAACAGAATAAAATCCTCCCATGGTGAATTTTTCCGTGCATCTGATAAATTTAAACTAAATTAATATTAAAAAATTCAAAATGCTAAAATGTATTCTATTTTATAGCAATTCCTGACCAACTACAGCCTTAAAACAGGGAAAAACCTGCAAAGTAAGATTTTTTTACCTAAACCCAGCAATGTATGCTTTAATATTTTAGTAAGATTCTTATTTCTGGTACAGATAATACAGTAGCGAGGAAGAGTGACTAGAGAAGCAGAGGGGAGGTTGGAAAAGAAGGCTGTATTCTCGAATTTGCTTCAAGTAATTTGCCTGCCTCTTCTTTAATTCTCTCATGTGTAGCTGAGGCTGGTGGCAGTAACCTTTCCTGGAGAAACACTTTGCAATTCCGGGCTGCAGGGCAGAGCTGAGCATCATTACCGTAAACAGGGGTCGGAATTAGAAAAGTCACAATCTATGGAAAACTGCCATTAGGCAAACTATTTCAGCAGCATTCTGATGATGAAAAAAATGTGCTGGTATGCCCCCTTAAGTTGCAAGGAACATCAGCAGACCATACCAGTGTAAATCAGTCCATTCCCAATAATGCTGTTAAGCCACGCATGGAAGCTCCAACAAAACACACTCATTTTTCCATTTTCACAGATCCAATGCACAGAAATACCATCTCCTTCATTTTCCAGAGGTCTCTTGCAAAACTTTTCTTTTTCTCCCCCCCACCATTTCTATTAAGTCCTCACACAGTCTTTATAATCTAAGCACCGTTTTTCACACTTCATTTTCATTCACATGTTTACAAATTTCAGCTGTACTCAGTGATCCAAGCTTAGGAATTCATGGTGGTTTTAAAAGAAACTAAGATAGAAAGCAGCAAAAGACAAAACCCCTGTAATTAAGAGGTCACTGGGACTGAGTCTGGGGAATCTATTGCTCAACAATATGACGGGTAAGATTTTTAAAAAGCTGGCACTTGATCAAACATTTGATAGTCACTTCTGTGTCACTGACCTACTGGTGGCTTTATTGATAAATTTGGGATGCAGGTGTAAACCCCATGCAGATCTGCCTGCCTGAACACGAGAAAAATTAAGTATATCCAGCCTTTATGCTCCTTATTTACATCTGTTTTCCATTCCTCTCCTTCAACAAAATAAGACTATTCAATTTCTCTAATATTTAGGAACCAGATTCTGGAGAGTATGACAATCTGATACTGTGCAAATATTGCATCATTAGGAGGAAACATTCTGCTGAGGACAGTTGAAACTTCAGGACAAGCCATTTCCACTGAAATGGAAATCAATTTAGTGGAGATCACAGATGAATTGCTTTTTCTCCATCTAAAAGCTACAGTTTGAACCCACATTATCTTTAAAATTAAACTGATAGTAAACAGTTATTGAAAAATGCTTATGAATATGAATTAGAATGCACCCAGATTTGATAGACAGACATTTCATTGTCAGGAAGCTGAGCAAAAAGGGTTGTGCTATCAAATTCAGCAGAATCAAAAAAGACTAATTCTTCAGTCCTCCAACATTTTCCAATATTTTGTTGCATATTTAAACAGTATCTAAATATTTTATCATTAATATTATTTTCATACATTTCCTACAGTCTGTCTATTTTCAAAATCAGGCTCCTGCTTGTATTATTTTAGAGTGAACTTAGAAGTGTTGCTAAAACCAGGTGTGAAAAATAGTTGGTTTTATTTCCTCTTTCACATTCGTAATTTTGATGCTGACAGGAGCACAATGCTCTGTACTGAACACTCTGTTTCTAGCTAAGATGTATTTATCTGCTCTGGGACAAAATAACGACTAAGGTAGATTCTGTTCATACAGAATTTATGTCTCTCATAAAAGAAAATGCAAAATAAAACCCACATAACTTAATAATTAATATTTATAACAGGAAACTTATCACCATGACACACTTGAACTATAAAGCTTAAAAATGGTAGAATTCCCATGGCATTTTGATTATTCCATCCTTGGCTGTGTTGTGTGTTGCACTCATTTGGGGTACACATAGTTATCAGTTTTGTAAAGAGGAACATTACAGATAGTCTTTCACCTGGAAAGTAGAACCAAATCAAATTAATATTATATTCTGTTCAGTCTAGTGAATTTACCAGCATCCGCAGAAGTTTCAAAATACCTAAATTTTAATTTTTCTGGATCTTGCCTCACTCTTTATGAATGCATTCATTTTCCCACCCCCAATTATTGGAGCTTAATTTTGCTTTTTATTTTAATTCATGCAGTTCAGAGAAAAAGAAAGTTAAAGTTACTGTACCTTAACAAATGTACCTAAAGTGGCACTATTTTTGCATGCATGAAAGCTCAAAGCCTCAACAACTCCCATGAGCGATTACTCTTCTAACACTAATTAGATATTTGCTAATTAGTGTCTGATGTGTGAAATGAAAAACATTTTGAAGCTGAAATGGATAGGGTCTATAAAGATAGCAGCGCTATCCCAATTCCCTTTTTTCTGTTATCATATTTCATAAATATTAATAAGATCACATGATACTACCCCTTCTATAAAATTATCTTTCTGAAAGAAGTCTATTGTTTGGTATAATAGGGCTGTGTCAATATTTTGCATTAGCTGTAAAGCACTCAATGGAGGGAAGTGTTTTCTCTCAATGTTAAAGAGATGTCACATTTCATGCATCATTTTTATGCTGCGTTAACTGGGCCCTCTTTTTAATAGTTTAATGCACTGAAACTAAGAATGCAAAACTTTATTGAGCAATCCGTTACATTTCTGAATAATTTACTAAACTTATCTCATTCCAAATGTATCCCAAATAAAATACAAATGATTTTTATATAAATAAAAAATATCTTTTTTCTTTATATCACTGTAGTAACAGACAGTGATAGGGATACAAAAGAAAACAAGCAAATTGTGAGAATGTCAAGTTAGTGTCTGTGATGATCATTTCCAGGAAAGGTTGTGGAATATCAGAATAGTCAAAATAGAACACATCTTGAAAAGTAACTTCTAAATTCTTATTAGAGATGTTTGAACAATATCTACCTGTGATCATGCACAGAAAATTGTTCCAAACTGCCATGGAGAGTTACCGGTGTAATTTAATGATCCAAAACTATTTATCTATCAAAATATTAAATCCAACAAAAAAAATAAAAGGCAAAAAAAATCATTAAGGTTGATAATTCCTGATGAAGAAGTGAATTCCGAACAGGAATACTGAAGCGCTGTTTTATTTTACCTGCCCACCTGTGAATACTGGCCACATCACACCTGATCGCTGATCACAGGATTGACACCACCATTTAAAATAGTACCTAAGCATGAATTGACAAAGGTGACATTGAAACAAAATAATGACGAGATTATCACTTTCCCCAGGCTGACATTTTGCAATTATAATAACACCCATCAAGGTGATTAAAGCGATAATAAAAGGCAAGTTCTAAGAAAAAGAATAAAACAGACACAGGCAAGATAATACATGACAAGTGAAGCTACAATTTCGCATTTCACTTTTTTCAATGAAATTTCTTCATTTCAGATTGAAGTTAGGCAGTTCATAAGTCCCAAAGGTGTTTCTGAAATAGAAACCGCCTTTCCTACCAATACACTGTGCTTTTCATTTTTCTTGTATTCAACAGAAGAATAAGCTCTTCAATATCTATTTATCCTGAGACGGTAATTTACACTTCACATTAGCTTGCTACTTTTATCTAACTTCAAATAATTAAAGTATCACAATATAATTCACGCTGATGTTCAGGGGCAAATTCCGATTTCATCTAAATTTGTTTGTTTGCTGATGTAAACATATCAACATCAACTACAACAGCCACACCCTCTACCTTTAATTTGCTTCCTCCTTGGCAAACATTATGGGCTATCTTCTAGAATATATTTTGTCTTTTATAACCCTAAAGGTCACAGTGACAACAGACAGTGATGGGGATACAAAAGAAAACCAAGCAGTTCTGGTTCAAGCTGCCTCCAAGTGGTCTGGGGAGGTGGGGACAGCCTGAGACAGACAGTGACAGCTTTCCCTGGGATCGCAGAGCAGCACGAACCCATCCAGACAGACGTACATGACATGAGACAGTGCATCCAAATGGCAGTGGGGTTTTTGGTACCCCAAGAGTTTCAGGGTTCCTGTTACACAGCCTTACAATGGCAAACCTCCCCCAGCCTTGCCTTAGGAATCATTCTCCTTCCCAGGCCATGACAGAAGGGACGGCAGTCACCGAGTTCTCTCCTTGGCCCGTAAGTGCAGTTCCTCTTCTTGCAGAGTCAACACTTGTTTGGCTGGGCAACACTGGGTTTGCACTCAGCTGCCAATTAACATGAGCTAAAACGCTTGTAAATAATTAAACTTTACATTTCTGAGTTCTGTACATATTAATCTATTCATGCTCTGCTGACACTGTGAAGTAAAAAAGAATCACAACATATTTGTTTCTTTGATCTGTAAAATAAATGACTGGTTAGAGTCAAACGTCTCACAAATACAGTATTTATGGTGCATCTGCTAGGAAGAAAAAAGGCAAGAAAGTTTAGGTACTTGGACAAATGTATAAATTGTTAGGGGAAAAAGACCGTGGTAGTCACTGAGCTTGAACAAGTTGCTGTGTTCAGGGCTGTACAACTGATACCAAAAACAGCTATAATCCAGTTTGTCACTGCTTTGGATACAGTGAGGCTCTTCCCAACAAAACAGAGAAACTGCCTCTGGTTCAAACACAGCACTGCTAGAACTGAAATGAATCACTGGGCATCTTGAAGCAGTATAAAACAACTGAAAAATTCCGTGCTAGCGCATTTCTGATGAAAGCTTTGCCAGGACTTCCAGAGTTCAGTTAGGTCATGCAGAAGTCAAGTCAAGCATGTGTGCAGGGTGAGGTAAGCACAGGTTGCTATTTCTTGCAGAAATCATTATGGTCCTAAAAAAATTGATCCTATCTCAGTGCTAAATGTCCCCACTGTATCATCAATGGAGTAGGAGCAGCTGCTGTCCTAAAGCTGTCCGTAAGAAACATTTCTACCAGGGATGATCAAGGGACAAATCAGATTTTCCTTCAAGCTACTTTTACTTATGCAAAAATAGGAGAAGTCTTGGAAGGGCAGGAATGTACCTATTTTCAGAGGACATGTAGCTCAAGCAACAAGCCCTCTTTTTTTTAATAGGCAACTTCAAAGAAAACCTACATCATTCCTGCGTGGAATACTAATAATCTGCACCTTTGTATTCTTCTGTTTTACATCAGTCTTACAATATGTTAAGGACATTTCATTAATATACTAAAAATATTTAATATTCAGTACTTAATCCTTTTAATTTCAACTGCTTTCTTGACACTCTTACAGCACAGATGTATGGAATTGTAGTGTAGGGCTAATCAACCTCACTGTATGGCTTAAAAAAAATCTACTAATTAAAATGAATCTTTCATAAGACTCGTTTTCTGAGCCATCATCTCTATGCTTAGGAAAAGCCTTGTCTAGTAACTCAGCAGCTCACCGCTTTCTGTGTTATTTCTGCTGTTTCCTTGCAAAATACTGAATTAACTGAAACTCTAGAAAGACAAAATTCTTACGCTTCAGCTGTTTAGCAGGGAAGTATTTCCTAAAGAACAGAGAGAAAGTCAGAGCAGAAAAAATGCCTTTCTTAAAATAAAAACAAATTTTTTAAACTGTTTCTGTTATGACTAAACATTTCTTCATTTAAATGTCTGGAGAAAAGAGTAATAGCTTAAGTTCTAAGATAATGAAACTCACTTTCTATGAAAATGAAATGGCATTATATTGTGTAATAAATGATTGTTTCTGCATTTTCTCTCTCTTTCACTAACTGAAATTTGACATTCATTGGAAAAGTTTAATTATTGAACTTTTTATCTAAATAAAAAATGGAGAAGAATTTGTCAGAAGACTGATTTTATACAGCTGTCAAAGAATAACAGTAGGTATTAAAAGTATTTAATAGCTTGGATTCACGTAGCTGCTGATCTTTCCACACCTTGGTGAAAAGCCTGAAAACCAAATTGCATTTGCATGCTCTCCTAATGTTTCCTGGCACATGGAACCTGCTATTTTTTATCAAATGAATTTTAGTCTTTCACACAATTCCATTGTACCTTGGAACTGTTAAAGTTTCTACATTCTCTTTTTTTTCCTAATATTTCCAAGTGCATGAGCTTTTATTCTGAGAATGGAAGTCTTGCATGACTGAAACTTAATGAGCTGAACATTCTGCTTTAATGTTCCTCCTAATGGATCAAATGGAGGATGTGCTAAAAAACAAACAAACAAAAAACAAGTTCAAAAAAAATCAGAAAGTTGGTACTCAGGAAATTAAACAAATATCTGTGCCCCTGTTATGGTACAGCTGTTTCTAGGTCTGATCTTACAGAGTTTAACTCTCACAGACTTAGCCTGTGAGACTGCTCTATCCTGTCACACTCATGTGAAGGTCAGTGGTAGGAACTGCTCTGGAGAAAAGAAACTGATAATGTTTCCACTTTGATAATTTACACACACACACACATACATATGTGTATATATATATATATATATATGATTGTTATGTGTTCCAATGGCATAAGACTAATAGAAAAAGAAGCTTGACTGGTCACACTGATCTCCTAACCAAACAGTAAAATTTCCATGGCAATAAGCTGCATAACAAAGATTGGCCCCTAAAGCAGCAGTGCCAGCATGGCTCTAGATAGTGCTACCAATGGTGTAAAGCAGTTCTGGCAGCACCAGGATTATAAAATACAGCTGCATTGACATACTGCTTCTCCTAACATGACTGATTTTCCTTTTGTAACTTCTATGTGATAGATTTTGAAGGAGTCACTCTGGTGATCAATAGCAATTTTTCATGGCATTTTTGTTATTTCAAACTCATTTTTCCTTTACTGTTTTTACATTCCGTGCACCCAAAGGATTAACGTCAGTCTCCATTCAGAAATTATTTGAATTTAAGAAAACATATGCATTCACATTCCATCTCTTCAAGAATCTCACGTACTTGAATTCTGTGGAGCTGTGAGACTGTTCTATGCACTCAGGGGGATGAGTATGATCCCCTCATCAGGATAAATAAGTGCACACAGGGCCGACAGAATCAATGGAGAATTCTTGCTGACCTGTTTAGGTAGCAAAGGCTCTGGCAGTGTCTGTGTGGTACCAGGCTCCGTGCTACCCAACACCCTCTGCCATATCACTGGAGCTTTGCTTTTAGCTCTGATGATGACTTTTTTTAATAACTAAGTGACTATTGTCTAATGGGTGTGACTTGTCCTTAGCTTTGTAACGTCATGTGAAATAACCGTGATTTTTAAAGCAATGGTAATGATGAGTGCTCAGTCTGGGCAGCATTCTGTGTTTCCAGCCCTGCTGTGACTGCAGAGAGAGGGCACAGGGTGACATGGAAAACACCAGCACGGCAAAGGTGCCACAGCTCCAGGCCTGGCAGGGGCAAACCAGTTTCTAAGGGTAAGGAAGAAAACAGTGAACAAGTCTGTGACACACAGGAGAGACGGCACAGACAGCAAATGCAGAGCTTACACAGAGCTGCAGATCTGCGAGAAAGGAGCAAGGTGCAAAAACACATCAGGAACTTAATAGGAGCCCCAAGCATTCCTGAGGTGAGGAGGATGAAAAATCCCCAACAGCATCATCCTGCTTTTCCCAGCCAAAGAGGAGCCCCTTTCCAGCAGTACCACACCCCTCATGCAACAGGAATGGCTCACCAAAATCTCCCTCCAGGCTGAAATCCGCAGCCTTCAGACCCAGGGGCAGTGGGAGTGTAGCAGAATGTAAGGAAAGGGTAGGTGCTCGGTAGTGAATGTAACAACTTTTAATGTATTACTTGTATTACTTCTTTATTTATTGAGACTTCTTGCGTAATAGCTTTTTCCCCTCCCCCTTTCCTCCTTTTTCTGTACAAGCTGCATCTGGCCTAACAGTAATTTTTTGATTAGCCTGCCATGCTACATTTACAATAAATTCTTGACTTTACACATGGTTGTCTTTCTCTTTTGCCTGTAACTAAGATTTGCTACCCTGAAGTTAAGGTTAGGTCCCCTGTTCCCCAGTGAAACAGTGAGCTTTAACAAAAACTGAAGATCCAAATGATCCTATGCTTGTGTAAGACAAGGAGACAAAAGCAGAATGTATTCTTTTAATTATTCATGCTCAAAATCCATATAGATTTTGTTTTGAAAGGCTAACTGTGATTAAAGAACAGAAGGAAAACATATGTCTAAAGAAGCACTGTTAAAAAACTACTTTAGAAAAGTGTTTCATTGCATAAACCCCCCCCTCTAACTTCAGGAGCTATTTAGCTGGATATTTGCGCACAACCAACAGGAAAAATGCCTGAGTCACTCCAAATGAGTGCGAATTGGCAGGTCTGCAGAGCTCAGCACTGTCTCTGCTGCCAAGTGTCATGCTTCATACAGAAGACTCACGCATCAGGTGTCCATGTCACACTTTTATTTCACTCTGCATAAATCTCACACAGAGAAATCTTGACAAGGTTTGTTTTATGCCAACACAGTACTCCATAAGCATTTCTCTGATAGGAACTGGAAAGACCAAGAGCTGGCAGCTAGATCAGCTTAGGTGAAGTTTTGATTCCCGCATCAGAAGTTATCCAGCAAACTGTTGTGCCAGTCACTGCTGGAGCCTCAGCACTCCCCAGGAGCATGTGTGTGATGTCCTCAGAGCTTCCCCAGCCCCAGCGGTCACAGCCATGCTCTGCTGCACTGGCAAATCTAATACACACTGACCTTGGTTATACTCCTGCTCTTAGGCTCTGGAGAAAACTTCTTTGTTTTTGTCAAATGAATGATATAATGAAACCTGTCATGTGGTAAACCACATTCAAACAGATTTTAGTGTGTCATGTAACTAGTATTTTATGTTTTATTCTGTTTAGTGGTTTAGTTCACTCTTTTATACAACACTCACATGTTTTGTTTAATTCTGTCTATATTTCATTCTATTTTGTCACATCTGATTAAGCTCTATTTGAAACTCTTACTTTGCATTAGCACACTGGCTCTATTCCTATCTGTTTTGAGCTTCGTGGATAAATCATGTGCTTGGAGCAGTGCCTCAGTAATCAAATTGTCTGCTGAGAGTGCAGTTCCATGCTGTAATTTTTGCTAGTGCTGAACCCAGTGTAAACAGATCCTGCCCTCCTCCTCTCGCACCCACTCATCCCTGCCCGGCCTGCCAGCTCTCCCCCGCTCAAACACGACTGCAAACACAGGAAACCAGGAGCTGACTTAGGGGAACTGCTCCAGTCTGAAAAAACCCGCAGCAAAACAAACAAACAAACAAAACACCCCCCGAAAAACCCCCAAACCAACTGACCCAACACAAGGACACCCCAAACTGAGTGTCATTTATAAACTGACGTGGAAATTCCACCGGTGCCGTTTCACCTGCACAACTCCAGGAACTGTCACGGGAGGCAGGAGGCAGAAGAGGGGCAGGAGCTGAGCAGGAGGGTCTTACACCAGCCCTGCTGGAATTATCACTGTGCAGACCTCTGCTGTCAGGGAAGGGAGGCCATGGGGGACAGCAGGCACCTTAGAAGGGAAAGGTCATGATCCTGTACCTTCCACAAAGAACAGAATTTGCCCAAGATTTCTTCCTCCACAGAGACACAATTTTGAGCTCCATTGCCTTTGTATACTTTATTCACTACATATCAAGACATCCATCCTCTATTTTGCACTGTTTGAAGAAATGCAGGTATACACTCCACAGGTTATGGAATCTTGGCACTACTCCACAGAAATTTTGCATTCTGTTGCCTTTTTCCTCTGTGTATTGTCAGTGAATATTACCCATTTATTTTTAAAATATCTCTCAGATCTATAAGTCATATAGGGAAGAAATCCATTCTAAGAATTACTGGAAGCTAACAACTCCATAGTCATCTAAGAGAGTGGTTCTTCCATTTACAAAATCCCTGCAGTACCTACTGAGTGATTCAGACCATAGAGCTGAGCTGACACTTGCTTTACACGACTCAGGAACCCTCTGCATTAGGCACCTCCAGGTCTTTTCCTTTCATGTGATACTGGTTCTCCCTTTGCATTTGCTGCCACCCTTGATCCTCCCAGTGCTCTGATGCCACACACAATTTGGCTGCTGGCTTACCAAGAACAGCTCTTCTACTGAAATGTGCCCTGCAATTGTTTTGTTCAGAGAAAGATGTTTCATCCTGAGAGCAGCAGTTTTCAAAAAGAACAACGTTTAGCAGGAAAAGAAAAATCACTACTCCTTATGGTATTTTATGAAAATTCCCTGGAAGAGTATATGAGGTAAACAGCTTATGCATAATGCCTTCTTAAGCATAGGATTCCTTGGAAATTTTGTTCTCCAACAGGCAGGATGTAAAATCTGCCTGTGATACTCATCTCCTCCACCTGCACATTTACTTCCTTACCTTTTCAACTCACTCCTTTAAAATACTTTACAACATCCTTGATTCTTGGATTAACCGAGGCAGTGAATTCACTGCCCTGATAAAGATGACAAGCAATATCCCACACCTGAAACTTTACTAACCTGAACCAAGGTAATATAATTTAATTAGAGGAATACAACCTTCTACATTAAGTGTGATAATACATTACCCCCTTCTAGTGACCATCATTCGATTTTACTGCCAGCATACATCCTATTCTGTGTGACAGGGGAAAGCTGGAAGAGGAATCACTGATACATTACTGCACTTACGTTTACCATGTGTGGCGGAACGTTCTTAGATAACACCTCTATTTGTCTGTGACACAGCAGGGAGTAAATGAAAATGTTTATTCTGACCCCTCAGCAGAAAGAACTCCCTTAATCCACTCACTGATGAGATAACACTGCAGGATTACAATAATCAACTTGCAGTATGTCCTCTATTAGAGCACTAAAGATAGAGAATTTCATATCCACTGGGAAATGATTCTTCACTTACATAACAGTGACAGGCTTGCGCCCTTTGAGATCACATTTTTCACCTCATGCTGAGCCCTCAAACGACTTCTGTATCAAATGGCTAATATTAAGCTAAATACTACAATTCTAAAAGCCTGTAACTAAAAGAAAAATTGTTTGCAATGCCCACTATTGATTTAAGTAATGGAATGATAAAGAGACAGATGTTAACAATATACTTAAGCTTCTAAGCATCCTCATAGGGGTACAGTTACAATGTACTGCTTGTGAAGGGCTCTTATTTAAATGTAGATACAAATCTCAATCACTTCCTGCCCTAAGAAATTTAAAAACTGCTAATACTGTGGGGAAAATGATTGCTCCATAGATTCCACCGCAGTTCCTCAAGACCACTGCCTAATGTCATGCAGGAGTTCTCCATTTGCCACAGAATGATTGAGTTTTCCTAAAATTCAAATAACGAAACATGGGGAGGAAGGGAGGGAGGACGAGAGAACTCAGATAATTCATTCAAACCAGAATTTTTTCCATACAGTTTTCTAAAGGAAATTTTAAGTGTCAAAAAATACATATCTTGTGCTCATTATTAAATGCTAAATACCACAGTGTTTTGAGCTGCCTTGTGGCCATTGTAAAGAAAACAGGTGTTCTGATAGATTATAAAGTGTGAGTCAGAGGATGTGCAGAACAGAATTTTAATGAGGCTGCGAGCACACAAGTCTGACTAGCCTTTTGAACATGATGCTAAAACACTGAAAGTAGTCTTAAAAGAGACAAAAAGCAGGAACACAACTGAAAAATCCTCATTAATGTACAGCAAGTGAATGCGGTGCAGAAAGTCATTAAGTCAGGTTTTGCAAGGCACCGGTGACCGCGAGGTCTGCGGGAGGGAGCGAGAGGCTCCGGCCAAGCCCTCAGGGGTGGGGTTGGCTGCTTCAAAGGGGGATTCATCATTCTGCCTTTGCTCTGTCCCACTCCTGCCGCTAAAACATGCAAATTCCTTAATGATTAGCTCGGCTGTGTGAGGGTCCGGTCTGACGTTAGAGGAACAACAGCAGAAGAATCTCCTGTGAGCACCTAATGCAGCCCCCAGGCTCCATCCCCGCCGGTGTGAGCAGCAGATGGCACAGAGCCTCTGTGTGGGCTTGCTGACGTGTGCTCAGAGACCTTCCCAAAACAGGAGCTAAAAGCATCCCTAGCACATCCGAGAACCACCCAAATCACTCCGATCATGGCATTCACACAGAGCCTCTCCAACAGTTTTAAAAGATTATAAACAAAGACATTCTGTGATTGGCATTTCGGAATAAAGTAATTTTGAAAAAAAAAAAAAAGTAATTCTTGCAAGCTTCGTATCTCAGAAAAGTTTTTTCTGACTGATAACAAAATTGCTGGCTTCAAATGAAAGCTGGGCATTACTAAAGGAGAACATCTGGGGTGTGGGGGGAATGAAAAGGAGTGAAAGTGGTCTCCCAAACTGACACCACACCAACTGCCCTTTGGTTTTCCTCACATGGTTAAACCGAAGGGGAGGGCGAGGAAGAATTCCCATCTCTATACCCGATATAAATGAGCACTTGCACTTGTACGCAATTTTGCGACAGCGTTTGTTTTGATATCGGTGAGCTTCGAGTTAAGCCTGAATGTAAATACAGCAGTAGATCTTTAGGAGGAGGACTGCATCAGATATAAACCCATGTGCAAAATATAGAGAAAAAATATTTTGGGAAGGAAAATACGACATTTGCTTTATATGAATTAACTGTTTCAGTCTAATTCCATTAGACTGTTAATGATTCACACACTTTATTAAGGTTATTCTCTTTCTGTCAAGCACATGCTATCAGTAGCAGCACTGTGTTCTGCAGCTAGCTGGTCCATGCTTTGTGAAGCACACAAGTTGTTAAGCGTATGCATTTTTTGCCTCCCACACACTTTTGGACATATGCTGTTTACTTTTTAAACTCCAAAAAGTGAGCATAGAAAATTATTTCTACACAGAGGATTTCTTTAGCTCAGCCTTAGAAGCAACATCCACTTGGGTTTGTGGCACTGGAAGGTGATGGGAAATGACAGGGCATTAACAAAGGGAGGGAGCTGCTCCTTTCTGCGAGGGCTACCTTAAAAATATCAGGTATAGAAGTCAGGACAACAAACAGAGCATCAGTCTCCCTTCATAAAATCCACTGTAATACGAATGGGCTGCCTCTTCTGACATCAGACACATGATTTCTAGCACAGAATGAGGATCTACAGTCTTGAATACAAATGCATACAAAGTCTGATCAACTGGGCTGTACTAGTTTTCAGTAGAGAGGGATGAGGTTATAACTACTTTCCTGAAGGACAGAAGGTAAAATGGAGACCCAGCAATGGGGAAACTCCAAAAAAATATATCAAAAGGCCAGGAGCGAACTTCCAGGAAGTCTGAATAAGAGATATCCTTGGGAAAGCCAAGCTGCCAGTGTTTATGGCTTGGCTGACCAGCATCTTCAAGGGACCTAGAAAGTGTAAGATTCTACACTTTCTGAAACCCAAAGTTTGGAATCCAAAGTGTCAAAAGTTGCCTGAAAAATGCAGTCACATTATTTGTGGGGGAAACTGTGATCTTCTGATGCTCATGTGGACATACGAATACGTAAAAGAATGTGTGTGTGATATATTTGTATGTACGTGGGAATGTAAATCCTGTGGATGCATAAATGAAAGCATCAGCTTCAACACCAAATACTCCCTAGCAGGGGTAAACCCGGAGTGCACTTCTCAACAGCAGAACTCATAAAAAGAGGGCAGGTGCATACAGAATACACCTAGGAGTACTTTAATCCTTTCATTAAGCCTTCAACCTTCATATTGTATGCTTTGTGTTATTTTCTGTCAGAGCTGTTTTGCTTCTGTACTTCTTCTGGATGGATTTACACATTTTTAGAACTATGACAAATTAAATTTCTCCATATTTAGATAATCTTATAAAAACTTTAGAGATGTTTCCTGTGCATTTTTACTCTTCTCCCTGCCATTGTAACTTGAAAAGTTAGATGGAACTTGGCAATGACTAATTAAGAAAATCACGAAGTTCAAAAACTGTGTTAGAAAAAGGAAACAAGCAATTGAAAGAGAAAGCGTGTTGAAATTCCAGTTTGCATTCCTACAAGCAGAGAAAGGATCTAAACTAAAACGTGTGCACCAACGCCTTAGTAAGTACAAATATAATGAAACTACCCTGACTTACAGTGAAGTACCAGCCCACACAGAAAACGCCTCTATTATTACAGCTTAAAGCATACATGTAGGTGGTGGGAAAGGTGACTAGAGTTTCATTTTCCTTGGCCATATACTCTGGTCGTTTTTTAAAAGAAAAAACCCCACAACAATAAGGAACTGGAAAAACCAGAGTACATCGGGATGAATACCTCAAAATTATTCCACACACCCACCTCTCCCAATCACAATCAAAATAATTCATGATGCAGAAAACCTGTGACCTGAACACACTTTCTGCGCTAAAAATACAATTTCTATTACTTATTTGCAATGCTCATGAACAATACAACACACGCTGTGGGTACATCTGTATCACAAGCATTCAATCTATAACCTGCCAAGCACCTTTAGCTAATTATTTAGCACTCCTGATTTCCCCTTTCGGTGAACTGAAGATCACTGGTGCCAAGGATATTCATTCAGCCACGAACGTAAGATCATCTCTGAGCACTTTCAGAATTTTTCTCTTATTAAGCTTTTTAATGTATAATTAGGGATTTCTATACCAAGTGGATACTTGTCAGCTCTTTACAACCTAGTGCAAAACATATGCTCTAAAAAGATATTAAGGAACAGCTTGAATGGGTATTTTGGTTCCTGTATGGATATTCCTGCAGATGCTGGGCATTTTCAAGGTGTTTACACACACACAGAGCCAGAAAACACGAGCCATTAGAATTGTATCTTATTCTGATGAAATTGAAAGAAGCTTCAAAAGTATCTAACACAAGCTCTATTTTCACTATGATTTGTATTTCAATGTGTAAAAATGAATTACAAAAATTGATATTTTACAGCTTGCTTTTTAAAAGCTTGCTTTAGTTGGATAAATGTCTCTGCTTCTAAACCTGTTTCACCTACCTCCCCGTTCTCTCAAAATCGCTATTAGTATAATCCAGCTGAAGTGTTAAGAACAGATATTACTGTCTCAATTATCAACAGATGGCTTTCATGCATACTATTTTTTCAGTCTCACAATCAAATGAAACCTGCTCTAACAACAACTTCTTCCAAGTTTCTGTTTTTCAGAGTCAAGGTGAAGCAAAGGAAAGGAAGCCTTTCTCCAGCATCATGCAAAATGTGTTGAATGTGTTCTTACTGACTTCAGCAACAGAAGTTTCCAGGAGTGAGGCCTGGGCTCGGTGCATGTAAACACTGAAGTTTTTGTGTTAGTTTGCTATAGGTACCGTTTAAGTTACATTTTAAAATACCTCTATTGTAAACGTTGCATATTTATCACTTGCCTACAGAGAGTAGGTAGGAGTTTGACAGTGTTGCCAAAGAAATGTCAGTAAATGAAAGGCAAGTGCCCAAATTTTCAGTCGGAGAACAATAAACCTTCTAATCATTGCATATAAGTTACAGCCTTTGTGTAGTAAACACCAAATAATCAGGAACTGGAAGTTAACCCTTTAGGTGTGAAAACAAAATATTTGAAATATTTAAATGACAAGAGTAGTGCAATGGTCCTTTAAAATTAAAATGCATGAGGTTTAATAGTTTATACCCTACCAATTCCCCAATTAAGTTCAGAATGCTCAGATCTTCAAGGAAACAATCTTAATGTTTTCCACAGCATGTAAAAGAAGAATCAGAGCAAAAGAGGACCATATACATTTTTCCTTTCTTTTTTAGAGTTGATTGCTTGGCAATAACCATTGCATGAGCATGCCTGTAAATCAATTGCTTCAAAGACTCAATCCAGGCAACTAACTAAAGAGAAATGTTTAATTGTCCCAAAGGAATCCTTAGCTTTTCTTCTCTTGCTCACTATGATAAAACTGAAAATGGCCCAAACACACACCTTACTTCCAATAATGAATTTATCAGATGCTGACCTTGTAAAAAACAGTATGCCCCAGGCCAGAGAGACAAATTTCCAATTGACATCAGAACTGTATTGCCTTTCCTTCATCCCCATAAAATAACTTTGTGCTGGTCTCAGAGGTCCAGGTGGGAGCTGTACAGCTCAGCTGGGAAATGAGGACCCCATAAATCTCCCCTTGGACCAGAGAGAGGCCCAGCACAGCATCACCTGACCCTGCAGGGCATTTTGTGTGGCTTAGAAAAAGAGACAGAAGCAAGAGACTCATTGACATTGGAGTAATAATGCCAACAGACTAGTAAGTACGCAAAGTTCCCTGTTCAGTTACTACTGCACTAAATGGTCCACCAAAGTTTGTCCTAAAATAAAGGAAAACATACAGTAAGATGTAAAAAAAACCCTCTCATTTTTTGCAGATATTACATTCGCAAGAACAAATAGCATCCAGAGGATTTCCATATTTGAAGCACAGCCAAAACTGGTGCAGAAGGAAACAGCTGTAACACAGCCTGGTGGATGTATTCATTTTTGTTTTCTGAGCATCATTCCAGTGGCACAAATGATATTTCCCACATGTCCTCAGTCTGCAAAAATGATGATGAAAGCTTCATAAATTACTGATGCATTGCTTAGACATACTTTATAAAATTAATAAATTCTTCATGAAGCAATGGAATGATGTGAAAGCTTCCAATAGAGATTGTATGTAGGTCTTCCTTGGGTAGCTGCTAAAAAGAAAAGGCCCTTTAGAATTGAGATTAAGATGAGCCAGCTTCATGATTAGACAGAGCACTCACACAGCAACGGAATCAGAACAACTTCATTATTTTCCAGCACTCTAAAAAAGAAGTGTGCACAAAAGACTAATAAAAGTTACACAGCAAGAATGTAAAAGAAAGAGATTCAACACTGCACTGGATAAAGATTGGACTCGGCTGTGACTGCAGGTGTACAGCAGCACAAAAAACTGTACAACTAATACCAAGTAAAAATAGGCCTCTCCACCTTCTACCTTCT
This sequence comes from Acanthornis magna, assembly GCA_036785705.1. Taxonomy (NCBI): domain Eukaryota; kingdom Metazoa; phylum Chordata; class Aves; order Passeriformes; family Acanthizidae; genus Acanthornis; species Acanthornis magna. The sequence goes on along the minus strand of JAWUZG010000332.1, from coordinate 1,847,797 downwards.
CTCCTGGAAAATTGTCAATTGCCAAAGTAACTGACTTTACACTACATTAATCAGCGTGTGCTGCGTATTTAGCAGCAAAGCCAAGTTCTCACTTGGGTTACAAAAGCTCCACAAGGCCTGTAAAGCCATACTAATGTGCTCTACTCTATTTCCATTGAATGGACAATTTTCCAGCCCTAGAAAACTCAGAAAGACAACAGAGGAGACAAACTCAGAGAGATACACATTAAACAAGTATTAAAATATTTTCAACTTACTTAAAGAAAGATGAGGTCTGCCTTCTCTCAATGGAAGCACGCATTTAAGAAGTTCATATTGTCTTTTCTCCTTAATATCAGATGTTTCCTGCTTCTTGTTTTCACAGCTGACTATGCAGGACAAACCTAAACCTGCTGCTCAGCTAATCCTGCAGGGCTCATACACACAAACAGACTGAAAGCAGCGCACGCCCCTCTGTAGTTTAGAAGACATACAAAAGTCACACCCCAGCCTTGTCTTATGCCAGGGCAAGAGGCAAGGAAGCAGCAGCCAAGGTAATAATTCCATCCCAGTGCCCACTACCCAAGTCAGGAAAGGTGGCGTTCCTCAGCTTCAGCACTGGGCAGTGCAGACTGACCCCTGCAGCGAGAGCCCTCTGGGACACAGGCTGGGCACTCCCAGGGACTGTGCTGGGAGAATCCTTTGGGACCAGGGGACCCGCAGTGAGCGAGATGGACACACTGAGCAGCACGGAGCATCAGCACTGCTCAGCCTGCAGCGTGCACGGGGCACTCCAAAGGGGCTGGGGCCATGTTTGAACAAAATGTGTGCTTAACAGCTCTGCTAGACTCGAGGCCTGATCATGAAAGCATCTGGCAACCCTACTGCAAACAAGACTTGTATGGGACTGCCCTCCACGGAGCTCGGCACGTCAGCTGAGGAATGCAAATGCTCTCGGGGTAAGGCCTCAGTTGTTTGTCACAGTCCTTTCCTTGCTACTTGCTTACATTAGCATCAGCCAGAAAACCTTAAAAACCAAACAGAAACATGGTGCTTTGTTTCCAAAAGTGTCATCGCACACTTAGGGCTGTCACTCGTGCTGCAGCTGCCTTATAGCCAGGACAGGCACTATTATTTTATTTAGCTGCAATTATTGCCATCGTTCCTGCAATGCCATAAATAGGCCTGGCACTTAAAATATTAGTTTCTTTCTCAGGTTTCTTGGATGTACAATTGCAATATTGAGCTGTTTATGGTTACTAGATGCCATAAATTCCTCTCTCATTTCTAGGAATCATTTCTTTTAAATACCTATCCAAATGTACCTTAAAATGAACAAACCCATACAGGAGAATTTAATTCCTTAAAATATGCAGTGGGTAACAGAGATTGTTTAGAATATGAGGGAGATCACATTTGTAAACCCAACCACAAGCTTGGGATAAAAGCATATTTAAAAAGACTACTTAAATGGATATACTTTACATTACGGGATTGAAGAATGAATCCATTGAGGAAGCTGAGATGCTTATGATTAAAAGAAAAAAAAAAGAAAAGTTGTTTTAAAGTTTACAAAATGGAAAGAAGCAATAAACCCCAACACTTTTCATAAATGACTGTGCTAGTTTTGGCTGGTGTAGAGCTAATTTTCTGTAAGTACGGCATGGGCTGAGTTTTGGATTTGTGCTGGAAATGTTTGCTAACACAGGGACGTTTTCCTTAATGCTGCACAGGGCTCATGCAGAGTCAAGGCCTTTCCTGCTCCTCACCTCATCCGAGGAACGAGGAGCCTGAGGGTGCCCATGGAGCTGGGAGGGGACACAGCTGGGACAGCTGACCCCGAGTGACCCCAGGGATGCCCCAGACCATATGGAATCATGCTCAGTGGATAAACCCTCTCCAAAGCAGGAAGGGGGGATGTTCACAGTGATGCTGTTTGTCTTCCCGAGGTACCAGCGAGTGTGGTGGGGCTCTGCTGTCCTGGGGATGCTGAACACCTGCCCATGGGAAATGGAGAATTAATTCCCTGTTTTGCCTTGCTCCTGCACAGGTTTTGCTTCTGCTATGAAACTGTTTTTATCTCCAACCACAAGTTTTCTCTCTTTTACCCTTCCCATTCTCTCCCTTAGCCCACCGGTGGGTAGAGAGCTGTGTGAGGTTTAGTTGTTAATTGGGGTTAAACTATGACAGTCGTTTTTGGTGCCCAATGTGGGGCTCAAAGGGTGGGAGATAACGACAGATTTGATTGGAATGTGCCAGGTGGAATTCATAGCTGTCACTGCAGCTGAGCTATTAATCAGCAGGCTCCCGTGCTTGCCATGGGGCTCTCTTGCCTGCCTGCCTGTCTGTTAGAGTCCAGGGCTTGTTAGTGCTGCCTTTGCTCTCACTGCTGCGCTGTGCTCTTATCACCTCACTGCTGTGCCTGGGAACGCTGTGATAACAGCAGTGGCCACACACCTGGGCTGGCAGGTGGCCAGGGCATCGCTGCCGTGCCTGTGCTGGACGGACTGGGATTGCTCTGTGAAGTCCAGCCCAAGGGACTGTGACCAGGGGTGGGGCCGGGCAGGAGTGGGGCATTCTGAAGGGTCTGCGGCCATAACCAAGCACAGAGCAGAGCAGGTACATCTTGAAGAATCTGTGGCCGTGGCTGTGTCTGTGGAGCAGCAGGTCTGTCCCTGAAGGAACTGCAGCCCATGGATAAGGCCACACTGGAGAAGATGCACCTCAAACGCAGATAAGTCTATGCCCCAGCAGTACTTCACATTTATAGAAATATCTGGAATCCACTCCAACAATCTCTTTCACAAGCAAATTAATACAGCATTCAAACCACCACAAATAAAACTCATGTAGAACATATGCCTGGTGTATCCAAGTTATTTAGGAGAGTGACAAATTACAGGTTTTAATTATTATTGGCAGGCTAAAACTAGAGAAGCCTTCTGCAACTTCCTTTGATGAAAATTTTGAGTTGACACAAAGATCAAGTTCAAAATATGGTGATCGTACCTTAAGGAGGACCTTGCTTGCAGAGGAACCCTTTATGAACTGATCCTTGAGTGCAGCCACTTTTGTAAACAGTTTTCTCTAACAAGAAGGAAATATGGACTTCAAATACCTTTATAACCATAAGGATTGGAACCGGTCTCCAGCAGCAGGAGACTAGAAATGGATTTAGTGAAGGAATGAGGTAACTGTTTTCAAGTGATTTCCCACCAATCTTAATGACTACGACTGATGAGGCACGAGTTTAGTGCCAGCACAGACACAGCTCTGAGAAAGAGGAAGGAGGGCAAGAGCTCACCCTGCCCATGTGAGTCTTCCATAACACTACATGTACAGGGCTTTGACAACATCTTGCATCTTTTCAAAGACATAACTCATATGAAATCCTATGTTGTATCTACAGAGCCTGTCCACCATCCATACAGAGCAGGAGCTATCTATCCATGGTACAAACAAGGACCTCACAATGTGCGTTATGGCCTGGAGCCACCCAGGGCAACATGTTCAGAAATGGGGTTGGGAACATGCCCAGAGCAAAGGCAGAATCACTCCTCAGTACCTACAGTTACACACACTAAAAAATAAATAAATAAAAAAAAAAATAAATAAAAAAAAAAATCTAAGAATAACACAGCCAGTCCCAGTGGGCAGAAGATATTAGGGTACATCAGAGCTTCATGCCACTATGCCACAGAAAGACCTGATGGTGCCCCATGTAAAGTTTGGGAGCATCCCAAATGACTCATTTTCTGTGTCACTTGAACCAGGTGATATCCACTCATAAGAAAACACAAAGCATAATTCCATGCAGACAGAAAAAATGAAATAGTCTTTAAAGGCTTCAGTACATCCCATCCCATCCCATCCTACACAGAATTCCCTTTTTTCCTGCTGCAGAGTTCAATCCATTAACTTGTTTTGGGTTAGAGACCAGAAAGCAGAGCCAACAAGATCATCTTGAACTGTTTGACAGGGGTTTTTCCCTTCCAAAAGCCACAGATTGTGAGCATCTATCAAGCCATCCTTTCGAATTTAATTGGGTTGTAGTTTACACTCACTACAAACAATAAAGTTAGAGTAATGAGTTTCAATCGAAGGACTCTAGCAAAGAGTTTAATTTATATATGTAATTAAAGTCACTATCTTACCGTCCTTTCCTGGCTCTTGGTACTGTACTGCAAACATTATCACCAGTGATCTTTTCACAGCATTAGAAACTTCTTTAGAGATGGGCAGCAATGTTTCTATGTGAAACCAGTATCAGACTTCACTGCACCGAAACGAAGTGAGCAGAATGCAATTCCAACTTCTTTTACTTATCCCTTTTTTTAAAAAAAAGCCAATAATACCTTTTGAAAGGGCTGCTAGCAACTTGCTATGTTTTAATAGCATTTTAATAGTATTAATAATTAAGCAGTGATTTTAAATGCTGTAAAACCCATATACATCTTCTGACTGAATGATTAAACAGGTGCAGGCCCAAACTTAAACAAATTTAACTCAGCATTCATTATTTTAGTTAATTTAGAATCAAGAGCATGTATAGTGTTCAAAATGCTAATTAGCAATGTGAAAATAAAATCCTAAAATGGTTTCAAAGAGTAACTTTTGCACGATTTCTGAATTAACCTAAGCCAATCACTTCTTCATTGTAAGAATTAAACAAGAATTCAATTAGACAAAACCATTAAACCAGCAGCTTTAAGAGCAACTCTTCTTTCTGCATTTGAATATAAACACTTATCTTAATACCAAGCCAGACATCGTTAAAGTCCCTTGTATTCAAGAGAATCCTTGACTCTTGTTATAGGAAGCAATTTTGATATCAGGAAATCAGTTGCTTGATTATTTTTTGTTTATTTATTTATTTTTCAAACTAAATTAGTGTTTGCCAAAACACTTCAGCATAGAAAGCAGCCTTATTATGAAATTACAGCTGGTTGGTTCATCCTCCTTACAATTGCCAATTCATGTTAAATAACAGGTTTACATACTTTGAAATAATCTGAGCAACCAGTACCAGAAGAACCTGGACAGAGTACCCACTTTTATTTCCATGGATCAGTAAGAACTTTTCAAAATGAAACACTTGCAAAAACTACATTCAAATGAGGACTGAGAAACACTGTCTGCCCCTTTTATTGTGGGATCCCAGAAGGAAAACTTTTTCAACTGTCTCACCAAGCATTGCTTGTACTTCACACTTCCATGTGTACGAGAGCTGGACTAGAACAAACAGTAACTGAAATCTGTTGGTGTGTGAAGGTGAGAGGAGCTACAGGCACTGTTCTGCTTTGCATGTCAATAAAAATACTAGATAATTAGTGCATTAATGGTTGCTTCAATTGCTGTGCACGTTCATCAGGCTGTTTTCTCAGGGCCAAGCAGCATTAGAACCCAGCCACGGTACAAAGAAGAGATGGCTTTGAAAGAAAAGGCACAGAACCACCTGCTGCCCTTCTTTGCCAAGGGAAGCTCACCTCAGAGAACACACAGCATTTGCATGTACAGAAAATGCAATCCAACAGCAGCACAGCCACAACAGCTGCTGGTACCTGCCTGTACCAGGGCACCTCATGCCACACCCACGCCCACCACAGCACCGCTGGAGTGATGCTGCTGCTGGGGAAGCAGCCCAGGACACGTGAGGAGGAAGGGCAGGACACAGCAGCGGTGCCTACACTCCTCTCTGATCTGTTCTGAGAAAAAGCACAAGTTTATGCAACAGGGATACAGCCATGAAAAGTCAAAGGAGAGAAACCCTGAAAAGCAGCAGCATTAACCAAGGGGAGACTGGAAGGAAGACAAGATAATGAGGGCAGCAAGGGAGCAGGCAGAGCTGACACTCTGCTGCTGCAGGGCAGAGAAAGCCCCATCAAAATCTCAGAGATGTTCCTTCAGTGAGGGAAACTCCCTCTCTGGCTCCTTTTCAGCTGCTCCAGAGGGGCTTCCTCTTGCTGTATGAGAAATGGAAGCAGCAGTGAGTCACACTGGCCAGGCAATTCCTCCTTGTAGGAATAATCTTTGCACATTAACAGGTAATTAACACAACCAGCTTATTCCCCTCCAGGCAAGGGAAGGCAGCACCTTGCAGGTGATGCTCCCCAGTGCTCTTCTCCCTGCACATGCAGCTCTGGAAAGTGACCTCTGGTACCAATCACCAATTTCATGAGGAAAAGTAAAATAGCTCTGCTGCCCGATTTCCCTGCCTGACAAATAAGGACACTGCATTTCCCTAGGTATGCAAGGGTTTGTTTTTCTCTCTGGCATTGTTTCGTGTTACCGTGTTTTGCTTTTCATAAGGCTACATTCTAGCATTGTTGCAACAGGTTAATTATATTCTATTTTAATAAGCATCTTGGTTTAACCTCTGCTTGTATGATATTAAACTCTCGACCTCACCCCTGCATTCTTTTCCAACAGGGAAATACAAGACTGCCTGTGGTGGTTATGAATTTTTCTTAACCTCTTTGATGTTTTTTCCCAATACATCTTAATTTATTATTAACTATTAGTGCAAGCATTCTGCATCCAGTATCTGCAGTGGTCTTGGTGATTGCGGTCTCAGTGACTATCCCAGCTCTCACAGAGGAAAATGATTGCTTTTCCTCTTCAACCTCACTTTTTTGTACCAGTTCCAGGACTTTCCCCAGTGGAAATGACTGGTCAAAGGACAGGCAGAGAGAGAACTCATGTTCAGAACATTCTCTCCAGTTTGTGACTTCCTTGGAATTTGCTGCCCAGCCATTGTTTCCCCCCACAGCTAAAGGGTTTTGGTTACTGGGGGAACCACAATGTCATGAAACAGAAATGGCCAAATCACCCTCAGCCTCGTACTTCAGTACACACTGTGTGCTCCAACCACACAACTGTGGGGAGAAATAAGCAAGTGGAATTTGGTTGAACAAAACAACCGAGGGGGAAAGGAAACCCAAAGGCAATTCCTTCTGATCAAAAGCATGGACATGGAAGAAAAATAAAATCTCAGTTTCAACCGGAGACTGTGCTTGGGGGTGTTTCCCAGGTTTGTCTAACGTCAGGATTTCTACAACCCTGTGCTGTATTGGAGCCCTTAGTCACTGCTGCTCACTGCCAGGCTAAAGTAGTATTTTCTCCTGCAGAATGCATGTGAGTTTTCATCCTATGGCTTTAAGACAAGCTTCATATCCAGGAAACATAACAAAACGGAAAATCAATGCTGTGTAGCATTTAGATTCTACATATCTAAGTAGCCATGATGAATTAATCACAGCAACAATGATCTGCAGGGAAAAAAGTCAAAAAGTACATTGAACTTTAAAATTTTACATTGAAGCAGAATAACTCCCTCAAGTTATAGAGTACAATTACCATAACACTATCTTGGCTGTGCACAGTCAGTTAAATAAGATTCATTTAGCAACTCTTAAATACCAGTAAAAGGCAAACATCTTCATGTATAGGCCATGCTCGCTCATTCCTGTGCTCTGGAGCGTATTCAGAAATGATTTCTTCAATTAGCCAGACATAGTGTCTAACGAAGGACCTATTTCTCATTAAGGATTATTTAATCATGTGGAGATTGGAAGGCATTTTCTCTAGCTATTTTTGAGTTCCTGATTAATTAAGAGATGCTTAAAATGTTTTTCAAGCGTATTTTCACCCCATAATAATCCCAAAGAGTTTTTTCCATATCCCGATTCATTTCTCTACCACCACCAAGCACTGGAAACACGCAAAAGTTATCAGAGATGTGCCACCACACCTCTGCCTACAGAATTCACTACTCTGAAGCCTGCAACAGGAAAAGGGAAAAAATAAAAGTCCTTGAAAAATAACAGAATAAAAAAGCAAGACACAGTCCTGCTGCACAATTCCACTTGGTCTTATGATAGGCTTGGCTTTGCTTTTTAAATTCTGTAAACCTCTAGTAGTATTGTACTTTATTAGCATTTTGCAACTGAAGTCAACGCCTTAAAAAACTACAACAGCAGCAGCATTTTCAGTTACTTCCTTATTATTACCTTGGCTCCCATCTATGAAAGTTTCTGTTACAGTAGGTAAGCTGATACCTTCTCAATCGTATGGCCTGAAATCCATACAGAAATGCATTGCACAACAAAAAGGTCTCCTATAACATACTGGTTTCGCTCTAGACAACACAAACAATGGAGGAGAGATGAAATCTGTAGCTTAAGTACTAGAGTAAAATAAATAAAGCAGTAGCTGTCAACATATTAACAACAACTTAATCTCTTGAAAATGAGAAGCAGAAATGAAATCAGAAAGAATATTCCCGACAGCTACAGTTACAAGTGACACACACAAATCCTGTTTATTGCTCTCTTCCCATGTGAGCTGGTATCTTATATATCCCACTGCTGGGGAGTTGATTATGAAAGCAATGCTGGGGTCTAAGATTTTCTTACAACTATTCCTCTATTTGAATTCCCATAAGAAATGCAGAAATAGGTCACACCAGTTCTCATACTGCTCTGCCTTGCTAATTTGGCAGACTAACTTCTATTAGCAGCACACTACATTTGCCTGTAATACATCACAAGCTGCTGACACTTTCATACATACAAATAATTGCTTTTAGAGAAAGAATTACTGCATCAGTACTAAGTTATGGAGTACTAAGTAATTCGTAAGAAGCTCATCTGAGAAGTCTACCACATGGCAGGGTTTCCCATTCATTTAAATAAACACAGCTGAAAGGAAAAGTCTCACACTCTAAGTGTTCCTCTTCCCTCTACTATTATTTCCATATATCATCACGAATACTGAATGAGCTTTAGCAAACACAGAGACTGACAAACTGCATTGCTTTCAGTGAGATAAATCCTTCCTTCAACATCCTCACAGCCACATTCCTTTTCTACCTTATCTCCTACTCTATTCTGAGCCTGTTTGGACCACTATTTTCTCTGCCAATCTTCTAAATCCTTTGCCTTTCTGTTCTTCACAGCCTCCTTGCTCCCATTACCACTCCTGCTTCTCCATATTTTAGCTTTTCTTCCTAGATACAAGACATAAAAACAGGGTAGCTCATGAACAAAGGCTAGAAACTAGAGCTTCATTCCTGACATACCTGTCATGTACACATCAGCCCAGACCTTGGACACAAGACATTAAAGCAAATTCACCAATATCAGTCATTTTCCCAGTTCCCATAACTAGACAGCAATATCATTAACAACAGCACATTTTCTGTGACATTTTTGCCTGAGTCCTTTTTTTTCCCCTGAACTGATAACAAGAATAGAAAACAAATTACATGGTCTATACACTTAAGTGATTTGTAATGGATTTATTTCACACCAAGACATGGTAAGTAACACCATCCAGCACACCACGTCAGTATCACAGAGTTTGTGATTAAATGTGAACAATAACTGCATAAAATGCAGGTAAGAGATCCAGGAAAGCTGCTGGAGCTCTCCCAGCACCCCTCACTGGCAGCTCCCCCAAGGGCCCAGAATAGCATAAATCCAAGGATGTTTAGTTACAAAGCCATGGCTGAGAGATGGGTAATCTTGATTCCTTCTGTAAAGGATCCATCTTCAGAAGACAGGCCAGAGGGACTGGGAAAGCTTGTGGGATGGTTGCAACAGCTGTACTAAATCAGTGTACTCAGAACTAAAAAAAAACCCAAACAACCAAAAAAACCCAACTGGCTGTTCGTGAAAGGGGATCTTACTTGATTTTGAAATTTGTTTCTTTGATTTCTCTTAGTAAAGGAAATGAAGTTGTCTCAAATAGGAGTGTACATGGTTAAGTCCCATGCAAATCTATGTTCTTTGCCTCAGAAACCTTGTAGAGCCTAAAGAAAGAGAAGACACTTCAGGATATCAGGAGATTCCCCAGCGCAGTCTTTACAGGCGACCAAAATGCCCAGTGCTGTTAGTTTGATATGATGGAATAGACTTTTAAGAAGTAAAATTAAGACACATGGCCAGGAACTGCAAAGCACTATTACTCATTCAAAAAACCTATGGTGTAGGACAAAAAGTACAGGTCAAGGAAGGTATGTGCAAGTACAACAAAAATCTGAGCTAAAGAAATAAAACACTAACCATAAAAAATTAGTAGGAATGCAGAGGTCAACAATTTCACATAAAAATTTTGTTCATCAGAACAACTTCAAACTTCAGTTGATAGAACAGGGAAGATCTTACCAGGTACACAACAATTAATTAACATGTGGTAAGAGCAATGCAAAAGAACAGAAATACTTCCAGTTGATTTAGGTTCTGATTTATTTTATTGTTGATACTTAATCCTCCTTGTACTTCCTTTTCCACTGACAGAAGTGAGATAAGAGAGCTGCAGGACCACTGAGGTTAGCAGGGCCCTCCAGAGATAACCTCCCCAGAGCTGCTCAGCTCAGGTCAGCACAGACCTGCCCAGGGCTCCACCAGGTGCCTGCAGGGACAGATTTCCCCAGCCTGTCCAACAAAATCCTAACCAAATCTAGAGAGAAAATGGTATTAATGTTCACAGATTCTGAAGAGCTTGAGCAGAAGTTGTGAGGCTTAAAAATGTACTTTCAATCTGGTTTATATAAAGCTATGTACGCACAGTGAGCGTGCCAATGTTTGCGGCCTCGTGTCTCCTGCCTAAAGAGCTCCCTGAGAGAGAGGAAGCATTCTGCAGGCAGGATTTCTCAGTGTGAGTTTTACTTTATTTAGGAAGAAAAAGGGAGCCAACAGAATTTTAAGGGGAAAAAAAAGTGCATAATTTCTTATTTTTCCTTGCCTAAACTTTTTCATTCTCCAGTTAGGATGACTGATAGAAATTGTACATGCATGAAACTGGTACCATTCCTTAAAATGATTCAGGATAACTGCCTCAGCATATTTCTATGAAAACTGTGCATAACTCTCGGCCTAAATAATATACAATCCCAAATTAAAAACATAACACTGAAATCAAAGGACTTGGCTTGCTTTTGCATCCTTTGACCAGCCTCAGCAGTTAAGACAAACACGACACAGTGTTCATGTCTACTGTAACATTAGGAAGGAAGCAAAATAAATGTTTCAAGTATCTTAAATGTTGACATTTGAGAAACAGGCACACAGACATGCTGTGCCTCTGTAAAAGGCTGAGTGTATGAGCTCAGATCTCTCCAACACCAGTCTGTTTGATTTCTCAACCCTAAAACTGCACAATTTTTATGATAGCTTTTCCACTAGTATTTTGTAAAGCTGTGTATCCCAAAGGAAGTCAAAGCACTACAGACAGACAACATCTTAATCAAAATCTGGGATAGGAAAATTTTTGGGGACAGGATTGATACCCCAGTCCCCCACGTTAAAACAGAAACCTTCCTTCTTACAAGAAGGAAAAACATGGGCTACCTAAGTCTATATAATCTTCAAATCAACATGAAAAAAAAGAAAGAAAAACAACACACCAAGATTCAGGTTGAAAGATCACAGTCACTGTTGTGTTGACTAGAAATTTTACCAGACGGTTACCTTTAATTTGTTTTGCATTGCACTGCTTGAGGAATCAAGCAATGTTTAATCCTGGTATTATGTTTCTTATTAAAATCCTAGCTGGTTCTACACTTGTGGATTACTGTGATTTTGAGAAGTAGAACCACACTGTAGAAGAAGCTCCACGAACTCCTCAGCAGACAAATCCCTACTTCTAAATATTATACTAACTCCTGCTCAGGAAATTTTATCCCACTGAACCCTCTTTTATTAGAAACTTTATGATTATAAACGTCAGCACAGTTTAAACTGTCGGAATACTTTTCTCACTGAAATATATTAGCTATATTTTACTGTAGCATTCTGCATGGGCTCAGCTTCAAATCCTACTCATAACAGTTATATTAGCAATAACACAAATTACACATAATTGGATTTTTTTTAGACTGCTAGTCTCCCCCACTCCACTAGCAGAGCACATAGAAACCTTTTCATTATAAAAACCTTTCTTTTTTAACTTTTTTTTTATTCCTCTTATGAAATTCCAATAGAGAGAGAATACTATACAGCACATTTACTATGTTGCAAATTAGGGAATCTTTACCAAACTACTAGTAAGTCTGAAAAGAAATGGTATAAATCCACTGTAATTGAGAATATGTTGTAAAAGAATGATGCACTGGCTATGTAATTACATTATTTCCCTTTGAATATAGATGGCACTACCAAAAGGGTACTGTAGATAATTAATGCATGAAATTCCTTTCAAGCATGATTTATGATAAAAAGTTAAAATTTCAGTTTTTCTGTATAGATTGAAACAACATATTTTCTCAAAGGTATGCCTTTTTCATAAAAATATTTACTTTGAAAAACTGCAATTATTTATCATGTACTATCTACTCCTCTATTCGTGAACAAAGATATATTATAAAATGTATATAAAAATGAGAAACTCAAAATAAATTGCACTTCTCTCCCACCCCCCCAAAAAAAAGAAAAAAAAAGGATGGCACAAGGTGCTTTAGGAGCATCAACATTGTTAAAATGGAGGTCCTTTGCTGCAGCTGTAGAAGCTGAGGGGTTTTTTCTCTGCTCCATTAACAGTATAATTACTTGTGGAAACCAACCATTAACTTTGTGCATTGCCACAGCAAGAATCCGAGTCCATTATTTTTAAGGGTTGTTTTTTGGGTTTTTTTTTTTGAAAGCTCCCTGTGATTTTTGACATTTGGGAATGAAATGAGTGAGTGGGAGGGTTAATGTGCACCTGAGCAGCTGCAGCAGCTTTGCTGAGAGCTTTGCAGTGCCCGTGCCCAGCTCCGTGTGATGCTGGAGAGGGGAGCAGCAGCAGCCTGGCACCTGCAAAACGAGCTCAAACACCTCGACTGGCCAAAGGCTGCCACAGTTCAAGGGGAAAAAATAAACCTTTGAAATTAATGAATTTTAAATATCTTCGAAGTGAAAAAAAAACCAAACCCAGCACCTCGAGTTTTCAGCACAGAAAGGAATCCAATCCTGTATCTACTTTTAGAATTTCGGGCATTTCCCTCATGTTCCTCATCCTGTGGAAGAATGAAATACATGCAGATTCCAGCATGTCCCTGAACAGCCTTTTAACAGAGATGACAGACCTGGTGCAGCACCAAGGAGTTAGAGCAAACCCAGGGACAGCACATGAACATCTCTGAGAAGTAAGATTTAAAAAAAGTTAAATTAAGAAAAAAAAATCTGTTGATTAATATAGTATTACAATATGTACATGTGTATCTTAATACAAAATCAATGGGGCATTTATTACTTTGACCATCCAAAGTTCAGTTCCATTTGGTTCCTTTGCCATGATTTACTTTTAAGAAACCAACAGGAGTACTTGTAAACAAGATAAACAGCACAAAAACATCCTGAAAATTAAATTCTGAGAGGAAACTGGGGAAACTGGAAGAAAACATCTTAGTAAATATGCAACATATTTACAACATAATGTAACATCTTTATGTTAAAGATACATGGGAAAGTTGCAAAATACAGTAAATGAAAGCAAAATAACTGTGAAATTTTTAACCACAGCTACAGTTTCACTGAAACTAAATTCTGATTTTTTTTTTTTTGTAAATCAGGATTTGTTTTGACATGTCAAATATAATAGATAATTTCCAAATTGCCATGGAAGCAAAAGAATATTTAATGTTTGTACTAAAAAGACAAGAGCTACAAGAATGAATCACTTGTTCACAACCAGGAGTTGCTAAATAGAACAGTCTGTGAGATATTTGATAAGAGATTCACACATGCCTATTTGCCAGAGCCAAAAGCAACACTTGTTTTAGTTTTTCTGTCTTCATTTGTATGTGTAATTTATTCAAGAGACAAGTAGGCGATAAATTATCCATAAAGTTAATTTTAGCAGCAGAGCATGGGAGGGCTCTGCAGATCGCCTGCAGGTGGTTTGCTCTGGGCAGCTCTCGGGTACCCAACGCTCTCCCAGGCACTGCTGGCTCCTTCCCTTGGTGAACAGTACCCGTGAGGAGCAACTAAAATCCTCTGACACCAGCGGCTCAGAAGAGTAACCTTTGTGCTGCCCCGCTCTTTGTATTAACATGCAGAAAAAGGCCGAACACAGCGCGAGCTGGTGACACAGCTGGCGCCACATCCGTGCTAGGAACTGCCCGACTTCTCTTTTCATCACCTGCCACTTCAGAGAGCTCTTTTCCTTTGCATCTTTAAGCAGGACTCGTCAAAGGTATGCTGATGAATACTATCACAATCAGAGTATGAGTTACAGAAAGTGAGAACTAAAGGAGAACTTTGAGTGAGTCGCTGCAATGATGCAGTTGCCGCTTCACCCCCGAGATCCTGATGCTGCGTGGGAACAACACCTGGCCCCACTGCCCTCAGCGGGCGACTCTCAAATCCCAACTGCTGCCAAACACGCTTTAAGCACATCCCCATTTCCTGTGACTCACGAGCAAGTCTCTAGAAATTATTTGCTGCTATTGCAGCTCTGATCATCAAGCAGATTTCCAGCTTTGTGGCTGTGTCTGAGTAAAAAGTGCTGCTCCTACAGGGTCCCTGCAATACCTGCCTCTTGTCATTCCTGAATAGTTCAAAAACGCCCAAACCCCATGAATCTTTACTAAAGATTTTTATTGTAGCTGATGACTTGTATCATCAAAATCGTTTTCTCGCATAGAATTTTTCAAAATAAGACAATATGTATTGTGAAATCAAAGAAAAAGCAAGTTCTCTCTAAGAACTAGGGCAATTCAAAGCTGCTGCTTGCTTGTCACTTAGGAATGTGATTTTCAATGGTGTATACATTAAAGTGCTTGAAAATATATTTTTTCCCTGCCATTATCCCCATACTCAGAAGCACACTGAGTCTCACTGACTGAAAAGACAAACCCTCTCAGGGTGACTGATACTGTTTTTGCAATCGTGCGCATCTATTTCAATACTCCATTTTAAATTAGTAGTTTCATAAATATTTCCTCTGCCTATAGCACAGATAGGTACAATCAAATAGCTCCAGTGGGTTAGCCTTACCAACCAGAACTTTCACCACAATGGGATGAAGGACTGCTACAGGAAGAGAAACGGACCAACTCCACAGCTGGGACTGAACAAAACAATTCCTGTGAAGAGCCTCAAGTGTTACGACTAGAGCTTAGACTTCATTCCCTGACTTCAATTTCCATAGGTGAAGGAGGTAGATCACAATTAAAGAGGTAATTTACATAATTTAAATAAATCCTCCATTTACCTTTGAATGCCCTGGTATTGCTGTTCTTACCTGACTGTGGATTATGCATTATTAAGGAAGCTTTCCTGGCACTTTCTTGAACCCATGAGTTAGGCATATATAGAACTTTTGTGAATAAAGTTTACACTTGCCCCAACAGCCTGTCTGGTAATTCTCAGTCAGGAATAGCAGCATTCAGGTAGGTGGGACATCTTCTGGGAATAAGGTCTGAAACCCTCAGCTTCATTTCTCGAGATTGCTGTATTCACTTGATGGCAATTGAATAAAAATAGCGCTGTGCAAACCTCACACAGCTGCCTGGAAACACACTGTTCCTGCAAGGCTGACAGATTTGGTTAATTGTGAGGAACTCCTTCACTCATAAAATGAAATGGCTTCATGTCAGTTCAACAAGTGTGTACCTGGGAACTACAATATGAATTACTCTTAATTTATCTGCAGTACTGCCTGCATGCTTTATGGAAAGTATATGTGTATATATAAACAGGGTAGAAATTAACTTGTGCCTAAGGCGACCACCAAATGTCAATTAAGCTGCCAGACTTTCAGGGGTTGGTATTCTGTCTCTCTGCCTGGGGGAAGATTTGTATTCAATTTATTGTTGAATAAGACAAGCAGTTTGGAAGGGAAAGGAGATTAACAAATTATAGACTATTTTTTTAAAAGGTGAACATAACTTACTGAAAACAAATTTTAGGAGGCTTTCTTATTATTCTTGTAACTATTTTTCAATGTATAAAGCTGAAGAGGGGGAAAAAGCATTAACTGTCTCTAAGCAGAATCTAATACAAGCAATATAAGTTAAAAATGCACCCTTGCCTTTGTTTTATTATTTCACTATTTTATTAACATATAAATATCATTGGGAGAAGCTGCTGCCATGCCCAGGCAGAGGATGTAAAAAACAATTGTGCTTCTAAACAAGCTCGTAATTCACTAGCTGTTAAAAATGCTTTGTTTTTTCTATTAAACAAACACATAAATTATCTCTGAGTCTGTCTTTACAAAGAAACACTTCTTACCATTTCAAGCTTAGGTCTGTCTCAATATTGCCATATCTTTAGAGCAGCTCAAATAGTTAGGTTCCAATTGATATCCCAATTCTACCCAAACATGGCCGTTCAAGCACAAACTCAGTAATTACACTAAAATTCAGTGTGCTGATGTGGATAGAAAGGGTCACAGGTGTGGCTTCACCCCACATGACACTCACATCAGTTTTTCCTTACGTGGACTCGGGGGTTTGAAGGTCCTTCCCCACCCCTCAAACCTCAGAACTGCCAAAGTTTCCACGTCAATGGGAATGTAAAACTTCCAGCATTCTTCCATGCCAAGTTCTCCCCACATGGGTGCTTTTCCTTAGGCTGGGAGTTCTGATTTAAACCAGCCAATTTTTGGCACTGGCTCTGCTGAAGCAAGACCCAGTTTGTTTACTCTTCTCTTTACACACATGATCCAATTCCTCCTCCAGCATGTAAACTGAGGCATTCTGAGGCAAAAGCTCCAAATGCAGCCAAATCTGTGGAGGGAACCTACACCCACCTAGGTGTGCCCACTAGTAATTTGTCACTGACTAATAGGGCTAGATATCAAAAAGGAATGGCATCTCTAGTGGGATATTTTTCCTAATTTTGAGTAGAATTCTGTCTTCTCTTATCTTGTGATCTGAAGAAAATCAACTTTTAGGGAAATTATTTGCGATTGCAGGGACAGTCTGTATACTCCCACTATATCCTATGCATTCTATAAACTCCCACTACATACATATATATATATATGTATAAATGTGTGTATATATACACACACACACACACATATACACACAGAGAGTCTTACACCAGGGGAAGACTTATCCCAGAGAATAATGTGATTAATCTGCTGGACTGACCACACGTCCATGCTACAGAGCTGCTCACGCATCTTCCACCAGCCTGGCAAACTGGGGAGAGGGGTAGGGGACCCATTGCCCAAACTGTGTGAGAGCTGAGCTGAGTTTCTTCTGCTCTCTCCAAGGAAGTTTTCTCCTGCATTCAACTCCTGCTGCAACCACCACACAGGGAGGGGGATATGCCATCCCTGCAGGCGTCCTGCAGCTCAGCTGCTGGGAGCACACGCTGTCACACGTTCCCTCCGTACCCCAGGTGCCTGTGCCACTCACTGCACACTCAGCTCATGCCTTTCCAGGAGCCACCAAAGGTCACCAACATGCTCACCACCAGCTCTCGGTGTTTGGAAACAAATATTGGCTAAAGGGTTCTTCGCTTCATCTGAATGATTTACAAAAAAAGTTACCAGTTTACAAACACGGAACATCAGAAATAAAAAGGCCTGATAGAGTGCTGTGGCAAACAAGAAAATCCTCACAGATGGAGCATCTATTCTCTCATTTTCTCTCCAGGAGCATTCTTTGCCACTTAGATTCTTCCCACATTTAGTGGTACAATAAAAATATCTTTTGGTGTCTTTCCTCAAGACATCATTTAGTAGAGCATGAAAAAGAACTGAAAGAAAAGTGTAAAAATTGATAAAAAATAAAGAAATGTGCAGGACTACTGTATGTTCTTTAAGAATATTTTGCCTATTTTGTCTATTCTAATTTTGAGTGTCTTTTTCCTCAGGGCCAGATGGGCCTTAACCTCTGCAGTGTTCAGGGCTTTCCCTCTGCAGGTCCACAGCTTATGCTGTCAAAGGCAAAGGTAATGTCAACACAAAACTGAGTTATCACATTAGCAAGTTTTCTGAATCACTATCACTTTCAGACAAAGGGGCAAATAAGGATGTCAGCAAAATAATCAAGTTTCAAAGGGGAAAAAAATCTATCAAGGCAACTGCACTTGTTATAAAAAATGTATTTTTTATTCTATTTTTTACTAGAATGCTAAATATTAATCCTCACGGCACCTTTTTTTTTTCCAATTATGTACAAGTATACTGTTTAGCATGGCAGCAGTGCTCAAATCTCATTTATTGAATGGACATCATTAGAGCCAGCAGAGCTCAGAAAGGTTATTAGAGCCTCATCTGAACTACGAAAATGTCAAGTCAAGTGGGAATGGTGAACGGTGATATGAAACTTCTTCCAGTTATCTTATGTTAACGAGAAGAAACAACGCTGAGTTTTCAACAAAAACAAAACAAAGCGAGGAAAACAGCAACACGAGATGCACTTGTGACCACAGCCAACGAGATACTCAGTTTCATACATTCCCAACATCATTAAAACATGTCCATCCTGCTCTTAGCTGATTATTGCTCCTACCTCCCATCACCAATCAGCTTTAGTGGGCTGGAGGCTGCTGGGTACAACACTGACAAGAACAGCTGTGTGTGGAGGGGAGTCCAAACAGCAAAAAGCCTCTGTGCAAACAGGCACTGAGAATTGCTGTTCTCCCACTAGTATCATTCAGGTGTCATAGCAATTCTTTTTGCATAAGCTTTTCTTTTTTTCTTTTCCTCAGTTTATTTCATGAAGTTGGAGAGGTCTGAGATTTTAGAAAAAAACAAGTACACAATAATTCTACAAAATTAAAAGAAAAAATTTCATGTTCAAAATCCCTCTTTTTCCTTGATACACCTGTACTGTTTCAGAGAGACCATGTCTTAGAACTGCCAAATACACATGTGACTAAGAAGATGCACTTTTTACACAAATTTTGGAATAAGGCGTTGTAAACCAAATTAAAATAATTTCCTTTTTTTTTTAATATATCCTTCCTGTTTTTCAGATGTGGTTTTTTCACATGTAACACACAAACGCAGGGGTGTTACATGTAAAATACATATTGTCCATAAAACCTTGGGCAGAGCTTTCCGAACAAACCCTCCCTTCCCAAAGAGCTCACATGCACAGCACACACGGGTGTGTTGAGGTTAATGTGCACAAAAAAGGGTTTTTTCAAGACCAGTAGAAAGTGTTGGCTATGATCTTTTTCCTTCTTTAGTGTACGTGGAAGTGTTATTTTTCTTTCACATTCTGTTCTACAAAAGATCTTTAGCACCTATTTTGGCAGAAAGCTTAAAATACCAGGGCAATCAGAAAAGAAGTGCAACAGTGACTTCACAGAAAATTGAAGCTGAGCAACAGAGAGGAAAAAGGATCTTCAGTGATCTGTGTAGGGCATCTGTTTGTTGTTTTGCTCAGACCTGTATGCTATAAATTAACACCTACATTTTGGACAGGTTAGTTTTTTTTTAATAAAAGATCTGTTCATTTTTTTACGACTACGTTTCCCTGCAATCCCATCAGTTATTGTCCAGATAAATCAAAATCAGAACAAAAAAGACCTGAATTAGAAGACTTGATACTTGAGAAACAAAACCAAACCAAGTATTATTAAAAAATAATAATTAACAGCTCACACTGCAGTCCTCCTATACATTTCACAGTAAAAATCCTGTAACAAAATAGCATCACAATGACCTGGAATGACATCTTCAGAAATTAATAGGCAAGAAATGGTACATATCACAAAAGTTTCACTTCCTTATTTTCCTTATGTCTGCTCATTTATGTGACACTGATTTGCTCTGAGGAAGGATTCCACTATCGCTGTCTTTCAAGGGACTGCAGTGAACTTGGGTCTGCAGAGCAAATTTCCAACCACAAACCTGAGCATACTCACACATATGTTGCAGTGAAGGCAGTTTGTTAAACTTAAATTTGAAAATAAAAGTTTCTGGAGGCCTGATATGGCCACCAAAACACTGTACCATGAACCTCCAATACTGAGAGACTAAACTCAGGCCTAAATGCAATGACAGCAGAGCCAGAAGAGCAGCTCAGAACAAATGGGATCAAGGCAGAAGGGGCACAGGCAGCACACGAGAGGGAGAGGGCAGGGAGAAGGTCAGAATGAATGAAGAAGGAACAGAACTTGTGCTCCAGCTCTCCCGAAGCCATGGCTGCAACAGTTCACAAGGTTTGAAATTTGAAAGGCTATGTTGCCTTATTACAAAATGTTATCTTGATCTATAATTACATCTGGACCATATAAAATAAGCAATTAATTTTTATCGATACAGATTAATACAATTTCTGTATTTAAGATCCAAGGAACTGATCTCTGTGTTTGCAATCTTTGCTCATTTCATTTTGTGAGGCTGCCTGTTACTGTCTTATTAAAGTCTCATTATATCATCAAGCCCAAATGTCAGTGCTGGTCCCAGTCCAGGCTCTTCTCTCTGCATTGAGTCATTTCCCACAGAAGAACTTTCCAACAGCAGCGAGTCTGACACTTGCTGACCAAGTGTTTACAGTTTACTCTGAGACTTCATTTCTTCAGCTGAAATGATGGAGTTACTCAAGACCGACAGGCAGTATTGTACAGCAAGAAAGCTCTTTCTATCATCTGTCTGTATGGGAAATGATGCATATGCATACATTCTGCATGGGACAGCTCTCGGCAGAGGTGCGCAGTTCACAGAGCCACTGCCCCCCCAGCCAGAGCCAGCACATTTCCCAGCAGACTGGCACACGTGTATGAGACATGGACAGAGGATCTGCTCCAGCTCAAGTCTCCAGCTTTGATGCCATCTAGAAGATAGAAGCAATTATTTGCTTTCTGGCCTAAGTTAAGATTGTCTTATTTCATATAATTTTTCAGATTCAGGAAAACTCACCTCAGTAGCTACGACCATAAACCAACTCAGATCAGCTCATTCCTCCAACATAAAGCATTTTGTGGTTGTTCTAAAGATATTACACCGTGAAAATGGAATTAAAATAAATGAGTAAAATAAGTGAGAATTGTCCCTTAGAACTTCAGAAATTAATGTAATAATGGCTTCATCCTGCAGTTAAGAGGAATAGCTAAGAGATCTCTAAGTAAATAAATTAGATGTATCACTATAAGCCCAAGTAGCATTTAATCATTATCCCAAAATACACTGAATTAGGAATTTTAAAACTATTCTCCATATTAGAACAAGGTGACCTAATCTACCAGGATCAGCTTCCAGGATTCTGTCAGATGTGTTGTCAGTATATTTCAAGTTCGGAAATTTGATTTTAAAAAGCAACAGATTTTTCAAAGATTATTCTCACACTGGCTAAATATGATATCCATCTGTGAATTAAAATAAATACATTTAGGAAACTATCATAGGAAACTATCAAAATGTTCCTTAAAATCAAACATATGGTAAGTGTTCACTGTGTCAGGCTCGAGCTGGGCCTCTCCAGAGCTGACCAATCCCACGGTTGGGGTTCTGATTTTTTTTTTTCTTCATAATGTTAATTTGTTGAAAAGGTTTTACAAGATCATCAACACGAATATGTGTAAGACCTGAAAAAACAGTTTAAATGCAGATCGGAAAAGTAGGGTTTTCTTTTTATTTTTAGTTTAGAAAAATAAGCACCATACTGATAAAAAGTTGCCTATTGCAAGGAAAAAAAATGATGTTTTAAAGGTTTTTTTGGAAGAAGAGTCAAACTAAAGAAAGAGGCCCAGCTGCTGGGCTTAGACAGTAATATTTTGCTGTGTGAACCAATTCCAAACAACAGCACCACCATAAAGTATCTTCTCTCTAAACAGACCCACCTGGGAAAGGACAGTCTCCTTTGGGACAAAGAGCTTTCATAATTTTAAACATTAAAAAATAGAAGGGTTTTAAAAATGAAACTTTTGACTTTTCAATAAAAAGGGGAAAAAATACTATGAATAAACCATTTCAGCAGGTCAACAGAAGAGACAAGGAACAGAAAAGGAAAGTAAGAAAAAATAGCAGACTAAACCAATAAAAATTGAAAAATGCAATTTTCAAAGTCAGAAGCCTTCTTAAACTTGGGCCAGAAACTCCAACCAACTCCTTTCCCTTTCTCAGTTTATATATCTAATTATTAAATTGACTTCCATTTCAATATGTTATTTTATAAACTCAAACCTGTACTCTTTGGGGACACCTGATTCTCTTTGAAACACTGCTTGGGAGACAGATTCTAAGGGACACTTGATTTATTCCATTGGTCAGGCTTAGAACAAGAGATCTAAACATGGTTTTTTCAGATGCCTCTATTAGTTTTTCCTGGTTTTCTAAAGTAACTAACAACCTTAGCAATACTTCCAGCACACACAGTGGATGCACATGAGCAAACCTCGTCCGTGGCTGCAGGGACAGAGGTGAGCAGAGTTCCCCAGCAGGACAGGGGCTCTGACTCAGAGCACAGGCAGCTCTAGATACCTCAAAGGCTGAAACTCCCCTTCACTGGGTTACTCAAATTGAGGGGCTTGTGTTCCTAAACCTTTCAGCCTGCCGTGGAAAGTTTATTTAAAAAAATAAAAATCATCATCAAGTTAAAGCTGTTCCAGTCCATTATTTTTAGGCCGCTGCCTTTGGAGGCAGCGGATGACAATGGAATAGAAAATTCCTTTCCTTCTGCAGCTCTGCAGGTGCACTTGCATCATGAAGGAGCTTCTGAATAAAGCAAACTGTACATATTAGTACTGTCTTCAAAACAGCTTATGAACTTTTCAGTCCATTGTGATCACAGTTCCCTGTATTAGAAGGGAGCCTATGCCCTTAAATCTTAACTCTGTGAACTCTTCCCTTTAAAGTACCCAACATGAGAACTTTTTCAGGAACAGGAAAGTCTGAGCTCTAATGAGATCCTCTCTGACAATTGCAGAATAAAACCTTCTATTATATATACTACAGAGATTGGAAACACATTTGCTATACCTCTCATTTTTCTTTACGATCCTCTCAGTCCCTTAACTAGAGTACAATGTCCCTGACTTGAATTTATATCACGCTTTTGAGGATGCAATAAGCAGCAGATTGCAGAACCTGATCGCTTAAGGAGAGATAACTTCATGGAGAGGCAGAGTGGTGTGAACTAAACTAAACAAAGCAAGAGATTAATGCCTGCAATAATAAATACATACATATGGACAAAGTCACACTCCTTCATACTGTCTTTGAAAATCAACCAATTGAATGACTGAGCAGCAAACCAAAAAAGAAAATAAAAATAATCTTGTAGTATATTCAGCATAAAGCAGATTTTCTGCCGTGTAGCAAATGCCAGAAGGTTGCAGTTATTCCAGAAGGTACGATTAGGTATCTGAGTCTCAGTGGGCAGGAGAGGGAGGGAAGGAGACAATGCACAGCCATATGACAGCTCCTGGTAACTTGACTGCATAACCTCTGCTATCCTGCACAACAAATCTGAGTGTGAGGTGCGGGGAATAAACCATGGGGCCTTCACTCTGAAGCCCATCTGAGGAGATCAGTGTGATGGGGTTCATGACTCAAGAGTCCTCTAAAGCTCCCACAAAGCCAGAAAGGAAGTAAGATTTCCACTCCCAAATGAAAAGGATAACAGCTGCTGCTACTTCAGAACCATGGAAATAGCTTTACTGATTTCAATTTTAAAGTTCAGGAACTGTGGCCTTCGTAAACACACACACATGCAGCTGAAGAGAAGAACTATATCAAGATCATAAGGCAGAGTGCAAGCTTGAAAGAATTCTCTTTGTACACGCCAGATTGTGGCCAGAAATAATGGCTAAACTTTGGAAACAAGACAGTGCCAATGTTACGCGGGCTTTGTTTGGTTTGGTGGGGTTTATTTTGTTGTTTTAGGTGTTTTTCCCTCCAAGAGGACCAGCTGCTGAAAGATTCTCTCAGCTATGTGTGCCATCATACCATCCCCTCTCTTCCGGACAGTATCATCTCTATCTCTTAAATCAAACTATCTTCCCAAGCAACACGGAGCCTCAGTAAAACTCAATTTCTGCTGAAAACAGAGCACAGGTAATGTTACTGGCACATTACCAAATGTGCCCCCCATCTCAACTTGCACAGCGACGCCTCTGAACTGAAGGTGAAGCACTCTTTCCCAGCGCCAGAGGGGAGCTGAAGAGGTTCACCCTCACAGAGAGCTCCTGCAGGCCTGCGGGAGGAAGCAGCACCTCAGCACCCCTGGCAGGTGTGTCTGAAGCCCTTTAACCACAGCCAACGCCAGCCGTGTGCAGTGCACAGCTCACTGAAGGACACAGAACAGATTCACACACCAATGGCTTCCAGCCCAAAGCATTTCTGTGGTCAGCAGCTATCACTGCCGTTCCTGCCACCCTACAACTCGGACACAGGGGGAAAGGAAATAAAAAGACTAAAAAATATGCCTGAAGTCATAAAAGAAGGAACAGCAAGTCCTCCTCTTCTTCTTTGGTCATTATAATCTCCTGCAACAGTAGTGAGACAACACTGCCTTCTGTCCTACTGCACACACACACGAAGTTTCTTCCCGAAGAAAGAATTGTGGCTTCATCTCAATATTCTGCTTTGCAATATTGGAAATACATCTCAAAACAACTGAGTCTTCAGTAGCCTCATCTTATATTGGGTCCACAGCACTGCATGCTCCATAGAGGATTTCCAGAATGGCAAAAGAATTCAATATTAGTTTTTTCATTTTCATGGGGTCTTTTAGTATTACAAGTCCTTCTAAGCTCATTGTTTACTTTCACCATATCCCACCTATGAGCTGATTACAAAAGCACAGTGTAACCAAGAAGTATATTCTCTTAAAATACTCCTTTGGAAGATCACAGTATTTTTGCTTACATTTTTAAAATTATTTTTTAAAATAATTATTCTACTTCCCTTTATATTTGCTTTTTTTTTTTTTGGTAGGAAATCCATTTGATGAAAACACTTCATACAATATCATGTCATACAATATCTCCTAAAACTAAATTTTAATGACTGTATTAAATAATGGCTACAGGCCAACAAGAAAACGGCTTGCATGGCAGTTTAATTGACAGAGCATCTGAAGTGTCCTTGAAAATTATTTAAAAGTTTATTACAGTCCTGGAGGTCAAGAATGAAAGGCTTCAAATCGCAGTTCTGTGGAGGTCCTTCTCTGACCCAGATGCTGGAGCTTTGATGTTCCTATTAATTCAAAAATTTAACTTAACACACAGACACCTTCAAAAACTCTCCTCTTTTGAAAATTTGCAATCATTCATACAGCGTAGAGCTCAATAGTGTTTGAATCTCTGACTGGAACATAAATCTGTGATGAAGCATAATTACTTTAAACCAAATAACCTACACGATGCCACAAGCAACGGGAGAACACATTTAAAAGTCACTAATTTATTATGCAAGCTGTAAAGAAGTGAAATATGTTGAAAACAAGTATAAAGTGACACAAGTATTTTATATATTTATGAAATATCTCACCATATACTTATGGTATTCATAGTTTCTTTTGCTCATTAATGTTGTCAGTGAAATGAACTTTGCATGATAATATCTGCAAAATAAATAGTTATTGCTGTACTTACCAGCAAAGTTTGCAAAATTTACATCACTCGTGAGGAAGGGAGGATGTTTTCTATGCCTCCATCAGACAGCTTAGGATACAGTTCATATATTAGAACTAGATTAGCATGCAGATTTTGCATAGAAAATAAAAAATGTCTTCATATTGAATGGGAAACCTGAATTTTCCTTCTGCCAGAGGACAGTGAATACCTTAATGACTGTACCACATACACAAAATTATCAGCATGGCAAGCTGACAAAAAAGAGGTTAACTGACAGATACAATAGCTTCACCTTAACCCAGATGTCAGGAAACTTGTCATTATTGATATTCAAAGCTGGAACAGAACAGTTAAGTGACTCACAGAAAGCTGAATAGGCAGGCATTTAAAATATCATGTGTGTAAGAATAAATTCATAGCTCACTGTACCTTAGAAAAAAATGAGGCATTTTCTGCTTTGTTTTTATTTCAGAGCTTATTATTTTGTTAAGTATCTTCTCTATATGGCTTTGGACAATTCTACAATAATCACATGTGGCCTAAGATAAATTGTTCATTTTTTCCTCTAGGTTTTCTGCATTAAATCAACAGAATTACCAAAACTTTAAGAAAATCTGATCTCAGAATACAGTCTAAGTGATCTCAGTGTTATGCATGAATATAATCTCTAATTCAATCCAACATGAAGCACAGTTTAAATGTGTTGATGACAGTTGGTCAGAAAATGTACATGGTGAGAAACAAATCTGCATGCTTCGCTTGCTTGATTTTCAAGAATGCAGAGCATTTAACTCATGTATAAATTATGACAAAATAGGATAAATGTTTCAAGGGAAATGAAGGAAAACACATACAAACTGTGGTTTTGAATTAATTTCTCCTGTTCCACACACATATCAGGTATTTTCAAAAGGATGTATGAACTGTCAAAATAAGATTCATCCTCTTATTACTTTCCCAACACATATTTTTTGTATCTACATGATCACCATGGCATCAGAGAACCACAAGAATGCCATGACTGGATCACAGCACATGCTCACACACACACAGAGTATCCACACTGGCTCTGTTACTAAATTTAACTAGTTTGTCTGTATTTCCAGCAAAAATAGAATCAAGGTAAATTCTCCTAAAATGTCTGTAAAAGAAGTCAGTCTCTTGCTAATACCAGTGAAGGGAATGTGAATGGTGAAAGGACATCTAGCCTTAATCTGAAAACAGCTATTGCACGTCAACTCCACATACTGAGAGGATGAGATGAATTAGTATCTTCAAGACATGTTAGAAACCTTTCTTCACTTTCATTTGAACAGATTTATGAATCTGGTCTCCTCAGTGGAGGTGAATAATCTACAGTTCCCCACCCCTAACTTGATAATGAAAATGAGTCCAATTTGAACTTTGAGCTCTTTGACATTGGAGAATATATAATGCAGAATTAGACTGTAATATGAATGCAGCCTGGATCAACCTATTAATCATTCTGTGATCTTTGTTAAAAAAAAAAAAAAACCTATTAAGAAAATTGGTCATTCAAATGAACCATTACATTTCAACAAATGTTAGCCTTTGTATTCCTCATCTGAGAGGAATCCCTGCTTTTACCAGAAGTGTTTCTCCAGTTATCTTTTTTCTAAAAGAGTAGACTAGAGTTACACCAAAACAAATTTGTCCCATCAAACCTAAAACAAAAATGTTATGTTATTTTTAACCTGGAAAAAAAATCTTAAGCATTTCTTAAAACAAACAAACAAACAAAAAACAAAACCCCACCCTCAAAATTCTTGTTCACTTTTGTGCCCTATTTTGTAATTGCATTTATTACAACAACATTTAAAATGTAATAGAAGGGCAACAATGCAGTAACAGCAAGTTTATCATAGCTAATACTCAAGTAGCCAGATGATTTTATAAATTGACTAACATCACAGATTATGATGCTTTCATCCCTTGGTAATGACATGGAACGATTTCTACTGGCAAGATCATGAAATTAGTCACAATCTTCACCACAATTCCTACCCCAGTAGAATTTGAATTCATAACTAAAGGGATAAGAAGGTCAATGTACCAAGCTAGACAAAAAAGAAGACGCCTGAACAGCCACTGAATATTCTATTTCAAGCATCCATCCCTGACAAGCAAGCTGCAATTAAGATGAGATTTACTTTTACGCATCAAGCCTTTCAGTTGGATCTCTGAGGCTGTACACACTTTCCCCTCTTGTTAGAAGCATCAGTTCAAAATGTTCAGCACAGCAATACATAAAACATCATCAGAAAGCACAATTTTTTCATTCTGTCATGGAGCTGGTCTGATGCAAGGACGGAGGATGCTCTGAGCAGCAGCTAGAGCTAGAATTCAACACTCAGCTACAATTCCAGACTCACTCCCAGCTCCCTTTCCCAACTCAGTGCCAGCCTCAGGCAGCTCTGGACAAATCTCTTCCCAGATCTCTGTCGCCCTCTCCAGTCTGTAACACAAGGGTTCATGAAAAAAGATCAAAGTGATAGCACAGCAAGGAAATTAATTCATCCATTTTGATACTATTTAACTACCATGACACAGGGTTACTATCACCCAATGTATGGGCATCTCTTATTTATGCAAATCCCAGTATTCGGATAGAGCTACTTAGTCAGGGCCCCATCTTCTTGTTTCTAACCCTGTGGAGAAACAAACAAATTTGTATTTTTATCTGCCACAGAGCTTTCCTGGGTCATTGTAATGGAAGAAGATTCCACAGCATGAGTTCAAATATAGGCTTAAAATCCCTAACCTCAATTATCCAATAGGTATGACAGGAACTCAGCATGGTGCAAAAACACCAACCAAGCAACAGGCAGAAATCTGGAGAACATGGAAGACTAGGAACAGTTCCTGTGCTGTACCATCTGATCACAGAACACAAAATAAGGTTCTAAGCCAATATTTGTTCAGCTTCTGTAACACAGGAGTGAGACTCAAGGAACTTCATGAGGCAGAGATAAGCATCGAGGTGACATAACACTGGTACCACTGCCCAGCATCACACTCAGGACTGATCACCTGTCTCTTGAAATTTAATTTGTCTCTTAAGAAACATTACCAGGACTGAAATTCCCTTCCTCCTCCTCTTCCTCCTCATTATCTGAATGCTGTGCCATTGGCCCAGTAACAATAAACACTTGTTCCTGATGCTTAATAGGCCAGGAAGGAGAACAATGGATTCCTCAAAGGGTTCACAGAAAACCAACCTAGGAAGTAAATAAATGATTAAAGGGATTGAACCGAAAACCATAACCCAGAAATTGGAAATCTGTGATGCCTGGCAAGTTGTAAGAGAAAATCATGTCCTTTTGGTACGATGTGAACAGACACCAAATGCACGTATAAAATGAGCACCACTACTAAACCCCAACCTTCTAAAGATGATAAAACCAAGAACCCAAAGAACAGAGTTAGCTAATAACATGTATGGTTTTAAACATATATTTTATTCTCTGTCACTTGCACCACCACTATTTCCATTAAAGGGTTATTTTTTTGTTTTGTTTTGAGGGCTTGGGGCTTTTTTTTTTAATTGTTCTTTTCCCTGCAGTTTCTACATTAGAAACGCTTTAGTCCATTGCTGCCTAAGTTAGGTAAGAGCAGGGGATAGTAATCAGATAAAGATCTAGCACTTGGACTTTTAACAGCTTAAAAATGTTCAGAGATGCTGGATATTTTTACACAGACCCATTCTCTCTTGTATATTACAACCGAGAGACCATGAGAGAGAACAGCCATTTAGGTCATTACAGAAACATTTTCTTCTCACCTAACTGTCTCCAGAGCCTGAGTTCATTGATTTTCCCTGGGACTTATCTTCCTCAGTCACTCCAGGGCTTTTGAAGACGTCATCATTAAGAAGTAATCTAATCTGTTTCTCATCAATTGCTACCAGCCCTGACTAGTGGAAGTCAGAACCATCCCACTTGCTAGCTTAAAACAAATACTTGAAACTAAGCCACACAGCAAAATTTTGATTTGCTATAAATAGTATTGACTGAAGACCACAAAAAACACACGCTTTGGAGAGCTGATGGGTGCTGCTCAGTGAAGAGAAACAGATTAAAATAGAAAGGTGAATCCCCATTAGTCATCCAGCCTGCGAACAACACACAAAGCTCCATTTTGACATAATTTTTTTCTTTTAATAAACTACTATCCCTAAGTATTAAGGTGGTTCAGGACAATTAAACTGCCATTTCAGACAGGCTAACCTGGCACAAAATTTTAGTCATGCAGCTAGATCTGATCTATTCTGATGTATTGCAGTGTGATGAACCATGTGTAGCATGACAGTGAGTAAAAACCCCTTACTATGCTGCTAAAAATACCAGCACCATGGCAGAGATAAGCATTTAAGCCACAAAACGTACTAAAAAAAGAGAGAAAGCTAATTAAAAGTACATTTCTCTATTTATGTTTTTAGGGGAACATTTGCAGCAGCTCAAATTCTTTTTATGTGCATCTCAGACATGACTGTTATTGAAAGATGTTGTCTACGTTTGAATACAACCAGAAGACAAATACGAGGGACAACTTACCTCCAATATAATCACTAAGATACAGAAATAAGGATAAATTCAAAAATGCTTCAATACTCAGTTCTAATTTTCATCTTCATAAATTGCAGATCAACTCCCTGCTCTGCCTTGGGTCATTTTACACTTGATTTTTCCAAGGCCAGCCCTGCCCCAGCTGTACCTCCCCTCTCATTATTGCCCCATTTTGGGAATGGAGAGGTGTTCAGCATGTACCAGCAACATGCTCATCAGGAATTTTGAAGGATTTTTTTCCTGAAGAATCTTTTTCAACCCTGTCCATGTTCCTGCATTTCGTGAAAATGTTTTATTTTGGCTTAGGTATTTTGGCAATCTTGGAAGATAAAAACACTATTTTTTTGCAAGCAGACTTGAATGAATGTATCTGCAGGACAGAATTAATTTCAGTGATTATTCCTTGAATATCATATTTAAGGTCATTCTACCCCAAGAAAGGCAGAAGGGTATGACTACACAGCATAAATGTTGCAATTTCTCAGAGACCTCCAGTTGTAAGATAAGCTCATATCCCTTATACTTCTGCAACACACTGCTGTCTTGTAGGTCAGTAGAAGGGGATAAGGAGGTAATTATCCTGCATCCTTCTCACCCCCTTGGTAATAATTTCTTCCCTTTATCCCCTTTCTACACTTGTCAGCATATCCAGCAATACATAAATTCTACTTCCTCGTGAATACTGAAGATTATTCCTACCTATTTTACAAAAGCATAACAACAATATTACAAAGAACATTACAAGGAATATTAGTAGTTGGCTTAAGACCCCCAGTTCGGCCAGATTTGAGCTATGAAATTAATTAAGCTGGAAGAGTGTCCATTTGACATTTATACAGCAGCTTTTGCGCTGGGTCTGTCTTAGAAAATTGTGCATGTAGAATTACTTTTCAAATTTTCTTTTACAAGAAAGTTGTTTGATAGGTATTTCAAGCTGATGAGACCCAAAACCAATTGCCAGCTGCTAGTTGATTTTTGGAGCTTCATTTTAACTGTGTTAGCTCCTGTTTATTAAATTTAAGATATGTATTTTTTATTTTTAAACAGCACTTTGTAGTTTTTTCCATTGCTGGCAATTAATTTGTTCAGTGAAGAAAAAAAGAATACTTTCATGTATTGCTATGTTTTTTAATTCTCTGCTGATGTGTGATTAAGTATTCTCTTTCACACAGAACAAAGAGACTTGTTTCTCTGTTATTTCCCTCTCTTGTTTTAGGAAGTACAGATGAATCCATTTTATCTTAATTTGATATTTCTAGTAAAAATTAAACTGATGTTTTACTTTATAAAGTTTTCTTCCCCCAAAGTTAAACTGAGAGTTATGTGTTTTATGTAGAACAGTTTTGCCTGACTGTGATAAATACTGTGAAAGGAAGGTTACTGCAAAAAGTTTGCAGTAATCATAAGTTTGATATGAAGGTGTAAATCTCAATTCCAAACACACTTCACGTTCCACAGGGACCTCCACAAGTCAGTTCACCTTACAGATTTTCACTCTCAGCCTTTTCCTTTCACTCTCGGCCTTTTCCAGAAGTCAAATGAGAAGACAAACCAGTGCAATAGTGATAACAGAAAATGTGTTGGAATGGCAAACCCATGAGTGATTCCTGCAAAATCCTGAAGACTTTATCCTGAATCCTTTATAACTCTGAGTGACTGACAAAATTTGTTGGATGGAATACAATTTAATATAACTTTTTTTAAGCAAATACATATCACTAGATTTAATAAGCATCAACATAGCTTATTTTCTAAAGCACATTTTGTTGTAAAATGCTAATACAGGTAGACAAGTTGATAAGTACCTTTCCAATATCTTGTTATTAATTTGCTTCAATTGTACAAAGCAAATAAGCTTCACTAAAGGAAAATCTACCAACCTACGCATGAAGGCAAACCTTCTGCTCCCATCTGCATACCTTCAGTTACATTAAATGGTCTCATTGGAAGAAAAGTACTAAATACTCTACAATTCCTTCTTTCCTTAATCATTACAATAATAATTCAGCATAGTGGCAATTGGAAACTTGACTATATTATTCTTCCATTTTAATAAGCTTTACAACTGAAAATCTATTATGCCTAAACAGACTGTTAGGAAAAAAAATAAAGAAAGTGAGGCTATTAGAAAGCCTTGCTTCCATTAAAATTGTGCTCCAAGTCTTTAGAAAACATCTCACAGCGCTTAATAAATTGATTCGTTCTCTTTCCATCCCGGAGCCATGGGCTCTGTAACAGAGATGGATAGAGAAGAGGTCTATAGGGCAGACCTAGGCCCCTGCAATGCCACCACGTCCCTCTTTGCTGGGCATCCCAGCACAGGTGGCTCTGCACAGTCTCCTCCACGAAGAGCTTGGCAATGCCAGAAAACATTTGCTCTGCAGCCTCAGCGTCCCGTCACACCCACGCAGGTACAAGCCTGAAAAAGCTAATGGCTCATGGCACAGAGCCTGCAAAGACGCTACAAGTCCAGGCTTTCCCATAAGCCATCCCCAAAATAACCTGCAGAGCTGGAGCTCTGTGGTGAGCGGCTCCTGCTGCCTGCTGGCCTGACCCCAGGCGAACCCGAGGCCGGCGTGTGGCTGGCAGCCTGACAGGGCAGCGAGAGCCCCTGCTCAGCCCTCTCCACACGCCAAAACAATGATTACTCCTCTTTCTCAGAGAGCATCGGGCAGTGAGGCACCTTCAGCAAGAGGAACAGAGATGAAACTTTCCTACAGACACAAGTACTTGCCTCCCTCCCTCCCTCAGGTTGTGGAGGTGGTGAAGAGATGACACTGCTGGAGGTGTAAGTGATTTAACTGCTAAGTAATTATATGAAGAGGGGACTACGACCTTTATTTTGCTAACTGTCTATTAGTAGAACTTCCCTAATTTTGACTAGGACAAATTAGCAATTTCTAGATCTAGTTCTTGACCTTGAGCACATAAACCTCGAAGGCAACTATCACACAGCAAATAATTAACTAAGTGATATATTACCAGATCATACTACAGCGTCCTTTAACAAGATGACATTCTACACATTCAAGCAGTGAATTCCTATTTTCCAAGCCTGAGTTCTGCACAGATAAAAGTGAACATTAATAAGGGAACAGAAACCGGAGGCTCAAGTATCTGAACCATGAAGAGAAGCGTTTAAATTGTTTCAATCTTTTGTTTCTGGCACCATGCCGTCTACTCACATAAAGCTGTAATTGAAACCACGCCGTGTGTGTAGTGGGTTCATTACTGGCTCTGACTGAGCTGTCTCATGTGCTAACCATGTCCTGATTTTTGCATCCTTAGCGTGAATGACTCTTCACCTATGTATCTGTTAGCACATACAGGTTCTTATTCCTCCCAGGAAATTAAAACTATCTAATATTTAAGAGCCACAAATTGATTTCTGAGTCCAGCTCCCATGGGATACTGAATGGCATGTCTAAGCATCTGCAAAATGAATCACCTGGGAAGATATTATATTCATAGAACTAAAATATAACAATGGTTTAAATAATTGATCTGTAATACTTTGCTATATGATAAATACTCAGCTTACTGCAAGTCCTTATTTGCTGCGTACTAGCTTTCCACTGCTAAAAAGAATGAATGCATTTTAGAAGGAAGCACCTTGCCTAAAAATAATTAATATAAGAATTTAATATTAAGTGTAATTTTAATTACTTCTGGAGGTGATAGCATCTAAGTATCTCCTCCAATATGCCCTGAAATGAAACTCATATATTTGGTGCAACACATAAAATTAAAGCCTGATAATGACACTTTTGTAGAATTTAACACAATCATATCTATTTCATTAGACTTTGTAACAGTTCTAAGCTAATGAGTAAACTTTCAGGAAACACAGGTGAAAATTCTGTGACTCTTCATAATGCTCTTCATCCTCTAAAGTAAGGCACTGACAAATAAGCTGAGGCAACAGAAAAATACAGACACAGGTCTCTGCAGTGCTAGAGAGCTGTAGATTTTGACTGGAGAGCAGCAAGAGGTTTTCAGAACAAGTACTATCCTTTCAGGCTCTAATGTTACTTCTTTTCAGAAGTATAAATAACAAAAGTACTTCACACATTTGATGCATTTACTGCTACTCTTAAATATTGAAACTTATTTACTATCATATGCCAAATTCTGCTCTCCATAGTAAGACTTGGTAATGCTTTCATAAATGGTTCAAAACATGAGGATTAAGTAAAAACAGGAACATCAAAGGTCTGTCTTCACTCTCTCCTGAAAATGTTTGCAATCTATAACATTGAATGAGCTTGGGTCATCATGCAAATAAACTAAATTTATGGTCAATGCAAGAAGAAAAAAACAAAGAAAATCAAGCTTCCCTTCTTAGATTTACTGAACCATCACAAGATATTCTAAGGTGGGAGGGGGAGAGAGGTGTATAGGAAAAGAAGCATTCATAGATTGCTTCTATTCTATCCTGAGGTCAAGATTTCACCTTTCTTCTTTTGGCTGTTTCATCAGCCTATGAAACCATAAGCACTTACCTTCTGTATTTCAAGCTCTAATAATCCACATCTGCCCTGGGAATTCTTGAGGGGAGTAAGTTAAGCACTTCATCTTAGGAAGCAATATTATTAACATGACATGGTTCAGCTTGTATTTATTTGTGGGTTTGAACCTGGGCTGTGTTGTCTGTGAAATTGCTTTATTTAGCTATAAATGGAAGCTTGTGCAAGCCTTAAATAAGAATGTATTGTTCTTCGGCACTATAGAGGAGTTGATCATATTCATGCCAGTACATGTCTGACCAAGAACTCCTCTGATGCAGCATCTGATCTAAGCAAAGCTGTTTTGCTATTTATAGGTACAAATATTCTCATAACAAGTAAAGACAGGAATATTTTAAAACTAAGATGGTGGCTTTTCATAAAGCACCCATTTTATTTACACTAAATAAAAGCTAAGCTATAGCACAGGATTAGTGTAATATTTAAAAGATTCTGTGCAAACAGTCAGCAACTTGTAGACTTCCTCAGCGTGATCCGTTTCCTTCTGTAGCTTAGCAACATTAAGACTATAACAAACAAAAATTAATTGTGCCAACGCTAATTTCCATATGTGATGCTCATCCAAGTTCACTGGAAGCATTTCCAGTTTAACCTGCAGCACCCCGTCCCTCACACACCAACAATAAATCACAGGGGTTGTGCTGATGTGGGCAGCAGCCTCCCCGTGTTGCTGCTCGGTGTCAGTGGGAGCCGGCGCTGCCGAAGCAGATGTTTCATGTTGATAAACAGAGACTGGAAAAGGAATTTCTAAGCCACTTTTTCTTATTTTCTTCATTTTCTCTACCGTACTTGGCAATAACTGATCTAGTACGTTTGCCACTTGTAGCCCCTCTGCTTGAAGTAGACTTCCTCATCTCTTTTCCTAAATCCAAACTATCATTAGTCATGCTAAATCACAAACCTCCTCTTTTCAAAGCTCCTTCTCACTCCTCCAGCTGGGAGCTCTCTATTGCTGTCAGATAGGAGTATTTAACTTTCTTTTTGTTATCCTTTCTTAGGGTACCTTTCTTATCCTTTCTTAGATACCACCTATGTCAGTACTACTTATCAACACAGCTATAAAAATTCCCATACAATGGGAATGTACAATCTAAGGCACATGCTATCTTATTGCTAAGATATCTGAATTACAAAATGCTAATTTCAGTACTATTCTATAAAATTGTAATAATATCCTGCCATATCCACATTATTTGTTAAAGCCACCACGGCTGAATCATCCAAACTGGAAACAAGCATTACAACGCAGAACTAAGGTAACTGAAACTTCATTATGGCCCTAAGGAAAACAGCTAGGGCGGTACAAAAGCTAATCAACATGTACAGAGTGCTGGAATGGCCTTGGACGTCCACACCAGTTACAGCTCTCCTGGATCGTGTAGTTCCAACACTTGCCTCCACTTTGTTCATCCTTTAGATTTGGGAATAAACTCCTTCGTGTAGGCTACATCCCAAACAACCTAAAGGATAAATTATTTTTCAGGGATCTCTGTAGTTTTCCTCTCCTTCCCTGCAAAGAAGGGCCACATTAGCTGTACATCCCAAATATTTGGAAGTCACCTGAGCTATAAGGAACTGTAGGAACTGTGCATCAGCCTGAATTTCCCTTAAAAATAGTTTATAAATTAGGTAACAGTTTACAAATAAAGAACTACATTGGAACACAGTCTGGAAAATGTGAGCACACCACTCCATCTCAATGCAGCCTAAGTTGCAATATATAAAAAATGCATGGAAATCTAACAAGGAGATAAAATATGCCTTCCTTGGTGGTTAAAATATTTGGAGTAGAAAAAATAATAAAAAAATCTATAAAACATACTCTGAAATTTATTGTCCTTTAAAAGCTCTGTAATGTTAGTTGCAATCACATCCCTACAAATTAAATATATATTAGCCGACGGAAATCAATGTAGTTAGTGAAAGTAAATCAAAGGCAGAATGCAGCTTACCGATTATAGTGAAAAGAGCTTGCTAAAAATGTAAGGACTCAGAAATACTGTGAGGCTTTTCAAGATATTTGCTTATCATTAGGCTTCTAGTTCTGTGAAGTCAGAAGATATTTAATGTTTATTAAAATTTAGTTGCAGAGGACTGTTAATATATAAAGTTCTACTTTAAGAAGTACAATTTATTAAATTAATTGAATTACTTGAACAAAAATGGCAGAAGTAAGAGGACATCAGGGACAAATTTTTAACACTAGGCTAAACCCTAGGAAACAAATGACTACAACCCATTATCTAATAACATAATCTACATTGCCAAAAACTTCACAAGTAATGCAGGTAAAAGGAAGCTATTGTTTTAAATTGCAGGTTGTCTTCATCACTCTCAATTGCAGCGTGCAGCCTTTCCCCAGTCCCTGGTCAGTGTAATATCTGCACAGCTTAAAAAGCCTGCGAGTAAAAGACTCATGACCCCAAACCTCTGCCTCCCCACCCCACGAGGTTGGCCATAAGGGCTGACGTGCAGCGTCTCCTGCTCTTCCACCCTGACACAAATCCAGACTGTGTGATCCCCCAGCTCGGGGCAGGTGCCTCCCTGGGGGAGAGGGACCAGCCCCACGGGTGCAGCTCAGCCTCCAGTGGTCAGAGGGGCAGCTGAGCCCATGGGTACAGGGCAGAGAGAAGGGTACCTGCTGCTTTTCCCTGTTGGAGAGATGGGTTAAAACCGGCAGAGCTCACACAGGGGAGAAGGGTAGATCCAAACTGCTTTGGAGATGTGCGTTTGGGGTGGTATTCCCTGTTAGGCTACGCAGGGAAGAGGGAAGAAGCTCTGCAATAATGGTACAGGATAAGAGAGAGACCTCTGACAGAGATCTTTCTGGAAAAAAAGAATTCTCAGAAATAGATTAATTCAAGCAAGTCACTGCACACAAACAATAAAGTATGGGAAGGAACAGGGTAAAATGCTCCGAAGCACCTACATGACTTGGCAATGTTCATTCTGGAAACAGATCAATTTTAGTGGGAGTCTGAAATTCCTGTCTGCATCTGATGGCATGTAAAAAATCTCACTTAAGTACTGTGAAAATTTTACCTTGACGTAAACCATTAAATTTGAACCAGAAGGTGAGCTTGATTTCTTATCTTCTGGTACAGTACATTTAAATATATATATATATATATATACACACATACACACATATTTAGCGTACTAGATAAGTAACAAAAAGAACTTGCCTGGATTTCTTAATTCTTGGATTAAAAAACGTAGCATTATGAAGACACCCTAATCACTGATATTTTTATAATTATCTGTATTTTAAGTGAGAAAATACAAAACCAAAACAAACAGACCCCGAGCAATTACAAACCCCGCGAACCTGGTGCTGCCTGTCACACCTGTGCCTTCAGGCATAAATTGGTGTGTCACAGTAACTTCGTAACTATGCATAACAAAGAACTATCTTTCCATCTGGATGTAAATTAAGCATTTAAATACCATTACAAAACCTGGTGATTTCTACATACACACATAAAGCTTCTAATCTCCTTTCTTTTCACCCATTCAACCTCTGTGGTATTTGTGAGTGGTCAAACATTTCGTTTGTTTGAATTAACTAATGGCTGAGGGTTTTGTGAAGGTCACCATCCTGCTTTACACACATGGTTGATTAACACACACCCAGAGCTAAAAGCATCAGATATTAAATTTTGAGTTAAGCATCCTTTCTAGCAGGGACTGCAGTCACCATCTGCAGCACTGCCTGCCTTCAGCCTTGACACTGCCCTAAATGTCAGGCAGCCATCAAACCCTTCACCCTTCTGAAGGGCACTGGTTCCACATCACCCACCCTGAGCTCAGCCCCTGTCCCCATCAGCATCCTGAGGGCAGCTGGGCTCCACCTGCAGCTCTTCAGCACAGCCACAGTCGCTCCTGACTCCCCTCCTTCCAGGGAATGTGGAACCCTGTGAAAAAAAGGAACCTGCCAACACACTGCTCTGACAGGTCCCATCGTTCTGCATCCACCATATGGCCCCTAGTCCTACCCTCAGAAAACAGGATATGAAAAGGACCCTCAGCATCCATTCAAACCACAAATATTTCTAACATTGCACAGCAGATCTAACATCTGAAATGCTCTTTACTGTCAGAAAAAGTCCATCAGTATTAACTCCATAATATTCAGCAATGGCAGCTTCTGTCTTTTCCCCTGTAGCAAATTTGCTGAAGCTATTGCTCCCACAGCACACTGCCAAAATACAAGAGAGGAGAGAATGACAAGAAAAGAGAAAGAAGAAAGAAGAGCAAAAACTTAGCCAAAACTTGCTTGGCTTCGACACTTAGAAGCGGAAGCAGCCATCTCCCATAACTACACTTGACTGCAACCCATCACAGAAGGAAAACACAACAGGCAAAGAAGCTGCAGCTGTTACTGGAAAAGATGTACGAAGAAATGCTGCCAAATTTATTTCCAAAAGTATCACAAACCTGAACATCCCAGGAACACTGAGTGTCTGCAATACGGCACTATGTAAAGGAGATAAGAAATGCCATTCTACATGTTTATCTGCCTGCATGAAAGAAAGGAAAATGTAAATATTCTTTCCCTCACAAAAACGAAACAAAAATCCTGCAACTTTTTATCAATGACTGTGAGGCCAAAGGGATAAGGAGCAATAGACCTTGCCTGGGAAGAGTGGCTCTCTTTAGGGACACTTGTAGGGTGCTGGAAGTTATGGTAACCTTCTATTTCAGAGCTCTTTCCAACACATCATTTAGGTGCAAGATATTACAAGGAAAATAGAAATGCAGAGTCATGTAAATGTAGGCAAAAACCAACAAAAAATGCATAAGTTGTATAAGCTAATGCTATTTGAACTGCTGATATTTTAATTATATCTATTAAAATGATACAGATACGAGTTTCTCACAGCATGGGGTCACCAATGCACTGTGGGCAGAAGCAGATGAACATTCCGCGTATTTGAAGATTTTTAAAACCTTCCTGCATAACTGTACTAAAAAGTGTAAGTCTCAAAAACTGTGATCATCACCAGAAGGGCTACCCTAACCTTCTCATATTACCCAGATCCAAGAATATTTTGTTGAATAGACAGTCACACGGAATGACAGCACTTCAAGGTGTCAAACACTGCTGTTCAGCACAGCCCAGCGTTAAACCTGAGCCTTTCAATCACGGCTGTTCAGCTCTGGGCTCTGTCAGCTGCCTCATGGCCCTTCTCAGCCAGCCCCGTGAGGTGCTGGGGGCACCACTGACCATCCATCCATGCACAGTCAGCTTGCCAGGGGAATGCAGCAGCGAGCCACGGTGAGAGGGACAATCATTTGTGGGCAGAAGGAACACAAGTTATGTCACAGTGTCCATTTAGGACCTGTACCACAAACCTTAACCGCCCTCTAATATGGAAAGTGTATCTTGGAGTCTGAATACCTGAGTAAAAAAAAAAAATTCCCATTATGCTGAATGCTCAAGGAACAAACAGCAACATTCATTTTGAGTCATTATTAACCTAACAGACCATCAAATGCAAATACTCTGAACTGTGATTTAATTAATGTTTTAACAATTACAGCTTTTTTTAATAAACACTTCATGCCTTCTACAGATGATTACAGAAAAGGAAAAAGCAGCTCAGTTGCATCATAATATAGCAAAAGCAGTGTTTCAAATATGGATGCATTTGCACAAAGCAAGCCTGAAGAAGCAGACGCGCACTCCATGTACCCAGAATGGTTACTCAGCCTTACCACCCCCCTCAGAGCTCCACCCCAATCTCAGTTCTTGCATGTCTTGCTCAGAGCAGCCCCATCACTGCTTTCCCTTCCCTGGACCTCACCAGGAGCTCTCCAGCTCCTCCAGCACCAGCTGTGCTGCCTGGCTCTGCACGGGAGGACCAAATGCCTCCTTTTTGGCACTGCAGGCATAACTGCTTCAGGAGATCCGAGGCAAAGTTTCAAGTTTTTTAATTGATACAACTTGCCTGAGGCTGGGCGGTATTCACCTGTGGGGATGTATAACATCTCTATATACCTATATACACAGAACATATGTATATACCTTCCCTTTTCTCTCCTCATTCCCAAAGTGTGACTAAAAAGTCATCTGGAAATTCACTACATAATCTGAGAAATAAAATAAGATTAATTTTTGCTATTTGATGAGTTAGTAGCATTTTAACAGGTGATGCCATCAACACAGGCTATACAGTGAGGGAGAAAAAACCCAGGGACCAGCACAGAACCTTTGCAGAATTGCTCTCTCTGGTTGGAAGGCATAAGCCATGGGCCAAGAAAAGAACAGTATTTCACAGGGAAGAAAGGAAAGTCATTGGAAACAGACTGGCTTTTCTCACTGAACCTATCTTATCCTGAACATGACTTCTAAAATTAATTGAACTCTCCAGGTTTTCATAGGAGGGAAAAAAAAAAAAAAAGCTAGCGGGAGTGCTGAAATGAAGTTGTAATATTTAATCAGTATTAAAACTGAGTTGGGTAGCCAATCAATACCCAATAAAATCATTTTGGAGGGAAACTATTTAAATTACAGGCTATTAAAGGATTTCTCCCCCTAACGAATTGATGTCTCACTTCCATAGAGAACTTCTGCAGCGTTTTATTTAAAAATTCAATTAACCCGTTGATGAATGAAATGGTAATTTGTTGTACTGTTCAGACAGGCAAAGATGTTATAGACTTAACTAACATTTATAATATTTTTAATTCTGAAGAACTATCCTTTAAATTTTATTTTGAGAACCAATCACTCTTCCCCCAGTGCTAGCTGGTAGCACATCAATGCTGCTCATGGGGTGA
Organism: Acanthornis magna; assembly: GCA_036785705.1. Taxonomy (NCBI): domain Eukaryota; kingdom Metazoa; phylum Chordata; class Aves; order Passeriformes; family Acanthizidae; genus Acanthornis; species Acanthornis magna. The sequence continues at coordinate 1,806,451 of JAWUZG010000332.1, read as the reverse complement.
TGTTCACTTCAGCTGAAGTGATTAAATATCTTTCAGACCTGGGTAAATTCAGCCTCCCCAGCTCCCCTCAGTCGCCCATCCCTGCTTTGTGAACCTAATCCACGGACACCCGGCCCAGCTGGAGCAGATCTGCAGGAATTCAGATTGCTTTTCTGATCCAGATTATGAAGACAATTGCTGTTCTCCAGAAGACACTGCTACAATTGGTGTTAGATCTACAGCAAAAGATAAAACTTCATGCAGCCATTGATCATTACCATCTGCAGAACTGTTGATAAAACCTTGGGAGCTTCACCAAATTTTGCATTCAGCAGAGACCCCTTACCCTGTACCACTACATTTTTGTTATGAGAACTTAAAATTGACAACATTATTCTTCATGGTTCATGATATTACATGAATTTTAACATTTCAATAAAATATCGGCATTTTGATAAACCACAAAATTTAAAAATGTTATTAAAATAATGAGTCAGATTTTTCTTCTTAAACTACATAGTAAAAAGTTCCCAGTATATTATAAGCTGTTTTTTTAAAAAATATATGTAGGTTCCTTATTCTTCCTTTAGCCACATCCCAAAAATAACAATCCCTGCACGTTGGGTTGTATGTGAACATCGCTGTAAGACTTAACAGAATCAGAGAGAAGAATGTTTGTCACATATGAAAAGCAGCACCAATAATTATTCAATGAATTTAGAAATCAACTCCAGCAGGGAAGTATATGAGATTCCTGCTGATATTGGTCATCTGAGAAATAATGATTTATTGCTGTTCAGTGCATGCTCACTTACGTGGATACAATTTCCTGCTAAGAAATCAAAACAAACTAAGAAGTCCAAACATTAGCATGGTTCCTTCAAGACACAGGAAATAAATTGAATACTAATAAGTATGTTTATCACAGCTGATTTAGTCCATGTTCATGAAGTGTAAAACACACAAAACCCCAATGCCGTCAAGTTAACTTTATTTTTTTTTTTTTTTGTTAATGTCTTAAGAAATAAGTACAAAATTAGAGGGAGACTCTATAACATTCATTTTTGAGAACATTCTTTATGTTTTCTATTACTTATCTTAATCTCCATTCAGAACTTAACTTATTTGAATGTAGCTACTTTTGATTTACAGCAAGGCATTCAGACTCTGCGTGTGAAATTTTAAATTAACTCTGATGGCTCAGAAGAAGAAAAAAAAAACCAAACAACCAAAACCCACCAAACTTTCAAATCCGGCCTTTCAATTTGTGCCTTGAACTATACACATATTTGATAGTTGGATCTGAAATGGGAATTAACATATACGTGAAAAGCAGCCAGGCACCACAGTAACATGGAACACAAGAATATGCAGCACTAGACCCCAGAGACTCATCATAAACAGGACTGGAGACTAGGTTACTCAGAAGAAAAATGGAATGTCCCAAGAAAGTATTAATAAGTTCTTTTTTTTTGTGGAGCACTAGAAGGCCTACCCAGTCATAGACTTAATTCCAGTCTCTTGTGAATTACATACAGATCTAAACCATGAGTAGGGGCAGAAAGCTTTGAAATCAGCACCCTAAAATCCAAACACACACACCACCCCAAAGCCGTGGTAATGGGAATCCAAGAAAGCCTTTCAAGATATTCAGAGAACATTGAACCAGTTAAATTGAAGGTGGTGTTGCAAGAGTCCTGCAGCTCTGTCAGAGAAGAGCAAAGTGCTGCCACTGATGCCCTGTAGCCACGAGGGATGAGAGGAGACACACAGTTCCTGCTGCCCATTGCCACACAAGCGATGCTGTTTCCATATCTGACTCTCCTCAGTCGCCCCAAAGCATTTAATCAGTAACTCTGACGCTCCTGTTTTAACTACAAAAGTTGGAACCAATAAAACAAGTTTTCAAGAAAAGAAAAGTGCAATGAGAAACTGTGTTGTTCTCAGTCTGTAGTGCTATTCCAACCTAAAGTTGGTAGAATTAACAATTCTAAAACTCTACAGTAATGCCAGATGCTGCAGCCAGTTGTTGTTGACTATTTAAAAAAAAAAAAAAAAGTCATTTTGAACACATCCTGACAGTATGATGCTCTCTTACAACTCTTTTGTTTCTTACAGAGTTCCAGCTGGGAAATGATAACTGGAAGACATCTGTCCCTGTATTCCAAAAATCTGTAAAGGACAAGCTTTTTATCAGACTGGTGACAGCTTTTTGTTGAAAATATAATTTCTCAGTTAATCAATTATCTATCCAATTAGATAGCTTTTTGAATAAATCCATCTTTTCAGAAAAGGGAATGACAACTCCTCAGCCTCCCACTAATATCCTACAAATATCCTAATCAGCTTCCTACAGTCATCCATGCTCTGTGAAGCAAAAGCCTGATTGGGTCTCCTTGTAATTGTGAGTCTAACTTCATCTAATAGCTCTTGCTAAGTAATAAGCTTACCAGATATCACATGAAAATTATGGCACCAAGTTGAATACATACTTTGTACTGCTCCTGAATGAATATGAATGCCTGTTTAACTTTACTTAGCTCTTGATCCTGATTCCATTCAGCTCACAGAAGAAAAACAGTCCTTGATATTAATGCAGCAGAATCAAGTCGGCAGGCACATAACCCACTCAATTTCTGCAGAATACTCAGTTAAGAGTATTTAACTCTAGTTAAATTAATGCCTGTGCACTCCTAAGATTGGGTTTAAATATTTGAAATTCAAGAGCCAAATATTACAGGCTGGAAGATCACTCCATGCTGATCCAGCTGTCCTACAGCTGTTGGCAGGTTTGAGTCAAGGTGACCAGAGCATTCTGTCACTGAGGTGCCACTGCAGTCCCCGTGCTGGAGGCAGCAGTCAGTGCCGGGGGAGACAAGGCAGGATGAAAAAAGGACTTTCGGAAGAAGATTGTGACCTCCAGATGATCTCCAGCCCTTCCTCCCAGCTCAAATGCTCTATGGCTCCCTAATACAGACTTAAGCCCAGGACACCAATTGCCTTTTTAAAGCATAACTAAATAAAAGGATCTAGATAGCTCCAGTATGAGCCCACAAAATAGAACTGGCTGTTCAAAAGGACCTTTCAAAGCCAGAATAGAACTGTGCCTTTTGAAATCTGATTTATTTATGCAGTCCCCCATAAAACATAATTGTCTGTGAAATGCCAAGTGCCTAAAACTTTTATACTTTCAATTGAGATGAGAACAATTAGGCAGGGACTTAATTCCACTCACAACAGTATCCCAGGTTACCTACCTTTTCCCCTCCTCAGTTATAATTACACATGTACTTAAGAGAAGCTCGCAAATGAGGAGGCTTTTGATGACCATTTTAGCTTTAAAACTAATCAGAAAAGTAGTTTTTCTTCTATCTGACTCCCTTCAATATCTTCCAGTCTCTTTTACTAAATAGAAATCTTGCTAAACACCACAGTCAGATGTTGGATACTTGTACTCCATCAGTAATTTCACTTTCACTGGTCAAACAGCAAAGTCAACCAATTGTTACTTTGTTCCACTTCCTCAAAACAGATGAAAAAAATTTTGCAGTAGTAAGCACAAAACAGAAGCATTTGAATTTTAACTGGAACTAGTAAGGTCAAAATGATCTGTGCTTACACAGCCAAGTCGAGTAACACAGGGTGTGAAATGACATTGGGTGAGTATTCCAAGAGTTAATGGATACCAAGGGGGACACAAATAAATTTATGTTGATATTTTGATGGAGAATTTGAAAGAGATTAGGTTTATGGTATGCTCCTGAGGGAACCCTGACCAAGATAAGGAGTATGAGCTATGAGACTTCATTTCTGAGAATTACTTGAAAAAAAAAATAAAAAAGCAGCCAGAGAAGTTTTGATGGCTGGTATACAGAGACTTATACCTGGCTTGCAGTCCTTGGGGAAGAGTTAAAAAGAGTCCAAGAAATAATGGATTTTCAAGCAAAAAAGTGATATATTGAAAGCAAGTGAATAGAAAATACAAAGGGGGTGGTGGAAATGAAAGCAGGATGATTCTGGTGAACCCAGAAAACCAGCAAATTGTAAATAAGACATTTAAACCAGCACGAAGACAGATTCATTGAAGTCCTTGGTATCTAAATGTCATTGTTCTATTTTTAGATGCCTGGTATTTAACACAAAATATGACCTGCAATAATTGATATTTAACTACTATATTCAATTTGTAAACATGATAAAAAGGAAAAGACAAGACGAATGCTTTACAGACGCTATGAAGACGGCTTTGCAAGGACAGCGATGAAAATTAGAAGGGTTTAGTTTACATCCTCTGAGATGGCATACTGTACACATCAGCCCCTCACTGTCTGTTTCACTAATTTGCACGAGCACTATAATTGACAGCTTGTTAACAGCTTATTAGGGACTCAGAAACCCTGTAACAAACACCACAATGCAAAACAGGAGTGGACAGAGGCTGGAGCCGTAAGTGCTATTTTAATAATCCCAACTGAAACCTGCAGATCAAATAGTGCCTCTTGATTGCAGAAAAAATAATTATAACTGGGGCTAGAAAATCAGCAGATAGAGGAGTGAGAATATACAGACAGCCACACCAGGTCACACAAATGGTCCATCCTGCCCAGGTTCTCATCTCCAGCAGCAGCAAGCACAGGGGTGGCTCCCACACACTCTCTCGCCCTCAAGCAATCTTCAGCTCTGGGACTGCCTAAGCCAGGAGTGGTGTCTCGTGTTTAATAGCCAGTGATGGATTTTCTTTTGCTATGAATCACTTTAAATGCATTTTGAACCTGTGTTAAGTTTGAGCACAATTAAATGTTATAAAATACCTCGCTACTGCAAACCCTTCTGTAGATATTATCCTAACGCTTATTTTTTGGGGGTAAAATAAACAAATTAATATGTAAGCTGCAACTCTTATTTTTCCAAACTTCTAAATATAATGTGGTTACAACATGGCGTTACTGCAGCCCAAGATGGAAAATGTCTATTAGCATGAATTGCAACGTATCACATGAAAGACAATAACAGCATCATAACACATAGAGAAAGCTATTTGTATTTTCTGGTGAGGGAGTACAGAGAGACTGAATGTTGTCCTTACTTATCTTAGGATGAAAGCCTTATTATAAGCTCATTTCAGTTGAACAAATCTCTCTGGGCTCCCTGCTGAGCAAGGCATTTAAACTTTAAAGCTAAAGGCATTCATTTTGCTTTGCTGACAGTGAAAACCTTCCTGCACAAGCTCCACGATGCACATGGAAGCTTTTAGATCGCTCAGTGGCAGAATGCATTAAGGCATTTAGCTGCTTACTGCGTCTCTCTGCAGTGCACGGACATCAAAGGCATTCATTTCCACGGGCAGCAAGAGTGGACTCTTCAGAGCAACTATCACCAGCCCGCTCAGGTTTAAGTGCTCTTTAGATTCCAAATACAGAATGCAGTGACAAAATATCCTGGGCAATATTTTTTCAGAGCATCCTGACTCGCTGTTATTGCTGAGGAGTGTTTAGCATAGCGGTGCAGGCTCTGGAGAGCTGAGAGGCTTTTGCTGGGTCATGGCACATGATATCCATCAGGATGGAACAGATGCCTGCCACAGGACCAAAGCTTCCAAATTTTCACTGTCCAGATTCCAAACAGCTTCTACTAACAAAGCTCTTTTTGTTTTCTTTTTAAACAAAATTATATTTCGCTCTTTCCAGCTGGTGATCTCTGTCTGTGAAGAGTTCCTGTCAAACACGAATACTCCAAAGTGTGACCACACACTACAAAAGGAACCAAGCACTTCGGTGCACACAATCAGAAGTAAGATCTTAAAAGCTTATCTGCCTCTGTATTGGGTGAATCAGAGATCAGAAGCAAAGTTTAATCACTTCAGTTCGCCCAAGTGTAACACGACCCCGAATCAAACACCCAAACTGTAAAAACTCCCTGCCATAAAAAGCAAGGCAAACAAAAAATAAAATTATTTTAATCTCGGGCCTCTCTTCAGTTTTACTTAGCTTAAATTTTGGCTCTAGCCCTACGCTCACTAACACCCACTGAAACCAACAGCAGCCTGCCAGGGCAACTTTTGATCATCTATTCTCAGAAGCTGCTTCTATAGTAACACCAAAAAAAGTATTTTAAAATAATGATGCTGAAAATGTGGCAAAAAGAACTCAAAAGAAATATTATCTTGTCTGTTATACATCAGTGTGTGGGGGAGGGTTTTTTGTTGTTTTGTATTGGTTTTTTTGTTGGCTGATGGGTTTTTTTCCAACATTCAGAGCTTACCGTTGCAAATAAGCATGAGAGTAACTTAGTACTAATTGTTATGAATACATAGATCAGGAAGATTAGGAAATTACTTTGTGACTGCAGTGTTTATTACATAGCCTGCATGCAGGTAACAATACAGAGCATATGAAATACAAAAATAAAGTATGAGACCAAGCCACAATCTCACTGAAACATGGGCTGATCAATATCTGAAGAGTTAAATAAAATAATTATGGAAATATTCGCTTTCCAGACTATGATTTTTAATATATCTGTGATAAAGGTAATGGCAAAACACAAAACAAACCCCCAGCAACCACCATTATTAGTATTAGGGCATAACTTCAAGGAAGATTCTGTCCAGGTCAGTCCACACAAATACAATGATGTAATAACTGGTTTTGTTAGTTGACAAATACCTTTGCCTAGGGCTACAAGACTAAGTATTTATGCCACTAACATCTACGTTTTTGAGTATTTGAGCTATTTTACTTTGAAGTCAAGGGACTATTTGCTTAAACTGAGGACCTGTAGAAATGGTTTTCTTACTTAACACCAGCATTAACAGTAGTATTTAAGTCTTTATTAATATTAAGACTTCTACCAGTAAAATAACAAAACTGCTGCAGGTTCTTGTTATTAAAAACAGCGGTAGGACCATTATTTTTCTGAATGTATTAATGCTACAAGTTTTGCTTAATGTATTATGTCTGAAAAATAACACATACAACTCGAATACAGGATTTTAAATTAATCTAATAATTAAATTAAGAGAGAAGATTTTAAACAGAAGGAGAAATCCATTCTTCATTAAAAAACAAACAACAAAGTGTGGGCTTCAACTGTGGTAGAAAACACTCAAATGAAACACTAAGAGAAACTTTCTAACGACAAAGAAAGCAAAGTAGAGGAACAGATGAGTGGAATTGACTGGATCATTTGTATAAAATGGTATTCCAAGCCCATGGCCTAAGTAACCTTTAAAGGACAGCCTCAGACTGCAGCTATGAAAATGTTTCTCCAATCAAAATTAGACAGTGAAATTATTTTATGAAAATGAAAAATTGTATTTGCTCCTAAAGTTTAAAACAGCATGCACAAAGGAAAAATCTGCCGGAGCAGACACAAAGACAGAAACAGTTCTCCTCTCAGGGCACGAGGTAGCAAACACAGCACCCTGAAGAATCATCTCCAGCACCTATGTAGCAGGAAGAGGTCCCAGGAGGGATTAAAACTTGTGTAGTGGTTTCCTATAAGATTAAGAATTCTTCTTACATCCTATCATTTAACTACAAAAAGCCTATTTCATATTTTCCTTTTCTTTACAGTTTTAACTGACATAACCAATATTAGGAAAAATGACTTAACACTCCATAAAGCTCAACAAGAATTTTAGTCTGATGTTCAGCAAAGATTACATATCCACAGTACTACTGATATAGCATTTATTAGGCTCACAAAAAGCATAAGTTAACTATAAAATCTGCTGTCTTTTGTCTTAGTCCACTTGCTTTTATATTCAGGCTCTGCCTGTTACTACTTTGAAAATATATTTTTGTAATTGGCTTTAATGATTAAGAATATTACAGAGAGAGCCAACCCACAATATGGTAAATGTGAAAATGGCAAGATTTTAAAATTAGATTCCAAGTGTCCAGCAACTAAGCAGGGCAAGCTGAAAAGAGTGGGAATTGCTACAGCATTGGCCATGAGTCAATTCTTATATGCTGATTACCTACTGTAACTACCAGAGATTTTGATGGTGTTTGTCAATCTTTATTTTACTTACAAATACTCGCATAAAGGCAAAATAAGGCATTTTAAATAGTCTCAAATCAGTTGTAAGAATAAAACCCAGCTGTATTTACGGTCCTCCTAAAAAGCCCTACTGCTGCTGTACCAAAATTTGTGGTGCTCCATAACTACTGAAATTGTGATACAAGATCGCATACACTTTTACCTTACCCTAAGCAATACTATTTTCTACAACTAGAAAGGAACCACACTATTATATACTATGCACTATCATATTATAATCTATTTCAAAGAACTGGCACGGCTACAATAAAAATCATCCTTTTTTGTAGCTTGCTCTTTGTAAATTACCCAAATGCTAGCAGTTGAGGAGAGCCTTTGGTTTCTTTTCACGTTGGCACTGTAAACCCCCTCTTGTTCGAGACACACATATCCCTCAACTTCTGTCAAAAGCAAGAACAAATTTCCTAACCAAAACTGAAAAGTCCTTGGCTTTTCAAATGACTATAAATTGCATGGCTAAGTGCATATGGCCACAGGGCTGTCACAGTTACTTTTCCTGACAATTCATCATAGCATACTAATTCTGTAATATCATTACTGTGTCTCTTCTCACTGTACTGATCCAGCCAGTTAATTTAATCAACTAATAATAGATTCAGAAATGGATGCAAAGGGCCCTAGCACTTCAAATTGTATTACTAGAGATGCACAGCAGTGAAAACAATGTATTCTATACTTGCCATTAAACAGAACCCCAGTAAGTTATATTCTTTTAGTAAGCTGGAGATTTTCCTTTAAAAGGGAAAGAAAAAAAATTTGTACAGATTTAGAAAAGGTTCTTTCAACAAGATTAAAAAAGCAGTTTACTTCACACTAAGCACAACTTAAAATTATATTGAATTAATTTGAAGAAAAAATATAACCAACTACTTAATCAATTACCATAATTACAGGTAAGTTTCAAGGTAAAAAATACTGCAGGAAAGAAATACCCATCTGCAGTGGAAGCTAAAGGTGTATGATTAACTGCAAAGTGAGTCATTCAAAAATGGACAATTAATTTTATTAAATTCTAATCTTCTCTGAAAATGTCAATGATGATTAAAACATTATTCTCTAACACCTCAGACCGTTTTGCATGTCATGAAGACTAATACTTAAACTTTGCAGGACAAAAAAAACCCTCAAAATGTAAGCAAGACTAGAACACGACTGCATCCAATTTGTCTTCTAAAACATTCACAATCAATGTAGCACCCTGTGAAATTTTTGAATGCGCAACAGACTTTGACCTGATATGTGCTCCCTTCAGCTACCAAATGCACACAACCCAAAGGGCACATCCTGCTGGAAGTCTGAACACAGGAGTAGCTACACTTCACACAACAAATCCAAACCACACACATCTGTGAGAGCGCGTGCACAGCTGGAGCTGATACACAGCCCTGTATGCTCTAAATAGTTCAGGTCCTTCCAGACCAAGGTGTTCTTGCTGTGCTGCTCTCCCAGGCTGAGGAGCAGCGCTCTCTCACATGTGGCACCAAGGGCAGCGCTCACTGCGCAGTTCCTGGCTGTTCCCAGTCCCGGCAGACCCAGGGACCACACTCACCTGAAGCTTCTGACTGAGCTGCTTCAAGTCCCCTTTGCGCTACTGGAGCATTAAAAAGGACAAGGATGCCACCCTGGGTACAGTGCATTGTGAGGAAATCTTTTTCAACAGACCCAATTTCAACCCCCACACCGAATTTTCTACTTAAGACTAAATCTAGAGGAATTGCCAATGTCAAGTCAATTTATCTTTTGGGGACCTAAGACTAAAGTGAATGAAACTCTTCACTTGCTGAGACATTTTGTGTATTGGGGCCTGAAATAAGGCAGAAAGTGTGTTTCCTGATGTAAATAGAGTAAATTTTGGCAAAACTCAATGAGAAAGGGTGATAGAGATTTATAGACTTACTCTCTGGCCATGATTCAGGAAGGCAAATGTTTAACATTTTAAAGGCAATTAGAGGCCTCTGAAACGCAATTAATCTTCTGTACCTGCCAAAGTACCCTCCCTGAAATGAGGGTGCCTGAATTCAGCCTTACATTAAGTCCAGACTAAATACATATTTCTCAGAACGCATTATGCAGAGTTCACCATGCGCTCTCTCTTTCAGGTGTCCAACGTCATTTGTTACCAAGTGTGATTCCAATTATGCCAACCCAGTCTAAAAGCAAGGCATCTGCTTGAGCACCATAATCTAACAAAACAAATAATTTTCCTTTCATCAATATACAACAGCTTTGTTCATTACTGGGAAACGTTAGGTGGTGAAGTATTGAGTGCTATGCATTTTACGCTTAAATCAATGTACTGTCTTGCAGTTATGCCACCTAATGTGTTTTTAAGCCATGCGCTACAGAAATCAATGTGGTTCTTATTTGATATTCAGTGTTAAGTTCAGCCTCATAAATTTAGAATTGCACTCTGTTATTTTGATGGTTATGTATTAACCATGTCCTGTAAGTTTTATGATTTTATATTCAGCCGTGCAGTAAATCATGCCACTTATACACAAATGGCATGTGCTGAATTTACTTTTACTGTCCATTCTAAAAGAGAAAGTAAGGGATGATTCATTTGACCTATTGGGGAAGAAAAATACAGTATATCAGATAAAATTCAGAAGGTGTATCAGTAAAAAAATTAGGCTCCATATAATTTAACTGTGTCTTTTCTGAGACAAACTGATTTGCAGCAGATAAATGTCTTTGATATACTTCATCTTACCAATATTTCACACTGGAACAGGCACACAACAGTTGATCATTCTCTGAACACATCTAGCAGGTGCTACGCTGTTGTATAGAAAACAAACGCTACACTGAAAAGATTTTTTTTTTAAATGCATATTGACATACCAAACAAAACTCAAGCCCTTTTCCCAGCAGCTTCTAAAATGTTTTAATGATGGAAAAAAAATTCTTAATTTTTTTTTTAAAGTATTCAAATAAATTTTTTCTTGTATAGGAAGCCAGAAAACAAGCGCTCTGTAAGACCTGCTTCTTTAAAGGGAAATTTTGTTTTTATTTTTACTTGCAATTTAATGTCTTGCCATGGAACAAACCAGAGGTTCCTAGATCAGATGGAAATATAAAGAATGTTTGCTCATTTTATTAAATATGGTGAGACAGTGCAATGCCCTTAGTGACCGAGAAGACTATTGATGCACCAAAATTCCTCTGCTGTCTTCCATTTTCTCAGGTCAAATCGTGAAACTAAAATCCTTTCATGTTCCAAGAGCTGCCAAAGACTGGAGGAAAGACTGTTTAAAATCTTGGTGTGCAGCACTATAATTTTTTTTTTTTTAAAGCCACTGAAGTTTAAAAACGAAACGTTTAAGAACCACAGGAAGGACTGTGGGTTTCTCCTGACAGCAATTCAAATAACATCAAATAATGTGACAGTATCTGCACTGTAGTCCAGGAGCAAAAGAAGAAAGCATTTCTTTAAAACTAATGATGTATAGACTGGACATTTACATGGATTTCTATCTAGTCAGACCTCAGCAGTTCATTGCTAAATCCGAATAAAAACATGTTAATTTATGTCCACCCACTGGAGTGCCCTGACTCCAAGGGAGGAGGAGCTCACAAGTTTACCTTGTCTAAGTTTCTTGGAGCCAAGTCCTGCACTTTGTGAAGGAAGACACGGAACACCTCATTCCACATCTTCCCTCACCATTTTCTCTGCAGAAGGAAAGAAAAACCCCTTCACTACCGCCAGGTTCCTCACAGCACCCCTGTCCCAGCGTCAGCAGCACAGGGCGGAGCAGCCCTGCCCCAGCACTGGATGCCACTTCACATCTGCAATGTTCATTTATCTCTCCAACGTCATTAAAACTTGCTTCTACCACTCACAGCAATGCATTATATCCATCTTTTTTAATCTTCGCTTCTCACTGGGAGAGCTCTGTGCGTTAAAATTTGCAATGCATTTTTTTTCCTCCTGCCTACCATGGGAAAAGATTTCCAGCAGCCATTAGCTACAGCCATTTTCACATCTCATTTTAACAAGCTATAAAAGCAGAACAACATGCCAATTACATGAAATAAATAAAATGAGTGGGTACAAGATGGCTACAAAAACCTCTTGCACTGCATATATTTGTTAGAGAGTGTATTAGGGTTTCACTAATGCATTTATAATCCTGCAGAACAGTCTGGCACATCTGCATCTTCAGTACAACAGAACGGCAAAGATGATAGAACCCTCAGAGAATTTCTATTTGAAATAATTTTAGATCTGTTTTATGTATACCAAGGAAGCTGCCAGTCAATCTGATCTTCAAACACGCTGAACTCCACAGAGGGAATTCTAGTAAACTGCAGACTGTTCACCTAAATGCATTTATTTCAGCAACATGAAAACTACTAGCTGTATTTGGCTAATAATATGTTGCACATTTGGAACTTTGTTAAATACTTTAATTGTGTAGCAGAGAATAAGGCAGTTAATTTACACAAAAGGACACAGAGGTGAATTCTATGTCTACATCTTTGAACAAAATAAGTAAATTCACTGAACATATGGCTTATTAAATTTAATAGTTCCTCTCCAAGATGATTCTGATTGCCATGTTTTGAAAGATAGCATTTTTTAAAAAAATTCTTTTGGATATTTGCCGTTAAGCAGATATGCCATCTGTCTCCCCAAATGAAAAGAAACTCAAGACTTTGATTACTGTTTTCCTAACCAAGATTTAGGGTAATGTATTTCTAGTACACTGATTAACTAGATCTGACATCACATCTTGGACCTGTTTATTATTCTTTCTCAAAGAACTACCCACATACGTGCCCGAATGTACTACATGATGTGTGATGAGAGAAGCATAAGGAAGCACCATCACCTCCTGCATCGCTTTCAAGCACTGTTGGTGACACCGTGTTATTCAAATAGGCATCTTGTATTTTCACTCAAGTTTTAAGGAGACAGATGTCTAAAGCATAACATAACACCCCAAACTGGACTTGGAATTTCTGTCATAAAACGCTCACGCTAAAAGACGAGAAAATAAAAAAGGAAGCCACTTGCAAATTTCATTGTAAAAATCTATTGCAAGTAAGATGCTGGACTGAGCAGGTCACACAAATTCTGCATATCAAGGGAAAAAGTCGAAGTCTGACAGTATGCCAAATTCTTGTAATTTGCATATTTTATACTTCAGATCCTCAGAAGCGCAGCTCATTTTTCCTGTCTAGTTATTTTCTAGGGAAATCTTTTTTTGCCAGTAGCCTTCAAGCCCACACAAGCAGTAACTCACCTGTGTCTGCACAAAAACGATTCTTTCATTCCCACTGATAAATGCACAGATTGTACATCTACTTCCAAAGTCACCGAGTATCTCTTTCAAACCCGGTGTGAGGCGGGAGAGCAGCCCAGGAGCAGCAATCAATGGACTAATGGCCCCTGCTCAGTCCCAGGGAGCAAAGGGATAACTCGGCACGGCAGAAACCCTGCACAGAGCGGTTCTGGCTCAGGGGGTGAGCACCACTGCTCACTGAAACCACAGCGAGCCTCAGCTGTGACTCTGGGGCATATTATGTTCAGCACTCTAAAACAGAGATGAACAAAAATAAACCTGATATACAGTGACAGGCATGGCAAAAATCCACAAGTGGTAAAACCACAAAAAAACCCAACAAAAAACCAGGTTTCAGCACCCGAGGCCTACGTACATTATGGAACTGATATATTGCTACAACACTTCCCTGCTGTACCAATCACAGAATTAACCAAAGCACTTTTTGATGAGAGCTGGACTCCCAGCTCAACCGTGACTCTTAACCCAACCCTGGCTCCTAACCCACGCCCCTCAAACAGTGAATGCTCTGTGGCACTGCCCCTGTGCCCTTGGCCACCACCCCTGTGACAGCTCCCTTTTCTGGACACCAGGGACAGAAATGGGTTATAGGGGGAGGTTGTAAAGATGTAACAAATGGTTTTAAAATCTGCATTTTAAGCTAGGTTTTGGTTTTTTTGGTTTTTCTTTTGCCCTGGGACAGCCCAGCCAAAGCAGAGGCTGCTGTGTCCCTTGGGCAGGCTGCCTGCCTTCTGCCAGAGGAGCCCTGGATAACACCTTTGCAACTTGCCAACAGCACAGGAACACTTTTTCACATTCTAACTTCACAAGAAGCACAAACAGCAATAAGGCTGAAGCATTTTGTGATGAAGTTCAATTAAGTGCATAAATAATATATAACCCCACAGAGGCAATGGAGAGTTGTGAAACAGTTGGACAAATGGGACAAAGGAAAACATGTGTGAGAACCAAAATCTGACAGATAAGAGTTGAAAAAGCAGCAGCAAAGATCTCCACAGGAATATGGTCAAAAGGAAGATGTGTTATGGTAGGAGTAGATGAGATCCTTGCTTCTGGGGGAGGAGGACAAGAACCAGAAAAACACTGAGGAAGAGTGAAGTCAAACAGGGAAGGTGCAGCTCCTCACTTTGGCTCCAGCTCCCCCCTCCCCACCATTCCAGCAGGAATGCTCAGAGGCTCAGGAGACACCACTTGAGGTGAGAATCCAGCAGGTGTTGTGAAGGCAGTTCATGCTGCCCCTTATGGTCCTGTGTGAGGACACTCCTGGGTGACCAATAATCCTTAGGTAACAAAATCACCATGAGATCATTTTCCTTCTGAATGCTTGATTCAGGGTATGAAGCAGAACTCAAACACATATTCAACATACATGAATTGAGCTGTTGCTAAAAAGGGCTGCTTGGCAAGGGCTCTGTATTAGCACCTCAATAACAGCAGCTGAAACACATTTACCTAATGGGATGGATCTTTCATAGAAGCTCCTGTACAAAATTATCACAATTCACTTACTGGACTTTATGTTTCAATTAGATAAGAAAGTCTACAAAGAATATTGCCTCTGACATTTTAATTCCTCAGACCTCTGAAACTCTTTAAAAGGTAAGTCAGTATTTTGAGACCATCAGGATCCAGGGCAAACTACATCAGGTTTGCAACCATTTCCCAGACTGGTGAATGCTTTACTGTGCACAAGTAACTGGAGCATGGACTACACTCTGGCACACTGAGCACTGCTGGAGCTGTGCAGGCTTATTCCAGCCTCCAGACCTACAATCATCACATTTTGCTAGCATTGCCATAAATTCACAGTTTCCATGCATACAAACCAAAACTTTCCTAAATGATTATTGATCTATCATGATAATGGAGTTGCTCTCTGATTATTTCTCAAAATCCTTTTTGAAATACCATTAGTATTGTTTCATTAAAGCTTACATGAACTTGCAGAACCAAGATCTTAGATTTTAATTCTTGAAGATTTTCTTTGAATGTTGAGATTTACTAAGCTTAATTACAACCTGCTGTGCTTACACAAGCATCATAAGAGCTCACAGAGTTGTGGAATTCAACTTGTCTTCCATAAATAGGTAAAATAGATCTTAAAAAAAATTAGATGGACTGTAATAAAGACTATAAAGTTAATTTCAGCATATCTTTGTCTTGAGGGTATAGGCAGGTATGGCTGATCTATGAACCTCATGTCAGAATCTTCAATACATTCTTCTTTCCTGCTGCTGGCTTTTCTTGCAGCTGATCTGCTAGAAGAGGTTTCATTATGTCTGTATTCTGTATTATTAACTAACCAAATGATAAATGCATTCACAACTGCATTTAAAGCATGAACAAGTCATATAAAGCATGAACAAGTCATATACATGCTCGCATATGAAATCTGAAACAGAAATTATCATAGTGTGAGGTGTTTTGGTCCAGCATTTCTTTTGGATACATATATCTCATTGCTCTGAAAAATCTGCTAGGCTTTTGTTAAACAATTTTTTTTTCACAGTTATAGAGTTAAGTCTGTTGGAATTCCTGTCAGAAATACATAACTTTGGTTCATACTAATGTATGTTAGCTGATTACTTTCAGCTTTAAGCCTGCTTTGGGTTTGTACCCTTGAGAGGAATCACGAGAAGGCATAACCACATTCCCCTGCCCAGCTCACAGTGCCCAGGAGGGCTGAGGCACACCAAGGGTTAATGCTGGGCTTCTGAACAGCCCCTGCAATGCTCCTGATGGTTTCATGTCACAGCATCCCATCTCTGCAAACACAATAAATATCTGATAAAATGAGAGCTTTGTGATCATACCAATGACTTCTCTCATCATACTCGCTCTGACACAGCTCAGATTTCTAACAAGTGCATATGTTACAGCTCTGTCTGTTGGTTTATAAGCAACTTCTGACAGCGTGTTTAGGTCTGTGTCTACATTAATTTCAAAGTCACTGTCTTCCTTCTCTTCTCTCTCCTTGTGCAAGTTTGTACATCTTTATAATACCTTCTGATTAATTAATCACATAGTAAAGATTTTAAAAAATCATTATCCTTTTGATCTAAAAATCCTTATATTTCATCTTTAATATGTTCTTTTGAGAGGTTCTTTCTGGAGAAGTTGCCACATATGTTCTACTCCTCTGAGACGCAACAGCGAAGCTCAAGAAATACTTCAAATCACATTTAAAATGGTCTGAAAAGATTTTGTTTGTAAAAAGAAAAAAACCATTTCTTTCAAGCTAAGAAAAAATGAGAGTATATTGCAGTACATATGGCACAAGAAGACTAACAAAAAGGAAATATATGAAACCAATATTTGAAAGAGTGTCAAAATTTATCACCACAGAAGTGATCTGAAGCATTTTTAACATTCCATTACTTCATGAACTAGACTCAAATAAGGAGGGACAAAAGTCAAGGAAAGAAAAATATTGATTTCTTCAGATCATTTTTCTAAGATGATCATTATTTCTGTAAGATGATCTGTTCCTCCATTTGTTTCATGCCATGCAAAGAATTGATCATATGTAGGGAAAGAGAATAACCCTCACTTTGCACATTAATACTGTAATATTCTGCTTTTAAAAGAGTGCTTTTAAGCCATCACGTGTCAAACAAGACTAGGAGATTATCTGGAACCACATTAATGTCTCAAGCTCAAGGTACTATGTTATATTAGAAAAAAATGTAGGAAGGGGGAATAAATGATCTTTCAGACAAAGACAGGCAAATGCCATAATATTTTTACCAGGACTGAAAATGATGGAAAAAGAAGGTGGTGAAATGTGTCAGTAAAAAAAAAGAAATAGCTAGGAAAAACCCTTTAGTATAAAATATCAGGGAGCTGACCAAAGCCAGGAGAAGCGTACTGATGCCTGCTCTACCTCCTTTATACTGCACCATGTAGAATTATTTATCTTTGTGATGCTGACTGTGAAGTCCTCGGAATTCTGTCCAAATCCTCCCCCTCAACTCCAGCCTTTAAGCTGAAGCACTGCAGTACTGACTGTTCCCAGAGTATTTTCTCAGATCTTTAGAAAAACAGCTGGACTGATGATAACACAGAAAACACTGATTATTAATGTCTGCCTGCTGTGGTTATAGGTCAGTCTTCTAACATTTATCATAGGTATCTCCTCTAACTTTTTTCCCTTAAAAAGACCCAAAAAGCCACAAAATTGAAATCACACCAGACTGTCTTCATCTGTCCTGCTATCTAGAAAAGTAAAATGTAATTAATTAATTCAAACCACACAAAAATTTGAAAACATATGAGAATTTCTACTTTAAATTAACAGAAACCTTAATTTGGAAAGATTAGGTGGCACTCTGTCACCCACAAGAGCTGATACCATGCTCCATTATGTACAGAGTGTCCTTGTTCCTGTGAAAGGACATTTAGTCCACAAAAAGAGTCTTCAGGGGACAGCACAGTGAGTCCTGATTGAGACAGAGGACACGCTTGGAGTGTGATTCAATCTCAAAATCTAGGACTAAACTGAATGTGCATACCCATCTTCAAATACTCTTAGGGAAGTAAAATTATAGGTTAAGAAATAAAGTATCTGAAAGAATTAAATCTGGATAAGTATCACAACAGAAGTGGCCTTGAAATATGCAGTAATTATCCAGAAAATTAGAACTAGCAAATGAATACAGATGATTGAGACTCAAGGAGTCTTTGAGAAGCTGCCCAGGGATATATTGACAGGACTGGGCACATAAGGATTATTATTTCACTATTTAATACTGAAAATGTAGAGAACTCTGCAAAAGAAGAAAACTAACTGGTTCACATAAATTACTAGATTTGGAAATACAGCTTTTGCTGTACTGAAAGAGGTATTCAAGTAACACCAGCATTTATATACCGATGAGAACATTCAGAACTGATTCTCTGTATTGCTCTGGGTTGCTTTTGGAAAGCAGCACAGCCACATGGTGAGCCATTGGTTGGGATGGCAGATCACTGCTTCCCTGCACAGGCGTGGGGCTCCACAAACCTGGAGCCTCCTCGGACTCCTCTTTGCTCCACAGTCCTAACCTTGACCTAATCCTTCCCACACCATGCTTCCCATGCACTGTACAAAACTGAACTGATCAGAAACAACATTTTGTACATGAGTTAGTGATGTCCTGTTTCACTGAGCAAAAGAAGTTTAAATAAAGGGCAAAAATAAAGAGCTACAAAAGACAAACTCCACTCAGTTAGGCAATTACAGCCATTCCCTTTTTTTTGGCCGTATCCACACTGTGTAATGTAGCTTGAGGCTATAGCATTGTGTGGGAGATATAAATAGCACCCGCCTCCTTAAAATAATTCCCCTCCTAAAGAAAACTGGAAAGAGGAGTAACTTCACTGTAATTCATCTCATTTCAAGTTTACTAAATATAAGCGTTCTGTGGAAAACTGATAAACCTATTTATCTAGTACCACTCAAGTAAAAAAAAAATAAATAAATTCCCCCAGGAATCACGATTAGTCACTCTTACAACTCAGCATCTGAGGAAACAGAAGTTATATTTTCACTCTTGAACGCTAATTTGATGTTGAGAAAAGTCCCTTAACCATTTGTGTGAAAAAATCCAACTGGTACCTTTCAATATTTCTGAATGACAGTCATGGCTCTGAGCAAACAAATGATGCTCACATATTGTGCCTTGCCTACAGGCATGTTGCTGTAATGGAATGATATTATGCCTTTTTACAAGATGGTATCTCAGTTTCAATAGGGCAAACATGGCAAGGAAGTTTCGGTTTGCATAGCTCCTTGAACTTTCAGGCAAATACAATTTCACCAACTCAGTGATGATCTTCTCCCTATCAGTAACGTGCTACTGAAAAGTCTGAATGACTTGAACAGTCAGCAATTCCTGAGATATTTATAACAACTTCAGAAACCACAAAAGTCATCCTTCCCACTGAATAGTTGCTCAGCTGCAAGCTCTAACCCAGAGAGATTCTATTTGAAGGCCCTCAATAATACCAGCATCTTAATAAAATGAAAAGTAAAAAATACTACCAAAGCTGCTTCTTCCATCTCAGCCTATAGGAAATCAAGTTTAGTAAGTTCGTGTTTTGATTTCATTTACCCAGATTACTTCATTGTGCATTTAGGGGCAGAAATACCAAAGGACAGAAGGTATAAATTTGAGTTCCTATGGTATCTAAATACAGTCTGATATGTTCTGGGGATGAACTGCGCCTGTGATACATTCCAGGAATCAACTGTATTTACTACAGTCCAGCTTGTGTAAATCTGTCTTTCACACCTGAGCACAGATGGACAATCACTGTGCAAGCACAGACTAATGAACAAATAGCACACATAAGCCTAAGGATGTTACACATGGTCAGTACTAGGGCAGGTGCCTCCAGGAGCCAGCACAGAATACAACAGCAACTCATTTTGTAGTAGCTGCACCTCTTTCTGTGACTGAATTCGTGAATAAAACTGCCTCTTCCCCTGACATCTGCGCTGTTCTGCTGCACAGCACTAAGTATCTAGAAACTTGTGGTTACTTTCAGGGTAAGAAATGAGTTTGTACACAACTGCGCTAAGTGGTGTAGATTAAATGTAAGAAACCCAAATGGACACCACAAAACAGCTCCTTTCTAGGACTGGGTTGTTCCAACTACTGTTTTAATCTGCACCGATTTCTGCTGCCAGTTTTCTCCATGAGGGCACATTTCTTGCCATTTCTTTACACAGCTAAAAGGAGTGGAACCATATAGAAGCAGTACCTCTTCCAAAATTCAGTGGGTTTAGCACAAGAATGTGGAAGATCACAGCAATGGCACCCTCTGGTGACAAATGGTAGCACATAATGGGGCCAGTTATTTGGCCTGGAAAAAACATTTGAAGCTACTTCCTTGTGTAACTCTCTTACACGGCAAGGACTCCTACTGCAAGCTGAAAAATGTAGGGAGTTAGCTTTAAGAACAATGATAACAAACCTTCAAGAGCAGGTACGTTTAAGAAAAAACAAGTTCTTCAAGATACTTCCATCTCCCCAGTATCATCATATCTTTCTTTTATGGGTTTAGTCTAATCTGGCTTCTTTAACCATGAGATAGAAAAAATATAAACTGAAAAAATGGTCCTCTACTGTTATCAGAGAGAGTATTTCTCGTTCACATATGGTTAAGATTTCAGCATGGTCTCTGTAGTGCTACCAACAGCTTTTGAGGTGCTGAAGAACACTGATGAGAGGTCTGCGAGCCAAAGACTAAACAGGCAAGTGGACAAACAGCTGTTCATAAGAAATCTCTCACTTGACTTGAGAGGCAGAGCTTCAGCCTTCCTGAATCATTGCCAATCATCCCCTGAGCTTCTTACAGAAAGAATGCAGAGAAGGGAGTCAGCGATTTCTAATGCTACAGAGAGGCTGAACAAACAGATAAAAGTACTTCCCTTATCACTGCCAAGGAAGAAGACTGTCAAAAAACTTTTAAAAGCTTAAATTAAGCAGAAAGTTGTCTTTAACCTGTGTGAAATATAAGGAAATTAAAAGCAAAGAAAACAGTTGATTTTCAGGTTGCTCATATAGTACCTGACAGAAGCCACTCAATTTTACCAGGAGCTTCTGCAAAAAATCAAGTCACAAAAAAACTTTATTGGCAAAAACCAGCCCAAAAAAAGCCCAAAACAAAAAAGAACTTTGGCTTATTAATTAGATTTTCTCTCATTTGACCTAAGGAACAGAACTTAGGAAACATTTTTTATAACTTACTATTTAAGAACTAAGTGAAAAAAGTTTTATAACAAAAGACAGTAAAATAATAAAAATCTCTTTTGAAACTCGTTAGTTTTCAACAAGCTCTGTTTATTCTAATAGATACATATGAAACCTTTGGCACTAACAGAGCCAAGGCACCATTTCCTACCCATTTTCCATCTGAAGAGGAATTCTATCCTACCTGAGTAGAATATTACACTTCAATATCATGTTAACAGTCAAATGCATCACCCTCGCCAGGCTGACAGATCCCTTGAAAAGAACAGTGTGCAGAGTGCAAACACAAAGCACATCCCAAGAAATGTTTAGAAAATGTAATGACACTTAAACAGCTATCTACACACGTCACTTTACACGTGTGATAATAGGCATTCACTGCACCACCAGAGCTGAATGGCCAGAGTCAGGCTGAGCTTTATAAATGAAATATTGACTAGAAAAAACAGCGTGTACCCTGATGCAATTATGTGCTACTCAGTGAAGTATGCAAGTCTTTGTAATTAGGGAGATTATTAATAGTGGGATACCATACATAAGGAAAGGTACATGTCTCCGGCATGACAAATTTTGAGGAAGCATTTGGTAAAATTTCTCATTTTGAAAGGCAAGACAAAATAAGTTCAGTGTAAGGATTCTTGTGATCTGTGCTACAGTTTACAAGGGAAATATAAAATGCATAGGTTTTTGTTTCACCTTAATAAATTTAATAAATTTAGTTAAACACCATGCACAGACAGATCTGCAAACCTTCCTGCAAAGGTTTTATCGCTCATCAGCCACTCACAATGCATTTAGCACCAAGCTGGATTGACTTTATCAGATACACATCTCTTTTACAGAAAAGAATAAAAAGGCATTATTCTAACTCAGTTGTGGTTGGAACAAAGGCGCTGCCGCTTGCTACCTGGGTGACCTATATCATCTAAGTTTGCTTTTCTAAAACTAATAATTGACAAACTGAATAATGTGCTGTAATGGAGTTCTTGTTAAACATAGTTTCATCATTTCTCTCTACTAGATGGAAAGACTCATGATTAAATAATAATTGAAAAATCTTGTGGTTATTTTGAGAGGTTTTTTTTAAAAGCTCTCCATGTTGTGACCTTCACACAATGATGTAGATACAGCTGCAGGCAAAAGCTCTTTCCCTTAGAATTCAGGAAAAAGGAAGATCCCAGCTAGCCTCAGCAGTTTATGAACCCAGCTGCTGCAGCATTTTCCTGATAGCCCTAATTCATCAGCCTGTATTTCTGTTTTCCTCAGTTTCCTGGCTAAATACCGGACTTCAATTCCTAGGTCTCAATTCCTGATTGCCTTAGCTCATCCAATTATGAGGGGGGCATTCATATAATCAAAAAAAACCACCATGAAGAGAGAGACTGCAAACAGGATACAGCTCCAGCCAGGCCCTCGTGTGGGATACGGACAAAAAGCCCAATGATGCTGTGCCAGGGCAGGCACAGAATGTGGGACTGCAATCACTGACACCACAGAGGCAATGGAAAATTTCACAGGAGCTGAAGCCCTGGCAGAAACGAGGGGGTAAGAACTGTATGGACACTCAAGGTGTAAGACCTCAACTCACAGTATATAAGAGGCTTTTTTGGTTTGGTTTGGGGTTTTTGTGGGCTCGTGTTGTGTTTTTTGCTTGCTTGTTTTAGCATTCCATCCATTCCTCCTGTAATCATGAGGGCTAGAAATACCTGTATCTCTGGGAGGACGAAACCCAAGATCCTGATGCACATCTCTCAGGTCAACACTGATCTCAATGGGAAATCTAATGGCTGCCCAAGTGCTGAATGTCAGCTACGAGCAACTGAATGTCAAGAAGGCATTTGGTTTTACCCTTTTAGGCCACCACAGCTGAGCTCTCTTGCCACATCTCCATCCTTAATCTCTAGAATATCATCAAACACTCTGCTCCAGATAGTATTTATTGAGCTCCTTCAGTATATAGCAGGCAATGTAGCAGTAATTCATCACATCATCCTGACAACCTACACTACAGTGTTGCTGGGTTATATCAAAATTGCAACAAATGTTTAAGCTTTTTAATACTGTCATTTCATATTCCTGTCTTACACAAGGCTTTAAAGTTTACCAGTACTACATATCCATTTTTTGTCCTTAACCCCATCATCTAGACTCCCTCCGCACTGAATACATAAGCCATTTACCTGGACAAAATTGAGTTTATGTGTAGTTAAGTCTTTAAAAGTCATCCCTGCTAGTCAATTCCCTCATTAGGAAACCACTTCCTATCAGAAGTGCCCTCAGGTTTTGAGAGCACATCAAAATTGGATCCACTTAAGCAACTGAGCTTTGATACTGCGCTTAATGACTTTCTAAATTTGTCATTTACAAAGTACTTTACAAGCCTTCCTAAAGAAGAGCTGAAGTCTGCCCATGCAGGAGCTAACCTTCCCAGCTCTCCTCCTTCAGGAGCCTCGGTGACGTGTGACGTA
Source organism: Acanthornis magna (assembly GCA_036785705.1). Classification (NCBI taxonomy): domain Eukaryota; kingdom Metazoa; phylum Chordata; class Aves; order Passeriformes; family Acanthizidae; genus Acanthornis; species Acanthornis magna. Next base: position 1,782,895 of record JAWUZG010000332.1, on the reverse strand, counting down.
TGCAGTGCCATTTTCTGAGTATATGACATTTCATTTAAATCCCATCATTTCCCTAGGACCATCTGGCCACTTTCTCAGCTACGAACAGCTCGTACAACTGTGACAGCTCTTCTCCTTTCTCTCTCAGATCTGTCCCTCCTGTTGTTTCCAAGCTACCTGGGTCGCTCTGGGAGAGGAACAGGCACAACATTCCCAGACAGCTCTACCTGCAGAACCCAGCACTCCACTATGACACATGGAGCAACTCTACAGCTTCCCTGCTGCTCCTTGCACCCAAAACATCGATATTCTATCCCAAATTACAAGGGCATATTAGATTTCCCAGACACACACAGTTGAAGATGATGCAGATCTGCTCCAACCGCATCTCCGCTGTTTAAACACCCCTCCTTTAACAAGGAAAGTATTTTCTCTTGGTGGACGCAAATATTTCTTGGTGGGAAACTCTAGGAAGCAAGCTTAATCTCCCACTTTAACCCAAAGAGAATTCTGGGACCAACAACATAAAAAGCTTCTACTTCCTACTCTCTTACAACTCAGAGACATTAACATGCATCCAACAAACCCAAAATAGTCTCAAGAGTAGAACCACAGTGTTGCTATAATCTTTCCTGCAAGTTATGAAGTGTGAAATAGAAAGCTGAAAAAAAATTAAAATAATAAAATATTGATAACAACATGTCAAAATTACAAGAGTAAAAGTAAGAAAATAAACTCCTTGGCTGTCATCTGTCTGGTGCCTTTTCGTAAACTCCTCTGATGTAATAACATCTTTTTTCTATTGTAGTTCTAAGTTTGCTATTCAACAACATCCCAGGAAAAGCTCAGACTATAATGCTCATAAAATTGAAACAATGATAAAATGCTAAGTGGGGTCAGTTTGAATTATGAGGTGGGGTTTCATTTTGGTTTTAAAATTTACATATGCATTTCAGAAATTACTATATGAAATCACTATTGAAAACTTCATAGCAGGGAAAAAAGAAAGGAAAATATAATTTACCTAATTTTTCATAAGATTGAATCAGAAGTACAACACAAATACAGTTTTTCATATTCTACCTTACAAGTTTTCCAACTTTATATTCTTTATTCATGGCACTCTTTCACTTAGTAAGTCATGTGCACACAAGGTATTGTCTGCTAGTCAAACTTTTAATTACTACAATAAAAAGCACCACCAAAGCAACATGGAAAAAATAATAAAAGTCACTGTCACCAGTAGTCTAAAATAGCAAATGTTGATGGATATTGAACCTGAAAGTATCAGTGCAGCTTCCTAGAGCACCCTTCCACCTGACTGGAATTGTCACACCTGATGCTGGAGTCAGGGAAGTAGGGAAGATTTTCTCCAGGAAGAAAAGGAGGTGAAGTGAAGAAAGGGAAAGTGCATGACCCTACAGGATTCCATGTCAGGAGTCCCCAGGTTCAATCCAATAATGCACCACTGTCCCACCCCTGCCAAGCTGGGCTATCGACACAGGAATGGTTCTGTATGTGCAAAATTATTTGCTTCTCGTAGGCATTATCTACAAAGAGCTGCCACAACCACACTGTTTTGTGGTGAATTTCTTTCAAACGTGTCCAAATTACCACAGCATGGCCTTGAACTCTTCCTTGTTCTGCTGAAGTTTGGAATTGTTTTATTCCTCCCCATTCATTCTTGTCTTGCTGTTCAATTCAGAATTGTTGCCACTTTTATCCAAGATAAAAGCATGTCTTGACAATATTTTTTCGGTCTGACATTATTTCAATAACATGGTTTTGGTCTCTTCCTCTCTCAAGATACTCTTTTTTTCCTTTCCTGACACACAAATAAACCAGAAACATCTCAAGTGTTTGATATCATATCAGAGTAGAAATCTCATGATAAACATTCTATGTTCTGTCCCATTCTACCAGTGACATCATCTATCCATTATATACAATGATGGTACTAACAGAAAAAGTGTCCAGGTAACAACCTTCTACCAAAAAAAAAGTCACCAACACCATTCCAGGCATTTTCTCTTTCACAACATGAGAATTAACACGATCTAGAGTGACATCAAATTGAAAACCCTCCTTCTGGGTTTGCTTTGAGCCTACTAGTTCATTTCAGCACTCAAACCAAGATCTGCCCTGAGCTTACATCCTACTTTTCCATTCTCTTTACCTAGGATTACCTTTTCTCTTCTCTATTATCGGTCTGTTCAACTTTTCGCTCCCATCAGTCTACTGTCAGTCATTCAATAACAGGGAAGCCAGGAAAAGAGAAGATTGCAGATCTGTTGCAAAAAGATTCTGTACATAAATGCTCTTAATTATGATCATTCTGTTTTCATTGATTTTTAATTGAAAGTTACCCTAATTCACATTTTTTTCTACACTTTTGAGGAGAACATAATTTTCAACTCAACTTAGGAAAAGAAAAAAAAAAAGAACAGAAAAGACCAGCCCTGGAGGAGTATTCGCTTCAAGGTCACTACCTAAACACGACCAGCACCTAAGCTTTACTCTGGAAATAGAAATACTGGAGGCTTAGGAAAGAACATGGCAACTGATGAAAACTTCTTTTGAAAAGTTTGCAGTCATGTTTTGGAATAAATACTTACAAAATTTAACAGAAGAAAGAATAAGCATTCAGGAGCAGGGGTGCAACCCCTATAGCTCCCACCTGTGGGTCCCACAGGGAATTCTCTCTACAAAGCTGGCACATGACATCAGAGGTGATCTGTATTCCTAAGCGGTCTTTTACATTTGCATGCATCACAAAAGGATTAATTTACTTAAATCTCACAACTCCACACATCATATTGAGTAACAATCTGCTAACAGATTCGAGTTATATATTCACAGTTGACTTGTCTAAAGAAGAGATGACCACATCTAGACAGTAGTAAATGCTACAAGATACAGTAAGAATTTAGAACCTAATCAGACTTCTGAAAATAAAAGTGGTTTTTTCAAATGCCAGTAAGGTGTTTTGTTAGGAAGAATTTCAGTATACCAAGTAAAACAAGGAACTTAATGAGTTGCCATTATTTCAATTTATCTATAAGCATTCCAAGCCTGCTAATTCAAGCATTCAAGGTTTGCAGCATTTGGTTTACGATAAAATTAAATCACACTAAATCTACAAGCACAGAAAATGCTCATAAGCTTTGTGAATGGATTTGAATGGGAGCAATTTTTAGAAATTAAGCTTCCTCTGTGCTACTTGGAGATGTACTAAAAATGACAAAATAGATTTACTGATAAAAAAAAAAAAAAGTGAGAGGTAAGGTTTGTTTTTTTGGTTCGTTTTATATTTAGAAATTGTGATAGCATCTCAATATTTTTGAAAAAATATCATCTTTTGGAGTTGAATACTCTTTCATAACACCCAAGCTGTATCAGGGAAAAAGCTTTAACAGAACTTTCAATAAATTCAGAAGTCTATGCATCATGAACTCCCTCTAATATTGCTAGGCATAAATGGGGAAAGTCTCATACCAAGTAATGTCTTGCTTTATGCTGGTATCCTGCAAATACGAAACCATATCAGAGCACAAATTTCTCTTGAAATATAGATTCTTGTTACTTCCTCTCAAGATGAACACCTAGTAGGTTATTGATCTGCTTCTGAAGGACACAGTGTTTATTATGTAGGAAACCACTGCTGGGCACAAGTGTGAGAAATTAATGATGGTTTTGTAAGTGTCCACACTGTGGTGCTGAACCAGTGGGGCAACTGTCAATCTATATGATAATGCATCCCAAAACTTCATAAAATCAGTGATGTGAAGAAGCATTGATTTTTGAGCTAACCAGGATTTGTGAGCGAGAAAGGCTAAAAAGTTTACTGAAGTTAACACCTCTGTGTATACAACAGTTGCTTCATACCTGCGTGATGTTTTTTTTAAAACAACCAAACACACAGAAGCCCTTCTCACAGAAACCCAAAATAAATTCCACACACTGGGTTTTTACTTGCTTCCTGTTTGATCATGTTGTTCTTTCTCATATTAATGCCATTGTTAGAAAGATGCAAAATGGATTCACTGCGCTGTATTTCAAATTACATAATAATCCACTAATTATAAGGAATAGAAGGAAAAATGAAATGAACAGACTCATTCTTTTATCAGATGATGAGAGAATGTATAGAAGTAGGTTCTGAGATTATGTTTTCCTAGACAAAAGGTGTGACACACTGCTGCCACTGAAATGGAGACAACCACCTTCAGAGAAGTGAATTCCTGCTACAGCACTGAATCCCAATCCTTCCCTAATGCCAGAATTCTATTAGTCAGGTTTTTTATTTGAAATTACGCTCAGAAGCCTTAACAAAACTGTACTAAAATCAATGGAAGTTGTCATATTTTCTGTGAATGGTATTATTAAAAGGAAAAATCAATTAACCAGTCACTGATCCTTTTTAAAACATGGGCTTCCTTGTACAAACCATTATTAGTAAATGCACATTCCCTCCTTGGTTTTGATGAAGAAATGTATCCTGCTATGCCTATGGAGAGGAGATACTACCTGAAGACTCAATTTAAGTCAACAAAAAGAAGACTGCTGTTACAAACAAAATCAATTGCACTTTGCTGAACTTCTTTCTATCAATACATAAACTGTAATTTGGTTTTGCCCTGTTTGCTTTGACAAGCAGTTGCTTGTGTTTCCAGAGCCTGGCACAGCCACTTCGCTGAAACCAAGACAACTGTCAGCAAGCACAGGGAGGAGCCCAAAATAAACACCTACAAAAATCCTCTTCTGCGAGGCACCCAAATGCATCAAACAGGATTTTATCACAATATGCTTAGCTGAGAGCTGGTGTCATGGCATCAGCTGCTGGAACAGCTGCTTTGAGGGTTTGATGTTAGGGAGGTTCTTCACCTCCTCAGAATGATAAGATGCAAACCCCTTAGTTTCTACTTTAACTACACTGAGCTGGCACTTTTGTCACCCTACAGGATGGAGGACAAATTCCTGCAAATCCATTTTTTCTGTTTTCTCTCTGGAGTCCAATTTAAATAGATGTGAGCAAAGAAAATTCCCCAAGTCAGAACTTGAAGGTGATCCACATGAAGAACCTGAATGTGGGTACATGCACCTGAGAGGACAGGGCTGAACACAGCTCACTCAGAGCTGTTTGGTCACAAGCGATTGGTGCTGTGCCCAAAGTCTCATTTCTGTGACCTCAATAAACTGTGCTAAACACAAGTGTTCTGCCTCAGCCCCATGCATAGCTTTGATTTCTAAAAGCCCCCCAATATCAGTAACAAAAGAGCAAAAGAAATTTTTTTACAGCTTCAAAACCATGAAAAAATACATAAAATTAAATCTGATTGTTACGAATTAGCATAATTGTTACAGCTACCAGCACATTCTGGATTATTAATATTACTTCAAGCTGTGTAGAAAAATCACATATAAAAACTATTTCTCTTTAGAAATTTGTTTCTGCTTCTCATCATTAAGTTTAATTTAAGGTACTCGGAGCACAAACTTCTGTGACAGATTGTGGCATGAAAAGTAAATTGTAAAATCAAACATAATATCTATCATATGATACAGATATAATAGTTTCCTGATAGTGATGCTAAAAAAAAAAACAACCCACATTGAAAAACAGCTTTAGTCAAATGAGAAAGTGAAAACTTCACCTTTAAAAGAAGACTTGTGTATTTTTAAGTATGCTCACGTTCTCACACATGTAGATTAGGAATATATGGAAGGAAAAGGCCTACCATTTTCCTCGTCTGACTTGTTGTCGTTGTCGGAGTCGGTGAGCGTGAGAGCTGAGTTTTCGCGACTCGACAGGCCGGAACTTCGCCTGGATTTGATCCCTCTGCCCCACAGCCTGATGGCGTGCTCTGGAGACATCCCTCCCTCCGTGTCCGAGTCGGCGTCAGAGCCCGTGCTCAGGGAATAGCCTTGGTGCAGAATCCCTATGTCTGAGCAGTAGCCACTTCGGTGTGGAGAGGGCTCACAGATCCCCAGCTCTGCAAGGGTGAAGTTTGTTCCTGGAAATACAATTTAAAACAATTAAGCATTTTAAAAGCTAGGGGATTTATTTTAAGCTTGAAAATATCAGACCTTTTTAATTTTGCTCAGTTCTGCTGTATACCAATGAATTACATACAGAGACCTCTGGTGCACTGGTCTAGTAAGACTTAACCTCAAGAATATTGAATGTATCTAAAATGGATGAAATGTACAAAACAAAGGTAGGAAAGGTCTCTAAATTTTAGGTTATGGTTTAGGCCCCAAACAAGTAATCCCTTACGTGTGTGATTAACATAAGCCTCACGACAAGTGCTAATGACAGGACCTGCTTTAGTATCTAACCTTATATTTGTAAGATAGAGCATGAGCTTTGAAGTTGTGCATTTCATTACTCAAAAAGAGCAATTTTTCATATGAAGCTCATTTTCACATACACGAGTCTTCCACAGAAATAGTGAAAGGATGCAAATCTTTCATTGCATTTGTAGCATGAAATTTGTCACCAATTGTACGTTTACATTTGGTGCAATTGGTGATTTAATATCTGCTAAAGAAACCAAGGTAGACCTTGCATTGGAACTATTTTCTACCTTTTTTCCCCATATTCCAGAAGAAAGAAAGCATCGATACCAAAATCAGGAGGTCATTTGGTTTAAAGGCAAAACTTTCTGAGACAATGTCAAAACACGTGACCTTTAGCAGTTAATAACGACTCAGTGGACAAAATCTTATACATTTTTAAAGCACACGGAGTCCCCCAGGGTTCTCAGAAAGTACAGAGCTGCTGCCTGATTTCTGCTTATGTACTTGTTTCCTACAGTAATGAACAGGGCAGTAAAAAATAAAGGGAAATATTCACTGGTCTCTAAGGTTTTCAAAGATTTTGAAAAGCAAAGTAATTTGGGCTTCATTACACTGGGCTAAAAACAAAAACCAGACTGAAGTTGCTGGCAGTATAACTGCCAATTATTTAATTAATTGCTTAATTCACAGGGAAACCAGATCTGTGGTCTGCATTTCTAAAATAGTAGTTTCATTTTGTCGAAAATCAGTTTATATTTTCTCCTCTTCCTCTATGTATTTGTCAGAATGAAGCTCTACAATGGAAGCTAAAATAAAACTAAATAAAACACAAAATTAAGTGTCTTCTATTAATAAAGATGGTAACTAGATTGGGGTTTTTTTAGGTGCTAGAACTTCTTTCTTCAATCAGCCAGGAAAGCTCATAGAGTTTTAAATCTATCTTGTTCACCTTCCTGCATCAGCGCTCTCCAGTCTCACATCTAACTGCCAAGGCATTTTTTGGATATGGGGCGCATGCACACACGTACAAAGTAAAGCTGGGTCCCACTTAACATTTATTTCTAGAGCTCATCTCTTAAAGGAAGGGGATGGATTTCTTCTGCAAGCCTGACCTGTGTCCTCAGCCAGCAGTGACCGGCCTCGTGCGTGGCTCTGTCACCCTGAGGTCACCCTGCACACAGGCCAGCAGCAAGAGTGGCCACAGCCCAGGTAAAGAATTGTCACCACATGATGCTTCTCAAGAAATGAAGCATTCAGTGGCAATGTGTAAAGAGCATATAAAAAGGCTGACATTAAAAAAGCCAGCTCGCTTTCATCAACACCAAATTAACCTGAGCCCTTCTAGTTAGCAGCGTATTTTACCTGCCTTCCAATACTTAAAGTAGTAATCAGAAATTCCGTGGTTTAGTCAAAAGCAGGGAGTTCAACAATCCTAAAAATGAGCTTCTCAAGTGCACTTCAGTCTCTAGATTTTTTGCTTTTTTTTTGGTAATAAATGAAGAGTTCTAGTATGACAGATTAAGCTACTTTTAAGGAAAATGTAAACTTTAATCATGTGCAATTTCAGTAGAAGACATTTAACAAAAACAGTTTGATTGATTAGAGTTTTGCTTCAGCCATATTAGCAAACAAACCTTCAACTTATTAATAAAGAGGTCAAAATCAAACCAAAATAAATATAAAAAATGGACTGAACGGAAGCTTAGTAGCCCCCCCCAGGCAGAGTACATGTTGACATTAGATACACACTAAAATTACTAAACTCATAGTGAAAACGAAGTTTTTCAAATTTTCTTGTTTGTTGGTGGCATGTCTGCAAATACACACAAACTATTACTATATTAGCTTAATTAAGCTGTTATAAATACACACTAAAACATTTTGCTGATATTCTGTGGATTATAGCAGCCCTTACAAGCCTGGATGATTTCACTTTCATTAGCATCCTGTTCTTTATTTGTCTGAGGAAAATAGTAAAGGCACTGAAAGTGAAATGTAGTATTCACAAAACTCATTCACCCATTTGACTTTTATTGTCTGGGAACTTGGCATTTTCCAGTAACTGACCAAATTTTAAAAAATTGAGAAGTGGATCTTATCAGGAGCACAAATGGAATCAGCCCCTGAACCTCTGGGAAAGGATTTTCTATGCTGCTTCTCAGAAATCCTTTTATAGTCTTATGACATGATGGTAGACATGAAATATTCTAGAAATTTCCCTGTCTAGTAAAGACATGTTCTTCTGCAGTAGATTTTAAATTAGTTTCATGCACAAAATTTTGGCATTTGCTTCTGCAAAATGTAATTTGAGACTGTTCTGGAAGGCAGCATATAGTAGCAGAATAATTTGTCCTTAGATAATTTTTTCACATCTACATACATACATACATAAAAGAGGTTTTCAGAGATCTAAACATATAGAAATATATCACTATATTTCTAACTCCTGATACCTTCATAGCCCTTAATTTACTATAAAATTTACTATAAAATCTGAGAAAAGGAAGATGGAAATACTACAGTTTTTCTCTCTAGATCTTTTCTGGATCTGGACCATGTCTGGACACGCCTTGTTTCCTAAAATAAAACTGCCTACATGTCCGGAATGACATATGAATTGCTTCCACTAACATATTCTTGTCTCATTTACTTAGCCATTATTGCACATTAAGGTATTAATGGCATCAGTAGACCACCTTGGTATATTCACATAGAGGATAAATATGCACAGAAATAATTTACCAATAATTCACAGAATATGCTGAGTTGGAAGGGACCCACAAGGATCACAGTTCAGCTCTTGGCCCTGCACAGGACAGCCCAAGGGTCACACCTTGTGCCTGAGAGGGCTGTCCAAGCACCTCGTGAGCTCTGTGCTGCGTGACCACTGCACTGAGGAGCTGGTTCCTGTGCCCAGCCATCCTCTGGGTGCAGAATTACTTTCTAATATCCAACCTTAACCATCCCTGACACAACTTTAGGCCATTCCTTCAGGCCACCTCTCAGAGAAGAGATCAGTGCCTGCCCCTCCTCTCCCCATCACAAGAGAGCTGTACCCTGCTCTGAGGTGTCTCCCCTTTCTCCTCCTCTGCAGCTGAACTGACCAAGTGCCCTCAGCTGCTCCTCATGTGGCTTCCCCTCCAAGCCCTTCCCCATCCTGGCTGCCCTCCTTTGGGCCTCCTCCTACTACTTTGCAGATGTAGTCTCACAAAACATGAAAAAACGCTGAAGTCATTTCATACCCACTCACCCTGCCAGAACAATCCATGTGAAAGCATGATGCCAAAGTTCACCAGAACAACACAGCCCTCACTGCCCCAGTGCCAGGACAAGCTCCAGCACCTATGAACTGCAGAGAGGAAATGCAGGCACAGCCTGGCCCTGGGTTAAGGTTTAGTGTCCTCTTCAAGGAGTATCTTCCTTGCAGCTCTAAGAGACATTGGGGGCTCAGGCATAGCAAGACCTTGTAGGAGAACCGTGAAGGCAGCAGCACCACTGCTTGCCGTACCCTGGCCAGCCAGAGCGCTCTGCCGTGTGACACTGGGTCGCCAGGCAAAGTGCACTGCCAGCAGGAGCAGGCAGCCAAGGATGGCTCCCTGCAGGGTGATACAGCACCCTCTGCACCTGGGGCTTGCACGGGGCTGAGAGGAACTGAACTGCACTTTGCTGAAATGTCACTTGCAAAGCAGGACTGAAACGTGCAGGCAGAATCCATTCTTGCACACTGAAAACTTTCTTTCAGATTCTTGCTGGTGACACAAAGTGAAAAGAGATAAATAAGATCAGATCCTTATTGGTGGAAAAGAAAGAAATTTCTTTCTCTTGAAGAATACAGCACCAAAAATAGAAAGTCACAAGGTTTTTGCCTTTTTAAATGAAACAGAGCTTAGTGCTCTCCCTCCCCAGTCCCTTCATCCCCACCTGCAGAAACCACCAGACCATTTTCGTTAAAGAAAGGCAGTTGAAACCAGCTGCTCCCTTAAGGTGTATATAATCTCTCATACAAAAATAGAGCGGCAGTATACCAGTTTAGAAGTATAATATAATGTTATGTACTTGATTATCATTGCCCATAATCTACACGCTGTGAATAGTCTCTCAATAGAATAGATGTTTTCCTTTAAATGAGGACATTACTTCTATTATCTCTTCAGTGCACTTCCTTATACAGAAATTTACTGTTTCAGTTATTTAGGATATAAACACTTACTAAAAGTGTGTTGAATTCAATGATGCACTACTGTACTCATTATCCCTGTGATGCCGAGAAAGCATTGCCGTTTAAGCAGAGGTTACTTTCACCTGACCCCTAGGCAGAGGTCTCATTTGGGTGACCACAAACTGCATGAATTGCCCTTCTGAAGATTAACCTAATCCAGTTGTGATCGCTACAAGATGCCTCAAAGGAAGACCTCTGAAATCAGTAATGCACAGATAGGATAAATTTGCCTTCAACACGATATCAAGACTGGGTTAAGTCTAAAATCAAAAGGATAAATATCACTTACAGTCTTTGCTACTACAATCAATTACAAAAAGAATAACAAAAATATATCTATTTAAGACATTCCACCCTTTCTCAAGTTTTTGTTATGTTCAGAGCTATAATGGTTTTGCTGGTAGGGGTACCACAATTTAGGTCCAATCTCTGGAAGAGGTCTCTCTTTTTAAGAATCTCTGATGCACACTTAATTTAGCTCAATTCTTTGTAAATTCAGTCTGCCTTGGTCCCTTCTGCAGAGAACTGACTAGAAGCAGCAAACAGAAACGTTCATGCTCATTGCAACATGTAGTTTGAATGTGAAGCTCATTTCCCAGCTTCTCCCATCAATGACAGAAGAATTCTTTAATAGTCTTTTATAATCTGCCTTGCTTCTTTTCGACTCTGAGGTGCCTGTGCTATGCTGCTTTTGGCTGGGATAGAGTTGATTTTCTTTACTGCAGCTGGTATGGGGCTGTGAAATTTCAGCTATTGCTGAGCAGTTCTTTCAAAAAGTCAGGGCATTTTCCACTCTATCTCACCAACTACATTTCTGGCATCTTATGGTGATGATTTTGAGTTTGATGATATGCTGGTTTAGGGAAAAGTATGGATTTATTGCTTTCTCCTCAAGTGCTGATGTTGATTAAAGATAAAACCAGATCTGAGAGGACAAGAGGATGGAGCTAGGTGGCAAACGTGACTGTTATCTACCCCACACAGCCCACACTGAAATGCAACACTTCAGGCTAACATTTTACTTTCTTAGCCAATCTTTCCAACTTTTCCAAGCTCTGAGGAATGGCAAAAGGAGTACAGCTTCATTTATTATGAAGGCATGTGCTATTCCCACTGACTGTCCATTCTCAAAGCTGAAGGAAACAGATGTATGCAATTCTGTAAGCAATCGCTCTGCTCTCCTCTGTGCTTTGCCCTTCTGTGCTCTCCCCGGGTGCACTTCTCCTACTCCTCCTCACTGATTAAGTGCCAGCAGAAAGAAAATTCCAGGCTGAGCCTCCCCTCTGATTCCCTGTCTGGCAGCAGAACTCTGGAAAGCCCTGCTCAGAGCTGACCCTGAGGGCTTGCAGCAGCTCCTGGGCACACCTGAGAGCTTCCAGCACTTCTGCACTCAGATTACAGCAAATCTCTTGTATTTCAGCAGAGATGCAGGGATGGATAAAGAGGAAAGATTTCCAGACTTGGAATCTCTGATTGAAAGCGTGGAGATAATTTGGTTTAATCAACACAACAGTCACTGAAGGCAACGTGAGGGATTTTCTCCAGCATCCATCTTAGAAGTCAGATACTCCTTGTTCAGTCTCCAAACACACCAAACCCAAGAGACCAAAATTCACTTCCTGTTACGTTTTCCTTTAGAAGCAGCAGAGAAAGAACACAACGTGAAGCCTCATGACAAGTCATGATGTTCTTGTGAACTCCCCAGCTCCATTCCAAACACCATCAAAGACATAGTGAGTTTTGGAGGTGGTGTTTGGTTTTTCTGTTTGTTTGGGGCTTTTTAATAGAATTTTATGAAAAAGAGTTAGTGTGCATATTGTCTACTCCCAGCCCTAAAACCGATCAAACTATGGAATAATTTTGTTAAATGCCTGTTTCCTTTTAAGACATCATGAATTTCTAAATAAAATCCATCACAGAAGCACAAAAAAAAGATTAAGAATTTTTGTGTACTTTAAGTGATAGCTATCATAAAGAACACAGAAAGAATGATTTTCAATTTGCTTTTTTATGTTAACCAACCTGCTCAACACCTGATACTATCTCCTGTCACACAAGTATAGTATTGTCCTATGAAGGAGTAACAACTGCAGCTCCATGGAAAATGCAAACTTTGAAGAACAGTCAGTGTTAAAGACAATATGAGAGAATGAAGTGCAATCCCAGCAGGCAAGAGCTACCATTTATATCTGCATTGACTATACATGCTTGCAATGCACACTCAGGATCATCTGGTACAAAGTAATACCATAATTACACCATGGTTCCACAGAATTGAAAGTCACAGTCTCCACCACTAAAAAAATGTCATTTTCATTCTAGTCTAGCTCAAAAGATTTAGGTCTGCTGTTGTTCAAGTATTTTTAGTTATGTCAGAAAAGGATAGTGAGTTCTCCTTGGTCTCCAGGAGACTATATATCTATATACCTATATATTTATACATATACACACTTTTTTGATAAAATCACTGTATGGCTGTTTATCTTCACTGATACACCAAACTGAGTTCAATTATTAAGAAAAAGCTCTAAAAAGTCTGTAGGAAACAACCAGTGGATAAATGAGCTGTTGATACTTTGTTTAGTTAATGAAAAGCCTTTTTCTTATTTTTATACTCTTAAATCAAGATTTAAAAAGTGTCAAAAGAAACTACTGTTCAAGACTTGATAAACTGTGCTCTCAAGAAAGAAGTCACAGCAGAAGTCACAGGTAATAAGCTTTCATACTTCCATAACTGTTTAATTGGGAACTCTCAAAAAACCTGAATCAGCTGTCATCACAGACAAAACCTTAATTGTTTCTCTATACCTTGCTTCACAAGCTAAGAACATGGTTAGTCTATATTTTATGAAGGTCCCCAGGCGCACATAAAGATTTCTGAGCACTAGCAGCTGTCAGCTCTTTAGTCACAAGGTGCTTTTTCACTGTAAATACCATGTCACTTAGAAATAATGGTAATGTATTGTAACCTGTACAGTAGAATAAAAAGTTTAAACCATTACTCGGCTGAGAACTTGTGTTTATATTCTGAATGGTGTTGCTCCTAACAGGTTTTAGAAGTGACAGAGATGCCAGCCTTTAACTCTGCATTTCTAATCCTACTAGGAGCACCATCAGTAGACCAATATGAAAGACTTAGAGGACTGATAAAAGAATTAATCTAAAATTAAGGGCTTCCCAAAAAAATCAAACCATTTAAACAGAGCAATTTAAACAAGCACACATGATTTAAAAAACATATTTTAAAAATCCATATAAACTTCATGACAAACTTAGAGAATAATGAAATTAAAACCATTTGAATAGTATAATTTTGGAGTAAAAGATACATATCCTATAATCAGGTATCAAGGGAAACAGATGAAACTTTTTGAGACACTTTACCCCACTAACAAGCACATTCTCATTTATTTACCAATTGCCATCATTATATGAGGAGATCAGGAAACATCTGCATTTATTTGACTGAATTATAAACTGCTTTCAGCTTTTCATTTTTAATCCTAGTTAAATAATTAGATATTTTCATTGGCCAGTCAGTTGTGGTATTATGAATGGATCAGTTGGCACCAATCCAGATTACTACTGGTCTTGAACTTTGCTACAGATGAAATACAGACCCTTCCTGCAGGATTGCTTTTATTCTACCAATGACTAAGATATGTACACTGCACATACAACCCCAAGCATGGAAGCACAGTGAATGGCACATCCAGGGGCTACAGCAACAGCACTGCAGGTCCACCAGCTCCATTGCTGGGACTGGCTGGCCTTGCCAGGGAGCTGAGGAACTGTGCAAAGAAGAAATATGACCTCCTCCTGTGCACCTCTTTTCCTCCCCTACACTGGTGTTTTCCACACACTTACAACATGCTGCTCTTCTGATTTTCTGCTCACTGCACACCCCAAGGGGAGCACCATGATGTCAGCCTGTTGCACTGAGCAGGCATGGGCTGTTCCAGCATTCTCTTCCCACCTCAGCACCACACCTCCCTTCAGTTAATGCAAACCATTTCTCTATTTTATCTACACTTCTCTCCGTTCCAGTGCTTTAGGATTTCAGTATCAGTGTTTCAATCTAGACTACTTTTCCCTTCTTCAATGAACAGAGCTGAAGATTTGTGTTACGTGCCAATAAACAGCTTATAGATTCTGTTTATTCTATCTTTCTGCTGTTTGAAACTCAGACTTTGTTTTATAAACTCCATTGGAACAATAGTGCAAGTTATTGCACTTGTGTTGTCCCTTCCCTTCCATTTTTGTCTAAGATTTGAAGGACTGCCAGTGCTGACTTTACTGGTTAATAACAGAGTTATACAAGTGCACCAAACATTGAGTTAAGCCCATACCATCACTTTACATGGGCTTTAACAGGTGGCAGTGTGTGATCCTCTGAAGAGGAATTATCAAGATACCTCATTTAGAACAACAATTTTGGCAAATAATCTTTCATGTATGGGAAAATGTTGACCCTAATTTTCACACACTGACTCTAAAAACAATTATTTTCCCCCACTAGATCAAATATTCTATACAAGAAGCAGTTGTAATTAAAAAAATACTGCACTTGTCTGTCACTTAGTTCTGCATTAAAAAAATTTCAGCCTAACCCCAAAATCTTTGTTAGGCATTATTTTTAACATATAATATAACAAATACTACAAAGCCAGACCACAACTGAATTGGTTTGAAAGGAAGTTACTGTGCAGGCTGTGTTATCTGACTATTTTTAACACACACGTCATCTCAATTGCTAAGTGCCTTTACTTGCTTCATAAGTGCCTTGCAGATCAGGTGAATGATAAATTCACATCTCACTGATAAAGGTCAAGTATGCCTAGGAATCATGCGATTACATTATTTTTTTATTTATCATCATCACTATTATTTTTTAGTTTGCAGACTCCAATTACAGAACACTTCAGATTTAACAAGAGGGAGATTAAATGAGATTATTCATTAATCCTCACACCAGTTCATACTTTTTAGCCTACCAACATTTTGCAAAGAAGCATTTTAGGCTAGTTCATGTGGTTATATGGGAGTCACAGGCAGTTCTGAACCTAAAATCAGGGTTTCTTTGAAAGGGAGTATGAAGTATATAAGGGCAGCATTGAAGAGCAGGAATGGGAAAAAACCCACTCCTGAAAAAGCCCCATCTGCTGCTTCCAGGATGCCTTGGATGAGAGCTTGTCCATGCTGCTCCCAGCCTCTTCACCCCTGACGCGAATACTGACAGCAGCACTGTCTGGTGCTGTTGTACATCTCTTGCCCGTGGCCTTGCAGTCACTGTCTTATCAGAAAAATTTGTGTCCTTAATTAGCGGTGTGACAGGGCACAGGAGCTGAGCTGGCCAGTGGCTTCAGGTGGCTTAAGCCACCATGACGGGCTCTGGATCCTCACAGATTTATCCATCACTTTCACTCTGATGAACTCTGATTCGGCTAAGCATATTAAAGCTTGCCAGCACCTCTATTTAAATTTCAGATTTGTGGCTCTCAAAGGCATTTGCTTGTTCTATTTTCTTTTTTGTTATCTCTTTAAAGACTTCAGAACAGAGAATGGGCAGATATGGCACAAAACTACCCTTGGATTTAAGTTCTACAGCTTACTTTTGTTATGGGAACTGAACACAGAAGAAGTTTTATAGGACTTTGGGGTCTTTTTTGGCATAATTGTTTTTTTGGTCTTTTGGTTTTGTTTTAAACTGGGAATTTGGTGAACAATGTGCATGGATATAGAATCAAGAAAAGAGCCATTTCATCCTTGAACAGGAAAACCTGAGGAAAGAACCCTCAATCTAAAAAAATCAATAATCCAAAAGTTTCCAAGGATTTCTGACATGGAAAGTCAAAGGAGAAATCTATAACTAAAATAATCAGAAGTGTGCAGTTGAGATTAGCTGTGGTCCTTTAAGTAATTTTAGGGATAACTTTAAGAAGTCCAAAGCAGGAACCTACAAATCAAGTAATTCAAATATTTTATCCGTAGGGGGGAAGATACTTCTTTTGCTTAAAGGATATTTGATAAAAATCAATCACTGATTATTATTCCTGTTGATTCTTACCTACTCTGTTACTCATATGTAAGAACATGTTGAAAAGTGAAATGGCTTTCCAAACTAAATGCAGGATAAGATGCACGGACAGCACAGCCCATGGGCGCTGAGGCAGCGCTCCCCCAGGTGAGCCCTGCCCTGCCCACGTGCACCAGAGCTGCCAGGGAGGGTCTGCAGCTGGGGCTGCAGCGTCTGTGCCTGCACCACTCACATCAGCCAGAGTCGCTAAAGCCTGACTGGAGAGGGCTGGTAGTGTGAAATCTGTGAGCAGGAAACTGGAGCCAGCACCACGAGGCATACTCTGTTAACTCACCCACTGGAGCTACAGGAAAAGGAGAAAAAACACTGCCATTTTGTTTCCTCTTTACCTAAAATTATGGGTTTAAATTTTTGACCTATTTAACAATACTTGCCCCTTCAGAATCCCGCTGCAGGCACAGCACACAGCAAATGGGAAATACTGCTCAAAATTTGTTTCCATTGCAGACTAATGCCACTGATTTTTTTTTTTTTTTTTTTTAAATCAGCTTTTAACATTCCTGTTATCAGGAAATGCCCTTTCTGGAGGGGAAAGAGAAACCTACACCAGCCTGCTCTTATGAATGCCTCAAGCGTTCAAAATTAGCAGTGAGAATCCTGTGGATACTGTCTACTCCAGTCTTAAGAGCAGATGTGGCACTGTATAGTTTTGGTATTAAGTACTGTCAAGGTTCCTTTCAAGCAAAGAACTATTTATCTACTTAACACAGAACATAACCAACTTTTGTAAGTTTCATATATTACATTTATTTCAAAATGCTTGGCATTATTAATCCTTTTTATATTGTTAATATAAAGATTCTGCTTCAAAACCCCAGAAAGTTTATTTTTTTCCTCTCTTTTTTGCATTGCATGCACTGATGAACTAGCCTGCTCAGCAAGCATTTAACAGATTAGACACTTGAACATGGTTTCAGGCAATGCTCTCTCATGTTTCTGCGTATTGCCTGATAAACACTTCAAAGTAAACCGCTCATAAATATGAAATGAAAAGCCAAGAAGTCGTTATGCACAGCTTTGAGATACAAATCTCTTTATTCCCCTCTGAAGTGGAATTTGATTGACATAATGAGTCATAGATCCTGTCCAGGGACACACTGCCTTATCCCCTTTTCCTCAGGAGACAGGGAGTCTTTAAAGAAATCCACTTCAGAACTTTCTGATAGACAGCTACGGGAAAGTTGAACACTACACAAATCTATTATTTTGTATTAATGCCTACCTTAACGACTGTGCCACATGTCAAAGATTGACTCCAAAGCCATGAGCAGGCCCCAGCACCTAACCCTGTTAAAGGAGGCCAAATCCAAGATGCCCATTTTATCTCATAATCACAGACCTAGTACAGAGGACCACAAAGGAGAGCTCCCAGAGCCACGAGAGCTCGTGCTGAGCTGGGCACCGTGTCCTGTGCTCATCCCCAGGGTGGCACAGCTCCATCCCCAGCTGGGCAGGAGCGGCTGCTGCCTGGCGGAGCTGCAGAGGAGCCGGTGAGCCCTTTGGGCTGGGCTGCTCCTCCTGGGCGCCTGGCACCTTCCCGACGAGCTCCAGCACGAGTGCAGCTCCTGCTCTGCTGGCACAGAGCCTCCTGCCCCGCTCTGCCCGCCGGACACACCACTCCTTGGGGCCAGGGCAGGGCACCGGGGGCTGCCAGGGACGCTCCCAGCCCGGGGAATTCCACATTGCTGCCACCCTCCTTAGAAGGCAGATTTATCAGGTACAGACCCCCACAGTCATTTCCGACAGTTCACAGGTCCGTGCTGTGAAGGAAATGAAGACTTTCATGTGAGAAGGAGCAGTTAAAACCATCTAGCCTGAAAAACGTCTGAAATGCTAATTTGGATATTGCTGGTAATAAATGACACCCATATGAAAATCACAAAGGCTATGTAATTGTTGGTCACCGCAATTCCACAAAATGTCTATCCCAATAAAAGTCGAGCTTTAAGCCACCATAGTGAACCTGCTGATCAGTAGCACCATAAACAAAATTATGGTGCAATAAATTGCTACCCTACAATGGTATATTCACGATGTTATACTCACAGCCTGTATTTGCAGTATTTGTGGAGGTTTTTAGAGGGAATCCAGAAAATATCTGCCTAAATTAAGACGCAACTTCTGGCACTTTATTTGCTAGCCAAGCTGTATGCATTAAATTATACATTGTTACTAGCTTTTGTTAGTCTCTACTCCCTATGAAATAATCATACATAAAGTATACAAGACCCACCACTCACAACTTGGCTTTCTTTTGTTAGTGGAAGTGCTATTATCAGTATTATACATGAGCCATTCACATGATTTATACAATAATACATACATCATTAAGATTTAAAAGGCACCAGTAAAAAATTATCTTAATTTGTGGTGTTCAAAATGCCCTCAATTTTTTTTATTATTTTGCCAATAAAAATGAAAGGCTAATATCTATAAAAAGCACACAGTAAAACAATTAAATGGAGAGAAGACTAAATATTAAGAAAACTGAATTCATATTACAAGTAAATAATGAAACATTAAAGTCCAATTTTGCAGCAAAAGGCTGAAAGGGAGATTTAGAAGCTTAAGATGATGAAAAAGCCACAATGTGGTATTGTCCTCCATCTACAAAGAACATTGCTGCCTCTTCTCAGTCCTCAGTCACTGAGATTACTCAGTCTTTATTTTTCCCTCTGAAATGTTTCTTGCTAAAAACTTTTATTGTTGTTACTTATTGTTCATAAATTGCAAACGCATTTTGACCCTGCTCTATTGCGAGCACTCTTCCTTCTCAGACATCTTAATAGTCTGCACTGCCTTCTCTAATCACTGGAAAGCAATAAAGATTTACATCAAAATACAAATACATGAATTGCAACAAACACTGAGCAAAATGGGTAAGTGCTTGAAAAAGCCCAAAACTAAATCCAAGTTTATGACTAAAAGCAGGCATTCTCCAATTTTGCAATTTTTGATTATGGATTGCCCTATGTAAATTACAAATTTTTGGCCCAAAGTGCAAGTGTTGGTAACTATTTTAAATATTTGTGAAGAATCATTATCATACATAGAACTAAGGAATTATGGCCATGTACCTTGGCACGGAGCCGAAAAAACTGTCACACCCAAGTATTAATTTCAACATGTGTATTATTCTAGGGTAGTGTTGATGGATTGCCAACTGAAAGGCAAATAAGGCATCTGAAGTATTCTGAATTACTCAGTCTTTACAAGACCTTCTGTAGCCCTCACAATTCCTACACAATTAAATTACTATTTCACATTCAAGTAAAACTACTTACTTCAAAAATGAACTAGAGCCTAAAATAAATACTTTTTCCGATGATAACTATCTTAGAATAAAGCATGTTTCTATAAACTAATGTTATTTTAAGAGATTACACCACAGTTACTGAGCTTTCATTACAAGATGTGAAATGTTTGGATAGGGCTTCAAGCAGCATTAGGTATTCTGATGAGGTGAACAAGCACAGCTGCCAGTCCCACCCTTGGCTCTGTCAGTCACTTCAGCCACTGAATCCAAGTTGTCTGTGGGATAAGTGCTCCTCAGAGATCTGCAGTTGCTGCTTGACCTGCAGCTGAAAGCAAGTGCTGTGCTCACCAGATCTATTAGCCCTTTGACTTCATTCATTCACTGGCTAATAGAAATACATTGCTAAAGTGAGTGATTAATTCAATTTCTTTGGCGAGAGTGCTAAATTCTTGAAGCCTCTAGAATGACTGTCCATGGAGGTTCAAAACATAACTCATCTATCAATTATGGAGTTGTAGTTAGAAATCTGGCAAGGGACACCAAGTTGTTTCTTTTTCCCTCTTCAACTTCTCTCCAAGAATAACCTTTTCTTGCTGTATCACAGCTTCATGTAACATAAACACTGAAACAATCATCTCTATCCGTTTTTCTTCAGTCATCTTTGTGCTGGAAGCCTGTTCAACAAATCAACATCTTTCCATTTCTTTTGTGTTCTTCCCAGGTTTGACATCAACACAACAGCTGAAACAGCTTACAGTGCTCCTAAAGGAACGAGACTTCCCTTAAACACTGCAGGAGTCAGACAACCTCAAAGAGACTAAGAAACCCCAGAACACTTTTGCACACTCTGCTGAATGCAAGTTCTTCCCTCCATTGCTGGACAGAGCCAACAAATATAGTAAATTTTCTAAGATGTCAGTGTGTAACAAGAAGTCTGGAAAGCATTCTGACAAAAACAATGGGAATCTGACCTGACAGTCCATTGCTTTTTACATTAAAAATGCCATCTTTTTATCTTCTGTATTTAAGATCTAACATATCTTGGCATCTTCTGATCCAATATGGCACTGTGGTAAAAACACTGTACAAAACAAGTGTCCAAACTAGAACAGGAAGTTCCCTTCCAATCATGTTGACAATTTTCTTCATTTGTAACCAGACAGAGAATACATATAGCCAGTTTTGTAAATGAGGATTGTGTTAACCAAACAAGTACCTCATAGCTGGACATAACAGGGTAAACAAACTCAAATTTTGGGAACATATAATGGCTTCCTTCCCTGCTTGAGTCTCACTCTGAGAAAAGAAGAAATACCTTTATATGTATTATAATCAATTCTAGCTTTGCACACTGGAACAGTTTAAGAGATAGGCCCTATTGGCTAGCTCGCTCATCTCAGTCACCTTAGGCTTCACCAGTTGTCCAAAACCCAAAAACATACACAAAAAGTGCCACAAAACCCCACAGAACTCTGAAGAATATGCAAAGGGGAGCATGTCACTTTTGGAGGTGATGGTAATGATGACATTAATTTTCAGTGCACACAGAACAGTTGCAGCCTAGTCCTGAGAAATGAGCAAGAGTGTTTTCAACTCATGCATATGCTTATATTTACAAACAAGTTCTTCCCATTTATGCCAATTGCTAAAAATTATTAACTTAGCTAAAAATTTCTGATAAAAAGTCAAACATTTAACAGTGTTGTAAGTCCAAGCTTATTTGAAAGCTGGCAGCCGAATGGAAGGGTAGGTTTTTGAAGCCAAACTAAAAATAAATTTTAAAAAAAGGTAAACTATAGATAGCTATATACATTTCTTTGATTGTCATTTTCAACAATGATATATATTCCAGTACCCTCAGCTCAGGAAACAATTAGTTTTGGACACAAGAAACTCCCTTGGAGGAGCTGCACTGCACAGCTGCCTGTGCAATGGCCAACAACAACCTGAGCTCCACGTCAGTCGAAGGCTGCCTTCTGACAGCCTGCATTTCAGTGATGGAAAGCATGATCCTTCCTACACAGTATGCACTGCACTATGCATTTAGTCCTTGGAGAGCTTTCAGGATGAAAAGACCATAATTATTACTACCATCATTATTATTAATGAAAAATACACATGTAAAATTAGGTTTCGAACACAGTGTTTTATAGCCCCTATTTGTCTCTGTGGACGTACGCCATAATGGCTTTAACAGACCTTTAACACTCACTGACTAATTAATCTTTACACTCAGGACCCAGCACTGAGTTTTATTCAGTAAGGAGCAGAAAATAGCATCTGTGGATTGGGCTTGCAAGGTCCACTGCATGAATAAATTGACAGGCTACAGGAAGAGTTGGCATTAAACAGCTCCTCTCCTCCCCTCAGTACTCCTGCAAGAGCCTTCACCAGCCACTGAAGCTTCTCTTCACAAACTTCTCACATACAATTTATTTTTATTTTCTAAAGTGACTCTTTTCAACCTTACAGGGACTCAGTCTTCCAAATACATTGACACTGATAGAAAAAATATTACAGGGACTAGATATCACTTTAAAATATAACTGCATTTCCGACACAACCAAAGTATGCACCAGCAAATTCAGCTTGCCTATGGAGAGCACAAACGAACCATACAAATTAATAGACCTCAGCAATTTGTCAGAAAAACCTTTAGGCTTCCATTTCCAGCTCAGACATGTTCTAAATACGAAAAAGCACAGGGAAAATATTCTGCAAAAAGAAAGCACAAAGAGAAAATACACCACGCAATTTCTTAATAGAATACATTCAATCTTTGCTCCTCTTAAAAGAATTTTAAAGGCATTGTAAAAGAATAAGCATGTAGGGGTAAATTTCCCTCATCTCATTTGCATGATACAGTTATAGTCAATGTAGCCTACCCAGAGTCTTGCCTTACTTTAGCTCTAAAGCTGGGCAACCAGAACACCACCTTCAGTTACAAAAAATAAAGTATTATGTGTTTACTAATCAAGCCTCAGTGGTAGAGATTTCATCAAGATGAAATTACTATGTATGCTGATTTTTTTTCTAGTGTAGGTAAACCCTGGTACCCCTATGAAATTCCAGATCATGATCTCTGTTTTATTCCATGAAGCTGACTTCAAGACCAGCTTACTCCATTTCTGCTATGGGTAAAATTGTATTAGGAAACAAGCCTTGTGAGCTGCAGCACAGTAAGCAGCAATGATAGCACAGCACTCATTTTGAGAGTCAAAAATGACCTCCCTAGGCTGCTGCTTTAGCGAGGAAGGTCACAGATCAGTTACGGCGTATTTCTTACAACAAAGCACTTATTTCTCTGTATGCCTGTAGAGATAATACTTGTCAGATTAGCTCTTTTTCTTTGGAATTCCTAACCACTGCTTTAGAGAGTCTATGTTTCACAGCAGAGAGCTATTAATTAAAGTCCAGTAGGACTCAAATCTGAGCTTATTAACGGTTGGATGGACCCAAGTAAAAACACATCTGCTCCCACACCTCAGTCTCCTCTCCTTACTCCCCTTGTTTTTCCTCACTTGTGGAAGCACATTTTCAGTTTCCCACCACAAATTCCACGAAATCCTCCCTATCAATGAACCATATTCTACTCTCAAGCCACCTCTAAGTGATTTCTCAAGCCTAAAAAAAGGATAGAACGGCGAATCAACTAGGAAACAAAATCCTCATCTGCCAGCATTTGATCAGTTACAGCTTATGGTTTTATCTCCCCAAACATTTTCCCATTACAAAAAAAAAAAAAAAAAGAAGGCTTGTAATGCTCGATGTATCTGTACATGTAAAAAAAAAAACACTTCAGAATTTAATAGGATTTTATAGGGACTCAGATTTTATAAGGACTCTGGCTTAGATTTCTTTGTGAATTACACTCATATAAAAAACATCTAAAGCAATTTCTATTTGATTTGAATCCATTTACGTATGACAATATCTGCTATAACCTGACAGGAACAGTCCAGCTGAAATTGCAAGGACGTGAAACCAGGAGTTGGCTCCCTTCCCACTTAACCTTCAATCCTCTCAAGTGGGGGAGGAAAGTTACCAAGCACTGTGTGAACCTTCCCTCTTGTTTTAGAATTAAAAGAAACCCTGGTATGAAAAAATATCCATTAGATTAATTTTCACTCAGATTAACCATTTACTCCAAGGTCACATTTAGGCTGAATTCTGAACCAGCAGAATGTTATGCATCCATTTCAAAGGCAACATGGTGTAGAAACAGTCACTTTGTGAACAGCTACATCCAATCATCAGGACTGAAACAGCCCTTGCCCTGTGCATCAGAAAACTGTAAACACAAGGAAAACACAATTCCAGCATAAGAAATGGTGGGAAAAAGCAGCTACAGAATCCCAGTCTATTGGTCCAGTTCATCGGAAACACAAAAAACGACCCACGACATAGCATTTCTAGGTATCATGAAGGGGATGGGTCAGGACAAAAAAGGGAGGGAGGTCAGTATTAAACCATAAACTCAACTTCTGCATCCTCCTACTACAGCCTGACCTTCCCTGTGAGGCAGTTTCCTGGTTCGGAAGAACAGGAGAATGGCTGCCGTGAACCTGCAATTGCATTACACACAAGCCCCAACTGATGCAGGACTGGATCAGATGTGCTTTGATTCCTTCTGCTTCATGTACATGAACTGAAAAGAGGTCCAAGCGACCCTTGGACCTAAATTTGTTAATGGCACCTCCAAACTAAAAAAGCAACAAGGTTTTTTTCCAGGCTAGAAGAGAAATTAATGGTAAATTACAATGTAAAGGGCATGACAAAGAACTCTGGCTTAGATTTCTTGGTTTTGTTATATATGTTCTGAATAGGAAAAAAACAGTCATCAAATGTCACAGAATATGTGTCAGAACATACATACTTCATAGAGCAGTGCCATTAAAGTGGTTACAGAGTTAGTTACTCAGAGCACATTTCATTATTATTTGTAAGCACCTGACCAAACATTTGCCCCCATCCTGTGACAGCAGCTCTGCAGCTGAACATCATTTGCAGCCACCACTGTTACACAGGAATGGGAGCCTGGCTTCTGTTGGGACTTGGGCAAGGAATCACTGCCTTGTACTGCCCCACAGCTGGGATCTTTATAACCCTCAATTATCTGTATGAGTGTGTCTGGGTCAGAATTTAACTGCACAAACACAAAAAACCTTAAAAAGAAACTTTGAAGATTAAACTGCTAAATATACCTATACAAATTCCAATTTTTAGAAATGTAATAGCTTTACTTCAATGTAATATCTTAAAAAAAAAATCTAATGAAACTGAAGGTCACTAAAATAACGAATAAGAGTGTCCACAAAGTGAAATAATGCAGTTTAACTACTATTTTAAACCCCTATGATTTTTTCCCCTCCATGTCTTCATTTAGATACACCTATACTTTAATTTTCTTTGTGGCACTGATAATTACAAGTATTGCCTCAATGTAAAACGTTTCAACCTTTATGAACATATTTTTAAATTAATCCGATTATGTATGAATGGGGTTGTTTTGTTTAACCATGAACATTTCAAATTACCTGGATTTTAAAATACTTCTTGCATGCAATTTTTCTTAAGTTCCACAAATTCTAAAGACTTTATCCTTCATTGAAAAGTTACCTAAGGATA
Source organism: Acanthornis magna (assembly GCA_036785705.1). Classification (NCBI taxonomy): domain Eukaryota; kingdom Metazoa; phylum Chordata; class Aves; order Passeriformes; family Acanthizidae; genus Acanthornis; species Acanthornis magna. The sequence goes on along the minus strand of JAWUZG010000332.1, from coordinate 1,757,416 downwards.
ACACATATTTTCTTGCTTTCTCAATATAAATGGATGGATAAGAAAACTCGTGCTCTCCACAGACATATCAGTCTGGCCACCACACATATAACCCATACATGCATATTTAGCCCGTATTTAAGCTACATCATGCGAATATACTGAAGAATCACACAGGGAAGAGATTCCTACCTTACCCTCCATGTTACAGATCAGAAAAGAGAAGGATTATTGGCCAAAGGACACAACAAACTCAAACCTGCTTTTGAATCAAGGTTGGCTCCTTAATTTTTTAAAAGGAATGCTCATTTTTGACAGGGAGATATACCCTGAATTTCAGAAAACCAGAAAATAATTTTGTTTCCAGTTTTTTAATGAATGCAGTGAAAGATTTACAAGGTTGACAAGGATAGCATAATCTGAATAAACCAGTCTAGAAGATGTGGCTACTTCTTTTTTTTTTTTTGCTAAACACTATAAAAATTGCCCACGGGACTGCAAATCATACTGGTACAAGCAATCTAAGTTGTTATCAATAACAGTATTAGAAAGAATCAAGGGACCACAACAGCACACTCCAAACACAATTTTTCTTGTGCACTTCAACCATGAAGGAACTCATCAACTATTACGACAAAAATTGCTCTGGTACAGACCAAGAGTGGCTGAAAATCTTGCGCTAGACCTTCCCAGTGTGAAAGGGGCCACATCCATGCCATGGGGAACATGTGCTCTGCTCTTTCCTCATGTAACAAGGAGCGCCACGCTCTGCTCAGGGGCTGCACTTCACCTGTGGCCTTTTCCCAATGGAAAATTGATTTATTATTACATTTCCTGACACCACAGGACACTCACAAGAGGGTACCACTGTAATGAGGACTGCGGTAAATTTTCAGAGTAACACTCAGAAAATCAAAAAAAAATTCTGTCTCTGTAAAAGACCCTCCACAGTGAAGCCTGGCGTTAGCCAACAAGGCAAAGTCTCCAAACATGCTCAGTCAAGAAGTATCCATTTTTTTTAAAAGCCACCCTATAGTGAACTTGGATTCACAATCAAAGACATGGTTATCACTGACTTCTGAGATTTTATTCACACTTAGAAGTCAGAGTTAGACGACTTCTAAAAATTCGTGCAAATTCAGCTCATTTTTCTTTTTATTCCCTTCTTCCATTTATTTCACAATTCATATCTAAGGTGTGAGAGCCCTCACTGTGCCTCCACTATCGTCTCTCTTGATGCCTGCCTTTCCTATTTCTTTGGCTGTCTTTTGTTCTCCCCAGTCCAGCAGTATCAGACTTCTTTATTAAATAAATTATATTAATAAAGCTGTCAAACTGCTCGAGCAGGAGTAATTCCTATGTTAATAAAACCTAGTAAAAGCATGTCTTTGACTTCACCAGCATATTCTTAAATTCCATTCTGTAACAACAAATAAAGCACTCTAAGCTTTATTTTTCTAAATTATTATTACATTTTTGTGATGGATAAAGGCAATATGTATTTTCCAGAAACACCAGAAAATTAGATGAAAACAAGACACACAGAATTAACTGAAGTAGCATTCTCCCTTGTGATGGATGGCTCGAAGTTTCACTAATCAGAGAAGTTTGCAAAATAATTTCTGATTAGTTAAGAATACATGCTACGCAGACAACAGAAAAGGAAGGAAAAAACCAACAGTGGAAATATTAGCTAATATAAATAAAAATGGATTACTAATCTAAGTGCAAAGATTTTTTTTGCCTTTTTCGGTTCACAATGTTATTCATGCCCCTGAGCAACTCACTTAATCCTTTTTCTCATGCACTTTGTCTGTAAAATGGGAATGAACCAACATAAATTATCCCACTGGCATAATATGTGAGTTAGAGTAAGACAAAAAAAAAACCCAAAATCCAAACATCTCAATTATTTAAATAGGATTTGGTACATCAGAATGACATACATAATCTTAGCTTTTGTTCTCTTCAGGAAAAAAAGCTATGAATTACTTAAGATCTATACATTTTTCACTCTTAAGCATTTCACCTCTGTCTTCTTCCATTTTATATCATTTTTAGCTACATAAAAGATGAAGTAGATGCATTTCAAGTTGTTTTTCTTAGACTTTAAATCTTGGGTAACTTCTCATTTACCACCTTTCACCACAAATTAACATGCACATCAAGACAAGTTCATTATCATTTAGAGGCCTGTTAAATAGATGAAAAAAGAGCTGCATCTTAAAGTGCCCTGGATTATCTACTGGTATTCAGTACTGAATAATTTTATAATTCAGAATAATCAGTTTGCTTTTCTTCCTTTCTAATCAAAAAGCTCTGAAAGTAAAATTTACATTCTCAGTAAATAAATGCTCATTGTCAGAAAATACATTAATATTTGTTTTCTGAGGGTAAAAATGGCTATAAAAATAAAAAGAAAATGCAGCTATATACATGAAACTATGATATGAATGAATTTTGGTGTTTTTAAATACAGTATTTTGGGAACTGTAGTTAAAAGATTACTCTTAACACTTGATAGTCCTAATTAAGAGAAGAATGTTCCCTGCATCTCACAGATTTATAGAAAAGTTCCATTACTAATACCTTTCAAATGTTTGTACACTACCTAGAAGAACAAAACATTACATGCTTATGGAAGAAATAAAGCCAAGCCCAGCACGTGCTTGTCCTGCTGACATGAAATTTCACTTCCCATTAGCAAAATGACAGTTGCTTTATACACAGGAAACTAAAGTGAGGAGAGAATTCAAATCCATGGGAAGTAGCAGTGGTCAAACAGACTTAAAATTGCAGTAATCAATCATTAATGATGTCATAATGAAAATGGTAAAAAATAAAGTGGCATCTTTTTACTGAGAAGTCAGATATACCATGCTGTTAATTATCAAGTGTCGATTATTAAAAGAAAAATAATTAAAATAGGCAGTAGGCCCTGCATCAGCATAGCACTTCAAGCTGTAGTCTCTTGGAGTTCAGTCACAGACATGACAAATAGAGACTGTGGAGAAAAATAAACCTTAGGTGGGGAAAAATACCACAAGCACAATTCCAAATGCATACAGGGCTGTGCAAACCCTGCCTGGTGTGCTCAGCACAGCCTGAACTTGAGAAGAGCAAAAATAAACAACCACACACTGATGCTCCCTCCAACAAACTCAGGCACCTCGGTACCTCTTTTTTGGTGTCTCCGTATTGTATGAATTTAGATAAGAGCTTGTTCCAAAAGTTCTGCTAATGCTTTCTGTTCTTGCTGCTTGTGCCCAGAGCTAGCACCCTAAAGCCCACCCCGACACCTCTTTTCCTTTAGCCCCTTTCAACACTGCTCCTGACCAGCCTTGTTCATCTTCTCTTTATCTTGGTAACCCTCTCCCATGTCAATACTCATATCTCAGCGTTTACTTTGCCTTTTCAACACAGAAGATACTGTCATGTCTATTAGATTCACTAGATTTTTTTTTTCTGTGATTTTACAAGTCTTTTTTTACCAGCATGATTCGACATAGGCTAGAAGTCTTTAAGAAAGGACAACTGAGATGAGAAAATCAGAAAAAATGACGTAATTGAATGGTGAATATAGGGGAAAAAAAGGAAAAAAACACAAATGCATTCAAAATATTTTGTCAAGATTCTTGCAAAGAATTCATTGAGAGAAAAAAAAAAATAGAAAATTTGACAGACACACTCTACCACCTGCATATCCAAAAATATCTATGGATTTCAGCAGAAATATAAAACTTCAAGCATAACAGTCTCCTTGACAGTAAGACAAGAAGCCACTTTCCACAAGTGCCCTCTCTCCCCTCATCTGCATTTCAGATTACACCGTATGTTAATTTACAACCTGGAGTCATAAGAAATTTAAGATAGTCCGTACAAAACTGTTTTTAAGTGGAACAGGAGGAAGTTAAATGATAAGAAATCACAGTTTGCCCTCTCATGCAACAAGGTCTGCTTCTTCCTTGAGTTGCTCAAGGCTAAAAGATTTCCTTTGGTTTTCGGGGGGAGATTTGGGGCTGCCAAAGACCAAGTGCAGAACTAAACCACAGAACTGTCTTGGAGCCCCTAATAACAGAAAAACACCTTTCAATAAAAAGGCCATAGGAAGGTTTAGCCCAACCTCACCCTCTCTCTTGAAAGCTGAGATGATAAAGGTCTTTGAGATGAGACATCTCTGTAGGGGAAAGGTTCTCTTAAGAGAGCAGACAATAAATGAAGTACTTTACTCATCTGATTACATATGAACAAGATGAATTTAAGCCAAACAATTTGGTTTTTTTTTCCAGGAATATTGCAGAGCATTAAGTAAATTATACTGCTGGACTTAATGCAGTAAACATATGAGGTATAATACATCTTGTTTTTTTTTTAAAAAGCATATTTGGTATTCACTGACGCTACCAATAACTTTGAGTCTGTTCCCTTGCTAAGTAGTCATACGACCTCCAGAGACATAGATTTTAATTCCTGTTTTGAAAACAGTACCATAAACGTGTCCAGGGGCTTAATTTATTCAATCGTTTGTGGAAATTTACTGTGCATTTCTGTAACAGCATTTTTTGATATGCAACCACAACTCCTCTCTTGCAGCACATTATTTCCATCACCTGAAGAGGATCTAAGGTAAAACTCTATCATTTTGAGCCATTTATTTGTTTGTACATCCCTGGTGCAAACAGAGGTAAACAAGTCTTTCCCCATGCCTGACAAATACAGTAAGAACTGCTCTTTCTCTACTATGTGGAATGGTCATCCTCTTACCCCTCTTTTTCTCTGAATAGAAGGGTTGCCCAGAGAAGCTGTGGTTCCCACCTGTGGAAATTCCCAAGGCCAGGTTGGATGGAGGTCTGAGCAAGCTGCTCTAGTGGAAAGTGTCCCTGCCCGTGGCAGGGGGTTGGAACTAGATGATTTTAACTTCCCTTCCAACCCAAACCATTCTATGAAAAGGATTATCAACTTCACCCTCTCTCCAGCTACAGCTTAAACAATGAGGATAGAAAAAGCATGATGCTGGGGTAATTAAAGTAATTTAAATTAAATTTAAATTAAACTAAATTTAATTAAAATTAAATTAGAGTTCAAAACCATGATACTATAAGAAAAAGCATAATTTCCAGGGAAAAAAATTGAATCTAAATTAAATCCCTATTCTCCAGAGCTGAGCAAATGGATACTTTAGATTCAATAACTGAATCAGTACTATTAAACAATATTTGTATATCTCACAACATAATATTGCAACTGTAAAAATCACCTCTTAATTTCAGGTTTCTTTGTTCTGTCAAGTCATTCTATTTATCCCAAGTTCTTCCTTTGCTCTCTTACTCTACATATCATCATCACGTGTCACGTTTTGAAATGCCAAAGTTTCTGTTTTATAAATATCACATCTGTATGGCTAAAAGGATAAGTTGCCACACTTCTGACATGTTTTTTGGTATATGTTTCCTTAAACTGGATCCTAAGATCTTCAGGAGAAAAAAAGAGATAGTGGAGAAAAACTGGATAAATTCTATTCCATTATGCTTTTGTAGACATAGTGAGAAAAGAGAGAGATCAACAGAAGATTCACTCTAAAACAATACAACAGAGGAATTTTGTTAACCAAGACTGCTCTGCATAGTGTAGTGATGGCCACAAAAAACAACACACAGCAAAGCCCCTGTGGGATAGATGCACTGGGATCAAGGTGTAACATTGTTATCCTGTCAAAAACATGAAGGAAGATGAATTTAAGAGACTGAAATTAAGATGGAGGAGTCTCTCGTGCAATAACACCTTGTAAGAGTTGCAAACCCAACATATAAACATAAAAAGCAAAGCTGACATATTTGATAACCACAGAGGCAGCTCATTCAAATATCCTCTCAATTACAGCCATTCTGCATTACACAAAATGGGAAAAGAACTTGAGGGAGGTGCAGTATCACAGTGCTTATCTCAGGTTCTGTGCTGTCAGCCTCGCCAGCCTCCTGCCTGGGCCAACAGCTGTGGGAAGAGAAGGGAGCGTCCCCTCTCCCAACAGTGCCACACACACCACCGCTGCCCCGACACAGGAACATGCAACACCTCACAGCAGCTCCCTGTGGCCTGGAGCCCAACATCACCATGCAAGTTGGAGGTTTTCTTCGAGGGGCAGCTCTAAAGATCCAGCTGAGCCTCACCTGTGCAGCACCATCTCTCCAGGCATCTCTCCCGGCTGTGGCAGTGGCCTTCCTCAAAAAGACCTTAGCGCGTTAAAGTCGCACCTCATTTGCGTTGCTTTGTGGCCACTGCCCCAGAACGGCCACGGCACAGTAACGAAAGCTTCATTATGCTTTGTTAATAGGAAAAACAAGCACCAAGGTTCATTTTACTTCAGAAATGGTAAAGAAACGGGCAAACACAGATGAGAGATTGTTGCACTGAGTCAACAAGAGAGACTCACATAACTGAAGTACTGAAGACATCTAAACCCACAATCTGTTGTGTACACAGTGATTTCAGAGAGCAAATAACATTTCATTTTTCTGTGCTGTGTTCTGGTTGAATTGTCCACATTTGAACAATCCTAAACACAAGTGCAGGATTTTAGTCCATATATAACACTAGGTAATATATATTTCCAAGCCCCTCAAATTTAATCTTCGCTCTTTTAATTAGACTTCTGCTGGATCTGTAGGCAGTCTTAAAAACCACTTTAACCTTATTTTAATTTTTCATTATGAAAATTGTAAGTATTCATTAACTTTGGAAGACATGGCATTACAGCTGTGATATATCATTCCTCATATTATTAACAATCTACTTTATAAATTCACTGTTTGAAGCAGATAGTGTTAATAATGCCTTACGAGTTTTATTTTTGTATTTGTAAGAATTCAGAAAAAAAACGTAATAGGAGCACACACACTTTGTTGCCGAGTCATACACAAGATTTTATTTCCTGTAGTGCTTTTTATATTAGTGTCAAAATATATTTGCACCAAATTTAGCAGACTCATTAGAAACTAAACCCTAACCTCCCAAAACAAGAAACTATGAGGCTAATACTACTCTTTCCACCTCTCTAACTCTTTAAGATTACTTAAGCAAGAATGAAGTCAGATTATCACTTTTTGTAGTAAACTTTTAGCATATTACAGATAATTTTAGTCAAAGGTAATACTTCCTCCACAGAGACTATGTACCATTTTAGCTTTCCTTCAATATAATTCAAATGCCCATCTGAGGGACAGAAAAACTTCAAAAGAAAATCAAATATTGTTATGAAATCAAATTGACCACCACCCATAAAAAGCTTTTTTGGTACCCTAACTACATAATGTGAACTATTAATATTACATTTATAGTATTTATCATGTCATCTTAAACTGCCATCTTTAAAACACAGTACTCTACTGGAAGTAATTTTAAAAAGTGTTCTAGAGCAGCTACCACAGAATGGCCATTTGTTTGAAGGAATAACATTCATGCAATTTGTTCTACATGATGGTATTTTTATTTTTTTCTTTTTAATTATCTAACTAACATTACTTCTGGCCTAAGTAGCAAAACCTAAAATACAGATAATTTTATACTTCAATATTTAAACAAACGGAATCGATTAATGTATTTGAGAAGACAAAGTTGTACTGAACTGAGTCATCCAGCAAATGAGCCTTTACCATTTCATATAATCAAACATGATTATGAATATAAGTTTCATAATCAAAATTTCAACTTGTTTCCAGCCAACACACAACTTGCTCACTTCTAGGTAAAAACTGACCACATGCTATTCTGTATTTTTCATGTGGAATAGTGGGAAAAATACAGCTGATGTTATCCAGCTGTTCAAATTTCCTTAACGTTAGACATTTCTTTATATTCTACAAGTGCTGGTGGAACTGCCAAACCGAAAGCCCTCAGCTGCAGTGCTTGGTGTCATCCCATTGTACAGAAAACTTCCCAGGAGGTTCACACATGAATGCCTTGGAAAGACATGCTAAGAGAAGAAACACAGCAACAGCAACTGCAACATTCCAAATTTAACTTAAGGGTGGGTAAATGAGGTGATAAGGAAAGAAGGAATATGAAAGCGATGGATACGTAGCTAAAAGTTGTCTAACAATACTAGGATTAGCAAAACATACCTGGGCTCAGAAATCGGATAGAAGGAGCAATGCTAGGAATAAAACAGGTAGATACTGGGGAGATCTCTCAAGCAAAAAATATTTTTTTTTAAGATGAGAGAGAATCTTGCATGGCAATCAACAGAAAACCAAGGCTTGGCATTCAAAATTACACTGGACAGACTACATTGAGAAATTTCAGCACGGATGATCACACTGCTACTTCAAACAAGTTTCTTACTTTGTGAAAGCAGTGAGTGTCGTGAGGAACACGCTTGACTGTCGTAAAGAAAACAGAGTTGAGCAGCATCATCTAAAGCAATTGTAGCTACACATAAACAAGACAACTGGAACTGCTTTCACTGCTCTGTCAAGAAGAGTTTCAAGTGTTAAATTCAGTTTGTAACATACAGGTTTTGACCAAAGTTTAGAAAACAGTGTAGGTCTTAACTACTGTATTTTCCATAACATTTCTTTAGGTAAGTGATTCATTTCTCCATTTTTGGGACTTGCTTAAATTCAGCTGAAATGAAATCTCCTTGCTTTTCACTGCATTTTGAAGAAACAGACAACTGTTTTTTTGAACTTTCCCATACAAGCTTTCTGCATCCATTTTGACAAGGTTCTACCACACACACAAACATCTGAGCCCCACTCCTCCTCACATATTAGCTGCAGCAGTCCTCAGAGAGGCTTTTCTCCAAACAGTTTTAAGAAGATATCTTTTCATTCTGAATTAAACAGGATGTAGGGATTGCTACCAGTGGAGGAGCAGGAATCACAAACATCTATTACCCAACTATTCTAAGGAAATGTAAGCAAGTAATTACAAATAAAACTGCTTACATTCATGCAACTTGTTTGGCAACAGCAGCATAGCATAAGGAAAGCTGCTACAATTCATAACAGCATCTTGTAATAAAACAGCTTTATGCATCCCTCTCAAACTGTTTAGTGCTCAAATCTCATCAGATGGCTGAGTAAGCATTACACTTCGGGACAGTAAATCTCTGTTTCCAATATGGTCTACATTCACAGACATGTACTTTTGCATTCACTGTAAGTCACTTCCAGCTAAGCATTCATATGAAAGAAAAAAAAAAAAGCAATATATAAAGATATCTGCATGCTATTTTGTCTAATCAGCTATCTAGAGCCTGAAACCATTTCAGAACCTTAAAGGATCAGCACTTCAACTGGAACTGACTGCTACCAGCAAAAGCTAATTTGGAGCTGGATTTACAAACACAAAATAGTGCCACAGGACTACCTTTATACATGTCAGTCTCTTCAACACGTCTTTCTCCACATCACTGGGGTAGATAGGGCATTGCTGGGGCATATTTTGCTTCCATTAGAGACAAGCTAAAAGGCAGGAAAGGGAAACCACCACCAAGTCGAAATTCACGACAGAAGATGACATTATACAAGCAGATGCTTGAAGAGCTCTGCTTAGATTGACAGACAGTTCACAGAACAGACAACTGACTTATCTGCAGCATCTAATTAAATCTGTACAGAAAAGCACTGGGTATTATGGGTGTTCCAATAACACAGAACAGGGCATCACCAGACCTAATGGCTAGAAACTGAAGCCAGTTTCCAAAACCCAAAGGGGAGCTGGAATCTGCTTTTAACATGGAGGCTGAATTCCCACAGTCACTGCCCATCAGTGGAAATCATGGATTTTCTGTCTCTTGATGCTCCCAGAACTTCAGAATGTGCTTCGTTCAAGGACAGATTACTGGGATCAATATAGAAATAATCTGAACAAAATTAATGAGCAACCCAACAGTAGGCCAACGAAGGTGACTGGTAAATCTTCTGACCTGGAATTCTGAATCCAGAGACAAATAATATGAAACAGAAAACCAAATCCTGGGCCCTGCTTACTCAATTATACTCCCTTCTTTTCTTTTTCTACTGATTTATAGGTTTTAAAGGAATTGGCCATCAGCACTTTGACTCAACTCCAAAACCTCTGTGGTTGCCCAAGGAAGACAATGAGCTGTGGGTGGATTTTTTGTTTGAAAGTTTCCTTATGTTTTTTTTACTATGTGAAGTGTGTGCATTTGGGTCCAGCCACGATATTTTTAAAAGCTTCTAAAAATCACATAATCCATTGGAGGTATTAGGAGAACAAACAGGGAAGACAGAACAAATATAAACACAGCAATCATCACCACGGATCAACCAGCTGTCCACTGAGCCTAGAATTTAGTCCCCAGTAGTAAGACATTTCAAAAGAATACTGGGGGAAAAAATAAAGCACAAAAGACAATTACAGAATAAATAAAAACACACCTAAAACCTGTTCCCAATGCATTTGAGCTGAAAACTGACTTGTGCATTGAAGCAGTGAATACCCTCTGGTGCTTAACCCATCTTCCACATACTCCACTAAAATACAAATATCTAATCCTTTCCTTATTTTTTTTGAAGATGCAGACCTTAAAAACACGTGGCATTGGAGAGTTCAACAATGCATAATCCAAAATAAATGCTGTTGTCAGTTAAATATTTGCTGAACTCTGTTTTATTTAAATAGCTCTTTCTTCCTGTATTATGAGAAAAGAGGAGGAGAAGCAAATGGCCTAATTTCTCTTTAGCAGAAAACAAGCTTTAGAGGGATTCCCAAGTTCACAGAAACAAAATGATACTCACTAATGCGAATTCAGGACTACAGCTAAAGACTCATTTTCTGGAACATGCCTAGGATGCAGGGACAGAGATGCCCAACTCGAACCCAGATCAAATGTAAATGTTTTTTAAATCTGCTATTTTAATGTTAGCAGTGTATTAGAAAGGCATCTAAGTATCTCCAACAGTCTGAGAATACTCGCAAGTTATCAGCCTTCCTTGCAAACACTCCTTGCTGAAAAACAGATCCTAAAAAATCTTTTAAACTGTAGATTCTGTTGAAGACAAGAAGACAGAGAAAATGGAATAAATTTGCACAATGTTAGCCATTTTCATTTGTAGACTTAATCCATAAGTATCTTAATTTAAAGTCTTGGTTTTTTAAAATAAAACTATTATTTCATCTCCATGGAGTACATTATTTCCTTTACAATAGATTTTAATATGGGAAAGAGCAATCACAGATGTGCATAAATATTACAAACTTCTTAGAAGAGTGTGTGCACATGTGTGTATGAGAAAATGGAGAAGGGTTTATAGGATCAAAAATTATTATTTTCAGTATCCAAAGTCTTAGAATTCTATTACACAGCAGAGTAAAGGGATGAGGGAAAAAAATACACAAAGAAAAGGTTTTGTTCAACACCCAGTCAGATTGCAGCATTACAAGACGAGAAAAAACAAATTTAGTTGAAGCACAAGATCTTTTTGCTTGATAGAAGTTTGAAACTATGAAGTACAGAAAGCATAATTCCTATTAATTTTAAAGTTCTTCTGAAAAGGTATTTGCATGAAAATGATTACTAAACTTATTTTAGAGCAGACATGATGTTTTTCAAAATTTTCTTTTATTCACACTGTGTGCTAACTACATGAGTTGAAAACATCTACTTTTCAGAACTTATCCTTTTATATGCAGTTTACATAATGTGCATGTAACTTTGCAAACGGTTGAAAAAAATAGAACCTAGTTTAGCTTAATCATCAATTAATGAGGAGTCCAGAACAGAAGCAGTAAAAATAGCAGAAGTTCTTTTTGAAAGCTAAATAAAGGAGTAAAAAAAGGGAACATAAGCCTATATATACTTATATAGTTGCATCAGAAATCCCTGCATTCTGAGTCTCTAATTTAAATTGTAAACAAATGCTGATTTTTAATAATGATCATTTGAGAGAAAACACCAAGAATAAAAAGTTATTCCCTGGGAGAAACTGTGTGTACAGAGAATTCACATATTATGTCTAGCTGTTGTTTATTCTACAAATACATGCTAATATTAGAATAGTGCTGTGTTTTCCAGCACTGCTGTTATTAATTACTACTGGAGTCTTCTGTCAGTGTCACAGCCTCTCAACTGGTCCAACAGGTGAGAAGAAATGAAGAGCTAAACCTTTGTCACCACGCCAGGCACTCTGACTCTCAGTGGTCAGTCCAGACCCCACCACACGCAGCAAATCAAGTCACAATGTATGAACATATCAAATGGGGAAATGCCAAGAAAATAAAATGGAAGGGGAATGAAGGGGAAGAGATCATCACAAGTGATTTAAACTACCATTTGCAAACCAGGGAGCTTGTTGCTCAAGAGGAAAAAAAATCAAAACAAAACAAACACACAAAAAAATCCCCAAACCCCAAACATTACAAACCAAAACAAAACAAAAACAACCAAACCAAAATTCACAAAATACCAAGAGAAAACAATTTATGATATTTAAATGGAAGTATCCCAAAGACTGAAAGTCAATCCCATTATGTTTTCCTGAAATGCCACTTCTAAAGAGATTTCCTTCTGGTTTTTATTGTGAATCAGATCTAATATAAGCAAAGTTTTAGTTTAATTCTTGTTTATCAGATCATCTTGCTATTACAGCTCAAAAGGCCACTTGACTGATGCTAGAGTATAATCAGGAGGAATGTTAGGTTTGGGTTTGACTTTCTTTCCTTTTCCTTTCTTTAAGGCATACTTGCAGAAGGCTGCTACAAAGGTTTGTACTTTTATTTATTTGCTAGTCTAGTAATGCTGCTACATTGCTCCATTATTAACAGCTTCAACACAGATGAAAGAACAGATGAAAAGTGCTTTCATGTTTTTAAATCATTTAACAACAGTAATAATCTTATCATCTTTTATGATTTGGGGAGGGAGAAGGTAAGGGAGGGAGGTTTTATTCAGCATCTTTCCTTTATTAGACAAGGTACACAAATTATAATTTTTTATTTTTCAATAAGGCCACGCTTTCTAGACAGGAGAAATTGAAGGCAGTTGTCTCACCCTAATAAATATTTTACACTGGGATCGTTTTTCTCTAAGGTAACCATTAAAAGCAAAGTGAGCCTTGATTCCAGAGCAGTGCAGGTTACATGTGCATGCTGGCTATAACAGAATTGCCTTAAGGCCTTTTTCCCACACAGGCCACCCTACCTCTGATTCCATGTTCAGGGCTTCCTCCTTAAGCTCCTGCCACCTGCCTCTACCTCCAATTTCCTTTCATTATGTAACCATACAGACATAATGAAAATCAACAGATTGCAAAATGCCACTCAAAAACCTTGCATGACAAAGGAAAACTAAGAATGTGCTCTCTCTCTAAGCAGAATACAAGAAAAAGTTTTATTTAATGTCTTTAATCCAAATCTATGTACCAAAACATTTAATTTCCAAAAGGTAACAGGTTCTGGAAAGAAGTATTAAAACTGCAATTGCCAAAAATCAGTTGGATTTGGAAGGGATACATTAAATTTAAGCAAAGATTGAGAATGACTCAGGTTTGATGATGAGATGTTCAAAGATCTCACCTTGGTGTTATTGGGAATGAGAGCAGTGAGAGAAAGTCTGCTCAGCCCAGGCACCTGGAAGAGCCACTGTGGCCTCTAAGTAGCAGAACATCAGTCACTGAGAACAGTTAAATCCTTGTTTTAAAGTCTGAACAACCTTAATCCCTCTCAGGAAAATACTAAAGCAACCCAGCAAGAACTGTCTCAGAATTCAGAGCTCTTAACATAGTTTTGTTATTAGCGTTTCACTGACAAACCATGATAAACAAAAACAGAATTAGTGCAACTTGGTCTTAACAAATATTCCAAACCCAGTATCGTGTGACCAGCAGCTCAAAACACCTGTGTGAGCAGCTCCAGTGCCACGGCGAAACCAAATACTTTGCAGTAAATCAAAGTATTTAGCTTTTCTAATAGAAGAGACAAAATACTGAAGAAAATATCTGCAATTGCTTAAAAAAGTGTCAAGCTTTTTTGTTTTTTAAATAGAAGAAAAAAAAATATCTCTAAAGATTAGTGCTTTTAAGCATGTTTATTTCCTACAGAATTTAATCCCATCATGACACCCACTCCAAATAACAATAAATTTAAATGTATAAATTCCTAGATGTCTGCAGCTGGAAACTGCAAGCATGAAATGTAATGAACAGAACTTCCTACTATATGAACCACATTTTTATCCATCTAATGTTAATATAGAAAGTGAGAACAGCTACAAAATCTTTATCTAGATCTACTTGTCAAATTATCTCAAATTTGATGTCCGTAAAACTGTTCAATCAGAAAGATATCCAGCTTTCAAATGCAAAGAATCATCATACAGACTTATTTTCTAAAAAAACTGCTTTCTAAACTTAACAAAAGCAGGAAAATAAGGAGTTGCTGCTCATTATCTAACAAAAAAATTACTTTGGCTCTCTAAAATAAACACTATTCATTCAGACACAACAATACAAACTAGTAGGGGAAAAAATAACAATAAAAAAAAATCTGAGTGTTTCAATTCAGTTACCAACAATTTGCACTCCCCTTCATAAAGAGGGCAGATAAGAACACATTAAGAGCAGGGGGAGGATGAACAGTTGTCAAATCAGTAATCAAGAGAAAAAGACCATTATGAAATGCTGAATAATGACCTGCAAACTAAAATGAGGCACTTGAGCTGAAGCATCAATCATCCAGATAGGGAAAAGTAATATTTAGATGACTCCTGTACACTAAAGTAAAACAGAGCACAGTGAAAATGGCTGCAGCAGCTCAGACGTTTGAGGTGCAGTTTGATGCTTTATCTTATGTCAACACCTATAAGCAAAGAAAGACCCTCCAAGAACAGAGATGACCCCAGAAAATAGAACTGGGTGTTCGACAGACCGAGCACAATGTCCGTACGTAAATGTGGGAGAAACAAGGGATTAGCTAAGGGGTTAATTATTGACACTAATTATTAGATAGTTTGATTTAAAGGTGAAGACAGACACTGGCAGCTGTCAGAATGCTTTAAACAAGATAAGTGACATGATATCAAGTCTAAGAAATGACCTTCCATTGAATGATTTCCACAAGTGTGGTAACTTCCAATTCCCTGAGTCACAACAGCAGAAATGTGCAGCAGAGAACTATCACATGCTGTTAAAAAGCACATATACAAACCAGTAGAGTTCCTGCATTTACATTATGTACCAGATAATTTACCTTCCATTGAGAGGGACACAAACCCTATAAATTTATCCCTCAAATCTGCCTATGTCTTGCCTGGTATGAACCATATCTGATTCTTCAACTGACACTAAAGCAAGTGTTTCAATTCAAAAACCATATCTAATTGTGGATTGAATGCCAATTTAATCCGGCTATTTGGTCAAGTTCACCAAATGATTAAACATTGTTCCTATGAAGCAATGTTCACTAATGGTTTCGGCACAGAGCTCACAATTTATTGAGACAAGCAGATATCTGAGTGAGGGTAAAACTATGTGTGTGCAGTGCAAAAGCACATTCACAGGTTTTTCAACTAAAAATATTTACATTTTTAATTCATTGATCCATTGGACATAACAGGTATTTAAAGCAAGGACCATTTTATAAAAGAAGAGATTCCTCACCCTTGCTTACAAGTTCACATGGGCAGGTTATTTCAAGTACTACTTCTAGGACCTCAATGCTGCAATAACCTATTGCAGCCAATTACAAAAGTAATTAGATGGGTTTCCTCCTTCCAGTTTATGAGATGAAAGGTAAGCAATATGGGTGAGCTGTGACAAAATGAAGTAAGAGGAACCAGCGTTCCCATTCCCACAGTTGAATTATGCAGCAGTTAAGAACAGGAAAGGAATTCCAAGGCACCTGAAGAATAATGAATGTATATTGGCCATATAGGTTTTTACCATAACAGTGTTTTAGCTATCTTTTAGTACAGACACTGTGTTAAAGACAGACACCTTTAGGTCAAAATGCCATTATTATTATTTCCAAAATAAACCTAGGAAAGAGGATAGCAAGTTAGCCCATTGGCTAACTCAAGATTTGTGCAAAAGAATCTTGCACAAATCTTAACTCTCTGGTTAAGGGTCACAGCATTTGTGCCTATCAAGTGTTTTGATCAGTGAATCCCAGTTTGCCTCATTTGCAAATTGTGAATTTCAAAAGTACCAGACCTCTGAGAAAAGACAGAACTTTCTAATTTAACACAAAGCAGTGGAAATAATGGTAAGATAATATCCATTCTCCTACAGTTCTTTCATTAAAACTCCTTGTAGCACTGAAATGCTCTAACAAGGAACAGAGACTGTCTAGTGAGGATTACCATAAAAGCAACCCGTTCTGACTTTACACATACCTTGTCTTGGAAACTCATCCGACTCCCTGTGCACCAGGTCAGACACTCGGTTTCCATAGTGCATCCTGGTGTCGTGATCGTACGCCTTCAGCGTCTCACTGGAGCTGTAGGACTTCTGCGTGGGCACTCTGCAGTCCTCGCTGTCCAGCGAGGAGCTCGTGTAGCGACACTCCTTCCCACAGCGGCCCCTCGTCAGCGAGCGGTGCCTCCTGTCCTTTATATCCATTATTCTGAGCCGGGCAGGCTGCTTCCAGGAGAGCCACTCTTCTCTTTGGGGTCAGTCACTGTCACCTAAAAACATGAAAGGGTAACAGAAGAGTAAGTAATGCTGCCACTATGTTTGTTTTATTCTACTTGCCCTGACTTTTCCTTGAAGAACAGTGCAGCACAGATCAAGAAGAAAGGGAAGATCCACATGATGCATCCTGTAGAAATTGAAATAATTGACCTGAATGGGTGGGGAGAAAAAAACTAAATGCTCTAAGATAATTGCATTCTATCTAAAATATCATTTTAAAAAATAATGGTGAAACAAAAACACTGTCATCTTCTGATTTTTGAATGAACTCTGGTAACAACACAGAACTGACAGATAATATTTGTTTCTGTTATGCAACGGAAAAAAACTAGACCCAAACCAGCTTTAATTATTTCCATTCTTCCTGCAGGAGGGCTTGCAATCAAGACTGAAGCATGCAGGAGAGTCCAGAGAGGAGATTTTTCCGATTCAGCATTAATGCATTACAAAGCTCTACATTAACAATGTGTTCACAAGCAGCAGCAACTCATTTTATTGCCCCTGGTTAACATAGTCCAAGGCCCAGCTCCCAGGGTGGACCAGGCGTCTCCAGAGGTCCATCCCAGCCTGGCCATTGCTGCGTGGCTGTGAGTGTCTGAGCACATTTTGGGAACAGAACACGACTGCACAGGCTGCTTCACAGCCCCTCAAGATGACCACTTGATCCAGCTCAGCACTTGGAGCTCTTGTGAACTGTCTAAATCTCTCCTTGTTCACTGGACCAGAAAGAAAGAGAGTTTCTTACAGTGTGCTTAATTAGGACACCCTTGCTGTGGCATATAGACTTGAATAGATGCATCATTAGCATGCATAAACTGCAAAATGAAAGATATTATAGAAAGGAAGAAATACAGTAAGCACACACACCCTAACCACTGGGGTACTAATTATTTTGAGTTGGTATTGGTATGAATGTCTTTTTCTCATGGCATACTATGCCCAGGTCTGTGCTAGTCCTGAGAAATCCTCATGACAAAACTTTTTACTGAAAGTAAATCTTGGCATATAAAAAAATATTCAGATTTGCTAATAAGCAAAAGTTGGAACAAAACATCTTGCTTTTCTATACATGGCTAAGGAGGTGAAGGAAGGGTTTTGGTGAATTTAGCTGGGACAGTTGAAGACCTTTTCCTTGCCCCTGTACCCTCTCAGTGCAGGTTTCCTCTCCCAGCCCACTCAGCAGAATGTGCCCAGGCCAGAAGCTCTGCTGAAACCACCAAAGCACTTCAGCAGTGCGATTCCTCTGCCACCAAAGGAACAAACTGCAGCAAAAAGATGATAAAGCATTGAGAAGGCAGCCAAGCCTTTCATTGTGGTAGTTGTTTGCACCTGCACGAGAAGAGGTCGCAACACTGGCATAAGCATTGGCTAAATCATTGCCTTTTGAAACAGATTATGGCCCTAAGAGAGAATAAATGTACTTGGCCAGAGGAGTTGGTGACCTAGAGAAAAGGTTTCTTGGCTTCATTTAGATTTGACATTTAGCTTTATTGTGGTTTTTGGTTTTTTTTCTTTCTGTATTTTAAAGAAGAAAGTTAGGTAACCACAAGAAACAGCTGCTTTAAGCCACCCACAGGTACTCTGCAATCTGTGAGGAATAAGAACTGTAAACATGCTTACTTTTTTGCTTCTTTTTCATTTATTTTTAACATTTCAGAGGGGAAAAAAAGTCACAAAACAACACATACAGAAAAGCCAAAACAAAAGCAGAGACATTTGGCACTTAAAACTGTCAAGGCTCGTTTTATAACTTCAGATTAAAGAGAAAGGAAGATTCAATGCACATTCCTATTTCTCGTCTCTCTGAATATCTAGTAGCTGACTCCTCTATATCTGAATTTTTTAGTTCAGTTCTTTGGTCCTGTAATATTTATTAAGCTGGAAAGCATGTTAATTGTAAAGCATATAAAAATAGTGGCACGAACAGTTTCTTGACGTTTCAGGAGATATATGATCATTTAGATTAACACTGCCTGGCTCTTTGATCCCAGTTTAATACTCTCTCATCAAATTCAGATATCAATATATCACAATTATAAACACAGAAACAGATAAATACACTCCAGCACTGAGCAAAACCTGCCAGTTACTCTCTGGGAGTCCTCATGCTGCTATGCAACACAAAAGCCTGTTATTCCATATGAATTCTATATTGTCTGTCAGTTCAGACAAGCAAACAGCTTTTTGTTTTTATGACTGCTAAACTTAAAGCTGTCTGGCCTGATTTCTATTGTTCCTGAAAGAACATTTAATTCCTTGTTACTGTAGTTAAAAGAAGGATTTACTATGACTGAGATAAAACTTCTGAGTATTTCCAGGACATTAGCTTATTAAAGCATCTTCTCAGGCAGACAAGAGTTTTTGAAATTGTTCCCTCAATAACCATTCTTTTGTAGAGTTTCGTACAATTCCCCTACAAATACAAAAATAAAAGGAAATGGTAAGACAAGATTCCACTGCTGATCATACGTGAGGCACAATATCTGCACCACAGTCCAACAGGCTAACACAAGAAAATAAACTTAGAAATGTCCCAAGACCTTGGCTTTGATCTTTTGTAAGGAAAATCTTGTGACGAGTATCACACATCATAATAATTTGGTGGATAATTTGATTTTTATGATACCAGACTATTAAAAATGTCTTGAACCTTAATAATTTTAGTAGGTGCTTAAAATGCTATAGATAAAATGATAATATTTTAACTGGAATTTTTGTTCAATGTCATGTTCGTATTTATTAGAGTAGTTTTAATTTTTCTTTTCCTTATTTTTCCATTACTTGAGGACCAATCCCAAGCATCTGAGAGTACATACATCTACTTAAACACAGCCAATTATTCTCAGAAATTCTTCCCTTCACCTGTGCTCTGGGGATTTCTATGAACTCAAAGCAGTCAGGCAAAAAGCAGTTCCAGAGCATCAAGCACAAACCATTCTCAAAATATAGACAATGGTATTGCCATACATGGCTTAAAACACAATGAATTCAGTTGTGAAACACTCCTGGAAAATCTGTTTCACGTGTTTTTCATGCTTATCTTAAGTAGATGAAACAGTGATTCAATTCAATGCTAAACAACTTCCCTGTTAGACAGTGAAACCCTTATGTAATGTACTCCTGGAGAGGTAAGGGGTGAGAGCTTTGGTTAGAGAGCAGTGCTGAGATGCGATTTGAGTTCAGAACTCCTAATATTCTTTGACTTGCCTGTCTCAAGGGCACTCAGTGAGTGGTTTATTTTGAGTAATTGACCTAAATCATAACTGATTTAATAATTTCTTTTGTTTCAAAGGATTTAACTAATACTGCTCATTCTGACCCACTTACACTACAGAGCAGTACAACCAACTGACTACAACTGTTTTTCTCATCTAGTTTTGGTTCAATTATTTCAGAAACAAAGGAGCTCTGTCTGACTTTCTGAGAAAGGTGTTTATTCAGAAAATATGTATTATTTATAATGGCCTGCTAAAGGGCTGGTCAGGTTTCACAGGCATACAGTCTCAGCTGATCTGGTCCTACCACAGCAGTCAATCTAGAGCAATAAACAGCACATGCTGCCTGTGCTGCTGATGGACACAGATCCCATGTGCCCTAAGTTAGATGCGTGTAAAACACGTTTTTGTGTTTCTATGAAGCAATTGTTTACCTGAACATGACCACAGCAGTGGTAATGGGAGCCTAAGTGTAACTGTGGGGCAGTCCAAGGGCATTAAAACACTGCATGTCCTACAGGAAGAAGCGAGACAAGGGGAAAAAGAACAAGAGAGAGGGTAAGAGAAGAAAAAGCTGAGGTTTTCTTTTAGGAGGGTTAAAAAAATTGACCACTCCTTTTTGTGTTAGCACAGCCAAATCAATAGGAGGCAGGGAGGGAGGGCTCAAAGTGCATTTTGATGGCTTAGCAAAGCTTATGCTAAAACTCTCTGTAAATTTAAAGTTGATTTGTACACTTCTCTAACTTAAGTCATGGGCTTGTTTCCTGCATTTTCTAATGATCCTGACATGATTACAGTGTACGTGGCCATTAGAACTGCCACTCACACCAGAGAGAGCCCAGGAATCACTTGGCAGTTCAAGGGAAACAAAGCACTTCACATTTGCATTGTGCCCCTAAATCACCTGGCACAGCTAAATGAAAACATTACAATAGTGCAGACAGTGTTTGAAACAGCCTTTCCCCCCTTTTTTTTTTATTAAAAAGAAGTAGCACACCATGTACCAATGTGTTCATTAAGAGAAAAAAAAAAAGATCTCTAAAAACCCTGGAATCTTTTTCAGGAACAGCAATTGGAAATAAGCTTGTGATTTAGAGATTCAAATGCTGTTCATTATTTTATGCAAAGGCTATTTTTGAAATGAGAAAATGCAGCAATAAGCTTTGGTGCAGTACACATTTTCAGTAAAAAAATTAAAATGGTTGTTTAACTGCTGTATTTATTTCTGATTTTAATGTTAGTGAAAAAGTACATCTCTACTTCTGGATCCCCTCTGCCTATTAAAAAAAAGGCAAAAAATTAAATGCAATTTTAAAGTAAATACCACCCCTAAGTACACCATAGTATGTGTACATTGTTAGATTAAATAATGTTGATGGCAAGTATGCTGGTTCTGATTTGCACCAAAAATCAAGTATATTTAAACAGTCTGTTAGGTGTAGCCTCATTTTTCATTGATAAATTGTTCTCCTGAATTTTCATAATCTTTTTTTTTTTCTGTCCAAATACTGAATTTTCCTTTTAGTGAGCCATTATATATTAAGTTGAAAATTAGATGTATTTAGTATGACATGGGAAATAGCAATTTTGGAACAGTTGCAATGAATGATTCAAGTTAAGTAATACAGACATAGAATGCTTATAGGCATCCTGTGTTGTGCTTTACTGCAGACAAAACCTGTTTTATTTTTTCCTTTTAATAAATAAAAGCTCTAGGAAGTATTTTCAGGCTAAGGGCAGTCAAAATGGTACACAGAACAACAAAATCAAGCACTGTGCCAAATATTTACCTCATATATGTATTTTTATCTATTTAAATATACGTATTTTTATTTCTCAACTATCTTCTGAGATTTCTGTACTCCAGAAACTTCTCATAAATCCCAGAACTGTTTAAATCTATTATGAAAATAGCATTCCATTAAGAAAATAACACGCCATCAAGAACTGATGAAAAGCCCAGGAGCTACGAGACAGTTTTCTAACAGCCTCCCATCATCCACTGAGTGCTAAGGATTAACCCCTTATTTTTCCCTGAATTTATTCCCCTTTTCACTGGGCCATGAAGGTTGGTGGATGTGAGCCCGACCTCTTCCCTGTCCTGAGGGGCTTCAGAACCACAGCTGACACTGAGGCCAAATGGACAATTTTCTTCTCAGGTGTACTTTGTCAGCTGAAAAAGCAGCTAGACAAATGCGGGTACAAAGTCATGAACGTTCTTAAATGCGGCTTCTGGTTTATGTGCCTCGCAAGCTGGGGACCAGCAGGGATTTGGAAACCACACCAGTGAAATTTCACCATGGAGGCAAAGCATGGCAGCGCCCCAGGCCTGAGGCAGAGCGTGGCACACGGGAACCACCCAAGTCTTTGTGCTCAGCTGCTAGAGAGTGAGTGCTTTTCCATCCCCGAGAGCACAACAAATAGCAAACTTCACAAACAAAATTCACTTAGTGCCTCGAGAGCCCACACAGTATATTTACTTCATTTTTCTTGAAACGTTAAATTCACTAAAATATTATTTGGCTAGTACACAGTTCAGTGTCTGATCATCAAAAGAGATCATCAACCATCACGGCGATTCCCACCCTACAAGCTACAGCAGCCATTAGGAGATTGTGGCACAGTGACCCAAGGTGGCCATGCTTTAGAAAAACTCATTTTTCAGTGAAAGGCTTATAAATTCCCCAAAGTGGTACTAAGCAGAACATTACTCGTCATACAAAGGAGGCTGAAATTACGTCCTTTCTTCCCAGATACACAGGCAAAACCATGCAAGGTTTTCAAGTTTTTCCTCTTGGAGAGTGTTCTTCCTTCTTTTCTGGATGAGGCCTTAACAATCCTCCCATTTAAAAAAAAAAAAAAAAAAAAAAAATTACCCAGAGACAACATATTTCCACTCCTAACTCAAAGTTGTTTACAGATATTTATTAGGCTTTCACACAGCCATGAGAGCTAAATCTGTATTTTTCTTATTCTACTGCAGAAATTAAACACCATAAAGATAAGAGTCCCGCTGAGGTCGCACAGTGAGTTTGCTGCACACTTGAAAACCTGAGTTCCAGTACTCAGTTTCCTGCTCTCAGGATAATTGTTATCTACATACTTCCATCATTCCATGCAGTCAGATTATAAAAGAAAAAAAAAAATCCAGTCATCATAACACAACAAGCCAAGGTCTCAATTAATATAATTACTTAAAATTAATATAGCTGAACAAGTTCACAAAAACGATTTAAAGATCAAACATAAACTGGCCACTTCATAAGGCTAAGTTTGCTAGAAATAATTGCCTAAAGAACACTATTACTCCTCTACTGCTTAGAAAGAGTAAACAGTAATATTATCTACTGCTAAAACACCATTAATGAAGAAAGGTAGAATAATTTATCATTGTATAATTAAGACAATGCCATTAAGCATGCTTTAACGATTCTGTATAATAGTTTCCTATCACTAGAGAATACTTTTGAAAATGGGAGTAATTGTCTAAATAATTTTTGATTAAGTCCTTGATCAAACTGATCCACATTCACAGAAGCGAGATAGATCTAAATGCCCATACAAGGAGTGACAACTTGCTTCATTTAATTGTCCACTGGTGATGCATTTTTTTCATTCCAATCCTAGAGTAAAATGCTGCCTTTAATTAGTGTAATGGGATTTTTAACCTCACCAGCAACAGAGCCAATACATGAAGCTGCTTGGAGTACAAGTTGTGCTCCAGCCATTCCCCTGTTTTGCTTTCACCAACATTGGTCATTAGTTCATTTAATTTTTCACCAGCATTTTCCAGTGTTCACTCTGTCCTCCTGTCAGGTTCTTTTATCTTTTCATTTTCTCAAAAACCTTATTTATGTCCAGAGTTTCAGTTATGGATTTGAATACTGTCCATATCCACAAGCCTTTTCCTTCACACCCAGGCTAATCCATCAGCTGTCTCTGGGAGCTCCTGGGCATGGTGCTTCCATATTAGACTCAAGGATTTTAATTTTAAATATATGACTGCACTATCAAGTTGGAGAAATGAAATATCAAAGGACTTGTATTTCTCTTGCACTCAAGCAGGTCCAATGCCAAGAATTTTAAGCCAGTTCCTTCCCAATTCTGTTTCACTACCTTATGTTAAAACACTCTGTAATTCTCCACCCGTCAGGCACCTTCCCTCCTGCTGGCAACAGCAAAACCTGTACCACTGGGTACAAGATCAGCCAAGAGAAAACCACCAGGAACGTGCCTTTCACTTCTTGTTTACAGATGAATGCACTGTGCAGGGGAACTCTTCCAGAATCTGAGATCAGCATAGCTCCTGTGCACATCCCATCCTACTGCGAGATGATCAGCTTGCTGAAGAAGTTTCTTAGCTATTTTCAAACCTCTACAAGACTATCCTCAAAACTCATCAGATGTAGAAATCATGCAAGCAGTTACAGGTTTAGGTACTTATCATTTCAGTCAAGAACACCACCTGCTTTTCACTCCACACTTACATCATTTTCTCTCATTCTGTCTAAGAAACAGTACCCTTCTTTCTTCCAAGCTTCCAGAGAACCTCTCTTGCCTCAATTTCAGACTAACAATCCTCATTTGCTCATTAACAAGAGGCTTTAATACACTTTCTCCCTGGTAGCAGTGTCAACCTATAAAAATATTTTTCACAGAAGGCTTTATTAGAGACCACTGTTAATATTTTAAAATGCCTAACAGTATTTAGCAGACTTTCAACAGAGCTATTCCAAATTATGCAAGTGGATAGTCCACTCAGCAAAGCTCTCATGATCTCCTCTAGTAGAGGAAAAAAAAGGGACAAAACAAAAGAAAAAAGAAAGAAAAAACGTGAGAGTCTATTTGTGTAAACTGGTAGCCTTATACCTTGTGTGTTCTCCACCTTTGTAAACACACAGATTTTATCAGAAATCACAGCTTCCTGAAGTGATTTGTTGTTTTAAAGGTTCAAGGTAAGCGAACAAAAAGGTAAAAGAAAAAAGAAATAGGAATGGAAGACAACAGTACATCGTGATAAGGCACACAAAATGGATGACATTATATCTCAACAGCTTCCAAGCAAGTATTTGCTACAACATTTTAAATTCTAGATTGCCTCAGCCAGCAATGAAACTTTGCATAATGAAGTAAGAAGGCTGCACTGGAAGATTCTCAGCGAACAAGTGTTGCTCCATCTTTCAATAAAGGAAAATTAATTTCTCTATAGAAATTAATTAAACCTTGCAGTAATGGATACAATGAACACAACCATTATAAAAAAATGACCAGCTGTAACTCCAAATCTCTGAAGTGAATTTCCAGTGTCCACACATCAAGGGGTCATCAGGGACAGAACTGAGACCTTGTCACCCTGAAAGCTGGTCCACCCAAATCTGCAGTGCAAGGTATACTCCCATATTATCACAGCAGAAGAGGACACAGAGGGTTATCTTGATTAATGGAATTTTTAAAATAACCTCCGTCAATAAAAACACACTTCTAGGAAATCAGCTAATCCAAGATCACGAAAAGCAGCAAATACTTCTTAATATTGCACAGTCACTGTGCAGACATCACTACATCCTCTGTTCCATCTCAAGGAAAAAAGAACATCCTTAGGAAAAAGGCCCCATCCCTCTGGAGAAAAATCCCTCTGGAGAAAAGGCCACATGCTTCAGCAGATATTATCTTCTTTTATCTACCTAATCATTCAGGACAGAACATCTACTCAAATATTTACTCTCACACTGCAGCTTCCTTCTGCAGATTTCTTAGACAGGACCGTGGTTTTGTTTACTGTCGTCTAGCTGTGGGTGTCCCCAAAGAAAGCCTGGCATTTGCTGGTGGATAAGAGGTTTCCTGTGTGTCACTCTGTCAGCAGCCCCTGCTGGAGAAGCCCATCCTGGCTGCTCAGCTCCTCAGCCCTGTGTGAGATCCTCATCCCACACCCTGCAGGGGTGCCTGAAGGCAGCCGGGGACAGCGAGGGCTGAAGCTGCACCAGCCCAGAACAGGGAGCTCACGTGGGGATGTCTCAGATAAGTCACTGTGTGAGAAACACAAACAGCCATCTCCGATTCACCATCTGTGGTGCTTTTACCAAGCAAGAACAGCCAGAAAGGAGAAACAAGTTCAAAACTGCTCTTAAAAGCACAAGGAATCTTTGCAAAATCCATTTGGTCCTTTCTTTCCACTGCCCTTTCACAGACTGAACAATGAGCGAGCTGCAATGTCTAATTTCTTCACAAGTCTAAGCTCACTGCATTAAAGCCAGCCCCCACAATTTTGCCATCTGGTGCCTAGATTGCTGTGCATCCAGCACAGAGATCCCCACATTCTTCAACTGCCACGGTCAAACTTCCCAGGCAAAAGCATCAGCACTCAGTGACAAGGATAGAGATCAAACCTAAGGGAACTTGGCAAGGAGGATTTAAAGCAAATTTCATGCAAATTTAAAGCAAATTCTGTTTCACCTACCACTTTCAATTGTATCACTGACTCTTACAAAATAAAATTTATCACTTCAATGAAGACACTTGATTTAAACAATGTATTTATTGTAGCTGTACAGCTATGTAGACATCCTGATCTACATCCACAGTAGATGAAATTGATAGTGTTTTAAAATTGACTATTCTCTAAAGATATTTGAATTTATAAAGTTTATAGCTTTATTTTTCAAACCAGAAAGTTGACTAGAGGTCCAAAGTTGGTTCTTTTTCTAAGGATTAGCTGTTAAGTACAGAGAACAAAATTAATAACACAGTTGAATAAAATTTACATTGTGAAACCAGAATTCTCTACAGTCATAACCATCTTGTTGTAAGTTAAACACAAGCCCTAAAATGCTCTTTGTTCCAATGCTCCATTACCTACCAAGGTAAATGATTTCTTAGTACCATAACTTTTAGCAGTACTTTACAGATGGCAATAATACTGCACCGAGTTCTCCTCCCACAAAACAAGGAAGATGTTCACGAGCTGGAGCAAGTCCAGGGAGGGATGCCAGTGTCTCAAGGGACCAGAACAGGGGATCCACGTGGAGAGATGAAGGAGCTGGACTTGTTGAATTGCAGACATGGCCAGCAGTGGCCTTGCTGCTCCTGTGAGGAGCAGAGGGAGATGGGGCTTTACTGGGGGCAGCCAAAGGGGAGTGAGAAACCACCAGGGCAAACCAAAGCACAGGAAGTTCTGAACAGAAATGAAGTGAATAAAAACCACTCTGGGGACAAATATGCACTAAAAGGTTGCTGAAGGGACTTGGGAATTTTGCTCATTTTCACGACTCAACTACACAGAGCCTTTAACAACCCAGTCTTAGTTCAACACTGACACTTGGATTAGGTGAGCTCCAGAGGTCCTTTCCAACCAAAATGGTCTGTGACTATGATGTTAATTTAGAAGAAGTTCCATAACCATTAAAAAGTAGAAAAACCAAAAAACCTATTTATTTTGGAAACAAGCCTGTAAATTAAACACACGATGGGAGCTTAAAAACTCAGAGGCTTTTAAAGCAAAAAATCATCTAAGCTTGCAGGTCTAAAGCTGAATTCCAAGCTTGAAGAGCACAAGAAGGCAGAGCTATATTCTGTCTGCAAACACATGCAGCCTGCAGAGGACCAGAAACCACTGCCGTGGGGTCCTGCTGCAGCCACACTGATGACACACATGGTACGGCAGGGAAAATGAATGGGCTTTGTTCCTTCTTCAGTTTCACAGCACAGACCATTGAGGGAACAGAAAATGCCTGAAATACAGTTCTAGAGTGAAGGAAATGCACAGGAACTAAAAGCACAATTTAGCAAAAGTAAGAAGCACAAGCTCTATCGCAACTCCCAAGACACTACTGCAGGCTCATACGTTTCCAAACATGTCATTTGACAGTGTTGACTTTGAAACAGTCCCTTGAAAATGTGAAAACAAACCAAAAAGAAAACAACTCTGCCATATGTTATAATGACACTACCATGAATCCAAAGAAAACCACACACAAGAAGGAACTGTAACCTCTAACACCGCCCTCTCCACCAGTCAGAGCCACATTCCTGTGTCATGTAAATCAATACAAGCCTATTCTTTTTCCACTGAAGATTTTGTCTTCTGTTTGGAAGCCCAGGAAGCATAGCATTCATCTGGGCCTATCCTATAGATATGTGGCCAATGACCAGCTTGAGATCTGTGTGTGACACTCAGACATATGGTACATTATTCTGTCTGGAAATCTAAAGACTGCTGTAAAACAGAATTTAAAAAAAAAAAAAGAAATTTAAAACATAAATTGTTACAGTGATTTAGCAAAAAAATCCTTCCATTTCTGTCTCCATTGCTGAGTAGGGCACAGACAGTAGGTATGAACCCACAACCCCACAGAAGTCGGTGGTGTTTTCTCTTCCTGTAAAACCCTATCTGCCAAACTTCCAAAGGCTCATTGATTTTAGCCAATATGAGCTAAAATCAGCTGGCATGTGACAGCCACAGCTGCATCTCAATCCCCTGGACCAAGCCTGCTCTGAGTAAAATCCTACTGCACCTTCCACCAATGCTTTTTCTAATGCTCCACCCTTTAAAGAGGTTCTTCTCTTCCCAAGACAACCACTGCAATCCCCTATTTTAATGCACAAAGTCACCGGGGCAGAGAAGAGCAAAGTGCAGCAGCCCTGCTATTTAAAACCTCCCCAGGCTGCAATAGGTCATTCTCCCATACAGGCAGTGGGAAAAAGAGTCTCCTATATCTGTGCCTCTCAGAGCAGGAAGGAAACTGGAAACAAATACTATAAATGCTTTATTATCCTGAACTGAAATCAATAAACTATGAACAGTTGTAACCTAATTTACTAGCCAACAGAACTGAAAAGATATCTGACAAAGCTTTTCATATACATTAAGAGCCATCAGATTGTAATTTTAGGTCAATATCAAGACACACAATGACCTAGAGTAAAATGATCCATATACCATTACCGATTTACTCAGTCACACAAATTATCTCAGTAAATTCTAACTTGCATGAAAACTTTCATGAATTATTAAAATAAAAAATACAAGGTAAAGGAGAGAAGTCTCTTCCTTGAGGCCATTGTCAGTGATATGCACAAGTTGCTCTTCAAAAGCAGATTCTGCACAAACAGTGGTGGAGTCTGTGAGCACCAGCTCCCACAAGGGTGGATCTCTGAGCTCAGACCAGGGCAGGGGGAGCTGGTGGCACCTCCAGAAAAGAGCCGGATTGACAATGCGTGTTTGGGAGTTTGGTCAGTGGCATTGCCCAAGCCACTCAAAGTGACATCTCTTAGAACTCCTGCAGAAATTTCATGCAGGACAGAAATCCTGGACTCTGGACAAGGCCTCTCTCTCTGCAGTAACACAGAATAACAGGAGATGCACAAGGCACACAACGCAGTGCACCAGGCAGCGAGAAGGAACCGCCCCTGGATCACTAATTCATACTCCTCCAGAAAAAGCCACCCCCTGAACCAGACAGCTTCCTACCGACAAGAGTTCTGTGCTTAGAGAAGCAGCTGGAATCTCAACCAGAAAAAGAAAACAAGTATTTGTTCAATTAGAGTGGGGGAAAAAGCTAAACAAAACAACCAACACCAAACTGAGTCTGTGAATAAACCACTAATACTGGTTTCAGTTCCAAAAACATTGAAGATACATGATTCATGATTTTTTAGTTCAGCTACT
Organism: Acanthornis magna; assembly: GCA_036785705.1. NCBI lineage: Eukaryota > Metazoa > Chordata > Aves > Passeriformes > Acanthizidae > Acanthornis > Acanthornis magna. The sequence continues at coordinate 1,727,909 of JAWUZG010000332.1, read as the reverse complement.
GTAAGAGCAAAGGATTTCCATGTACATCACTCAGCTGTCCAGTTTCATTCCCATTTCCTGAGAGGCAAGATAAAAAAATATTACAATCCCCAGCCTAAGCAAGCACACTAAGAGTTAACAACAGAGAACAGAAATCAAGCAATTTAACAAGACTGTCCAACTCTACAATTTTGATTGCAAAGTAAGTTTTAGTCAAGATCTGATACACATACATAACATACAGATTCCTTTGCTTGAACTTCTGCAGTGGGTATTCTCTTAAATAAATAAACATGCTATTTATTTAGTTTGGCACTAAGTCCCTTTTATCATTCTCATAAAAATATTGTCAAGGACAAGGCAGTTTGCATGAACCCTTGTACATGTAATATATATATATTTTAATTATTTAGTTTTACTTTTCAACTTCTGGTCAACTTTCAACTCTAATTTGCAATACTTTTTTAAAGTAGCCTGATAGCATAGTCATGAACTAAAATAATAAAATTTAAAAAAAGAGTAAAAAGAAAAGAAATAAATTCCTTAAGAGTAGCTTACAGATTGAGTTTATCTCTGCAATTTTGAATTGGTGGTAACATTTATATATTAGAAGATCTGCAAAGGAGAGATTCTACAACACACAAATCTCAATGCCTGGGGCAACTCCTCAAAAGAAAGACCTGTAGTAACCTAAATTGCAACTGAATTTATGGAAGTAGAATAACCTCTAACTGAAAAGAGAGATTCTTAAACATAAAATAATCAAGTTATACCTCATTTCCAATACTTATTTTCAAGGAAGTCTATATATTTACATAATATCTTGACGGAATCCTCAGTTTTCCAGGTGGATTGGCTTAATTTTTGAAAGCAGCTTAGAAATTCTAGCCTGAACATGCAATGTTCTTCTCTGTTTGGCACAGGTGAAAAATCATAGATATGTGCCTTTCTTAAAGTCATTTCTCCATCTGAAATGTTTTTTATAGTCACTATAAAGAGCTTTCATGGGGCTACTGGAATATTTTCCAATAATCAAGACTACAGAATTAGGAAATGTCCCATTTAGGAACTGAGTTTTGAGTGATAAGAATGAAGTACAAACTGGTGCATAGTGCCATGTCTCCATTCAGACTGCACTAATGTTAGCTCTGATACAGTGCAAGTGCATCACCAGACAGATGGTCAGATCAGGGCTTCGAATATATGTGATTTAAAAATTGTAATTCAACATGAAATTGTGACATATCAGTTAATTAGATTTTTTTTTAATGAAGAATCAGAATGCTTTTAGAAGTTATTTCTTTATATAGATGGATTTGTCCATACTTCCTAAGAATTCCAGAAATTAGATAAGTCTAAGGATAAGTCTACTTATCTATGTAGAACCAGGCTAATCCTCACTTTGCTAAGTAACATCATTTATCAGAAGAACCAAAAGCAGATTTCCTTATCATTCCCACTAAGAATTTAACTAGGAAAAGTGTCATATCATGAAAAACACCCAGAATTTCTACTAAAACACAGACACATAAGATTACAAATGCTGTGCTCAAGCTCCACAGTTAAACCAAAGCTCTGTGATTCACGTGAGAGCCTGGTACAGTAATAACTGACAAAATAACAACTGTGGAAAAGTATTCAGGGCAGGAGAGAATTTTGCTCTAGATCAGGATGTGTGTAACAAAATCAGTAACACAGGATTCAGTGGACAACTAGGTACAAAATCTGTACAGCACGTAAAACTAAAAGATTTTAAATAAACTTCAAGGTTTTAAAATAAGTAAGTAATAAAAAAATCCACAACAAATAAAGGTCAGAGTATGATGCACACAGTTCACAGCAGTGAACTGACAAGATTACACGACTTTCTTTTTCCCTGTTTGTAATCAAAACTTCACTAACATTTTGGGGGTTTCAGCTATGTGATTTTGACCCATTTTTGTTCCTAAGCTTTTATAAGCTTCTTAATTTTGACTGTTCCCCAAACCCATCTGCACTTCTAGAAACTGATCACTTTTTTTCTCTTGGTTTCACAAATTCTAGGTGGAGTTGCATTTGCAACAATCTACAGTTCTCCTTCTAAATGAATCCAGCATGGGGCAACAGCACAGGTTTTCAGAATTCATCTATTCCTCATGTGCATTTCCAAAATTACTGAAAATTAATGAGTTTCTACTGTGTGCATTTATATGCAACTCTTTGAAGTAATCATTACTAGCCAGGAAAAATCAAGTGAAGAAATGAATTGACAAAAAAACCCCAAAAACTAATACACTATCCCTGTACCCACAGTACTGTTCAATACTTGTAACTGCAATCCTGGGTCCAAAATATACTAAAATAGAGCAAATTCCATGTCCAACGAGTAATGCTGATCAAAATGATGAATTTCTAAGCATGCTGAACATGCCTTAAACAGTGGAGCCTAAGGACTTTTCTTCTCTGGAAGGTAAGGTTTTTGGGTTTTTTTTCTACCAAGACTCAATTTGCTTTTGTCCCAAAATAAATAAGGTTTTGCACACAATTGAGTTTATCTGCCTCAAATCAATTAAAACATTAAAATCAATCTTAAAAAAAAAATTAAAAAAGCATAGTTAACCAATCTGATTATTACTGCAAGTCTTGTAGGAACACAGATGTGCTGAATACGTAATTCACTGCTTGAAAGGTACTTTGGAAGGTGTTAGGCATTACTCTAATGCTTTCAAAACATGTGCTGCCACTTACAAAAAGTGTTCAGGAGCTTCACCCAGTTTGAAAAGAAGTGCTTTTTCACAGCATTAGTTTTACAATAAGTCTTTTAAAGCCAATTTCAAAGACTGTATAGCTCACATAATTTAAACTGATTTCACTTATAATTCAGTATTTGACAGAGCTAATGCTTAATTGTTTCTAAGGAGTGTACAAACAAAAATATTTCTTCCCTTATTCAACAAACATTTCACTAAAATTATATTTTGCTTTGTTTTCACATTGAGGATTGAATTTGACACTTTAGCAGAGAAAAGCAGCTTGTGCTGGTTACTGTGATTCTAATTATTGTACTCACAATTTTCTTTGTTTTATATCAGAAAGAATTTAATGAGACCTAAATTTTGAAATACAGCACTACTGCTGTAGAAGAGGCTTTCTTCCAACACATTCTGGTTCACCATCCAAGCAACTCAAGGAATTTTTTGACCAATGAGTTGCACAAAGGTCTGAATCCAGATGTGGACACAAGTGCATGTTCTCCAAAGCCCACCATGGGCACAGCTGTTTACTGTTTCCCTCTCAAGTGTTTTAAATCTTCTCTTGCATCAGATACCAGAAGCGACTTTCTGTTTAACTGTGCAAGGTTAATAAACACTTTTCAAATAATGTCATATTCTACTGTGTAGATCTTCAGAACCAGTTTTCTCTTCTTCACACAAAGATAATGATGATTATCTCTGCAGCTCCCATAAATCACTTCACCTCCACTGAGTTGATGGAGATATGTTGATTTGCATCAGCTGGAAATTGTGCCACTTTCTGCCCCAAGCAGGGGTAGAATCATGATTTTCAAAGCTCTTTTTCAGTGAAAACACAAAGCTTCATACCAGTGAAAGTTTTGAGTGTTGTCAAAAATTTGTTTGCATTAAAATTTAAATACACCACTTCAAATTTCAGTCAACTCATCAGAGTACACATTACAGAGCAGTTAATTCTAAATTTCTGAGCAACAGTGAATAAAAAAAAAAAATCTCCATGTCCCTGAACACATATGCCATGGTCCCTCAATATCTGTGATTCTGTGGTTTTTGTCTCTAAAGTTGTATGTTCTTTTAAAAGACCACTATGAAGGATTGTCAGCAATCCCACCCGCACATAGATGATGAAGTAGAAATGAAGAATAAGATGTAAGATTTGGACCTAGAACTTGTAATCCTTCCTCACAAAACTTGAGATTAGTTTCTTTAAGGTGCTTCCAAGGAGACAAGAACCACCACCCCGTCAGGTTGGTGAATATTTGCATATAAACATTAGCTTAGTTTCCTTTTGAATCCGAAGGTTTTGCTCCTCATTTCCCCTTACACATGACATATACTAACATTCAAGTGAAGAACACTATTTTTTCCATTATGAACATAAGAAAATGGGAGAACAAATTCTGCAGACAGGGCAGAGGGAATGGGAAAATACACAGTAATTTATAAATGGACTAATCAAACAGCATGTATCAGGTTTTATAACCTCCCATAGACCTCCAAAGGCAATTATAGCAGAGGAGTTTTCAGAGTTACACCTGACTGAGATGGAAAGGTCTGTGTACATCAAATATTAAAAACAAAATAACTATAAATAACCTCTAACTGAAGCACAGCCCCAGTGACAACTAACATTCTTTTTTTTCCTTTTTCTCTCATTTTTGCCCCTTGACATTGCAGTGTGAAGACTGTAAAAGAAAAGATGGAATATATATCTATAGAATGACCTAAAATTTTCCACTTCTCATGATGTTACCACTGAGAGAAATGTACAGCCATGTGTGTGGCCATTATCTTCACATTCCTGTTTCTCTACTGCATCAACAAATATAATTGACCAGAAAACAGAGCAGTGTTAACTACAATACAATCCTGCTACACAATTTGTAAAAAGATGTTTGATTTTTAATACTATAAAAACTATTCCATATCTCTCCTAAAGTATTTGTAAATTACATCATAGATTAAGAGGTGGCCCTAACTATCTGAGCACCACTTGATACTTGCTTTATGTTAATAGACACTCTCTTGAGTAGCTCTGCTTGAATATGTTATAAAGAATAAAAGGAAACACCGTTTAGCAGTGTTTTTAAAACCATGAGCAATTTCCATAATTTGTGACAGTCGGCAGATTTTGATAGTATCTCACATTGATTTTTATGTTTCCAGATGACAATCATTACACTATTATCTGCAGTTTGAGTAGTGGAACCTAACCTCCTAATTAGGATGAAAAACTGCTCCAGTTGCAACCCCAGTAAGTCACAATAAATCAATAATTTTAATAAGAATTAATTTAAAAAATTCTACAAGGTTGTATTGGAAGTTATTCTGGCATGTCTATTGATTAACACTTGGTATTACATTCTATAAAGGGCTCATTAAATATAACATCAATCTAAATGCAATATTTTGGTATTTCTTAGATTTTTTTTTTTTTTTACTTACTATAAAGTGTAAGAAAATAGAACAAAGCACTAACAGATTATTCAGGCAACGTAGCTCTTTGATTGGTGTGCTGCCTTCGCACTGCACTTGAGAGCAATATAAAGGATTACTTCACTCTGTACTGTACTCAAACTAAAAGGATATATGACTGAGAGCTGGCATTTTCCTTGTTTGTCAGCATCAAATCTCCTCACAAATCTCACAGATTTTCAAACATGAAATATCTACTTGCTGCCATGTAGAGAACCAGTCATATCTTGATTACTGTGACCCTGTTTATTATGATCTCACAGATGTTCTTCCTTTTAAGAATATGTAAATCTGGAGCATGTGCACTAAAACCATGAAGAGACTTCTTCATTCTCTAGTTTATGCTTGAATTTGAAAGAACAGTAACAACAGCAAATGCAAAATTTGATTTTTGAGAGCTGCTGAAATAGTAACATTTATTAACATAGCATCTACCTAGACAAACTTGGAAACCATTAATATTAGCTATAATATAATTATACCTATTTAACAAAAAAAGCTTTTACTAGTCCTGTTTCCATCTGTCTGAATTAAAAAGCTTTTAATGTTAATATCTGAGGTTTACCATGTAAGAACTATCTTTTTTTTAGCATAGACATTTATACTCTGATAACAAGGTTGGACAGAAAAATGAATTTCAGTGAAAGCCCAAGAGTGATGCTGCTGTAACTCTCTGAAGCTGCTCAGAGCTGTGAGCTGATGCTAGGTGGCACTCCTGTGTAATTAAACACCAACCACTTCTTCTCTGCATCTCATTCACTCCAGGCATTTTTCAAAACAACCAACTCGAACATTTTGAATAATAATTTAAACAACAAACACATCTCTTTTTTTCCTTTACTTACACCTCTTCAGAACTTCATTCCTTATACATAAAAGGTCTCAAAATTAAATTTCCTTTTCATAAACCTGTGTTCTGGCACAGCAGCGTTATGTGAAACAGCTCACAAAACAGGAGGCAGACTTTCCACCCGGCAGTGTGGAATACTACACCCCATGCTCTGGCATTGCACAATTTCGAACTTCTCTGTAGGTTCTGACCTTGCTTTTCTCTGCATCTCAGAAACAGAATTACCTCGTGTTTGAGGTATGTACCTCCAGAGCCTGTTTTAGTCTCCAGATGTACTTGATTGAAGAGCTCACTTCAATCGTTTGATCCCTTTAAATGCTACTGCTTTTAACAAGTTACACATTCACCTCGCAGTAGCTACAAGTATTTGTAGCTACCACAGATAAATGAGGGTTACACATATTTTCCTACAGAAAATTTTGGGAACATGCCTCACTGTATACAATGTTTATTTCTAGAAGGAAAACTTGTTTGGCTGCCACAGTCACTTGATTACAGTTCCAAAAGGTTTCCTCAGTAAGGCAAGTCAGCCTCCTGCAAGAGCACCAATGGCACAAAGCTGGCAGGGAAACTTTCATCACAGCGATGACTACGGTAACTCTAAGAACAAACCATGTCAGTTATAGCCAACTTATTCCACAGTGAGAACGACTTATCTATTATACAGTATATGTAAATAACACAGTGAGGATTCTTTCTCATTTAAACATGCACCCAAATGGGGAGACAGAAGTTACTGTAATATTAATACAAGAACAACATATTTATTTTTACTGTGAAACAGACATTTAAGGGCCCAAGAATCAATGATTATGTATGAAGAGGTATCAAATCTCTCTTTCTGGATTTTACTAATGATGCACATACATTTACTGTATTCATCACAGAGTACTGGCTGAGATGTACAGAGTCCCAACTCAATACAAAAGCAGAGCAGTTGATTAAGAAGCCTCAAAATCACAGCTCAGAGACTGGTACAAGAAGTATGAACATGTGGCTGCTCCCTAATGAACAAACTTGTCCAAAACTTCTCGAGTCTGATTACAAACACATCTGATGTCCTTCAGGGCCCTCAAAACTAGTTTTTGTATCTAACTGACCTTACCTTTCCTTTCTAGGAGGCGGATTTGATGTTCTAGGATGCGTATCGCATGTTCCTTCCTCCCAGGTAGTAGAGACATCACTCCACATTTTACTATTCAAACATTCTATTTATTTTGGGCAATTCTAGTGCAGAATGTGGACACTCTGGTGTCCAACTGTATCTACAGAATCCTCAGCAAAGCCAGAGTCTGAGTGTTTCCAATGCCCACATTGGTTGCTCCTAATTCTACAACAGAATGGGAAGAAACCACTTGTGCCTCTGGAACACAAGAAAAACTATTTACCCTGACAGTACTTATCCATAAAAACCATTTAATCTGCAGAAATGTTACATAATAGGGTGGTTCTATTTTAGTGTATCACCTTAACATTTGCACACAAGAGTGCTAATTTCTGCAACTGTGGTCCGTCACTCAGTAACCTGAATGCCTGAATTCTTCTGGGGCACATGAGGAAAGTTACTCAGGAACAACAACAAGAGGTTTGTAAACAATCCACATCTGCTGTAGAGCTGAGTCAGTCCTGTACTGCCTGGTGTTGTGTCACCCTGCTGAAGGAAGGCTTGAGGAACTGAACTGCAGCTGGGAACATTTTTCCCAAAAAACTCATTTCCTCTCACTACTCAAATCATGATTGTGGCCCCTGTGGCCCTGCGAAGACCAAGGCTCTGCATTTCAATCATCTCAATCCAAACCATTGGAAACAGAACTCAGCTAAGAAACACAGGAGTTGCTAAATCCTATGCAAGTGAAAGCAACGCCCCTTTCTTTTTCTCTTTTAACAGCTTTTCTAAATCTTTCCCACTGAATTGTAATCACTTACTTATTTTTTACTGAAAGGTTAAAGCCTTTCTGGAAATGACAGCAAGCCAATGTACCGTGGGTTTTTTCCACAATACAACAGTTTATCATTGACTGCTTATGTAGTAATTGCTCTATTTATAGAGATTATTTGCAAGAGAGAAGTGATTGACATCACCTGGTATTAATGATAGAGGGTTTATTTCACATTTATGACCTAAAGCTTCCACATAAATTATTTTCCCTTCCTAAGATTCTCATGTTCCACATGAGCCTTGGGAATAGATGTATGAAATTACATGTCAGACTTATCTTCTGTGCATTATCTAACAAATATTACTATTCTTTCAAAATTATTTTTACAGACTTCCTGTAACTGCCTAAAAAAGACTCTTCCTAGTCACTTAGTGCAGCAGCACTCCATAGTTTGGATCTCAGCCTTTGGGGTGTCCATATTGGCAGCACTGCTTTTGCTTTAAGTATTCCAGTACAGAATGGACTGCACAGCCTTTAATTGTGATGGACAAAAGCTCTGATGTGCAATCAAGCAATAGCATTTATATATGACAGAAAATAAGTATGAAAATCGGCAAACAAATTAGGGATGGAGACAAGACCTGAGAAGATCCTCCTTCTCCTAAGTTCTGACTCTCCAGTGGAAGATTAAAAATGTAGCAGGAAAAAAAAAGTCAAAAACCCTATAAAAGTTTCTCAGAAAGATGGGTCTGAACAATAGGAAAGGTAAAGCTGACAAAACTGATCAAAAAGTATTTCAGATTGTAACAATTATATTTACGTCTCATATAATTTCATTGAAGTCAAGTGAGAATAAACAGCCATTGTGTAAGAAGAAAATATTCACAGAAGGCTTATAAAATTGCAGTCTAATTCATCTATTCATTAAAAGCATAATAAGACCATGGTCTTCAAATTATTATGAATTTATACTTCTTTTCCATGCTTTTGTTCTGGAACCTTAGCTTATTGGCATTTTCAATAGAACACAAAGCCACATTTTGTAGAAATAACTGAAAATATTTTCTGTCCTTCATTCATTTGCTGAATTACTTTTTAAAAGATGAGAGTTGGAATACGATTGCACTTAATCCCTGACAACACCTCCTTCCTAGAGCCCAAACCTGTAAATGAAAGAAAATACTCTACTTTTATACAACACTGTTGTTCTCCCACACCAAAATGACACTTAGATTATTGCTAAATAAATTATCAAAATAAAAATAGTGCCACACAAGTCCAAATCCCTGGGTTTTATCTTCTTTAATGCCATCACAAATGAAAACTTTTAATTTAAGTGGTTATACTGGGATGTTACAGGAGGGATTGAAAACATTACTTGTACAAAACTTAACAACTTAATTCAAGGCTCAGGTTCATATTTTACAGGATACTTAGGAAGCACTAACACCTCTGTTGCTCACAGCAAACATTTGAAATTTATCAAGGAGATAGCCTAAGGGTAAAAGAAAACATGCCTTTGCCCCTTATGAGCATTTATTTAGTTTCAGCAGGGCTTTAGCACAGAATTTTCCTTCCCCTCTGCACCCCTTTCCCTTGGCTGCACACAGATATGTCAGCACAGCAGCAAGAATGGGCATTTAGAATGAACTTTCTCAAGACAGGGCATCTCTCTGCTGCCCCAGCCAAGGCCATGGGAGTGCAGAGGGGGTGCAAAGAGCCAGAGAGGTGGAGGTAAAACACTTCCTGCAGAGCTGCTGCCTTCTCACTGAAAACCTAAGAACTGAACTCCCAGCCTGGCACAAGCAGCTGTAGCAGCTCCTTTGTCTTCCTGCTCCAGACAGCACCCAAGGGAACCGGGACCTCGAGGGGCTCCTCTGGATGTCCCCTGACCTGGAACCCACACTCAGCCCACTCACCTTCCTGCCATGCCTGCCAGCCTCGCGCCAGCTCAGCCTCACGGAAATTCATGGTTGTGATGCACGGAGAATTCTGACAGCGTTTATTATAAATGTATATCGTACACTGGACTGTGCTTGTGGGAATTTCCTTGAAACCAACTTATAAGCACATCCACACATTGGTTCTTATTCACACATAGACACCCATTATTCACACATTATTCACCGAATCCTAATGTACAACTGAAACTCATCAGGATTTTTGTTGTGGTTTTAAACATACTGTTAGCATCTTTCAAGACCACACCGTAATATTAAAGCCCTTTAGTTAGCTGAAATATATTTAAGAAAGAAAAAAAAGAAAAATAACTTGGTCTAGAGAAAAACATCTAGAAAGATTTTTCAAAAAATTAAATACACTTCATGACTCTAAGCCAACTATTAATTCCATAAAATTAAAAGCAGACAACAGAATTGTTAAATCAAGTTTGTGAGTATTGGCAAGCCATGGAGGAAACCTTTGCCTTCATCTCTTTCTACACGTTTTTTCTTTTTTTTTTTTTCCTAGAGTCAATTTTCATCCATTACTCTGCATGGAACCAACATCCATTACATGAAAAGACAGTGTCTTAATCAAAATGACTTCTTATACAAGTCTATTTAATAAAAATTCATTGTTTTAATCTAGTAAGTGTAATATTAATGAAAACTAAATTATGTCTCTTTATTAGTCAGTTACTGATGCTTCTCTGCAGCTTATAAAACTAGTTCTCTTAAAGCTGAATATATTTTAAGGCACCATAAAAAACTCAATGGCATTTGCTAATGGAACCAAAACCAGTTAGGCCAATACCATTGATTGGCTCTACTGCAATATGACTGACACACCACCTCTGAAACATGCACGTTTTCGTATGCAAAAATTACTCTCACATAACTAGGAGGTGTAACAGGTTTAACAACAGCCTAACAGGTTTTAAAATAATATTATTTTTTTAATAAAAACCTATGTAACTTGGAGTGAGCAAGCAACTTGTAGTCATATGTTGGAAGCATATGCTTTACCTGAAAGAGTTTTAGAAAAAGTTCCCTGCAGCATACACTCATCTATTGAAAATTAAAGTTTTTAATAAATAAAGAGCTGAATGCTCACAGCTGTTAAGAAAAGACTGGAAATGCAGTCCAAATTTTCCACAGATCAGTGAAAAACTTCACCTGCAATGACACCCCCTGGAAAAAAAATTTAAAAATCTCTGTGAGACCTCTAAGCTTCTCCCCTCACACAGACTTCTTGTTCAGATGGACACCCTCATGCAATAGTAGAGACACGATTTCTTTAATCTCCCATCTGAACTCTGTTCTTCAGATGAAACCAATTTCTTGGCCTTCTTCCAGAACACAATCCTACAGATCTCCTAACGCTTCTCAGACTCTCAGCCCCACTACTTGCAAATGCATTGAAGCAACAGACCAAACTCTAATTTGCACCTTTAAGAGCTTCCCCATTGGAGGCCTGTGTCCAGCAGCGTATCCAAGTAACTCAAAGCACATTTTCCCTAACAAATTTATTTATTCAAACAATCAAAATTACAAGGGTCTGCCTTCATTCCCACCAATATATCCCAGAAATCTTCCAAAGTTACTGCCTCAGAAACACACCACATAGGCGTGTTCTCAGTCTGCCTGCCCTCCTAACTAGGCCATGCTCCTCATTTAGGGAAAAGTTGGTTGCTGCTTAACAAATTTAACTTTATCTCTTGCCCTCAACCTTTGTGTACAAAGTGTGTGGCAAAGGGACACAGAGAAGAAAAGAAGAAACAACTAATTAGTGATCTAGTCGTGGCCCTAGATAGTCTCTTGAAACTATTTATCCTGAGACATTTTATCTCTGGACGTTGTTTAATTCATTAAGAGGTTGAAAAAATTAAAGCAGTTTATTATAAAGCAAAGTCACTGAAACACACTTGATAAAAATAGAAGCACAGACCTCTCCCACATCTGTCAGAATAAGCAGTGTAAATAAAGGCCAGAGTCTCAAGACAAAAAACAGTATGTCTGAGACATAGAGCAGTGTGCACATCTCAGGCCTGCAAAAACCACCAGCACTCCTTCAGTTGATGCTCCCCATCCATGTAAGCAATGATTTACCTGCTGGTGTAAACAGAAGATGGCTGAAGGCCCTTTTGAACATGCTTTTGTATTGGATCTTCTCATCCCTGTTGTCTTTCCTGGCCAAGTCTCCCTACTGCCAAGGAGAGTGACTGAACTTTGAGTGTGGTGGTGAGCTCTTTTGGGAGAGGATGTCACGGTACACCGATACCTCTCAGCAGCCATCTGAAGTTCTCTGCCTCAGAAACATGCCACAGAGGCTCCTTCTCAGCCTGCCTACCCTCCAAGCAGGCCACGCTCCCCATTTAGGGACAACTTGGTTGCTGTCGAGCAAATTTTTGCACCTTTAAGAGCTTCCACATTGGAGGCCTGTGTCCAGCAGTGCGTCCAAGTAACTCAAAGGACATTTTTTCCTAACAAACATATTTATTCAAACAATCAAAACCCCAAAGGCCTGCCTCCATTCCTACCAATAGCTGTCATAAATCATCTAAAGTTCTCTGTCTCAGAAACACACCACACAGGCTTGCTTTTGGTCTGGTTATGCTAGGTTATGAACGGCATTTTAACACTTATATTTGTTTGAAAGACTTTCCCTCCCTAAGTGCTTTATTTTTTTTTTTTTCCAGGTCTGGTACCACCTCCAATTGCCTATTACCTACAAAGCCTCCACTAGATTAGGGCAGCACTCTCAAACTACTTCTCACGGTTAGCTTTAGATTTCTTAAATTTGAAAGAATCAAATGAAGCCACACTCTTCTGGTGGTATCGAATGCAAGAGGGAGAGGTGATTTCGATTCCTTTCACTGAACTCTGAGGGAGAGGAAAGGAGAATTTACTTTCCCTCTGCAGGGAACTGCCGTGTTTAATGGCTGACAGAAATGTCTCAGAGCTCCCTCCCTCGCTGTGCTTAGGTTGTGGTGGGGAGCTGTGGTGGAGCTGTTGTCATCCGAGGACATAAGCAAGACAAGGAACAATAATGGCTATGATCAGCCTAAATTGCAAGTTTAATGAAACAAACAAACCCCACCCAACTTTGGCAAACAAGCTGTGATTTTCAATGTCTTTCTCATTTTTCTTGCAACTAAGAAGCTGTCACTGAAATTTCAGCCCCATGTCCAATAATGCTTAATGCTCTTTCACTTTCCACTATCAACTTATAAAAATGCATATTTTCTTTCATATACAAGTTAAACCTTGACATTTATAAGCACTCCGAATCAAGATCTTCTCAAAATCCAATATGAAAAGCACTTATGCCCCTCAAGACACATTACTGGCAGCCAAATCTGTGGCTACTGACAGCAGCGCTCTATGAGAGAGTAATAACTACAGTGTATGACTACATACATTATTCACACTAAAGTAATATTATCAATTACAATCAGAATTCATGAAGCTCTACAAAATGGCAGGTCAAGAATAATCTTTAAGTGATTTAAGTGCCATCTTACATCCTAATATTTACAAGCTAATGCTTCACAAAATGCGTGGGATATAGTCGGTAGTATCACATCCACTTCCTGTGGAGGCAGTAGCTAAAGCACTCCTAACTTTTATGTTAAGATAATAGTTGAAGGGTGTTGACAGTTTTAACCTACATCCTTTTATTCAGAAAGACTTCTAATCCGGAATCTTGGCTCTTTGTTTTAAATCAGGGATGTATTGATTAACTGTGAGACTGAACGTATCTCAGCGGTGGCTGAGTCGGGTATCCACTATGGAATTAGGACAGTTAAACACTGGAATCGATCCTCTCATTGTAAAGCCACAGCTGCTGTGGCAAGCAGTTTCTCTAAGCTATTAATTTTATTATTAGCACACCTGGAGACACTGTTTCCCTGAGGAAAAAGCAATTCAATTGTGTGTGCTGCAACAACTAGTGGCATATGATCAATGAGACAGCTGGGACCAGAGCTTTCTCCTGCAGCTCGGGGTGGCTATGACAAAGTACTTTGTAAAGCAGTGACAATACAAACTAATATCGCTTTATGCTTTATGCACCTCATTGTGAGCACAGAGAGAGCTTACAGTTTCCAGGGTCTGGCACATTTAGGCCTTTTTGGAGTAGTTCACCAGTCTGAGCCTTCTGAAGGTCCTTCCCTAGGACATCTGGTATGAACTGACCACCATCCTTCCCCTGACCACTGACTCCTTCCTTCCTTCCCCTGTGCCCCAATGCAGCAATACACCGCGCTCCTTAAAAGGCAACACCAACACTCATTTAACATAGAGGAGAAAGACTAACTACAAGTTTCTGCACATGTGGTTCTATTTCATAAGCATGTTAATGAAAAGACACAAAGTCCCATAGGCCTGGCAGCACAGCACCAGCTATAACTGACTTTCTAATCCCAAAAAAATTGATATGTCTAAAAAACTCTGATCCAGCAATACTTGAAATTTAGTCAATATTTAAATGCAAGAGTCAGTAGAAATTAGCAGGAAAGGAAGATAAAATATGGACCACTCAAGTACTACAGGCATATACAGATGAGGCACTAGCAGTTCCACACACCAAAAAACCTCCAGATTCATGCTGGAAGAACAAAACAGCCAGGCCCCACATTAAAATAAGATGAAGATAATGCTGCATCTGATGGACACCATGAAGCTCCTGTACCCCCTTCAAAACTTTCAAGAGCTTTGGATCCTTACCCTGTTTCCGTCTGAATCACCACTGTAGTGAAAGCAAATTCTGTGTTGTGAAACCTTGTAAGATACAATACACATGTTGTAAAGACCTCAAATTAACAGAAATAATCAGCATTTAAGACTTCGCAGAGATTTTATGTCAGTTGGCTTTAACACCTTTGACTGTGGGGTTTTGCAACTCAACCATATTCAAGCCCTTCTTGATCCATCCATTCACAGTCCACAAGCCTCTACTCTCCTATAGACTGAGAATCAAGCACAACAACATTCTATCCCATGTAATTTCCATTTCAGATTTTGATGAGAAAACATTGATTGTGAGTATGATGAAAATCCCAGTTTTTAATGGTGATTTAATATGTTTAAAGTTAACCTACCATTGTTGCATCTTCTCAGTAAAATCATTGTCGCCCTGCTGTATCCATGTCTAATTTCTGCAATCAAGAAATGAAGAGACTTGGGACTCACTACTCTGGTGCTGACAAGCTGTTTCACAGTTTTTGAGCCATATTTCCCAAATCAGTCAAAGCATCTCAATGACTAACCATGGAAGAGAGGTGTCCTAGTCAGCAGATGCTATAACAGAACCAAGACATAACCTTTATTCTTCAGCTTCCACTATTTCTAAAAGTGAAATAAAGTAACACCTTTGTCAATCACTGTATGCAAAGGTAGAAAATTGAGGGTAGGGTGGAGTGTGAGTGTGTGCATCTAGAGGAACATTCTCATTATCTTTAGTTACTTGAGCTTTGGGATCTCTACCTCCAAGAGAATTTTTCTGCACAGAAAAACTACAAGATGCCTTCATTTCAGTAGATTTGAGACTGCACAATCGCACAGCCAAATACAAATCTTTAACCACCAAGCCTGAGCAGCAGTCAGCACAACCTCCTACACAGATCCTACCCATAGTATCTGGCTGCTCAAAGCAGGATTGAAGGCGGAACAGTTTCACAGCTGTGTTTCACAGGACTCACTTTTCCCTGTGCCTGGAGAATCTCTTCTCTATTTTGCTTTCTAGCCCACCACTTCTGCCAGCTATGGCCCCACGGGAATGTACCCAGGAAGGCTGGCCTCGGCTATCACTTCTCTTCATGACTTAGTCCTAGATTTTCACAAATTTGTTTAGTTATCCAATACCTATGTCAGGTATTGAAGGTACACTTTAATGTGTACAATTGATGGCCAAATTATTTTACTAGGGATGCCAACACATACACATTTAACTATTTCTTGAAATCTAAGTCAATAACAGTTCTAATTTAGCTAGCAGGGCTATTAACTACTCTTAAGAAGAGGGCAAATTATTTACTGAACTTTGGACATTAAATTTATTAAAATTCATAAAAATACATTTACATAGATTTGCACTGGAAATATTATTCCTACCTTGTAACACTACCATTTATTTTCATGTGTTTACATGATGACAAGATAGCAAATCTTTTATGTATTGGAGGGTATTTTCACTTTAAACCCAGCTTATATTAAATATCCAACATATGTCCCTGCTTTTAGAGATGCTGGCCATTCCTATGTGAAAATCTGTCTAAAGCAGGATTTAATTCAGAAAATGAGGGAAGGCAATATGATTTCAACTTGGAGCTAGTAGATTAGGTGGATTGCAGCTGACATTAATATTGTTTTGCTCAACAAAGAAATTGCTGGATATAGTTCTGTATTTTAAACGAAAAAATAAAATTCTTCTTGCAGCAGAAAACTAGACAAAAATGTATCAGAAGGCAGTTATTAAAAATCCATCAATTAATCACTAATATATATACAGAAATATAAATGTATAGATATCTAAAGATCTCATTTCTGACGGAATACCTGAAAAAGTACATGTGAGCATTTTCATCTGCCTGGCTTAGATGACATGATTTAGATCAGTGGTAGCACAACAGCTCCTGGAGGCACAGAGCCAAACCTCCTCGGGTAAATTTTAAGCTTTTTGAGTCGCAGACTGAAACCCAGTCGGTCATGGCTGTCGTGGATGAACAGAAACCTGAGCAAGACAAATTCTGGGTGCTTTAAATATCACGCAGCTTCCTAAATCTTACACTATATTCACTATTTTTCTTATCAAATAGGAAAGGGAATGACTAAGAAAATATTTTTTTTCTAAAACCAGTTAGAACAAGACCAGTTTTGAATCTAACAAAATATGGGCATTATGTCTGACTTGTTCCTATGAGAGGAGGATGCAATTCTCCTTGAGATCCATCATGATGAGCTCCTAAGAAGGCAGAGGTTCAGGGGGGTATTTGTCACCCCTAAAAATGGAAAATTCTCACTACATTTAGGGAGAGCTGACGGCTGCTTTCCTGTTATGTTTTTTTGGGAAGCACACCAAGTATCTAAGTGGCTGTACAATAAAAGTGCAGCAATTGCTTCTCACTTTTGCTGGAGAACCAGCTCAGGACCTGTCAAAACAGGCAGTGTTCACCCATGCCAGGCAAAAAAGCAGATATCTTCTTCCCGTTATTCACCCCCCGCCAACCACTTCATTCTCCTGTTTTTTTAAAATATTAAATTTAGTGTAAAATTAAACAATTGTATATTTGAATTCTTGCAAATCAACGTAAAAACTCATAAAGTATCTCCCCCTTACTTTTATAGCTCTCACAATAATATTGGCTTATTTGTCACCCCCTTTAACAAGGTATTAAAGTACAAAGAGATGGGGAGAACAATAACATATTGAAAAAAACTATGTGTTCTCTATAAGGTATGTTTGGAAACATATATTTTAACATTAAAGAAAGATTAAGAAGGAAATGCATGAAATTTTGTAAACATGAGACAACAGTTTGGATTCCTATGAGTATTACAAAATGACTACTATCAACAACAGATACTGGTATATAATTTTTTACTTATCTATGTTTGCTGCTTGGTTCTATAGTGTATTCTCACTGGATTTCAATCAGACTCTAATGTAGAAGAAATATGTCTTTGAGGAAAAGACTTAGAGAAGTAATTTCTACTGAAATGTTGCAAGTGCTACCCTGACTGACAAGCTGAGTACACGTAATTCAAAGGCTAAAACAGCCTCAACTAAAAAGCACTTGGATGGATGTAGAAAATAGGCAGCATATGAAAAATTAGGATATTACTTTAAAAAAAAAAAAAAAAGAAAGAAAAAGGTAAAAGTTAAGAAATAAAGAGAAACATCCCATACATCCCACATAACTAATTGAAAGGGACATTCAAACAAAGCAAAGTAAATTCTGGTGTAAATATACTGCATCAAAAGTCAGATGGTACTGTGTGATTACTTGTATTCCATGAAGATACACAACAGTTTGCCCATAAATGACTAAAAAATTGTATCTTGCCTAAGAACATGGTTAGTCAGTCACAGCAGAGTAGATGACTGAAAACAGCCTGACTTACTCTGCAGTGAGCTGATAAGGTGCCCATGTCTGAAGTGCAAGGAGATGCTCAAGCACACAGGTTTGGTACATTCCTAACCACTTGAAAGGAGACAGTGTCCCCTTGTACACATCATGGACACAGTTACACCATTCCCATGGTCCTGACGGCAGTAATTCTACTCTTCCACTTGCACCTGTGTTCCATTACGTGTTTCTCCTGCTCTTTCCTATACGTCTAACTTATGTAAGCTACGGAAAAAAGGAAGCTAAAATCAAGGTACTCTTATTCCCCTAACACAGAAAATACATTTTTGGCAATATATGACCAAATTGGTGCATAGGAAAGCTTTGACACTGTAGTTTCCACTTAAGATTGTAACCTTTTTGTTTATATTGCTCCATGAAGGTCTAACATACACGATCATCAAAGATTTCCTGTCTCTGAAATGCAAACATGCTAAGGACGCATGTGAGGATCCCTTTAATAACTCACAACATTATTACACTTTAGTTAAGAACAAGAAGGAAAGTATTTAACTGGTAGGGAATTTAGGGCAAATCTAATTCAACAAGCTGGAATTTGTCCAAGACACTGTATTTAACACCTTTACTCCTGTGAGCAGTGAGTGAGTTCTTTAATGACCACCAGTGGCCAAGACCTTGGGTTAAGATCTCACCTGATAGAGAGGCTAATGAGATTTCCACCACTACGAGGTTTTGCTCAGATTGACAGCTGCTACTCCCTAATATTTCCACATTTCCAATCCCTAATGGAACCAAATAGCAAAGCTGTGCAAAAATGATAATGTGGAACTTTTCCCCCCTCCAAATCTCAAAAGCAGTTTAACTCAGGGTCAGGGCAAGCTTTAAGTCTACACATACATCAGTTCTTTTACCTTATCTATATTTTGCAATCCCTGACATGCAAACACATACAGACACCTCTCTGAAAGCCACCACATCAGAAAAGCCAAAGCATTCTTTCAATATATCATGACTATAGAATATTATTTACACAAATTTAAAGGATTATTACTGTACTCCTACATAAAAGCATAATACATACACAATAGACTGGAATGTCTCAAAACGATGCGCCTTGTGCTAGCTATAAATAATTCAGATGAAAAAAATACCCAACTTGAATTAACCAGAATATCAGAATGGAATAATTATTCAGAATGCTTCTCCGAAACACAAGTATGCCACTGATCCAGTGATTACCAGCTCTCCATAGATCAGAAAATCATTAATACTTTTGCATGCAATGAGTATTAATTAAAAATCAAGCGCCAAACCCTAAACACAGCTCCACGTGAAGTGCCCTCTTTCTTAGACAAACAGCTGAAGCATTGTCAGTGGCTACAGAGGAACTGTTCTACAGAAATGCTTAACTTGTAGGACATGTGTTGCCTCCAATCTGCTGGAATTATTAATCTCAGCCTATGCTCTTCATTTGGAAAGATTTTTTTCAGGACAAAGAACGTCAGAAGCACGGATTGATGAACTGGCATCAGTATCTGCCCATTCACAAGTGGCATCGTTCACTGCGGCACTTCCCTTACAGACCTGGGAAGGGACAACAGTGAGCCTCTGGGAAACAAAGTGCCTGGGAACAGGAGGGATAAAATTCCTGGTGTCATCTACTTACTCCCAGCTACTGCCTCTCACAAAGCAAGCCAAGTGCACAGGATGTGCAGGACATTCTATGGACACACGTACAACACACCAAGTACTTGAAGGGGGAATAATTTCCAGCCATGGATTAGAAAAACCACTCATGTGTGCCTTTCCTGTAACAACACGAAAAACTAATGGCTTGGTGAAAGGTTCTAAGGGATCAGGAAAGAACTGCACATTACTGTGCATTACCAAATGCAGGCATAATAACAGTACATTTCCCCTTAAAGCCTGAATTCCTGTATTTGAGCAACTGTACCATATTGTGACTATGCTGTATTGTATGACCGGTTTTAATGTGGTGGCATTAATTTAATGATTTTTGTTAAAATTACCACATAATGTGTTTCTATCTAAAGTCTCAATGTAGATTAGTAATTTTGAAAAGCATTGGAGGTTTTAATTTATTTAGTTTCACTTTTCAAGCACAGTCCTTCTAACTGGCTTACCTAAAACTTTTTGATGAATCAGTAGCAAAAACAACTGTCCTGGTTGCAATTTGCCAATCCAAACATCCTATCCCCCTTTTTTCCCCCTCTGTAAATATTCTTGATTACATTGCAGAGGTAGATAAACAAACCTAAAAAGAGACAGCAGCCATATATGGTTTACAAACGCTGGTAAAACAGAGTACCTTGTCAGGAACATTTCTCACCTTAGTACCCATACTTGACAGCTGCCTGTTTGAAAGCAGGTTTTGATGCTTGCTATCAACCACCCTTTAAAAAGTCCCAACTAATTAAATTAACACGGAATTTATCTGTCAGCTACATGTTGCATTTTAAGACAGTATCTCTCCAGTCCACCCTTCCAGGTCTGAGTTCATCCTCAGACTTTAATTAATTCTACTAGAACTTATCAGACCTGCAATCTGGATCATACACAAACGGAAGAGCTTTATTAAGGTCTGTTTTTTCTTTACTTAAACAGAGAAATAAAATACTTTAATGTTATTATGTTCACACTATAAAACAATATTATAATAATAATTACATACTACAGTACTGATTTAATGGTTATGCCATTAGCATCAGAGAATCAAAAGTTTCAAAACAATGAAACACTTCTCTCAATTGCTTCAGGATTGTGTTAAAATTATTTAAGTAAATAGGGAATCCTGCTCTTATTTATCAGTTACTTTACTGCATACATTGTGTTTTCTAAGCTCTGTGCATTCCATTCATGTGGCATGTGCATACCAGAGATGGTGTTTTTTTAATATATTCACAGTCAAAATAATAGAAAAAAATACTATTACCTGTGGGCTTTGCCCTTGAAATTGATTTTTATAACAACTCATTTAATCTAGATTTTTTTTCCCTAAAAATATATCTATCGGATATGAAACAAAAAGAACAGTGTGGTGCTGAGCCTGCCTTCAATGACAGTCAATCACTTGATTGCATTTTATTGCTTCACTAGTAAATAGCAACCTATGTAGACAATGCGGTCAGAGGATCACTGCACTGCAATCAATGTACTTCACTATTTTCATTACATCTAAAATTGAATATGAGGAATTTTAACACTTATTCTTGTTATTCATTCTAACAACTTTCAGGCAGAAGATTCTAAGATGGAACCATGCTGAGGGAGTAGGAGGGGGTTATTGGAGATATGCTTTCTGACAGGTATTTCCTCTTACTCCTGACTGAAGTTTGCTGCCAAATTTATCCTAATTCATCGCTGAGATCCTCATCTGGATAAATCCTCTATGTGCCAAGCAGTGTTAATCGCAAGGCACAGGACTGACTGAGATCATCAGAGTTTTATTTGCAACTCTGTTATTTCCCTGCAGTCTTTGTAATTTTGCTTCCATGGCATGAATACAGAAAATCCATACCTTTCTCACAATACAGGTCACATATTACTTGTTTGCACCTTGTTAGGGAGTACAAGCGTTAACGTAATTGTAGTAAGGAAAGTGAAGAAATAAAGACATGTTGGTATCTAGGCTTGATGTGGATTTTTGGTTGAAGTTTTTTTTTGGGGGGGTGTTTTTATTTCTTTTTTAACATTGCTGCTGTTGGTTTTGGTGGATGAGGTCATTCTCTTTGAGTCAGTCACTGCAATAAATAAGATGAAAACAAGTTTAGGAGAAGGTGCTTAGATTTGGCTCCTGCTAGAGCTGCACAGGTCTGCAAAACTGCATCCAAGCAAAAGCTGCAAAGCCAAGCCTGGGCACTGCACTCAAGGGCAAAGGGCCTTGGGTTCCAGGGGCAGGCACTGAGGCTGGGCTGGAGACAACATAACAAAACTCCATACTAGAACTGGAATGGAACAGTGTCCCAGTTTCATTGGCTTTTTTAATGATCCCAGCTCTGCCTCAATCATCTGAAGATGACATGCAGTCCAGCAAGACACAGAATAACAGATCTACAGCACCCCATACTCTCCTGGGGAATTTCAAAACAGAAATTAAGGTCTATCAGATCAATATATTTTTTAATAAGTACAGGCCAGCATTTGAAGCAAGAATCTGCACTGCAAAACTGAAAGCCCTCCAGCACTCTTTTGAGAGCCTGGGGTGCTAATGCTCTAACCAGGCACTGGTGAAAAATTTTATCAGCATTTTTGGCAACTGCTTCAGCAATGTAATTAAGTAGGGCAGAGAAGTGGCAATAATACAAAAATATTTACAAAAAAGATGTGTGATTGTCTTTGTTATATTTTAGACAATAGTTTTTCACTCCTACAGTATAAGTTAACAAATTTGTGACTAAGTAATATATTGCAAAATATGAGGAGAAATGGGAATTTGAATTCTCTAGGAAAGCTGTGCAGTCAAAGTTAAAAATAGTTTTCTAAGTTACACTTTATATGAAGTTAAGCAGGCCCTATCACTTGCATTCACAGATGTAGGGCTCAAAAAAAAGAATTATTCCAATGAATGCGAACTTTCACTCTGTGGATTTTTTATCATGTATACACTAAAATGCCAACAATATGTCATACCTAAGAAACATCCTTTTATCCTATTTTAAAGCCAGTATTCAACTTAAATGGTAAGGCATATCTCTTGATCTTGTTTTGTAAAGGTTGCACTTGCTACAGGCTTAACACAACTGTGGGAGCCGGTATGGAAGGGATCGATAAAGCAGTATTACCCTTTGTGATAGTGAATCTCTGCAGGACACTCCAGCTTAACTCTGTTGCCTGCACTTACACTTCACACCTTCCCACTGGGAGAATGGGCTAAAACATAGTCATGGACTTACAAGACAAGGAGAGGTGTGTAAAAATTCCCCTCCTGTTCCTGCTGTACAGTTGCTACCTTTCTGTAAATGTCATAAAACAACAACAACAAAAAAATCTCTTAAATTACAGGGTTTGTTTATTAAGATGAAAAGATATTCCCAAGCCCTGCTGAACACCTTGCTTCATCACACAGTGCAGATGCAATAGGTTATAATTTTCATTTTAGCATCACACACACAAGGGAAAAAAAAAAAAAAAGCAGAGGTGCACCATGAATATCACCAAATGACAAATCTCATTGGTGCTACAGAAGCATAACACATGAAAGAGTTTCTGTTTCAGCACAAACTGGGCTGTTGGAAATCACGTGCGGGTGATTTCAGCACGGCCACTGGGCTGGAGTGATGACAAGTTCTCTGTGGGAGAATCTGACTTATAAGTAAAGAGGGTTCTTGCTGTCTGAAAACAGATCTGAAGAGACAGGGGTATTTTGGGCACAAAGAAAAGTAAACAGCTTCAATTATAGGCAGTAGAATGGGAAAGTCACAGGCACTTAAGTGGGTCAGACATAAGATGAAGACTGGAACAAAGTCAGCAGAGAAGAAAAGAGGAGGATGTTAAAAACAGAAAGTTTTAAATACAGTTTGGAAGAAAAGTTTCAGAAATTAGGACAAATGTTTTAAACTTGAGTCAGACATGAAGGGTCTGCCAGGTAGAGGATACAAAGGTGGAGATGACTTAGCTATTACAGTAGAAAGGGAACCTGCTTTTAATACACCTAGAGATTGCTACATAATCACATTGCAAAGCATTAAAACACAGTGGTACAAAGCCTTACACCAGAGCCAAGAGGCGGTTGTGTAATGGTACTTTATCAAATGTGCTAAAAATATAAATAGGCACATACAGAAACAAAATCAGCTATCAAAATCTTGTGCCTTTTAAAATTTAAGCATCCTAGAACAGATTATAGCAAGCCACTCGTACAGTGTGTCCTTGAAAAGTGACACATAATGTGTGTTTTATATTCTCACTCAGACTATTTGGAGTTTGAGATCAGAAACTTCTTTTGAATTTCTCAAAAATGGTGCAAGCTAATAAAGAATTACAAGCATAAGTTATGTAAGCGTGGAATTGGAAGCAGAAGAGTTAAACAGGTGATAGCAGCAGGTGGAAAAAGTAAATGATTCATTTGGAGACTGAGCCAGACAAATGCCAAAGCAGTTTACATAAAAGGAGGCACAGAAATAACATCAATTAACTCCAGAGGTCCTAAAATGACCCAATTTGGTTGGAAAGATGTGTAAATTTGCATCTCTGCTCTCACGACTTACAGGAGTTGTCATTTCCCCTTTGCACCTTCTTTTTTCATCCCACATCCACAAACCCATAACCCGAATCTCTTCACCCTTCCTTTTCCACACCTCGATCCCACAAGGTTACACTTGAAGCTAGGGATGCAATAGGTTTCAGGTTTTTCACCTGCAACCACTTCTTCTGTGCAGGCCACAGAGCAGACAAACTCTCACCTCCAGACACCAGAACAGATGGTGAGCTCTTCCAAGGCTCGGGAGGCCAAGGGACCCTGCTGCTCCTGAGCACGGGCGATGTCTGAGCACATCCCTGTCCCTCTCACTGACCACCCTGATCCAAAGGTCTGATCCAAGCCCTACAGGAGCCTGCCCTGGCACCGCCGGGCTGGGAATCAGCCTGCAGGGCTTGGCTGTAAGGGCAGGAACTCCCCCAAGGCCCAGGTGGAGCAGCCAGGGCACAGTGCTGAGTGGTTCCCCACTGAGCTGAAGGCTTTCCCAGCCTTGGCTCTCCCCACCGTACCCAGAGCCCCTGCCAGCCCCTCTGCCATGCCACGAGCAAAGCTTTCGGAAGATAAGGAAACAAACACCTTGTTGGACACTCAACAATCCTGTAAGACATCTTCATTGCCAGGTGTTTCCACACTAAACATATTCATAATTTAGATTTACTAATACAAGTCTGTTCTAGTTACTCAGAGCAATTTGTGAGTAAAGTAACCTGGAAAAGTAAGCACAACTACACATAAAAATATTGCAAAATGTTAATGATAGAATTATTGCACAGAGGTAATAAAGAATAGGCTCAGATGACTTTTCATGCTCATAGTTAGTATTTTTAATATATAAATCACATTTACTCAGGACATAAAACCCATTGCAACATGACAGGAAGCAAAGTGGAAGTTGTTTTTGATCCCAGCTCTTTTGCTAAATGTTGTATAAAACAGCCACAGTGTTCCTTCTCTTCCTTCATCTAGCTGTGGGAAATGTATTTTGATATTCCACACATGAAACAATTGTGTCCTTTTTAACCTGCCCTATGGTTTCTTATATATGCTTTCAGAGCTTTAGAGAATATTTTGTCATTTACTGATGTGCAGAACTCTCAGTTTATGAGCAAATTATTAAACTGCCCATCCAAGTAAGTGCAGGTGGCACGAGCAGCTTTCTTTGGAGCTACTGCAAAACCACGTAGTTTACATGGGGAATTGGGTGTCATGGTCTTGCTGAAGATAAACTGTGCTGTAGGTAAAGCTAAGCCAGTAAAATTCTATCCTCTGTATCTTCTTAAGTGGAACCAATTAAAATAACAAAATTATCTAAAACCACTTTGACTGAAATAATTGCATACTAATGTTAGTTAGCAAGCAATTCAGAATTAATCTCAAGATCTCCTTATGCTAAACAATGCAGAATTTTGTATAAAACTATATATATATTGCTGTGTATGTACCTAGATGCATGCAAATATATCTGTACGTAATAGACATTTATATAGAGATTTTTTTAAAACAAGGTAAATAAATGATGATTATTTGTACCTTTGCTTGGAAAAAGTGATTCTGATAATCTTCTCAGGCCTTAATCACTGAAGGTTTAAACAAATAATTTCTCATTTCCTAATAAGTCCAGATTGACTGATGAAATTTCAGCGAAAAGTGGTTAAAATTCATCTTTGCTTTTCCATGCAAAATTGGATTTCACTTTATCAGAAAACTTTCAAATGCAGTATTACTCGTTGTTACATACACAGCCAGCAACTTACGTAGGGCACTATTTATCATTCAGACAACTTAAGTACAACACAAAAAATCACCTTGAGACAAATGAGAAATTCTCTCTTGGGAAACCCCAAACTGTATTAATATGATAAGAAGTAGAGCTTCACTTTCCCTTCATTAAGTCTGGAAGGCATTTCTCATATAGCCTAGTAAGAAGTTAGGTAAAAAAAATTAAAACATAAAACTAAAAAACCCTCCAAGGTTCAGACATCTTTTTAGTCGTATCAATCATTTTCAGTTCAAGCAACCTTTTTCATTGTTACAAAAGCATTAAAATCCAGATGGAAATGAGCTGCAAAATTCAATGCCCACAGGGAACCCAGTGCTTAGATAATCTAATCCATTTGGGAAACAAAAAGTTCATGTCAGGTATTTAGTAACCAAAGCAATTACCAGAAGCTGACTATTGAAATTGGGCTGAGTAATATTTCATCAGATTTCATCAATCCTGCTGGAACAAAGAAAATTGTGGGGGATAACAACCCATTCAGTTTTGGTTATGTAGCTGAGATAAATAAACTGAAGGGGGAAAAAAAGCAATGATTGCAGTTATCTGTTATTGTTTCCTAAATACATTGCTCGGGACGTAATAAAGACAGTATTTCCAAACCACCAAAATGGGGGTAGCAGAGTGGCCATTTTGATTTCTGTATTTGCAGTTTTGTTATTTATGCTCTCCAAATCTTTACTTGCACTGCGATTCAGTCTGCACATCTTTCTATCTTCACAGTCTGCTCTTAAAAACAGAAGAAAGATATACCCCTGAGTAAGCAAGATGTGTAGCATTCTAGGATTAATAATATTAAACCCATTAGTTGAGCAGTTTGTAGGAAAACTGCCTGTTCCATATAATCAGGGGGTTCCAAAGCAGATGTGCACCTACAGCACCTACCCCTGTGCTAGAGATGTTTAAAAAGTACTTTCACTGAAGATTCTTTGAGTTAGGATCCTGGAAATAGTTAACATTTACTGAGAGAAAACTACGAAAAATACATTTTTTAAAAGACTTCCCTGAAAAAAAACAGCCATCTTTTCAAGCAAACAACATTAAGTTTAAATAAATTTCCACCTGTGAACATAAACCAGCATCCATGCAAATGTCTCTTATGCCTGCAGAATCTATCACACCAGGCATTTCAGTTTGATTAAATATTTTATGCTCATAGTTCAAAGTGGCTTTATATTTAGTTTAAAATAAAACCCCTCATCATCTTAAAAGATCATCAAGTAGGCCTTGAACGTGCAGCCGTTATGCAAATGCTGGTTACAGACAGGCCTGTGTGCATGTATGGGTGAGTACCAGGCACATCTGCCTTGGAAATTTACTGAGTCATACTTGAAAAACCAGAACAATTTCAACTCAAAAGAAAAAAGTCTTTGGTATGCTAAGAGCCCAGCAGCAGAATGAGATTTTCACAGGGAGCTGTGTGCTGAGGACCGGCACTGACTCATTTTGCTCCAGCTAACCTCACATCTCTGCCTAATTAATGTGAACACGAAATTCAGAGTCAGAAGCCTCTGCCACTGTTACCATGGCCCACCAACAAGCTGAGATCTCAGATATCTCAGCAAACCCCTGGGGCACCACTGCAGCTTTTCCTACCCAACTGGTATTCAGAGTAATAATTGGGAGAATGAAAAAGATTGCTTAGCAAACAGCGTGACTAGTTAGTTATCAAGATCCAGGAAGAAATGGTAAATAAAAGCAAATATTCTTGGAGTGGTATTCATTCGGAACAGCTGCTGCTTATTGAACAATTAGCGTCCTACGTGTTGGAAGTACCTTAGATGAATGCTAAAGAAAAATACAATGTAAAATCATAAAAGCCTCTCCTGAGAAAGAAATTAGGAGCATGGCTTTTACTTCTTGATTTGTAAGACCAGTTTGTCTATATAAACTATGATTACGTTTAACAGAAAAACATTCTGTCCCTGAGATGCATCTATTTCACTGTGTTCCTAGCGAAACCAGTTCTGTTCCTGCAATCACTAGCATAGAATAGTGTCATCCTGTGAAATCCTCTGCCTTTTGCACCTTTTCCTGGTTCCAAAGGATTCTAATTCTCAAAGGTTTTACAAGGTTAACAACTCTCTAAAATTTCATTTTTTAAAGCAGTTACGAAATACAGAATTTATTCTAAGGCAAATTAATTATATTACTGGTCTTCACACAGGAGGTTTTGCAAAGAGCTTTTAGCACAAAGCTGCCATACTTCAGCTCACTAACCCACCTTCCCACTAAACTTCAGGGCTAGTTTAGGGGATATTCCAAAAGAAAAAAATAATCACCTTCAACATATCTGAAACCTTCTTTAGGCTAATTTTCAGCCCATAAGTGACAAGAAGAAAATATTGAAACACAGCAAATAATAAAAAGGAAAATAATCAGGATATTCATGACTTGCTAACAAGCCTAGCAGGATGGACGGAAGTAATTTAACTCTGCCCTGCTGAGTCACTTGGGCTGTCCATCTACCCAGAATGAACCTAATTAGCTGGTATCAAAAATGCCACAGCTTGAGCAGTGGCCAAAATATATGAGCAAAATAAAATCAATCAGCATGAGACACCTTCATTTCCATTTACTAAATATTAAGTGCAGTAGTTTCCCCCAAATTAACTCACAGCTAATGAAAGCCTTATTTAACAGTATTCATTTCAAAATCAGAATGGAAGAAAGATTATTTCCAAATACCCAAGTTTATCCAACCATTTCATATTCTTCCAGAGCATACTATATCACAGTGAGTTTCAACTTGCATTTGTAACAGCACATTCAACCACAGAACATTTTATTAAAATAACATTAATGGTCTGTCTTAAACAGATAAAAGTAGGGACAAAAATTCATGCTGACACTTTATTATGCTCCTCTACTGCTGTGCAACGTACACACCCCCTGCCTCCACCAGACACAATAGCTTAGATGAAAATAAGAATATCTGTCCAGCTTTCCCCAAAATGCTCTTGTTGCACTGCATGTACACAAACACCTACAGCCTCAATATCCTCGATAGCTGTCTGTCTCGAAGCAGCTCATCTGGATTTAAAGATGAGATGCACAACTTCGCCTTTTCAGCTGTACCAACCATCACTTCCACATAACAGCACAACAGCCAGTAAAAATAGAGCTCCATTTTAACTCATATAGATATTCTCATTGATTAATGCATTCATTCTATCAACATGAGCACACAACATGCACTAAGAGGTTCTGTTTAGCATACATTTAATTTCATTCTCTTCTTCAGCTTTTACACAGGTTGTAGCTGACATTTCCACCCAGTCCATGTGGCAGCATTTTGACCTTGCTTTTAGAGGCTCTTTAGCATAAAATAATCTTTGTGCTTAGAGCCTGCAACTTATGCTGAATTACGGGTACTTTACAGTAAGGAAATAAAAAAGCATAGTCAAATGCTGACAGTACTCCAAAGCTTTTCCCACAAGTCCTCTGAAGAACCAGCCAATTACCCTGCAATTGACACAAGTGACTGAAAAAAGCATCCTCATTTCTAGCAGTCGTAAATTCATTTGCAAGTAGCTCATCAAAATTAAATGTATACTTATTACAGACACAAAGACGTGCTTAAATCACATTAAAGGGATAATTTTATGATACTTGTAATTATTTAAAAAAAAAAAAAAAGATTTTTCTATGCTGTATGTAGTAATCCTTTGCAAGCTTTAAACTTAAATCTGTTTCTTTTCTAAAGTGTTTCCTCATAGTGTGTGTGAATACTGGTTTGCTATAATAGGATTGCTCGTGAGTATCAGGCTTCTGGCATTGATCTTTGAGGCAGAAAAGGGAACACCGCTCCGGGGGTGAAAAAATACACAGAAAGGACTGCATGGTGCTTTAGGAAAAAATTACAGAAAGGCAAGAAGACCAAAATTGTGACTGAATCAGAGATGGCTGCATTCCTTTTGCAGTCCTGACAAACAACATTGAGGACATTAAAGAGTTTTATCTAATAACAAATGATTAAGATCTAGTATTAGATATGAAACATTTCTAGTAGATGATGAGAAAAGGAAGATAAAAGGCAAAGTAAAGGAAATAATGGTAGTACTTATGACTGTTTCATTTTAGGTTTTACTTAGAAGTTTATTCACAAGGCTTGTCACCAGTTTATCTCAGTCTGATAAATATGTGTGTATTTAGGGACACATTGACACACCTTTTTCCTCCTTTTCCCTGCAAATGTGAGAACTCTTTCATTGCTCTAAATAACAGTATGAATGGACAAAGACAGAAATTTGTGGCAGAAAACACTCTCCATAACACCATTTCTATGAATCTTGCTCCTCTAGACTGTATTATTATTTTAATCATCAGGATATTGTATTCTTTTTTAGACAGAATGTACCCTACTGCCCAACAAATGAAACTTCATTAGGGACTGAAAGCATAATAATACTTTTAAAAGAAAGTATATAACTGACAATAAAAAAACCCCATAAGATAAAGAATTAACATTTAAGTTACAATACAAAATAGACTGCAATATCCTTCAAGGAGAAAATTACATTTAAAGCCAGGAAACAAACAATTTAGTGAAGGACCACATTTGAATATTCTCCAACAGTCTCAATAATTTTAACAGTCTCAACAGCCTCAATAATCTGCAATAATTTTATTAAATTTGGTTTTACTCTTCCCTTAGTAATAACACATAGGTCACCGGTATAAAAATTCTTAAAGTCCATCTCTAATCAAATGATAGCAAATTTCAAGCTTTACCATTCATGCCCAAACCCAAGCCTGTGCCTGGGTTTTCTGCTTTTCTAGCAGTAGCAGCTACTCAGTGCTTAAGATAATGCTCATTTTCCAGTTCTCTTTCCGGTCACCTCCCAGAGTGGGCACCTCTTTCTGATTAAGGCAACCTTTCATCACAATTGTCCTGAGCACCAATTCAGACTACGCTGCATTCTGAGCCCTTAAAATAGGCTTTATGTAATACTTCCCAGAGTGGTTAATTTGACTGATCCACTACAGGAAGCTGCTTCAAGGCTCCTCATTCAGAAGTCTCTGCGTTTGAAAATCCAGATGTGAACTGTTCCAAGTGTCTCTGAGAGCAGGGAACAGAAGAAAATGATGCTTTCACAGTTCCTGTGCCCAGGACTGAGATGGTTCTAGTCCTCATGCAACACTCTTATTCTTTAACATTTTTCTGCCCTCTTACATTTAGATAATCATGTATTTATTTTTATATTGCCATCGTACAAGAAAAACAGTAGGATGAGGCTTCATGGTTAAGTACAGAGTAATTGTAATCAAGCTCCCAAGCTATGACATGGGTAAAATAACTCCTGACTGTTGTGGTTTTCTATATATAAACCATCTGAATTTAATTCTGGTCTATTCTTTGATAATAAATGATGTCTGCCTCCTTTGCAAAACAAGATCTCTGAAAGAGGGACAAGCAGCCATTGTTGCACATGAGGTGCCAGAGCCACTGGGGCTAGTGCAGAAGATTTTCTCCTGCTACAATAGATTGTAAAATTATCACATTGGAGTAATGATTTTGCACTTAACTAAACATCTCTGCAATGGAGCCCCAAAGACATTTGCTGCAAGGGCAGTGACTTCAACTGGTGGGGGGAAGCACTCTGAGGAAAAAGTTGTAAACTATTGACTAATGCAGAGCTAAAGTTCTGTGGAGAATGAGAACACGTGGTACAGGGCCCACCCTGAAAGCCAGCACGAGGTGACACACAACCCTGCAAAGTCCTGTGGTGGAAAGGGAAAAGCCACATTTTACTCACCACTTGAAGCCCAGAGGAATTCCAATGCTACTTAGCAGTCCACCTTAATCAAAAGTGAAAAGATAAATACTAATTCTACCAATCTGGTCTAATTCCTCACCCAAAGACTGATTACTCGAGATCTGCACAGAAAAGGGTAAATTTAATCTTTCATTCAAGTTGTAGCAGCTAGATAAATTACAGAAGCCCACATAAAATTGACCTTCAACCACCACTTTCTGATAACAGAGTTTCTCACCTTTTCTTTTATCAGATCTGTCTCAAAATTTCCTGCAGCAAGATTTCCCTATATTTAGAAACCAATCAGTGCCAGCAGCTGCAAGAATTGCCCTCCAAGCAATCAAGGGTGGGAAATGCGTAAGTCAAAAATCCAGTGAGGCAGAAATTTCTGATCAGAATTGAAAGGAAGCTCTTAGGAATCCACATTCATCTAGAAATTGAGAGGCAAAACCTTGACTCCTTCAAAGCACAGCATTTTCAGGCACAGTTCTGAGGCTGGGAGTTTTCAGGCTAAATTTCAGAAAAACAGGACTGTCAAAAATTGCTAATCAGATAAAAAAAAGTACACGATCACTGTGATTGAAGAAACTCCAAACACTTTGTATTTTGAAGACTCCAGAACCCAAATTTTACCCATGCACATGATGAAGAAAGGGATGCTACTAAAAGAAGATTAAGCTTTTCCTTTTTTTTTTAATCCAGCGTGATTATATAATCTCATGTTCTTCCTCAGGCTGAAACAGGGTACAACAGGAACTATTTCTCACAAAACAGAAGGTATGGTATTGCCACAGGAGTTCAGAATTATCTGATTCGTCTTAGGCAAAGGTATTGGATTTCAGAATTGCAGTCAGGCCAGAGGAAGGGTAAGCCCTAATAAACAGGGTACATCACAGCAGTCGAGTTAAAAGATGGAGTACATACTATGGACACCTCCTTATCAGTACAAAGGCACATATTTATCTTGTTTTTCTCAGTGACAGCACAATATAAACCACGGGCACGTCTGTCTCTCCTCACTCCATGGCACTGGACACTTGAGCTGCATCAGGAGCAGCCTACAACACACAGCCCCAAACAAGGGCCATTTGCAGCTGCACCTGCACTAAGAAAGCCCTTAAAAAGTTACAAATCTTTCTCATGATAGATGCAATCATGTTGCTGTTAAAATGTAAGCTCTGATTTACAGAAATTACAATTTTCAGGGTTCTCCAGGTTAAACACAAGTGAAGGTAAAAGACATCCTGTAATGTATTTCAGAAGAGAACTGTATTTGAACTAGGTGACACAGAAAGCATGCTTCGAGACAGAGAGGTGTCAAAGAGTGTGCTACAGTTCCACAAACTCCACTTGAAATGCTGTCTTACAAGACTGCTGCTCTGCTAAATTAGATACTGGTAGCATTTTACGTAGATTATTTCAAGATATGGCAAAGAGTTACTAAGTGTGGCCTGTGGCTTACTATTACCTTTTTCAAATTCTAAGATTTTTAATTTCCAATTTTATTTTTTTTTTTACAAAATAGAACATCACACAACCATTTTATTTGCAAACAGATTTAGTTCACAAAAACCAGGCTAATCCACTTGCCTTCTGCAAAGCATTTACTAACATGAATCTACATTTGCTTCTCATCCACTACCACTTAACTTCCAATCAAAATTTTGTGTATCTGCACAACAGATACAGACAGAACGAAACCCAAACAAGCCTAAAAAGAACAAATCACTCACTGCTCATTCTCACTTGGAGAATGAGAAACTGTAACAGCTGCTTTCTGCTGATTTCATGTTATACCAAATTTAAATCTCTGCATTGCTGTTAGAAATGTATTCCCCCGTCAGAAACATCTGCTCAAAAATTAATAACAATTTTTCACTAGAAACACCTAATGAGTCTGTTCTTAACAGCTTCTCTCATGCAAATTTCAGACTATGGATTAGAAACTGGAAATAGTTATATTTTGCCATAGCTTTTTTATACGACAGGACACACCAGCAAAGTTCCCTCAACAATTCGGGGTAGGGGGTTAAGAAAACAAACAAACAAAGGGGGAAACACAAAAGAAAGGTATCACTGCAGTTAAAGTCAAATGTCAGAAGACCTAAAGTATGCCAATCTGTAATCAAGTCTTTAAAAGTTTTCCATATCTCTCATAGTATCACTCCTACAACCAAAGAGAAGGGAAATCTTCAGCTCATAAACAGTTCTCCCTGAGTTATTGTGGATGGCTGATAAGGCTTACTTTTGTTTAACTAAAAAAGAAAAGGAAATCATGATCATAGCCATCTACCTCTACACAAAAGCCTTTTTTTACAACCCTACTGCTGTAATCATATTGCAGATCCTATTTACCTCTAGCAATAAAAACATGTCCTGTTAAGACATATGATAGTGCTAAAGTAATATAGTGATAAAGTTCTTCCAACTTCAGTAACATCTTTCCATATGAAGCATAAGTCTGACTACCTTTGATATGCTGGAGATAAAACCTTGAATCTTGCTCAATAACTTCAAAAACACAGCTCAGTGCGGAATTGCAGTTTTCCAGGAAGGAGCCAGAACATTCTGTGATTCTTCTTTTCTGACACGTTAATTGTTCTTCCATCCACAAGGAGAACAGAAGCAGCAGCGTGCCATATTTATTCAATGAAAGTTGAGCCACGGGGGTTATGGTACATTCCTTCTCCAGCATCAGCCAAATTATCTCAGTGCCCAACTTTAAGAGGGCGCAATAATACTCCATCATTTGAGAATGCTGGGAGGCTTATGAATCATTTTAACAGCGTGAAGGCAGATTGAGATCATCTCCCTGTTATAGGAACCTGGAGACGAGCGGCAGCTCGTCCTCACCCTCCACAATAACTTTAAAGAGACACTGCCACACGTCTCAGCCTTCATTCAGCACACACAGGAACTTCCCAGGATTGAAAATGAGTTTATGTTGTGGCTGCAATAATACCCACGATTTTCTTTATACATATATATATATTTATAAGGCTCCAAATTGGGTGATTCCATCTACCAAGAAAACCCACACTCCCTGCAATCCCTTTTAGGGAAAATGGAAAAAGAAAAGTAGATATAACCATCGTAGTTATGAGAAAATGCATGACGCACACATACTAACTTGAGCATGTGTGATTGCAACACTCTAGAAAGAATAAAGAAAATGCTCTAGAATATATCCTTGTAAAGTCATTACTAACAAAATTAGGTACCTATGCATGCAAACGATGAATACAAGCCTTTGCACACAAGCAGATACAACTTTAAGAAAATGAGAAAGCCTTAGACACAAAAGAGTGGTGACTGATGAAATAAAGCTGATAAATTAATTTAATTTTAATTGAGAAAACTCATGACCCTTGGAAAACCAGTGTGTTTGAATACAAGATGTTAGCCTGTGTTCCTCTCAGAAACATAATCCTTCAAAGCAAGCTTTTTTTCCTTTGTCTTTTTTTTTTTAGACTAATTTTTATGAGAAAGAATGGATCAAACCCTCCCTTTCAAAGAAAAAAACTACTCATCTAAATGTGAGGCCATTAAAATTCAGCTGAAGTTTCATCTTTTCATTAGTATGAAGTTTGGACATTTTCAGGAAAATACCTCAATTTTATTTTCAGTTTGACTCAAAGTAAAACAGCCTGAAAATACCTCAATTTTATTTTTGGTTAGACTTAAAGTAAAACAGACTGAAAATACAGCAACAGAAGGGCTGCCAATTTCCATTAGGTAAGCAATGCTTACACTTCTCCTTCCAGTGTCACAACAGGAAGTGTAACTGTGTTTCTAATTATGCCATAGAGATTTCTTGCATTAAGAAAAAATAAAATACAATGCATATCTCATTAAAGTACTTGGCGAAGGTAAGTGGGTCTTCCCAAATGGCAGTTTAGGGAAGAGAACTATCCTCAATTTTAACATCTAATGTTTCCCCAGAGCATGAGCTACCTTAACTTACACCCTCTTTGGATTCAGCCATGACAGGAGGGAAGGTTGAAGAGAGAAAATGTACTTTAAACACAGCAACTGCGCGAGCAGTGTTTTAGAGAGCTCCTGGTCATTGGTGCTTTACAAATAGTGTCCATTTTTGTCAGGCTCTGGCAAACCCAGCAGCCTGTGCCGTGCGTGGCTGCAGATTCCAAGGACAGCTGTCCAAGGCAAGTTTGGGAAGTGGTGAGAGGCAGGGCAGGGACAGGGGCTGAGCCAAAGAGCTGCACTCATTCTGCCCCAGCACACCCCAGCAAGCACCTGAGGGGTGCAGAACTCACTTGGCAGGGACAGAGCCGGGACGCCAACACCCCACAGAGATGTGACAATGCCCAGTGGTGTTGGGAGTGCATCGAGGGAAAGCAAATAAAAAGAGAGGCATAAGAGAAGACTGGCAATTCAGAGACTAAATCTCCTATAACATTTTGATGCTTTGGTAGAGGGTCATGTTTTAAAAGCATAGAGTATTTCAGGCCATTCTGAAATCACAGTCATATGATAAAGGCTTATATTTTCATTCAAACGAGAAATCTGCCTCAATACAGAAACTGAGGCCCAATACAGACTACAGAACACCACCAATATACAATGGTGAGCAAACTCCAGTGACTTTGGCCCCTCTTGTCATCCAGACATTGCCAGGCTGCAGGTCACAGGCTTCTACTCTGTTTTATTACAGAAAACAACAAGTAGTGGCACTCAAAGTAATATTACAGCAATATTCTGTTTGCTGTTAAGTGAACTGGCAAACTGTCAGTCTCTCAAAAGACTTCAAGACTGGAAGAGATGCAACAAAAAAATAATGAATAAAAATATCCAGCAAAAGAACCTATCCAATCACTAACCTGAGACTCAAGTTAAACACCAGGCAAAGCACCCTTCGCTTTCTCCCTGGATAACAGAAATGCTCTTCGGTTCCTGAGTCATGAGGTAAAAGGAGCTTCAAAAGTCATGTTCAAACAACCAGAGACATTGAGAGCAACTGCCCCAGGTAAATTTTTAATGCTAGCGGGAGCCAGTGTTGCCAGGGAAGAAGCGTGTCACTGTGTGAGAGTGACTAGCACCGGGAGGAAGCAGGTGTGGGATTCTGTTCCTGGCCCACTTTAAAGGGATGTCAGCGTGCTCTCGGATTGTGACAGACAGTGGCATCAAAGCTTTGGCAGGATGTGCCGGAGGGTTTCTCCTTGATCCTTCTTTTAAAGAAGTGCCAGCAAGCTCTGAATCATGGAAGGAAGCAGGCCTTACAAAATACATATCCTTATCAGAATTCTTCTCCAATCTAGGAACAAATACAGTTGGAGGAGTTTCAGAAAAGGTAGGTTAATTTTTGGAGCCACAAGCAGCGGAGAAGGGTACAGAATCAAGAGGAAAACAGTCACGTCCCCAGAGAGACATATGGTCAATGAAGACTTTGTGCTTCCCTGGCCACGATGTAATGTCTGGGTTTTGTGCCTATTGCTGAAAATCAGCAGAACAGATTATCTGTTCTGCTTCCAGAGGACAGAGTCAGAAACCTGGCACTCCTAAGTTCCTGGGAGTCCATGACCATGCATGTCCAGAATTGGAAACTGGGAAATTAATGTCTTCCTCCACAGTACAAGAATGTTGCCATAAAAAAAAAATAAAAAGAAAGATTGTTTCAAATGC
Organism: Acanthornis magna; assembly: GCA_036785705.1. Taxonomy (NCBI): domain Eukaryota; kingdom Metazoa; phylum Chordata; class Aves; order Passeriformes; family Acanthizidae; genus Acanthornis; species Acanthornis magna. The sequence continues at coordinate 1,690,570 of JAWUZG010000332.1, read as the reverse complement.
AATATTCATACCATTTTTTAGCAATTTTCACTTTCATTTTGCATTTGTAAATGGCACAAATACCTGATGAGAAGGTGAGGGTGAATTCTTTTATATGCTGCTCAAATAGAGAAGCTATTTTAGTTCATGTAGTCTTTGCTTCCTTCTTGAGCCTTTTTGGGCAAGCGCATTTGTCTCAACATGTTTATAAAGTCAGTTTGGCATCATAAATGGATTTAACATCATAAATGGATTGGTCAGTTTGTAAAATTTAACAGAAATTACGAAGATTTTGCTCACTTAACTCACGAACCAGTTTCTACTGATAGCAAGAGAGTCAGTTTTACAGATAGGTTTTAGTTTCAATGTTGCCACTACTTGATTCTTGCAACATGATGCTTTGTTTGACTTCCTCAACAGAAGGGTCAAAAATCAGATTCTGTTGATTTTTTTTAAAAGATCAGCAGCTCCTCGATTCAGGCCTGCTACCTAGATGCCTTTTCCTCTTTTTAACCACTCCTTCCATTTGACCCTCTACTTAGTGCCTTCTTTGTTGCAGAATTCCATCTATAAGAAATCCATGATGAGGATATATGAACATTTTCTAATTCAAACCAAGTAGCAGAAAGCAGACAGAATTCAATTCTATCTTTATTAATCAGTGGTGTCAGGACCTGCTACAGCAACTCAGCAATGGCAGAGCAGTTCCAAACAATGAATTCTGCTGATCTTATCTCCATAAAGATACACAGAGCCAGGAAACACTTGGGACTGTTGCTCCTTAACTGGGAGAAGACAGCCCAAGGACTACTTAAAAGCCAACTGACAAAGTCTAAAAACACATATGAAAGACTGAGGTTCACATGTCCAAACATCTGCATTGTTTGTGTCATGAAATGGCTCTCTACAAATGAACCCAGTCATATCAAACCAAAATGAAACACAATTATAGTCACAAGATTTATTCAGTATGTCAGTAATATGGTATTTAAACAAAAGTACTGGATCACACATCAATTAATTCAATTTATTACTAATTTGGATATCTACCAAGTAAAAAATTGATTATGTGGCTGGATTCAACAGCAGGTACTGAACACTGCCACTTGCACATGTCACATTTGGTGACATCTAACATGTAACCGCAAAAGGCTGGGAACAAGCCATTGCACCCATGCCCAGAAGTGATGCTATGCCCCTGGATACAGGGGAAAACAGCAATCACAGGAGCAACTACCCATTAGCACACAGCGTTTGGTGAACAGGGAGCACAGACTTCTTCAGGCACCATTTCCCTCCTTCCAACCAGCTTGGACTGAGTGATTTCTGGCACTGCCCAAGACATGGATCACAGGGTTGAAATGCCAAACTAATAACTAGAATATAATTTATAGTGTAAAATGCATTTTTTAAAAAGTTGAGAGCTGTCTTTATACATGCAAATTCTTTGATGTATATAGCTTCCTTTAAACCCTGTGCTAGGGCCAAGCAAATCCTGCTGTGAATACAGAATTGGTATTTACAGGCTTCGTTCTCTGCCTGCTTAGCTGTAGCAAGAAGGCTTAGAAAAATTAAGAAAGTATTAATGCCATGAATCAAACAAACCTCCAAAATATTTATCTTTAAGCCAAATCTCTACCATTTAAGATTATCTCTTTGGTTGTAGCACACGAGGAATGAACTACTACCGAAGTGCTAAACGGTACACGCAAAATGAATCCCTCTCAACACCAAGGCATGGAATTTAATTCAAGCTACTGCTGAAGAAATAATTATTTATAATAAAGGTGTAACAACATCATGAACAAAAGGAAAAAGTTCTTTTTGGTTTTACTAAATTACCTGCAGTGTTTGCATTTTGGCCAATAAAGGACTCAGATGTGAGTGTCTCAATGCAAGGTTTTTCAATGGCCATTATCAGCACAGGGAAAGGCAACACTTTGCCAAGAATGTCCTTTCTCAAGTTCTCACAAAATAAATGAGCTCCCTTTGGTTCTTTATCTGTGACAGTAACTGCATCCGTTGAAGTTGAGGCAGTATTTTTTCTCAATTTGTTTGCATTATTATTTTCTCATACAGCATCAGCCCACTGAAAATCATCGATCCATTCATTACAACCACAATTACTGCCAGTCTTGATATCAAACTCTATTCAGTATCTGAACAACAGTTAACTGATGAACAGAGCAGCATCCTGCAGAAATCAAACTCAGGACCATGTTTCAGGATTTTGTAGAACACAGGCATCTCCACCAGGTTTAAAGCACTTCCTTGAATACTTGGTTAAACTCTGGCTACAGCTATACCAAAGGCCACAGTGTCTCATAGATCACTGAAACATGATAGCAAAAGATAACTGCAAATTAAAGAGCCATTTATTTTATTTCTCATCTCTGTGCGCTTGGCAACTGAGGGTGAAAGCACACTGCTGGAAATGGCAACAGTCACATGATCACCAACCTGCTAAGAGCCCTGATAAAAAGCTTACAAATGTCAAAGAGATTGTCTTAAAAACTCCCAACCACACACAAACACAGGAATCCAAGAAAGCACATAAATTGTTTAAAGGCTATGCCATAAAAATCGAGGGTTTTTTTAACTGAATTGCAAGTGCCCCTTGATAGAGTGACTTGATAATTTGATAATTCGTTCAATTCAGCTTGATTACAAGTCTGATACTTTGACATTATCTGCATAGAAGGTACTGAACTAGGATTCAAATGATTGATATTAGAGCAGCAAATCACTCGATGGACAGACCCTGACCAAAAACATAATTAAATCATTATACAGATGAGTATTGCTACAAAAACAACCCTGCGAGATATCATTAGTGGTCAAGAGAGATGTCAGTGCAGTGAGCCACCGTATCACAGATGTGCATTCATCAATGAGATACAGGAGCACCCTCCAATAGCTGCACATTGCACTCATCCTTCATATCAACACACCAACCACATGGACAATCCAACTTTTCCTGAGAAAGGAAGGAGGACTAAAATAGAGACTAAATTAGCCACCAGGCTGAAACAGAGCACATGAGTTAAAGAATATATACAGTCAAAGACAGATATTGATACTGTAATGAGATCTGTAAGGAAAAAGCACAGGCGTAAGAGATGCTGAAGAAATCTATTCCTCCTTCTCACTGTATCAGTCCAGCTGTGACAAGCCAAAAGCTTAACAAAAAAAAAAAATCCAAACCAAAACCAAACCAACCAACCAGAAAAAGCCAACAAAAAACCACACAGAAAAACAAACAAACAAAAAAACAAAAACCCCCAAAAACCAGAAACCAAAAAACCCCAACCCCCCAAAAAAAACCAACCAACCAACCAAAAACCAAACCAACCAACAAAATACCCAACAAAAAAAACCACAAAAACCCAACAAAACCGCCCAAAAACAACAGTAATTTTATCTCATGTTTTTATCATCTTTTATCTTCCAGCATTATATTTCAAATGTTAAAATTTCTATCAGAAAGTGTAGTTTTAACAACCTAGCTATATTACAGCTGAATTCTCTGCTATATAGGAGACAAATTACAGCATAGTTTGATTTCTTTGAAACTTGGGCACACTCATGAGGGTGATTTTTTTGTTCTTTTATATATTTTTTTTTCTAAAAGAAAATCCTTAAGAGAAGCAGACCATTAAGGAAAAATGGTACTTGAAACCTTTACAATCACAGATCTTCCTATGATGATAATCACATTAGACTTGATTCTTGATTGATTGGAATTTTGTCTAATGTGGAGGAAGTCAGTCTAAAATCTAGAAGTGAGGACAGGAAGAAGCAAGGAAAACAGCACAGACCAACAGCATCATCACATTAAGGCACAAGGACAAACATCCTTAAAATAAACATTCCTCATCTTCTGCTCTTAAAAGTGCCCCAGCTACAAGGCTGAGCAGAAGGAATATACCATTTTCCTAGTGAGTAGCTGGAAAAGTCACAGTCTTTGAGTCCATGTAGAGTCTGCCTACTTAACTAGTTAACTAACCTGCCTATGGTGTTTTTTACCATATTGAGAAAGTTTTGTGCTTTGCTTGGTTGTTTCATATTTTGTATTTTCTTCCTGCTGTTGCAGTCTTGCAAGATATGTCATTTTATCTACGGCCTGAATTTTCTGACCTCTAGTTTCTAAAATTTCATGTTCCCACAGGGCATTCCATTCCAAACCTAAGAACCAAACCAGACTGTTTCGCAGTGCCAGTGCTGTGCACCCCTCATTATCAAGAGCACTAAAAGCCAAGGAGGCACAAAGGAGGCACACATGGGCCATCCAGATCATTCACTCGGTGAAAAGTGCTGTGATGAGCAGGGACTGCAGCTCTGGCACTGCTGCTGTGAGGGGTGACCTCAGAGATGATAAATGCTGCTGTTCCTCACTGTGCTGTGTCACAGATTAATTCACTTGATCTGATCTGATGGTTCCACAGGGTGCTAACAGGAGCTCAGTGCCACTGGCAATAGGAACTGATTGGTTCGGGAGATGTCATTATCTCCCAAAAAATGTATTGATAAAAGAAAATAATTTCAAACCAAGATGATGGAAGCAACTGAGATATCACCATAATTTTTTCCTCATTCACATAATTCCCAAAAATGTGCATATTTGAGCATGTGTTTCATCACTTGCATTGTTTCACTTCCATTAGAACATTCTCTTTTTCTCTTGCAAGAGGATTGCTGTTAAAAATCACATATGACACACTGTTTTACAACTGCACTCACAGGGCTCACTTAAGCTATGGCACAGCCCATGTCCTCTAGCACACAAATTTCTATATGAAACTCCTAAAAACAGTAAGACTTTTGTAGACCAAATCATTAAGTTCTGTGACACACAAAGATCTTGAGTAATTTTGCCATCAGAGCATATTTTCATGATTATCAAATAATTTTTCAATATACTATGGGTACCGTACTACTTCCATGGTATTTGTTCTTTCTACTACGGACATAAGATTGGATTCTCATGACTTTATTTTTGGCATTCTCTGCCTCCATAATGGCCACTATTATAACTGAGTGTGATCTGTATCACAGTGATGTTTCTTAATTACATTAAGCCCCACTGGAGCACCCTATAAAAGCCACTCAAAATTCCCATTTTTCCAAGGCAATTGTTACAAAAAAAAAGTAGTGTGATAACATGTTAACTATTCCAACTTGTAAAACACAGTTTAGCTTTGGTTAATTTTAGAAACACACAAAACTTCCATTTCAAGCAACTGGAATTTACATTGGGGTAAAAAAAAAAAAATTCTAATCACATGGGACACATGATCATCCTAATTAGGACTGCTATTCCTTTTCTTTTTGCTATCTATGCACAAATTCTGATGTAGCACAGGCTCTTTAGTCAAAATTATGCAATTGAGTACTTCTTTTTTATATAATAATTCAAATTATATTTGATTTTAACTCAAATATTACTTTAAATTATTTTCATTAAGAAATCCAGACAATAAAAACGTGGTACAGCAGATTCATTTTGTGAGCATTTTTAGAATGCTTCTTCAATAGCTGTTAATAATTAACATGATCAATAAAGGGTTCTTAGTTACCCAAGCACAATGATTATCACAATTATTACAAGCCATAAATTTATTTCCTTATACTTAGGGGCTAATGCACAGTCTGGTCCTTCAGCAAAATTTTTCTGATATTTTCCCTTAGAATTCTGGGAATAAACTACATCTTTAATTACCCTGGAGAGCAGGTTACCAAATTACAAGCATATATTAAACAACAGCAAGAAGCAGTAACTTTTGCCTTCTTTTCTCTGGTATTTTGACACTATACCAACAATAATGTAAGTGAAAGCAAATAATCGGTAAATTGAAGTTATTGTTGTTTTTATGATCTCTTTCACACGCACAGTTCTGTGCAAGAACTTACCTAGAAGTGGGAATTGAACACTAACATTTTTAATGTGTTAAATCTATTAATTATTTGCAAATCCCATGTACCTGATGTGAGAAAAAGCAAGCAAAAAACCACACAACAAAAAAATCCAAACCCAGATGCTTAAACTCACCATGAAGTTTAGGAATGACATAAAGCTTTTATAGAGCTCATTTAAAATAATTAGGATGTAATAACAATGCAGGGCACATGCAGACTCTCTGCAAATACTGGATAATGCCATGTTTTCCTAGTTTCAGTAATTTCTCTCATTTTCCTCCACTATATATGCTGCACTCAATGCTTACAGTCTAAAAAACAACTGGAAAATTGTACCTTTTACCATCTCCCATTGTTTCTCAGTCATTCCATATTGCATTTGTTTATCAAAGGCACTCTCACACCAGACTCACACCACTCTTGCCTTTCTTCCATCTCCTTTCTGCCTCATTAGAGGATATTTAACAATATCAACTATCAATTTCCTTGTCAGGTTTAAATTAGGATAGTTATTACCCGATCAATCAATTACTCATTCACGTCAATAACTACTTCACATCTCTCCTGCTTTCAAGACTTCAAACTACCTTCTCTTCTATTACACAGGGCAGTTGTTATTCACTGCTTCCTTTGCTACAGCAATGCTTCAGATATGAAATATCTTGGTTTGGTTGAGCATTTGTCATTTGCAGCCATGAACTTAATTATCCATACTAGAAGGAATTTGATTTTGAGCTGGAAATATTTCTTTTTAAATGAGAGATGCAAACTGAGATGTTGCATCTGAACATGGCATCAACTGGACTGTCCCTACACAAAACAAACACCTGTAAAAAAAATGGACCCAAACTGTAAGGATCAGAACAGCAAGCATTGGTATATATTTATGTTGTTTGGTAGATTTTGATAACAAAACATTTAGAAGATACAAAGTCTTGCTTAGTTTAACAAATTGCTTTCTTAACTGTGGGTTTGCATCACACTACTTGTACAGCCTCACACTTAAAGGAACATGACATGCAACTCCTCAGGACATAAGGTCAATGATACTCCTTCAGAACAAATTTATGTTTAAAAAATAAATAGGTTCATGTACCAATCATTACATAATAGTCTTATATTAATATAAAACTCATAATAAGCAACCTCACGTGAGCTAATTTCCATTCTTACATGACTAAGTTCATCTCTTCCGCTTATCCATTTATTTTCTGGATATTCAATTTTTCTTGTAAGCTCCCTGCCTTAATTTGAAGGCTATGTTTTGGTCTTTCTGCAATTAGACTCATATTGTTGGAAGTTGCATGGAGATTACTGCTCCGTTTTACAGGTGATATATTAACTCCTAGATGAAGGCTTGCATATCACTCCATTCAAAAAAGCATTCATAATGCTCATTTCAATAATTTGCCAAAATACACGTTTGCACAAAGTTATTTCACTCTGATAAATTGTACACATTGCTTTTTGAATCCTCCTTAGACAGTTGCTTTTGTTCAACTTATCAATACGGCAATTCTCATTTAGAGCTTAATTTAAAATTATACTTCTTTTAATGTCAATGTTTCTTGCTATTTTTTGTTCCTCTGCAAAACTAATTAAATGAACATTTATTATGACTTTCATTTCCAAATGATTCATCTAAGTTATGGATTAAGCCTGCAGTTACCCTTCCCAAGAACTGAATCCTCCCAGCTCTATCAAGAATCATTTGATTTCCACAAATATTACACATTTTCTCAACTTTTAAACAGCCATTTTTCATAAAGGATCTTGATATAAAAAGAAACAAACCAAATTGTCTCAAAATTCTAGTTCTAACATTCTGTCTTCAACACACACTGTAAAGGTTATTGCTAGAAAACAATAATATAATTTTACCCCAGTGTAGCCAGAGCCCCCTTGACTGACAGAGAAAGACTGCAAATGAAGCTATCTCAGTTGTGGTGCCTCTAATTCCTGGTTCTGATTACTCTTTCCAAATCAACTCTGACAATTATTGGTGAGAAACGGGGCAAGTCAGGGGAACGCACAGACACTATGCTATGAGGCACTGCTCCCTGGGCCCCCTTCCTACACAGGCACAGTGACACAGAAGGGAAATTCAAAAACAGCCATTTGAAAATGTAGCCATGAAAGTACACTAAAGCACTTAAAAAATCCCCAAATCTACAGCAACTGAAGCATGGTGCATACACGACACAAGGAGAGAAATCCAGAGGTGTGCATTATCACTGCGCCAGTTTGAGGGCACATCATTCCTGCATCCACAATGGACACTGCAAGCCTAGTCAGACAGACCAGGAAACCAAAGCACTAAGCTTCATCACTTCGAGGACCACTGGTCCCTGACAACTTTTGTGACAAAAAATGTCAGTCAAAGGAAGGAAGAAAATTTCTAGTTCACACCAAAAACTACAGTTTAAGGCACTTACCATGTTATGCAATAATTTGCTCTCTACTGAGGAACAAACACAGGCTTATAGTACAAATGCAGCTTGTCCGTATCAACACAAGAAGTTGCAAAGCCACCACAGAGAAAAGCTCAGATTAAAAGAGCTGGCTAAGAGCTTCAGGGAAGAGGCCATGCCATGAAACACAGAGAAACTGCACTGAAAACTGACAAAAGTTACTCTGGCATGTCAGATAATGAAAAATGCACTAAAAACCAGACAGAAATAGGTACAGAGTATCTTTCAATCCAAAGTCCTTGCAGTATCCTGTGCAAGTTTTTGAGGACAGGTCTTCAGTAAGTTACTGGCGTAACTTACTGATTATACAAATCTTATATATAACTGCTTATAAGACTTGTATAATCTTCTAACTGCTCATAAAAGTCCATCTAGAAATGTTGTTGTTCTTACAGTGCTATAAACAAATCCAGTAATTGACTAATTTGTAACAGCAAATAAGATCCTGGTTCACTTGGCAACGAAGATTTATAAATCAACTTATCTTGCTGTTAGTGAGAGGTGACATGGAGAGGTTTGGGGCTGGTGATGATGGATGATGAGAGCAGGTGATGCTCAGGATCAGCAACTCTTTATAGCACTTTTCATGCAGTTTGTGTCAGTGATCAGCAGAAGATATGGTTGGGTATCACTGAGGAATAGGCTGGTTCGTTCCTTCAAAGAACATAACCCAAGTGCAAGAAACTGCTGCAACAAGGAATTAAGTGACACAAAGCCTTGGGACAGCACATTATACAGAATGGCACAGGATCAAAAAATATAAAAATAAAATCATTGATTTTTATAACTTTAACCAGCTGCCACAAAACACTAACACAGTATGTATAAATCTGCTTTAATATTCATCATTTCAAGATTTTAGAAATGTATTTTAATAATTCATGCAGGACATTTTATTCCTGAAGTACATCCATTTTTCTGTCTGTAATACCACCTTATTCATAAACCCAAATGAACAGGCACATTTCTTTTCTCTTTGTGAAACAACTAGAATGCTTAAATACAATGTTAACCTGGAGAAAATTCCAGCATTTTCTATGCACTTTGAACACAGGGATTGAAATACCAGTCATTTTTGCCTTCCAATTATTAGGCTTCCTTAAAACTAATTAAACTCAAATATTCTTTATCTCTAATCAATTTCAATATAATGTGAAAGAATTTGATACTTCTTTACTTCTTCATCCAAGGGCAAATAGACAGCACAGTCTGCAAGAGGCTACCTCAGAGACCGGATATAGAATTATCTACAGTTACACTACAACCTCACCAAATTTTATCAGGCCCATACACATTTTCAGTTACTTTTCCTCACTATTTATATTAATTTTTCACGAAAACTCAACATTTAAAGTGAGATATTGATAGAAAATTTAGTAGAAAGCAAGATATGCAAACTACAAAAGAACGCCACAAAACCCAAACACTACATGCATTTTTAAAACCCCCCATGATGAAACCATGCGTTGCTGATTTCTCAATAAAAGCTGTTAATTCTGCGAGCAATGGAAGTGATGAAATTCAGTTGCTGGTCAGATATATAAGGTGCTTGTTTGTGTTTGATTGATTGACTTTGGTGCCCTCCCTGCGCTTTTCTAAAGATGAGGCATTTTGAAATCAGTTCTGTCTTCTGAGAGGTCCCCCCTCATACATGCATTTAAAATTCTCTGCCATCTTGCAGGAAATTAGTTATCTCTGAGATCTCTTACCCTTTAATAAAAGTCAGCAGACATGGTGAGAAAGTTCAAAATTTAGGTTGAAGTTGCCAGAGATGTAGAAAACACCAATTCATAAAATTTGTTATCTCATACACAGAAGCTAAAAAGGCTTCAAGACCAAGTTTGCAGTCCTAATCTCTCCTAGTACCCCCGACTCCCAAACTCACATAAAACAATGCTACTCAGGTTATTTAAACCGTACAATAGATTAAGGGGGAAGCATAATTGTAAATTAATCACTGGTGCACTAACAAGCTGAAGCAAAAAGAATGGGTTGATGTTCAATAGCTACATTTTAAAAATAATTACTTCTTTTTTTAATTGGTGTTTCATTAGTTGTGCTATATACAATTACGCAATAAAATATTAAATGATACATAATTCAAAACCGTAATTTAAAGCTCTATTACATAGTTTCTTCTACAACAGCTATTAATTTTCAGACAGCTCCCATAAAGATTTACTGTGTTAAATCACATGAGGAAAGAGTGAGCAATCCTGATTTACATTAAAATAGAGGAAAATGCAACAGCTCTGACATTTACCCAAGTACCCAAGCTATCCTCAGGTACTTGGGCTCATCTCTCATTTCAGTGATTAAGTTGTTCAGAGAAAAACAGCTCCTATATGTCACATATAGATTACCCTGCTGCTTGCCCAGTGCGTTCTCTGTCAAATCTTTCTGATGTCCTGTGCTCGTGTGTATTTTATAATGTATTATTACTGTGCTAGCTCAGGAACATGGCAGCTGAAGGGACAGGAGAAATAACACCCTCCAAATTAATGTAAAAATATCTCAATATTACATTAATTATTTCATTCAGGCAGTCCCATTCCATTCAAATAATGCTACCAAGAGAAGCGTCCTGGCTGGAAGGCGAAAGGAAGGAGGCAATCACTTCCTGGAACACTACACAATGCCCAGTAATATCAATAGTCCAATTTCTACGTACATTTTCACTCACTGCCATATATACTGTATAGCTATAGGGCTTCTAATTTACTGTACATGAAATAACATTTTGAAACAAAAGTAATTTCTACTTTGTTACATACAATAAGAATAAGCACACTTCTATCTATGCTTCTTCCTGACACAACTGGGAAAATATTTGTACAGAAGGTGAAGGAACCAGAGCTGCTATGTCTTTTCCAATTGTAGCACTGTGTATTTTTGTTTCCATAAATGCAAAAGCTAAGCATTCATTTCTGTTTAGCCAAACGTTTATTTTTAACAGACCTCAAATTTTCTTTAAATTTATAACCAACTCCATACACATATGTGTTTCCATATATGCAAGGAAGATATTTTAAATTTGAGATTGATATAAAAGCAATTGTCATTGAAAATCAAAACGGTATGGTATCGTCTAACTGAATTGTCATAACACTTCAGGTGTCCTATCAAATGGCTACCTTCAAATTAAATGTATTTTATCTACATGTAATAAAAAAGGGTTGATATACAGTGTCTGACAAAAAAAAAAGACACAAGATACTATCTACAGATTCTGATAGACAGCAAATCAAAATAATTCAAGCAACCAAATGCACTTTGTGGAAGTGGCTTATTTCACTGTGTAGGCTAAACGTATTTTGAGGAAGGATTACATTTTGTTTGGCAATTTATTTTATTGACAAAGCATATTTCATCAGATATTGCTTCGCATTTTGTAGACAAATGCACGTTGTCAAATTCCCTATTTCCCCTTGGTGGATGAAAAGCATTTTTCCACAGATTCTACACTTCTCTAGAGAGCACAATGAATTCCACACAACAGTAAGTTCTGTGAAGGTGTTTGTATTACAAGTTTATTTAAAATAGTAAGACTTTTAAGAGTATACTGGGAATATATAATAAAAAGTGATCTTTAGTGTTGATATGTGGGTGACTGATCTGTCACAGTAATTAATAATCATTAGAATAAGATTAAAAAAATAAAAATCAGTATCTAAGTAATTTGGGGTTCTGTGATTCTAATTTATGCAATATTTTTACTGAAAATTTACCCCAACTTAGAATAACTATGAAGTCTTAGGGTGGTTGTTGGCAAAAATCTGAAGGCAATTACTCTTCATGACTTTCTTTCTAATATATTTCCTTTATTACAGGAGTAGTGTCCCTACACTCTCAACAGTGTCATCAGACAAAGAGCCTGTTCTAACATTGTGACACAACCAACCTAAGGCAATTACTTCAGATTATTTATTAAAAATCAGACTAAGAACAAACAAACTAACCAAAACAATCCTCTCCTGGCCCCCACCAAACCACACACAAACCACAGATGAAACAGTCCTGTCAAGAATATTGATTCAACAACTTACACATATTTTTCATGCAGAAAAAACCCTCAACAGATATAAGTATTCAGTCCAGTTAAAGTGCATATTTAACCCCTATATTCTCACATATAATTCAAAATACTAATTTGGCATGTATAATTTCTCTGTTACCACCCGGAGTAATTTCAAGTTAAATCAGAATTTGACTTGAAACATAAAATATCATGTCCCATTCTCACTAGCACTAAACTGCGTGGAATTCATTCTTGCAATATCAAAGAAGTCTTCTTCACGACAAATCTGTCTTTAAAAATAACTTGTGGACAGACATCATGAAGAGCTGCAGAATTATCTGCTATTTTGCCTTAAGGGGTAATTCACCAAGAAGGTTAAAAAGATCCTCATTTGCTACAGGAGCATTTGAAGAGCTGTGTCCATTAAACTGTGTAGGCATTGAGAGCACTTTCTTTTTTAGCCTCTGTTTCTTTTTTAGTCCACTCTAATGATAAAAGAATCAGCCACTTTCTTCTAAATTCTCTCTTAAGCAAGTAAGCAAATCTGTGGACAGTAACAGATAGCTTGCATATGAAACAAACACACAGTGAAGACAAAAGAAAATCTGCAATTTCCTCTAAAATACCCTGTAGGAATCATCACATTTATTCAAAAAGAGCACCAATATGTAAGAAGTGATTTTCCAAAACCCAGGAAACACCAAGACAGCTGCTGCCAAGGGAAATATCTGAAATGGCTGGATGGTCAGCAGAGGAGACACCAGGTAAGTGAAATTTCTGCTCTTATGACAAACCAACTTACTCTTTTTGCACTTCCCAGTCACCAACCTTCAGGCACTCCTGCAGAACAGGACATCTTGCAAGGAGCCATACTGATGGCTATTATTTCTCCAAGTGACAAAGTGCTTCCTCATTGCCTTATTTGCACTATCATAAAAGAATTTGCACCATCTCTGCTTCTCAGAAAAGGCCTTCTACTCCAAGAATCCAACTAGAAGAGAGTCAGCAGTAACACAACAAACCAAAGGCTGGCATGAAATGCAGGATTTAAGAGTTCATATATCTGTTTTAATTGTACTTACAGATAACACTGGCAGTGAGATTTCATTTAGTTACTCTTATTTTATAGTGTCAATATTTGTTTCACTGGCAATAAACTGAGTAACTCTCCACTTAGTGAGAATACCATCTAACTTCAGTAACTTTAGCAGCTGGCAGAGGCACGGACTCTCCTGCAGAGCAGCAGACACCCATTGCAGCCTGCCTGCCTGCCCACACACCAGCACACCAAGGGTTTGTTCTTTTCTAAGACTCTTTCCTGCATCAAAATACCTGTCATTTCTGTAGCCCTGTCCCTGGCCACAACTGATGAAAGCCTTCCCTTCCGAGGTCTGCCCACAAGAAACCTCTAACTCCTCACCCATACACAGAAGTTCCACTGGGGTGAACAGGCAGCAGTGCCCATCTTGCCTGAAACTCAAGCTCTCCCCTTTGAGCCCTGCCCAAACCTTGCTGCTTCAGCTTCCTGCAGAACTCTCATCCCTGAGGAGCTCTGAGAACCAGCCCCATCTCCAGCACACAACAAAGATTCTGCACATACTGAGCAATCAGGGACAGTTCTGTGTTTGTATTTTCTGATTGCTCTGCACACCTAACTGCAATGCAGATGGCTCCACTCGTGCTTTAGCAAAACCTAAGGGGGAGGATGGCCTGCTACCTACAGCTCCCAGGGCCCCAGCATTTGGGCAGCCTGCCCATCTGTCTGATGTGCTGGCCAGTTCAAAGGGTTGCAGCCAGGGTTTGCTGCTCACTGCTCCTCCCAGCTCATCAGTTCCTCCATGGAGGAAGTTCTCTGTGTTCTTGGCCCTCATACGTGCTCCAGATGGTTCTTTGGTAAAGCTTCACTAAACCATTTTTGCCACCGACACATGGCAAAAGGAGTCTTAATCAGAATTATTATTTTCAGGGTCAGAGGGAGACAAAGAAAAGGGAAAGCATCAGGGAGAGGACAAATGTGATTAAAGGTTGTGGCATAACACTAATCTTCTTTACCTTTTCCTTCTTCGAGTTTTGCCGGTTCTTGGAGTAAATTCAAGTCAAAGGCTTTTCCTTTTCCTTTTCCTGCTGTACACTGCACACTGCAGGGAAATGTGCTTGTAAAAGAGGACAAGCCCGTTTAGCCAGTTTAACTCCAGCTGAGATTTAGGCTTCCCAATTTCACCCATCGGACCAACTGCTTTCCCCCTCAACTCTGCTTATAAATCTCCATGTGATGAACTAAGCAGATTAACACTATCAAGAATGAAAGCTCATATTTTGCACTGTTTTTCAAGCACGTATATGGGTCCATGCACATACAGTTATCTTAAATGACAGTCACTCAGGCCTAGGGCAGCATCAAAAGTCCTTCCCCCTCCAAATTGCACAGGTAACTGTTTCTCTTGAATACAGAGACGAGTCCATATCCTGATCCTGCAGTCCTAACTCATTTCTTTCTAAATCTCACTTACATGTGCCAATTTCTTGTGAATTAGGAATGCTCTCCTGGCCATACAGATGAAGATTACAGATCAGTAAACCCTTTTCAAACCAAGTAAGAGATTGAAATTGTACAATCAAAATCCAGAGAAAAATATACAGTATTTTGAGAAAGAGCATAACTGTAAAACAAAGTCCATGTTTAGAATTAATTATACCATTTCATATTGTAAATTGACATACAAAAATATATATTTGTAAGGCCATGCATATTTAGTTCTTTGTCTTCAAGGCAAACTCTTCACCGACTTGCTTTGAAGTAGCAAATTAATAAAACATTAGGTGCACACTGATACTATGTACCTCCTCAATCAAGCAGAAATAGTCAAGCTCACTCTTGTCTTTATCACACAACAAATGCACTATAAGAGCAGATAGATTATAGCTCACCTAACTAGCACAGGTTAACTAGATAGCTATATTTCAATTAAAGAAAAAAGCCAATTGTTGCATGTCTTATTATCATCCTAAAACATCTTGGCAACAATTAATAGCTACCCAATTCATAGGAATTGCTTTCATTATTTTTGAAGCAGCTACTTTCTTTGAATGTAATGACTAAGAGAAAAGAAACATCTGTTTCTGTTGCTAAGGAGATTGACAAAAAGAAAGAGAGATAAGACAAATATTTAGAATATTTTTTTTAAAAGAAAAAATTCCTTCCACTTGGGTTCAACTACACGCTTTATAATCAGCCACACAGCCACCTATCACACAACAAAACACCAGCGTGTTTCTCTTTTTGCATTGCGACTGCTCGACTGCAAGATATTCTGCATATTTACTCAGGGACAACACAGCACAACAAATGAAGATGTCCAGACACATTCACCAGCATCTCTGTGTCTTGAGTAGCTGCAGATGCTCATCCTTAAAAGTGGATATCTGCATAATAAGCTGGATTTCTGCTAAAGTGAGGGGAACTTCAACTGTCTGTGAAATGTGCCACATGACAGTTATGACAAAGCCAATATTCAAAAATAAGAAGATGCAGTCTTGTAAAGCAAAAAAAAAAAAAAAAAAAATCTCTCTTGCAGTAGGCAGATTGCTTTAATGCACATGTTCACAGGACTGTAATTAACCTGGTGGTGTACAAGCACGGACCAGATTGCCAGGGGGTACAGCAAGCTGGGTCAGTAAGGATCTGCACGAAGCAGAGCTGCTTCTGCTGTACATGCTCAAAAAGGTAAGCTTATACCCATCTGCCAGTAAAATAGGTGGGCAGGTGCAAGGTACAATCCAATAAAATCCAGTTATGCTGAGTTTATAATTTTAAATTAATTTGATGAAATCCATACTTAGGTATATTTTGGCTTTCTATAGTAGATGGTAAGACAGTAGTAGTCATGTTGCTTTCCCATTTCACGTCAATGTAAAGGTGGCAACATTGTGAGACATTATTTATGTAAATGCAAACTTATAAAAGACACAGTGACTCTGAGAATAAACAATAGCTTGAAGACAACCCCACAAACCACAACCTTCCCTGCACACACCTTCACGTTTAAAAGGAGAATAAGTGTAGAACAAAAAATATTTGTGTTATGAATCATCTTGGCTCATAGACCTTCCGGAATGGCAAGAGGGCTACAGTGCAGCCGAGCCCTGTCACTGTCCCCAGCCCTCCTGACGTGTTCTCTGCTGCACCCTCAGCACCCTTGGAGGCCTCCCCGCTAGGCAGAACTGAGTTACTCCTGCAAGGAGTCCTGCTCACGCCGTGCCTCCTTCCCTGCAGTCAATGCCAGCCATCTCCAGGATGGCACCTGAGCCTTTCTCCAGGCTCGCTGTCCCTGGTTCCCGTCCCAGCTTCAGCAGCGAGTGCGTGCAGCTCTCAGTACGGATGGGGCAGTGCTTCCCCACGCAAAACCATCTGGGAACGCTGAGCTTTTTGATTCTCACTGTGATGGCAGTTTAGCTTTTATCTATTTCTTCTGTTTTCTATCACACCTGATTTTTGAAGACTGTATCCAAGCAGATACAGGTTGCTGACTAGAAGTTAACTTGTGATTTAATTTCAGCCTGATTCACAGTCAGACCGCATTTTTTAACTATACTTTTTCATTTGTACCTGCTACTTCTAGAAACACAAACAGCACAATAAAAAGGAAAAACCCGAAAGAAAACATCTATTTACCAGTAATCATTTCTCTTAAAGATTTATTTTTTCTCTTTTTCTTTAAATACACAAAAATAAGCTGTTCATGAGGGCAAAGGCACCAGCCTGGACTGAAATGAATGGAACCAAAATGCAGCTTTATCCACCCATTCTTCATATGTGTGCTCTATTCTACCAAAAACATTTATCAGACACCTACACAGTCACACTACCTCAAACTGCAGTCACGAAGTAATTACAGACAGAGGGTTTCTTCCAGGATGGATGCTGACTGAGAACCTTTCCCTTTTCACAGGGTACCTCTGAAGTAGTTCAGCCCAGGATTTATCATCAGACAGGAAGGGCTACATAATTCTCAAACACACAGAACTTCTTCTGAAACCCCACCAAGTTTCCAGGAAGACTTTAGAATCGGTTGCACAAAAATCTAGAATTGCCAGTGCTGAGTTTTCAGTGCAGGAAAGAAGGGATAAAACCATAAATAAAGAACAGATTACCAAGGGCACCGCAGACAGGATTTTACATTTTCCTTCATATCAGATACCCGCATTCAGTGCTTGCAGCAGGTCATACAGACTATTTCATACAGAATCATCTGTCATGAGCTGTAACTGTTTTCTTTGGGCTCTCCAAGAACAGCCCCAGAATGCAATGCCATTTCCAGAGTTTCTAGGCAAGATCTGTCCACTTCAGTCTCACTTTAAGAAGCGTTCAGATAGTTATCCTAACATTTCCCTCAAGCTTCCACTCTAGGCCAGCCTGAATATCTACAGCATTTTCCCCCACCCTTTCACCCAGTCCCATATTCTCATAGAAGGAAAAAGATGAGCTTTCTTTTTAAAACTATGATACATATTAAAACATGCCTTTAGTTAGAAAAATCAAAGGCCAAAGCTCAAATATTTTCCCCACAGAGCCTTTTTCACACTGAAGTTCATATCCCACTCAAATTTATGAAAAATATATGAATTATACCATGTCCTTTTTCACACAAAATCTCCTATCCCACTGAAGTATCTGAAAAATATATGAATTATACAATTTCATGACACAGAATGCAGATAATTGTTAATAAAACTTGCACCTGACTCCAAGAGAATTCTTATAAAATAGTAAATACTATCAGCATCTACTTATCAACTCTCAACTTTGTGTGCTACATAGAAGTCAGTAAAAGAAAAAACAACCAAACAACAGGACTTCAAACATCCAGTTATCTTTTCCAGTAGAGTTTTACTTGACATTTAGTGATAATTTGGTATTTTTATATAGTTAGTTTTTCTCACTACATCCTTCTCAGTCTGAACACTCATATCTAGAGCCCACTAAAATGTTTTAAGATACAGTAATTTATTTTTTTAATTATCCTAGACTTATTGTTCTGCTTGAATTATTCCCATCTTCCATTCATCTGACCGAGGCCTGAATTTATCCAAAGTAATATTCAATTTCTCATCTGCTCATGCAGTACTTGAGAAATGCCAGTAGTTCATTTCCTCATATCAAATCTTGTGTCTTCAAGAATGTTGCCAAATAAATTTCTCTCCCCACAAATATGTTTGCAGTGCTAAGGCCAAAGTGTGGGCATATATCCTGATAAATTTAAAACCACTCCTAAAAGTAAATAGGTTAAGCCCCATTAATATTCTACTGAACTACATAACAAAGACAAAAATGTAAATAAATGGAACTTGGTGATATGGCATAATTTACAAAAGCATCAGCAACACCTTAATTCTACTTCCATAATTATCACGTGACAATGACCTATTTTAACTGCATATATGTCCCTGCTCTTTAATCATGCTAAATGATTGCTGATAATTCGATTTATCAGCATTCACTTTCCTGCATTTATTTTAAAAATAAAATTAAAACAGTTTTCTGATGCATTGTTTCTTATTTGGGATACAGACTTCAGGCATGGGCTGAGGAATGGGAGGACAACACAGTAGCAATGCTGAGTTATTGGTTAGTTTATAATTTCAAGTAAATTACTCGAACTAAGTTTTATGCTTACACAAAATGGTAGTCTGCCTTGACTGCCAAAAGAGTTACCCAGGAGAAAAATCAACAGCAGAACTTGCATTCATTTTGTGGCTCCTTTTCTGAGTGCTAATATTTAACTTATCAAGCTCTGATTGTGCATTTGCTGCTTAGGAAAAAAAAATACAAATACTCAAGAACACATTATTTGTAAACTTTTGTTCCCTTTAAAAATCATTGGAAACTAATAAATCCAACATGGTAGAGGCATCCAAGCCTGATAGTAAAAAGAGGGCTCTTTTAGCAATTTGCTCAAGTAGTTTGGACTATTCATACCAATGGGAATTTACAGAAGGTTTTCAAACCATACAGAATATGCTCTTTTATACAGAGTGGCAGCTCTAAAAACGCCAAAAAATTTGCATCTTCCAGACCCAGAACTAAGAAGAGCACAGAAGTTGGCAGTGATGAAGACATGGTTTTCTTCCAACTCACACAGAAGAAGGGAATTTACTGTCAAGATGCATAAAGCTAAGAAACTGAGTCCTCCCTTGAGGATCAGTCCAGAAGGGTTTTGTTCAAGAAGTTAAGCTTGTTTTTTCTCTAAGGTAGTTACTTTCTAAAGGCTTTGATCCACCATGATGGGATGATAGCAGCCTTTGTTGAAAAGAAAACAAATGAAAGAAAAAAGCAAACCTAACAATATGCTGAAATATTGATGTCACAGCCATGGCCTCTGAAGAACACAGAGGATGCTGGAGAAGGACACAGTGGAGGGGAATGAGTCTCAATAGTTGTTTGGGAACTGATGGTGAGTCTTTGACAGATGTATAAAGAACAAAAGGCAGACACAGGCAGTGCTGAACGGCTGGGCAAGGCACACAAAAGGGAATTAACTGGGAAGTTACCAGCACTTCCTCATCACACCTGGAAATCCACACGAACACAAGTTTAAGGAGTGAAATAAAGAACAGACAGCACCAGCTCAAAAATGCAAAGCTGACAGCAGAACCTACAAAGCGGGCTGAAAACAGATGATGTCACCAGGACCTGGGACAGAACCCAGGGCAAATTCCCAACCCCAAACCTGCAGCTAAGGAAAACTCCCATGGCATGTAAAGACAGAACATCTCCCAATCCCCTAAAGCCCAACCATGAAACCCCAATCAGCTGATCTAACAGGCTGCGTGTGATCGTGTGGTGGCAATGTCCTTCCCCTGTCCTGGGGCTCTGAGAGGAGCCCTCTCTAAGCTGGAGGAGCAGCTGGAGCTCCTCTTAAGCAAACACTGCAGTGCCAAGGAGGGAAAGCTCTGCTCCTCACAAACACCACGGAGATCCCTGTCCAAGCCTGTGTCTCGACTGAAAGCAAGCGCAGAGCAAACTCCCTCAGACACATGATGGGAAGCAATAAGAAAAATTTTTTCTTCAGTACCTGAAAATCCTTCCTGGCCTCAATATGTCCCAGAGCAATGAAAATAAGTAATGTACAGGATCTAGGCACCATTTTGAAAGGTTTAGCAGGCATGTTCTCAACCTCAATTACTGCAGGGAATTATGAATTCGGTTTCACATTCAGCTTTGCTACCGACCTGCTGTCTGACCCTGGGAGATCGCTTGGTGTTATTTTAAAAACAGACAGCAAAAACAAACAAACCAAGACTACAGCAGGGGATTTTGAGATTGAGCTATCAGGTGTTTGGAAATTTTCACCAAGGACCTACTTCTGCAGCCTTTCCCTGACAAACAGCTGTTGAGATACAGAGCAAAAGTGAGAGCTTCTGGACCAATATATTTTATCACTTAATATTTGTTCTCCTGGAATTTGGTGTGGGAAGTACCTGTCAATCTGCTCTTTAACTATTTGAAGATGAGCTATGATGATCCCTTAAATACATGAACATATACAAATAACTTAGACTATACAGATACATTTATAATAGTCAAAGCCATTTTCATTAATGCCCTATTTCATATTTCTAATTATACAGAACTGACAGAAAACTGTAATGAAACTTAGACTTGTAAAACAACAAAAATAAATTTTAAAAATCTCCACAATCCCACCAGATTTTCTCAGTATAGAGCATTACTTATACTGAAGTATTCCTGGTTTTCTCATTTTAATTTTCTTACACTACATAAATTTTGAAAATTTCGAGATTCAAGCCCTTACAGTAATTGACTTTATAAGCATGGAGCACAGATTTTAATGACCTAAAACCTGAAAAAGTACAGTCCTGGAGTCAGAAATTAATCTTCCAGTAGAAAATATGTAATGACAACCAACTGACCCATTGCAAACAATGCAGAAGAATGTGCTGATTTTCTTCAGTGTCAATGAAAGAATTCCCTCAGAATTTGGTGCTTGCCATATCTAAACCCCACAATTTTGCCATGCTTTTCAAGACAATTTTCAAGTAAAACTATTTAAGATCTTATATTAAACTAACTCCAAATGAGAGAGATTTATTTTACAAAAGGCACACTCTAGAAGTAGCTTCCCGTGAAATACTGCCCCTGAATTAAATGACTCGAGTAAGAATTCTCAGGTGGATTACCAAAAATTATACTGAGTAAAATTAAAATCCATAAGAGAAGACAGCATTGTTTTTAAAATAGGTCCATTTTGGTTTTGTTTTCTTTTTCTCTATGAACTGAAGGTTATGTTTCCTTTACTGTTCAGCCAGTCCTAAGCAGGACAGCCCAATTCCACTGCTGGACACACTGGGGTAAGTGTGGTACTTTATATAATTACCTGAATTCCCAGAGCATATGTACAACAGTAATTACATTGTAGGGTGTCTTGTGAGCATTCTGACCAGCACTTAGAGACACCACCAAAGAAAAGATAATGGGAAAGTTTCTTCTCTTTGTCTTTTCTCTGCACAGCATATATTAGCTATACACAGATATAGAACTTCATGGTATGCAGCCAATCACACTCAAAAGAGTTTTTGTTGTGGTCAGCTTTGAATAAAAGGCACATTTGAGTGAAGAAAAATTTATTTGGTGCCAGAAGCAATAAATTTCTAGCATACTCATTTGACCTTGAATTTGTCAGGATGAGCAATTCCAACAAATGAACATGCAGGTAGATAGGAAAAAGGCATATTTCTTTTAGTGAGGCCTTCTGAAGTAATTCAGTTGGGCTGGAAAAGACTGAAGTAGATTCTTTAAAGCAAAGTGCTGAGACAAATTGCTTTCCTCTACAAAAACACTTTCCTGCAGAGATCTTCCCAGGCACTTTTCAAGCATAGAGGGAACCACTTTGGTCGACAATATAAACACATCTGTGAGCAGAACAGCACACAGCGCTTAAGTGGTGAATACTCACTGACCGGGAGGGCGGCAGCGCTCGGTCTCACAGTCCTTAGGGGCCACGTCTTTAGCTCATCAGGTGAGGGAATTCTTACTGCAGCGGGCAGTGAAAAGCAACGGGGATCTGTCACAAAGAAAAAGGGATAACTTTCAGAAAAAAAAACAACTAACAGTAAAATACTAACAGTAAGCAAATGTTTTAGCACTGTTTTGGTACTTGTCTCTCATGGTTTTTAACTGCCAAAAGGGCCCAATCTAACCACACCAGGATGTAAGAAATAACTCTTCTAAATTCATCTTTCCTTACGCCTCTTGTTTTCCCTCCTCCCTGTCCCAAAATGCAGACATTCAAGCAATGACATTGCTTAGTAATTTAATTTTTACACTGCTAAAACTAGTAAATAAGAAGGGACCCCATCTTCTCTGCTCAATTCCTAAAGACCAAAAAGACATGATGATCTTGAATAGTATTTCTCAAAACTTATGCATCAAGACATTTTTTCCACTGGGCATTTTTATTACGAAGAGGTTTAAATTAAAACACTCTTAGATGTCACCACTTCACAGATCATTTCTTGCTTTCTCTGTCAATTTATTATTTTCTTTCTCAGTACGCAATATCTTCTAATACCTGTTGATTCCCACATTTTCTTCAGAATTTCTATTATCCACAAAAGTATTTTTGCAAAAACAAATACTACCTAATATGTCCATAGCCTGAGCAATTTCCACCTGGTCAGTGAAACGATCCAGGCAGAGCCAAAACTATTTGTAAGATGACTTGGAAAGAACATGTGTTTCACCTTGCATTATAAAACTGAAAAATAAGGAACAATGGTGAAGAAGTGATTGACTGCTCTGCCTAAGAAATCCAAACAGTTGATGGGCACCCACTCAAAAAAATACAAAATCCTCACAGGCTGGAGGGGGGAACAGACACATTAACCATCAATATCAGAGCCAAATGGTTGATAAGTACATCCAAAAACCTATAAAGACAAGCTAATGCTTTTCACTGTTATGCATGAAACTTTTAAGCTACTTTCCTTTAATACTGAGAGCATTTAACACTGCTTTATCGATAGCTTTCACTAAATTTAAATTAATGGGACTTATTTTTTGTTAAAAAAGAAGCTTGATGTACTAGCACTGCTTAACTGTTGAGGTTTATCTCCCTGGAAATGAAAAGGCATAATTGTATTTCAGGCCAACAGCTTTCCATAAAGCATCAACTATTTAAATAAGACAAAGAATTCAATACACATTGTACATTAGTATCATGCAAAATCTTTATGGCCAGAATCCTGGCATAAGATTTTCTAAGAATATGAATCAAGGTGAAAACCCCCGCAAAGTGCTTTTAATGAGCAAATGTGAAAGCTGAAATACAGATAACCTCACTAATTAGGGTTTGGGATGCAGTCTTTACTTGCATAATCTCCTTATTTTCACTATTATGCTTACTTTCTTTTGTGCAATCCTATCAGCCTATGCCTAAGTGCAAATTACACTTCTAATACCTACATCCTGCTTTGGTAATTCCGTGCCATTTACAGTATTTGCCTGTAACTGTTACTTCTTTTATACCTTCCCTGTTTGTGTTTCACTATTTCAGGAACTGCTGGATTTGGAATGGAAAGATCCATAAGAACAGTGTTGGGTTACAAAGATACAGACACTGATAAGCTACTGAAAGAACAATAATTTGTGAGAGCTCAAATCTACCTCGTGCAAAAACATCTTTAAACCTCAGGAAAGCCCAGCTTACAAAGGCTTTTAAAACTGCTCACAGGGAGCTGTTGATCACCCGAAGGACACGTGGCCACTTTGAGAGTAAAGCTGAGAAGTATTTTGGCTTTGAAAGCCAAAGTGGAGCTCACAGTGCCTGTGCTCAGGGCGCTGCTGGGGCTCAGGTCAGAGGGGACAGGTCCAGCTGAGCCCTCCCTGCCCAGGCACTGCCAGCCTGTCACCCCCGGCCGCTGCACCAGCCCTCGCGGTGCTGCTGGAATCACACCTTCTCATGGAGCAATGCATAAGGCAGAGACAAAATCAGGCAAAAATGGCTTTTAAAACAAGGCTAAAGTAAGGACAGAGCTATTCAAAGATCATAGGAGATGTAAAACATGACACTGTAAAAAAGTGCAGTACAGCTACATTCCAGTTTTCAGTTTTTCTTTTGTCCTGTTTTACATGTGGGAGGTCCAAAGAAAGATGAAATTGTCTAGCTATAACTGAATTAAAAAAGAAAAAAAAGGCCAAAGAAACAAACAAAAAACCACCCATCATAAATCCATAAGTAAATTAACAAAAATCATAACAGGCTTCATGTTTCATTACTTTCAATAAACTATTTGTTACCAAGACTGACTAAAAATACAATCTGACAAGTTCTAAATTTTTTTTGCCTTGAAGTGCCTTTCTGTAAGAGAGCAGGGGAGAAGTGTTTGTAAACATCTACCAGTATTTACAAACAAGCCAAACCAAGCAAGAAAAGAAGCAAAGCCAAAGGGAATGAAGTTGCTCATTTCAGACATCTCTTACAATTATACCTGATTCTTTAAAAATAATTCTGGCAGGTACTACACAAGCAGCATAAAAATGCAGAGCACTGTTTCTCAGAAGAGGAGCCACAGTGGCCACACCAGTGCAGCAGAGTTTCCCGTTTCCATAATCCCTCTCCACAATAGTGCCAGTGAGGAAATGTGAACATTAAAAACTCCAGGGCTGCCTGTCTGTACCAATGCCACACTCAGGTCCATGCTGCCGTTCACATCCCAGCTATGCCAGCAGTGTTGGGAACCACAGCAGCAGGGCACGGAGCAGCAGTACAAAGAGGGTTAAATAAATGGAAAGCAGAGTTGCAAATTACTTGGAGTGCGACTGGAAGAACTGATATAAAAATCCATAAATTTACTACGTGCTGCAAGATCTGGTCCTTTAGAGAAATCTGCCAGGACTGCCGAGATGGTATCTACGAGCAGTCAGACACTTAAAAACTTTGAGAGAGGATTTGGCACACTTGATGCTGTTACATGTCTTGCCCTTGGTAATGATTAATTAATGAGTCGTGTTTCTTAGATGAAGGTTATAGATTACACACACAGTAATGATAGAAATTAAATATCACAGCTTCAAGCATATAAAAGCCAGGGAACAGCAAAATCTACAGAACACAGACAATTTGTCCTGGTTGGTACATAGTCTATTTTGTATTTTATTAGTAGTATTTTTTAATTTTGGGGGTTTTTTTAGTCAGTAGATCATTTAGCACAAGGTACTCAGAGCTTCACAAAATCAATTTCCTGCTCATTTTTGACTGCTGGCCCCAGGCCAGGCAGCCTCCCTGGCTCAGCCCACTGCTGCACAACACCAACTCCTCCACGCTCACCGCTCCCCAGAGGACACTGTTCCTGGTTAATCGGCTGAGATCTTGGCACGAGAAGATGGGAGAAGTGTCTGTGAATACCACGTGTCCAATTTTCCTTGCACTTGGCATTATGCAGCACTTTGCATGCCACAGGACAGGTCTGGGTGCCTTCAGCTGTAAGCTCGGAGTGATAAGCATTGTTATATGTCCAGTAAAGAAGGGACAAGTAAGCATTTACTGGCTGTACTCTGGCCTGTTTAATGCAGGAATCCATCAGCACACAGGCAGCTGTGGGACTCAGCAATTCCCGTCCATCTCTGTCCTCAAGGCTGCAGCCACAGGAACACATCAGCAGCAGTCACCAGCTCTGGGGTCAGGCTCAAGAGGCAGCACTGCAACGCGTGCCCTCCTCTGAGCCACGAGCCGATGGGATGCAATGAACCTGGCTGCCTACCTGACCAAGATATTCCTGTTTCTCTTGTCTCCTGCATCGGTTCCTCACTCTGGCTCGGTGTACTGCCACGTGGGCAGGCAGTGCCAGCACGTGGGGCAGCACGAGCACACAGCAATGTCCTGAGTGGGTGCTGACAGCTGATGGCAGAGCTGTAGTGCAAAACAACACAAACCATTTGCATTATATTATACCCCCTCCTGAATAACCTGCTTCATGGACTTCACCCCAGCAGGAAAAAACCCCAAAACAAACCCAAGGCACTGATCTTACAAACACCACCCTACGTGGCTTCCCAAGACTGATTTGTTCTTAGATTGCACCTGATCAGAACACTGCACCAATGGTTCTGAAGAAAAAATATCATCATGCTACTTCACCAAAAGGCCAGGACAAATTAAAATTAAAGACCTGTGTTTTGGCTATTAAGTGCTTGACTTTTCTCACTGCTCCACCCCCACACACATCTCTTTTTCTTTGGCAGCTTGAATAATTGCCTTCCAATGTAGTCAGTGTTTCAATAAAGACAGAGAGATGCTTGCAGAGAGACTACTTGCAAGACAAACTGGTACACAGCATTCAAAAAATAAATCTAGTACTTTCATGTCAACTCACTTTGTAGGCACAGAGAATACTTTATATTCGACGTATAGTATTATCATCCTCCAGAAACTTATATAAACTAATGATTTATAAAATTCCAACCATTCCAACAAATCAGGTGATATCTAGAATTTCTATTCATTTGAAATTTAACATAAGTGCCAATTACTTAAAGTGATATTGATCATAACATAGAACTCTTGACAAATAGGAGTAAAACTTTCAAAATATGTTTTTTCTCATCCTGACATCAATATATATAATGGAAATTGGGTTTATGAGCTTTAGGGCAAACTTGAAAGAAAAAATATTTCTTCTCCCTATTAGCCAGTAAAAGATATGAGAGTGAGTGGTAGATTAGTAAATGGAAATTAACTGAATTCTGGGTAATGAAAAATAATAATAAAGCTTTTAACAGCCATGAAATTATAAACATAAGTTTTTTTCAATATATTACAGCTGTAGAACAAAAAAAAAAAGAAATTAAATTACAAAAAGAAAGAAATTATAAATTTCTCAAGTATGTAAATTATGTACTTCATAACTGACATATTTCTACATGTCTAGTTTAAAAACAACATCATTTTTTCTAATGAATATTAGTAATAGTTAAAGACAACACTTTATATTTTCAAGAGAAATATCAGATAACGTCAACAAGAATGGGAATGCAGTCTTTGATAGTAACAGAAAAAAAATCATGGCAAAAGTCTAATAGCACTGCTTTCAAAAGGCAGAGAGCAAAAAGTGCAGCTGAATCATAGCAGGATAAAAACCCCAATACACCAGCGAAGTAACTTTGTAACATCTTCAGAGACACAGCAACCTAATCCAAATAAAAACAAAAGCAGTAAAAATGAAAAAATATACCAGTCTGACATGTCTACTGAAATAGGTATTCCTCAGACAAGGAAGAAAGACTGCAGAAGCTGAAGGGAGGCAGTATGGTCATCCAAACATGAAGGAGACCATGATTTCACAAAGAAATTAAAGATGCTACAATGGAATAACAGTAAAAGTTGGTGCTTAACAAGTAACAGCTGTAGAAGAAGCCTTTGCACCACACAAATCAGGACAGCTGACGGTAACAAAGCAAAATTGTGCTCAGTGAAAAACTACATCATTTACTACCAGTGCTGGGTGGTTTATCCATGGCCTGTTACAAACCAGAGCTTTGGACAGATTATAACACCTGGATAAGAAACTCCAAAGACTCTGTCCTGTTCAAGGGTATCAGAAGTTCCTAAAAGTGCAAGAGGAAGAACTGAAAGAAAAAGACACAAAAACCTCTAGAGGAAAAATGACTAAACAAAATATATTCCTGTGTATTAAAAAAAAAAAAAAAAAAAAAACAAAAAAAAAAAAAAAAAACCTGAAACTTTATTTTTTTCCCTAGAACAGGTAAGTGTGTATTTAACACCTACAAATAATACTTCTTCTTTGCAAACAAAACAAAGGACTGAAAAAGCATCGGGTAAACAGGAAGCATATATCAGTAATTTGGAGAGTAAAGAAGAGGCCAACAGTGAAGAATCCATTAGTTTCTCAAGAGGAAAGAAAGGTGTTGGAAGGAGGAAAGAGAACACCGGCGTGAGATGACTGAAAGGCACTGTGCTGTTGGGCAGCAGAGCAGCCCAAAACATGTTCTGGGCTGTGCCCACCACAGCGGCTGACCCAGTGAGACCCCAGTCTGCACAACCAACGAGGAAACCACCATCTCTTGATACTGAATTTTGGTGTTGATTTTCTTTTTAAGTAGCTCAACTAACCAAAACATTCATCAGTGTCTCTGCAGAGTACAGACCACAGCATAAACCTCAGCAATTACTGAGAGGTGCAAAGTCTTTGTATCCATGCACACATGAACATCACAACTCGCAGTGCGTCCACTGAGTGCAAGGCATTCAAAGAAATGACAGAAACAAACAGCCAAGCGGATAATAACCAGAACAAATGAGCCAGGAGCTTCACTTGTAAGCGTGAAAATAAATATAACTGCATTTACCATTCATTTACACTGAGAGTTTCCAATTAAAAAGGACAAAATAAAACAGAGAAAACAATAAAACTTACAGTCAAAATGCCAGAGTATCATGAACTTCCAGAACTACTGCAGAGCTTCAAAGATGGGCATCATGGTAATCAGAATCAAACAGCAAGAGACAGTCACTTAGGGTGAAAATGCAAAGATGAGGAGAGGAGGAGAGGGAAGAGAAGAGGTGGATGATCTCGTTAGGCCAAACACAGCTCACTGAGGATGAAAGGAACCAGGGCTACCAGACAGTGAAGGGAATATCAGCAGGGCAGGGAGAAGGGTTGTCTCTATCAGTAATTCAGGGCTGCTGGGAGCAGCAGCTGGGCAACACCTGAGATAGATCTGCAGCCTTGAATCATAAAACACCCTGCAAGTCAAGTCCTGCTCTTTCCTTGCTTCCATTGTAACAGACGCTAATGTAGAAGCAGCTTCAAGCATTGGGAAACATTCTTTAGGGGGCATAAAGGAATCTCTGTACCCATTCACAGCACCAGCACCACTGAAGTACAAGTGTAATTGGGTCTGGATATAAGCAAAGCTTAACATTCCACTAAACGAAGAACTATTCCAACAGTATTTTATGAAAAATCAATAGTAATTGCAATTCCAACCACTGTCTTTGGATAAGCATTATTATTTACAGGCTGACTGAGATAAGCAGTATATTGTCTCTTTAAAAGGGATGAATAAAGTTAAAGCAGGAGAGTCTCTCCCTCATTCAGAGACATAATTGTGTGGATGTATAAATATGCATTCACTTCTATAGATAAAGGGCAGCTACACTGAGCTGCTGCAGACAAGTGCATTGGAAAGCACGGGTAAGAGGCCTCTGGATTTGTGCAATCCTCTGTATCTTACATGTGTCTTCTGTAAACTGTCCAGACCACCACAGCAACACCACCGTGATCTAGCCCTTTACATTAAATAGGCAAAGTCCCGCTGTGCTTTGATGAGCTCTGAAGAGGAGGAGCCACCACCTTCCCTTCCTTTCCCCGCCTGGGCACTTTGGAGGAAGGATTCCCTCCCAAAGCCCCCGGCACTGCCGCCTCCTCCCACCCAGGACAGCACTGAAAACTGCAACACAGTGAACACGACAATGCACTGAATTTATTTCCGTTTGACCAATTCCCACCACTTGGAGGAAAGGATACCACAGAGAAAGCCTCAAGGTATGCTATCCTGACCTTCCTGGCTCTTTTCATACAGGAGCTAGGAGACAAACAGAACTAGCAGTAGTCTGGTTCAAAATTCTTTTTTTTTTTCCTCCTTCTTTCTCCCCTGCTTTAAATAGACGGTTCTTTACACAGCAAATGCACATTTGCTAGGGAATGCTGGGGAGGCCACAGGTTTACAATGATTTAAGCAATGGCAAGAAAGGTTTTCAGAGACCCCACTGAGGTTTCCCAAGCCGCCAAGGCCACATCCAGCTCCAACAGTCCCTGGACCAAAAGGGCTGCAAGCCTGGAAAGCCTAAGTGGCATTTCAATTATGATTGCCTCTTGTACTGTCCCCAGGCATCCACTTACAGCCATCGATCTGAGCCAGTGCAGCCTATCTTGTATTTCTAGCTCCTTCTGGCATCTCTCTAACTCCAGACAGAGACAGACAAGAATGATTTGGCTGATGACTAACACCTCATTTTGATAATGCCTTCTGCACTGGCAAATGAAGAGGAGAAGTTATATTTTCACCTTTCCCCAAGCTGTTAATCTAACCCCAGAATACTGTCAGTGCATCAAGCTCTATGTATTACCTAATTTATTTAGACCCACAGGATGGTATGATTCAAAGACACACAATCAAGCCCCATCACTAAGAAAAAGAGGCATTATGAGATGTTAATCCCCCTCAGTAAACAGCAAATTTAAAAACAAAAAACAAAAAACACCAAAACCACCAACAAAAAACCACACCAACAGAAAGCCCTGCAAAGCTCACAGTTGCTTTTTGCCCGTTCACGATTTTAGTTGATGCCTGTTTTCAATTACAGATCACAGACCCTCTGTTTTAAAAAGTGTCACAAGCACCACACGTTTTCAAGAACTGTTTCACCTGCAAATGTATTCTGTGCCTCATCCAGGATTAGTCACCCATTAACAGAAGCAGCTGCAAGAGCAGCACAGCCCCTCGGTGCTGATCCATTGCTGCTAATGAGCATAAACTGCTCTTTGCACTCCACTGTATTATTAAGAAACGTGGAAAAAGAGAAGGAATTTTTCATTCCTCTATATTTATCCATATTTGAAATACCTAAATATGGTCTGAAACGGCATTTATTCTCCCTATTGTAACCTGTGCTCTAACATAACTACTGTAATGAAATTTTCTCCTCTTTAAGTGTAGCTCTAATAAAACAGTGACATAAGAACACACAGTTGGTTAATTTGTGACACAAAATAAAAGGCCAACTGAGTGGCAAGCCAGAACTGTCATTTGAAATTAGGGCGTAAGACAACCCTAATGTGATCTGAAATTCAGATTTATATTAGGCCTCATTAAGTAGTTTAGAGAAATTCTTTCTTCTTTTTATTGGGTCTTTTTATCTAATTACTTTTACAGGATGATGTACATAAATACATAAAGTCTTTTGAAATCATAAAATATTTTAATATTACATTTTTTCAAGTCCTACCATCTCTCAGCTATGCAAGAAAAAATGTAAGAGCCTTCACAGTTAATTTAAAATTAAAAAAAAAAAAAAAACCAACAAAGTTATTATTAAAAAATCTGGCCTATGTATGGTATTCCTTGCAAAATGATCTCAACGTAAGCAGTACCAGATATTCAGAGAATTAAGCAGCATTTTGTCAGTTGTCTTTTAGGTGAGGGTTATTTATCCTAAGACTAAAGTCAACATATTTTACAAATTGTAGTTTAAAGACACACTTACTTTAGCTGTGTAGGTTCTATTTATTATTGTCCTCATCTCTTACAATACCTGTCAACTCCTCAGCTTAGGGCCCTGATAGAACACAGTACTAAAACACACCATGTGCAAATGCTTATGACTTATCAACAGTCCTTCAGTTATAGAAATAATTCTGTTTGTTCTTTAATCCCTGAAGAGCCACATGCACCTTCTTCACCAGCATCCAGCTCCTGACTGTAGTTCATTTGTTCGCAAAGCATTTGTTTTCAGTATGGCTATATGGTAACTGTTACAGTCTAAATATCTTTTCCATTTAAAAAAAATACATTTCTCAAGATACTTGTTTTGTTTGGGCTTTTTGGTTGGTAAGTTTCTTGTTTTGTTTTTTTAATAAGCCTTTGGTAAAGTAACACAAAGAGAAAATTTGATATCCACCAGGAGATTTGGTGTAATTCTTCTCCTCCCAGCCATCTCTATCACTCTGCGCTGAGCAAACAGGACAATTTCAAAACCTGCAGGTGTTTCCATTAAACACATATTGATAAAAAATACTGTGCATGTTTTCATTTTTGCAAAACAGAAAAAACTCAATGCACCGAACGAGCTTGAAGGCCTCACTTAAGAGTATTTGAATACTGAATACTGGATAGCACCTAAGCGAGCATAAATACACTCAGATAGGATTTTCAAGTATTAAAAGCTAAGACAGTGAATCTATACATAGCCACTGAATAAAGCAGAGCTTAAAAGGACACCAATTGCTCCTGGCTTTGCCAACTTAATAATAGGCAAGAAGTTCGAATAGGTTCCCCTTTACAACGCAAAACCTGAAATGCCCATACATACAAGGGCAGCTCAACTTCTAGGCAGTAGACTCTGGAAAATATAATTAGTACCTAAATTTCAAAGTACAGAAATTCAAATGGCCTTTTGAGAAATACTTGGTTTAGAAAAGAATACTGTGAGTTGTACCTAGGTGTTCAGAAATCCAAATAAATATTACTGATGAAAAAAAATATGACACATAAAGTAAAAAACCTTATAAACAGAGTAGCTGACCATTTGTAACATGACCAAAAAAGCTAAATCTGCCAGCAGAACTACACACATGTGAAGAGAAGGTGCACCTGCACAGAGCTCACTGACAGGACAAGGAGCAACAGGCAGAGAATCAATGCTGCTTTCCCAGCACAGGTCCCAGCACTGGAGCTGCTCACTCAGAGAGGCTGGGCTATCTCCATGTGGAGATAGTCCAAATCCAACAGGATGCAGTCCTGAGAAACCTGCTCTGGTTGAACCTGCCTGAGCAGGGAGCCAGACGAACTCCAGAGGGACTCTGGAAGTAGAAGGAGCTGGTAGGACTCCAGAAGTTCCTTACAGCTAAGTATTCATCTTCCACTTTTCTTTTTGGTACACTTAAAGGCCATCATTTCATACTGTCTTCAAGTGCAAGGTCTACAAGATATTAAGTTGCATACATGCCCTTAAAAAATAAAATGGGGTCTCCTTTCCTCATCTGTGCTTGCTTTTTATCCAGTTATCATCATTGGCAACCACTGCACTTGATTTCCAAAATAAGAGAGCTAGACAGAAAAAGAGTAAAAAAACCAACCAAACAAAAAACAAAGAACAAAAAAAAAAAAAAAAAACCAAACCAAAAAACAAACAAACAAACAACCACACAAAAAACAAACAAAAAAACCCAACAAAAAAAATCTAAATTAGTCTAAAAAAGACCAATCACTGGAACAAGGAGTAGGGAAAAAACACACACCTTTAATATCTGCTGATCCATTTCTGTTTCTTTCTAACAGAGGGCAGTCACCTTGAAGATATTAAATTCCCCTGAGCTCTGGGAAAATCTGTCAGGTAGTAAAACAAGGGACTTGAATCATCCTCTCCTCTGAGATATCTGAGGCTAATAACTTGGCTACCTGAGCAGCTCCCACTCAGCACCCCAGACAGCCAGGGCCAGGCAGAAGCGCTGCTGATGGTGACAGAGGGCACGAGGAACCTGGGGAAGGCACTGCAGGAAGGTTCACAGGACAGAGGAAACAGGAACTGGCATTACTGCAGGGCAGAAAGGACAAAGGGAAGATCACATGAAATACGAGCAGAGAGAAACTAGTAAAGCCTTCTGGTGGGAGACTTGCTGAGGGGATCAGGCATAAAGAACAGAAACCTGCAGGCAGTGAAGCTGCATTAGTTCCACTCATCACAGAGCAACTTGTTTTTAGGAATGTATTTGGGTTTGTTTGTTGTTTGCCTTACAAGGATGAACAGGTGTCTTAGTACACTCTGCATGTGGAGTAACACAGGAACAGCCAATACCAAGAGTGCTCTGTTCAGGCTCAATTTATAAATGGAAAAGTGATTCTGCATTCAACAGGAAGGATAAAAACGGTATCCTGCTGTTCACAGTGGGAGACAGAATTTAAATATCCTGTAATATAATTTGGTACATCACCACATGTCAGGTTTGACTATCCTCATTTACACCAGTAAGCTCTTACACAAGACTAAAGCTTTTCAATCCAAGGCAGTAACTTCTGATTTACACCAGGGCACGTGAAAAAGCATGAGACACTTCATATCATAATAAAATTTGTCATCTCCTGTTAAATACATTAATGGCAGATATAATCATCTGTTACTACTGTATTAAAAGATAACAATATCGGCACCACATTGAAAGGGGAAATAGATTGGGATTTCTTAAGTAACTTACACCCTCATCCACAAAAATCAGTTAGTAGGTTGTAGAATTCTCCAATTTCAGTTGCTCTTTAATTAAAAGAATAAATCAAATCATAACTAAAAAGAAATTAGAAGCATCACATGGGAAAAAAGTTTTGCAAGAATGGTTTTAACATCCACCATTATGTTCAATTTTAGATGATACAAGGTCACAACAAAGGTATCATTTCTTTCAGTGAATTCACATCTTAAACTAAATAGGGAACGTTTTTTCTCCTCCAATTCCCAAATTCTTCCACTGTACAACAGCGTTTGACCACAGATAATTTGTCGAAGACAGTGCCAACAAAGCACCAATCACGACAGAAATACCCTTGCCTAAATGGTTCTTATTAACATTGAAAAGAAAAAAAGAAAATCCCATTTCTGATCAAAGCCAGGCAATTCTGCGGGATTTGGAGGCCAGCCCTGAGCACGCTGCCATTCCCAGGTTGAAGTGCCCTCTGCTGGCCCCGCGCTCACCCGGACACGCGTCCAGATGCCTTTGCTCACACAGTCCCTGCCACTTTGTAAACAGGAAACTTCATTACAAGACAGCATACAGACTCCTCTAAAGACACTTAATTTAATTGCTGAAAGTTGTTTTCCTTTTTAAATCTACATAATCCGCATAGGGAAAGTTATACAGGGGATTTAAACTTTGCAGCAACAATTGAAGGTTTGTTGGCTTGGCCCAGATGCTCTAATTCTGTGGATGGTCACAGGCAGATAAATGAACAGGAGAATGCCCAAACCGGTGGACCGATGCTAAGGAACGCCAAGAGAGCAGGTAGCTACAAAGATAAAAGAGAAGATTAAATGTACAGGAACAGACTGCAGAGGAGATTCAGCAAGGAGCTTCACAAAGAAGAGAGCATACAAAAATCCATCCATGAAATAAATAAGCCATTTTCACTTGGGCTAAATCAGATTTCAGCCCTGACCTTAACTAGGATGATGAAGTCAGATTTCTCCACATCATTTCTGTGGTCAGGAGGTGGGTAGGTCATACTTTATTTTTCCTTCTGAACCTTCTCTAAATCTACAAATGCCTATATACTCGAGAGCTGCTTCCTCTGATTCCCTTCAGCTTTGCAGCAATCCAGCTCTTCAGAAGCTCGCAGGGGTAACAGAAGACTGGTGTATCTTGGAAGAAGGAGGACATCTTCAGCCAAAGAATATTAGTTATGTGAAGCAGCAATAAACTCCTGAGAGACACTTGCCTGCACCTGAGAAAGAGCAAATTACTCCCAAGCTGCTCCATCTTTTCCTGCTCTTACCTTGCCATTTAGATCCTTCAAGAGAAAAACATAGAGAAACTTTTTTTTTCTTTCTAATAAAGATTACAAGCTAAAAATGGGAGGGAGGTTTAGGATTGGGTGTTGCTCTAATAGAGATCAGCGACAGGACAGAGGCAGAAAGAAGGATCAGTAATAAAAACCACAATTAAAACTTAAAATTGATCTCAGGCTGCCCCTATAAATCTTTCATTATTCCTACCATTAGCATTAGTTAGACTTCTATAATAAAACAAATATCATCCTTGAAAGGGCAGGTAAATCAGCTTTCATGCTTGCTAACTGAAAGACCTGATAAAGGATACTAAGCATTAAGATGCATCCAGATCATTAAGTCCTTTTCTTCAAAGAATTTTCATCATTAGCCAGTTACTTTTCATAGAAATTTTGGAAGCATGTTAAAAAACATTTTGTTCTCTTCACATTAACATAAACTCCAAGCACTGGAAAAAACTAACTTTCTGTGTTTTGCTAAATCTAAAACAGTTTGAGGATTTTAACTGATGATAGAAGATTGATCCTGAAAAGGGGAAGAACAATCAGGCTTAGTAGGTTTAGCCAAAATACAGTCACTGGCATTCAACCATGTGCCAACAGTTGCAAGTTTTCTGGAATAGAAACTTATCTCACCATCTGATGCAAGTGTATGATAAATCCATTTTTTAAAAGTGCAGTCCACTTCATGGCCATAAAGACAAAGGAGAGCTTATATCTACGTAGCTAAAGGATCTTGAAATAATTAAAAGATTAATTCATTTTTCTGCTCAATTTAGGCATGTTCACAATGAAAATACTTATTTGAGTTCTGCTTTTCTAGCAATAGGTGGCACTGTCAAATATCACTTGCATAAGCATCTCTTGTGCACCATATCATTCAATAGTCAAGTGGAACATCTGCAGGGAAATGTGGCTAAAGTTATTTTCCTTTCTGCTTCCCCTAAACAGGACAGAGATTACATCTTGCAGTTGTTTCATTCCCTGTTGTAAACTGCTCAAAAACATTTTTACGACAGTTAAAAACTTGAGAGAAATCTGCTGTTAATGTTTTGAAGAGTATGCTGCTTTAGACAAGTGGCAAGCAAACAAACATGCCACATGCTCCAGCAATCTGTACCATAATACTAATATTTACAAAAAATATACCAAAATGCAGTTTAAAATAGGAATTACCTCAGCACTTCCATCTCACTTTTTGTGACCTGTTAAAATCCTTCAATTTCCATATTTCCCCAGATTTGCAGATAACATTCATGGTTGGCAAACAGCACATCTCTTAGCTTGCAAAATAAGCAGCTGGCTACTCTGTTCCTTCATCTTATTCACCACCTTTCCTTTTCTTTCAAACTCCCCAGATTCGTGCTCTCTCCAGCACTCCCTCTGTGCTGGTGTCTTTTCTTCTGCACTAGTGCTACACTGGCTCTGCAGTCCTGTTTTCAGAGATGCTTAACAACTGCAATACAGAGCCAGAATCCTGAGCTCACTGTTTACCAGGCTGATCATGTACATAATATTGTTTTTGAGACTCGCCACTTCTCCAGTGTGATTTTTGAAGTCCCAACTCCAATATAACATGCTCCTCACCTAAGCTGTTTACATAAGGGATATGCTTCATAGGAAAGCATACCACACTAAGTCTCTTTAGGATTTTAATTTCTTTTGTTTCAAAGTAAAATGTTCTGGAAGCCCAGAAACAACAACCAGTTGTCTCAAAGCAAAGAAGGAATTAAACATCAAAGCTGTTTGCTTAAGTCTTTTGGTTCTTATGGCAAAAGCATTAAATCACTCTTAAAAGCACTACATGCCATGAGGCAACCTTCTACTGCTCGTGCACAGAGCAGCCATGTCCCAGCTCTTGCACAGCACTGTCTAACGTGCAGCATGCCCAGACTCCAGGGGCAGTGCTCTGACAGGATGTGCTTCACTTGCACTGTTCCCTGTCCCCTGCCCTTGGCCCTTCATCAGCTCAGTGGCTGCTCCTGCACAATAACCACACCCTCGGCCTCCACCTGGGACTAACCCGCTCTGCTGCAGAGCTTCTTGGAGCTGAAACACACAGCACACGCCTCCTGCTTCGGAGCAACAGCAGACATCTGGAAACTTCCTTTCCCCAACTGGTAGAAGGCAGAAAGTAAATATGTTTTTAAGCAAGGGGCAAGCAGCCCAAATTGAATAGCACCTCCCTTGCAGTACCAGACTCACCGTGATCTCAGAAACACTGTCTCCAAGTTCTGCTGTGCTGAAAAGTTCCTTCTACCAAGAAATGCCCCAAAGATAAACAGCTCCAGTAATAGTGAAACCTATCTGAAATTGCTAGAAAGTTGCCTCGCCTTTTAAAAAGATCTCTGCTCTAAGACTTGGTGCTCCTGTAAGGGCTTCTCTTCTAAAACTCTGAAATGGATTCTTTTAACTACAGAATGATTTACAGCTGAGGTAGCCATAAGCCAGCAA
Organism: Acanthornis magna; assembly: GCA_036785705.1. Taxonomy (NCBI): domain Eukaryota; kingdom Metazoa; phylum Chordata; class Aves; order Passeriformes; family Acanthizidae; genus Acanthornis; species Acanthornis magna. The sequence goes on along the minus strand of JAWUZG010000332.1, from coordinate 1,652,421 downwards.
TCAGCTCAGAACTACAGCAGATGTTTCCCCAGCTGAAGTCACTCAGTCTAATTCTCTTGCCCAGTGACAAGAAACAGGACATCTAGGACTCAGGAACTGTCATATTTAGGTTCTCAGTGAAAAGGAATTAGTGCTAGGAAAGTTATCAGGCATGAAACTGTCACACATTTAAATGAGATGATAGCTTTGAAGAAAAAATGTACCCCCAAAAATGGTAGCAGATTTTGTTTTAAAGTCTTCATTAAAAAAAGTCTGAACTGAAGAAATAGTTCTGTCAACTTTAGTTGAACAAAGCAAAGCAAACAGGCAAGACATCTCACTATCTGGCCAACAGTAGCAGCAGTAAAAAACTCAAAACCCCAGTATAGTATCTTGATGCACTGGACAGAAATCATTATTTGTAATTAAGATAAAATTACTAGCTGATATTAATTACATCAATTTTTGCTTTACTGAGTTCTCAGTTATACTGCCTCTTGTCATCAATAAATCCTACTAAGACATCTCCCATCAGCATTGCAGTTTATATTTTCACATTACTGTCCTGTGTAAATTTAATCTGTGTTTTGTAGCATATTCTAAGACATTCTGTTTGCCCTGGACCCTGACATACCTCAGGACAGCTTCATTTAGTGCCAGAAGTGAAACAACCTCTGTGTAGGTGTATAAACACAGGAAATACATATCAACAGCATGCAGGCTGCAGCTCCCTAACCACTGAGCTGAGTGACCCCGCTCTGCAGCTGGCTGGGACTGACCTCTGGCCAGAGCAGCTGTGCCACAACAGACTGACTCTGACCCATAAAGAGAGATAAGCTGGGCTTGATCTGCATCAACTGTGTTTGCAGAGCAGTGGTGGAGCAGTGACACTCACTTTGGCCCCAGTCCCTCCCAGACAGAGCCCTTGAGCCTGGACATTCCAAACGGAGCATCCAGCACAGCCAGCCTGGTGTCACACAGCTCGGGCTTGCTTGACTAATATTCCTAATTGCTGACTGTTTTTCACTAAATTGGAGAGAATGCCTAGTGGCTGTACATAAACAAATGCTTGTTTAACTTTCCCTGAAGTCTCAGTCTCTAAGAAATGTCCCATCACAGTGACCCCCACCCCCAAGTGCCCTAACAACATCAGCCACCACACCTTCTACCCAACAGACTCGAAAAAGAAAGTGCCGTGACTCAAAGCCGAGAAATGATGTCTCAGAGTAGTGTCCTCTTATTAGAAAGAACACGGTAAGCTGAGATTGAAAAGGCAGATTTCTGCTGTGCCAGAGAGGAATTGTTACAGAGAAACCAACAGGTGTGCTCTGCAATAATTTTCAAATTGTCACCTTGATTTATATATAAGATGAGCATGTACAGCATTACTTGTCCTGAATGATTACATTTGTTTATGTGTAAATCATCAAGGTTTAGGTGCTAAGGGCAGTAAACGTTGCATTGATCATTGCTGCAGAGCCAGCTAATCCAGGTATCTCCTCAAAAACCCATAATCTAAAAAGACATACATTATCTTCATTGAGCAATTAAAATGAAATTTTATTTATGAAAGTTTGGGTTATCTAATCTGCTTTAAAAAACAAGAGTAGACTGCATAAGCATTAGTCTTTTAGAGGACTTTTGAAAATAAGCTACTAGTAAATCTTCCCTGCATGTGGAACAGTATTAAATTTCAGCTCTGCCTCTAGCATAATTAAGTACCCACCAACAGCATAATACCTTCATTAAATTAAGGTGTTTGGAGTGAAATGTAAATTTGTCTTCAGATATGAGGTTGATATTTCAACCCCTCCACAGCCTGAATATCATTATGGAGGACAGAGGAGGGGGAAGCACAGAATAAGGAGAGTTACTGAGCTCTCCTCTTCTCTGGGCACTGCATAACCAGTAAATATAACAATTAAATGCCCATGTCTGTGCTACCTCCCACCAAGGGAGAAAATAAAAGAAAAGAAATAACAGAAAACCTGAGCATATTTTTAACTGGGGCCTCACTAGAAACAATTACTGCTTTACTAATTCATATGACTTTCAGGTGAAAGTTTTGGGGGTTTTTTTCCCAACAGCAACAGCCCTCTTCATGAGAAACGAAGTTAAAAAAAACCTCTTTCTTAAATAAATAAAGCAACACAAAGGCTCAATTATGCACCCACTCAATCTGTAGCACTTGGTCACTCTTTGCAAGAGCACAGACTGGCTGCTGAAAGAGCGAAGAACAGCCCTGGCTGCACTCGGCCAGGGGGAACCATTCCTGTCCTCTCCTCAATCCAGTGCTCATGGAGGACTTTCGGGGGCAGAGCTCTGGCAGGCACAGGGATGGATTGAGCACTGGGTGATCACAGGCAGCATGTGCCCCTGTCTGAGGGCACCACTGAATCTGCTTTGCACCTGAGCAGTGTCCTGAGCCAAAATGTCCAACATGGAATGCAAACTTGCTGACCTGAACATCTTGTGGTCACACTGGCGATCTGCTTGAGTATCTGTAACTGCATGAGTGTGACATGAAGCTACAGGAAACTCAAAACATACTGTCTGTGACTGGCCAAACAATTTCAATTTATTTTTGGTGATGGTCGTTTTTGGTAAAACTAGCCTTAAGACTAAGCTGGTTATATCTTCGTCCATACTTTGAATAAATTAATAAAGATGACACTGAATCGAGTTTATGCTGAAATTGGCCTTACTCAGATTACACTCCAAAACCCTTTCACAACAGGCAAAACATATCTTATACTAAACTTCAGGGGTTTTTGGAAGGCAAAGTACAGAAAGGAGGCATCAGCAATCACATTTTAGGCATACACTTGGGAGAAAAAAACCCCCACAGAGCTGTGTACAATGTCACTTCTGAATTTTTTCCACTGTCAAGCAATTACTGTATCTGCAGAAATACAAGATACTGAAATGATTTGTCGATATTCCAGTTCTGACAAAACATTAAGATTGAACAAAGTACTTTTGGAATACACATAATTCAGTATGTTCTTTGTACAACAAAAGTGCCATTGTTTAAAATATTTCTGTATCTATGTATATTTTATAGAAAGCATTTTCATAAAGGTAGCAACAATATTAGTGTTTTGGATTTTTTTTTTTTAAGGGAAACAAACAAGAGAAAACCTAAGAGTACCAGATAAGTAAAAATACTTGGGAATTTATCATGATTTCTTGCACATTGCACACTTTCTTTGCTCAGACTCTTCAGAATTGTAACTCAAGTCTCACATTCTGGTTCAGCTTTAAAGACCAGAAACTGACCTCATGAATTTTCCAGGCTATTTAAAAAAATCATTAGAATTTACATTTAGAATTTTCTCCTACAGCATGCCTGTATGTCTGAATATTCAGATATGGGGTAGTAAAATACTTCCCTTCAGAAAGCCTAATATAAACGTTATTGTAAAACAATAACTGTCAGTTTAAGAATGTCAGGGTTCCATATATTACAGAAAGATAAGAATTATCTGTGAATTTACCTTATCACTTCAGCTACTTTCAGCGTAAGTTAGAACACTATTAAGTGCCTTCTGGTTTGTTTATGTATTATATATCATGTCTGAAGCCTCACAAGATGATTTACAGCAATCAGCATTTTAGAATATAAATCTTCATCTACTGCAATCTAGGAAGTGTGTACATTAAAAACAAGCTTGTATTATTGAGTTGGAATAATAATTACTTTTCTGTATTTATCTCCCAATGTTACCACAGCCAAATAAGAAAAACAGCAAACATTCAAGCACTCATTTACAGACATTCTGTTTATAATGAGAACAACAATAAAAGCTATTAGATGGCACATAGCTAAGGGAAAAAGCTTTTCCTTTAGGTCAAATATATCAGTATTAGCTTGTAATAATCAAAACAGAAAGATTATTCCTTTAAAATCCTTTAATTCTTGATATCCACTGTTCTAATCCTCAAGTCATTGTTGAAGGCCACTTTAATGTTTGTGTTACACTGTTTAAATTTTGGTGTCAAGACTTTTTTTCCCAGTACTAAACCACTCATGCTTCACTTCTGTAATTTATGTCATTTTAGAAGTCCTTAATTTAATTAAAATCTTGTAAAACTAAGGAGGTTTGACTTCATTTTCTATATGCAAAGGAAAAGAAGCACATTACTTGGATATTTTGTTTGAACAGCTCATTTCAAAATTTATTATAGGTTGCTATCATACTGAGAATAATAAAGATATATTTTTAATTACTTTTGCTCACAAGAACAAGCTAATACATATTCCATCAATATTATGATCCCCTTGGATGGAGAGAAGCTAAATGCTAACCCAAACAGATTTTAAAGCTATAATTACTTGGTAAACAAGGGAATCATACTAAATAATTATACATTAAGATCATCTTAAATTAAACCAAAAGAAGTTTTTGAGACGCTCTGTATTGTCTTTTTCTCTTTGGCTCTGTCTGCTGCAGTGTCACTGAGCATGCCATGATGTCCCAGAGTGTGTCACACAGGCAGGCAGGCTCTGTGCAGGGCACTGCTCTGCTGGGGAAGTGCAGATGAAGGTACAATGCCACCTCACACACTCCCTGTTCAGCAGCAAAATGCTGCTTTGGTGATGCACAGCCCAACTAGAAAGCAACAGACCAGGAGGTCACCTAGGCAAGGTCACGCAGGAAGATTATTTCTAATCTGCTTTAAAAATATTATTAGGGCTTTTTGTTAGGATGTCTGTAGAAAGGCGCTCTGGTTGGCTGAATGATAAACAGTGCTATCTGTAACCAGATTTTAAAAAATCCAGCTCTTTTACCCACTCAGGCATTTAAAAAAATCTTTTCGTCTACAAGGACTGATGCCCTCCTCTGCCAATTTTTTTATTTTAATATTAGGAAGGATCTCTTAAAAGACCAAGAATAGAATACTACATACAGAACACAGCTAAGTTTGTCAGAACAGTCTTTCAGAGAAAGCTACAGGCTGTAAAGACTAATAATTTCCCTAGGACACTTTAGCTTTTCACTCCTCAGCATTTCTCCCCCACCCCAAAACACATCAATAGTGAGCTTTGCTAAATCTACAGATATTACTGTTAAAGGTCTTGATACTTTTGCCTTCTGTTTCACAGTGAAATCACCTGGTAACAAGGCAGCATTTATCACCTCACATCGGCAACAAGGTACCAAGTTTCCAGAAAAGCAAAACATCCATTTTTCCTGAGCACACAGTAACATACATGATAAAGGGCTGCTCTTTTCAGACCTGATCCCAAACTTCCCAAGTTACTGAAAACCTTTTCCACTGAGTCCCCCTGACTTCCACATAAGACTGGGGCAGCAGTCTTATGAAGGAATTTGACCTGAGCAAAGTATGAGCACTGCCGGCCATTCCATGGGGCAGTACAGGATACTCATACTCATCCAAATACTTTACTCACAGCCTAAGAACTAGAAATGATGCTTTTTAAGTGCTACAAAATTATGCAACTGTAGATTGGTTTTACAATTTTGTATTCTGTGGTGGATTTTTAATCTTTAATTAGACTAGAGAATAGCAAAGATGAATCACACCTTATTAATTTTTTTTTAAAATCAAACCTTGCCATTAAGCTCTTTTTGCATGCTTAGCACACAGAACATTTTGTACCAAAAAGAAGTACAGTAGTAGACATTGGTTTAATCCATTAAGTAGTTCTAACATGGACTATGTTAAAGAAATCTGTAATTCTGATTTTAAATGAGTTTGCTTATCCAACCAAATGTCACCATCAGAACCTGTCCCACAGTCTTGCACAAAATCCTAACCCAGGCCCTGACCCAGCCCATCACAGCACACGTGGCCAAGACTTTTCTGCAGTCACTAACCATATTAGATCATTATTCCTGCAGGATAAAGCTGCATAACCTCTCCTTGCTGGGTTAGCCCAACACATCTCATCCCAGCCCTGCCTCCCTCTCCCCCTTTCTGACACAGCTCCCACAGAGCTCAGCCCCAGCCCCTCTGAGCCCAAACTCAGCTGCTCATCAGCAGCTCGATTTACCTCAAACTGATGGGCATTTGATCAAAACAAGGGGTTCATAGCAACAACTATTGCTATCATAGCAACAACCAATACTACTTATTTTCCAAACACCCTTTCTGCCCATAATGTCAAAGCCTGGCCATCTGAAGGGAGCTGACTTCTCCTAACTTAGTGGCAGATGCAGCTGGAATTTCTTTATATTCTAAATAGTAAAGCCATGCCCTAACAATATGCAATTAACAACCAGGTACTGCTTCAAGGAAAAGCCAAATTAAAAACCCCCAGGTAGGAAGCAGTTAATGCTTACATGGACTACCTAAAGCTTTTGTTTAACCCTGAAGTAGTACTGAGAAACTAAAGTGTTTTTTTCTTCTGCAAATCTCACAGTCTGACCTCCTAAATGACAACATAAGGGACAAGCTGACCAAGCTAGTGAAGCAGTCGAGTTAGACAAGTACAGGGAAAAGGGAGAAAGCTATTTCCAGAATACTCCAAGGGATCACAGTCCAAATACAATGCATTGTGTCGAGATCTGGAAGGATGAGTGCTGGACCTAGTGCAACAAACACCTTCACTGAGCAGCTGCAGCAAGAGCTTCCACAAACAACCTGCCAAATTAAGCTATCCTGGTATTATACAGAATGAAATGTGGAGTATTTAAACCCAGAAATAACATAAAGATGAGGAAGTGGTGCACTGCCGGACAAGTTTCAAATTAAAATTCATCTTGACATATGGTCAAAATGTTTCTGAAAAAAAGAACCCATAACAGTGAGAAAATGTGCGAGATTTTTCCTTTATGCAAAAATACTTAACTGCACACAAACAGATGAGAAACAAGTAATTCTGCAGTAAAAAAGTTGTTGGCTGCGGCAGATCACAAGCTGCACATGAATCAACAATATCATGCTGTTCCTCACTCTCTAAATATATACTATGTTTATATTTATATAGGGCTGTATAAACAAGAAAACAGACTGAAATAATCCTTCCAACTCTGCTCTGTCACAGCTCTGCACAGTTTGCAGCTTTGCACTTCAAGAATGAGGAAAGCCAGACAAGGTCCAGGAGAACGCCACAAAGATAATCAGAGAAAACATGACCTACATAAAACCAGACTGAAAAAATCTCAATTGTTTAGTCTAAAGAGGAGTTGATGTGGTAGAAGAAGGGGATAGGATAAGATAAAACACTTTCAACTGCAGATAATGCAAAAGTAAAAAGAAAAGGAAGAGGCTTATTCATATTCATGAAGTCAGCAACAGCATGCAAATTGCACAAACCAAAGTAAAGGTTGAGGTTATGAAACACTCTTTAATGACAGAGAATGACTTGGATAGGTGGGACAGAGGCTTCATAGATTGACCATCATCTGAGGCCTTTAAACATGGCTTAGCCAAATACCTGATGTCGATGCCATTAAGGAGATTGTATCTTGTCCTCAGGCAAGAAACGAAGCAGAGTCCCTCAGAGTCATCTCCAGTCCTATTTTTGTATGATCCTATCATTTCTGCTTGGCTGGAGGGGGCCATGTTATCTAACAGTGTATGACTGTTATAACTGCAACTATTACTTGATTTTGCTTGCTCTTCCCTGCCCTTAAAACCCTCAGCTCCAACAGCAAGTCTCCTGCCTTCGATGTCATTCAAGCATGCCCTGAATCCCAATAACCCAGTGGCAGTCCTCATACAGAGAGAGGTTACTGGGTAAAGTCCAGTGTGAAACCCACTGGTGTTACATCCTAAAATTCAGAGAATGGCGCTGGCCGGTAAAATGCACTATTGTGCATTTTTGGATCAGCCCTGCTGCAATGGAATAGTGAAATCTCATGTTCAGCATGAGGATTTTATACCATCCCAGAGTGTTGCATGGGCGTGTGTGTGGCAGGGGCTTGGAAGGTTTATCACACATTGCTCAGTTATGAAGGGAATCACGCAGAGACTGAATCTTTCATAGTCTTAAAAAAAAATTCCAAAAATCTGAATATTCTCCTTTTCCCCTTGATTCTAGCATTGACTTACATTAAAATGATGAGGCTTCAGGTTTTGACAAGATTCACCAGTCACAACTGCAGCCTGGAGCACGTGCTGCAGCAGCACAGCTCTTCTGTGCAAGCTCATTTGCCTTCTTCATCTGGGGTCAGCCGCATGTGAAATAAAAGCTTCCTCTTTCCTCATGCTGTGTGCTTTATTTTCAGCTGATCAGGTGTACATGGCCCTCAAACCTCTACTTTGGGTGTGAATTTCACAAATTTCTCCGATTACACTCCACGCACCTCCATGCTGCTATGGTTGACACAAGCACTCCAAGCAAGATTTACTTTATGCTCTTTACTGTAATACTATTAAAAAACTCTTCTCAAAGACATAATTCCCAGTGCCCTATTTCTAAGATTTTTCTTTTTGCCCTAATTCATACAAGAGAACCAAGAATATTCTTCTGACCTTTGCCACCTGGTTCTACACCTTCATTCTACAATTGGTGCTTTGTTGTTATCAAATTCTTTGTCCCAAGTGCGCCCTTACCTTAAAGAAAAACTCAAGTGTTTTTACAAGTCTGGGTTCATGTTAACAGGCCTCACATCATACGACTACCAAGTGAGTCAGCATAATAACCATATGTCTGAGCCTGAATCAAGATAAAAGATCTGTAGAGCCTTATTCAATGAGAGCAGAAAATTCCTACTTGGCTCTGCTCTTTCATGGCTGTATTACAATCTCACACTATGCAACTCCAATTTTCCTCAGGGAATGTATTTTTTTTACTGTTCTTCTGAACATAATACTAATCTCATCATGTGTTTGCCCTGTCACTCCGATGGCTTCCAATACTTTTCTGTGCAATCTATAGAGAGCAAAGCATATCTTATTACTGTGCACTTCATTTAAAGGCTACCAAGGTAATGACCTTGCAATATTCCACCTGTATTTTCAGCAGCAGGACACCTTCATTGCTGTGTTGCAATACATGGACATCCTTTTTTTTTGTTGTTTTTTTGGGGTTTTTTTTGCATAGCAGCTCAAGTCATCATGTTTAATGGAAATATACCAAGATTAAAATTAACTCCCAAGAAAAACAGAATGCATCTCTCCCACCCTGCCACTCCCTCCTTCCATAAACACCATTGCCACACACATGTGCTTTCTGTAGAGTTGCTTTCTAACTAAACCTTTTGGAAGGTGATTTGAAAGAACACTGCAATTAAACTTAAAAAGCAAATTAAAATTTTGTCAGGACTGGGAAACAAAAAATCCAGGCCACACTTCAAAAAAGCTCACAACAAAACAAAACATGCAGAAAGGTGAATAAAACAGCCTTGATTTTTGCTTTATTCAATGACTACAAAAAAAATTTCAAGTCTGAGATGAGATCAGTTCATCTTTGTATCTAAAAATATAACTCCTACTTTATAGAAAACTTTTTATACTGGATGATATGGTAACACAAGTGTTAGGAGTTTAAAGGCAGACAAGCCATAGGCACTAACTCTCCCTGTAAAACTTCTAAAAAGTATTTCCTTAACCTACATGCAAGTCTGAATCATTCTTGAAATATTTCACTGACTACAAGAGAAAATATAACCTCTTAGCAAGTTAAGTTGGCAGCTTCTTATTATGGGACATGAATGCCTCCAGTACTGAGCAACATGAGGCACCATCAGCCTGAAGGACACTGGGAAAAGCAAGTGGGAAAAGAGGGGGAAGCACACAGCTCCTCTGTCTGCACTCCTCAGCAGGCAGCTCTACACTTGCGCACAGTGAGTGCAGCTGAGGCTGAGCCTCACTCGTGTGGGATTTGTCAGTCCCTCCGTGATGCTGCTCCGTCCCCACTGCTGGGAGGCTCCGTGCAGGGGCTGATGCACAGAAGGTGAAAGGTAAAGAGAAAATACCGAGACAGCAGGGACTGTGCAGCATATCTGCCACCACAGAATGTGTGGGAAAAGAGTGGCAAGAGCCTCCACGTTTCCAGTACTGCCACAACAGAATTTCAGTCCCTGTGAAGAACATTAACCACATCCTTAAGAACCTGAGCACCACAACACAGCACTCTGTCACCCTACTTAAAAGTTCACAGGTGATTACTATAAGCCTGACAACAGGTGTTCAGGTTTCAACTCTAAATCTGCTCTTAAAACATTTTGAAATAAATATTCCTACTCTCCATGTCTTGAAAGAAATTCACTCTCAATGTCAAAAATAAGCTTCATTCTTAGGCCAAAATGTCTTCTTATCACAAGTCACAAAAGTAGTATGAAAAACATATTTCATTCTGGAAGCCTTTAATTTGTATACAAATTTTGCCTCAAACCTAAAAGGAAAAACAAACAACAACAACATTAACAAAAATGGCCAGCATTCCAGACTAGCATGTTATTGTGCCAGAAAAAAATTACAATCTGTCTAAATTTAGAATGTGGGAAGTGTACATTTTAATGGAGCCTAAAAATAAAGCATCAACCTTAAATTAAAGGGACAAGTAATTTCCCATTAGATACAACAGCTTCTCAAGAGAAGTCTGTCAAACAATTTTGTGAGTCAACTTAGCACATTTTATAGCTACAATTCAAGGTGAAGGGGCAATTCTAGTTCATATAGCCTGACCTCCTGCACATCAGCATGCTGTGGCACTGCATTTGACAGCTCCTGGTCTGAGGCCAAGAATCCATGTTAAGCAATGGCAGAACTCTTACTCCTGCTGCAATGATTCAGAGAGATGGATGACACCATTTCCTTTGGTACTTGATCCTAATGCTTACAGGGCAGTCCATTACTCCCCATTTCTCTGTCTACCCAGGTAAGGATGCTTTGGGCCCTTTATTGGAGTTGCATAAAACTTGTGCTGATTTGTTGTTCCTGAGTCCCGAAATTTCTCATTATTTAATTTATTAGCATCACTTAATATGCCTTTTCTTCTTAGCTGTACAGCTTAGCATCTGACTGAATCAGAATTATGTCTGAATACAGGCAGGATAGATAATTCTGCATTACTCCCTGCCCTCATTATTTACTGCTTTGGTAATCTTTGAGTCATTTGCAAATTTTACCACAGTTCCATGTACTCCAGATCAATGCTGAAACTGTTAAATGGTGTCAGGCACAGTGCTGATCCCTATGGAGCTGCACTCTATTATTATGACTAATTTTTTAGGTTTGTCAGTTGGCCAGTTCTTAATCCTTTTAACTTGTGCTTCACTGATACAGGGCAGTGCTATTTTTCAAACTGGAATGTCATGCAATGCAAAGAACTGTCTTTCTAAAAGGGCTGTTACAGCTACACCTTCACCTTTGTCAGCCAAACCTTTGAACTTCTTTAAATACTGAAATTAAGCTTGCTCATGATTCATTTCCTGTAAAGCTGCACATACTGAGAATTACATCCCTATTGCTTATTTCTTTGTAAATGAGTCTTTTGAAAGATTCACAGTATCCTTCCCAGCACTGATGTCTGAAAGTACAACCTGCAGTTATTCCAAGTCTCTCCATGTCTGTCTCCAGAACAGAAGATTTCTGAACAGAAGGAGATGGATTATGGATTGAATTATGGACAAATTATGGATTGAATATCTCATCTTACCATGCCCCTGCCATTAACCATGTCCTTACCATGAACATATAATGTCCTCTCCAGTACTGAAACAGACATAGTAAGACAAGTTCATGGTGCAAGTGCTGATGCATTAACACAGTTAATGACTTTTTTTTTAAGTCTTAGGATATTAAGATACAGAAAAATACCTTTCAAATTTAAATCCACTGTAGACAAAAGAGGTTCTCTCCTGCTTCTGGCCAAACATTTTGGATTCTGCCTATACAGAGGCAACTATAGGATTTTAACATCCTTAGTTACCTTTAGAAAGGAGACTATGGTAACTCGGCAACAATTTCTGTGAGTCTGAACATTCCTCTCTTCTGAATTTCGGATGCTGAACAGCATTCAAATACTGCTCTTCAGTGCCATTCTCACATTTCTTGCCACTGTATTTAATTCCACACTTCTGTGACAATCCCAGTGAAGAGAACCACAAAAGTGAACACCTGAACCTCTGCTGAAGTCCAGAACTGGACTTGATGAAGGCAGGAAGATGTTCCGAGAACTGCCATGGATCAAACCCCTTGCCGTGGGTACCGACAGGCCAAAGGGCTCTGCACATGCCAAAACTCCAGCAACACGGCTCAAATAGCATTCCATCTTAAAAAAAAAAGAAACAAATCCAGCCACACCCGCCCATTTAGCCCTGCTCTGTATCTCTAACTACAGCTAGCAGCCCAGGGTAGTGGCAGTGACCCTGATGAGAGGATTTGGCTATGGACACCCCCAGTCTACAAATCCAACTGCTCTGTCACAGAGCCGAGGCTGTCTTTCCACCTCTCCAGAGAACTATAACATACCTCCAGCTCAGCAAAAGAACAGCACAAAGAGTTTTATGTGAAAACATTATTAAGTGTGAAAAGAAAAAATACCACGGAACTATCCATATTGGATTAATTTGATTGATTCTAATAGTTACAAACAAGTCTTCACTACCCAGCGCTGCTGATTTTTGAAACAAAGGCCCCAAAACACGCCAACTCTCTTAACGCTGCGTTGCACTTTCCTCCCCTATAATCAATCCTAGTGTAGACTGCAACTCAATGTGAGTGAAGGCAGCAGACTGAGCTGTGTGTAATTACTCAGTTGATCTTATTAAGACACCAAATTCTCAAATTACACGGCTGAGGGCTGTGCATTGGTTCACTGCCGCAAACATAGGTACTCAAACAACTTCAGCCTCAAAAGCTACCTACAGGTAGTAGTTTTACTTCTCTAAAACAAACAGATATATAATACTTAATAACAGGATTTCAGTGCAATAATAGAACTGTTATGCACAACTTCACTGCTTTTAACAAGGTTAATGCAGAGAACAACACAAAGTAAAACTCTAGGAATGTAAAATATCCAAATACAAAATTTCTTTTTGATGTCATTAATGAGCAAAGTAATGTATAGGTATTAATTTGACAGGAATATATAAAAGAGGTGTAAATTAAACCTAGTTTTGTGCATATGCAAGAACTTGATTTTTCATTAGTATCAACAAGTCTGCACAACCATTTATAATGAAAATTGTAACAGCTTAACCTATGTTACAAGGTTGAAGCTGGAGAAAAATATTCAGCACCACACAAGTGCACAATAAACTCTCAGAATGGGGCACACTGTGTTAACAGAAATAGTGAGATACTTAATTTAAATCCCAAAGAAATCTGGTTATCTATCTCAGCTCCTCAGGAAAAAAAGCTTCATTCTTAAAAAACTCTGCTCATGTTACCACAACTTCCAGATAAGCATCACTATTAATCCTGTTATGCTCATTTGTATGATTTGCTTATTTGCTACCTCACTAAAAAATGCCAATATTCTTCTTCTATTTATATACAGGGCAGAATTATTAACCATAAATAATCTATTTACTTTTTAACCTCTCTTTTTTTGGTGCTAACTTCAAAATATTTGTGTAAATAGAGCATTATATTAAGCATAAAAGACAATAGATCAGAGTTACCTAAGAGGCAGAAAACATTTTACACCAGGTCTCCAAAATTTGACTGAGTTGCACCCTGCTCCCCAAGGGACAGACAGCTCCCTCCAAAAAGGGAAAGAAAGCGCTCACAGCACACTCTGAACTTGATGCTCTCTTGATCAAAGGACTTTGAAAGAAGTAAAACATAGGGAAAAGTAGGAGAGATGAAGGCATTCAGCTGCCACCAGCTGGAAGTTTGATAAAGAATAAAACTCCACGGCTGGAGAAACACACAAAGATGAAGCAATGAGGTAGGCATGATCCTAAGTCGTAGCTAGAGCTACTCCAACATCTTATTCTTCTAGATAATCTCAAATGCATGCCTTGGAAAAACACCCTCCAGTAGCTGCTGCCAGTAATGGAAAAATAATCAACCAAGAAAGATTTTTTTTTTTTAAAGAAATTAAAAATCAAACTTTCTTGGCAATTACAGCTACCTAATCATCCAACAAGAGCCCATGAGCTGATACCACTGCTCTGCCTTGTGAGTAGGTCTAAGGAAAATACATTAATGAGGGGTCAGGATGGTCGGGCCAGTGTCTGAATTATGTAGGGAGAGGTTAATCTTGACTTTAGCTGTAATTAAGTATTTTAAATTTTTTTGCACAAAAGAAAAAAGTCAAAATTCATATCAGTATGAAACGAATCAAATATTACCTTCAAATTCCAGTTTTTTGCTTCATTTGGAGATCACCTCATCCCTTTTAGTGTTAAGAGAAAAATGGCATTTGAAATCAAGTAATAAAATATTTTAATTATGAAAAAAAATTATTGTCCACAGAAATAATATTAAAAATCCCATTCTTTCCTGAGAAAGCACTATCCAAACTAATCCAGAAAGACATCTGAGTGGAGGAAAGAAGAGTGCAAATAAACTTGTGTCTTTAAAATGGCTCTAGAGGCACCTTCTGTTTTAGAGGTGAGAATTAACTCCCATGGGTCTTACCTCACTGGGATAACCTAACTAGTCTTTTATAGATATATCTAACTTTGCATATACTGTTGCAGTGCAGCTGGAGCAAGGAAAGGATTTGTTTAAAATAAACATCAGAAGCTGAAAAAGATGTAAAGTAAAAGCAACGTTAAAATACAAACCTATCACTTTAGTTAGTAGAAAGGTTAACAGAACTAGACATATTATCACTGAAATTTAAATACAAATATGTTAATATCAGCTAACGTGGATCACTGCCAATATTCAGTGAGAGAATATCCAAACAGTCTAGTATGATACTATGCTGTATGTGCAGCCTTGGCAAAAACAAAGTCAAAGTTAAGGAGGAGTACCTTGGTGGAATTTAAATGCTTTGATCTGACAAGTAGGTCTGAATTCCAGAAACTGAAACAGGATTTGTGACCCATATAAGACTTCAGCTCTTTTTGTAACAAGAATAATATTCATTTCTCTGTTAATGAAAGAGCAGCACAGTACAATTGACAAGCATAAAATTATTCAGAAAAGTATTACCGAGACTGCTAAAAGAAGGAAGAAACAGAAAAATAAAGCTTTTTGTATGATCCTAAACAAGTCCACTATGGTAATACAACACAGGCAATAAATGACTTCCAGTCCCAACTTCTCTCAGATTCTGTCCTTTCTTCAGGGTGGACATCCAGATGTTTGTAATGGACATTTGTCTGGGACCAGGAATGCAGGAAATAATTTCATCAGTGTTTGCCTCCAGCTTGCTGATACCAACTTTAAATTATTCAAATCCAGTATTATTTGCTTCAGAGACAGCACCACAGCTTCCTCCTCAAAGAAATAATAGAATCGAATCCTCCAGGAGCTCCATAGTGCCAAAGCAGTGCTTCCCCAGCCACAGTCACAGAGCTCCTGCTACAGCAGCACAGGCGATGGCACTGGGCAGTACCAGAGCTGAGCAGCTGCCAGCAGCCACAGCCCCCAGCCCAAGGAAGGTGCCGCAGACACATTCCCATCAAGCCCAGGAAAGTCAGGGGGCACTGACTGTCAAGTCTGTGACAATGTTACATCTCCGCTTGGACGTTCACAACACAGTTTTTCAAAAAGATGATTAATACTCCACCAAACACAGGCTGAATTTAGATGACCAGAAGCATATTCCCAACACCAGCTTATTCACCAAATCTGCCAGTCAAGCACTAAATAAAAAGTCTTTTCCATAGGAAACCCTACAACTTGGCAAAGCAAACCCACTCTGCAGCCATTTTAGTCACTGAGCACTGGTTGTTCTTCAAAGTGCAGGATCCTTAAAGATGAACCTCCACACAAAATCCAGAATCGTGTGCAGGTTCCCTCGTGTCTGTGTGCCCTTGCCAATAGCTCATGGTCCCATGTGCCCAGCAGCCCCAGGCTGAGCAGAGCAGGGTAAAGGCTACGTGAAATGGCACAGGCAAGGCACACACCACAAACAGCACTGCAGGTTCTGCAGGTAAGCACAGAGCATATGCGTTTCAGGGGTAAACTGAGCATCTAGCTGTGATTTATACAGTTCTCCCTGCTTTAATAAAACTGGGAAATTGAATATAGAATTCTATTCTAGCCTGATTGAAAGCTTATTTTATAAAAATATCTTTAAAATACTAATGTAGTCACACCCTTTTTTTTTTTTTTAAAACTTATTCAGGCATGTAGATAGAGAATTAAAAATTTGGGCAAATGCATATTTGAAATTCTCTTTGGAGCACCATACACAGACTAATAGGCAAAACACATTTGTCCCTATCTTTGACAGATACTGTAATAGATAATAGTTCATTTACTGAGCCAAATATTACTTCACATTATAATAATAGTGAATTATAATAATTCATTTTCTTTAACAGTTTATGATGTGTAAGCCAGAAGAGCCTAGGATAACAATTGAAAAATTATTAAAAATAGAGGAGAGAATAAAGCAATGTCTTACTAGTTAATTTTATCTTCCCATTTTTGTTATGCCTGGCAGATGATGGGTTTATACTTCCTCACATCACAAAATCCTATTACAGGAATTTCTCCAGTGACCCATAATCTCTCTTCCTTAACATTTCCCATATTGCCCACCTAAAAGTCAGAACAGGAGAAAATAAAAATTGTGGTCTCCTTGTCGTATAGAACTTCCATCCTGTTATGCCCTTAGAACAGAGACCAGAGCGAAAGTGGAATGGGATGGAGTGATGCTAGGTGGAAGGGATCAAGATCTGCCTTATTTTTTCAAAGATGCTTTTCACCATCTGTGCTCATGACAGTTTTATTCTGGGCCAACAAATCGGTTTTTTGAAATGCAAAATTAAGTTGCAGCATGGTGATAAAGTAGACTGAAGAAAAGACGCTCCTTACAAGATCATCATCTAATAGTATGTATCCTTTTTTATCATAAATCAGTATAGGTGGCTGTCACAGAAGTGCCATAACAAGCACAGAAGGACATACAGGTGACCGCACTGGGACACAAGGGTGGCTAAAGCATATTTTCTGCAAGAAAGATAATTAAAAAATAAGATATTTGCACTTACATTGATAAATACAGACATACAGTTAAGTGGAGAGGAGGAGATCAAAATGTTATTTATCATATCTTTGTACTAAAAGATGTTTTTCACAAAAACGTGAACTTAAACTCCACCTGCAACTATCCTGAATGTTTATCTATTTTGCAGTCCAGAGCTTTTTTTTATTTTTTAGCAAATGTATTTTGCTATATATTAACAGTTTCATTTTGCAGTTTTCTAATAATGGGAATTTTAATAATTTCCATTTTCAACCAGCACTAAATAAACCTCCCATTGCTATGTCCCTCTCTGTCTTTATAGCCTGGATAACCCAAAACAACTTTCTATTCATAGAAAAACTGTATTAAATCCTTATAAAAGAAAAATTTGAAACAAAAGCCACATATTTCCAAACAATGCATTTGAAATATTCTTTTTACTTCGATGTGCAGAACTAAGCTTAGAGCATTCTGTCTGTCTAGCAGGAAGAGAGATTATCACTATCACTTAAATCACCACAAGAAATACTGTTCCAGTTCTACTGAGGTGTTACTGATGTTATCAGCTCCTACAAGAGAAAGAAAATTCAGGGGTGGAGTTTGGCAAGCTTCAAAATTAAGGTTTCTACACTTAAATCTTAGTACAAAGCTTGCAGACTTGATTCAGTGCTGATTAATGGAACCAACTGTGCTTCAACTCTCAGCTAAATCACAGTTAAAAGGCAGATGAGAAGATACAGCTATGCTGATGTTTCAGAAATAGAAGCATTTCTGTCCAATGAATACCTATCAGACATCTTATTTGAGTTTATCTACCAGATATGGGAAATACTTACGTGAAAGTGAAAAAAAAATATGCAGTAGGAAGGAAAATAAATTGAAGGATAAAATGTTACACATCTGTACCATGTGATTGTGTAGGACTCTCTTCCAGTAGTTTCACCTCATTAACACAATCTCTTTTTCATCAGAATATGAATTTTTATTATGGAAGTTTATATGTAACATTAATCTTTCTATTATGACCTGAGGGAATATACTGTAATAATATTAGAAATCTTCATTTGTTTCTTCATTCAGTGATTCCAAGTTGATGTCTGGGTTTAAACACAATTAAATGACTAAAAAAAGATGGGCATTATGCCATGGCCTTTTAATTTCCCCCACATAGATCAACAGCACAACTCCCTCACTGGAGGAAGCAAGCACCCTCTGGAACAACCTATGGCAGTACTGTAATCATCTCCCTGTTATTCTAAGGTCCCAGCAAAGGTGTTGCATCACAGAACAGCAAGCTGGGGGGAGCCCCGGCACCCGAGGGTGTGCTTCTTCCTAAAGGCTGGACAGCTGTAAAAGACTCAAGAAGCAACAGAAGAACTCCTGTACCAGAAAGATCAGGTGAAAAATCTGGAATCAGCCTAAAAATCTGTTAAATACCAACAGCCATAGCAAGGGCAGATTTTCAACTCTGTAACAGCCAAATCTTGCCATGTCAGCACTCCTCCTTCTACTCCCTTCAAGTGAAAAACAAGACAATCTAAAAGCACACGGACAAATTTATTTCAGAGTTAGGGTGAAGCCATGGCTGCTGCTCAAGGACCTTTGAAAAATTTAAGGGACAAAGAGCATGGATGCCCCTCCAAATTCTTGATAAAATGGGGCCATGTGATGTGCCCCCACTTCCCCCTCTCCTCACTGAGAGGTGAGGAGATCTATCACTCTATCACTTGGTCTCTTTGAGTTTCCACTAACCCCACCTGCCACCTCTTGTGCAGTTTTTTGAGCAGTCTGATACACACTGACTGCACTGTAAATGAGCAAGTCAATTTGGCCCTCAAAAGACGTGTATGTGCAAGGGTTAAAAGAATGTTAAGATTTTAAGTCAGTTTCCATTGGCTAATCATTACTCAGCTTGAACTCCTGATGGTGAACTCCTTGACACTAATGAGCCTACATCTGCTCCTCTAACTCAAAATTACTTTGCTCTATGAGCTACTTTTATTAGCAGGCCAATGACCGTAATGAATTTTTGACAACGGACAGCTATTCAGCACAAATCAACTTAAGCAATTCTTCCATCAAGTTTAACTGTGTTGTGTTAGAGGAAGCAATTGATTGCTACTGTAAACCTGCGCCTCCCAGGCAAGCTGATTTCTTATCACACACCATGTAAGAAACCAAAAAAGCAAGCAAACAAAACCCCCACCTGCTGACTGTGAATAGCCAGACCTATCTGTTATCAAGAAGCTGAAAAACCCCTTGTGTCTCACTGGAAGTCACAAGGTCAGGTTATAAAGCAGACTAATTAAACGAAACAAAACTATAAACACGAGAAGCAACCATGATCTACCTAATCCTAATGACCTACAGATGTAAAGATACTAATTGGTCCCAACTCAAATTTAGTCTATGTAAAAGTGCTTGAGGAAGTCCAAGTGTTGCATTTTCCCCCTGAAGTGCTGAAATGATCTGGCAGCTGCCTGTAGAGGATGTGTTTCCTCTGTGTGCAGCTTTTAACAGGAGAAATACATTAACAAAATAGAGAGTGGAGCAAAACATCCCATGCTTAAATATGTTCAGTCAGGACTTGAGAAAGCTGGTTAACTTTATGATCACTGACAAAACTCCACAGCTAATGTTTTCTCACAGTTGTTTGGTTCGAGTGACCACAAATGAGGTTGGAACACATTGTTTCCATCAGGTTCAAGATGGTTTTAACCACTGAAGTTTACACATAGACTTCTTATGTTTTATACACTTAGCAGCAAGTGGAGCAACACACAGGTGCAAGGGAAAAACAAGCTGCATGTCTTGTTTAGTATGAAATATGGTGTGCAGTATGCCCTAACTTCCAAGGAGAAAAATAAAAAAAAAGCCTCCCTAAATTCACCCACAGCTTTCAGTCTCAAAATAAAACTATATCCTGCTCATCTTAATAATTTTAGACTCCCCTTTACACCCCAGCTGTAAAGCACAGGATGGTGATGACACTTCAACTCAGAAGCAGAACACCAGGTGAAATCTATGGGTCAGATATGTCAAAATACCTTATGAAAAACTGTTTCATCTTACTAATAATCTCTGAAAGCTCATAGACGTTGTCACATCTTCTCTAAATTCAAATCACGATGCTGATCTGAATATTTATTTACATATACATACATATATACTGCATATTATATGTGCAGATGCTGAAAAATGTTTGTATAAAATTCAACTTGTAAACCCCCAAGACTCAAATGCTGCTGATGCCTGACACTTGACAAGGTTTAAACCAGTAAGAATAAAGGATTTCAAAATTTATTTCAAGAGCATTTCACAAGATGTCTGAATTTTAAAAGTCTTGGTTACCAAATAGGCACCTGACAGTTATTTCTTGTGTAATGTATTTCAGAAATAACCTAACACGATCACAGTATCTCCAAACCTCACATTCTCATTAAGAAGTGAGCAGGTGGGTTTCAGAGTACATGAAAGCATCATGCTCCTAGCAGAGGTAACCTTTTTTGTCCTCATTAGGATGAGTGATGACAGCAGTGAAAAAAAAATGAAGCATTTTCTCTTTTCTTTTTCCTTCCTTTCCCCAGTATAGTAACAATAACCAGCAGAGAGGATTCTTTGCAGCAGATGAATAGATATCCACAGCGGTTTCACGGTTTAGTTTATTAGACAAGAAGTATCCCAGGTATTCTACCTTGTGTTTGACTTAGGATGACATAAAAAGAAAATGCTGCTTGCTATTGCAGCATTTGATCCAAGATTCTTCTTTCATCTCGTTCTTCTAACTTTGCATTTTGTCTTTCCTTCTGCCGTTCTTTCCAACATCCTGCAGGATACAAATCAAACAGCATTCCACCAGAAGGGCAACGACTGCAAGATTAATACAACACACCCACAGTCGTGTGGCAAAAGACAGCAACTAAAAGTTAGGAGAGACCACCCGTGTGTAACATCAGCTGGACACTTCAAAGTGAAATGGTCCAGAAACCAGAAAAACCTGGTAATTAAACCAAAACCCCCTAGAATTTATACTAGAGAATTGTATCCTTTTCCATGAAAACTCATGTTATCAGAAATAAATACATTTAGA
This sequence comes from Acanthornis magna, assembly GCA_036785705.1. Lineage (NCBI taxonomy): Eukaryota > Metazoa > Chordata > Aves > Passeriformes > Acanthizidae > Acanthornis > Acanthornis magna. The sequence continues at coordinate 1,631,332 of JAWUZG010000332.1, read as the reverse complement.
CGCACATAGATGCACCCTCCTAACCTTTCTATCTTTCTACACTAATCCCTACACACAGCTTCAGCAGCACTCCCACCTTCCCAGAGAAGCTGACACTGAAAAGCACGTGCCCGTTGGGTCACCGTCAGGCTTACTGAGTCATTCCGCTCTGTTAGAAACCAAGAAGATTGCCTAAAAGTCTGCACAAGGAGAAAGGAAAACAAGTCCATACCGCTTTACAGGTTAGAAAAGCAAAAGTCGTACTTCTGAATCTCACTTGAAATGTTTTATATTCTAATCAATTAATTCCCTGTACAACTCTTGTGTCTGCCTGTGACTCTCAGCCAAACGGCAGGACGGGCAGAGGGTGTGTACGGACCCAGGCCTCGCATCAGTCGGGGGCCATCCCTCCGTGGCCCAGGGGAGGAAATTCCAGGAACTAGGGGCTCTCTAGTTTGTTCCAGCCATGGGTACAGCACAGGGAAGAAGGAGGAGTAGAAAGGAGCTGATTCAGATTCACAAATCCTCCAACAAAGAACAGAGAGGAACAGCCCAGTGCACTTCCATTCATCATTATCAAATTCAGTCTTCCCTCTACCAGTTTTTCTGCAAGAAGCAGGCTGGAAGATCATGTAAGAATAAAAGTGGTGCTGCAAAGCTTGCAGAAATAAAAGCCAGAATCAAACCAGATGAGCCCCAAAATCAGTAAGAACCAAACTATGTCAGCATACAATTGTACCTGATGTGCAAAGTTAAAATTTTTTAGAAACACCTCTGATTCAAAGACTGACAAATACCATTGGACATTGAAGAGCTCAAGAGATAGGATGAGGACAACTGGTCTAAGATATGCCCAAAAACTGAGGCTGTAGGTACCACCACAGTAAAAGAGAATGAACATGATTCAGTGTCATGAAAAAAATGTGTCTGACATTAGCTACTCTACAGCATATTATAAGCAAGGAAAATAAAAATTAGTTTTAGTTCCTTTATGCTGAAATATATATAGTTCCTGTTCGAATATGCTCATTAGACTTACTTTAGTTTTGAAAAACAGAAGGTTTTTTTCCATTTTAAATAAAAGGCTTTCACTTACAAACAGCAGCAACAAAAGCAAATATTTGCAAAGTAACTGCACAGAAAAACAAAATAGGTACTAGCATTAATTCCTACTAATACAGAATGCTAAGTAGGTTGCCTTAAATTAATCTAAAAATATTAATTACATTCAGTCACAGGACCATAAAATTAAGCAGTCTAATGTATCAACACTTGAAAAATACACTTGAACTCACTTCCCTAGTGAGCAGTGGTCGAAGCTATCAGCTTCTGTAAAATTCCTACACCAACATTTCCATCTGCAGAGCTTCAATGACACCACTTATTTAATAGTTCAGGGAGTTAACAGCTACAGCATCCCTTTCCTCAACGTATGGGCAGTTCCAGCACGTCTCCTTTAGCTCAGGATATTGATGAGTATTAGAATGAAACAACTGCCAAAGACAAGTTTCACAGCTCTTGTTCAGAAACGTGGGAGGTTTTGCAATTTATTTTTTATGCTGCAGCTACGGCTTCAGAAAGTCACAGGGCTGAACTCCAATATTTCCTTGAGAGAAGCAAAGAGTGTGAAGAACAGAGAGAATAGGATATCTATCTTTTGCTGCCCTCACCTATAGGCAGGAGGCTTTGAAGAGAAGGTGAAGACATGACAGTAGTTGTGCATCCTCACAGATTTTGAGTCGAAGTAGGAAAGGCCATTGTGCTTTCCTTGAACCATCACATTTCTTAATCACCCACCTGCCTGGGGTGGCTGCACAGCACAAGGCATGTCCAAGGGTGTGGTATGGCAGCAACATCACAGCACTCTCTCTTCTGATGGAAGAGGTAAAGGTCTTTATAAAGTACTGCTGCTGAACTTACCTGCTATCCACTTTCACCCTTTTCCTGCCTTTCATCTATTTTTGGCTGAGCATGTCAATGTTCTAGCCTAATAAATAAGAACACATCATGAGTTACACAGTTACCTGAATTTCGGGTTTAATTAAAAAGACTTCAGGTCTTGAAAAGCCATTCAAGCTCCTGGTAACCCTTCCTTTTATATTTAGCACATTATACAAAGTTCAAAACATTGAAACCAAACCTTGAAGTTCAAGGTTGCAGCCCATCTTTAATCATCTGTTAATATTACAGGAGAGCAGTTCTGGAATATTATGCAACTTTAATTATGAAAAAATATGAATTATTAGCACTGCAATATTTTACAAATAACAGTGCTTTTACTTCAGCAAGCACAATCAATGGTACTTGATAATTCCCTTTCAAACCAACTTTACAGCTTCCCAGCTGTCTAGTTCTCTACATTTGTCATGACAGACAAAGTTAAATTAAAAATTCTAAACCATCACCCTAGGGCAAAACTTGATAGAAGAGTGTAGAGCAATACTCTTTAAAAACAGTATCAAAATATATCCTAACACTATAAAGAATGCACACTGTAATTTTTGTGTGCATTTACTCCCCTACTTTTTTTTAATAGATGCAATTTTCATGAAGTCTAATCACAAAGCACAACTCAAATGGGTGTCTCACTCTATTCTTTTTTTTGAATAGTCTAATTCAATGGATCACAGCAATGAAATCTCGTATTCATCAAGGCATGTGTTTAGGCACAGAGGTTAGATGTCACTTGTGTGATTGATAATGTTTGTTTTGTGCTCTGCTTTTCAATAACTCTTCACTTTAAGCAGCATTTTGCTTCTAAACAGGAGTGGGTGTAAGGACACTCAGCATAATGGAATGGGCCAGGTTTAATTCCCTTAATCACTTGGTCAGGGCAACAGAATTAACTGGCCACATCTGTTCCCTCCGAGCACACATGCTTAGTTTTCCCTCTTATGCAATGAAAGAGTGTGGGGTCATGATGCCACATCTAGCCTGCCTTTTCCTCCAAATCTGAATCCAGAGGGAACACCCACGAGCTGACTATGGATCAACACAGACTGGTTTTGGACCACAAAATACTTGTGATGTGGCAAAACCCACTCCATCTTAAGCCTCAAGAGTAACCTCTTACATGATATGCCATGTATGTCCAAAGAGAAAAGCAGAGCTGTTGTGTTAATTGTAAACAGGCAAAGAGAAAAACACACTAAAACCTTGACATAAAATGGTTTCTTAATGAGGACGTTCTTGATAGACCACCGAAAATGGAGTGTAACTGCACTCATAGTAAGGGTGATCTGTTCAGGATGACGTGATCTGGTAACGATGACGTTCAGCATTATTAGTCACTCTGACAGAGGGCTCTGGATAGCTGCTCAACAAAGACCAGGGAGGGCCAGAGTCAAAAGAAAATTTTGAAAGGTATCATTTAAAATGGCAATTAATTCAGACCCACTGTTTTGTGCTTCTGCCTTGCCTCTGAAACCCTGTGTTTCTGTACTCTGAAATCGTGATGATGGAGGTCAATTGCTCCAAGCCCCTGGTGTTCACAGAATGGTGATTACCACGGTGCTCAGCTCAATCTGGAGCCACCTACGCTCACCTCCTTTTGACATTTATATCAACTATGCTTGTTTAAGGATGAACAGACAGAGAAATCCTAAGTTCAGAAAGAAAAAAAACAACAACAGAGTTCATGCTGGGAAACAAACACTGAATCACCAAAAGGGGAAGGGAGGAGTCACCAACAGGCAGGTAAGTACAGGGAACACAACACTGAGTAACAGACAGGGAGCTTCTAGAAAGTGACAAAACCCATTAATTTACAGGAACAGCTGCACTGTTTTCTGGTATAAGAAATAAACTAGTTTTGGAGAGAAAGAAAACAACTTTCTCCTTTAAGGCCAAGGACAAACAGGATAGGCAGTAAATGCTATGTTTCACCAAGTAGTTGTTCTCTTACCTGTCATAAGAGATACTTGATGCAAAAGGAGAGATGGCAGGAAAACCTACACGTCAGCTGGCAGGTGAGGGAGAACTTCCTGAACTCATTTCGTTAAAAACTGATTAAGAATCTTTCTCCTCGTTTTCACCCTTTGTGGCAACATTGCTGTTGTTTTGTTTGGATGCTGTGACTGCTTTCAGTCAGCATTTTGTCCCCTGCCTGACCTGAGCTAAGGGTGATTTGAAGATAGCAGGTTAAACACAAAATAATCCCCTCTCAAGGCTGTGGCAGTCTATGAAATGAGGCAGGAGATAAGACACCTCTTAGCTCCCTGGTATGTGATATTGCACAGGGTAAAGCAGGAAAGCAGGGGCTGACCTCGTCTGTGCAGAAGCCCTGTGGGGCTGGAGGGGTGCTGGCACCCCAGGGGACAGGGGAGCAGCCAGTGCTGCCTGGAGAGCAGGAGCACAGCACAGCAGCTCTGGGGCACGGAGCAAGGCAGCAGGGAGCACACCTGAGCCCAGAATCCCTCGGGAGTCTGTTTACATCATCCCTCATCCTCCTGGGCAACTGCTGCCAATTCCTGCACACGCAGAACGCAGGACAGCGGCACTTCAAACCCTTCTGCAAACCGCTGATTTTATCACTATAGCAAATAATAAAGAAGTGCAAATGAGGATGATAATATTGCTTGTTTTACATGCAGAAGGTCAGAGAGCACAAATTAGTCACTCTCCTGTGTAGGCCACTGCTGGCTGGCTGACGGGGAAGAGCAGCCTACAAAGGACACTATTCCCTGTCTCGGAGCTAAGCAGGGACACGTGGTGCTGTGATTCTGCCTCGTCTCGTCCATGAGCCCACTAACAGCCAAGCAAGGCGTAGGAGAAAATAATCAACTACTGTCTGGAGATAAGCAACATTTTATTTCTCCAGGGAGCAAGTGGGGGAACCAGGATGCAACAGCTGTTTTCAGTCACACTATTTCTGCCTTGGACTGCTCCCACTACACACACTGCCTTACTACGGCTTGAAAGGAGTTGCCTATATTTATAAATACAGAGAGATAAATAGCTGTGTCTGAGTGCGTGTGTGCATCTGGTTGTAATGCAAAAGTAAGGAGAAAATATCCTTCCCACACACATTAATGCAAATGCAAAGAGAAAATATCCTTCCTACAGACATTTATTTTAAACTGTGTGTGCTAGCATATTTTTATTTTAGAAAACTGATTACTTCATCAATGGATTATGTCCTCACTGCACTTAGCAGTTTGGGAAAAAAAAATATGAATTCAAAAGTAACTCACAGGACAAACAAGTATTTATTTGAATTTTTAAACAGCTTGGCGATTTTTCTTCTCCATTTCCTACAATAATATAAAGCATGTTAAACGGAAAAACGTGTTACAAATGCAAATCCTCTGTAAGTGAAAGTGTATAGAAAAAGAATAAAGCTATTGAGCAAATGGTAAAATAAATTTTCTCCCAGCACAATTGGAAAGCAATGCTGCCAGACAGTAAACACACCTGCAAAACCAGATTCAGGGAATAAGTTAAATCCTCTGACCTGTATATTTTCGCAAATTGATCTAGAATTAATCCAGTGAACATTTAAAGATAATGCTTACAACAACAGTTTTCCATAACTGGATGTTTTAGGAACATTTGCAGTGATATCATGAAGTGTACCTAGAAGACAGATAGGTTTAATAGCATTCAGTCATCACAGAATTACACACGCTGTATACAACAACCATTGAACGATGCAGCTAAGCCAATTTAGGACAATATGCTCATCCACTAAGCTATTACAGCTTAGAATGACGTTCTTATCCACTTTAAAGTTCAACTTACCATTAATTGTTTAATACTAATAGAGTTCTGAATAAATAAAGTCAACAAATTAGAATGCTATAGTTAATTGTAATTAATGTGGCTGTGTATAAATTCCTACTCCCATAAAGAATAAGATGGTAAAGAAGATAGCTTTGTGTTTTCCTAATGAAGTTTGAATTCTTCTACTACAAAACGACTTACCACTACCATCTTCACCCAATTAAAAAAGGTCAGATAAAAATTAACAATTAACAAAGAAGAACATTTTGTAGAAAAAGAATACTCTTACATCACAGAAAGGGCATCTGCATTGTAAGCCTTTCCACATGTGTGTGGACACATACACAAATATACATATTTCTATATCTCTCTATATACAGTAAAGGCAATGTACCTTCTCAAAACCCCTGATTTATTTGGTTTCCAACTGCAATTTACTGTCTTCCTTACCCCAGTCTGCATTCTAGTTCTTTCTCTCAAGTTCCTACATTCAACTCCAATCTGTGAGGGAAAAGCAAAACAAAACAACCCACAACAAAACAAAATCAAAGCCAAATAATACAAAGGATTTTCATCTTCATCTATCTGCCTGTATGTCTTGGTTATATAATCACAACTGTAATCTCTGGTAAATGCAGACTCAATCAGACAGCACAGTAATGCCGGGGAAGATCTCTCCAAGCTGTGAAATGTCATTGAATCTAAACAGACTGTTAAAGCTTCAGAATGTTCCCATCAAATGACCAGATGGGGATGCAATCATTCAAATCTCCTGCAACAGAAAGTGCAGCAAGACCATGAAATGTTAGCTTCTCCATCATCTGTCTCAAATATTGGGAAGGAAATATGAAAAAGAAACTTCTTCCCATGTGTCTCAAAAATCCTGCATAAGAGACTGTACCAAAAAATAGGTTCTTTGGTCAAATAATGAGCACTTCTCTGAGGCAGAGCTATTTGCCATATATTTAGATATAACACCAGGTGTTTGACCATCACTTGCTGAGCATTCTGAAGACTCCACATCAGACTGCTCATTTCTATTCAGCAGGGCAGGAATCAAAGCTGACTTAAAAATCCAATATAGCTATCGCAGCTTTTTTTCTTTAGCATTATAAAATACAGTCTCTTTGAGAATATATTTTCTGTGAACTGTGAAAGAATGAAAGAAATCCATAGTACTTGCTGTCTGAATCGCACACAGAATTCCTATTTCTTGTAACTTCTTGTTTCTGAACTGTATCACCTTTAACCAAGGTGATAAACCACACACCTTTTATTACCAAGCTCCCCTGAAATGATGTGCTTACTATGCAAATTTTAGATGATATAGATGATACTTTCAAGTGGTCAGGATAAAGAAATACCTCATTTTCTTCAGATCTATCAAAAGAGTTGGCTGCATGTGAGATGAGACTTTTAAGTTCATTCATGGCATTTGCTACACTCACCACATCCCTTGTGAGAGAGAAATTGTGGCTAACAGGAAGGCTGCATTTTCAGCTGAGGGAAGGTATCAGGGTACAACTATCTGGGCTTCAATATTCCACTTCCAAGCACACACAATATATGGAAAGTCCACCAAGAGAGAATATGGCAATGGGAACAATGGAATAAACCTTGCTTCACCATTCCATATAGCTTGGACAAGCCCAGAATTCAAAGTGCCAGGAGATGGAGATCAAGTATGAAAGTTCATAAAGTGTGCAGGAAAGACCTGTGACAAGACACTTGGGTTTAAAAAGTTCACCCACAATACTTCATACATCTGATTTGGAGATTCCCAGACTTATCCCTGCGTATCCAATCATCACATGGATTGTATCTGCACAGGCTGCTGTCACAGACTGTGCATTCACCCCCAGACAGACAGATACGTCTGAAGCAGAAAGGCCATCATGTTTTCTCATGTTCTGTCATCTTGTCACAGATTACCAAATGAAAACTCTGTTCTTAGGAATTAGGCATCCACTCTTTTAATTTCTCACTCCAGGTACCATACCAATAAAAAGATGGACAGCATTACTGCTTCAAGTGAGAGGCAAAAACAACCCACCCGGACACCAAATCTAAGAATTTCTACCCTTCTGAATCAGAATACTTCATTCACTTAGTACCTCTGCTTTAGAGATTAAGTATATGAGGAGTGGCTGAGGGAGCTGGGGGTGGTTATCCTGGAGAAAAGGAGGCTCAGGCAGAGCTTCTGACTCTGCAGAACACCTGACAGGAGGGGGCAGCCAGGTGGGGGTCAGACTCTGCTCCCAGGGAACCACAGACTCTGCTCCCAGGGAACCAGCAACAGGACAAAGGGAAATGGCTTCAAGCTGCACCAGGAGAGGTTCACATCGGACACTCTTCACTGAAAGGGTGGTCAGGCACTGGAAGGGGCTGCCCAGGGAGGTGGTGGAGTCCCCATCCATGGAGGTGCCCAAGGAAAACAACCACAAGTGGCACTCAGTGCTCTGGTCTGGTTGACACGGTGGGGGTCAGTCAAAGGTTGGACTCCATGACCTCAGAGGTCTTTTCCAACCTTAACGATTCTGTGACACAGACCCAGGGAGGGCTACAGCCCCAGCTGCAGGATGGCAGCCATTCCTCTTACAAAGGGCATTCTGAAGCCAACCTGGAGTGACTCCTGCTGTTGCACAGCACTGACCCAAGCTGTTCTGCCAACACCCGCGCCTGGCTCACGCTGCACCAGCAAAAGGTAAATATTAGATAATAACACCATGTTATGCAATTGGTTTTGACATGCCTTGGTCATCAGGCAGTAGCGTGAACTGCTCAACAGACAAAACACGTTCTCTAGTTTTCTGCATCACAGACAAGAAAAATCACAGAGATTAGGACCACAACCAATTCAGAGGCAGCAGGACCATTAACTCTGTGCCCTCTAACCTGCATTCCTGTCACTCTCCATGGCCACAGCAAGCCAACGCACCGAGCAACAGCTACGAGTTTGTAACCTTCAGTGCAGCAGCTGAGCAATATACAAATTTCCTGCTTTGCATCTCACCTCGGAAAGCTCCGTAAGCACCGCACTGAACATATTAAGAACACAACGGCTATTCCTTCTCACACAAGGTGCTAGGTAACTTTATTACATTTTCCCCCCAGCATAATCAAGGATTTAACAGTCACTGCACAGAAATAATCACTACACTGACGATGTATGACAAATCTGTTTGGATGGGTTTTGCCCCCAAAATGCATATTGTGAAAGTGTAACAGAGAAGCAAATTAAACAGAGAAATGTTTTAGAAAATGAGCAACTAAATTAATAAATCTTTAAGAGTTTTGTTTTTTTAATTCTCTAACATAGTAAAATGATTTAAGACTTGCAGACTTCATGTATTCATTTGCCTAGTTTTGCTACAGCAAAATGAAACATAATGCTAAACGAAACATAATGAAGTACACAGATAAATTTTTCTGCAGTAGTTCTAACTTGATTTATTTTTGATTTGAAAAAAGCCAATCTTAAAATAATATTTTGCACATGTAGAATGATCAAGTACTATACTGTATTTTGTACTATATTGTGATTTTGTTTTATATCTGGAAGTAAGGCATAACCCCCTTTACCAATACACTGAATAAAAAAGAATATTTTTTTTTCAAATCAACCATTAGAAGCCTCTTAGTATCTGATGAAGAATTAGGGTCTCTTTAAAAAAAGTATCTGTATTCCTTTCCAGTTTTCAGATACCAATCTCAAACTAGGAAACAATGTTTTAGTATTAAAAAGCTCAATAGATATGATAGGAATTATTTAATTCAGTAATAATCTTATAGCTAACACCTCTTATTAACACAAATTTGTTAGAGATTTTCTCTTCCATCTTCACAGAATCAGTAATCAGAAACTTCCCACACTCACTCTTTATTGAAGGAAATCATATGTGTACATGCATATCCCTCCAGAAGTCAAACAAATTTATCTCAACACAAGAACAAAATAACAGCCTATATGGTGTTGTGCTTCTCCAAAACACATTCTGAGCAGCAAGGATTTTATGTGGGATTGTCTGCCAAGGCTTCACTTGAAATACACTTCTGTAGTATTACCTTCACTCTAAACTACTGATTCACAGGAAAAGGCAGTTTCATCCTGAGTTTTCTAATGGAAAGTCACTTACTACAGAAATACCACTGGCTGATGATAAACGGATGAATGATTCACAAATGCAAATGAAGAAAAATATTCTACAGTAACACATTTGATTTTAGCCACAATTTAGAAATGCATTTACAAGATTGTTTACAAGACACAACACATTCCTTCCAATGTCCTTGTAAAAGTCCTTTACCTGAACACGAAAAGCCTCATCCATTAATCCAAATCAACACTATCACTACCCCCTGCAGAATACCAGTGCGGCTCACAACATTGCAAACAAAAAAAACCCTACAAACTTACAAAGCTCAACTTGGGTCTAAAAGGTAGATATTCTTGCATCACTAAGTCGCAGATTTAGTCATCTACAGTGAAGGCATGTAGTGGAAAACATTTGTCTTTGCACAGTGATATATTCCCTTGCATCATGCCGTCGGGTTAGCCGTGATGGCTGTTCAGCCAGTGGGAAAAACAGCACAATGAGACTTCACACAGCCCTGGCTGCACTGCCAGGCTCAAAAATGCCTCTCCCCTAACAAGTCTGAAAACCCAACTGGCCTTTGACATCACACATCAAGCTAAGCAGCATCAATTCCCTTCTTCAAGAGCCTGACAGAATAGGTCTGTTTTTCCCACAAAATCACTGAAATACCTTTAATGATCACAGCTCTGTCACCAGGGGTGAAAAAGCCTTCCTAACAAAACCTGAAGGAATTATTACACAGTTTGACAGATTTTTAAAACTAATAATTCAGTAGCCATTTGCTATCTGACCTTCATTAGAATTTTCTTCATTATCACGTTGCAAAAATCTATTACATTACTGACTGAGGCAATTAGTCACTAGAAAGCCCCCACCATGTACTCCAAACTGGGGAATCATCATTATCATTAATTTCAAAGGACAGCATTAAAAGAGACAATATCCAGTATTTTACTTTCTAATTCTACTGTAATTTATATTTGAAAAATACGTGGGAAGGGTACGCCAGCCTGGATAATCGGTCATTTTTCCTGAACGATTTTGTTTTTTAGGGAAAGCCCCAGTAGTATCTAGGGCATCCGGGGATACCTCAGTGGAATTGAGAGTTCAAGGAGCCCTTCTGCAGTACTGATACAGTGGTAGTCGCAGAGGGCACCTATTTCCACATTTAAAAAGATACAGGGAAACAAGGAGAGAGGCAGGGCATTCCCTCACAAAGCTATTATAGCTTCAATCTTTCATCTTGCTCTATTTCATGTGCGTTCCAGGGACTACCATGAAGACTTTGCTCCTATTATCCTCTCCTCTCAATGTCCCTGTACGATGTAAATCATGATCTACTTTTTTGGGCTTTTATTTCTCACGTCAGGTCTGTCACCAAATAAGGACACTGCCATTTTCTTTGCATGGCATTTGATGAAGTCTCAGTCACTATTTAGATGCTGTTCTTAATATACATGATGCCAAATAATTGTCTGGAATACGCAAATACTTATTACTGCAAAATTTCAGCTATGGAGCTAGAAGGCTGTTGCAGCATGTACAGAACAGCTCAGCAAAACAGCTATCTTATGATCTTAGCTTCCTTCCATACAGTAAGGGCTTACTTAGATAGGAAGTCTGGAAAAGAAAAAAAAAAACAGTTTAATGGAAACAACACAATATCCTACCTTGTCATTGCAAAGATTTTTGTATCTGGGCACAAAATTTTTACTCTTCTCTAACTATCTATATCCAACTTCTCTAACTATCCATATTTTCAGCTGTTCTAACTCAAAATTCCAGTTCAACCACTTGAGAAATACTTTCAATTTCGAAGAAACATACTTGGAAAAAAATTAGAGGGTTTTTTTGAGACATCTGTTTAAATCTACCTATTTCTATTATGAAGTGCTAGTCCAGTATATTGCAGGAAAATTCAGCTGGGAGAGATTCCCACTGCAAAGTTGTCTAATCTGTCCCCTAAGTGCAGGACAGTATCAATGGTAATGCTATCATCCCAGATGGATGGGTGGCTAGTCTGTACTGTAATAGCAGTAATGGTGAGGATTTCACAGCCACTGCAGATATACTATGCTTTACCATTGTTATTATTTGCAAGGGGATTTTGGGTTTTGGTTTTATTTGTTTTCTCTAATTTATAACCTCAGTCTCACTTGGTGAAAGCTTTAAGGAAGTCCTAAGGGAGGACAGGGTTGTTCAAAGGGGACATGAAATGAAGCACTGTACCAATTGTGGTAAAGAACAAATAATCTTTCTGGTCTGTAATTCCTGCCAGAAAGTGGGAGAACACGAAAGACAAGAAGGTCTGAGGAGAAGTCCTGTGGATGCCAAAACTGTGATGAACAGAACTCAAAGACTGTTGAAATGGTAGCTAGGAACTGAGCAGCCAGGTTAAGCATTCCTTTTCTGTCTGTTTCCATGCAGGTGTAATGTCTCTGCCATTGTAAGTCATGACACTCAAAAGAGAAGATAACCGCGTCCTGAACACGAGCCTTAACTAACGCACAGACACAATAAAGAGGAGTGGGCAAAAATGTGTCTCATGGTGAAAGGAGCTACTCCATGCAATTAAAACTGCAAATTCATCTTGCAAAGGGTTTGAAAACTCCCAAACAGACTTAGGGACAGCTATAAATAAACCACTTAAGAAAAGCAAGCAGCTCCAAGATCTAACTTACTCAGTTTTCCCAAAAACATGCTTCCCATTGAGACACTCTACTCCACTGTGAGCCACTGTATTCCATTATTCACGGGGATAATGGATTAAGTCATAGGAGAAGACTGAAATAGTCCTTGTCAGGTGTGTCCCAGGAGTTAAGAGAAGTTCAGCTCTTCTATTCCAGAATTTCAGCTTTTAGTCAACACAGAACTTTAGAGATGGCAAAGAAATGGGGAACAAGGTGACACTGAGATTTTAGTGCTGCTACCCAGTCTTAATTTGGGGGAGGCACAGGTGCTTCTAGCACTTGTATGGCACAGTCCTGCTCAGCAGGGAGGTACACCCAGCCCGCTCACCAAAGGCTTCCAGACTTGGAGAATTTTAAAGGGAAAGGGCAAACTGGGCATTCATTATTCAACCAAACCTGAGCCTTGGAAACTGAAAGACAAATATGGTACCACCATGTGCTAAAAGCAATCAGTGAATGGGCCATCCTGCTGCCACATACTTCCAGTGTAATACAGCTGGCTTAGTTTTGTTTCAAAAGACTCTTGTCCATGTTCAGACTAATCACAAAGAGGGAAGATAGCCTCTATAATAAAGCTGTTTATCTGAAATTAAAAACTGGATTAATTTTTTTTTCCCTCCTACACTACTGGAACATCATCCAACTTCTATCATCTTCCAAAACATTTTCTAATTGAAACATTTGCAATTAAAATAACAAAAAAAAAATCAGAGTTGCAAAAGGTGCGTAATTAACAAACCCAACACATCTTTCCACAAAACTGATACATTTCAGGCAGTAAATGCAGTTCCCAAATGAACCCACCATGGCAGGTCTGGAAGGAAAGCACAGTCTGTGAGCTGAGTGGGTGAACTGAGCAGCAGAATATTGTCAGCTGCTCCGAGGCAACAGATCCAGACCCCTATCTGCAGGACTGCAACTGCCCTTTTCCTAAGTGGAGAAGAAACTTATTTTTCAGTGCATTAGCTTATCCTGCAGCACTTTCCTCACTCAAGGAAGGATTGTTTTCCATAATACAAAAAGCAATTACAGATTCCCTATGTGAGCAAACTGGTATGTTAAATAATTGCTAAGTAGAGAAGATGAATAAACAGCTCTATGGACTTCCAAGTAATCAAAGTGGGAATAAACATCAATTCTTAACATTCAGCATTTAGCTATAATCTGCTGGTAATGGACACAAATAAGAGTTCATACAGAACAGAAGAAATGGCACCAAGTATACATACAACTTCTGGCAATAAGATAATTATTATAATAACTTTAAATTATACCTGTAAAACCTTCCCTGGTAATGTCATGGCTGAGGGGAGCAGGGTACAAAAAAGGGAAAAAAGGAAGATGGAAGGGACAAAAAGTACCACCATCCAACCAAAGAGATTCCTTTTAGGGTCATAGAATAAATGACCACCACCTGACACAGAAAACAGATAACCCAACCACCTGACACAGAAAGCATTATGTTAAAATACACAGGATTATGCTTACCATGGCTTCTGACACAGACAGACCTGTTTATAATAAATTTGGGGAATTACAGTCCAAAATATTCATGAACAGACTGAACTAAATCAAATAACCCTTGGTCATAGAGCTTACATCCTGGAGTTTTACATACAGCTGTGCCAGACTAAAGTGTAGAGTAGTTAAGTGATATAAGAAGGATGACAGCAAGACATTTTTAAAGCACATTTTTGCTAGGTTACACTCTGGACCCAGCAAACAGCACACCAGCCATAGTGCCTCCCTCTGCCATGCCTGCCAAGATCCACTTTTGCAAACAAGGCAAGACACAGATGGAGTAGCACATAGCTGCTCTTGAGCTACCATGAGAGCCCCTGGTTTCACTTCTGCTCACATTGCCTGAATGGAAAGCAATCTATTGAGAACCTTTTTCTTTAGCTTCAGCAATTTTTTATGCAATGTGTGGTGCCAAGCCTCATTTGGTTTTCTTTTTCTTTGAAGAAAAACACCTAGAAACAAGAAGCCAGCCTCCCTACCCAGCTAAAACTGTAGCATGTGTAAGCAAGGTTTGAGCCTAAGCCACTACAATCACTGCAAAGCATAAATTAATTTCAACTACCACAGGTTCAAGCTCCTAGATATGTTTGTTGCTGCATAGTTTGAAAATAATACCTACTAGCTATAAATGATAGGTTCTGCTGTGTCAATATTATGATCTACTAAGTAACAAAACAGCATTTCATTAGCAAAACTGAAGTGACATCTAAACATCTTTTAAGTGTCCTTCTTTCAAATGTATCAATTAAACTCAACTGCAAATGGCCAACAATAGGAAAAACATGTTCTGGTAGAGGCTGCCCTAAGCAGGTGATCCTTTCTCATTCACAGTCATTTGAGCAACAGCAGGGCAATAATGACTATTTTCAGGACCAGACCCTAATAGTCAGACATACCTAATTCAGGCTGAACACTCATTTTATCAAAGTATTTTTATATTGCAAATTTAAAGACACTCCTATTCTATAATACGTAGGATGAATTACTTGTTTCATAAAAAACTGCTTAAATATTTTTGAATACCCACCAGGTTTCATCCTGACAAGGATTAACTCAGTCTGACTATGCATCAGACTTCTAACACTTCCTTCCAGGGGCCAGGAAATTTTCAACAATCAGAGACTCTTTTGTATCCGGGACTAGATGGGAAACCTTTGGCAAATGGAGGCAGAACAAAGCAGCAATCATAGCAGCTTTACAAAGGATCTAAACTCCATACTTCATGCTGCTTCTCTTCTGCAAGAGCAAAGGAACGAGACAGGCTGTCTCCTCTGCAAGGAATCACCAGAAAGCAGGGAATGACCATCAATGTTGAGAGTATCAACAGACTCCAAATTCTGATTTCTCCCAAGAAGACTGCTGAGACAAACAGAATGACACCAATCTCTCTATCCCAGTATCCTGGTGTGGGAAAAGATCATCTGGAGGCTGGCCTTAAACTAACTGGGGTACAGCTATAAATTTACTCTTGTAACACAAGATCTACAGAACTGACAATGTATGAACTCCAATGTTCACAGTCAATGAAGGTTATTGGCAGAGTGACAGGCACGGAGGTAATGCATAAGCTGCTCTGTAGAAGAGCAATCTATTAAGGGCTTATATTTTGGACTGAGAAACACAGAGGGAAGTGATTACTGCTCCTTTAAAGGAAAAAGAAAGGCAATTTAAGCCTGGAGGTAGCTGATACAGAATGCCAGGTGAACTAGAGGAACTTATGGAGGCCCCTGGGATTACTGGAGAGATGGAAGAGTTGCAGTAAGGTAATTAGAGCTTCAGTAGAAGAACAAATACTCCACAGGCAATCCACAGGTTCTACTCACCTCTCACCACTTCTCTCCAGCAATGACATCTGCTTGTGAAAGCCAAGGGAAAGGTCTCTCGCACTCAACTCATTAGTTACTAATCCTCACTGGAAACACAACAAGGGACACACTACCAGGAGGAGCTGCCAGCTCTTCCCTCCACTGCTCCAAGGCAAGCGCAGGGCACGGGGTCACCCAGGAACAGTGACACACTGCTGGAGCCACAGGCCCTAAGTGTGCTTTGAGAAAGGCACACCCCAGAGCAGCTGAGGCATTATTCAGGTTACTTTCTTTCCTGCATTTTTCTCCTTCTCCCCTTCTTCATGCCCCAGAGGGAAAGAGACTGCTGTTTACAGGCAGGCTGCTGAAGCAAGGGGTAGCACCTTGCTGGGGAATGATCTGAAAGGAACAGGAGGAAGAGAGTGATGACACCAATCCATTGAGGATTCACTAGTTCAGCTTTTTTCCTGTGCAATGCATTTTGGTTATCCACATTGTGATCTCAAAAAAACTATGTCTCTCCTTTGCCCTGCAATGGTGAAACAATGCACCATGAATATATTTCCACCTTCATGACGGCCTGTTTTATACAGAATACTGAAATAATTGTGACTTTGATAGCCTAGAAAAATGCAGCAGCAATTTGTGCTGCACAGTGAGCCATTTCAGCACTGGTCCTAACCACTGCCATGATTCTGAAATATGTTATGTGCAGCTCCACTCTCATGTTGTCTCTCAGCCTCAAGTATGCTGCACAGAAGAAAGAAGGTGACAATGCTATGGATTTCAGTCAGCATTCCTTAGCAGGTAGGAAAGCTGAAAGAAAAGGCAGCTGCACAGCTTATTCTTTATTCCACAGCTGAGGCCATTGGTGTCAGCTAAGATATGCACAGGAATACTGCGTACTTCAGAATTGGTTAATAAAGCTGTGACCTCTAAATTGAGCACTGCACTAAGAGACTTCTTCTCAGGCTGCTCTGTGCCCACAACAAGCAGCTGGAGAGACAAGAGAGAAAGAGAAGGCTTGGGTTAGTCTCCATGCAGGGAGACAACCAAAGCCAGCTGACTTCTCTGCAAAAACAAAAAAGGTTTAGTTCCTTTTGTGACCAAGGCTATACACAAATCTTTGGTACTATACCTTGCTTTTTATATTATTAATAATCTACGTGACAGTCTACTTCTCATAAATCATTCCTGAAAAGACTCAACTAGCAAACATACACATTTATTTTCAGTGCCTTAACTGAAATACCTATATACAGGGGGTTTTTCTCAAGGAATTTTCACAGCCAGAGATGCAAGACCAAGTCCAGAGAGACATTAAGAACTGAACTTAGAGTAGAGCTAATAGGAATTTTTGATCATCCTATAGGCACCCACCCGTCTCTAAACAGTCAACTTTCTTTAAAAACCTGTTCTCTATTGCCTCATTCTCAATAGCAATGTACAGTTTCCCTTAACAGTGTTTTCGAGTGTTCTTTAGCCGATATTTAGGCCCCGTGTTCCCAAAACAGAAGGAACTGATCAAAGCCATTCACCATGGGAGTTTTCTGTATCTTCATTGCTAGCTAGACCTCCATGTGTCACATGTATGTTTACATAAACTCAATCATGTTTTCAGTAACTGCACACATTATATAAACACCATAAACAAATCAAACTGCCACAAGATTATTAAAATTGTTAATCCACTTCCATGGTAGTGTTGTGTTTACTTACAGCTGTTGTTAAATATATCAAGTTTCAATTCATTCAAATATTCTTCTATAAAATAAGATTTGCCTAAAACTTTACACTGATTGAAAGGGGTCTGACAAAATAATCGTTTTTCTGCAAGACCCAATAATAATCCTTTTGATTTTAGTGCTCAGTCAGCTATGTTGAAGTAGGAGAGAAAACTCCCTATCCTTTCAAGGCTTATGTTTTTGTGGATGCTCACATTTGTGCGTTCTCATGCAAAACTAGCACACCAGCTAGAGCTCACTCTCCCAAAAACCACAGACAACATTAAAACATCTTCTCTGTGTCAAAACTACGTGGATGAAAGTTAGAAGAAATGCCCATGCTAGAAAACATCCCATAAGTGAAAGGTCTATGTTCCAGACTATGCTCTTGCCACCTCTTGACGACCACGACTTCCGGAATGTCCCCGAGCACAGAACCAAAACCAAATGCACCAAGAGACTGCACCTGCACATCCAACCCTCTGACCTATGTAAATGTGAACTAAGATGAAAAGTATCTTTTTTTTTTTTTTTTAAGGTCTAATTCTCTAGTAATGGTCAATTAAATATCTACACAGTGACAGCAGAACTGTGTATCACTTGCTTTATTAGGTTCAGAAAACTCAGTTGATGTTGTAAGTATCAAGTGTACAACATTTCTCCCTAGGGAATGCATTTTTATATACTAGGATGAATTTAATATTTACTTTATTTCAATTGACTCATTTTTCCTCCTGATCTGAATCAAACACAGTATTTCCTGAAACACTGGCAAGTGTAGCAAGTAAAGTGAACTTTATTTTCAAGATCGAAAAGCTTCTCTTTAGTGTCATTGTTATACTTCAACATCTGGCATTTTGTCTTTCTAAATATTCAACTTTTTTTGTTGTCATTGTTGGAAAAGGTGCTTACCATTGGTTTAGTATGTGGTACATTGTTGGAGCACACTATTATGATAACTTACTTCTCCTTTTTTTAGAGAGATTAGAAAAGTCACCAGGCAATTACACTCACAAAAAGCTTTGGAAAAATGTATTATTTATATTTAGTATGACTTTCTGTATTTTGCTGGTTTACATCTAAGCCCTACACTCCTACACAATGGCTTCACAAAAGAATTTTTATAGTTTCCACTTACACGCAGTCATCCACACCTCTTAATACAATATAGTTTTCTACAACATAGCTGACAACACTGTACAGAGCCACTCAAAACCACAGCAGAACCAACACTCCTAACTCAATCGTTTAGGAAAAGTGACTTTCCTAAAAATTATCCCCCCCAAAAAAATAGTAAGTTAAAAAAAGAAAAAATCCTGTTCAGAGTTAAGGGAACACACATAAAACTTCCCAGGAGGCATTTAGACACTTACACAGCTAAGCACAGGAAGTACTCACATGGAGACAGGCTCTGTTTGCTTTTGTACATTGATGTAAAAAGCTTCTTGCGGTCTTTCGAATTGTGCTTCAAAAATTTTCCCCTGTCTGCTATCACTGTGCCCTCACATGCCCCAGGATAAGCAGGAGAAGACAGTTTTGTTTCTGTCACTTTCACTGCTCCCCCTGAGATAAAACCAGGTGCTTACGGCGCCTCTTCCAATGCAGGGGTCCAGTCCTGCGCTTCCCCTGCTGCCTCTCCATCTACTTCACGTGCCATCCCCCATAAAGACTTTACCTAGAAGCTATTTCTATCCTCCTCAAGCATTTCACTGATATGTTCATTAAGGATTTCGATAGGCTCGCACCACCCCTCTGAATAAACCATGGTACTTTCCTCACCTGTGTGGGCTGAGAAACAACAGATAAATCTGGAGAACTGAGACCAATCCAAAGCTTTAAGTGCTGTTACTAAAGGTAAAGGCAGCTACAGGGTGCCCCAAACTATTAAGAAAATCCTTCAAGAGCATCTACTTATATATTTTATACTATTTCAATACATATTTGTAGTTCTGAAAGGTTACAGTTGATATTTTGGCTAAGTCTCTTCAGAACAAAACTAGAATGAAGACCCTATTATCCAAAACCAAAAAGGGTGATACTCTTTTAATTTTGCCATAGTGACTGGCATTATAGTTTAAAAAAAAAAAACAAAACAACTCAAAGCAAACAAACACAAAAAAATCCCCAAAGCCAAACCACCCTACCACAGTGAAATTTTAGTTCCCTTCATCAGAGAATAAAATGTATCTTCTGTAAAACATGTTCCTGAGTGAAGGAAAAAATCATTACTTAAGAGCAGTTGTTACCCTAACTATTGCCCAGACTGGTGGCAGTGTGTGCACCACATATCCATTCACAACCTGCTCAGCTAAACCTAAGTTTGTAATCCAATGTTGTGCAGCTTGTCACTAAAAATTTTATAATTACATCCCTATTTGGATGACTACTGGGTTATTAATGTTCTGCAATAAAAATGAAAGTAGACAACTTATTACTATTTGGCACTGAACGTCAATCAATTCAACTAAAAAGAACCTATTTAAAAAATAATAAAAATGAATAATATCTAAGCTTACCACCATTCCTGCTTATCCGAAAAGTCTATCTGATTATATTGAGTTAGTCAGCAAGGTGGATTTGAAACAACGTATTTGAACTTCACCGGCATTATGAGCTCCAAGTGCAGACCAATAGTTGTGAGACAAAATTGAGCTAACAGAGAATGCCCCAAAGTATCTTTTAAATCCGTGTGTGGATTAGGTGAGACTGTAGTGCAGGAAGCATGTTCCACATTGCTGCAGCCGCTCAGCTCAGCCACTCTCTGCAAGGAGCAGAAGGAAGGGAGTAGGGGCTCTTCAAGGCTACAGACACAAGCAGGATAAACACTTGGTCCAGGCTGCGGCTGGAACAGCCTGACACAGCCACAGTCGTTTCATACATCACTAAAAGGCCTCTGTGCAGGAGCTGCTTTGTGCAGGAAGAAATTAGAAAGATGAGTCACCATCAGTTGGCTTGAAGGCTCTGGGATGTGACACCTCCAGGCAGAAAGTATGGACCAGTTCTACAGGTACTGAGTATCAGCAAAACCATCTTTTCTCTTGTAGCACAGTAAGTATTACATAAAACTGTTCTTCCTGACAAGGATCTTGTGAAATTGTAAGTAAAGTATAGTTTAAAAAAAAAAAAAAAAAAAAAAAGCCTGGGAAAAAACTTGCCATTTCCATTAAATATTAACCTTCTGAAAGAGCAAGTCAGGACTAAAACATCTCTTATCTTAATTAGTTTAGTAGAAATGAATTTAATTTATATTGTAAGCTTGTATTTTCTATTACAGATCCAGGGCAGGGAAGGGCAAACTTTTTAAAGCTATCCATTTATATAAAAGAATATTATTGTTTAAAGGATCAGTCCTATAATTTTTTGGTCTTATCTTTAAGCATGGACTTCAGTGATGCTCCTGTGTACATCTTCTCCCAAAAACATTAAGGATTGAGGGATTAAATTCACAGTAAACAGCAAACAAACACAAACCAGCTTTTCAAACATCGGTATATTGACTTGAGTGGTCTAATAGTGGCTTGAGCTTTGTCTCCATCTAATTTGACCTTCAGTTTATTTTGACCTCTTCAACAAGAAAGTCTAGACATTGACCTTGATTGAACTCAACATTTTCCCTTTTCTGTGTTGTTCTAAATAATTTTAAGCACACAGTCACTAGTACAGATAACACCATGACTTACTCTAACAGTAAAACTGTTCATAGGAAATTTTTTTTGACTGCAGAAACAAAAATGTCAATATTTGACATGGAAATGCCAAAGCCACGTCCATAGTATATGAAAAGTTTATACATATATGTATATAATCTCAGAAATAAAACTGTTCTTTAAAAAGGCAAAGAAATATAACTATTCGCCCCTTCAAATCAATATGTAACCACTGCTAATCTCTATGACCTAACCAGAGAAAGCGCCTCCTCTATATTTTCATGCAGTGTTGACTTTTACTAGGAAATATTAAAAATGAAAATACAGTTCAATTTAATTACAGGAAAACATCACTAGTGATGTTCACGTGTTAATTCTCCCCACGCTACATAAGCAATTGAAATCTAATGACACAGAAAGACTATTATTTTATTTTTAATTATCCCTATAAAAAATAAGCACATAGGGGACTAAAATGTTATTGTTTTCTATAAGCACTGTGTGAGTAGGAAATGTTTTTTAAAAAGCAGAATAAAAATTCAAACATTATCTGGACCATTTTTTTTTTTTTTTAAACATACTGTGTGTTGACAGTTGGATTAAAATTGCTTCTTTGAGTTCTCAGACATTGCCAGGACACTAAGAAACCACAGCTAGAAAAGTTTTGCTCTCAAAATAAATTAAAGCTCAGACCTCAAAGTTGGCTTTTTGAATACCACACAATCTATATGGGTGTAATGTAAGACTAGTTTTTATTTATTACTCAGCAACTAGAAACCTCAGCATATGGGCCAAGGCAAATTAATCATCAACCTGCTCACTGATTTGCCAATGCTCAGAAAAATGATGCCCAAATACATTGTCTGTATATATTTTAAATCTTGACAAAGCAAGAAATGCTCCTTTTCTTTAGGTTGTCATCCCCTTGTAAAAATTGACTTTACCTAGCACTTATATAAGCCCCTTGGAAAAGTACTAGTCATTATTCTATACAGTGCTTCTGTTCCAGTTGAATGACAAATACAAATGTCTTGAAGAAAGAACCTTTCTCAATTCTTCCAAAGTTTGGAGAAAAACTTTTGAGTCTGTACAACCAATGTAAACTACGACACTTACATAAAGTAGCCGTACTAACAGGTGATACTACTTTTTCATTAATTCTGCCCTTAACAGAGACTGTGGTTTAATTACAACAGATTTTAAACAGCATTCCGTAAAATGCCCGGTGAGGATATTAGATGGCTACACAGACTTATTGGCAGCTTGCATTCTGTATTGTTTCAGCAAAGCTTCATATTCTTAAATTGCTGAATTGCTACTACTTCTAGACTTCTCTAGGACACATGCATTTTGAATGTCTTTGATCTTACATAATCTTTTAACTACACAACTAAATCTTATAAACAAAGTCTCCTTTAATTCTGTGTTGCTGCATTTCTGTTCTGTTCTAATACCAGTTTCCTCCACAAAATGCAAGATTCGGTAAATTTAAACAAGTACAAGCCAAACATTATATATAAATATTTAAATATTTATGCCCACACACACACACACACACACACACACACACACACATAGGGACAATACTTGCCATTACATTCTTAGCCTTTTAGAAGGACAGAATACTTAAGCATGAAGTAAAAAAAAAGAAAAAAATGCATAAAAAGCACATATTAAGACATCAGTGCTATTAAATTGCTACAAATAAATGTTTACACAAGCATCCTAAGAAGAAGTGTTGAAAAAGGAGTCTGGTTCAGAGACAGAGTTAAGAGCTCAACTCGCACCCATTAAGCACCTTATTTAAATTTCAGTCTGGGTGTATGCAGGAGACAAAACAGTATCTTGTCAAAGTGCCACTCGGCGGAAGGTCTGGCAGGGACGCGCTCCGGTGTTAGCACACGCTGGTACATTGTCTCAGCGCTGGATGTGAGACATGCCAGCAGCCTCTGCCTCCACAGCCAGGAATTTATTATTAAGAGCAATTCCGAAACAGCTCAATCGCAGAGCTATGCGTGAAACACCAAAGCGGTTCTATGTTTATTACCTTTGCAAACAATAAAATATCACCGTCCCTCAGTGCTTCCCTCAAATCTGCAGCAATGATGCAAAGCAGCATTTTTTTTTTTTTTTTAAATTCCCTTTCGGAATACAAATGCCTGCCTTCTCCTATTGCTGCCTGCTCCTAACCGAGACGCACTGTGGACAACAGTTTCTGAATCAGCGATATCTTCCCACACTGTTGGCAAACACTGAAGAAATAAATAATAACATCGTACTACAATCCCGGAAGAAAAAGGGAAAAGAAAGTAAATAAATTAATTAAAACCCAACAGCTTAAAAAAAAAAAAAGACAACATTAAAACACGGTGAAAATATAAGAAATACCAGCGGTCAAAGAGGAGGTTTAATGGGCAGAAAAGCAGCAGCAGCACTTATTGCAGAGGCACAGAGAATCCTCCTTCCCTGGAACTCGTGCAACTAATGACCTCTCCAAGTGCTGAATTCCCCGGCTCCGGCACAAGCCCGCGCACCGCCGGGTGTGACACACACATCCCAACTTGTCAACTCCACTAACGCAATTACAGCGGGGGGGATGCGGGAGGCAGAGCCACAGAGCCCCGAGCGCTGCGGCTGTGCCGAGCGCGGAGCGCAGCGGAGACGGGAGGACAGCCCTGAGCATGTCGGCAAGTAAGAAGTGAAGAGCATTTACCAGCAGCAGCGGCGGCAGCAGCAGGTTGAGCAGCCCGAGCGCCTCTCACCGTCTCTGGGCGATAACTTCGCACCGGTGCGGATTCCTTCAGTGAGGAGGGGACACCCCTTCCTTCCCTGCCCTTCCCCGCCTTCGCTCTGCTCTCGCTGCGCGTCCCGTCCCTCCCGCCAGGAGCGGAGCGCCGGGAAGCGGCGGGAAGCGGCGGACAGCGCCGGGAAGCGCCGGGAAGCGGCGGGAAGCGGCGGACAGCGCCGGGAAGCGCCGGGAAGCGCCGGGAAGCGGCGGACAGCGCCGGGAAGCGGCGGACAGCGCCGGGAAGCGCCGCAGCCTCGCGCCGCCCCCGGGGAGCGCGGGAGCGCGGGAGCGCGGGATGAGGGAGCGCGAGCCGGGCGCGAGGAGGGAGCGCGCGCCGGGCGGACCTGGGGGGGCAGCGCGCGCTCCTCGGCCCCGAGGCGCGCGCCCCTCCCCGCGGCTGCCGCGCGCGCCTCAGCCAATCCCCGCGCTCGGCGCACGGGCGCGCGCTGCCGGGCGCGCGCGGCGGCGCGAGGATCGGGGCGGGTGGGGGGCGGCGGCGGAGCGGGGATGGGGACGGGGATGGAGACAGGGATGGGGACAGGGATGCGGATGGGAGCACCGCCACCGAGAGCACCGCCACCGCCACCGAGAGCACCGCCACCGCCACCGCGGCGCCGCGAGCGTGCCCTTGTTCCCTTGACCGTCCCTGCGCACAGCGGGCGGCTGCCCCGGCCGGGCGCTGCCGCAGAGGCGCGGGAGGCGGGGACGCCCCGGGTCTCCGGCCTCAGGATGCTCGCCCGCCGCCCTGGCGAGGGGATGCGGGTCGGGAGGGGATGCGTGTCGGGAGGGGATGCGTGTCGGGAGGGGATGCGGGTCGGGAGGGGATGCGTGTCGGGAGGGGATGCGGGTCGGGAGGGGATGCGTGTCGGGAGGGGATGCGTGTCGGGAGAGGATGCGGGTCGGGAGGGGATGCGGGTCGGGAGGGGAGGGTCCCTTCCCGCCGTGGGCCCGCCACCGCTGCGCAGCCCGAGGAGCGCACGGAGGCAGCAACAAAATCTGGGCAGGGGAAAAAAACTGTTAAAAAGCGCTTCCATCTTTTTGCCACAAGTTAGAACCGTTCCAACAACTGTTGTCACTTCTGCAAAACAGAATTGCTTTAGCTGTAATCTTCCCCTTCTCTACGAGCTGTCCACGGGTGAGCCTCAGACATCACGTTGTATATAATGTTATTTCCAAATTCTCTACAGAATACTTATCTTCTCTCTCAAATAATTAAGTGTTGACTATTATTGTACCTTTAATTTCTCCCTCCGCATTGCTCCACATCTGTGAGGCCACCAATGGCACCAAAACCAGGAGCGCTAAAGCAAAGTGGATCAGGAAACAAGAGTGACAAAGTACAAGGCACAAGCTAGTGTCAACCTGTAAAACTTTGTACATAGTCTTGGCAAGGCCAGGGGGAAAGTAGCAACTGAAATTAGCCAGGAATCAGAAACACCAGTGAAAAGGAGCCTTGGACAAGGGGTAACGAGCAGAAGCAGGGGTAACAGTGGCATTTAACACAACAACTTCATGTCTGTATTCCATACCATAGAAAATCTCCGTAGAGAAATGAACTAAACTAGAGCACATTGGATTAGCTGTAGTTGGGAAAAGTGTAAAGTAAATTTCTGATTAGCGAGAAACTACAGCAGAGTTAATTTTCCAACTGCAACTGTAGTTTTGTAACTGTCAACAAAGAGCAGAAGTTTTAAGGGGCAATCCAGAAACCAGCAGGGAAGCATCTCTCAGCTTTTCAAGGTTAATTGAGAAAAGGGGAGAGCCGAGCACACTGGTAGAGCTTGGTAAATTACATGCAATGCTGTCACTTGAGGACTGCATCTATTCACAGGAGTGAAATAGATCCACAGAGCCACAACTTCTCCCTGGCCTTGTCTTTTTCCATGGCATTTCACAGATTTCAAGATGTGTCCTTGTCTCTAAAGCTGTGGTCAAGATTTTAATGTATGCATGGTGATGTGTTGATTCTTCAGAGAAACTTGTGTACAGATGTACTGTGACAGTCATTTTACTGGAAATAATATCTTTGCTTGAAAATAAACTAGATTGCAAAAATGAATGTTAGAGAAGTCCTAAAAAAAACCAGTTGCAGTTAAGTAATGAGTTGTCCCTATCAGGAAAGAAAGACAGAATTACACCGAGATTGGAAGCACGTCTTGTCAAGCTACATTTTGATAGATGTAGGTGTCAGTGAAAAAGGTAATGGAATGTCTGTAATAGCAGTCCATAAAGCGTGCGACTTAATGCTTACGATGATTAACCAAATTAACAAAACTCAGAATTCATTCAGCCCATACAATCCAAAGATATTTGTAAATCTTCACCTCATTGGAGTGTTTCCAGCAGTGGCACACAGAATATTGCAAAGCTACTTAAACAGACCAGTGATTTGAGAGAGAACAAGCAAACGGCTTATTAAATGCCACGCAACAAGGATTTGTTGCTGGCCAATTATGATGGACACGGGTTAATGGCACAGACCAATCCAGTTGCCTTGGTACGGTGGCCTCATTTGCTCAACAGAGCTGTTGAAGTCAAGGTCAGGTATCCAGTGAAAAAGAACACGGCTGACATTTCAGGTTGGGGGATTGTTTTCTGGAAGGCAGTTTACAATAAACAGCGTTAGTTTGTCCTGGTGAATAACTGAATACATGCTCCCACTGTTATGGGTTAGTGAAGATGACAGCTGGGAGTGGATGAGTGGCAGAGGGAGTATCAAAACAAAAATAAGCAGAAGTTACATGTTGAGGCAGTATCAGTAACACCAATGTGGGAATTCTGGCTTTGTGTCCACATTTAGGATTAATGTTAACTATACAAAAACTAGAATATCTGAGAGACAATTAATGTAGGTTTTAGAAGGATAGCTGTGTCTTCTCCCTAAACTGAGAGTCCTAATAGAAGACAGGAAACCATGCTCTCTCTTCCTCTTGTTCTCTACTGAAATTGATCTTGGATTCCTTTAGATGTGGTGGCACAGCTTCAATGGAAGACAGGTTTGTTGCCATCCCTTTAATCTGGAGGTAAGGGTGTTCTCCTGGGAGTGGGAGACGTGAGACTGAATATGCATGAGGCTGCAGAGAATAATCCAAATACATAATTTCTTGGGTTAGGTCTCTAACTACCAGATTAGTCAGTAAATGGTGACCACAGGCTACTCCTCCTTTAGCACATTTTAAATACATTAGCTCTGTTTAGTTCTTTGGAGGAAAGAATGTGCGTGCCCACATTAAAGAACAAGTTCCAAGCAGTGAATCTGAAGTGAATATAGGTGTACTTCTTCAGATTTTAGTAAGGTGCCTGAGAAATAGGACTGCAGCTGTGTCACTGCCCTGGTGCCCTGTTGCAGCATCAGTCACTGCTCCACGGCTGAGCTGCTGAAAAGGCACAGCCTGGAGCCTGCACGTGTTACCAGCTTCAGTCCTCAATGCCTTCAGGGGCCCTCTCAGAATCACCTTGTCACTTAGAGAGCTTGCTGACACGAGAGCATCTTGTCCACTTTCAGAAGGGCCATGCCTCTCTCTTTTCACACTTCTTTGAAAAATCGACCTTCAGTGTGATTTGAAAGGAAAGAAGAAAGGAGACAAGAAGAAAGATTAGCAGTTTACTGGTGGTAACTGCTGGGTGCTCCTGCCCTTGCCTTTTAAGCACGTGTTTGAATTTCTAACCTGGGACTGCTGTTTTTCAGTGTGTCCCTATAGATCATTATTTCTCTGTTAGTATTTAGTAGGTGCTCCACCACACACATCACTATAGCTTGATCAAAACTGGCATGATAAAAGAACTTCTGGAAACTGATGCTATACAAATACATTGTACAATGAAGGTGAAATTTTAGGGGAGAAGCTAATTAATACTAGGAACATTTTACCTCTGGAATGTTCATCCTGGTGTTGCTTAAACTCTCGATAGACTCTTCCTGAAAGTTATATTACATCTCAGTGTAAGTTATGGGATTGATGGAGTGGTTACTCGGGGGAAGTTCACTGGCTGGCATCACACAAGAGGTCACTCCAGCTGATGACCATAATTTTTTCCCACCCTGTAAGCTGGAAATTGTGAAATGCAATGATCCTTCATAACAACATAGGACTCTTCAGAATAAAGAGAGAGCTTATCTTCCTGAACAATGCCTCTCAAATGTTTTAACGTGTTGTAAAGAGGATTATTTTAATTAATTGGTACAATTTTCTACATTTATTATATATACTGGAATATCATTAGTTGCACCTGATTTAAATGTCCAATTTTCATTCTTAATCCTATGCCTACAACTGCATAGTAAGAAATAAAGAAAAAAGAGGGGAAAAAATTACAAATGGCAGTGTCTGTCTGGTCCAAGGAAGTAAGCACACCATGGTAGGGGAGGAGTAGCCATGTACCATGCAGTGAGCTCCCAGCAGAGGAGGAGTGGCATGACACAGAATTTTACCACACGGGAATTACCATCTTTGGTAATTCAGTGAAGGTTGTGTTCATCTGACAGTGCAATAAGAGAGTTTGTGTCACCTGCTAAATATCACCAGAAGCTGTGTGTAATTTGTCAAACCAAAAGAAAAGAAAGATGTTGAAATTGTACCAGTATTTTCAGGTAGTTTCCAGTCTCTTTAGCTTTTTTTTTTTTTTTTTTTTTCTGTAAGAATTGTAACCTGTCTTTGAAAGGGCTCAAATGGAAGCACTGAGTGGGTAGAAAGCCACTTGCTGTATACTTGAACAGCTCTCAACAATGCAAAGCCATCAACAAGGTTGCAGTTTTGGAAGAAGAGGAGAAAAAAAAAAAAGAAGGAAAGTCTTTGTAGGTAATACCTGCTCAGTGGAAAGTTAAGAAACTGTGAAGACTTTTCTAGGCATGGAATGCTGTTGTACTTTGGAGGAATTGCTGTCTGCAAATGAGCATGGTCACTATGCACAGCCATCCCTCACAGGACCACATCCCATGCAAAACTCACCAGACCCCCACCTGTGTGCCATGGTGGGGGTTCTGCATACAGGAAACTCTGCACTTACACACCTAACCTCTTTTTTCCCTATAGCTGACCACAAAGAGTTCAAAGGAATTCAGAAGAATGTGGCTGTCAACCACCTGTAAAGAGGATTAGTACCACCTGTAAACAAATGATGAGTCTTTGCTCGTCTGGCTGACCAAGAGAAGAATTCACCGGTCACTGAGAAGAATTTTTGTGTTTCAATTGTCCTGCTCTCAGGAAACAACACCTGTAGGTGTTAAAATTAGATGTCACAGTTGAAGAGTTGGTAGGATGCACTGCTTCCACAGTCGTTATGGCACTAAGAATGCTTATGTGATAACCTTAAACCACTAATACAAATGTTAAACTAAAGACATAGAAATCATGGCCATTCTTACTCTGCGAATCAGGACCCAGGTCTCTTACCTTCTTCTGGCCCACCCAGTTACTGGAGTCATCCTGGTTTGTAATCCACATTTTAGATTCCAGTTCCCAAATGCTGAAATCTGTATCGCCATTGCTGTTGTAACATCAGTGGAAGATACAGTTGTTAACTAGTCATTAGTTTGGTTTTGCAAGCCCCTGACTGCTACTGAGTGTAATTGCCATGTTAATTCCCTCAGCCATTTTAATGACTCTGACACCACAGAGGATGAACAGTTTCACTTGTATTCCTGGTGTAATTACTGAGAGGTTGTAGCCATTACATGAAAGAGAAACTGTTTGCTTCATGTTGTTGTCTGTACATTGAAATGCCTTTGCTTTTTGAGAGTGGGAGAAAATATCACCAGGTGATTATGATAAAAACCATGGAGGTCAAGGGGGCGTTCTGGATGGTAACAATGAGTTTTCTGACAAAGCGAGCTAGGGATAAAATCAACATTTGTTTCTGAGGTCAGAAGTGGTTTTCTCTCAGCTCTGCATGAAGTGGTATTGGTGTGGATGAGGTAGCCCACAGACTCACACTGCATGAGACTGAAGGAGGCTGATTTTAGGTAAATGGCACCACACACAGACAGTTCTAATGCCTAGTCTGGGTGAAAGGTCACTTCAATTGGTTTAGCTACAATAAGTGGTAGAATAATATATCTGAAACAATGTACAGAGAAAGAAAAAAGGGAAGTAGCAAGGTGTAAAGGATGCAGGAACTATTTTGCATAAGAGTGAATAATTTCAGTCAGTCCAAGATTTGAAGCCTGCCTCAAAAGCAATGCTAAGTTTGCAGTCTGCTCCAGCAGTGAGCCTGTGAGCTGGTACAGACAAATCATCTACTGGAAGGTGCATGTAAAAATGCAAGGAGTGATTTGGGACACATGGATGAGAACAAAAAAAAGCGAGAATATATAAAACAGGGCGTTCAGTTTGTGACAGTTCACCTTCTGAGTGATACACATCTACCCCCCTGTATGAAATGCCAGTGCAACCTTCACCAACCGAGTGAATATTTTAAATAAGACCACTCTGGAGACTGAGGGAGGAATTAGAGGGGTAGAAAGCGGAATTTGTTATCTAAAGAATACTTTCACAGGTCAGTGAATCTTTTAGCTTTCACAGGCTCACTTACCATTATAAAATATAATAGGACAATATTTTTTCATCTTCTTAGTACACAAGAACTATCAAGAGAATGAGAAACATTAAATAATAATAAACCAACATAAATTTTCAGAATTGGGATCACTTTCTTTTTTTCCTGAACAGGTAGCATGAGTTCTTTGTTATTCCACAGCATTTTAGTAAAATAATTAAATACTAGAGATGGGTCTTTAAGTAAGCTATTAGTTAATTTTACTTTTGCTCTGTTCAACCTTAATTTTGCCCCTTCTTTCATTACTAACTTTTATGTTCTGTGCCTTCTTATGCCCTCTTTTCTTTTAATGCAAAGCATTTCCTTGAAAAGAAGTTCCGCACAAGCACAGAAAAGTATTCAGCTGCTTAATTTATCTTCTGACAAAATCCAACAACTCCATTCAGGATCAGAGCCCCTTTTTTGCTACTGACTAAAGAGGATGACACAGTCCTTTCTCTGTGAAGGTCGTGGTTTAAGTGCCTGATTTCCTGAATACTGTATGAAAGAAGGATGATGAACTTAGCTGTTATCAGCTACTTTGTGTGACGAAAGGTGCAAGATAAAGAGGAACTTTCCATGCCTGATCTCCTTTCATTATCTGTTGTGTTGAACTGCACTGAGCAGTCCCTGAGAAGCCCAATATTTAATGTATTGGCTATAGCAGCACCGGGCAGTAGATTTATAAAGTGATATGGTAGACACAGTTTACTTGCTGTAAATATGTATAATGCAAAGAAACATGTCCATTTATCACTTCTACCACTATGAACTCCTGCAGTGCAAAAAGAAATTAAGGCAGGCATAGGAGAATGGGAAGTTCGAGCAGGAAATATGTTTTCAGGGATGTATAGTCTACAGTGCCTGTTTTAAGGTACAAAAAATACCAGCAGTCACTAATGAAATGCCTCAATGCTAAAACGTGGGGGTTTTTAACTGTAGGTACATAGGAAAGAATAAACCAAAACATAGTAATTGAAAGGTTTACTATGTCTAGATGTTTTATAAAGTTGAAATTTAAAGTGCTGAAAAGGGGAAGAGAAGAGAATGTAAGTAATCCAAGGAATAAAGAGAATATTTACTCAACTAGATTCATTTAATGGGTGTTTTCTGTTGTTTTCTTACTTAAATATATATATCTAATTTTTAAAAATGCCATATTTGCCATATAAAATCTGCCAAATTAGTGATCTATCATTTCCTTCCAGTGTTAATGTCACTTCACTGTAATTTTTCTGTATTTTCAAACAGTTATTTAGCTTTCCATGCTCATTAAAGACATGATTTCTTTGCCTCCAAAGGAACTTTTAAGTGCTGGTTAAAACACCATAACGCCAGGACTTGCTAAGCAAGTTACTTCATCCTTCCCATTCTCTTCCAAAGACATGTAGGTATACCTGAGTTATTTAAAACACTCATCTCGGTGCACTCGCATTATTCAGTGTAAAATATGAGAATGGCGGAACATTCACACTGATGCACTTTTGCAGAACTGACATTTGTGAAACTGTGTTTATATGTTCTCTGAATTCTCCTGTCCTATTAGTGGTAGAAAGGTGCAGGGGATCCTTTGTACTATTCATGGCATAAGCTATTCCCAGGCTAATTTCTGATTTCAGAAAAAAACCAAAAAGGTGTAAGCTGAGACAGTCAGATCCTCAAAGAGAACATAGGCATGGGATATAAAGGCACCTCAAAGAGAGAACTTAACGTTCGCTCACTGTCTACTGAAAAACATGCAACTTAGATTACTAATACCAAGATTACTTTTTTCTTAATTATCGATATTGAAATAGTAAACTGAAATAGAAACTCTGAAATATAACATAGTCACCACAAAAATGTACAAAATAAAATTAAATCTATAGAGTCAAATGCAGTTTTTACATTGTTAATAAGTTTGTGGAACTGGAATTCACTCATCATTGAGTTCATCATACACGATTTATCCTAAGAACGCTGCAGTCTCTCAGGTCTGATGACCTGCTTCGCTTACAGAAAAACTCACTTTCCCAGTGTTCCAAATAAGTATGACTCTAAATATAATTAAGAATACGTGGCTGTTACGTGAGAAGACACAATCCATACAAATTCATTAATGTGCTCAAATTCAACCTCCAACACATGTCTAACAATGGGCCGTGCAGAACTGGTGTCTGTCCGTGACGCCGATTGTTACTCCTGCCATAATTAAGCTTGCCTCTGGCAATTAATCACCTTGACTGCCAACAAATAGTATATTTATCTTCATTAGCTTCCTGCATGGGAGGCTTTCCTCTCCTCTGTAGAGCAGGAGCTCTGAGCACCACGTTTGGCTGCCAGAGGGATGCGGATTCCCGGGAAGGGGTGCGGATTCCTGGGAAGGGGTGCGGATTCAGGAAGGGATGCGGATTCCCAGGAAGGGATGCAGATTCCTGGGAAGGGGTGCCGATTCCCGGGAAGGGGTGCGGATTCAGGAAGGGATGTGGATACCCAGGAAGGGATGCAGAGTCCCAGGAAGGGACGCGGATTCCATGGATTCAGCTGTCCCAGGGATGGGCACAGGCGCTGCCCCTTGGGGAGGGTCCCAAAGGCACCCTGGGCGTTCAATGTGACTCTACAGCCATAGGAAACCCAAGTCTGTTTAAGGCTGTGATTTTGCATTTTCAGCTTCCTCATATATTTTAATGAAAGACAAACAGAATTATGGACAGTGCAAATTATTTTTCTCAAGTGAGAAACAAAAGAGAGGGTGCCAGGCTAATTTATTTGCTTTTGTTTGCATCTCTTTTTCCATGATTATCTTAACAAATGAGTTTACTAACAGGAATGTTTGGTAAAATAATGAAGCAAATATTGTTAAATATTGTGATTATTCATAGCAGAACCTATAAGTCATGTTTCTCCAATTGGAAAAGAGAAATGTGTTGTACGACCTACGTACCCATTCAAAAAGAGCTTGAATATTCAAAAAGCTCTGCTTATGAATGAATTACATAAAAAATTATGCATAGATATTATTCAGCAAACAGTTTGAACATATACATCAGAAAAACTAGTTTGTTTGGAAAACTTGCAAACACATAATGGAGCAAAGAAATTATTCATTATGAATTATTTGCACAGCATCTGTCTTACTTTCTCATGTTAATTGCCTCTGCTAAACCACATTTTCACCCCCTCAGTATGTAAATTTAAATGATTTTGCATATTCTCTGAATATCCAGTAAATGCAAGTTTCATTACCTTACCGCTTACAATTTTTTGTCTCTAATTGTACTAGAGTTTATATAATTTTTAAATTTGACCTACCAGCTTCCTGTAGATTGCAACTTTTTCCTCTGAATTCTGATTATTGCCTAAAAAGAAAAAAAGCGCATATAAAAAATTTAAACCCATGCACATTGACTGCATTTGTAAAATATCTCATAAGGTATGTGTTAATTCCCGCTGTATTTATAGAAGCTAGGGCTTGTTTTTAATCACACCACTTTAAATGTAATTATTATAAATCTAGGACATGACCCACAATGGATTGGAATTAACAGAGAGAGTTTTACTGACTCTTGAGAGCCTCGAGCAGACCTTTCCCTGCAGTAACTGGGTGATGTATCACTGTATCCCTTTCTGCTTCCTAGGAGGTACCGCTCTCGTGCAGAATTATTCTTTATACAAATACAAGCTTATGCACAAGTAGTTTGACTTCCTCTAATTTTTTTCTTTTTTTCCCCTTGAATTTAGTGAAATTTTGATTCTTAGACCACTGACTCATGTTGTCTCTAAGGAGCACTGTGAGAAGAAAACGTGCACATGGTATGCTGTCTTTTCTTTGCCATCACTTCGTACCACCAGCCGAAATAAGTGTCGTGTCCAAAGCTGCCTGGTCTCAGGAA
Organism: Acanthornis magna; assembly: GCA_036785705.1. Taxonomy (NCBI): domain Eukaryota; kingdom Metazoa; phylum Chordata; class Aves; order Passeriformes; family Acanthizidae; genus Acanthornis; species Acanthornis magna. The sequence continues at coordinate 1,596,954 of JAWUZG010000332.1, read as the reverse complement.
ATAAATACAAGTTTAACCCTTCAGGCCTGTTAACAGCAACCACCCCCTGGTAAAACCTGTCCTGCTGGGTCACTGAGAATGGGCCACCGGAGAGAAACCTCAGGACTGTCTCTCCTTTATCAGCACACGCTTTGTTAGAGACCTGCAGAAAGCGCTCGTGTTACAGTGCTGTGCTTGAAACCAAGCTCTTCGGAAACTACAAATCCACTCTTCTCTAATGGCATGAAACCTTCTGTTTGGGATTCCATCTTCAATGTACCACAAAATACATAACCCCCGAAATCACATTTTGTTTCTATTTCACACTGAGGTTACAAAACACTCTGTTAACATGGGTGGAACTAAACATCCTTATTCATTTATTTGCTGTGGGCAGACACCTGGCTCAGTGCTTACACTAAATGGTTTGCAACAGCCATTAGTACTTTGCCAGGGCAGAGTAGCCAGATGCTCCTGCCTGCACATCTCTGCTAAAAACTCAAATTTTCGAGCATCCTAATGGATTACAACAGGGGAAAAGAAATCAGGATGCAGTGTCATGACACATTATTTTTGCACCAATATGAAATTTCACTGACTCATGCTCTACAGGTATTTGTGGGTCGTAACAGAGTTTCTGTCCTGAGAAGTTCCCAGTGCACCAGAGGCCTTAGCAGTATTTTTACTGCTGATCCATCCACCCTTCTGTTCTGTAATGCACCAGGCCTGGCTGTTGGATGACTCCTGAAATGAGCAGCACCAATAACATTTTGGGCCTAATCATCAGCAACTCATTTTTTTGCAATATACCTTTAGGCTACTAAACACATCTATAGGTTTCTCCTCTGGACAGGATGCCTTGTCCTGTATGCTTTAGCAGTTCAGTTGAGCTGAGCTGATTCAAATGAGCCTTGAAATGTTAAATACAACTTGTAATATCAAACGGTCTCATATCAAATAATTTTCTTCCTGTGGATCCTAGGGAGATTAAGGACTCGTGCAGCGACTGAAATGTCCACTACTTACACAAAATATCTCAGCACTGGCTATATCATTATCTGTTCATTGAAGGGATGGCTGGAAAATACAACTGCAGCACTTCTAATTTATTTGTAAATCAAGCATTAGGAGCATAGTATCAGGTCCATGTGGCGATGAGTGGATACTAAATGTTGAGTAATTGTGTCACAGTGTGACCAAAGCCTTCATGTACAACCTTGAGGTGATGTTTTCTTCGTAACTGGTGTAGAAATTAATTTTTGGGTAAGACAGCAGACTGAATGCAGTATGGCTGTGCTTCAGCTTTCCCTTCCGTCTGCTTATCTTGAAGCCCAGAGAAAGAAGTCGTCTTTTCTTTATTGTTTTTCTAGTTTTGCTTTCATATCTTGCAGCAGAGTCTGTTTACAGCTTGCTTACCTTCCTTTACTTCTGAGCTGAATTAAGATGAAGTCTGGTTGGGATCATCCAAAATGCCTTCACCCAAACCACTCCTGTGTGTTCGGAACTGAAGAGTGGGAACTATTGAGTGGGAGCTATCAGATGGGAACTATCGAGTGGGAACTCTCAACTCTTTGCTGCTTCTTTGGCAACCTTTGCTTTGCGGACGCAGCAGGGACTCCTGGACAAGAATGCTTTTTGTCCCTGACACCTCGGGCCGGGTCTGTGTGCCAGTGCAGCCTGGACCCCCACAGTGTGTGCAGGACCCCTGTGCTGAGGCTGAGCTGGGTCTCACTCTGGCACATCCCTACTGACACACATTTTTGTACTACAATTATCATATATCATAAAGCAGGAGTATGATTTCGATCTATGCACTTCATGGTAGCCTTATAAAAAGCAAATGTTTTGAAAGGTAATTAGTAAGTAACTCAGTGTGAAAACTGGGAGGTTGTGTTTGCCAGGAGTGGCATTCCAATTGTCAATGCAGTCACACAAAGGATCAAATGGTTCTGAAGGTGCTGCTTGAAAAACTCCGAGAATGACAGTAGGCTAGAAGTGGGCAGAACCTCAGTGTTGCCAACAATTAAAGGAATCATATTCCCATGTAGCAAATAACCCTTTCTAAATCACATTTATTTCAGGATCCTAGATTCAGGAGAAAACATGGAGTCATGATACCACTATGGAACAACTGTTAACTGCATAATGACAGCCACAGTATACAGAAATGAGTAGGGAGTACTTTAATGGAAAGCATATTGTCATTTGCCTAGCATTGAAAGTCAAAAGCAATTAAAACATAATTTAATTAGAGAATATCTTATCAGCTGTAAAAAGTAAAATTGATTGATATGCAGTGTAGGGATAACTTGGCTGCTGCTATTTGTAAAGTGATGCTGAGGCTGACAAATTAGTCACTTGGTTTTTTTATTCGATAATTTCATGTATTTTTATATTTTCTTTCACCACTGAAAGCATTTAATTAGCTAATGTTTGATTGCTCATTGTTTGGAAATGGAAAATGTTACAACTGTATTGTGATTTGAAGAGTTGTTGGCCTCGAGATTAAGCATCTTGCATGACTACATCCTGCTCTCTCATTACTAAAAATATTTATCTGATAATAGGATTTTTCCTATGATTATTTTTGTCTGTGTTACTGTCCAATAAGATGTTTTAGTCTCCAGCTTAAACATCACATGTAGCTGGAAACAGGTCAGCATAGCTCTGAGCAGCTACAAATCAGTGAGCAATCTCCTCACTTGGAAGAATCCGTATCACTTACCCAAGGGCTGAATTTGGCCATGCAAGGAAGAGCCAATCAGGAGGGATGAATGCTGACAAACCAGCAAACCTATTTTTAAAAAGCCACAAAACAAAAGGATAGCCAATTTATTTTTTTTAAACCATCGCTCTTACATTCATTAAACCAGAAATTTGTTCTCGATCGTTACTTCAGTAAAAAGTGGCAAGGTGGTTTGAGTTAATTAATATTAACAAAATATTCAGGTATCTTTTCTGTTAATTTTATTCTTTAGAAGTGGAAGAGTTAATGACACGGTTTCATTGTTTTTTGGCTATTTCTAATATTTCTGTTCCACTAAGAGAACATCAGCAGACTAATGTCCACATGGATTCCAAATTAATGCATTAGTTCCCTCAGAATGAGCACTTCTACAAGGAATTCCTAGGACACTTTCAAAAGACTGGTAAATAAATTAATTAATAGATAAATTAAAGTGGTCTTTAACACTTGACAAAAATCAAATGCCGCTGCTTTAGGGGTAGGACTGCTGAACTTTGTTTAGAATGCGTCTGTCCACAGAACTCCTACTGCATTTGTAGAGATTAACTGTGTAAAGAAAGATGGACTAGTCTTTTGCTTGACTAAAATAATGTCTTCAAGGTGGTTCTTTTGTTTATGTGGGGTTTTTGTTTGTTTTTTAAAAGGTTTCAGGTATTTTTCTTTTTTTTTTTATTTTTTCCCCAGATACAAATCCATTCTTCTTGGGTCTACCGAAACCTTTTTGGAGTGCGGCAGCTGTGGTTTTTCCCTGCCAGGAAAATCTCTATAAAGGCATTTATCCCTATGAAGCCCAATTTTCTATGCGGGCTAACTTCTTTCAAAGTGGAGACCCACGACAGTTGAATATTATTAATAAGGTAATTTCTGCTTTGCTCCAAGAAAGGATATCAGTGCATGTGTACACCTTTTTATACTAGAATCAATTTCAGAGGATAGTTTTTCATATTAAATAGGTTATGAATAAGAATGGTCTCATTTAGATGCAAGAAAATATACAGAATTCTGTATAAATATTCTAACAGTCTGAGAAGGGGAAATAATTTGAAGAAGTAACTCATTAGGTCTGACTTCACAGTGATACATTTCACTTTTATAAAATGGTAACTAAATCAATTAGTTGTTTCTCAGATTGCTGGAAGACAACTGCTCTCAGGGATATCAGACGTTATATATATGTATAAAAATATATAATATATATCATAATAATGCAATTGCTTCTATGTGAAGTGGTGTTTAGCATCTACTTGAAAAAGATTATTTCATTTGAAAAATGACACAAAAAGCTGTAAAAAACCAGCAGCCTGTTACTAGAGATTAATAAGTACACTGTTAGAGATGTATATTAACTATATATTCTGCTGTAGCTGAAGATGTCCCTGCTCGGGGCAGGGGCTTGGCCCTTTAAAGTTCTCTTTCCACCCAAACTATTTGATGATTCTGTGATTCTCTGAACTAATACCAGAGAGAAATTTGTAAGTTTGTGAACAAAACTACTGAGAAAACTTTTAGATGCATCCAAAAGGGATGTTTCATGAAAAGTTATTAGGTCAAAACCTTAAAGAGATAAACCTGCAATTTGTTATTTCACCAATTAAAAGTAATCAGCAAGCGCTAGTTACACAGCCTAATAAAATATCTCTCATTTTTGCTGCTCGTTATAAACATCTCATTCCTTCATGTACTTTGTCCCCTGAATTTATCAAAAAATACCTGAAAGCAGTAGGTTTGCCAAAAAGGCACGATCACCTGTAAATAAGTAACAAAACAACTCCTCAGAAGTGATGGCAGGCACGAGAAGTGTTCAGAAGCTGTTAGCTGCCCTCCAATTAATTTTACACGATGCTTAAAACTCTCAAGCCTGGGCATGAAGGTGCCACTGTTCTCCTTATTGCTGCTGAAAATATTGCACGACTGTTGAATGAGGGTGAACAGGATTTAGGAGAAACGCTGCTTGGTGGAATTAACGTTGTGCTTTCGGCGTGTTTCACACCACTGGGGCTGTGCTCTGTCGGAGCACCCACAGACAGCCTCCGCACGGGTGCTCACACCTGCGGGCTCAGCGTCTGCAGAACACACACTCTGCTGGGAGCAAGACAATGAGGCTGCTCAATTAAAAGATCCAGGTGTGTTTTTGAGTCTTCATTACCTGTGCAGGGAGTAAAGAGCAGCTCTAAGCCAGCCAGCGAGATAAAAGCCTCCTCTCTTCAGTTACACAATCTACAAGAGGAATATCTACTCTCTGCTTTATTATTTTGTGGGTTTTTTTTTTACAGGGAAGATAAGGAATACCTTAAGGAGCATATTGGAACAATCACATTTACAGAAATAGTTTAAAGTAATTTTGTATACCAATGATCAAAAATATTTCTGGTTTAGTGCAAAATTTTCCCTGGGGAAAAATAAATAATAATATATGATGTAAAGACATTTCTCTTAAGTAGATATTAAAGCACAGTTGACTACAGACAAACAATAAATTCTGGGAATGCAAATCTCTAACAGCCTGGAGGAGATGGCTCTTTCAAACACAATAGTGATTTAATGAGCCAATGTACATCTGGGAGGCTGAAGAATGCTGGCAATGTCCACCTTGGTGGCAACAACCACACATCCCAAACGTATGTTCTCCCAAATCTCCCTTTCCTGTTTAAAAATCCTTCTCAAATCATCTGATGCTAGCAGGAGCGTGTCAGATGTTGTTATGAGTTACACAGGATAAAAAAAAAGCTTGGGAGGAAGGCTCTGCAGGGTGACAGAATGTGTTTGAGTATGTAATATTTCTTTTGAGACTGCAAAACCATTGGGTTTTTACTAATGTGATCAGTTTCCTAAAAAATGGTTAATACTTCCTAAAAAACCCTGCAAATAAGAAACTAGGGCAGGCAGTAATATATTTTGATGCATATTTCACTCAGAAGAATCCCAAAGCCCAAGACAAACACCACTGATCATACACTGCTGTAGACTCGAGGATGATCACTGCTGCTGAAAGGAACTCGGTCCCACGTTCCCAGTGACAGGCTTCTAATAGACCAAAAGAAATCTTCAAAAGTTGTTTTAGGTGGCGGCAGACCTGACCAAAATGGTAATGGATTTCTGGCCAAGAAACTCAATATAAAGGCAAATAGAGAAGAGCGGTGTTAGTCAAACAGAAGTTATTGGGCTGGGTGCAGAGTAAATGGATGAAATGACAGGATGTGCTGGAGAGAAGGTCAGGTTTCACAATGTAGGGATCCCCTCTGGCCCTCAGCAGGTGAAATCCTACTCCTGCTGCCAGCCTGTGATTCCTGTACCACTATCGATTTGTTTGGGAGAGACCGTACACAGTAATGATACCTGTGCATGATTACTGACAGCATTTGGCCATGAATTATGTCAGCAAAAATGTGTTTAAGTGGAATTACGACTTGCATGTTTTTAATTTCAAGGCCTAAGGAGAAGAACAGGCATATTAATTTCCTAATGGGAATGCATAAAGTGCATTTCTGTTCACCATTTCCCGCCATTGGTATCACCAGTGCAGCTTCTCTGGAGTGATAAAGGAGCTGGAACAGAAAAATCCCAGCTGCTGTAACTGCAACATCAAAAACCTGTGGGGTTTTCAGAGCCCATGACCTGGCACTGTGCTGCATGTTAACATCATAGCTCTCACTGAGGAGGGACTGCTGATGTCACTGAGAATTTCGGTAAGAAAAAGTCCATTCCATTCATGTTTTGAGCCATGATGATTTACAGATGATCTCCATGCAAGTCAAACAAATTTTGACAAAGAATTCAAGCAGCGTCATAAAGTGTGACCTCAAGAGCTCACATAGTTCTGATTCTGACTCCTGACTCTGTAAAATGGACATTTATTGTGTACTTCATAAAATTATGTGGTTGGCTTTTTGCTTTCAAGCAACATTAAGAAATTAAGGAAACTAGTAAATTACAATATAAATATCCTGCAGACCTAACTATAAAGTATTACAGCCTAGCAGGCCCTACTGTTCCTCGTACGTGCATTTTATTTTATATGCACATTATAAAACTGGTGTCCAAAGAGATCTGTGTCATACAAATTTGTAATATCAAATATCAATTTTTGATAATAACAAAATGCAACTAAAAATCCATCTGAATATACAAAAGGGAAAATCTTGCATTTATATTGCATATATCCTTGTGCTCTTACAAATATTTTGGGAGTTGAGTTTTGACAGCTTTCCCTCATTATCCAATTTTCAAAATAAAATTCTGAAAGATACCTGAAACTGTTCACCAGCATACAATACTTATCTGTATGACATTTCTTACTTTTTTTCTATAATTAAACACAGTATAATGATATTTGGGGGGAAAAAAGCCTTCAAATATATAGCAGAAAATATACCATTCCCTTACTAAAATAAAGTCAGGAAAACTGGCTTTACTTTCTAAATACTTGTGGTCTCCTATAACAAATATCCATGTTCAATTTTATTAATATCATTATTTGAGCCAGAAATATTGCTTTGGCAGGCAATCTGTCCAATAACATTTGCAAACATCCCATAAAGGGGATTTTGGTTAAAAGAAAGTGTTTGCTATACATATTTTAGTGCTACTCTATCAGTTTTTGGATTGTTATTCTTAAAAAGGTATTTGCTTTGCTTAGTCCTCACTTATTTGCTCTTCATTAATTAAAGCAAATAACAAGTTGGAGTCATGTGATAATGTCAAAGCTGGCTGACAGGATAAGTAAAATTATATAAATGACCACTGAGGTATGAATTGTAAATAACTATCAAACATGAATACACAGTTAATATATGAATATAGGTGACATTTGTGTCAAACTGCACCAAAAGACTCACACAAAAGACTCAGTGAAATCAAAAACTTGGAATTCTAGAAGTTTACCAATATGTTACCCCAACAAAAAGTGCAATTTTAAAAATAGTTATTTTCTGTTGGCATATTCTAAATAACTCCACGTGACAGTAGAAACAACTCAAATATTCTAACATTTAGTGAATTAACTAGACAGGGTTTCCAATTGACTGGTCAATAGCCTGTCGTTCTGTTTACTTGGCATTTCCAAAGCGTTGCTCAGATATGTGATTCACACGTTGAAAGTTGCAAGTGACAACCATTTGACTGAATAAAATCCTACAGATTAAAAACTGTACAGATTTAGCATTTACAGGCTTAGTTGCAGAGTTTAATGTCTTCATACTAGCAATGAAAACAGGCAAGGTAAGGCTTGTTTCTGAAACAGCAGCTCCACTTACTCCAGCAAACATTTGTTTAAGAAGTAGAGGAGTGTGTCAGAGGCTTTAGAGAAGTCCAAATAAATATCCTCTGTAGCCCTTCCCTTGTCCACTGATGCCCTCGCCAGGACAATTCTTCTGAATTTAGTAAGGGATAATTATTTTTCAGTTCTGAAATCTTCCCACATATTTCTGCCTCTCAGTAGGTAGATGAAAGCTAGTGATTCTGGGAGAAAAGTAGGAAGAATCTCACCCTCATTGAACCAGTGCCTGTACAGACCCTGTCCTGCTCGCTGATGCACAAGTTCAGGGATGCTCACAACCCACCACTTCTGCTCTCTGCAGGTCTCTAAAGAAAGAATTTTGGCCCTGGTTTGGATTTCTACTTTCCTCCCACCAAGTTCAGCCGTGGCTGTAATAGTGTCTGGAACATCTGAAAACAAAGGGAGGGGCAAAAATGAAAATCATGTCTGACACCCTGAGGTGTCCTTTGCCAAGGGACTGCTGGCACACGGTGACCCTTGGTGGTCTCTTTATGCTATTTCTTGTTGAAGTCTAGCACCACGAGGATTTCCATTGCAAATTTTTCCAGGAATGTTATTCAGAGATAGTAGATACTTCACTGAATTTCATTTTAACAAGCGATGATGTTAAATAAAGCACTGAAAATCTTAATCAAAGTTATGAGTATCAACAAGAAGCAAAGCAGCTAATAGATTAGCTGCTGAACAAAAGTTTTCTATGATTAATTATATTATAGTGCACTAATTTAGTTTCCTCGATCTGTAACTTCAAATATCTATACTAATTAGTTGTCAGCCTACAATATAATAAATGAGATAATGAAATAAAGATGTTTTAAATATCCATTTCTATTATATGTGCAATTCGAAGCATGTTAACAGACAAGATGAATTCTGATTATTTTTTCTTAAGGATATATTAGCATATCATTATGTACATGAATGCCAAATAATCACTTTCTTGCAAGAATAATGTTCAATTACTAAATCCACAGGAATCTGGAAGTAAAATAAAATACTGCACATTGGATGAAGGCTGGCATGGGTTAAGCTTACAGAGACATCACACCTTTCTCCATCACATTTTCACCTTCTCATGTGATGCACACTTCTCCTTTGATGGAAAATTCCTTTGGGTCTTCTTGGTGTAAAGCTGTTGGTGCTCGCAGCAAAATTTGCAGAGAGAGTGGCGAACAGAGAATGTTTTCACTCGGTTGTTAAACCAGAGAAATATCCACAGCATTTTTCACAGTTCATGAAAGGGACCATCAATTTCTGTTAGCTTTGTTCAATTTGGGAACAAGTTATACAAGCTTATTTTCTTCTATGAATTTCATTGGGGAAAAAGGGGTTTTTTTTTCTGAATTTGTTTTAGAAAACTGAGCTCTTAGGTTCCAAATCTAGACTGAAGAAATTTGCAATATTCCCCATGGAAGCTGAAGAAACTCTTAAGGAGCCTTAGACAGACCGAGGCAGTATTATTTATTTTCCTGAGAGCAGTGATGACAGTCAAAGCACGAGCAGTGTGGCTTGTTTTATATATCAACCTTGCATGTTTTCCTGTCAGCTTTGCAGTTTGTCATCCACAGCTTTGCCTCCAAATAGCATGAACTTTGAGGACAGCAAGCTGAAATGAAAGACTCACTGCCTCCTATAGAGAAGAAACAAGGCCACCAAGGAATAGCAGAATATCTGTTTATTCCACTTTATGTAGCCTAAACTGTGGAAAAATATTTCATTACTAGTAGAAACATAATACAATTCTGTTAATGGTAGTATAATTTGTTGTTACTATTTGGAGTGAAGCTGTGAGTAATCTAGCTCGTATAACAGATGAAATCATAAAAGAAAATACTAAATGCAAAATCTGATATACAAAAGCAAAGAACGAGCTGGAACAGCTGCAATAGCTTATTATAAATACTTGTCAGAATTGTTCAGCTCGAGCAGTGTTTGCCAGCTGGAGTGCAGTTGTTCCGAGAGGGAGGTGAGCTATCCCTCCTCTCTGTGTGCAGAAACAACAGCTACGTGAGCATAAATGCACAAAATGCCCTGGTATTTTACTGCAGTGTTTTACTGCTGGAATGATTCTCAGAGACAGAAATGTGTTAGAGCACTTCAGGCAGTGCTGCCAGAGCAGCCCTGGCCAGGCTGGAGCACACAGGGGAAGTTTGGGCTTCTATCACTGCAATCTTTCTATAAACTCTATCAGTTTTGGGGTTGTTTTCCCTCCTGTGGGGGTGAGCTGCGGATGTGTGGTCAGTGTCTCTGTCTGGGTGCAACCTGCAGGATTTTCTCCTCGTTCTGCCAGGGACTGAGTGGCTGGGAATTGTACCTGCCCTGAGCAGCTGCATTTGGGACAAGAAATCTCCCATTACATCCCACTTACAACTTACCCCCTCAGGTTATCAGAGAACATTCGTTTGCGAGGTGATAAAGATTCATATCATGTGAATTGGAGAAGGAGATACAAACATCTAGAAATATTTAAATTAAGTGCAAAAGGGCTTTTTCGTTAATTAAAACTGGCATACACTGAGTTTATTAGACTGAAGTTATACAGCATGTTGGTCATTATGCTCTAATCATTTAAAATATGCTGAAAACACAGCATGAGACTAACTTCACACAGCCTTGCAGTTATACTGGTCAAACAGCACTAATCAAACTGTTTTATTTGAGGTTTGATCTAAAGCCCATGAGACTCTGGCTATTGCATTCGGTGGGCATGGAGTTCAACCCTTGATGAAACTGAGCACTTGATCCTTGTATAATTCAATTACTCATGTTACTTGCTGAATATATTATTTCTTAGATAATTCTTTACAAGTAACTACCAATAGTTAGAACATTTGAAAACCTCAGACCACTTATTCTTGTTGTTTTCAGTGCTTTCAAATCCTGTTTATGACTGCCTCCCTGCTTCCGTAGTATCAGGGAGAAAAAAGTGGTTTTCCAATAACAAGAAATACTTATGAAATCACTGAAAGACTTCCACATGATCTTAGTTACAATACAGCACATCTCTCGTGTTCATTTGGGAAATGCAATTTTAGTACCTGGTGTTTTATTAGATTAACTGCTGCGGTGTGGCCATATTTTACTGAGAGTTGCAGGTACCAACACAGCTGTGCATGTCAACATGAAAGTGGCATCTGCTTTTCTCATCACATTTGCCGCTGTCTGATCGGTTTGACCATTGTCACACACAGTCACACGGTCAGAGACTGGCTGATGGTGGCAGGGACCTCTGAGTCCTCTTGTCCGACCTCCCTGCTCAAGCAAGGCCACGACAGAGCTGTTGTCCAGGACCACGACCAGACAGCTTCTGGACGTCTCCAGGAGGGAACACACCCCAGCCCCTCCAGGGAGCCTGCTCCAGGCTCAGTCACCCTCCCGGGGAAGCACAGAGCCTCCTAGGTGTCCCTTTGTGCCACTGCCTCTGGTCCTGGCACTGGAGCCACTGAACAAAGCCTGGCTCCATCTCCTTCCCACCCTCCCTTCTGGAATTCGCACACATTCCTAGACCCCCCAAGCATTCCCCTCCCTAGGCTGGACAGTTGGAACAGTCCCAGCTCTCCTGTGGAGATGGTTCAGGCCCTTCATCACCTTCGTGGCCCTTTGCTGGACTCTCCCCAGTCCCTCCACATCTCCTGTACTGGGGAGCCCAGAACTGGACGTGGCACTCCAGGGACTACAAGGAGAGCATTTATTCACAATAATACATAAAGCATAATGCCACTGAATTAGGAGAACTTATAGCTAAAAAAATTAGGAAAAGTGGAGTCAGAAGTTTGTACATACAGACACAAAAGGAATGAGATTTCAGGTGCATAACTGAGAGGATGAATACAGAGAACTTTCTGTACTTTAATCATAGAATAGCAAGTGTGTCTGTGGTGGGGATAGGATGAAACATGGCAAACCGTCCATTAATAAGTATCTATTTTCCTTGACAAATGCCTAATTATTCAGCAGAGTAATTTAATGTTCTGTATTGAGCTAAGAAGCACACAAATTAAAATACCCACATCAATGGGCTCTGCTCAGTATTCCCTGCTCACTCCCACCAAAACATTCACAAACCCAGCAGAGAATCTTCCTGAGATCAGGTAAAAATGTTTTGTACCCTGCAAATGAGCCCTTAAATCTCTAAAGTTGATTTTTCTACCTAGCCACACAACTGGCTTTCTATCCTTCTTCTGTTAGGAATCCTCTCTGCCCACGTACTTTACCTCTTACATATGCCAAGATGCAACTCAATTAAAGCTAAAGAATGAAAATATCACAGTTTAGGGCAAAGAAAAAAAATTAAGTCTTTAATAAAGACACTTGAATAAGGCCAATGAGAAGTGCATATATTTCAGGAGAAATAGGAGGCTGGAAATGGAGGCCCATGGAAACACTTGAAAAGCAGCCATAAAACACCAGTGAAAAACACTTCCAGGCAAAGCACCAAGCCTGTGAGGCAGACAGTGGATCTACCGAGCAAACAGGAACCGGAAGGAACTGCTGCCTAGAAAAGTGGCAGTGCAGAATAGTTAAATGACAAGCCCGTAAAGATTGACCCAAAAAATACTTGAAAAAAAAACCAACTTCAAAAGCTAATGGTCTGTAATGCTTGATGCCAACAGGATGAAATCAAGTAAAGGAAAGGGATGAAACAAGGGTCAATGACAAATTATTGTATGGTATTAATTTTATGAAAATAAAGACAAGGAGGATTTAGCCACACTAGAAGATCGTGTACTGATTAACAGTAAATTGGTAACTGCAGTAGCTTGGAAGTGAACAGCACTGAATAATAATGAACTTGAAAAGTAAGTAGCTGAACTTCTCACAAGGTATGCTATTTATTTTTAAATTTCAGGGAGAAGTGGAGAGGGTAAAAATGTAGCTGTGTTAAGAAGTAAGACAAGCAAAGTCTTCATCAATATCAGATAACTGACAAACAGAGCACTTGAAGGACATATATTCATCGAACACCAAAACAAGTTTGCTGTGAGAGGGTCAAACATCTTTAATCTCCAATTTACTGTATGAAATGAAGAGGCATTCAGTTGGAACATGCAGAGATCACATTCCACATACTCTAACACATTAGATGCCAGCAGAATTAGCTATGAATTTGACCTAGAAAAATATAATGTGTGTTTAAAATTGCACCACAATATCTACATTTACACCCGAATCTTTTTTTTTTTTTTTTCCCCACCGAAGATCAGCTTCTGCTCGAGGACTCTAGCAAATGGATTTTAAGCACTGTATGATTTTGACCACAATTGAGACTATTAGGCAATGCCACCCCTAGCATGGGACAAGGAGAAGGGAGGGTTATTAGGAGACACACTTTTCTCTTAAGCTTTTTCTGGTTTTAGCCAGTATTTTGTGGGTGTCTATAGCAATGTTTTCATGTTTGTCTATCAAAACAATGCAGCAACAACACCTGTAAGCTATGCACTTCCTTTGGCCTGCTTTGGCTCTAAGGAAATCCATCGGTGCCATGCCAGGGTCATCCCACAGTCTGCACAACACAGATCGCCGTCCTCACGTAATGTGTTCTGACCCAGGAACCACTGACCGCAAATACAAACCCAGTGCAGAGAGATGAAAGCTGAAAGAAGGGCCTCCCTGTGCTAGAGTCCAAGCTACTTCTTGTGCCCTTTCTCACCTGTGGAATAAGGCTTGAATTCCCTTCTCCCTGAAGACAGAACTTCAGCTGGAGTGTGAGAGTAACATGAGTGAAAAGACCATGAACTCAGGCTCTCCATTTCCTGGGGGAAAGCTCTGGTTTTAGCAGATGAAGCAATGGTATTGCTGTAGCCATGACAGAGGAGGGTACAAGCAAAACTTGCAGGAAAAGTTACTATCTTTGCACTTCTAACTGAGGCAGTGACACTAAAACCCCACATTGTCAGGTCTGGAGGTTTGCTGGTCGGCAGGGCGAGCACTGGTGCTGATCCCATTGCCTTCCAGTGGGCTACAGATTGATGTGGAGAGCTGTCAGAGCGTCCATCACAGGCAGGGCTAGGAAGTGAGACAGATCAAGCCCAAATCATCATTCCTTTCCCCCTTCCAAATCATCATCTCTAATCACCTCCAGGCCAGTGATGAGCATGCATTAAGCTCACTTGTGCAGACTGTGTTAAGTGTGATTACACATTACCCTGCGAGGTTGTATGGGATGTATGGATTGATGCATGGCAGAGCTCCACAGAAAGGCACAAAAATTCTTTTGACAGTTGCAAGGATTTTTTAAATTTTTCTTTTTTCTTTTAAAATTTTTGAGGTAAGAGTAATTTAAATATAATTGCTCAACACCAGGGCATGCTATCCTAACAAGCCTGGGGAAATACAGTACAGTCCAAGGGATTCTCTCCAGCCCATCACAAGGGTAACAAGATACACTTTCTCCTGGCTAAAACCCATCTCTGTGGGAGCTGGGAGGATGAGGCTGCTCAGAGGGAGGGTCCTGCACACTCAGCTTTGCCCAGGAGAGCTCGGGGTGTGCGGAACAGCCCTGAGCACCCAGGCACTGCTGCCCCTGGGGCACTTTCCTCTCCTCTCAGAGCCCCAGAGGTGCAGAACCCACCCATTGGAAAGGAGGAGAGAGGCGAAAACAACTGACACAATCTGCAAAGTTTTGCACAGTCTGAGCCTGGGTTTTCAGGAAAGCATTTTTTTTATTCCTATTGCTCTACTTCTTGTAAGTTCATTACTGAATTTAGCGGTTAGATTCTATTTTTTGATATGAACAATAACTTATTTCTTAGCCAGTCTCTCTTGCAGCCAATAACTATTGTCTCTTTTGTAAACTGCAGCCCCTCTTGTTGCCAGTAATATGTGATTTGGGGGAATGATTTGAATGACAAAATGCCAACTTGCAACAACAAAAGAAATGACACAATATAAACTAAGCTTTAATAACTAAAAAGATCTTTAATTAAAATCGCTTTCTATTCAGGGGCTACAGTTTTCTTTAACCAGCTGCCCTATGAAAGTTATTACCTAAAGTTTTCATTTTCCCAGTACACAGCTGCAGAAAAGATTTTATTCTGGTGAATGAAGGGCTGAACAACAGCAAGGACAAAGCTCACTTAAACTAACAATGGAGCCGTGGCAAAAGTCATAACCTTCTGCTGTCTTAGGGGAAGCACACTTTCTGAATATAATCTCTCTGATTATGCCTAGTATGCAAAATGCAGTTTTATAGCTGCAGCTCAAATAGATTTCACTATTGCCACTGAATACTAATCACTGATGCAAAAAACGTACAGCTCCCTCAAGGCATTTCAAAAATCTTGATTATTTAATCAGTGCTCTTGATTTATAAGGCGAGCTGGTTGATGACTACCAAAATGTGACACATTGGACACTATCCAGATGGAATGCCAGTTTTCATTTGAGGTTAAAGAGGTAAAACTCTACAAGAGAGGTTTTCCAGTACCCTGGACCAGAGCTAGAGTTATATCAGATGATAAATAAAACCTGGCAGTTTGGCTTGCACATAATATTAAAACAGAAACTTCACTGAATTGTCAGTTGTAAAATGAAGTAATCAACTTTCTTTCTGATTATTCTCTATTTCCACTATGGACTTCTTATTTATTTCATGTCTTCCATCATAATGTCCTCTTACCTTTTTAAACAGCACTGCTTTACCATTTTACAAATATATGTGGTGAGTGCTGCCTTTTCATAAGCACTGATTTCCCAACCAGCTGGATGCAAAATTTGAACAGTTCAGTTTATTTTCATAGATATAAAACCATATATATATAAATATATATACCTATTTATTTAAATATCTATATATGTACACATACATATATATACATACATACATATATATATAATATATATATAAAATTGAAAATATTTTTGTATCTACATCTCTATAGGGAAACATATGCTTAGGTATCTATAACAATAATTTAAACTTCTGCCTTAAAATGCAATGGAATTGCCAAAAAATTTTAAGAAATTGATGCATATGTTACATTAATTTCTGAACAGGTTTACTTCTGTGTTGCTTGGGCTTTGACAGTCCCATGTCCATCTTTAATTGTCATCGATAATTTTCTGTTAAAGAATGATTCCATATGAAATTTCCAATGGTTTTTCTATTAAGGTTTCACGGAGCAGAATGACTTCAGATTGAGATAGCAAAGAATTAAATTCTTCTTTAGAACGTCATCCCAGGCCTGACCCCTAGAAGTGAGCATCACTTTGGGCACATGATTATATGGCTATGGTAAAAATTATGACAGTTGTAATCAAAACATGGGAATTAGGTGGAAAGTTTAACTATAAATAAGTATTAAAAGTATGAAAAGCCATCATACCAACACACGGAAAAGCTGCTCATAAAACACTGTTTTCATTCCTCATTTTGGAAAGTTTGCTAGAAAATCCCTCAGTGTGGACTGCAATGGCACAAGCAAAGGAATCACAGGAGCGTGCAGGGCTCCTGTCCCCACCGCACCCCCCAGTGCAGGCAGACGTGCGTGGCAGCTCTGCCCACGTTAGCAGCCCCTGCTGCCAAACTGCTCCCCAGCCCCGACAGTGACACCGTCACCTCCACGCAGGCCTCACATCCAGGTTTTGCCAAAACCGCAGACTTGGATCCTGTTACGAAGCCAAAACATTTTAATAAGTGCAAGAGTTCACTTCTAAAATCTGTGTAGTTTGGGTTTGTGCCCTTTATAATTCTTTCTCTGTACATGAAGGTTTTTAGCATCTGAAGCTTTTTGAGAGAATATCTCACTTGACTGAACTTGTGGGCAAGACAATCGTGGGGCAGTTCAAATAGCTGCATTATTCCATTTTCTGTCAGGAATCCAAAAAATCTGCTTGAAACCCAGATGGCTATTTCCCTGTCATCATCCACCTCCTCCGCTGCTCTCACCATTTCCACCACATTCTCCATGTCAGGAGCCCTGAGCAGGGAAGCTTTTGCACCTTCTTTTTTCAGGAAGAGCTGCAAGCTGCTGCGGGAGGGTGTTTCGTGGTGGGTGAGACAGTCCTGCTGCAGACAGCACTGCTGGGCGGCTGCCTCAGGCTCAGGGACTGCAGGCACAATGTCACTGATATATCACAGGTGCCACCAGGCCTCGTGCCACCAGGACAGCGTGACAGAACAGCTTGCGGGGATTGCGTCCCCACGTCCCAGCATTGTGCAGCAGCCACGCAGCAGGAAACACGCTGCAGCCAGAACTGCCTGTGCACACAAGTGGCTGTGCTGCAGGGGAAACTGCTGGGCAAATCCTAACCCCAAAAGAGATGGGGATTTCTGCTCACACAGAGCAAATGACACCTTTGGTCCCCCAGCCTTGTCCTTCCCCCGTGTCCCACGCAGCCTCACTACATGCAACCATGCCAAGGGGTCAAAAAGCCATTTCATAAAGGCTCACGATTTTTGAACCTAGAAAAAGACACCAAGAATATTCTGCTACTACCACACTTTTTCTGCCATTTGTATTGGGGTAGAATTTCAATTCTCCTTTGCTGGGTCTAGCTAGAGCAAAGTTAAAGACAGCTCTGAATGCACCTGGAGCATGAATGGAAAGTCTCTGCGCCACCCCTCTGGTATAAAGCCACCAGAGTGACTCCCACCAGCTTCTCCACATCCTGGTGCACTCACATGTTGTGTAATCAGCTATTTACTCTCAACCCTTCTATTTCCCTCTTCATTCCTATATGTACCTCTCCACCTTCTCAAACTACTTTTTTTTTTTTTTTTTTTTAATAAAAAAACCCCTAAAATATTCTTGGCAAAGCATCTCATAAGAATTACCTAGTGAAGGGGTCTTGTGGCTAATAGAATATCACAGAAAATCATATGAATAATTCCATACACCTCACACCAGCAGAAGGCTATGGATCCATTAGGTCAGGACAGACAGATAAGGTATTTCAAGAAAATTCTGACCTAATATTTTTAATGTGTGGGTACGTGTACATGAAAGCTGAAAATGTCATTGTTCTTAACCGTTGCTAAGCCGACAGTGCAAAAACCTGTGTTTAAAGAACTTTTCAGTTTCTTTGCTGCACTCTGTTCTGCTGCACTGGAAACAAGAACTTGGGTTGGTTTTTTTCCTGTTGACAAAGCAGCTATGGGAGGAAAGTTCACACAGACTTCGTGTTCTTCAGAGAGGCTAGGCTTTAATACAGGCTCAGCATTTCTGACTCCAAACAAAGAACTTTTTACAGCAGTAAAAACCAATATCCTAATATTGCCTCACAAAATTCTGCTTCGCAAAAATTACAAACAGTAATTAATAATAATACAGATAAAATTTGTACCGAAAATATTACGCATGTGTAAGATGATTAGTGCAAACAATAATAAATTTCTGTTTTCAAAAGTTATGTTGATTCCTATCTGGGTCCTACATATGTGGGGGTATCCTATTTTAATACAGGTAATAGGAAAATAGACCACACCTTTCCAGAATTTATACATGCACCAGAATTTATACATGCACCATATATCATTAAAATAGAAAGTAGCAATACATTGACTTTATTAGTGGGAAACTTGCAGCAGTTTTTTAGGATTACAAAAGGGCAGCAAAAACATTTCAATCATTGGGAAATTTGAATGTTTCTGAAAATATACTGCAATATATGTATTAAAAATAGGGAGAGAATCTATCTCCTTCCAGACAGATTATTCTGATTTTCAAGGACAGAGAACTGAGACTTTATTCCTTCAATTTACACACACACCTTCGTCAGAACTAATAACCCACTTCAAAGGCAAGAAGTTTCATAGTACTTAATTATGTGGCCTCTAACACACCATGCTGATTGAATTCATATGATCTTATATATCTGGGCATCAAAAGCCCTTTATTTTTTCTTAATTAGAAACATAGATTCAATGCAACTTGCCGAGAAAATAAATTAAATCCATATACATCACCTCTGAGCAATAGCCCTGATTGAACGGGGCTGTTTAAATCTCTGCGGTTGGCAGCGTTCATCAGTGAATTTGTTTACAAAGTGGAAAGAATGAGATGCTGTCAAAGAATGAAAAATAAAACCTAGATTTCTTGGGAAGGAGACATCCGTCTTTTTCTATTTGTAAATGCTGACGAGCAGGGTTTAAGGAGGGCTAATGTCATCCATTCATCTTAATTAAAGAGTTAATTGCTCGTGTATCCTGATTTGGTTAGCTGATCTTGGTAACATGAAAAGCGTTTGCTTCCATGTATTTTATTGACCACTGTAATGACATCATCAGGACGACCCAGGATTTATTCCTGCCTCAGCCTAAACTCGTAACTTTAATAGCCTCCTACATGATAAAACTTTCAAGAGAGAAGGAGTTCTTTAGCATGGTGCAGAATACCGAGAGGTCTGTTCAGACCCTGTTAAAATGTCTCAGTTCAGCTGTCATTGAAGTATTACTTCAAAGTCTAGAGTCATGAAGATAAGTAAAAAGTAATTTTAAAGACTAGTTCTTGGCAAATGTATGTATGGAAATAGCATAAACCATCTAAGAATCGCGTATCAAATATAAGCAAGAGACTTATTACTATTCAGTTTTTCCCATCTGTAGTCATAGTCAAGTAAGCACTGACACAAAAACAGACAGGTGAAGTTCACAGCATATTCTAGGGATTAAACACCAAATTGGTTTAGTCCTGTGTTTTACAACATAGAGGGGAAACTCAGATGTAAAGAAAGACCAGTTAACGAACTAGAAAGTCTCTGAGGTTTTTCTCTACATCTTTAACATTTACTGCAAATCCCGATGTTATATCTTAAGGATTCTTCACAAGAATTAAATTAAATTTTACACGAGAGGAAAATGGACAGTACTAGTGCTTTTTGATTGATCAGCTATGTGGTACTTAAAAATTAAATAAAAGAATCCAGTCCAAAACATAATACATTGTATTCGCTTATCCTGGTAATGAGTCTTCAGAACTGATCTATTCATGTTCTGCTGCTTTCAGGGGATCAATTTCTGTTGCTAATAACACCTATAAATTACACAGAGGGTCGAACCAGCCTCTAAGAAGCACCACACACCAAACATAACTCACTGTAACACCGTCACCCTTGCTGTGAGCACACATTGGTTTGGGAACAGTCCACGGTAGCTCCTGTGCACTCTCCTGAAATATCTAGAAGGCACTAAGAATACTGCGATAAGGTGATACAGCTCATCTCGTTTTATGTACTTCGCTGTGGACTTCACTATGAGGGTTTTTTAATCAGTTTAAGCTTTTCAGATGACTGGTTCGGAGCCCAGACTGGCTCCTGTGCTTTCCCTGACAGGCAGGAGACTGTAACACAGGTTGGGTTTCCATGTGGTCTCAGAAGTCTTTATGTAAAATATAATTTAAAAATATCTAATAACCTCTGTACTGTAGGAACACAAAAATACATTGCCCCTCTCTTGGAATAGCATCAGGCAAATCCAGGACACAGACCTGAGTGTGGTGCAGTGGGCTCGTGGTACCAGAACGGGGTCACCAGCCCCAGCACCAGAACCTGCAGTGCTGCCCCAAACCCATCAGCCCCGGGAACCATGGACACAGAACCGTGCTTCAGAAGCTGCTGTCCTTTTGGGGCTCCAGCACAATGCCGTGTGGCTCAGGGACACCCCAGCCAGCCCACAGCCCTGCCCAGTGACACTCCAGCCAGCTCACAGCCCTGCCCAGGGACACTCCAGCCAGCTCACAGCCCTGCCCAGGGACACTCCAGCCAGCCCACAGCCCTGCCCAGAGACACTGCATCCAGCCCACAGCCCTGTCCAGTGACACTCCAGCCAGCCCACAGCCCTGCCCAGAGACACTGCAGCCAGCCCACAGCCCTGTCCAGGGACACTCCAGCCAGCCCACAGCCCTGCCCAGTGACACTCCAGCCAGCTCACAGCCCTGCCCAGGGACACTCCAGCCAGCTCACAGCCCTGCCCAGGGACACTCCAGCCAGCCCACAGCCCTGCCCAGTGACACTCCAGGCAGCTCACAGCCCTGCCCAGTGACACTGCATCCAGCCCACAGCCCTGTCCAGGGACACTCCAACCGGCCCACAGCCCTGCCCAGGGACACCCCAGCCAGCCCACAGCCCTGCCCAGGGACACTCCAGCCAGCCCACAGCCCTGCCCAGAGACACTGCAGCCAGCCCACAGCCCTGCCCAGGGACACTCCAGGCAGCCCACAGCCCTGCCCAGTGACACTCCAGCCAGCCCACAGCCCTGTCCAGGGACACTCCAGGCAGCCCACAGCCCTGCCCAGGGACACTCCAGGCAGCCCACAGCCCTGCCCAGGGACACTCCAGGCAGCCCACAGCCCTGCCCAGAGACACTGCATCCAGCCCACAGCCCTGCCCAGGGACACTCCAGCCAGCCCACAGCCCTGCCCGGGGACACTCCAGCCAGCCCACAGCCCTGCCCAGAGACACTGCAGCCAGCCCACAGCCCTGCCCAGGGACACTCCAGGCAGCCCACAGCCCTGCCCAGTGACACCGGAGTGTGCTGTGGGGAAAGGAAGCAGCACTGGGGAGCAGCAGGTGTGCTGGCTGTCACCAGCTCTACAAGTGCCTGGATGGGGAACCTTTAACAAGCGGTTTCAGCTGTCCTGGTGGCTCCCCTTAGCACCAGTGTCTCCTCTCGGAGACACTTGGAGAGTCACTCATGGGAAGATGCTGGCTGGGAGTTAAGCAGTGCTGTAATTTCTGAACAATTCCCTGCAGGAAAGGACAGCACGAACAACGGGTGGGGTGACAAACAGGAATAGACAACAACTGAGGCTGGATGAGACCTGAGGGAGTTGTTTGTCCTGACCCTGAGCTCAGCACAGGAGTTGTTCTGGAAAGAATGCAGAAATGGACACTGCAGTCTGGAAAGAATGCAGAAATGAACACTCCACAGCCTCTCTGGAAACCTGCTCCAGGGCTGGACTGCACTCAGAGTGAGGATTTTTTCGTTATGTCAAAGCTCATGAATATGGAGAAGGTGGCCATGACAGCAGAATTTCTCAGTAGAGTTTAAATGTTACTCATCATCTTTCACAGCTCAGCTCCAATTAAAAAAAAAAATAAAAAAAAATTAAAGATTGTTCCAGTTTTATTTATACTTCAAGAAAACTACTCATTCAGCCTTTTTGGACATACTTCAGTCTGTTTAGTGCAGAATCCCTAAGAAGAATGACAAGAATCAAACTAATAAACCAACTGCTCTGCCATTTGGGAACCTGTGGAACATCATTAGAGAATCCCTTTGACATCAGCCAGAGCACAGTGGCACCTTGACAGTGCTGCACACAGGCAGGTGCAGCCCTGCCAGGAATCCTGAGCTCCTGAGCCAAGGGCCCTTCCGAGATCTTAAACATACAGCTCGGTGGCCTTGGAAACACTTTTAAGTAACTGTATCTTTTTTTATTAATTTGAAGTCTCTTCTGTTATCTCCAGTTTCTTTGTTTTCTCATGCCTATGCATAAACTACAAAGCTATTTCCTAAACACTTAAAGGAAAAGCTAAAAATGTCCTTGGACGTAGAGTGTGAACAAGGAGTAGTGACTGTCCCTTTTGAAAGCTACTTTACATAACATTAAAATAAGAATGTCACTAAAGAGAAAAGTGCAGCATTTTGTTGTTCAGTGGAAACCCCTTGGAAAATGCTGAAATAAAATCTCCAGTGGCTTGTGAAGTAGTTAGTTCAGTTGTTTAGCAGTAACACCCTTTGATTTGTAAAGCTTCTACAGTACCTAAAATAACCTAAAAGAAGAAAGTTTAAGAAGTTTTCTCCAACTAGCTAAAACCACCTGCTGTAGCTTGAACCAAGCAAAAGTTCATAAGAACAAGCTTCTTTTGAGATAGCACATTTTTGAATTACTGCACTGTAATTTTTGTACACTGCATCAGGCAATGGCTGCTGCAACTTCTTACAACATTACCAGCTCACTAATAAACATGTGCATGAAGCGGAACGGCGCATACAAGTTATAATTCTTTGGCTGTGCCTGGTAACATAAACAGGTCTGATACCATCAGATGAAGAATTGAGGAATTAAACCCTCCAAAAGACTGATGCAAAGGATTGGACATGCTAAAAGTGATGGTGAAAAGAGGCTGCTAAGAAATGGAACAGCATTCAGGAGGGAAGCAATAGATCCACAAATGGAAATAAACATAACCATGAGAAAACGCTTTATCAACATAAGAGCCACAACGGAGCTGTGAATTTCAAAATAAGGAAGAACTGGTTTTGAAGAAAAAAACAGCGTGGTAGGTAGGACTTCAAAGACTTTACTATAATAGACAGAAATGAATAATACAAAAAACACAAAAGAAGAGAGACAAAAAAAATCCCTTTAAGCACAAGATCACCTTACTCTATGTCCCTGTTAACCCTTTGGTGCCGATGCTGTGGAACCATTTTAGTGGTTACAGACAATAAATATCTCAGCACCACAGCTCTCTCCAGCCAGGTCCCGAGCCTGCTCCCCTGCCCTGCGCCCCTCGACGTGTCCCTGGCAGCACCTGCCCTTCCCTCCCCGGCTGGGGGCACAGCAGCTCCCAGCCCAGCCCTTCACCTTCCTGCTGCCAGCCCTGCCCAGAGCACACACAATGGCCTGGCCAGAGAGAAGCCACACAAATCACTGTGCCCTGCGGGGAAAGCCCACTCCATACTGTATTGCTAGTCACAGAGAATAGGAAACAATGAATTCAAAAGAGGGACACGGAACAGGTAATTAAACTGGTTCTAGGGTAGAAGATGCAGCTATTACATGAAATGTCAGTTTTCTAAGTTCAGAAAGAGCTACAAAAATTATTTTTAACCAGATTAAAAAGGAAAGCAGCAGGTAAAGCTATGGTTTCATGCAAAATGCACTGCAGTGTTCTTGTGTCGGTTCTGAATCAGTGACGAGGCAGATTTTTGCCGCTGGCTTTAAGAACAGAACTAGCTAACAATGGGCTAAAAGTTTTCTTCTTAGAAATTTCAAAATTATTTTGAATCCTGAGGGAATATATAGCACCATTGGTCTGCAGCAAGATAGGATGGAGAATTGGGGTTTAAAGGGTGCCGGGGAAGCTGAAAACTAAGTGGCTAATGTGAAAAACTATACATAGAAAAATAGATTTAAGTGAAAAAAAAAATTGAAATCTAATGCTATATGAAAACAGAAATGAAATTTTCATGGAATTTACTTTCTGATATCTTTGCACACGGATTTCTTTTCTTTTGTTGGCTGTTTTTCTAGCCAACAAAAGAAAAGAAAGAAGACTTCCAGACAGAAGACTTCAAAAACTTTTCACTGAGGAAATATCTCTTATGATTCATACACTTCTAAATGCCTATTTCAATTCTCTTTTTCAAATCATTTTGGTAACCATTGAAAAAGTGTGTATTGTTTTGCTTCAGCATATAGCAAGCCATAAAAATCAAATTCTGTTTACAGCAGAACCAGATTTTCTATTATTTTAGACAGTCATTTTCACAGAAAAGCCTTTACATGTCATTACTAATGACATTACAACCCTCCCCAGCTGCCCTCAAGACCTCGCTGTTTTGTAGCAGACAATATTTGACATCTTAGTTTGCAATCTCAGAAAAAGCCAAGAGAACAGAAACCGTCCTGTCAGAAGAAAAAAATGGCTTCAGAAGCTGGGAAATATATCACATTTCTATGGCGACGTGATCAAAATTGGGATGTTTGAATCAAGAGTTACCTGCCTACTGATTAATTGCAGATGTCAATACCAAGAGGTACCTGCAAGGTAATTAGCAGTGTACTTGCCTAAATGTCACCGCGCTGTAAATACAGAATAGAAATAAATAGACAGATTGGCCTGGTGAATGTTGTTTGGATTTGGAACAGGAATCTTGGAAATGTGGTTCCTAAGCGAGCCAATTTTTTATTATGTGCTGCTGATAAACTACAAAAGACTTTCTTTTTTCCTGGTGCAACAGGAGGTTAGTGCCACCCAATTCTCAAAATGCCACATGGAGGTCCTGACTAACCAAAGCCATCATCAGACTGAAGAAACCTATCCAAATTTCTGCAGTTAAGGCTGTAAATGCTGACACTGAGGTAGAATTTTGTTTGCCATTGGAACCCAAATTGATAAATTTTATGATATGCTATTTACTTTGATAACATTTTTCTGTCCTGTCTGCCCCAATTTAGAGTCATGTGAACGACTGGGAAGGGAATCACAACCACGGACTGAGAGCTGAGGAGCAGACAAACAGAGGCTGATGTCACTGCTGTGCAAGGCTAAATATATATCTATTATTACCATAATATCGATCAGATTCACATTTCATAGTTTGACTTCTGCAAAAGGGAAACAGCAGCACTGACCATCCTACTCCACCCCTTTTGGGGATTCAGTCATGTTTCTTCAGTAGATTAAAATCTGGAAAGTAATTGTTTCTAAAGACTGGGAGGGGGCTTTTCTTTTCATCACACAGCCAAGATTTTATATTTTCCAGTATTTTTCTCCTTTTAGCTATAACATATTAGCTGCTGGTGGCCTTTGAAAAAGAGAGGATCAGATGATGCTGGCTCTCCCTCTTTCCATCTGCTAGCCTGCATAATAAGAAAACTAATACATATATTTTATATTTTTTTAAAACTAATTAATACAGATGCGAGAATCTCATGGCCATGAAGGGTTTTGTGACAGAAATTGTCTGTTAAAGTAAAGCTCATGTATAAAGTTGGAAATCCTTGCCTATGAAGGTCTTTCATTAGCAGCACACACTAAACAATGATCACTGCTGTACTATGAGAGACAAATTAATGAATCAAACATTACAGATTTCATCACATTCTCTCATTTGCATTTAAGCTGGTTTCCAGCTCTGTCATGCATTTGCTTTTAAACGAGCCCCTGTGGATAGTGCTGCAATGTTTGATTCATTAATTTGTTTCTCAGTGTACAGCAGTGCTCACTGCTCAGTATACAGTGAAATACTTTGAAAATATTTGTTTTAACAACCTATCCTTTATTTTAACAAAGAAATAACAGTCCTGAAGAAGGAAATGCTGGCCATTTTGCAACGCAGCCCCTGCCAAATCTCCCAGTTGCTACCCCAGCCCATCGTTATACCACTGTGATATTATCTGGATTAAATCTTCACAGCTTGCTTTCACATATTCTACAATTTCATAAAGCTTTGAGCCAGCTCTTTGGGTTGGTGTTCTGATGCCAAATTCAGCTCCTGGGAAGTTAAAGGTGGCTTTAAGCCTTTGCTCTCCAATCCTTGGCTCGGTCCCAAGCAGTGACTTAGATCAGCCTCCCGGCCGCTCGGTGACATTGTGCCACCCCTGTGCCCGGCACACCAGCTCTGCCACGGCACAGCAGAGTGGGCTGCTTGGCAAAGCCATCTCTGCGAGAGCTGCAGAACTCTGGAACTGCAGTTTGGTTTGTAACAGCTTGAATTTGGTGACCTTACAGCACGCTGAAAGCACCATCTGTTTGAGAAGAAAAGACAGGCATGTTCCCTGGCTGGTCAGCGCGCAGGGATGGGTGTTTCGGTAATTAGATGGGTGGCTGAGCTCTCAAGTTCTTGTCTGAACCTCAAATTTCATGTATTTCACTACACCATTGCTGCAGCAATCATGGCTCATGTTTAATTCTAAAGAAACAAACACACATAGGCACAAAGGCACATCGCAGCCTGGCTTTCAGCCTCCTGCAGAGGGTGGCCCTTCTCAATTTCAGGTGGAACAGCCCTGAATCTCCACTCTCTGGACAGTGGAAGTCCAGAAGTCACCTGTGTTTCAGATGGCAAACTGAGCTGAAATCAGACCCAGCCTAATGAAATCACACAGGGTTTAGTTAAGCACGACAGATATTTTTATGGTGCTTATGAATTTCCATCGCTTGTTTTTTATTCCAGACCACAGGATCATCTCTGTCAGGTCGAGCTGGGGTTGAGTTTCCTTTGAGGAGAGGCTGTGAAAATCAGCATCATTCTGTTAGCTCTGCCTCAGCTCTTCCCAATACTTGTATTTTCACTTTTATTTATTCACTAAAGAGAACAGATTCATTGACGTGCAAATAAACTAAGAGTCTTAAACTGTGAGGATGAAAGAGTCCTGCCATACTTCTCACTGATATTCCTTCCATTTACAGAAAACTCACATATCAATTAAACTCACCTGTTAATTAAAAGTTTGTCTGGTAAATTCCTTGCTAGTTGGAAGCAAAAGAAAGTGTAAAAAACTATCTGAATGCTGGAGCTTTGAATTTTAATTACTTACTCCCAGGTTTGTGCGTGATCCCTCAGGTGTTGGCTGGGTAACAGCAAAGAACTGGAAAAAAGAAACAAAATTATTTTGTAATTCCTGCTGTGGGGAAGAAAATGTACTGAGAGGGCTTCTAATTTACTCCGCTTATCTTGTTTAGATTTACTCTTTATTAATGTACTTATAAGGGAGTATCTACACAAAAAGAAAAAAAAAAGATTCTGGAAGATTACAGGCAACTACAGTGAATAATTGCTCTCTAGATTTCATATCTTTTTTTTTTTTAATAATATGAGAATTCCTATTGTGTTTGTCTGACAATGGAGAACATAATTATGAATGAGAATAATGCTTATAAATTTGGAATAAAGGCTACAGTGTATCTCAGATCATCGATTATATATATGTATTAAATTTGATGTGCTGTTTATTTTATGTGCATCTAAATAGAAAAAAACATTAGCAGTTTTAATAAAAACTTGGGCACTCATAGGAATTTGATCCCTCTGTCTAGCTACCCAAGTAATAATAGCTGGGGTTTTGACCATTTTCTTTCCTTCCTACATTTTTTAGAAAAAAATATCTTCTTTTTTAACAGAGCAGAATACTTCATCTAAAGAAATAGAGTCTGTAAACTAAACATGGAGGCATGGAATAGTTCTTCTGCTTTTCCCCATTAAAATAATCACCCTCTCCCACTCCAAAATCACAGTATTTTAATAACATGAATTTTTTAGTGCCCCTCCATTAAGGATAAATATCTCAGCTTCTTATTTGGATCAGCAATTTTTCCAGTAGGAAAATTAATTTTGACATTTTACAGTGGAACTTCAAGAGATTTCATGAGCTTGCTGATGAATCTTTACATGTGAAAATTTTGGCCATTGGAGTCAGATGAAGATTTACACACTGAGTTCACCAGGAACTGGGATGAGGACTTTCATTTTTTTCTCAACACACACACACACAACATACACACGTCTGTTTAAAAAGTTCAATTAACAGTTAAACTATTACTCTTGAAAATCGACTTGCAGGCAACCAGATGACAACAGCAAATGCAATTGAAGTAACTCTGCTCACACTATCTGAGTTTTCTTCCTCAACACACTTAAGAGTTTCAAATTGAAAAAAATAGTAAAAAGAAACATAAACGGCAAACAGTTTATTTACTATGCATATAAGCCAAATCTGAATTTATTGAGTGAAAATACTAAGCAGAAACTGAACACATGTGAGTGCAGCAGTTCAAGTCTGCTACAGGTTACAGGACAGTTAAAAAATCAGATGCTTCTTTCAAGTGCATTTAAGGGACTCGTAATGCTAAACTGCTCCGATTTCTCTGCATTAAGTTCATGATGAAGGTTTCCTCAGGAAATGAACAGGACTTCACGAACTGTGACTGCACAAGTCATTTCTGGCTATTACACTCAGCTGAGTGCTGCTGGTTTAGCAGTATATGTTCAGTTATATGTTCAAGCAGAGACTTTTGCTCGCTGTGTTCAGCCAAAATTCTGAATATTGTGCAAGGCAGTAATTTTAGTAGCCTAAAATTAAATATTGATGTGCATTAGGGGTGGATGAAGAATAAACCATGAGAAATTTAGTCACAGTTTAAGAAAGAAAAAAAGAAAGGAAAGGTAAAAAACCCTGAAAACCAAACAGGTATCTGTTATCCATTTTTTTTGTAGCTGAATGTCTTTCAGATGGAGACAATACATTGTTTACTGCAGCTTTCTGGGGGACAGGCCTGGTAAACAGAATCTTATTTACAACAGAAAATGCACTGCACTGCAGCCATGATCCATTCAGACACCCAAACTACAATTCCTGAGACATTTTGTGAATCTGTCATTCATAAAAGAATGCCCAATGAAAGTTCGAACAGCAGCAGGTCCTGTGTAGCTGTGGTGGTGCATCCCCACAGCTCCCTTTCGAGCAACCTCAAAATACTCATTTGTGAGAGTCAAATTGTAAATGTAACTCAAAATATTAATAGATATTCTTGCTGGAAGGATGAGAATCTGAAGAAAGGACAATGCCACGTGCAGCCTGACTTCTCCAAAAGAGGACAGAGCTACCAAAGATGATGAAAATACCTTTTCGAATATTTTACATCCAAACAACACATTTATTATTCTCTTAATTTCCAGATGTCTCTAAAAGCTGGTTTTTTTGAGAGCAATAAGAAATTTTTATTCATACATTCATGCTTTCTTTGTTATTCTGACTTGTTGACATCCAACACGAATTCTGATTTTTTTTTTTTCATATTACTGTTAATTTCTGCTGCTTGGGGAGCGACTGGTTTCCTTTATGGCAGCTATCAGTGACTACTTCTCAATAGTTATGAGACAGAATCCTGTATAAAAATGGCAAATCATATTAAACTTCTGCATGATCCTTGATGATCTGCCAGCGTGTCTGATCCATTTCCAGAGTACACAAGTCTGGCTATGTGCCTTGGTTAATAAATAAACAGTTCCTGTAAAACTTCTCTTTTCTCCTACTGTCTTCACCCTCCACGTTGTTTCAAGAAATCGATTCAATTATTTGAATTATTATTATTCAGTTATTTTTTAATCAGGTTCTCTTTTCTTAAGAGAACATTAGTAGTGTGTCTTAGGTCTGAAATTTCTAAATGAAGCAAAACTTTCTGCTAGCGAAGCTTTTGGCAAAATATTTTTTAATGCATTGCACAGTCTGTTATCGTCATGATCAGCACAGATTTTGTAAGTCCCAACAGCCTGGTCTCTTATGAGTGAGAAATTTCACTTCTCCAAAAAAAGTGAAAGGATCATGCATGGGATTTAACGTGGAAATCATTCACTCACTGCTGAGAGCTTTTCTGGTTCTCCCTCTTGGCAAATATGAAAAAAATGCATCTGTCGTTATGCTTGGTAGTACAGACATGTATCAACTGAGACATGGACTACAGCTCCCAAAACGTTTTCAAAAAGTTGCCACTAAATTGTCTGAGTGCTGAAATTAAAAAAATTTAGCTGCTGCCACCTTGATCTGCATCTGCACAACTTCTGCAAGAAATCATTCATCAATTCCTTATCAATTAAAAACTGATTTGTGATTTACTATTATATTTAATATTATTTAATATTACCTATAAATCTAATCTATTAAATATATTTTAGACATGCAAACTGCTAGCTTAATTTCTGCCTTCTCCAGAATTATGCAAGACAGCTCTTTGTCAAATCTGACCATTTTTCCAATCCTGCTAACGAGAGGGGAAAACAAATCAGAACGTGAGCCCACGCCTTAGTCTTGCACGGGAGGTGCCTCTGCTTTTGGGTGAACACTGCCAGGACTGGTGGCCAGGGCACATTTTTTCCTACAGCCATCACAACCTTTCAGCAACTTGTGAATCCCCAGTTTATACCAAAACATGATGGTGATGCCTTTTGCTAATTTCACGGATTTATAAACGAGGATGGAACACTTTGTTAGGAGAAAAGACAGCGCAGAACAATGCATCAGGGAAGGGCCTGAGCAGAGCATGAGAATGAGGAGCAAATGTGACCCTCAGTCTCACAATTCGAGTGTTGTGCCTCAGGATGAAAAGAAACTGTTTTTAAGGTAGGAAAGCCAACTATTACAGCAAGGCAGGATTCCAGTTTGTCACCCCAAAGCTGTTGCTTCTTCTTTAAGCCAACTCATCACTAATACATTTCTGCATCTCATCTGCAACTCAAGACTGACAATTCAGAGTCTAATTAACCTCAGATATGTTTGTAGTTCCTTTATCACCTTATTTACCCAGAGCTTGACCAGTTTGGCCTTCTGTCCTCCCATTCAGACCATCTATGCATGTTATGTCAAGTTAAACATCCCATTTTAGCAGGATTCCAATATTCAGTCGGAGTGACAGCCTCTGCAATCTAAAATATTATTCAGCATTTTTGAAACAGTATAGAATATATTTAATTTAAAAATCGGTGAGCCAGCTAAATAATGAATCTGAGTAACAAAACTGCAGATTTTGAGATTTTTGTAGTTTGATAAGAGTAAATTGGAGATTTTCAGAAAGACTAAGCACTCAAGGTTTTTCACTTCTGGCATTTCTATCCAGACATTCAAAAGTGGCCAATATTTCACATAATGAGAATATCTGACAGTGCAGTCATTCTTTCAGTATTTAAATTATGAACAAACTTTTCAAAAACATTGCCCTGCTGTCTCTAACCACAATGTGCCGGTGGTCTCAGGTTAACCATAATTAAAGATGAAACTGCTGAAGTGATAACTGAACACCTTCCATGAGCCCTAAATTCATAAAGACAATAACCTCTCCTCCTCAATGTATTCAGCATTTTCACTGTGAAATATGACTCTTGTTTCAGCTGCTCTGTAATCTCTTTCTGAGCCACAATGCCATGCAAGGATTGTAATCCTCTGCTGTTGTACAGGGTAACCAGAGTTTTTTGACATTTAAAATATCTAGCGGCATGACAAGCCGTTGTATTTGCATATACATAAATTGTGCCAGGGAAACTCGATGAGTGACAAACCATCAACAACAAACTGCAGCATTGCCTGTGGCTTTCACATCAAGCATGGCTGCATAAAAAAATGTTACAGCGCTGAGGAAAAGCAGCTTGACCGCCACAGCATCTGTTTTATATGTACTCCTCTAAAACAGAGAATTCATCTTTTAAAAACCACAGCAAAGGAAAAAAACTACTTATTGTATTTATTTAGAACCTTTTTGTATCGGCAACCCATTGAGGGAGAAAGAAGTTTCCTTTCTGATATGATAGTTGCCATCAACTTCTGCGAGGATTTTCCTCCCTGCGCATCCCTGGCTGTCTGCAGTGACACCTCCTGAGGTTACGGCAGGCTGTGTGATGCCTGGGAAAGCTTTGTTACAGCTTCCTGTGGCATCCCACCGGTGCCTCTGCCCGCACCTGAAAGAGCAGCTCAACTGTACGGCCAAACCTATGGCTAGTGAGGATTAGTGTCACAGGAAAGTAAAACATGGATTGGTTTTCGTGTGACTGATAGTGCATATATTCCTCAGAATCACAGCGGAGTCCAGAGGGACATTTCATGCAGTTCAAACAAGCAACTCATGCAAACCATCTGCAGCTTAACCACATGACAGACCCAGAGGTGATTTCATAGTTGCCAGTGAAACAAACTCCGATTCCTCCCAGAGAGACAAACACTGCTGCAAAACAATGCCGAGCATTTCACACCTTGGCGGGAGCCTTGTGAGAGCTGACCAGAAGGAAAGGAGGATGAAGCAACAAAGAAAATAAGAGCTAAAAAAGAAACTAAATTAAATTTTAAAAAACCCCTGAAGCTAGGAACTAATGCACAAAGTAAAACCACTCTTTGTTGCATAACACGTTGCTTTCTCTCCAGCCAGTAGGGTTATGTGCTGTACAAGACAGTGCACTAAGTGCACAAGCACCAAATTTAGCATTTTTTCCTTTCAGCTAAGACAGTTGCACAATGCAAGATGAAAGCTGAATGTGGAAATAGATATTAAATTCCTCTGCTGAAGGTTTTTTATTTTTCTAGTGACGTCAGTTTAGAAAAAAAATGCTGATGGATCCAAACTGGTAGAACAGGGAATAATCATAGTATCCCTTAGGTTGGAAAGGACCTTTAAGATCATCAAGTCCAAATGTTAACCCAGCACTGCCAAGGCCATCACTAGACCATGTCCCTGTTTGGCTGACATGACCTGATATGATGCACCACAAGATGACTTATGAGTTTAAAGAAAGAAAAGATCCCCAACAGGCTTCATCAGTTTCAGTGACTCATGTATTACACAAACTTGCTTCTGAACCTCCTTTTAGGAATTACTACATTCTCTTGTCTATAAATTCTGATACAGCGAATGGTATCAGACCTGGAAAGTGCCTTTTAATGGCGAGCACCTCACCCAGCTGCTTCACTTTGTGAAGATAATTTTTAGCAAAGCAGTACAATATATTTCCTTCCTTCTTGGAAGTCTCTGTGTTCTCAGTTGCTATTTCAAATTAACCTAGATATGGAGATTAAACAACCATTTGGGAAAAAGTGCTAATCAGAGGGAAATAACACTGTCTAGTGTTTCTCAGCCAGAGTGGCTTTGGTGGGGATTAAGTCTGCAGCACAGAAAGCAGAGATGACTCTCAGAAATAAGAAATGAAACCATCTATTTTCTGTGACCTCCTCCAACAAACAAGGCTCGAGCACAGCAGCTGTGAGAATCCCCTGCATATGCTGGCTGATGGCAACGCAGGGCTGAGTTGATTTCAGGCCGTATCCCCTGTGAATGACTGCAAAGCTGGCTTATTCATTCTGTGGCCGCCTTCCAGTGCCAAGGTTTATCTCCCCAGCCTCGCAATCCTCTGTGCACACAGCTCTCCTCCCTAGGAAGCCCCAAATGCAATTCTCTTCCCCGAGTGCTGAGAGCTGACTTTTGCTACCATCATCCTTTCCCCAGCGCTTGCTGAGCCCGGGGGGCTCACGGAGGGGGACCCTCGTGTTCAAGGGGCTGAGTGCTCCTGGAGATGGACAAATCACACTCAGTCTGATGACAAGTCTGTGCTGTTAAAATTGTTTTAAAAGCCAAAGGAAATACACTTTACGGGCAAAAAGAAATAGATTGGAAAATTGAAAAAAAAATCATCTGAGGCTCTAGAAGCTGTCACCAACTCTAGGAAAGAGCAGTGACCGTAAATGTCCAAAAGTTGTTTGGATCTGTGATCTCACACTGTCAGACACAGCAGAGGGTCAGGTCACACCTTCTCCAAATTTCAGCCACCAGCAAACAATGCAGAGAAGTCTCTCAGCCTCCCTGCTGTGGCTGATGGGATCTTCCTTATCAGAAAAAATACCTGTCCGACTCGAAAGTTTTGGTGAGTCCTTGTGTGCCTCAGCCATACCTGACTGATGGCACTGGTCAGAGAAAGCTCAGCTTTCCTAAAAAATTAACAATCCCCACATTCAATGAGCCAAATGTCTCCTTCCATGGCTACCTTGATTCCTGTGTTACTGACAAGAAAGGCTCGTCGCTATATTAAGTCAATTTATAGTTTTTTTGCTTTTATTTTGTAAAACTGTGTTTTTCAAAAGAGCATAGGAATAATCAAAGTGGAAATAATGAAATAAATCAGCAAACACAGTAATTTCTATGTGTAAAATAATTTCAAATCAGAAATTGGAGTTATATTTATACTAATGACAACCTTAACATCCTAACAGGCTCCAATTTTTGCATAAAAATGATACATTTTAAATATTTAAAACCTTGATGGGGATTTTATACTCTGTTTATGTTAAACCAAAAAAGTGAACTTAAAGTAATCATGTAAATTGAATGATAATAAGAGTTCTTTTATATTTTTAGACTACTTCAAATGAATAATTTAAAAGGCATCAAGCAAAATATTTTATTAACGTAAAGTTAATGGTATATTTTTATAGTATGTGATTTTAAAAAATTTGCACTAAGGCATTATCATAATCAGCTCGTGTCAGTTGTATGCCATTGCACATTGCTTTTATTTTTCACTAATGTACTCCCTGGCACAGACACTGAGTCCAAACCTTATTCCTGAGCTATCACGATTGCCTTCACTAAAACACTTCTGATTTGTTAACTTCTTCACAAATCTAAAATGAAGAGGACCCTGCTCTGTGAACTGAAATTTCTGTTAGGATGTATTCCAAGGACAAATTCCAGGCCCTAACAGCTGGTGTTCCAGCACTGTCAAAGAGAAAGAAAATGAAGAGGATCAGCCAGGGTGTGTGATACAAAACTCATATTATTTTGTGAAACCAAGACAATTATAGAATGGTAGAGAATTCCTCACCATTCCCTGGCTAGGAAAAGAAAAAAAACACCTTACTCAGTGACAATTTAAAGACAGGGAAAATGATCCCACAAGCATAACATTTGGGTTCTAATTCCAAGTGTAATTTCTTTGAAAAACACTACTTACTATGTGGCAGGTAGGAGTTTGTAACACCTCACAAAGCCTAAGTTTAAACTTTGTTAAAATGCACAGTCTATACAACTTTAATAATTATTATCATTAAATTTATTTTTAAACATAATTTTATGTAGCTTATTCAAATATTTTTCCAGATAAATAGGGATGCTCTTTTTATTTCTTCTGTCATCCCAAATGAGGAACACAAAACACTCATGTTCTAATCAGACAACTCTCATCAATAATCAATGTAAAGCTGACTTTTTAAATCTGTGATTGCACTTTCTAATGCCCACTGGTTTATTATCTATTCCAAAATAATTGTTTCTCATAAATCCTGGTGATGAAGCTACCCCCATTTAATGGGATGGAGCATTGCCATTGGCTTTGCTGGGAATAAACAGAGCTCAATTCAGCCCCGAACAGAACGAAAGCCGAAGCAAGTGCAGACTTAGGGCTATGGAAACAAACTTGGCATGTTTAATTAGCCTTATCAAAGCACTCGATACTTTGATAATATACTGTGTAAAAATGCTGCAACATTTGAGAATAGTTTGAATTAAAAATTCCAATTGATGGTTTGTCAAAATAAAATATAAAAAGGCTATGAGGGTAAATATTCAGCCTCATGAGTCTTCTGCAGTACTTCAGTGTCTTAATAATCACCAGTAAACATTTGAAGCCCCCAAAATGTTCAAATGATTAATTTAAAAAAGAAACAAAGCAGGAAGATTTTTGAATGTGGAGTCCTATGACAGACTTCAAAGATTGCTTGAAAAGAGAACACTTTGTGATGGAAATATTTTTCCTCAGGGGTTTTCTATCACCATTTGAAATTTTAGATGCTTTTCCCACAATGTTGTGCCTATTCTATTACCATCTTCTCTACAGCAGCAAGAAAATCATTAAAATATGAGAAGATGAAGAAAATTCACGAAGTTGCTTGGTCTCACAAGTTTTGAATTAGGGGAATACATGATTTTTTTCACTCAAATTAAAAAGAATTAACAGTTTGTAAGGAAAACATCATAAAATGTAAGGCAATAAACTCTTCTGATACTGTGGGTTGGTTTCGTTTGTCTTTAAATTGTGAATGACACAATAATTTTTTTTTTTAATCCTATTTATTAAACACTCCTAGACGTATACTGGAGTTCCTCTTGGAGTTCCACATTTCTGGCAGTGAAATTTATCCTGTGCAAAGCCTTAGCTCAAAACCTAAACATTACTTGAAGAACCCCACTTACATTTTGAAATCTCCGAGGACTCTGCTCTGCAGAAACTGCTGTTTCCTAAATATACATCTTGTGTTGGTTTATATGTGCACCCTTTTATTGAAAACACATCTACAAAACTGTAAAAAATTTCAGAAAAACTCCACAGATATCACTTAGTTCTATCACTTCCATTACAGGGAACAAAAAGCAAAAAAACCTGAATCCTGAAATAATATACAAAAAACCCCTTAAAACAAAACAACAGAATCTTGTTCTGATGTTATTTAGAAAGTTAACAGGATAGTTAGTGGAATTTATTATTCTTTAAATACTTGAGCTACTAGAACCTACTCCAATTCCAACTCAGATTATCAGAAAATTTCCAGTAACTCGTAAATGAAATGAAAATTAAACACAATGAAATATCTATTATTTCTAAAGCTGAGAATTTTCCTATTACAGTCATGTCTGAATATTTTTTTTCTTTTTCTACTCCAATGACACATTACATTAACATCAATTAATCACTGGAAGAAACGACCAAGTGAATTTGTACATTCTCATTTCCCAAAATCTTTAAACCCAGACTGAAGGTATTTCCAAAACATACTATTCTAAAAAATAAGTCATTCCTCTTTACACAAGAATAATTAGATAAAGACCTACTCTGCGCACAGATGCAGAAATCAGATTACATGACCTTTCTGACATCAAATCACATCTCTAACTCCATCAAACTGATGAACAAAGCATCCAGAAGAGGGGAATCCAGAGAAAGCCTCATCCAAGTGGTGCTGGTGTTAATTTGTGACACACAGAGCAGAGAATGTGCTGGGACAGGACTGGGGTGAGGCTGCTGAGCAAACACACTGCCTGGAAAAGCTGCTGGGACAAGGGCAGCTCTTTAATATATTGCAAAGGTGACTAATTGGGGACATTTAAAAACCACGCAGGCAGAAGAATCCAAATGATGTTACACAAAATTTTTTACATATTAAGATGTAAATTTCACAAATCAAGCTCGTACTCGAAACTGGGCTACAGTGATGATCCACATCCATGCTGAGGGAAAACTTTCATCCATTAGGAGGAAATTGCTGAAAATTCAACTCCGTTGAGAAATATATCACTTTGATTTTCCTGTTGCAAAATGTCAATATATTAAAAATTTTAAAAGAGGCAGGTTCACTGTTAGGGCTGGTTGAATGGCCACAAAAACCCCTCTATATACCAACTTACTATGTCTCTGCTTTGCAAAAACATTATTTATTGTGAGCATGGCAACATTTCCCTGCAGTTTTGTTCTCCTTACATTTGTTATAGTAACAGCACCTTCACGATAAATATTTACGTCTAATTCCACTAAAGTGTACCCAAATCACCTAATGGGAAATAAAAATCACTAAAGCTATATCTTACTATTGATAGATTGTTCTTTTTATTTATAATAACAACCCCTCCCTGGAAATCAAGGGTGTGGAGTGTCTCCTTTCAGCTCTGCTCAGAGACTCTCTACCATTTGCCTTTTCTTGCTTAAGCAGCGGAAGATAATTGAGGAATGCTAATTTCTGGAGGAAAAAGGAAAGAAGTTCAAATAAATAAACCTGACTTTTTGGCAGTTTGCTGTATCTAGGCATTATCCCCTCCTCCAGGAATGAAGAATAATCAGGATTATAATCGCCTCTGGGAGTTCTGGGAGCTGACCAGATCAAACAATACTGGTGAATGTTCAAGGTATTCACCATATCTTGAATGGCTCAAGGCTCACCAGCCATTACTGCAAGTAAGGCCTTGATAATCTAGAAAAAAAAATTTCTTAATTACTATGCCATCTTGCCTATGAAAGGGATTTAAAGCGAGAACTGCATTCTTCCTTTTTTTCTTCCCTCCTAACAGGACAAAGCCCTCTCTGGAAGTGACTGTGAAAGACATTCAGCCTGGAGCTGTCTAAGTAATCAGACAAAATGTTGTTTTGGGGTGTGGAGACGAGCAGCTTTTGTAAATCAAGTGGAAGGGCTTATTAGAGAGAGAAAGCTCCATGTCAGGTCTCCAGAGGAGATCCACTCAGAGGTGGATGGGAATGGCTTGGTGGCCCCAATTCTGCACTGTTTAATGCAAGTGGGCAGGAAACAGGATCCACACTTTGCTGTGGCCTCCATGCTGGGGTTATTTTCTGCTGAATAGCACAGAAATAAGAGCTTTTATATGTATTTTTGGAACTAGAATTCTTGCAGTGGTGAAATAACTGTAATCAAGAGCAAGCTGAATATGGAGTGTAGGAGGATAAGAAAGGTTTTCAGGGCTAGAGGGTCCTGCAGAAGACAAGAAAGTCTGAAGCAAAGATAATATTTTAAATGGAGCTTTACAAGAAACTTTCAGATTTATAAAAGTGCCTTTGGGGTCAATGTGAGAACACTTCTTGTAGGATGTCTACATGGGTATTTCAGGGGTTCTCAGGTGTTGGTGGATTTGTACAACCTTCTATGATTGTCTCATTTGAATTAGAAAGCCATGAGCACTCAGGATAATTCCTCATTGCACCTGCACCTACACAGAGAAATAATTCCTTATTGCCTAGTGCCAAGATGGAAAAATGTTGGTGGCCCAGATCACGAATGTGTCATGTACTCGAGAAAGTGATTAAAACCATAAAGAATAGCCAGCAGAGAGCCAGTCAGATAGCTAGGATATATCTGAATGCTAAAATTCACATCTGTTTCCTACTCTCATCCAAATATGATGATCAGATCCAGAATTTTGGCTTGATTTCATAAATAAAAATTAATTTAAAAGTAAAAATGATGAAGAAATGGTGAGTATACACATTTATACATTATAGCAGGTTTTGTACTATTCCTCTACTCCAGCAAACTGTAAACAACTCTTCAAAAATTCTTTGTCCACATTGTCAATATGATTTCTCCTTTTGTTAAAAGTACACACATAAGCACTCCTTGTCTAGTGTGTACTTACAGCAGCGTGGATGCACCATCCGTGCTGAGGAGACTTGACATAACCACACTCAAGCAACCTGCTAAGGATTTGATTCTTTGTGTACACAGCGTTCTGTCACGACTCAAATTCCTGCCTCCACATTGTTTTTTAAACAATGGCTTTTCTTTCTTCACAGATTGAAACACAATGCTTCAGTCTTATAACAAGAATTAGTTGGGGAATAATGGCAATGCTCACACAAAAGGAAAACAAAGTACTCAGATATTTCCCTGTATGTTTTGTTTTCATGCGAGCACACAATCCAGGAAAACACAACTCTATGTACACACACACACACACACAAACACTCTCTAGGGGAAATTGGTACAGAATACAAATGCACTGCATTAATATGTGAGTTTTGATCACAGTGTCAGCTGTACCTCTTTCACCTTAGGACTTAACTTCTTTTAACTTTTAAAGTTGAAAATTTTCATTGAGTGATATTTATCTGGACATCAATAGCAATTTCTCTGTCTTGCCTTATGATATGTTATTATTCAACTCAACAACTATAATCTATACAGAAATAATGCTTCATCTGTTGATTACAGTCTCAGAAGAATTGCAAAAAAAAAGAAAAAAAAGAGGAAACTGAGGAAACTGTTAGAAGTTTAGAAAAAGGACAGCTGGTAGTATATGGAAATTCAAACAGCCCCATCCACCCATCGCAGGGCTGAGGATAGCCGTGCCTACCAACTGCAGCAATGTATGCATGGGATGAGAGATGCACAGCTTGACATGCAATCCAAAAGGGCTACTGTTTTGTTTCTTTTCAATCTTCCCTTAAACTTTTGCCCTTTAAATAAAAGAAAACACAAAAAACCCCAACTGACAACAACAAGAACTAAATTTTACAAAGGAAGAATGAAGTTAGCGCTGCTTAGGCTGGTGGTTGTGCTGAAACAATCCTGATGAATTGGATCTTATAAATCTTTGTACCCTTTACTTTTTTTCCCAGAAATAGTTTTATAGTTAAACTGTTAAGATCTGTGGGACACGAACAATCTTTTGTTCTTTGCCTGTATGTACTGAATAATGCAGCGTCCTGATTTGCGACTGGGCTCCCAAGTGCTATGATGTAATACAAATAATGAATGAAAGCACTTAATTTTTAATTTAAAATAAAATTGACAAAAGTGATTACTAATTTTAGACTTATCAACCAGAAACAGCTGGGATCTCATTTTAGGAGATCCCAAGCATCTATGCTCTCAGATAATTCAAGTGCAGCTGGAGTGCTCAGATTGAGCACCCAATATCCTCAGCCCCAAAATTAATTGAGGATTTTGAAAGTGCTGGCTCAAACATTAGCACATTCCGCTGATTATCCTTTGGAGGGGCCTGTTCTCTCTGCATTCGCCATGCAGGGCAAAGGGGCTCTCTGTTCTTGTGTTGTGGCTCAATAATCCCTTTCTCTCTGGAAGGACAGGTGCAAATTAACTCTCACTCAAGATGCCCAAAGAATCAAACAACCTATACCTCAAATCAAAATGCATTTCTGTCTCTGCCTTATTTTCACCCATGCCATTCTCTGCTCACTTACTGGGCCTCTTCCAATAATTTCCTCCAGCAGAGAGAGCTGGGACAAAGCTGCCTTGGATGCTGCCGGTGTTCTTGGATGGTCAACAAAGGGTGCTAATGGACATGGCAGCTGGCTCTCTCCCTCTTGAGGCTAAACATTTTCCCTG
The DNA here is from genome assembly GCA_036785705.1 of Acanthornis magna. Classification (NCBI taxonomy): domain Eukaryota; kingdom Metazoa; phylum Chordata; class Aves; order Passeriformes; family Acanthizidae; genus Acanthornis; species Acanthornis magna. Next base: position 1,555,907 of record JAWUZG010000332.1, on the reverse strand, counting down.
CACTAACTCCACACTTGACTGATCCAAAAGCTGACAGCTGTGAGTTTGTCCTGAAACCATGCTGCAGTAACTGCTGCCATTTCACAATATAACTCTACTTTCTCATGTGGATTTAGTGCCAAGTACACAGCAGTTTGTGAGCCACGCAGCACAGAAAAAAGCTGAGAGAAACAAACACATTTCATTTCTGTCTACATTACCAGCATTTTCCTTCTTTATTCTGAGGCTATGAGCTAAGGAAGAGTAGAAAACCAACCTGAGGCATTTTAAAAGCTTTGCCCGAAAATTCTCCTTTTGCGTGAATGACAAATAGGTAGAATTACGGACTCTGATGGAGATTTAACTGGATTAGCTCTTAATACTATATTTTATATTATTAATATTCACGAGTGTACTTCCAGCCACTTACATTCAGAATGAGTTGAGAAGTGCTCAGAGAACAAAAACTTGGAGGATGCCTGTGAAATGATGTGTGTGTATTTGATACCTAAAGTAACTCCAAAGTTAGTGCGGTATTTTGCAACTCACGATTCTTGCTCCCGCTATGCAAAGCCGGAAGTTTTACTCCTGCTTTTCAGACCAATGAGCTAAGGAAAGCAAAATAACTGAAACACGGAACCTGCCAGGAAATTCAGAGACAGCAAACTCAACACATGCTGTATGTACGTGTAGTAAAGTATAGCAACAGTTGTCACTTCACAGCACTCCCTCAGATTTCTGTTTCCATTTAATTCTCACAGCCTGACATATGACCAAACACTTAAGAGAAAAATTAGCAAACCATTAGTGATTATGTTCCATTAAACCTTTAGAAAACTGGACAGTCCACCTGATTTTTGCCAAGCAAATAGTGTTTCAGAAAGTAAGGAGCTACTAGAGAATGTTTCATTTTTCTGGATATTTTGGAAATGTTTGCATGTCTCACAAAATTCATCAACATTCAGAGGAAATCAAACAAACTGCCAAGTTATATAGTATTTCCAGCAATTAAATGGCATATAAAATATTTTCAGGAGATAAAAATTCAGTCCTAAAATAATCACCAGAAATAAAACAGGAGTAATTATCAGAAATGCTAAGAACTCTGAGGAATTCCAGCACCTTTGGAAGGCAAGCTCTTTCTCACTTCCACACCAGCACATGACCCTGAAAGTCCAAGGTAACTGCAGGTGCCACACCTGACATTTCCAGCTCCTGATCTCAGCAGCCAATTAATTTTGAAAGCTAAAATTATTTTCTCTCTCAGAAGTTCTTATAATAGCTTATTTGTGAAAAATACCAGCGTGAATCGATTCCTTGAAGCCAAAACTCAGGGCCGAAGAAAACACGCACACATTTATCACAACAGTATAGTGCTGGAAAAAGCAATATTACTGTAGCAAATCTGGAAAAAACAATGAGTACTGGGGGAGGTGGAACACAGACTGCTTCACCAATTCCAGAAAGATTTCATGCTGCGAGACAGTGCTGTTTCAATATTTTTCTGCCTTTTTTTTCCCTTTTAGGAAGATCAAAACTAATTTAAATAAGAACTATGAAGATTCTCATGCATTTGATATTTACATGCCACATTTTAATTCTTCTAATAATTTGCTTAATATTAGGGAAAGGGTGTTTTTTTGGCCAGTGGAAAATGCCATGGTCCCAGTCCCCAAAATCCACACTATCCGCAGAAGAGCTAAAGCAGCAGTGCTGACTTCTCCACTCTCTCAGCAGAGTGCCTCAGCCTTGAAGCTCTCATCTGCCACAGAACCTGGGTTTTGCAGCCTCCCCAGCTCAGATGGTCTTTGTAGTCCCTTCTGAGACTGTCAGAGGGTGTTAATTATATCTCAGTGCAGCCTGAGGCTTGGGACGTGAGCCCTTGCCGATTAGCAATGACCTTTCACATCGCTGCAGACCTGTGCCAGCTTTAGAACAATGACGACCAAGCAGAAATCCTCACGTTTCCACCTGGCACTGTCACCAAGGTCCCTAAACATTACCACTGTGACTTCATTTTCCCCTCAGCCCGGGATAAGCGTGGGGGCATTGCTATCTCCGTGGGAAGGATGAAGTGAAGCGCTCTGAGCTGCTCCAGCTGGACGAGGCTGTGTGAAGATGGGACAGCAGAGGCAAAAATCGGTCAGCAGAGCCGTTTTTCTACTCAAAAATTACATTCCCACATCCTCTCGTTCCTTTTCTGATGATGTATCCACACTGTCATTGTGAAAATTGCTCTGAATATGAACAAAGAGGGATGGATGAAAGGAGCTTAAAACGTTTTAAGTAATTTCTGTGCAAAGAGATATGTATTGATCACCCAGCTTCAGTGCGAGAGGAACCAAGTACTGATACTCCCAGTGACCTCTGGGTGAACCTACCTAATTCCACTGATTCCTGAGCGGCCTCTGGAGACTCACCAGCCCAGTGCCTCACTGTTGGGTGCTGTGAATAATCCCCCAAAACCACCCCGGTCCCTCAAGAACCTCCCCAGATCCTGACCCTCTGGAGAAAGGCACAGGAGGAAGAGGGAGATGGCGTTCAGGCCATGCTCTTTCTCCCACCTGAGCATCCCAGAGCCCACTGAGGAAGGTCCTTCCAAGGAAAACCTGTGCCCTCATCTGTTCTTTACTTTTTAAAACCCATCTTTCTTCTCAATAACTTTTCCATCTCTTCTGCTCTCTGCGTATTTAGGAAGCTTCCATTCCTTAACAAAGCATCTTCTAAAAAAGTCATTCCTTAAATATCCATTCATACTTACTTGCACTGATTTAAAAGAAAAAAACCAAACCCCTCATTCCATCTGCTATTAAATTATCAATATAGCCATTCTATACTCAGTTTTGAGTGTAGAATCACAATTTCAAAATAAAAATGAAAATGCAACATGATGCAATGGTTATTCATCATTCATAACCACAGCTTTTTCTGAGAATTGCCAATTGCTTATTATATAAAATTGTATATTTCAAGGACGTGAAAAGGGCTAAAGGGAACATACCACCTTTTTCTCTTTTCCTACCTTCAGCAACCCAGAGAAAGGGAGAACAATCACAGTAAATACCTAGTCCTTCTGATACATTTTCATGAAGTAGTTTCGTTTGTGTGCTTAAAAAGTAACCAACAGTGGGATTTGCTGTGAAGCTGAATTGGGAAATGGATGGTTCTTAAATGCTGAATAAGGAAAAAAATTAATTCTATCATTTCAGATCAAAATAGGGCACAGAATAAGGACAAGATTTTGAATTTAAATGAAAAGTTGTGACTGAAGCTGGTAAAATTATTGAATATACTATTTGAGAATGTATTCCCTTTTCTGTTCGCAATACATTTATAAGGAAACTATTTTATATGAATCAGATGACAATTAGTGGACCTTGGGTGAGAACATATCTTAGCATCAGAGTTCCTGATGAGTTATTCATTTCACTCTGCATTATTCATGATGTGCAATTGGTCAGCTAAAATCACTGTATCGCTTTTGTTCCTGGTGTGGGCAAAACACTTTCAAACTGAAGAACAGAAAATGTGCCTGCTCATATCAGGGTATCTTTGCTTCTAAGTGGTTAGGGACACTTCCATACAAAGAACAGTCAATCCACCAACAAACCCAGCTTAAAAATAGCCAGAAAGACAAAGAACAGAAAAGCCCTCTAAATTCAAAGAGTTTTTTGACCTAGGTTGTGTGACAGACAAATAGATCAGACAGACTAATCTAGAAAATATGCATATTTCCATTAGGAAAGAAATGGTGGGGAGAGTCACACATAAAAACCTCAAATTGAGACGCAAACATCAGAAGGAGAATCAAGAGGTTTAGATGCGAATCTCCTGGCAGTATGGGATGATAAAAGATGCAGATTACTAAATGTATGTAACTAATAAATCTTTCTTAATTAGCCCTGCCTCTCATCCAGGCAAACATGGATGTGTAACTCAGTGTTCTGCTACTGCGTCCTCTTTAGGGAGGACATGTGGGTAGACACTGTCTTCTCCTATATTTTTTTGGTACTTGTTTGTACCATCACAAAAATATCTTACACTTTGGTTTAGCAGTGAAAAATGCCAGTTTTGTGCTGAAAAATAAGTCAACATTTAAGCAGATCCATTTCTTCAACAGTCACTTCAAAATGGATATTTTTTCACGGCATTGTTAAAACCTGCCGTGGTCAATCAAACACAGTTTCCTTGTTGCTGAGTCTTGATTGCTTCCATGACAACAATGCTATTTTATAGCAAGAGTATCCTCATATATAATTAAGGATGCTATATGCTTGTTTGTATTGAATTTAAAAGATAACTTGAAGAACTCACCATGTTTCTTCAGTTGTGGTCTCTGAACAGTACCATTAAATCATAAATATTCAAAATTAACGTATCTTCATGTTCTGTTCTATAATGCAGCTGTTTGCAGAGCTGCTGTTAAAGCTCTAGACTTTTCCATTTAAAAAGCATTTAAATGACTGTCATGTAATTTGGAACCTGGGAGTCATTAAAATCTAAAAATCAACAAAAATAAATTAACCCTTAAAAAACCCCAAAAAACAACAACAAAAACCAACAACAAAGGGGGAAAAAAACCTAATTCATGCATGAAAATACAAACACAAGCTGATGCAAAAGGCAGTTTTCTCTGCCGTGGAATGCACCTGGCACCTCCCAAAGCCTTGCAGGACACCTTTCAACATGGCCACAAGGGTTCTGCTCGTGCTGCTGCCAGGAGGGATCTGCGCCACCATCTCCTCATTGGGCATCTCCTGTGGCTTCCTTTCTCTTGGAAGTTTGGTGTCAGTTCTGACTTCTTTGCTTTGGAGAATTTAGTTCATACTCAGAGTAACAACTTTTTTTGTACTTCAGTACTGATGTGACAATATCAAGGACTTTGACACAGAGGAATCTGAAGCTCAAAAGTAAAATCATTTAATGAATGCATAGCACATCCCTTATTCATTATGCTGAATCCAGCCCTGGAGTTGGGCAATGCATACACTAATTCTCTATTAGAAATGTTATTCTACATTCCTCATTTGTAAAATACCATAAAAAAAAAAAAAAAAAGCCAAGATGTTTGGCTAAAAAAGCTTTCATACCATTTTGAACTTCCCTAGTATGTTTTAAAAAGCAGGAGATAATCCTTTTTCGCAGCCATTGTGTTTTATTCTGTTGAAGGTTGCTGGCTGTAAAACATTGTACCTCCCTTTAAACTTTTCCATATAACTTGATTAGACAGCAGTAATCTCTAATGCTTTCATGTGCAAATTTAGGAGTGACCCGGAACAAGAGTTTCCTTCATCCCCATAGCAACCAGGACGATGGAAGAATGCCACTCACCAGGCAATGCAAGGCAAATTTCATCCCTTTGATGTTAATTAACAAATTGCTTTCAGAAAAGTCAATGCATTTTTCTCCTTTAAATGTTTGTGATAAATTTTTAATATGTCTGAAAATGAAAGAAATACATTGGCTGCTGACAGGGAAGTGTGGACAGCTGCCTTGGCTCTGATGCTACAGCAGTGGTGACCCCCGGGAAGGGTGTGCAGCAACTGCTCATAAATCACCTTGGGTGAATTTTGGGACTTGGAATTCAGGACCAATACCACCAACCAGTTTTATTTCTAATGTGTACTGTGATGTGGACCCTGCTGTAAGAAAGTGGTCCATCCATTTACAGTTGTGGGCATGAAAAAATAATAGGATAACACAAAAAAAATTGTTAGAATGAAGTTATAGGCATATCTTAAATAATTTTAATATACTTAGAATGAAAAACACCTCTCACCTATATATTTTGTTTGCGTAGTTCTCAGACTACTTGTTACTCTTCTTCCTCTTTCCCCCTTTTCTCCTAATGCTTTACAAAAGTTACCAGTTCTTGGTACAAAATCCTTTAGGGACTACTGAACTCTTCCTAATTTTTGCTGAAGGCTTGAAACTTGTCAGTCACCCAAAAGAAACCCCATCAGAGTTCCTGCTATGAGGGAATACGCTGATTCACTGGTTAAGATGCTTGATTCAGATTCTTAATCAGAGAAGAAGAACTCTTTTCAGAGAAGAACTCTCCTTCTGATTCTTAACCATTCTGCTCCTGTTTTTTAGATCTTCCAGGACTGATCATCTGGGTACAGCTTCATTACAGAGGTGAGCTGAATAACTCCAGGGGATCTAGGGTTAAGCTCAAGTGAAACAACCCCACGGCAAACCAATCCCCTCCACACACTGACTTCATTGTTATGTGGGACGTTCTTACTGGAGTCCTTCTTTCACCTCTCTCTTCTTTTTCCTCATACAAACACTTTCTTAAATAAGGTCTGAGATCTTGGAGGGGACACCGTGACTCGAGTTTCCTACAGCAAAGGAAGTTCAGGCTCTGCTCCGTTCCCCCTCGGGCAGTGTGGGGAGCAGCCCCTGGTGGGGTCAGGGTGGTCAGGCACCGAAAGGGCTCTGCAGTCTCTGTCCTTGGAGCTTTTCCAGACCAGAGCCTGGGCTGACCTTAGAGCTGCCCCTGCTGTAACCAGGGGTTTGGACTTGCAACCTCCTGAGGTCCCTGCCAGCCCAAAATATCACAGTGCTATTATCTGATATGATGATGGATTGAAAAAAACCCCACACCTACAAGATGACAGGTATTATAGCAAAAGGTAAATGAACAAGAAGTTTAAGAAAGCCAAGTTTTTGATGGCACTCACTGGCCAAAATTACCTTTACCTGCAGCTGAACTCAAAACAAGGCTCTGATTGGAGAATAAAGTGCAAGTTTCTAATCCCCAGCAATGACACATTAATCCCAGAAACCTTCCCTTCCCTGAATGTTATAAAATCCCCTGCTGCAGTGCTGTTTTGCACCTCCCCATCAGTTAGGAATTGTGTGAAACTCCACAATGTTTTTCTAACGTGCACCACAGTAAAAGATTCTCCCTACCGGTCACTTAAAAAAAATTACAGAATAAATTCCACTTGTCCTGTATTTGTGTACGATCTTATTTAACAAGCTTGCTATTGAGCACAGCAGGGAAAGTCCATTAGAAGAATGACATACAAGAATCCCACCAGAGTGTAATGAGAGACTTCACAGAAGGTAAGAAGTCCCCTCCTTACTGCTCTTTGTCTTTGCTTTAACTATCAAAACCAAAAAAACTAAACATAAACCTGCATGGCTGCAATGCCAGAGAATTAAAGCTGATGTGCTGTGTGGTGACTTATATCTCTCCCTAATTCACCCTCGTGTGAGCTACACTCACCTACACAGAATATAATTTTCCAGTCCAAGTGTTTATCTGGTGAATTGCCAGAGATTGGCCCATAGCTCTCCTTCGAGCAGGGCAGATGGTAGGATTGGATGGTGACAAGAATCCTGCCTTGTACAGGAGAGAGGATTGAAAAAATTGGGTATTTGAAGATGTTTGTGACCCCTCTGTGCCCCATTCAATGGAAAGAGAAACATCAAAAGGTAAAGTTAAATTCTACAATAATTTTCTAAATCAGAAATCTTAAGCTATAGAAAAGAGTTGAAAGAGATTCAGTGTAACTCTGTATCCTGAAAAACATTTAGATTTCAATCCAGTATCTGAAATCAAAATCCTCTTTGCATACAGTGATATGAAAAGCACTTCTTTGAACAAGACTTCCATTATTTCCTAAAGAGAATAGGACAGTTTCAAAGACTCTAAATGTGTTGGTATCATGTGCTTAAATTTCTTTCTTAATATTTCCCTTTTTCTCAGGTAACTTTAAAAAAAAAAAAACAAAAACCGAAACCTAAAAGCCTTTACAGAAAAATTACATTTTGACAAGATCTGGTCAAACAGCTTTAACTATTTTCTACCAAGCAGCTTTTCAGCATTACCTTTCCATACTGATTTACATATAGGGACCTGGTTTCTAAAATATATGTAGTTTCCGAAAAATACGACTCCACAGGAGAAAGTTGTTTTTTTAGCCATCTGAGAAAGTGCCACTCCTATCTTCCAATTAGAGTGGTGCAGGCAGAGGGAGTAATCATGTTTACTTGGAAAAACATGAAAATATGCATATGCAATACAGTAAATAAAATTAAAATAAACATGAGATTTTGAATTCTGTTTACTGGAAGTGGCTGGCTTAACTGTGCAACTGCTCAGCCTGCTATGTGAGTCATGCTAATGTATGAATTCATTCAATACAATATGATTATTTTGCCAAGCAATATATTAGAAAACTTTTACCAGAACTTCCCAGAGCAGCCAGTCATATAAATTCATATCTCATAATGAAAAGAGAAATCAGAATGTAGTCTAATAAGGAGCTACATAAGGATTGTTTCCAGTATCCAAAATGCAAATTAATATATAAGCTTTGTATGAACACTTTCTAAATTAACATACTATGCAAAATTATTATCAGAATTTACTGGGAAAATAAATGGAATTTGAGAAAAATAGCACTAGATGACTGCCTGAGAGTTCATCTATATGTTTCTTATGTTTTTCCTAGACACCTTTGTTACAGGTGCTACAAAAAAAAAGGTTAAATTCTATCTGTAGGCTGTACAATATGTTACATTTGCTGAAGAAGTCCAAGTATGAGAATATTTTAACAAGCACTAAGATGTAATAGTTTCTAAAGGGTCTGCCAGCAATGAAGGCTGTGCCCAACTCGAACATTTAAGGAGACACAGAGGTGGATATTCAGTAAAATACTTGCTCATCCTCTGCATGAACAGCACTGTTGAAACATTGTCGTATTTTCTGCATCTACAACTTTCCCTATATAAGAAATAAATTAACCTCAAAAAGACTTGCAGAACAAGGAAGTGCCTGGAAGGACAATATCCTTTGAAGATGGACTCCATTTAAAGGAAATATATATGTGTATATATATGTGTGTGTGTGTATATATATATATATGTCTGTCTACATATATGTGTATATATATATATTTAAGCCCACATCTATATGTGTATATAAATAAATATATGTGTATACATGTGTGTGTGTATATATATATTTAAGCCAACATATATATATATGTATATATATGTATATTTATATATATGCTGCACACTGCAGTTCACTTCTGTAAGCAGTACAAGTGCACACCTACCACAGAGCTGACCATAAAGGCTGAGAGCAAAACTGTCCAAAATAATAAGAAGGCTGCATATTTATTTCGATTTTCATTCTTCATTATTATGAATGAAAAAAATCCCAAAACACAAAAACAAAAACAAAAAAACAAAAAAACAAAAAAACAAACAAAAAAAAAAACAAACAAAAAAAAGATCATGAATATTTATCTACTGTTGGTATTTCTAATGGTGGTTTATTACGACTACTGGCATGCAAAAAAAGATTAGGATGGTAACAGTAGTTTAGTAGCAGTTTAGTGTCATGGAAGGAACGGAGCCAAATTCATGCTGGCAGACAGACTAAGTTAATAGACTTAAAGATTAGTAAAGATATTTCAAGCCTAAAGAAGGAGGAATTTCCATAACTATTTCTCAAGGATCTGGATTCTATCATCTTGAAAAGGATTTCTTAAAAAATCACAAGAAAGGGGATGACAATTTTTTTCTCTCAGTGAGCAGAAACTCACAGTGTAAGTAGCGAGAAGGAGGGGATGGCAGCACTAAAATCAGGCAAATTGGAGTTCCAAGCAAAGAATTTCATTTGCACGCACACTACTAATTGGTTATTCCAAAATCAGCCCCTCAGACCACTCTGCAGCCCCCACAGCACTGAGGTGGGAGCTGGAACAACAAAACAACCCCAAAAAACGACCAAAGGGAATATCCAGGTTGCACACATACAACTCAGTAATAAATCTTACAGCGGAGTGTTTGAAAAAGAGATGTACCCCAAATATATAAACAGGCCTCTGAACATCAGGAAACAATTCTGGCTGACAAAGGAACCCACATGCAGCCAAGAGGAGAAGTGCCTTCATTTGTGACTGGCAACTGAGCTGGGCAATTTCCTATTTTCCCATTATGTCTCCCATTGAGACTCTCTATAGGCTCTCCGTAGTTTACAGCAGAAGGCTGAGGGAAGGAGACTCTGTGTTGACAAAAGAGCAAAAACAGAAGAAAAAGAGTTGTGATTTTTCCTGCTTGATGGCTGAGCAATCACCAGGACACCTTTCCCTTATTAAACAACAAAAGGGAAATGTGAATATGTAATGTTTATTGGTATTTTCTGTGCTTGGCAAGAAGCACTTTGCTTCTGCAACTGTGATGTGAAGAATCTCTTCATGCTGGATGGCTTTAGTCTGTGGGCACCCTGAGGAGCACGAAGAAAGAATCACTGAAAGACCTGACATCAAATTGCCTGCCAACAACACCCTCACTTTACACCCTCACACAAAAAAGAGGAAAACGAGGATATGCATGAACAGAATGGGTTTCTTTTTCTGTGCTTGGTATCAAGTAAATTGCTAATATGTTTGTGGTATGAAAACATTTCACATGCACGTCGATGCTTCCAGGCACCCAGTTGAGACCATAGCAACAACAGATTTCACTGCAGTGCTGCAGGAAAAGGCTTTCCTCCTTTGCTTGCTCCAGGTCCTTTCTAAAGCAAAACCAGTGGCCACTTATCCAAGCATCAGCATTCTCAGCTCCTCTCCATGCACACCCTCAGCACACTTGAAAAATACAGCAGGACTTGCACACTTGTGGCTTTCAGAGAGAGCAGGAGGTGCAAGATCCTTTTCTGTAATTACCAACAATGTAAATGCTTTGGTATTTTAATTTCATACCCTTTTAATGTATTTTTTCATCCTGTCATAACGCATGGCATTGTGTCTAAGTCACAGCACAGAATTATATAAAATAAATGTTCTGAAGATGAGATGGTGAGATAAAGGCAGCGCTTGTCACACAAAAAAAACCTAGAGCATAAATATTATTACTCTTGTGCGATGCCTTCCTTCTCTACAACATTCCCTATCAGTTCTGCCAGAGATGTGCACTCTGTGCCACCTTCGCTGCACAAGCTCTAAATGATTCAACAGATAATTACTTATCACAACAGTGCTACAGAGATGTTCTCGTGCTTCCAGAGACAAAGCAGTTGAGAGAAAACAAACTCAGTCATTGATATGAGTTGTGCTGACTTATGTTCAAGCTGACTTATGGTGACTATTTGCATTGTTATTTAAAGGACTGAAAATTTCCTGTGAATTTTTGACTTCAAATTCCATAAACAGCACACTGTGTTGTATTTAAAAGAAACTTCTATTTAGGTCATCAATAAATACCCATTCAATAAAAAGCATGAGGAATCTACAGAAATAAAATATAATCATCCATTAATCATATAATCATAACACTGGTCATACTATTTTCATCAATATATTCTGTGCAATATTTAATAAATACAAATACCTCCACAAATCCACAATTTAGCTCGAAGATATACTGTCAGTGAGACACATTTTCATTAAATGTTGAAAAAGTCAAAACACTAGAACTACAATAATCCTAAAATTGTGGGGTTTTTCCTCAGATGCAATTACTTAATTTTCATTTGCAGCCCTGTTCACAATTCTACCAGCCTAAGCAGCACATCATGCCGTGCTGCAGACACAACATGTTTAGGTTTTCTTTTTTCATGTTTTTAAAATTTTTTTCTTTCAGTATTTTAATAATTTGACACTTTCAAAATGAAGTGCATAGACCGTTTATCAGTGTCATACTGAGGATAAAGAAGAATTTTGCATATTTGTCTATTGAATAATCACAACAACATATATTTAAGCACAATAATTCAAATATTTAGAATTTAACAACGAGCTCTTGTCCTCAGGCAGCCTAATACAAAACTGATGATAATCTTCCAGTAGCTGAGCCATTATGACATTTACTGCACAAAGCCCTTCTCGGTGTACCCGAGTGTGTAAATTCCTGCCTTTCTCGAACTCCAGGTCAAACACAGGGATTTCCCAGGTTCCAAATAACTACATTGTCCTGTAATGATAATATGGTTGTAATACTTTTTTTCCTACTTATATATAAGGACCTATATTTTTCAGTAATAGTGACATTAGCTTACTGAAGCTGAATATAGAATAACAAAGAAGACGATTTTCCTTTTTTGTCATTATTAAAGATAATTTTTAAACAAGAGCTGAATTTATTTGGCATACCAGTAAAGCTTGTGTTTTTTCAGGTTCCAGTGTACTACCAGGATCAAGTACGATTTATTTGCTGTAAACTGGTATAATAAATCAATTTCTTATTTTGTTTTTTAGTGGCCAGCAAAGAAACTTCAGCTCATTGAGCACTATATGTGACATTCAGCCAGGCACTCCCTACGTTTTTTGATGGATTTGATTCTATTTTCAAAGAAAAAGCGTGGATACGGATGCTTTTTACACCTCTGCCACTTATGGGTTGTGTATGTTGTAAAATGTCCTTAGGATATCCTCTTTTTACTGCCCTAAATAAATTACAAAAAAAAAAAAAAAAAAAAAAAAAAAAAGAAAAGAAAGAGAGAAAAAAGAGAAAAAAAGATTAAACGAGAGTGATGTCAATGCATTACAATGTCAAAGTCCTGTTTCATGTTGGTCAAGATGGCTCATCTCACAGTGTTTGCTCACTTTGATGTTGGGGAAGTATGATTGTGGTGCAGTCTGTGAAGTCCTTCTCCTCGTCAAGTGTTTTGAATTTCCTGATAACAAAATGAGGAGGGGCAGTGATGAGGTTCAAAGCCCCAGCCAGCAAACAGGAATGCTCTGCACAGCTAAACAAGCTCAGCCTGAGGATTGCAGGCAGAGAGCTGCACAACAAGGAATCAGATGGTTGATTTAATTTTAAATGCTAAATGAAAATCCTCCATTTTAACACTTGGACTTCTAAACAAGTCATCTTAAAAGAGAAACAACCACCCAAGCCAAAAAGCCTATATCTGACTACTTTACATAAACAGGGTCTATAAATACAAAGGTTACTTTTTCTGCTTTTTCTTCAAGGCAGCTTCTTAAAATGATCTATGCTCACTGCCGTGGTTCACTGTCTGGAAAAGTTACAGAAAATGCAAGCATTGATAGGGTTACTAATTTGTTTTAACACAACAAAGCCCATTTAATTCTGCTTTTGAAAAAAGAAGGGCAGAAACTAAACCACATTGAATGTTTCCTGCTAATATTTCATGCCAAGGTAGGAGATAGTCCTTATCTCCAGGCCACCCTGCCCTGATTGTCACCCACTACATCACATGTAATCACAGATCTAATATCACATATATATTGAAGATAAACGAACCCTCCTGCTTTCACCTCCTTTAAAAAAGGTCCTACTACAGTCACTCCCAAATATTCTATAATATTAGTCCAAAATGGTTCAGTGCTGGCAGAAAAATAACACACATTGAACAGACTGAACACTCAAATGCATCCTGGAATCCAAGTGCCCCGACACGACACAAGTGCCCACTGAAGGAGCAGTGCAAGTGACAAATGGCTACAGCCTCCATTTATGGTATTGGCAAACAGGAAAAACAGATGAATCCAATGAGAGCAACACCTGAGCGAGCATCGCCCTGCCCTGGATCTCAGAGCCCTTCAGGGAGGACAGTTTCTCCATGCACAGACGACAGAAAATGCCACAGCTTTTTCAGCAGAACCATACTAAGAATTCAGAGCACAGGCAGCTTCCTGATGCCATCCCCAGGGACCCCAGAGCCCTGCCAGCAGCGAGGGACAAACCCAGTGAGCTGCCCAGGGCTGGGTGTGTGCACAGCCCTGGGAGCGCCCCTGGACAGGGACACAAAGATGGACAAACTCGTGAGGCCATACAAGGCCAGAGCTGGGAATCCTATACTGACCATAGTCAGAGAAAAGTTAAGGTTAGAAGCTCACTTTGACATTATCTACCAATTTCTCCTTCTAAATGAAGGGCTAAATTGTCTTATAGTCAACATCTTTTCCACCCAGATCCTCCTTGCCTTTTACCAAGTCAGGTGCAAAATTTGTTTTTTCCTGCAATGAAGAACTTTCCACATCCACCACAACTTTCCAAGGACGGTAAAGAGCAGCCTGGCCATGGCATGGCCTCCATACCATGACTGCAGCCCAGCCAGCCCCGAGCTGCTGCTGTACACTGCAGATCTGTTGTGTCATTTCCAGAGATATTGCAAAGGCTGTGGCACATAGAGCTGTGTGTTATGTTAATATAACACCTCATCCCAGGTGGGCTCACAAACAGAATGAGAGGCTCTCAAAAGTGATTGCTGAGAAGAGGACACGAGACTGAGAAGTCACCAGGGAGAGGCTAGAAGAGGAGTTTTTTGCCTCCTGTGTTATTTGGACAGGGAGCATCAACTCTCCCATCAACAAGCAGAATCACAACTTGGGGATATGACAATATGTGGCCTCTAAAGCTGGGTGAGATGAAAAGAATCTTGGCCAGCAAATTGGAGGGCAGGAAGGAAGGGGAAGAGTCACGTGTGATGTTGGTTCTTCCAACCGAAACAATAAAGGCCTGCAGTTATTTACACTGTACAAATACAAATATACACCCATCAATACCACATACATACATGGCAACTGTGTAGGCTATGTACATTCTATAAACCCAGGATTATTCACATCATCTTTCACAGAAACAGGGTGAAGCAAATTGCACTTCATTCCTCTTGTGCTCTGCTGATCAACAGGGTGATTTGCCCACTGAGTGCGAACCACTCCTGCACAGCAGACTTCCCACAGGGGCCCCGGGGGAGAGGAGAGCCTGGAGAAATCTGTCATTCTCCTTTTATTGAACATGCTCTTTTATTCGGAGGAGGGCCAGCGACGCCTTTGAGCTGCTGCTAGGCTCCTGCCATGGCTTGATATGCAGCTGCTTTTGGCTTTGATGGAGCATTTGAGCACTGACAGCCTAAAGGGGCAGAAGAATCATGTGCTCGGTTGCATAAGCTTCCCCCAAAGAAAGGACAGATTTTGATACCTCCTCCACATCATGAGCACTGGAAAGAGTGTAAACAGGTGACTGAACTACCTGGACAAATTTGTGCAGAGAAAATGACCCATGTGTTTTTCTGAAAACAAAATCGTTCCTGCCCGCTGCTGCTGTTTGCATTCTCGCCCTAAAACGGGAACCTGAACTATCTGAGGACAACTGTTTAACAAAGAAAATGCAGAAATATTCTAGTTTCAAAAATATCCCATCTGCAGAACCACAAAATGAAAAAAAGGAAGGAAAACAACAATAAGAATATGCAGTTGTAGAAGTCCATAGAAATTTCTGTTTTATCTGCTCTCGTTTAAAAAAAAAAAACCATTACGTGTTCACGCCCATGATTTTTTGATGTTTCCCAATAGAAAGGATTATATAATTGTGTACATGTTATTATCAATGACACCACTATGCTATGGAACCACTGACATTTTAAACTTAATTACAGATGGCAGCTTATGAAATAATTATAAAGAAAAGATTGGACAGCAACCACAGTGATTTCATGCTTCCTCTTCATGTGTGTTTAGCACATCATTGTTGAGTCCCTCAACTTTAAAAAATAATGTGAATTATCTACCAGATCATACTGTTGGTGACTGGAAGGCTGACTTGGTGTGGTAGGGAACGAAACCATGTCGCGTTTGGCACTCGCAGCCCAGGTGTGTGCAGGAGTGTCCCCACAACCTGCAGGGCTGGCAGGTGGCCATGCAGTGGCCATTGCCTGCCCAAGGAAGCACTGACCAGCACGGCAGGTCACAGGCAGGGCCATACACACATTGAACAAGGGCTTTGCAGAGCACAGAGTATTCTTCGGGCCTGGAGATCTGAATGGAAAAAGTGAAATTTGAGTATGAGGATCTCATACCTGCCTGATTTCATTCTATGACATTCATTTCCAGCCCCCGTGAAATTCCCTCCCCTCCACGAACCCACTAATTAAATTGCCAGTGGCTTTGATACTGATGCTACCTCACTCCAGGGAGAATTTTGTCTGGCTCTCCAGAAATTATTTTAATGTGTTCCATGTTAAATTGGTAGGCACTTTTTAACCTGTTCCTTCCTGATTCCATCTCACCTTTATGTTATTACTAATAGCACATTAAGCCTTTAACTACTATCTTTTTAGTGAAGGGCTAACACAAAATAGCTATTAAGCTTTTCAGCTCTCTACATACCTTTTTTTTTTCCTCTACGTACATTCCTCTTAAGCAGAGGACTGACAATTCCTTTGGTTATTCCCTGGCTTCGTATGCATTTTAAAAGCATGCTCTTCCTGCCTGTTACACAGTTTACTAATGGTACCTCATTTAGAGCCTTACCTTTCTGGCTCTTCCTTCAGATTCATCCCCTTCACCCAATCCCCCCTCCTGTAATTTTACTCTCTTCCAATGCAGCTACAGCTTCATTATTCCAAAGCTGCTGAAGAATTTTCTTGGGGCTTCTTATTTGTGGGGGGTTTTTCTGTTGTTGTTTTTGTTTGTTTTGGGGTTTGTTTTTTTTTGTTTCTTGTTGGGGTTTTTTGTGTTTATATTTTGTTTGGTTTTTGTTTTGTTTTGTTTGGTTTTTTGGTGTTGTTTTTGTTTTGTTTTGGGGTTTTTTGGGTTTTTTTTTGATTGTTGTTGTTGGGTTTTCCCCCCTGTTTTTTTGGTGGGGAGAATAAGGAAGGCAGTTTAGGATCATTTAAGTACAGCACACTGATTCTGTCCACCCTTACCCTAAATACAGCTTCTTTCCTTCCCTGTAGTCATTGAAGCTCTTTGCGGTGAAATGCATTAATTACAAATGCATCCTTCTTTTGTCCCTCTCATAAATTGCTTGTGATTTTCCAAACTACGGATGCTTACTGTTTCTATTGCCAGTCACTGCTGTTATATGATTTTTTTTAAAGGATGTAATTAAATAATAAATAGCCTAAGGCCAAGGCTGCTGTACGCTTTCAGTTTAGTAACCATGCTAAAATTTAGCATACTTTTAGGATCAGGAGACCTTTTCATCAAACATGAGAAAGTGTTTGGGAACATCTGTACATTAACATATGCACAGCAATATTGCAATTTGTATCTCAGATGGAATTTGTGAATTAATCACCAGTTTTTCATGATGTACTCAGCTCTTCAGTGGGATGTTGCGCCTTAATAATTATGTTGCCTGTAGAAATGGCCAACAGAGGCTGATTAACAAGCCTCTGCATCATATTATCATATAGAACACTTCAGGCTACAAAGAACCCCTGGAAATCACCTGGTTGAGCCCTTCAGTGAAAGCAGGGCCAGCCTGAAGCGTAAATTCAAGTTCAGCACAAGGTGACCTGATCCTCCAGGACTTCAGGTCCCGTGTGACTGAAGCATCGATACAAAAGCTGCTCTGCCGCTGGAAAAGGCAGGCTGAGTAAAGAACTAACTAACTAACTAACTAACACAGCACAGCCCTGCTCCCACCCTGCAGCTCCGGGGTCAGCTGCACAGCTGTGAATGTGCACACTGTGGCTTCAGGGCTTCTCTCCAGGACAATCTGCCACGGCTTCAGAAGGACACTTTTCAAGCACTCTTTCCACGTGCCTGATATTTCTCAGGCTTTCTGCCACAGCTGGAGATCATATCCACTCCTCCAACTACAAATATTTTTGTTTCTTCTTAAGGAAAAGTATGCAATAATTTTTAATTATTTATCCACAATTGTAATTTTTACGTTCAACACTAACTACAGAATCTTAAGAAAATTGCACAGTGTTCTCCTTATGATCTCTCCCTGTTGAGAAAATGTTGTTTCAGAAAAGCATAATTGTCTTTTTACTTAACTACATTTGTATTACATTCTATATTTTCCAGCGTAATAGAACACACCTTTTAAAGTCCCCAACTCTACTCCCATCAAGCAGAATGCCTGATGTATATTGAGAATAAAATTCTTTGCTCTAAGAATATTATATATAAAATCTTTAAAAAAAAATCTAAATATATATATTAAATATGTATTTAAAATCTCAAGTCTTACAGGAAACAGAAAAGATGAAGACCAAATCATACCTAAAGAAGGCTCCAGTATAAAGAAACACCGCTCTGTTTTAACAGATTATATTTTAGTTAGTTTACATATGTGATTATGATTTGAACAATATGTAGATCAATATTAAAAATACAAAATATGCATTATAGGCTGATAAAACACAAGATGAATCACATACAACAGTATAGTTTAAGAAAATTATTTTCCCCTACATTACACTGATATAAATGAAGAGCAATTCTGCGAAACCAGCGGAGATGTGGTGCGTGAGAAATGAGCCAAGTCCAACATTTCTTTAATGTAGTCAGCATTTCTTTCCCCATTATCAGACTCACTCTGCATTATCCCCAAACAGAAGGGACAAAGCAGAAAATTATCACCTGTGATAATGGTGACTGATAGCACCCCATCATACCAATTATTTAAAACGTTTTAATGCAATCCTTCATAAGTCATTACATATAATTAACAGATGGAAAGAAAAAAAAAAACTTACAGGAAAATGCTGAGAAGAAATACACACCCAGAGTCACTGCTGAACTTGTTTGACCCAATATGACATTTCTTGGTAAAAGAACAAAATAATTCCAGAAGGAGTTGGTAAAGAATCTTCCATGAATCCAGGCAAAGGATCATAAAAGAATATACCAAAAAGAAGAGGAAAACAATAGAGAAGCAGAGGTACTCAGAATGAAGCAAGAATGGGTCCAAGTGATGCCTTTTGACTAAATCATGTGCTTGTTCCCTGTTCTGGGAGCTTTGCTGGGCCCTTGGCCCAGTCACAGCCTCCTCAGCCGAGCTCAGGTAAAGAACAACTAAAATTGCCTATAAACCAGTTAGCAGGTAAAAATCCTGAACATTTTTTGCAATAAGAAGAATGCAAGATTTGTCCTTTTTTGTACTTTTGTGTCTGCAACATGTAAAACTAGCAAAAAAGATACTGATTGTGCTCACAGGGCTGTTAAAGAACTGGAATCTTTGGGTTTAAAACATGGACACAAATCATTCAGTCTTCCCACAGAGCACTGATGACAGCTGTGCTGTGTTGTGTCAGTCCAGTTATTGCACACAGCCACTTACTGCTATGGCTTACCAGAAAAATCAGGTTTTTCTTGCCTCAGTTTTTAACCAAAATAACTGTCCTGGGAAGTTGCTACACGAATTCAGAGAATAACATCTTTCTGGAACCAACACTGAACTAATGTCCTTGGGTATTAGAGGCATTTGTCACCAGAGGTTACATCTTGGGTAGGTGTTGCACAAAGTGTCCATGCCAACACTGCCATAATTAAAAAACAGGGCCTCATCTCCTTTGTTTTGCTACAGAAAAGCTAACCTGCTGCTCATACCGTCCAGTTAAATCCTGCTGACATGTCCTCCACTGAATTTTTCTTCTAAATTGCCATTTTACTGATGCTAAATAGTGCACAACTTGCCCTCTGACTTTATTTCAATATTATATGGAAGAAAATGGAAAATAGCAAAATACTAAATCTCTAGATTTTTTTCCCCTAAAGCTTTAATAAATTGCTTTAATAATATTACAGAAATATGTCTTTGGGTTTAAAAAGTTAAAAAGTATTCTGTTGCCTTCTACAGGTGTTACAAACAGTCCTAGGAAACTCCTGAATGCATTTAGTCATATTCTGTTTGATTAAGAAGCGTTAATTCACTTCTTCAGGCAGCGCAGGAGTTCAGCTCCTGGGCTGCTGTGGAGCTCAGACCTCGTGCTTGGGTTGTGACACTTCTCTAAAGCAAAGCTGGGACGGAGCAGATTGAAGCACCTCGCTGCTGACAGCTACACACACCGAGCACACATGCAAAAAGGCTCTTTTGTCTCCTCGGATTGGTCTGAACTCTGCTCTCAGGAGTGACAGAAAATGAATTCATCTCTCTCTCTCTCTCCTATTTGACTTTGTGGCAGTTTCTCTGGCCCATTCCTACACAGGGAGCTTCAATAGAAACCAATTCACTGGGCCTTTTAAAGGAACATTCCCATTCTCTGTTCATTTTAGTTATCCCACTTGTGAAAGTGGATTATAAAGAGAAGCAAGAGTGAAAATGAAAACCAAAAGGAGATTAATAAGCGCCTGCCTCTACAGGAGCAGAGCCTTGAAGATTGCACATCCCCATTCCTCAATGGGATGTTATAAGATGCTTTGACCTAACACCACATTATTTATAAATTATACTGAATATGCACTATGATATATTTGAAAAGATGCTATTAAAGAAACTTCACACATGGGAAGGGCATATAGGCTTTTTGATCAGAAAGGGCATTTGCATTAAAATAAAAAAGTCTCAAATCTTAGTTGAAGATGTAAAAAAAAAAAAGCTCACTTATTAATAAGAGAAGTTGCATTTTTGTAAGGTTCTTCTTCCAGTACCATGAGCAGAATTTTAAAGCAGGCCTGGACCATGTGTCTGATTAGGTTACCATGCTTTTGACAAAGCCAGTTTTCCTTGTGGTCTCTCTAAACTCTTGAATTTTCCGCATTAGAAAGTCCAATAGAAATACAGTAGATCCTTGATATTATCAATTTTACTTCTTAGTGATTTTTAAAGCACTTTGCATTATATGATGTCTCTCATTCATGAATCTAAAATTATTAAAATGAATAAAGCAATAAATGTAAGCTTTAAGAGGTTAATGGCATAATAGCAAAGGGAAAAGGAATTCAGAGGAAAAATAATGAAAGCAGTTCTACAAAAATAATACAAATATGAAGCTTCCAGGAGCTTTGCAATATACTGGGGGAGGAAGGAAATAAAGCACTGCCAACAAGTCACAGGTATCCAGCTTGACAGAGAGTGAAAATGTTGCCAAGAGGAAGTGATAATGGTTTTGTATCCATAATTCATTCATCTCGAGGGATGCAGGATTACGTAATGCAGTGGCACGGCTGTATCCTGACTCATTAGTGAGTCCTGCAGAGCATTCTCTGCGCTCACAAGTTGGGGAAGTGCATGAGACACAGAGCCACTTTGAGAATCACTGCCTCCTGTGCTCCTGACAGCGCTGGATGCTCTCAGGGTTTGAAGCTCAATCTCATCCCAGGGCTAAAACAGGGTGAAAGTCTGAGCGACAGCTCAATCATCATCGCAGGGCCCAATCAGAAAGAGCAGGATTCATCACACAGGTGCTGAAAGAAGGAAAAATGAAGGAGCAGATGCACTTCCCACCTGATCATTGGTTTGTGGGAGCACAAAGGGTGATGGAAGCTCGAAGGAGAGACAGATAAAAGTGGCAGTAATAAAAATTGGCACAGATGAAATATGGAACTCAGAATAGGGAGGTGAGAATTGGAAGAGTTCAGAAGGAACAGCAATTAAACAAGGTGAGAGAGAGAGTGTGTTTGTGAGCAGAAGTGTGTTAGAGAACAGTGGGCAAAGACATGGCAAGTGAAGGAAAAAAGGATGGGGAGAAACCAAAAATAAGGTCAAGAAAGTAACAGGGTTGCACCAAAATGAAAATAAAAGAAAAAACAATTTGGGAAATGACAGATTATTGGGGCTGGGGGTGATATTTTAGAGTAGAGAATGAATCCTAAAATTTTAAAGAGGAAAGTTCAACACAAGTGAGAAAGAAGGAAATGAAGCATGGAGTGGCCAAGAGAAATTAGTGGCACCTAATGCAAATTAAAACACACCTTTGATCTCCTCTGAGCATAAAGCTTTATAAGAGTTCTTTTGCTATACATAATCTCACATTTTCCAAATAGAGAAGTACAAATGAAAGTCATCATGGAAACCACTCTGATTCACCTTCCTTTCATCGCATCCATGAGAAAACATGTGGGATACTCCTGCTGCTCCCAAGACATATCTATATGACTTTTATATCCCAACAACTCTAAAATGTGAGATCTCTGGCTTTGAGAGCAGTTTGGACCCAGGTGAAAGGACCAAACTGCTCCTCAGACCCTTGGGGTGGGACTCCAGGGAGATGTTTGTGTTATCCCTGGCTTTCCTGCCTTTCAGGGTACACGGCAGTGGGTCAGGGAAGGTACAATGCCCTTCCTCAGTCTGGTGTCATGGCTTGATTTTCGCTCCCCATTCACCCAAACTCACAGGCGCAGCAGTGAGGCTCCATGAGGGCACCTAGGAAACCCCAGGGCAGGAGGGCTGATGGCCTCAGAAAGCCCTGGTGCCACCAGGGAGGCACAGAGGGGGCTCAGGACAGCTGTGCTGGGCTCCCACGGCTCTGGGGAAGGTGCTGAAGCTGAGACCCTGCGTACAAATCCCAATTTGTCACTGCAGCACCGTACAAAACAGTGAGCAGACAGCACACATTTCAAATTCATATATTTGGAAATTACCAAAATCAAAGCAATGCTAATATTTTGATAAGCTAAACAAGCACATGTAGGTGCTTGAAAGGCTTTATTTTTACAAATTTTATTTTTCACAGTGCCAAGAAAAGTGACTTTCCTCAAGTTCCATGTACTTTCTGGTGACAAATGCTACTGAAGTGAGTCTATGCCACCCACACAAAAAAGCAGTTAGTGGCTCTCCACGGTCTGGGGTAATAAGAGTCATTCAGACACCAGGAAAAAACAAACCTATTCAGTGCTTTGAAAACAATTAAAACTGGGAATAACTTGTTCTGAATGCTCTATATTCCACATCCAAGCATGGTAAGCTATGTACATGTACTCTATAATACAGAATTTAGGAAAAAACCAACAATGGATCAACCAGGTACCTCACGAGATGGAGGATCAGATACCAGGTGATGCACACCTCCAAGAAGCACGGAAAGAAAATGCACTCCCAAAAACATAAGATGTTTGCACTGTGTTAACATCTCATGGCCAGCCACAGGTCTGGGACAGCTCCTTTGCCCATCAATCTGAGACTGCCTTCAAACTGCTTCCAGCTTTGCTTAATTGCTCTCTCCTGCTAGTGCCTGACAGCTTGACAGAGACTGCATTCCTGAATAATCTAGCCCTTCTGTTTGGTTAGAAGGAGGTTTAGGGTGTGGTTAATGAAGGGAAATTGGGAAGGAATACTTTGCATTGAAATACTGGCACAGAGTGACACAGAAAGGGATTATTAATTAGTACAAATAACTGACATTAATTCTTAGTGGCAGCACTTTATAGTTGTGTCCATGAAACTGAAATCCTGAAATTTCACCTCACAGAACAATAACCTGGTTTGTGCAGTGGGTTGAACCTGGTGGAAAGAGAAAAACCTTTTGGTATCATCACGGATCATGGACAAAAGGGGAGATACTAAAGACTGAAGTGAAAGCTAAGGATAAAGCACTTGGCTCCTTTTCCTTCTCCTTTGTTCAACTGTGGGCACCTCACTGTTGTCTCTCTGAGGCACTGGAGTGCCCGGGACACTCACAGCCCTTCAGCCTCCCCCTTCCCTGTGCCTGTCACTGTGTGTGACCCAGCCAGGGTCCCACCAAGGACACCCCAGTCCCCCCAGCGCTCCTCGATACTCTCCTCATCTGATTCAGGCACACCTGGCCTGAAAAGTCCTGCAGAAATATTGTGCTCAAAGCACAGGAAGCTCAGCAGCTCTCACCACCCGGAGTGAGGCACTGCTGCTAATTGAGCACTTCCCAATAACTTATTGATGTTAATCAAGTGTCCCCGAAGAAGGACGGCAGCAGCAGCACTGACAGCTCTGTACACAAGAAACGGCAAGAGGCAACAGAGCAGCAGGGCTGGGAGAAATATTAATGACACTGCTTTTAGCTGCTCTGAATACAAACCACGCACAGCATTTGTCCAAAGACACGTGTGACAAGGCGACACCTTAAATTACAAGAAGGAGAATCGGATTTTTCAAATTGCTATGATTTGAAGTATCTGGTTCTACTAAAATAGGCAAAGCTCAAGGGAAACCCATTACTAAATGTCCATGTATTGGGGTCAATGATAAGCTCTCATAGGAAAACTAAGCTATCAGTTTCCCTTTAGACAGAGAGTGTTAACATAAGAATGCTTAAAGAATTTTTTGATCAAATATATCCCCTCAGATAAGGGAAAGCTACACAGAATCATTATCTTCATTGACATGATAAGATAATGTGTAATGGTCAAAAATGAACACTTTCAGAAAGACCTGTTTCCTAGAGAAATAGATCATTATGGCAAGCTTTGGCTGTTGAATTGTTAATAATTTAAAATTAATCTTTGACAACTATTAGAGTATTTTCCTGTGTGCTTTTTCGGCATGCGATGAAGTAAGGGGTTTGGATACATGATGGCTGGTGGCATAAAAGCAAAAACACTGTATGCAAGAGATCCTCTAAAAGCACAGCCCTGAAGTACTACACTGGATTTTAGAGCTGACACTCTTTTTGGTTTGCACCTGGATCTGTGACTATGGCATGTTGAAATATGTTCTTTTGTCTCAGGCCAAATGATCTAAATTGCCTTTAACTGAATTACTGGAGAAACTTTTGATGTCACCCTGGGAATTTTGCCCATCTTGGAATGAAGGACAGGTGTTTTTTTCAAGCCACTGCCATCTTGACTGGTGGGTTCAATTGTTGCTTCTTGGAAATTCCTATGGATTTGTTTGGTTATTATAATCCTTGACTGTAGTTCTTTCTTTTAGAGTGTGATAATTCATTTTGCCTAGTAAAATTAGGAGACTGCCCCAAACTCCACAGATGCCACCATGAACAATTCCTATGGTTTCATAAAGTCAGGGATCTTCTTTAGTAGTTAATGCATACAACTAGACAGAATAATCTGAATATCAGAGCTGTCAAAGAAATCTTTTTAGTATCTTTATCAGTAGCAGTGACTACACTGTTTGAAAGTAGAATATCTCAGTCTATTCAGCCTCTCCATCTAATTTTGGGATCACAGCACTGCCCAAAGTCTTTCCCGAAGTCACTTGTTGGTTTTCTTCACTCAAGTAGCAAACCAAGATAACTTTGCAGTACAATACCATGGCATAGCTGCCCTCTCAGTAACTGCTGGGACTCGAGTGTCCACCAGCTGCAGCCCAGAAATTGCTCATCGTTTCTGCCTTTGCAGCAAGTCTGTGTTCTAAGCTGCTGCATTATGTATTCAGTGCAAAGCATATTCATGGTTATCCTGACCACACATTTGGATTACAAAGGATGTTCCCTTGCCATGCTTGGATTACTTTAATTTACCAGTGAATTTACCCAACTCAAGCTTCTGAATATATAACCTGCAAGCAGCCAGCCTGCAAGAGCAGGCTGCCTGGAGCTGGTCGAGATGACTGCGATTCAACATTTCCGAGTTGTTACTGCACATAATCTCACGCTCTTTCCTAAGCAGATGCTCAGCACCCTGAAATGCAGATCTGAGGGCAAGGGCACAGTGGAGGCTCACGGAGGGGCTGGCGCTGGGGCCCAGCAGCTGCTCCAGGCTCCCAGCGCAGCCCAGTCCCAGCTGGGCCAGGGATGCTGCTGACCCACTCACTGTCCTACTTCTGTGCAAAGCAGCGTTTCTCAGCACCTGCGGCGTGTCCTCAGCACACTCTGCATGTTTGGGAAAGAAAGGCATGCTCTGGCACTGCCCTTGGGCGGCTGGAGCCCCCACTTGGCTGCAGCCCCTGCCAGGGGCTCCTCAGCCATCCAGGCAAGGACATGACAGACACGAGGACTCTATTTCCTGGCTCTCCTGCCTGCTGCGGATAGCCAGAAAGGAATATAGAGTTTTTCCCTGGCTGATAAATAGTCTGAGATCTATCAGTCTGGTCCCAAAGAGCAAACATCTCCACTTAGGTGCTGGGGACCAGCAAGAATAAGATTTTAAGCATCAACAGTTACTTTTTTTTCTCTTAATATAAATTAATAATACTGGTTATACAACCATGTCATCATTTTAGTAAAGCATTAGTGCTGTCTTGTACTGTACTGGCTCTTTTATTGCTGCTTCAGATTTAATTGTAGTTCTGAACTAAATTTTAAAAGCCTTCCATCTGCTAAGAAAACCTGGCATGGGGGTACATCTCGTGACGCTCTCGCCTCCCTCTCTCTTTCCCAAAATTCTCCTCATCTCCAAACTCTCGCAGCCCTTCACTCCTTTCATTTACTGTCACACGGCAGAAGTGAAGAGGTGTCAGCACACGGGGTTTAACCATCATTTTCTGAGTCAGTAGCCCTGCAGAACATTTTCTCACATGAAAGCCAGGCTGACTTGTGTCACACGACCGCAGCCCCTCACCTCTCATTTCACCACCACAAGGGCCACATTTAGAAAAGCAAAGCAAGTCAGAGTCGCAAAGATCAGCGTCAAGCAAAGTGTGTGGCTTATCACATCCCCTCGTGCCAGCCAGCAAAACCAGCAGCAGCACAGGCTATCATTGATTCATGAGGCTCAGTCTACGCAGCAAGAAGGTGTTGCCTCAGCAAACACCAGTCCTACACTCACCAAATGCACTTTTTTCCCAGATACAGGAAAATATAGACTGTAACTGAGCCAGTACTAAGGAAAGAAAAGCATTAAATAAGGCTGTAAGCCTGCGAGGGAATTAGGCAGAAATGCAAAATACACTTGGGAATTCTTTCTTCCACAAAAAAACCCCAACGTGTTTATGTCATCTAGACACTAAGTAGATTTCTTTGAGGAAAAGCTGTTACTTTATCTGAGTAAACATGTCATTCAAAAACAACAACCAGCAATTTACAAAAATGATGCTCGATTATTTAACACTGAAAGAGTAACATTCCACAGGGAGAAGTGTTTTTATTTACACACTGTATCTAGAGCAGGTTTAGGCTGAGATGGAGTAAACACAACAAATACTGTGGGATGTGCTAATTCAGCAAAACTCCCCAGGCCTAGGACTGCCTTCTGAAGGATGTTTGGCTGTAGTTTCACTGTGTGGCTCATTGCCACATCCAACTCCTCACTCCATCTATCTTCCAAGATATCTTCTAAAGAGTAAGAGGTTTCCTCAAGGGAAAAGAGATTCCCCCTTTTGTAGTAGAATAACATAAATCCTTAGCGTAAGCTAGGCTTTAGCTTTACAGGTCCTTGAGAACTCCTATTTATTTCACTGTGCTCAGCACATCACCTGATTAGGCTTCAAATCATTAAAAATAGCTGCACACAAAAGGAAATGATGGAATTACACATTGCTCCCCTGTTATTGAGGTTTTGATTGCTGCAGGCTAATTTTCTCATTGTACTTTCGTGGGGTTTCTCCTAACTTAACATTCTTTTAAGGTAGCCTGTGTTGAGGGAATTATCTTGTTTTTCAAAGCAAATTTCAGCTGATTACTAAGTATTTACATACTGTAATTTGAATGTCTAATTATACAATTAGTGTAAATACATGTAATATGGTTTATTTTTCACAAAAGCTGATAAGGTGCATTGCTTTTTGCATTGCAGTGTTTTGAGATTTTCATTGCTTGTAATACACAATCCAAAAATTCACTTTAAAAACTTCCAGTAAAAGCTGTTTATTTATCAGTTGACAGTTTCCACGTGATCTGAAACACACTTCATACCATAAACCAAGAAAAGACACGTGCCGTCCTCCTGCAGACTAGGGCTCACAACCACACCCTCCATTCCTAAATGTAAGAGTTGCCTTAAGTCTCTTTATTTTTTCCTGGCAGGACTTCAGGGTACATTTCTCCCACCTTAAACTCCCCAGCACTGTGTGAGAATTCACCTTTTCACTGCAGTTCTACAGCACTGCTGGCACAACAGACATCTCCACATAACTTGTATTGACATTTACGATGATACCCTTGATGAAATAAGGAAAAGTGCACTTGGGAAGATGAATGGAGACAATGCCCCTCCAGTCCTAGAGCTGCTCCCTTTCTAAGCAGCTAGAGATAATAACTTCCTAACGAGAGGGCAGCAAGGTGCCCCTTCAGTCTCAGCTGCTGAAGCAACAATGCATCAGCACCGAGCTGCAGAAAGCTGCCAGCCTCCTTTGCTCCTCCTCAAAAATTTCTGACATCTTTCCTCAATCAAAGTTTACTAAACCAGGCTTCAAATGTAAGGGTATTTCCTTAAGTTTTATAAAATCGAATCTATTAGCAGAGCAAAACGGAAGTCAGTGTGTCTGTGAGCAGACATTTGCACTCCAGTGGCACTTCCATTCCCTGCGGCCAAGCAGGATGCGCTTCCAAACTTTTTTTTCCGAACTTGACTTTATTTTAATTAAGCAAATAGAGATCATATTTAAACAATGTAGAAAGATCAATTATGTAAGAAATATTTCTGAATTATATGTCATAAACAAATTTCTTTACCTATATTTCCTTAACCTAGTATTCCCCTCACAGTGGAAAATGACTCCAATAGGATATTGGATTTTAGAGCACCTTAGCAAATAGCATCAAGATTTGACGAGACTCAGTCTCATGTTGTCAACAAGAAGCTTCAACTTAAGCAGCCATTCCCCCCATATCTTTAATGGAAGCTTCCTCCACAGAAATTAATTTAAAATGAAAACTAGATCCAAGGACCTGGGCACTGACCTCCACACCAGCACTGAGCTATGAGCCCTCTTCCTAAGGTACCACAGCTCAAACTCTGCAAGCACACAGTGTTTTCCTGATGTGTACACCACATTTTGCTATCCTTGATTGCACTGAAAAATATCCTGAGAGTAAGATGAAAGATGGGACTACTTTACTTTCTATTCTTACTAAAAACCAGGACACCATTAAACCACGGTAAAAAATTTAGTCTTTCATAATGCTAAATCTGACCTGTGAAATAAGTATATTATGGGGGGGAAAAAAAAGAAAAAAAAGGATATTTATTTCATAAATACACAGCACCACATCTGAATAATTTAAAAAATACATTTCCTAAAATTCTGAGCCCAGCAACAGAATATAGTCAAGTCATTAAAGATGCTGAACATACACTTAATTTTCAGCTTATTTTTTTGCCCCCCTGGCCTCAGTGAGATTTAAGAACACGTTTAAATTTTCTATTTAATCAAGACCTCATTTATGAGGATAATAATGCCTTTACAGCATGTATTTTTCTACTGTAAGATGCAACACACAAACCAAATGTGAGGAATATAATCTTTGGCAGCATTCCCTGAGGGAGTCTGGATCTATAAACACATGGATGTAATGCGTTTGTTAAGGCAATTCTTCTTCCATTCTCTGACAGTTATAATATAAATAACATTTTCTCCTTAGGAAGCAATCCAAATACAATCAAACCAGTGTATTAATATCTGTTAAAGTAATCTTCAACTTGGTAACTGGTTTAGAAGTCTGGTTTGTGAGCGGCTGTGAGAAGCTGGACACAGACATGAGGAAGGAGCCGCACGTCCCACGGCACAGACCTGGGACAGCTCTGCCTCAGCTCGAGCTCCCCGGCCATGGAAGGCAGAGACATCCCTCTGCCACTCTATGGCAGATGCTTACACATTATTCTTGAGCTCTAACCTCCTCTTTGCTCTTTCAATTGACTCTCAGACAAGTTAGGAATCTCATCCCAAAGCCTGGCGAGGGAAGGCAGGATGCGATGCGGTGTTTGCTCTGAGCGTGGAAGAGTGGCCATGTCCCGCTCAGGTGCCAAAGTCACATCAGCTTCCATCCTCTGCCACTTCACAGCGCTTAACCCCTCAGAAAACCTCTGTCAGGATCTCAGGTCTGCTTAAGGGAGGCTGGAAAACTCTGTCATGTATCAGCCAGAATGAATCGATCCAGGCTGTGTCAAAATGGAATAACTCCCGAATAAACACAGCCACTCCAGTCACTCGTTTGGGTGTGCTGCACTAACGAGCAGATATTCAAAAGAGCATGACAAAAGAGCCAGAACTCGGCCTGGGTTCAGAGGAACACAAGGAATCCCTAATACGGCTTTTTCCCAAAAACTTGCCAGTTCATCAGGAAACACACAGAAGCACAGAATCAACAGATTGGAAAATTCAGAAAAAGATCCAGAAGTTGGAAAAAATGTGGGTTGCGAATATTTTGTTCAAATTAATATTCTGGCAGCTACATTTTGAACAAGATGTAATTTGTATAAGGCACCTTCTGTTAAATTTGTGGCACAGGATTACGAGGACCAATCCAACTTGAAATCAAACCATGGATTTGCATCAATACATTTATTTACCCTAACTCCCAGGCCTAAACTACTGCGAATGAGATTTTCAAAATTACAGAATGCAGATAAACACTTAAAAACATCTTTCCTTCAAAAATGAAAGACTCATTCTATGTCTACAAAAAAAAAAAAAAAAGTAAAAGCACCTGCTTAAATCTTGAACCATGCTCTGACAGCCTTTGTTCTATATATTAATTTTGTAACACATAAATTCATGGTTAGCAATGAGGTTTTAGGAGCAACCTTAAGAAAAGGGCTAATCTATCAGCTATGTCTTCAAGTTTATATTTAGAGAGGTGAAGGCAGAGGTATTAATCTGTCAAAATCAAAGCCAAGGAGGATGCTCACTTCTGCAGAATGGCTGAATCAAAATTTTCCAGCCATGCATATTATTTTTCAGTACTTACTAAAAAGTTAAATCACTTTAAGAAGGGGATGTAGCACAGCAGTGACAAAATAACCTGGTGGTGAAATACAGCTGGTAAACTATAACTTAAAGGAAAATGACTGACTGACTTAATATAACATGGAAACTAATGGGAAAATTAAACACATTAATTTTTAAAACAAACAAAAAAAAAAACCCCAAAACAAAAGAAACCAACCAACCAAAAAACCCAACCCACCAACCAACCAACCAAAAAAACCCCCCAAAACAAAAAAACTAACCAACCAACCAACAAAACACCCAAAAAACCACCAACCCTCCCCCCTCAAATTATTTTCATTTTATTGCAACACTTAGGCATGCTACAAACATTATTTCAGTTCTGATCCTTGTTTTACATATCTCACATTTTGCTCCTGATATTAACAACATCAGCCACACAGGTTGTACACAATACAAACAGCCAATACCTGGGAACCTCAGCAGCTTCTCCCTTTCCCATCAGTGATGTCGATTATCCAGAGCTATCCTCAGCTGTTCTACGGCACAAACATATCCCAAACACCACAAACCAGAGTGGTTATCACAGCCAGGGATTTAGACAGTGACATTTTGAATGCCAGGCAGGCTTTAGAGGCCACCCAGCATCAGCTGTGGGAGCTCTGGGAGCGACACCTCTGATGGCAGCTGCACCCTGGGCCACTTCCCAGGTCAGCCAGCAGCACAGTTTGCCCAAACTCATATTTTATGTCTCCACTGAGGTCATGCCTTGGCACCTGGATGACACAGAGTGGGCATTCACCTGCTCTCCAATTCAAAACAGCAAAACTCATTTCAGCTTTGATGGAAAGCATGCTTTATAGCTGATATTTGCTTCTTTTCCCTCAATAGAAATAGCTTCATTAACCAGTGGCAAATTATTACAGTCCAAACAGCTTTTATATTTTAACAATCAAGTAGTCTGATTACTATAGTAAGATCTGAGAGAAAATGTTTCCAGATCACTGCAGCAGATGAATTTGGATAATCCTAAAGACACCCCTGAAAGTTCTCCCGAAGAGATCAGCAAGTCTGTAAGGCTTGTGAAGATTGTGCTGGAAACCAAGCTTTGAGAGAACCTGATATCCTCAGTTTAATAGAAATTTAATCATTCTACAAGCAGGAGGAATTTGCAGCGACTTTAAGTGACTTTAAGTAGGGAAAGGGGGCCCAGATCAATTTCATTTTAACTAACTTTATCTAAAAAACTCCTGTCAGACTCATTGAATCTGCTACAGTCAAAGAAGATGTTTTATTTTCCAAGCATGTGATTTCTTTCTACCACACATGAAACCTTCTTCTATCTCACCAAGGAGAATAAAGAAAAAACCACTTATGGAAGATGCACTGTGAAGGATATGAAGTTGCATAAATGACTTTAGAAGAAATTGCTTTATATTGTTCTGTTTGACATATAATTCTTTTTCCTCTTCGTGGGTAAATTGTAAAAGTATTTCTAAACAAAGTTTTATCATGAACTCATCAGTATGCATATTCTGTGCTCACATTTAGTATCTATTTATAAAACCAATTCTGTTCTGGGCTTTGACAAACAAAACTGAAATGCAGCTGTGCGACATGTTGATAATTTTCATTAGTTCTAAAAAGCCTGGACAGAAATTACAATCTTCCTTGTTATGACCAAATAACCCCAGAGAACCCCCAGGAAAGGTGACTTTTCCATATGATCTTATTTGTTAATGGGAAAAAAACAAGGGGGAGGAAAGAAGTGGATAAAAATTGAAAGTCAAATGATGAAAATTTGAAAATCACAGATGTACACACTTGAAGCTGTGCTGACTAGAGAGTCTTCAGCATCGCTGTCAGAGACAAATATATATTGAATTACCCTTGCATTATTTGCACATCCTTTATTACACTGGAGGAGTATTTGCTCAAATTTTGAATGAGCTTGTTGTTTGAAAATCTGAGAACCTCATGGTATTTAATATGAAGAGCCAAAATTCAGCAACTACATTTCTGAACAAACATAAGCATATCTGATGTGTAAAGAAATTTAAAAGAAAAAGAGTTGACAATGACTCTCTTCTGAGAATTGCGTCATAGTAAAGACAATCACAAATACATGAAAACTGAATCTTCAGAGAAAATGAAACAAATTAAAAATAACAGCCTATGAAGTAATAAAATAAAATCAACGTTTATACCCCCTTTTCCTCTGTCTGATATGTTTCATGGCTGTTCCACTTTTCCCTGCCTTATATGTGGGGGTAGTGGTGTGGTAATTTTATTTCCTTGGAGTACAATACTGCTTAAGTTCTGCTGAAGAACTACTTGCATTACCTTTTTTCCCTAGGAATATTTGTTGATTAAAAGAAGATCCATAGTTATAGAAGAGTTGTCAAAAAAATCTATAATAAAAATGTCCTAACTAAACAGTCCTTCTAAAAATTATTTATAATAAAAATGTCCTAACTAAACAGTCCTTCTAAAAATTATTATATTTTCAGTCCTTTGGGGTTTTTTCCCCCAGGGTTTTATTTCATTAATTCCCCTGGCTAAACATGAGTCCCAGAGCAAGTGAAGAAAGTCTCTGAGTATCAAACAGAAGCAAAAGTCTTCTAAACATGCACAGAGCAGCTCTTTCTAAAACCAGATCTGAAGCAGCAGAATATATAGTATGTATATTGTATTATATATATACAAAATAGATATAATGTAATATATATTATATATGGGTTTCAATATATAAGAACTCTGAGAATTCACTAACCAATCCTTTACACAGTGTAGGTATTTTCTTATAGAAGTCACTTTTGAAAAAGAAACCCAGTTTCATAACAGGAAATAAATATTTTTCCATTTTCTTCATTTGCCAGATATTACAATATACAGGAAGTTGGTCGGCTTTTCCCTTTTTGATCCATGTTAAATGCCCCTTGAATTTGTACGTTTTCATGCAAATTGCTATTTCTTTAATTCCATAAGAGAGATAATGAGGACTGGTTTCTTTGTAATTCTAGTGTGATATTTTCCTGGGTGGTTTTCAAAGTACACAGTATGTAATTAGGGATAATGCAGACAGTTCCTTTGTTTTACGTGGAATACTCTATTTTTTTTATTTTTTTTTTTTTTTTAATTGGGGCTTTGGGTTTGGTTTTGTTTTTGGTTTTGTTTTTTTTATTGCTTAGTAAAGGATACGTGATTGGACGTGAAGTGGAGAGTGAATTGATGGTTTTTCACCTGTGGTTATTTACCCTATAACAACTCTGACAATATCTGATTTTAAACCAAGTCCTGCAGAATATTTAGAGAGAGCAAAGATTTCTTCAACCCAGATGCAAATCATTTAGAGAAGAAAGGCAATTAGGAAACAGATCACTGCTCAAATCTTCCTCCAGGACAGCTGACATAAGCCAGCAAGAGCCACTTATGAACTGCAAAAAGCAAAATCTGAGGATAAAGCTCACTCTTGTACAGCAGCATCACTCCACTGTGCCTACTCGGCCATACTTTTGAAGATAAAACAGAGCATTCTCTTCAGTTTCAGTGAAAAAATGACTGCGTTCAGCAGTTCTGAAAATCAGGATAACACTTAATGGGTGCTTTTGACATAATTATTGGGTATAAAAAGCCTACACCGAGTGGCAAAATACGCTTTTGTGAAAAAAAAAATCACAATACCACACTCGTGATTCCTCTTTGCACGACAGGATGGCAACAAGTGTCTGTGAGCAACTTGGGAAGTGCAGACCCAAATGCTGTGCTGTTCATGATTTCCAGGCATTCGTACCAAATAAGAATAATCCTTAAATGTTTGTACTCTGAGATGAGCAGAAAGCAGCATACATGACGTGTGGAATGATAACACATTGATTGACAGCTTTCTCCTAACTGCAGTTGTGCTTAAAGAGCTACTGAGAAGAAAAAGTACTAGAAAATTCCAACCCTCTTCATTTTGTGCAAATCATTATGTGAACATTTAGTCAGGAAACATGAGAGAAGAGTGTAAAAAATTGCTGCCATTCCCACATAAAACCAACATGCGCTCAGTTAGTTGGGAAACACCCCCCCGATCACTCATCACCTATGGGCCATTTCTCCCCTCCATTCTCCTCCTTCACCTCGGTTTGCTTTGCTTTGTGTTTGCTCGTACATTTATTTAAACTGAGAAGACTAAAGCCCTGCTCTCAATGCACTCCGGAAATGTAAAATCCTAGTGATGAGCATCCCTTCCCAGTCCTGGAGACCTTCAAATACACACACAACAGGGAGCTCTACAATCCACCCCTTGGACACACTAGCATTACCATTTTTTCTCATGACATTTAGTAATTTTGTTTGCTATCAGAAAAAGAACTATCTAAGCACTGCTCTCATGGAAGCTTGTACGTACATTGGGATAGAAAAAAGAAATATTGCTATCCTCAGGAATAACACAACTTTAGCTTGCAGGAAATACCAATGCAAGTAATGTTGACACAAATTCTTTAATGTTATTGTATAATAATATAATATAATATCATATCATATCATATAAATTATTATGATCATATATAACTATACCTAATATAATAATTATAATATTATAATACATATAACAATAATTTATAATTATTATAGTACATACTAATAATAGTTTCACTCCTTTTTTGAAATTTAAAAATAACCCTTACGTATTGCTTGTTCATTGTTGTTTTGGTATTAAAAAGTAAAGAAAAAGTTTCTGTTTCCTGTACATGTTATATCACGAATATTTTTAGTGGAAAATTAACAAAAAAATTAAAAAATTCTCAAGGTTTTATTCTGAAGTCATTGTTAATGGGATTTAGGCTACTAAACGACCAGACCTCTTCTCAAAACTTTTATACTAAGTATTTTTGCCTTGATCACGCACGGCATGAAGATTCAATTTACAAAATTATTTTAATGCAAACAATACTGAATGCCACTTGGAAATTTAGTGGAAAGTCAGCACCATTGATCCATTTACCAAAACACCAACGAAAAAACATATTGCTCGGACTTAATGTTTGAAAAAGGCCTTGCAGAATTTCAGACTTCCCTTAAAACATCTGGTAGTATAAATATTCCTTTAACCATTACTTTCTTGTTTTACTACAAGCTGAAATCCTGTCCCTGTCATTCAGGGGGAAAAAAAAGTCTCCAAAGCCTGGAACACTTGTTTTCCATGAACTTTACAGTATCTGAAATGCAGAAGATCTGCCAAACCACATCTACACAAAAGGCAGGAATAACTTAATAACAAATCTATTTCAAAAAGGGTAAAAACACAACTTAGTCTGCTGCTTGAAATTTATGTTCAGTGACTATCCAAGCACACAATAAAGGAATTTCTGAATAGAAAATGAGGAGCACAAGCACCATCTGAGAACAGACTCCTATAGACTTCCTGCACATTATCTCTGAGTCTGCAAATGCGAACATCGTAGCCGACATATTTGTCAAGTTCAACTGCCAGATAAAAAAAGGAGCTTTTCTAGGGGGACCAGTGACTCATTCTCTTAAATGAAATGTAATCAAGTCAAATTTTTATCATTCATCCACCATCTAAATTAAAAGATTCGCTTCCACAATCTTAAACTTCTGCCATGGATCAGATCACTGGGGGAAAAAACCGAAAACATACACTGTTAACTATTGCAGATTGTTACTTGTAAAAAGTTTGCCAAAGGCTTTTTTCCATTTTCCAGTAGTCCCACAATACTACAAATTCTCATCCCCAGATTTAACATCAGAACCTTTTCCCCAAATAATAAATCTGCCTCTTTAAAAAGGTTTGTCTGCGGTTTGGGCACACTTGGGCGCACAGTACAATAGTCATCTAGAGGAAAAGAGTTGTGATTTTTTTAACATTCAAACAAAAGCACCTAAGGTCCATATTTTCCATGTTTAGGTTTTACAGAAGAGTTATTGGCACTAATTTCTAGTGAGCGGTGTGAAGGTCAGAGCTGGAGCCAAGCTGTGTGTGAGCAGGGCCTGAAGCTGACTCTGTCCCGGTGAGACTACACAGGTGATCCCTCAAAACCAAAGCAAAGGCTGAGCAGTGAAGCCAGAGAGTGGAATCAATGAGATACTGTTTAAACTCGTTGTAATAAAAATGCAAGGATCCTACAAAGGGAAAAAACGGCTCATGGTCAGGAATGGGGGGACCAGTTCCTCCTACACACATTATTTCTCTGGTCAGGAGAGACTCTAGAGGAAGGGGCTGGCAAAAGCAAGGCTGCTGACAAGGAGCAGGGTTCACATAAAATAAAGTTTCTAACAGGCAGACTGAGCTGAATCAAAGTCCTCTTGTATTTAAGATGAGAGCAAATAAACCACTTGGCCATTCAAGAAGTCATGAAGTCCTGTGATTTTTGCCATATAAATCTCCTGTTTGTCACCACAACATTAACAATTTGGTAGATGCAATTTGTATTTATTGTACATTTCAGATGAGATGTCTTTGTCTCAACAAGAGATAAAAAATGAAAACAATGACCTATGATATGCACTTTCACCACAGGCTACAGCTGGGAAATCCAAAGCTAAAAACAAACATCTAAAACCTTGCTAAGTTCTTTAGGCTTATGGGAAACCAGCACTGGAAATGCAGCAAGAGAGATCTAACTCGCAATTGAGATATCCATGCAGGATGAAATACAGATTTTGGAAGGAGTTTGACAGAGCTGGCTACAAACAGAACACATGTATTTCACAAAGCAGCAATCAAAATGCTGTGTGCCTGAATTAATTGCTTTG
Source organism: Acanthornis magna (assembly GCA_036785705.1). NCBI lineage: Eukaryota > Metazoa > Chordata > Aves > Passeriformes > Acanthizidae > Acanthornis > Acanthornis magna. Next base: position 1,518,788 of record JAWUZG010000332.1, on the reverse strand, counting down.
GGGCCAGGACATCACCCACAGGTTGAAACAAGAGTCAGATAATGCATTGAGAATATCATCAATGGAGAACAGACTCAAATCCCTCAGGAATATATTCAGTGAAATACATGGCTTTTTATTCCAAAATTCAGGCTAACTTCAAGCCAGTTATTAACAGAGTACTGCAGATTTAAAAAATGGCAATGTTTGCCTCATTATAAAGAAGGTTGGTAAACTTTTCCAATCAGTCCAGAGTACAGATTTCTGTTCTGTGATCCCCCTTGGCATGCTGACAACGACAAAAAAAAGGACACATATCAGAAATTCAAAGAAGGATACTGTTTCTTGAAAGGCAAAAACAAAATAGGAAAAGGAGAAAAAAAAAAGGGGGGGGGAGTAAGGAGGGAATAGGGAAAAGTAAAATGGAAAAGAAACAAACGGAAAGGAAGAGAGAAATATCCTGATATCATAAAATTTAAAATGCTTGGTTTAATGTTAATGCCCTCAACAAATTCACAGTCCTCTCAGAGATTTGTGGCTTGAAGATATCTCACACACAGCAGCCTGGAAGCTCCCAGGAAAACAAATCAGACAAGCAGCAAAGGGCAGAGGTGCGCAGTGGCTCCTGAGAAAGAGGGACTGGCCATTAGCGCCGTGTTTGGTGAGAGCAATGGATACACATGCAGACACTCTGAGCGCAGCAATTAGATAAGGCTCCCACTGATCGGAGAGTCGCAAAGCACCAGGAAAACACTTTGCTGAGATGAAGTGTCATCACCACACACAGCTCCATGGCTGGCTGATTTCGGAGAGGCCGATTCGTGTTGAGCTGCTGCTCTTGTGATCTGTCTCTCCACTAAACACCACAGCGCCGAGGGCTCGGAGATTTGCACACCTCAGGGGAAACAGAGCAGGGCCAGACATGTTGGGAGGTGGAGGTATACAGGGGTGGTAAACCAAATTCAAGTGGTGAATGCCAAATGCGAAGGGAATGATAATATATTTACACCAATGTCTACATAAACTCCTGTAGCCCTTTCCCTTGTGCTCATTCAGGGCCATTAGAGCAGTGCAATTCAGTAACAGGTGTGGTAGAGGCAAAGTAAAGGAGATAGTATAAAACAGAAATAGAAGAAAGCACACAAAACTACTTCTCAGCATTGGTTTGACTGACAATTTTTTGTAACTTGGAGAAACATAAATATTGATTTCTTCCCCAGTATTATTTGATTTGCCCACTCCAAAGACATTTGTTTGTATTTTAAGAAATCAGTGTATTTCAGTACTATATCTATGAAAAGATGGCAAACAGAAAGAGCAAACGGTAAAAAATATACCACCTGGAATACAAACCAGATCTAAAAGGGCTTACAAAGAGGCTTAATGGGTGTATGTATAAATCTAGTGAACAATTTCTGGTCCTGGAAACTATATAAACTCTCTGAAAAGTTACCATACGTTCCCAGAGAGAGCTGCAAACTGACCCCTGCAGCTCCTGCTGCAGATGCCACAGTGACTCCACAGCTTCACCACCCGCTGTGCCTGCAAATACCCAGAGAATCTGGAGCTGGGTGAGCCAGCTGGGCGTCAGTGCCTTCACACTGCACCTTGATCTTGCAGAGGAGCACATTCAACCCCTAACAACACAGCCCTCATCGCACAGAAACCAGCAGTGCCCTGGGCAGCCCTGCACAAATCACTGGAGCATTGTTGTTGAGAAAACAAAAGTATCTTGGGATGCGGACAACATTCCTAAACTCTGCCAGAATAAGCTCACCATAAGGAGAAAACAAACAAACAAACTTATGTTTATTCATCTTTAGGAGATGCCAATATATTGACAAAAATATGAATAATCACAAAACTCACCATCCAGTATCAGAATGAGAATACCGTATACTGCTGATGGATTAATTATGTTTTTTCCAAGCTATTCAGATAATTAGACATACTAAGTTCAGAGCTATTTCTGCAATGATAATGGACTTGTTTTGTTGTGGTCTATTTAACAAACTGTTGGATGCTTTTTCTAAAGCTTGTTTACATTCCTGTACATCCTAGCTTGATTGATATTCTGTCCTTTGGATTATAGTGTCATGCCAGCACCACCATTGAAATTGCTCAAGACAATATAAACCTCTTTTTTCAGAGCCTCTACAATAAATCAGACTACAGTAACTCTTTAGATCCTTTTGAAATTGAAATGCAGCACTCTGCGCCAAGTAACTTTCTTTTCAATTTTATACACACACCCCCTCATATATGAGAGGACCCCAAACACAAAAGCGTCCATTCAGCAAAATGTTTCAGAGCTACTATTTCAGAGTTAGAGCTGTTCAAAACCATATGTAACCTCAATATACAGAACACTCACCCAATGCACAAAGAAACAGAACAAAATTTAGATATTTTCGGTTTCAATGCTTGTAAGAAACACATTTAACCTTAGGCACAGGCGGAGACACCAGTCTGCACCTCGTGCTATCAAATATTGCAGCAAAGGCTCTTAACCTGCACTGGTTGCTCTGAAATACGGGAAGCTTTAGAGAGATGCACTTACAAAGCTTCAAACTTTCTTGTGCTTTCTCAAAATCTGATTAAACAAACTGTATCTGTGTCAAGAAATCTTGCCTGCCACAGAGATCATGCACAACAAACACGCATCTCCATGCACAATTTTGTTTAAAACACACACATGTATATTTGCACTCATTTGTCTTGTCTGGCTGCAGCGAAAATAAACAGAAATTGCACAACATTTTTGAAAGAGCACAAACATTTAACAGCAGTATTCTTCAAAGTGAAAGTGCCTATTAGCCCACACATTATCTCAAAACATGGCTTTGTTGTTAACACGCTACAAATGAAGAGAATCAAAATATTAAAGTTAGCAGAAAGAATTCTAGAATTATATAATTAAACACTGCTTCTTTCCTTCTGGGTACCATGACTCACAATGTGCAAATGTATTATGCAAAATAAGATTAAAACAGAATCTGCATTTTACCCTTGGGTTCATTCAATAGTCAAGAGGAGTTAGAAAAGAAGTTAATTTAGGATGAAAATAAAGCATTTAAAATAATTTTTTCACATTGTCCTTCAAAGATCAATCCATACAGAAACTCGAAATGTATGAAATGTATGTATACTTGAAAAGTATGTCTCCTGCAGTGGAGGGACATTTAAATCTACACTTTCATTTGTACCACACATCCCTAGAGTCCCACAAAGACTATTTTCTTGCATTGTTAAAAAAAAAAAGGGGGGGGAGGGAAGAAAAATTAAAGAGGACTTAACCATACTCTCAAGTAAATGCATTATTGGAACATAAATAAGAGATCTGAGTAGTAACTTGCCTATCTTAGCCCCGTATGGCATTTCCAAAGTTATGATTATGTGGGTTGGAAGGGATTACACAGCACCAAATCACCTTATGCAAGCAAAATTTTAGATGAATATCCGTTGTGTATTTTTTTTTTTTTAATAATCCCAAGATATAAAATTGCATCTATGCCTCATCTTTTTTTAAGTTGCTGGGTTTGGTTTTGTTGTTTTTTATTAATCCCTCATGCAAATTAGATATGAAGATTTATTTATTTATTTATAACATTCACCCAAATCAGCTTTGCTGGTTTATCCTTGTAGCTCACAGTTTAGCTTGAGATTCATTTTCTCAGGGGATTCGTGTTCTCTGTGCAGAACAGCTTTGCTTCTCCAAGCAATGCACTGACTCTGCACCAGACTGGGACTGCAGCTCATTCCTGGGCTCTTTATTGGAAAATGTTCATCTGCAGGTGGTAATTAAACACTGGATAGTGCGAAATGATATTCGGCTCCTTAAGGGGCAAACCTCAGCTCTGTCCTTGCGTTACCCTTGAGTCTCCAAGAAGGAGCTGCGCTGATGCATATGAAGGCTGACACGCTGAGCAGGAGATTGCACAGTGGTTTTGGTCAATTTAAGCGAGGATTCCACCAGAACAGCCTCCCTGACTGTCTGTGCCCTTCCCTTGGGCCACTTCTGTGCTTTTACAAACACGCAGTTCATCCTCCTCGGCACACAGCCTCTCTCCCCAGCCACCCCTTGATTATATCCATGCCCTGAATCCTCTCCGCATCCAGCCACTAGATTGTCACTATACAGAAAAGGTAAAAACACGCTTTAAAGGCAGAAAAAAGTAAGGCAGGGCAGTTCCAGGCCTGGGCACCCTGAGGATCATTTAATCCAAGCCGCTGTGTGCTGGGGTCCGGAGCCAACGTTTGACCAAAGCAGAAAGAGAAGACTGAAACAGGAATGGCACTGAAGCTGTGACTGAAGCTGATGTGTTCAGAGTGTCTCAAACCATGGCCCAGCAATAGGCCCTGCTCAAAACAACTTGTGTCCCCAGGTTTCTCTCTAGTGACACCCATTCTGCTTTGTCTTTGTGCGAATCCAGCGCCTCCAGTGCTAGGCAGCAAAACGTGGCTCTGAGTCAGTGGACTCATATTTGCACTTTTCCATCTACAAGTAATTCAACTGCTGAGAGCAATTAAAAATAATAAACATTTCCAGTGTTTTTCTCTCTCCTCCTTAGAGGAATTAAACCACTGCTGACACAGGAGGAAATGAATTGCTCTTGACTGCAGCTAACACTTCGTAAGTGCTTGGAACACTTCTGGTGATCATGACCCTCAGATAAAATGTCCAGTGTGAATGGGCATCTACTACTCTGTAAACAAGCCACAAAAATGTCTTCATTATTTATTAGAATAGAATGCTTCATCACCCTTGTCATCTGGATTTCTCACCTCAAATGACTTTTTAAAGCTCAAAACTCCAGTCAAAAATAATTCATATCACAAAACCATCTAAATGGATAGCAAGAATAGACACATTTGTTCAAAGTCTCTCAAAAGTCACTGACGATAGAAAATCAACTAATCTTTATGCTCTGGGTCCTGGTATCTCTGGCTAAAATGCATTAAAGGAAAAAAATAATCAATCAAGGTTATTACACCTATGCACAATTTGCGGCGTGGTATTTTCCTTTAGAGCATTTTGAATCTTCCACCTCCTCAGAACAATGGACTTCAGAAAATAACATGAGAAGAAAAATTTCTCTCGCTTTCAAGAACATAATTTCAGACACGATTTCAGAAGTGATTCATTGAAATTAGTGTAGAACGGAAGAGAGTTGGGACAAAAGATGAAAATGGCCATTCTGTTTGCTTTGTATTGATTCTGCCATAATCTCTGTGTGGAGACTACACGTGCGTGGGGCATGGCAAGTGAATGGATGGGACATCAAAATGACAGAGCAGTGCTTAAAGTCTGCTGTTCTTTGGTCTATGGACTGTGCATACACATCTGTGAGATGCTCATCTCCTCTGCACATCTAATTCCAGGAGAAGAGCACACTGCTGCTATTACTCCTTTTTTTTCCCTTTCCCAATTTTCAGAAATTGTTTTAACAAGACAGGTGATATATAAATTTCACAAAATCAAGTTCAGATGAATTTTCTATTAATACAGACAGAGAAGAAACTTGACTAATTGGGGTCTTCTCTGTCCCTGAATTCAGGCAGAAAGCTACACAACTTGAACCGGTTTGCTAGAAGCCACTGGGAACTGGAGGGTTTTTTCTGCATTTATGAGAACAAAAGAAAAATCAAAATTGGATGCTTACCTCTCAACACCAAAATGAAGCACTGACCATCACTGCTGGGCTGAACCCCTCAAGAACAGAGGGCTAACAGACTGCACAACTCCTCCACTTATGCCCATAAAGTGGATTATTGAAAGCTAAGTAAATGTTTCTATGAGCCTGACATGTTACGTTTAAGTAAACCGTGTTTCTTCTTCTTTTCTCTCTTCTTGCCTACTCCATTTAATAATTATTTAATTCAGAAAATGCTCAAGGATCAAAAAGACAACAGACATCCTACTCACCTATAATACAAACTTGGAAATGTTCACCTCTCTTTGTCAAAGTGCCACCATAGCTCTTCAAAGATTCAAAAAGTCAACTTTCTTGACTTTTTTTTAATAGTCAACTATTTTTTCAACTTTAGTCCTTCTGATAAATCTTATTTAGTGGGAAGAGCTGCCTCCTTTCTACTAAGCAAAATAACAGTTACAAAGATTTAAATATCAAAATCTTTATTTGCTAAAAATTCCATCTTACAGACTTTACTTCTGCACAATTTCTTTGAAATTAACACAGATTTTACCTGAAAAAGGACCAATGTTTAGCATTATTTAAAGGATGCAGGCAGCTTTTTTCTTTGCGTTTCATGAAAACTCACAAACACAGATTTAGGATAGTTGCTCCTGAAGCTTCAAATGAAGCTTCAAAACAAGCACCATCTGCTGCAGTGGAGTGGAGAGTCAGTTCCTCCTCTGAAGTCGCTATCGCAGCGCCTGACAAACACGCAGACAGCACAGAACAGCAACAGCGTTTTCGCACTTTTGTTTTGCTATAGAGCACAGGAAGCGAAAACACTATTGAGTCTTCACTAGCTGTGTGATTCATTTTATAAAAAGGTAAGACAGAGGCCTGCTTCAGTCGATGAAACATTCATCGTTCACCTCCAGGACAGGTGTTTTGTCCAACAAAACTCCGAAACAAACAGAATTTGGTGTTCTGCTTTGTGATAGCAGTGCATATCAGAAACCCATCACCATGCACGGGCCAGAGCAATGAGCAGCCCTTGGAAGAGGCTCAGGCTGAAGCTGTGACAGGCTGGGAATCTTCTCCCAGCCTGGGAATCCTCTCCCAGCCTGGGATGGTGTGAAGCAGGGGAAGGGCACAGGTTCATAGCAATCAATGCAATGACAGCGTATGTTCTTGACCAGACGCACAGGATGTGGTGATAGGAATAAAAAGTGACAACTCTCTGTTTTCACCATTACTCTGACCTTCACTGTCCCACTTACTCCAGGAAGGGAAGCAGTAAATGAAAACAAGAAGAAAATTAAAATGTTGAAACAATGACAGTCCCACATATGGCCTTTAGAGAAGTAGATTATAAGCACTGAGTGAGGTTGCATGCATAAAGGCCTGACAGTTGTAAAGATAAACATTTTATAGATATCAAATGCAATATACTTGTGGAAAGCTTTTCAATGAAATCTTAACCACAAGCAGCCTCTGCACATTTTGAACTGTCTGTCAGCACCAGAAAATTCAGAATTTTGATCAGTGCTTAGCTTTTTGAAGACGTTTACTCTGAAACATTCCCTCTTCCATGAGCTATATGCCTTGTTTGTCAATGAGTCAGCTCCTGTTAATAAGTCATGCAAAATGATGCAGATTGAAGTTATGCAAAGAAAATTATCTTTCTTGAAACTACTGTGTTAGCTGATTTGCCTACTTAACATGTTATGACAGCTTCAAGATCTTGAAACTGTCTAGAGATATACACAAACCATTAAAAACTCCAAGAAAAGCTGCATTTGAAATAATAGCGAGTGTCAAAATATCTCAGAAAACGTAGGGCAATAAAATATTAATAACAAAACAGCTGTTTAACGGCAGCCTACGAAACCCTTACAGCCTGTTGATGTTATTTAAAAGTGAGGATATGTCATATTTGGAAAATGTTGTCCTATGGCTCTGCAGGATGCTTTAAGCACATATGTAGAAAGAAAAAAAATTAAGAGAGAGAGGAAAAAATCCCCTATTTAACTATATTTAAATTTAACCAGTGTAAAAGTAAAAATGACAACTTACTTAGCTATAAAGCTTTCTTTGTGCACTGACTCCTGACAGCCTTCAGGAAAATACGAAAAAATAATGCCTCATTCTGATGTTAACACCTTTGTTAGCTGTCAGTGATTTTTGTTTGTTGGTTGCTTCATTTTCAAATACCAAACACCCAACAGCAGAGGAGATCCCTATTTTCCACGCAGGTTGAATGAGCTTCAGTAGGTATCTGTGACCTCCAGCTCAATGACACAGAAACAAAATAAAAACTTCAGATGGTACCCTGAATACCTAGGTTACTCTACAGCATTAAAGGTCATCAGAAAAAATGGATTTTTTTAATTGTCTCTGGTCTTGGAGATTTTGTAAATATGTAAAACCTTTTTAATAAATTACATGACAGGTTTAAGCACTTCAGACCTAACTGTAGTCGCAAAACTTACAGGGCATGGAGTACTTCCATTTCTGAAAAAGGTTATCTCATCCTGGGTTTTACAGTTTGATTTTCTGGACTTAAAAAAAAAAAGTAGGAAAAAAAAAGACAAATCTATACCCCCTTTATTTTTTTTGAGTGCCATTTTCTTAATGAGAAATTGATGAATGATGACATCTGGCAAGAGAAAAAAAGCATATGGTCTAACTAGCTGTTTCTAGAGAGGTTAAAATCAGCTTTGCAATTTTCTGTGGTTGCCATTATGATTGACAGATCATCAAATAAATCACTCTTCTCCCCCTCTGTGCTGGTCCTCTGTACCATCAAAGACACCAGGGGGTAAATTTGCACTGTACTATATGAGGAATTAGACACGCAAGATCCATTAACATAAATGGGATTTTTGCACCTAATTCCCCACACATCATGCTGAAAAATGTCGCCGTAGGATATAATATTCATGTTTTCTTCTTTATTCTATTTATAATTTTTAATTATTAATTTCTAGCATAATTGGGTTCTTCTAAAGAAAATTAAATGCTTAGTACATTACCTAAAATATTGTTTAAGACCCCTTGGGCTTGATGAGGAAGATGACAGGGAGTGTGTGCGCCTGCGAATGCAAACCTCAGAGAAACGAGGGGGAAAAGATTGTTGATCACACACTGAGATTGGCTCCTCAACAGCTACATCCCAAACCTCCCCTGCTCCAGCCCAGCCCTTCTGAGCCTCACCTCTTTCAAAAGCTAATCCGAATGGAGATAAGAGCTGAAAATCATGAGAAAGTAAAGGGTGTTTAAAGCTAACTACAGCGTCTTTTGATCAGTAGAATGGGACAAAAGGGTGTTGGATTTAAGACTTTTTCCTTCTTAATCCCTCAAACTGTTAGATAAAGGAAGGCTTTCTGGATTATTTAAACGCAGTCTGCTTCCGTTCCTTTGCTTTCAGTGGAAATTCTGAAATTGATTTATCTAATTTCAATCTGCAGCAATTTAAAATATTTCATTTTGATAAATGTGCAAATAATCAGTTTGGGTTGCTCTATTCTTCTTTTTATTTTTTTCCAGGGGCTTAATAGCTACACTGAAAAAAGTTCAATTTCACTGCATTGGCATAGAAATGAGATATGAAAAGTTGGCGCTCAGGACATGATTTGCCATCCTACAACACTTCTGTACAGAACAGAGAACCTTTCCATAAGGAGACAACATCCTTCTTCAATTTCTATTTTAAACTGACAAAGGCAGCAGAGCTGTTGAGACTGGAATTGTTGATACTCAACTGTTCGTCTATCGTAAATCTTTGGGATTGTCCAAAGATTCAAAAAGAAGTGCTCCTCTGTACTGAGGGGCTCAAAAGAGAAGATAATAGACAAAGCTTCAGGAAAAAATAAAACTGTTAAAAAGGTTCATGCAGGCAGGTGGGACAGGTTCAAGGGGAAAAAATACATGAACAACACAGAACTGAGGCTGGGTTTGCTATCACACAGCTTAAGATCTGAATAACTGAGATAGTATTAACAAATTGCCAGGTCAGACAAATAATTTGTTGCATTTATTAGAGACTGAAGAATAACCAAGCAAAGAATGCTGCATCAGTAAAGATGATGTCAATGAAGATGAAGCAAGTCAGGCACACATTTTACTGAGGGAGATATGAAGAGATTATAATGTAATAGGCAAAAGGACAAGTCCCAAACTGGCTTGCAGGTCTGAACAAGAACTGTCTTTCTGAGAGGGGGGAGGAAGAAGAGGGAGCAGTACTGAGAGATTACCTGCCTCTGTTGTTTTGGCTGTGATTAATACTGAAAAAACCCTCAATGGAACACACCAGAGACAGAAAAACACCAGGTGAAAGATCAGAACAGCAAAGTTGATGTTACAACCTCTCCAACCCATTTCAGTGTCAAAGATACAATTTAAAACTACAAGATGCTATTTGGATCTTTATTTCCAGTGTTTTCTACCACATTTTCTTCTATACTGTCTGAATTCATATTTTAAAAAAGTGTAAATTCAAAGTCTAGACAAAGAATGTTCCTATAAGGATGGTGTGAACACAGAGCTGATTTGCTATCTTGGTCCTTTTCTGACAAAGCCTGACAAACAGTCCCTCTGCTCCTAACAAGTCTGTTTTAGGTAACAAGCTTGTTTTGAACAAGTATTTCTGTAAGAAACACCTCTGTCTGTAATGATTTCTATAAACTCTTCTGCTTACGGGTTAATCTAACAGCTTTACACACCACTTCAGCGAACACAGAACCAAACCTGCACCCATTTGCTTCCTGTATGACAAGTTTTTATACGAGAATATATTTGTATTATGTTTATATATATATTTAATATATTTAATATATACTATATATATTATAATAGTATAATAGGGCTCTTAATACTTTCTTTTTCTTAAGATTTTAATTTCTTTTTACTTTTCAGGAGCATTGATAGAGAAAAAAAACAAAGGCATTGCTCATGTTTACAGCATTTTGTATATACAGTCCCCCATATCTGACACAACCAATTATCCAAACAATGCTACCACCACCTTCATTTCTGCTGAAGTACTCATACTTTTTTTCAATCACTCCTGAAATGACTGAGTGGGAGCTTTTTGGGATGACTTCTAAAATGGATATGGCCATATTCGTCATCATTTCTCCCGGTTTCATTAGTCTGCATTTCTCTGTGATGAACAGAACTTGAGCTGACAGCTACATTTTTAATGTTTCCAGAACTCTGTTTTCATTTACCTAACAGCTTATGGTACTCCAGCTGAAGCTGAATTCCCTGTGAATATGCTTTCAGTTTGCTGCTGCTGGATTACAGTGATCAGAATTAATAAAACAGCACTAGGCAGCTCAAACACTGTGCGTCAAACACAGGACATGACAAACCGAGTCAAATACATCCACTTTTATATCTATTGCTTGATGAAATGCCCAACAAGTTACCAGAGATGGTGCCAAGAGATTAAATCTTCTTGTTAATAGCATAGAAAAATCAATGTTACCTTCAAGACATTGCTGATAAAAGATTATAGAAATATTCTCTTTTCTGGGTAACAGCTATGCCTGTGCCCTTATCTTTTATATTATTAGGAGATTCAAAATACTCTCAGTGACATAATTACTATAACTGCTTTTATTTTTATGGATTCAAGTTTAAGTTTGTTTGTGTCTGTTCCTTTGGGGGATATCATTCCCTCGCACTTCGAAAATTTTGATTCCCAACAAGGGATCAAAATACATATTGTATGTGGGAAGAGTGATCATTAGTTTAATTTGTATGTAGGTATATAAAATATATATAAATATTATAAATATATACATAAATGGAAAATATATTATATATTATATAAACATATACATATGGATATTTTATATACATAATTTGTATGGTATATTTTGTTTTATATATGAAATATATTTATTGTTTTATAAATAAAATATGTTTAAAATAGATTTTATATTTGTAGGTTTTATATACCTACACACAAGTTTTAATTTGTATGTAGGTATATAAAATATACATATGTGCGTGTGATCAGAGTTGCCTTCATTGCAGTTTCCATCCACTTTCTTCTGAACGAAACCAGGTAAGTCACCCAGATAGTCAACATTAATTGTGTGTTTGGTCCCTTTTAAAACACCAAAGGGAAACTGTGAAGATACTTGTGCATGGAACTGCACTCTGAGGGCACTGTATGAAAATCGAATATATCATGCAGCTCATCTTACACATCTCAAATAAACTGCCTGCCTGTAAAGTTTAAAAAAAATGTGGCCTTCAGCATCTTTATGCTGTAATAACAAAGCTTGTCATTTTATTGCACAGTAGTTAGGTAGATGAACAATACATCCCCTAAAATGCCAAATGAAACTGCTATTTCCCAAGCATTGTTGTTCTTTAAATCTGATTCTAGCTCCCTTATCTCCCGTGCTTCTCTCTAAGCAGATTATCATTGATCAGACTGATCAGGGATGGGGTACCTTGAGGTTATAATTTCATGAGCTCTGCTCAAAGGGCTCTTCCCCTGCCCCAAACTGGGAGCACTTTCTGTGTGCTGCTGGTGGCACTGAGCACTGCTCAGCTCGCAGTGCAGAGGAACAGATTCTCATTTGTTCTCCTGCTAGCGCCTCAAGGTCTCTCAGGGCTGGTACTCCACAGCCATTTCCTCTCAGTTGTGGGAGTTTTCATTTTCCCCTGATGAACTTTCCTATGTTATTTTACTAAGATAATCTTTTGACAAGACATACAAAGCAACAAATAATCTTTCTTTTTTTTTTTAATTCCTGAACAAGAATGCTGAAAAGGAAGAACCCAAAAATCACCATGTGAACTCTGTAACACTGTTTCTTTATCAGAGGAGGCATATTTTTGACAAGCTGCTTAAGTAGTTTCATAAATATTTTTGTCATAATTTATATTGGTAAAACACCCAAAACAATTTTCTTCAAATGAATTGCAACCAATGCTGTAATTACAGCCAATAGGGAGGGGCAAGTAGAATTTATTGTTGCTTTCATTACAGTGACATGAGAGATAGTGTTCCTCATAGTTAAGCATAATTTTATCTCCATATTTAGATTTACACTGCAGAAGATTCCTATCTCTTAAAAAAACCTAAAGCCAAAGTAATCCATTGAAAAAATATTTTAAAAAATTGAACTAATTGTCAACAGGATTACTGCTGATTTTGTGATGCCATGTATCTGTGTCTTCATAACACTGATGAAGAAGTTTGATACATTTGATGCACATAGCTAAAGATTTAAAATCAATTAACTGCTAATGACCACGAATTCACTTATTTTCTACAAATTGTGTTACTAACTAATGAATGAAGGAATCTTCCCACATCCTATGGGCAATGCAAATACTCAGTCCCTCATATCCTTACTTTCATAATCTATAATCTGAAATTTCACAGTTTGCATAGGAAGAGACCATTTTATGGCTCTAAGTTATTCATTTTAATTATGATGATTTTTTTCAGAAAAACTGTGGAAGAAACCTACAATTTAGTTAAAATTATTGAGGAAATGCAGCTTTTCTTTTGTGGTTTGTTGCTTTATCCCACAAAAGAACACACAGAAATCAGTATCATATGTAGGCTTCTCCACAAAATTTAGCAGTTTAAAATGGGCAGACTTCTTTTGAAAAGTTGTCAAGGATGCTGAAATCCAACCAATCATCAAAAACAACCCCAATGAAACCAAGGCAAAAAGAAAACAGTAGTAATTGACTTGAAATTGAAAGGTGAGACGTTTAGATCAAGTATCCCACTTAACTATAGATTATTTCTTTCTAGACCAATAAACAGAAGAATTATGGCTAAACTATTTTAACTACTCAGATTTTACATAAATGTGTTTCATAAATAATAAGAATAATGTTGTGTTTAAGACTTTATAGTACATACAATTTATCCTCATTTCATTCATAATATTTGCATTTCTGAACTGAATATAAAACCCACTGATAATAAAAGTAGTATTTTGTGCTTAATTTGTGAGTAAAATGTTATAATAATAATGATCATGATAATGATGATAATAATAATAATATTTTAAAGCTCTCATGAAGTGTTGACCTCAAAGGTAAGTTTAGAATGAATGTAAAAATTTTCTCAAGACACAGATCTGCCTTTATTGTTAATTTTGCAAAACAAACAAAACCCACAACCTAGAGCAGGACAGAACCTGCTTCCTGTTCCACAGAAGGGCATTGCAAGTTCACAGAGTGCATGGTTTTATTTCTTAGACTCTTCTACACTGCAGCTGTGCAAGATTGAAACTTGCACGATAGAAACAGAAGTTGTTCTGTTTTCATGGTTGTGAGAAAATAATCGGAAATGTGAACACCTATGCCTCAAACAACTAAAAGGAAACAAACCCCAGTATTCAAATAATGATTTCATACCTGTTACAGTTCACAGAGGTTTGTTTCCTATTTGAGTACACAGGATTATCTATGCTGAGGCAGTATCTGATTTTGTCTCACTAAATCCTGTACTAACAAAAGGGGAAAGAAGGAAAGATTCTGACCTAAAAATATGGCGAATATTACCTTAAATGTGTTAGTAGTCCCTGACCTTTCAGACTTGGATAAGGAATGGACAAAATGTCAAGCAACATTTAAAGGAAGCTGGGAACTCCAGACAGGGCAGCTGGCAAGGATAAATCCAACATCAATGATAAAGACAAAGGTCAGGGGGCAAATATATGAAAATTACTTTGTACAAGTGAGGACAGCAATACTGTCACATCTGTCAGTTCTTTAGAGCATCTGAATAATAATTTCCCTTGGATCAGGACCCAAATGAGCCTTACAACATGAGACTGTAATTCCCCTTTGGGTAAAAACCTCTTTAAACACAATGATAGCCTAAAGATTACTGGAACAGGGATAAACAACATCACTTGGCCACCCAGAGGAACCACACTGCGGACAGCTCACAGCGATGATAAATTCCTTGTCATCAGAATGCCCTCAAAATGAAACAGGCAGTGTAGGACAGACAGACAGAAAGAGCTTCAGCAAATAAATGATTCAAAGTCATCAGAATTTGAAGACTAAAGAGTTTCCATTCTGAGTTTGGGTATATACAGACAGGTTAAAAAGTCCTTTGCTGTGACAGAAGCTTTTAGCTCACGCCTAGCTGAAGTGTGCATAGCCCTTCCCTGCAGCAGCCTGCGAGCACAAGAGGAGGGAGAGATGTGTAATCTGCATCTGTACTCAAAAGATAAAAAAAGTAGAAGCCTAGAAAGCTTAAAGTATTATTGTGGTGCAGCTAATGCGAAATCGATGGCAGCAAAACACCTCTGAGAGCTGCCGGTGACGCAGGAGCCTGGCTGAGGGAGAGGCCACCACCACTGGGAAAGGGACGCAACGCTGGATGGGAGAGCTCTCCCTGTGAAACCTGGAAGTTTGGAACCTTTGGAACCTTTGTAACATCGTTGGGGTCTTCACAAAAGGAAAGATGAGTATCAAGCTTTAAACACATCATTTAGAAAAATACACACACGTTCAGTACTCGGATGATAAAACTGGCCACTGACTGAAATGGAAATATATCAAAATAAGGACATGAATTTCAATAATTTTTTTTTTATTCTGAACCCCTTAGCAAGATAAAAGCTCTGCATCTGCTACATTTGCCCTTCTGCATTTGTTTTTGCATTTCCCATGTCTGATGGCAGAAAGCACACACACGTGATCCACCACTTTGCAGCAAAACAATCCATATTCATATCTGAGAGTGCATTATGTAATCCTGTCTTCAGATAATATCATTGTAATGTGAAGTGAAAAGTACTGAATAAATTAGTTATCCTGATAACTGTTTCTCTGTAAATGAAAGTCCAAAGGCACCACAGCACTGGGTGTAACATTCAGGCTAAAACAGAGATTGGAATTTCATGGAGTATTTTCACTGTCCTGGTGACATCAAATGGGACTGGCCAATGTACAACACATCCTTAATATTATTTCCAAAGGAAAAAAAAATCTGTTAATCTAAGATTGCTGTGTGAGTGTGAAGTATTCAGCCAGGATTAAGCACGGCCATAGTGGGTGGTAACACACTCACTATGGCTCTGTTATGAAACTCTAACTTCACAGTCGGAACACCTCCCATGGAGCAGCAGCGCAAGTCAAGAATTAGGGGAGAGCATCTGACGTTCATTTGTTAAATAACCTGTTTCTGAAATGGAACAATGGGTCAGGAGAAGTCAATTACTATTTACACATTTACCCAGCTGCATGACAGCTGTAGCATAGGTAGAGCACACACTTGCGTAAGGGGAAAAGGCTGCTGAGAGTGGAAAAATAACCCCAGAACTGCCACAAGCCTTCCCAGCTCTGCTCTGTGCCATCCTCCACCCTGATCCCCAGCCCAAACCCCGGGAGCCTGAGCAGCGTGGCAGAGGTTATTATTCACGGAGTAAAGCAGTGCATTGCTGAAGTTGCCCTCCCCAGAGCGAGAGCCAGAGAGGCTAAGGAATTTGAATTTGCTGTGACTGCCACATGCTGCCCTTGGCTCGGGTTGGAATGAGCTTTCCCTCTGCAGAGGGGCAGAGCCCCATGGCTTGGGGCAGAAAAGTGGACAGAGAAGGACATTGCTTGGTTTTCATATTAGTACAGGGGTGTGTTTCGAGGAGAGAGCTGTAAAATTAGAGAGAAATTGAGAGGTACAAGGGGAAAATTAAGAGAAGGGGGAAAGGAGAAGACAGACTGTACATCTAAGTGAGAAGCAACAGAAAAAAAACAAAAACACCAGGGAATAAAATACTTGCAGTAGCAAGAAAGCAACAGGATAAGAAAGTTACTCTTCAGTTACTGTTTTACGTGGTTCTGTTTACCCAAAGCACAGAAATGAAACATAAAATGATTAACAGCCAACAGAGTAAAGAATATTTATAGCCATCTATCAATGTGGAAAGCAAATTTAAGTTCATGTAGAAAGAAACATCAAACTTCCTAGCATTTAAAAAGTCAAGGTTAGATTATTTTAAATTAAATTTTAAATGCAGGTAAAATTTATAATTTGTTGTACAGCTGCTGACGTTTTTGTTTTTCCCCAGACTCCCAGAGAAGCTAGAAGGCTTTATCTCAAAGAAGAGAGGGAGGACAGGAATCAAATTCTTCCTGAAGAGATGAATAAGTAAAAACATTCAACCTGTGATATCTCTTGGTTCTGATCTCAATTTTAGCCTTTAAATCAGCACAGCTCATTGTTATTGAGGAGAAGATACAGAATAGGAAGCCAAATCACACAAATATGTGTGGGGAAGCAGCAAACCTAGAAAAAAATATTTCTAGATGAACTAACAACCCTTCATGAATAATAATCACCAGGATGCAGCCATACAGTTGATTTCTATCACCAGTTCCTCTGTGTAGTCCTTTATATCAACAGAAAGTTACTTTTCAACACTTGAACAGTGTCTCTTCTTTGGTGTTGTTTTACACACTCTTGGCACTGATGCAGGAATAAACAAACCACACAGGGAAAAGGACAGGAAAGTCCCTGACCTCTGCCCATAAAGAGGTCTGGTGTCTTTAAATAACATTTTAATTTGAACTACAGTAAGGTTAAGAGTGGGATTCTGAAAAGTTCACCATAAACAACTGTTTCAGCTGTGATCATTTCATCTTAAAGTCAGGGAGATTTTATCCTAATGATTCAAATTTCATTTTGGTACGTTTCTTTAAGTCAAAGCATTGCTCTAAAACAGGCCTGTGACACCTGGGGGTGAGGATCTGAAAAGTTCCCTCAAGATCACATCAGGCAAGACAGACACAAGCATCAAGTGTTACCTTTAGAATGGATGAAAAAATCCATATGACAAGTACTCAAAGACAGGATAAAAATAAGTACCTATGGGCAAGTCTGTCACCCAAAGCTGCCCTTGCTCCTGCATCAAGTCACAGCTGTAAATGCAGCAAAGACTATGTGGTTGTGTTGACATTTCCCCTTTCCTTTCCTTGCAGAACAACTGACTGCCTTAGAAAAATCTGGTTTGGTAAAGAACCCTGGTGTTAGATTTTGGAATAATACCCACAAAATGCAAGTGGATCAAACACCACCAGAAGTTTCATACAAACAACTGATTCAAGCATGAACTTTACATAGATATTACACCTGAAGCCAGGTAATTTTTTGTTTGTTTCTTCATTCTTCCACCAATCCTAAAGAGGAAGATCTGCTTAGGGCAAGCTGTTTCAGGCACCAGCCCCATCCCCAACGCTGGCAATCCCTGCTAATCACTCTAAGTGCATCCCTGATTTGTTTACCAGTGAAACTGCCACTTGTCAAACAGCTCTCAGTGCTGTTGTTTACACGCTGCAGATGTAAATCACGATGCCACCATGGCAATGTGACAGCAGCAAAATGTCCGAGCTCCTGTGAGGAGACAGAATGACAGCGAATGGAGCAGACCTGCTTGATTGATAATTCCTGACACCGAACATAGGTTGCTGATTTTAGCCATTATTTGTTCAGTTCTACATCAAATCGCTTCGCTGATTTACAAATATAATCAGAGGAGAACCCACCTCACGTCACAGAGCTGTGGGTCACACAACAAAAGCTGTCAAAGGAGAGACAAAGGAAAAGGGCCTTTCGAGATGACATTTTGTCCTGTCTGGTGATTTCATGAGTCCGCCATGCCTTTTGACAGGGGAAAGATGCATTGCTAATGCAATAGGGAGTGGACAAGAAGACAAAGATATTTTAATTTCTCTTCACCTAGTCTTCATTAAGGAAAAAATAATTTCATTTAAAAGCAAGCACACTGCCATAGATACTTTCTCAAGCGTGCATGCTTATGAACACTTCAAAACTGTGCAACAAAGGCTCCAACCTGAACCAGGTCCACTGCAAACAAGAAAAAGAGACAGAGATGCAGAAGAGAAGATAAAACTGGTACAATAATTTTGTCAGGGTTCCATAATAAATTGAAAAAAAACCCTAGCAATTAACATTCATTTTCACTCAGTAAAATTACCTTCTGTCACCGCTTAAACACCTTGTTAATACTTATTGTGACAGGGTTTGATCCAAGCGTCTTGCTGCAAATCAGAAAATATTGTGACAGAAAGCAGAAAGTGGCTTCTGAGGCGTGGGGGCACAGCTGCTTCTGAAGCCCAGCTCAGCTCCAGTGACCCCTCCGGGCTCCAACTTGGCCTGCGCGGAAAATGGACAGCTGGGGACGAGGAAGAGTGGGAGGTGATGACCTTTCAGTCCCCATTTTGAACAACAGCTAATCTGCAGAGATCAAGGGAAGGATTTCTGATATTTTACATTCTCCAGCTGTGTTTCAAAGTCTGTTGACTTTTTCTACTTTTTTAAAGAGAATTTGCATACCAACAGGAATGCTAGGAATAGGCTTAATGGCTTTTCCCAACTGTCCAGCGTTTCATTACTAATTACAAGTTAGTCTAACTCTAGTTAGTCTAGACTGTGGCAGAGGAGTTGGACCTAAATGATCTTTATGATCTTTTCCAACCCAAATTATTCTATATTTCCGTGATTCTAGTTCACCATTTAAACTTCAATTAAAAAAAAAAATAATAAAAAAGGGTGCTTTTAGAATAGCTTAAAATTTGCCGCTAGTGTCCCTCCAGAAACTTGACACCCACATGTACAGGAAACACGGCCATGAAACCATACCATGAGTTCATTTTATTTCCTTCAGTCCTCTCAAACATGAGGCCATCAGCAGAAGGAGGTTTAACACAGATGCTGAAACTGCACCCACACTGGGTTGTGGATTATGAAAATCACCACCCATCTTAGCTTTCCACTGCTGAGAGGGTCAGAAAAGATGAAAAGGCTTGAGAAGTCAACTGAGGTACCAAAGGCAAGTCTAAAATTAGTGTTCACTGGGGTTTTTGTTGCATTGTCCTTGCCCCCCTCATCCCATTGTAGGGCACCTACATTATATTAGGGCTCAGGACCACTCTGTGTACAGATTCTGTAGTGATTACATACAGAGAGCATTGAAGGAATTGGACACCTTTGGTTTGGTTTTCTTCTCTGCTGCTCAAGCCAATCCCCAGATCACTGACATCCTATCAGAGGTGCTCCTGAAAATGCTGCTGCCTGGAGATCAGGAACTCAGCACCACCACTGCCTGTCCCTGGCTAAAAGCCCAACAGGAGGACAGCCTCTCCCAGCTCCTGGTGCCATTAGCATCACGAACGGAGCTGCTGGGAGCAGCATTTGGATCGGAAATAGATATCAAACTGCTTCACCAAGGCTCTCAGGGGGGAATTGTTGCCTTCAGAAGGTTTCCTTCCACGAAAAGGATGAGTAATGCAGCAGGGAGGAAAAACAAAGAACAGAAGGCAACCTCTCACTCTGTGAATGGGGGCACTGTGTTGTCATTAATGACTAACACCAGAAAGTGTCTGGAAAAGCTGCAACAATAAGCATAAGGGAAACTGAAGGAATAACATCACACTTCCACAGTTATAAAATCTCTCTGACATGCTTGGCAAAGGAGGTTTGGTGTGAAGGGACTGGTATATGCAGGATGTAGTAGCAACAGAAAAAGAATAAAAAAAAAAAAGCCTCTGCATTTGTTGATTAATCACAAGCGTGTCCCTGAGTTACCTTCAAACTTTTGACCATGACAAAAAAAAAAAAAAAAGATTATCCAAGGAAAGAGAATTGCACCATATTTTGAGAGCAAAACATCAACAAGGCACCATCAAATCTGACAAATCTACAGCAATATGCTGTATACTGGCCTACATGACTGGATGAAATTGGGGGCTGTCACAGTCTAGTAGCATTTTGAGACAGATGGAACTCATGGAGAAAACCTGAGCATCCACAAATACTCTCCTTTATCTGTAAGTTTCTTCCAGCAGTTAGGTTGCTGTGACTGGGAATACAGATTAACAAATGGAAGACACCTTCATTTGAGGAAGCTGCAAGGAAGTCTTAACTAAGCCTGGAATCTCAAATGCAATACTTTTTGCTTAAAACACATAACAATTTTGATACCTATGGATAAAACCTAATGCTCATTTTCCATGAGCGTTGTGCCACTTTTGTATGGCACGGCAATTATTTTCAGCTTTAGATTCTGATTCTCCACCCAAAATAAAGCCATTCTCCACATAAAACCATATTTTGTAAAGACTGTGCTTAAGGCCCATGAAGTATCCTTTGTTTGCAGCTGGATAAATTTCCATGAAGAAAATAGATGTTTTGGGTAACTGATAACTGCACTGAGAGAAACACCAGGGCAGAAACTCACTGTACATTAATAGGGTGCAGGGCAGGGCCACACCTTGTTTCTCTTTGCTTTGGTCCTCGTACAAGAAATTTGGGCAAAATTATCAAGAAATTAAGTAGTTTTTCCTCATTTATTTTTTATTTCTTTTCTGTACTGCAGTCCATTTAGAAAAACATTTTCTAAGGTATGCCCTAAAATTTCTCGGAGCTATCAGGGAGTAATTTCCTCAGCCTAATCTCCTCCACAAGATTGTAAAAACTGTAGGATAAAAGGGGAACTGTGGCGATTTACCTACTAATTAGTTGCTCTTATTAAGAAGAGCGAGATAATTGATTTTAGGATGCACTACCCCTTATTAAGACCTAATTTAACTGTATATCAAAGACTAATTAAATGGCATTACTCCATCTCACTGATGAGTTTTGATGCTTGGTGAATAGATTTGGGTGAAAAATGAACACTCAGTAATAGATTTCTAATTCACACAGATAACTATGAACTAAGAAGCTGAGCAAAGGGAATTTTGGATTATCTAAAACTAACACATTTTTTGATATTCCTTTACACTGATAGTCTGAAGTGAAAAAAACCCCACATTTGAACACCTGCTGAGAGCCACAGGGAACGGGAAAGACAATGAAAAGCCTCTCTATGTAAACTGTTTATTTAAACGTGTAGGTAATTTTCTTACAATGAGGAATTAAACTTGTGAAAAGAATCTGTGCTTTCATGTGTATTTATCTATTTATTCTGCAGAGCTGTGTAGCTACAAAAAGGGATGGCAAATAATAAATACTATTTATTTGGGCCATTTGTCAAAAGCAGTTAAAGAAAACAGACTAAAGAATTATTTGAATTTCTGATAATTCCAATACCTTGCGGCATTCTAAGTTTTTTTAGTGCTGAAAAGGAATGAAGAGACAGAATTACATGCCTCCAATTCTTCCAAATAGTCTGCAAGTTATAATAAACATGAAATAAGAAAAGATTAAGTTGCTTTTGAGCAAAGGAATGGCAGGGACTGAGTTTACTAACAAATTCTTAGGGGTTTGATCCTTCAATATTCATTTAAATGAAATCTGTCCTAATATAATTCCTTTAGCAATCCAGCATCTGGTTTAATAAAAAACAACTTACAGTAAATTTGAGTGTGTAAAGGAAATAAATGCAAAGCCTTAATCCCATCAATCTACCCTCTAAATGAAATATTTTGTCCTCTAGACAGAATTGCTCTGACAATACAAACTCATCGTTCTATTTAATCTGTTAGGTCGTGGCCCCAGAGATTATGATGAGCTGTCTCTCAAAGCCACACTGTGCTGCACTACAGCAGCTTGGGGATAAATCACAAGATCTCACCCAAAAAAACAACTTCACTCCAGCTCTGGGGTGTATTTCCTTGTTCCTATCACCAGCAAGAACATAATTGCATATGGGACCATCGGTCATATGTCACTTTTCCATTCATTTTTGGCTAAGGTGTAACCATACAGAAGCAACAATCTACGGCTTTTAGACATTTAAACAAACTGTACTGACTGAAGGTTATTCATTTGAAACTAAAATTTTGAGGGTAAAAAGTTATGCTGTATTAGCTGAAGGATATTTACACATTAATTATTCCTTTACTAATTCAAATAGAAATAGTAGTACTGTAAGAGAAAACAAATATTTATTTCAGCATTTGCACAAAACATATTTATAAATAGATAAGTGAGCAAACTATTTATGTAAACATTCCCTAAAGAACCCAGGGTATGACCAGCCTTGCAGCCAAGCTATACATTAAAGATTTTGTAGCAAATAATTACAACAGACTTTACTCTTCAGTTTGTAGAATGTGAGGAGGATTTTATTTATTAAGACATTTATATCCAAACATGTAAATGCTGCTGGAGAAAACTTGCAGCTTTCTAAAAAGAACTAAACCGCAAATACCCTTAAATATTACATTAAGGATGGAATGGTTTCCTTCTTATTTAACACATGTCCTTCCTGAGCACCTGAAAACTGCTGGGTGGATTTTGAAATACACATCCCCTGCCCTTCTCTGCATCTGCACCTTCATGAATGCACGCTGGATGCAAAGCCACTCACACCAAAGCTGCTGTGCAGCTAAGCACCATCCTATGCACGATTTTGCCCAGCACTCAGTGTCACTAGCACCGATATTTGCTAGAGCAGTGGGTGAACAATGGTCAGCTTCAGCATCTTGGGGTCTAAATGCAGATGTACAGCGACTGATCAGCCCAACAGGCAAAACAATGGTGCCGTAACACCCTTCCCCAAAAATCCCCCTGAACTTAAAATAGGAACATAAAATATCCCACAATCCTCGGGTGCTTTTACACAACTCTCTGTCTCTTTATTTTCTTTATTTGCATTTTGCTCTTTCAAGATTTCTGCTGGCACTTTCTGATTAACACCTTGAGAGATTACAGTACCATCGTAGAGCTTTCATATTCCACTTCAGGTCTCTTCTCTTTATACTTAAAACAGAGACTAATATTAAGTGAATGCAACCTTTGATCATAAAGTTCCCATTCTACTGACATGAAAAAGATACCTCACTCTTGCACAAGAAAACCACAGGAAGAAAAGTGAACAGTTTGGAGACTCCACTTTAATGTGAGAATGCTGTTTCTTAATGGAGTACTTGCTGTGATAATCAGGCTTTGGTACAGGAGTCACAGAGATTCCATTCCTCAACCATTTTTTTTTAAAGTTGTCCATTGGCATAATGGCAAAAATTAATATCAGTGCTCAATATTCTGCCCCCTTTTCTGTTTTGCTAAAGACATTGGCACAAGAATGTGTTTGGCATTAAAATACAGGATGTAATTCTGGAGAGAAGAACAACTATTTCAATTAATTTCTCCACACTGATGAAAAGGTTAATCATATGGGGAAGTTAAAATATCAAGTTGGATTTTTTGTTGTTTACTCACTGAGCAAGAAGAACACCAGACAGCTAAATAAAAAACCACAAAACTATTACTCCCTTACCCTCTCCAATTAACATTTGCAAAAAGGAAAATCTGACGGTATTCAATAGCCAAATCTTAGCAATTATTAAAAAGCACAACTCAAATAATCGAGCAAGTCATACATTAGTAAAGAAAAAAACAGTGCTAGAACACCCTAAATGGCTAAAGAAATTCTATATAAACAAGTGTTATGGAATGCCAGCAACAATGTATGGTAATAAGTTAGCTATAATTAGTAACACAAACCTTAAAATAACTCCATCCTCCCAAGTTTGCTATATCCTGGATATGATAAAATCTCCTTTTTTCCCCCCAGTGTAACTAAAATGGTAATTGAAGCTGATTTAGGATCAAAGACAATCTCAAGTTTATAAATAGTTGTAGCTGGCTGTGAAATATTCTCATAAAAATTCCTTGAAAGTGGATGCCCTGCTACAAGGGTAGTACACTTGCAGGAACTAAACTGAAATAATATATTTTCTGAAAGACTTGCAGACAGGAAAAAAGCTTTGAGCAGGAATAAAAACCCCCACAAATGCTTTATCAGAGAATCTACACCACTAAGCACTGTTAGATGAAGATCATTATAAAACAGTCTATTTGATGTATCTGAAAAAAACAAAACCAAAGAGAAAACCCACCACAAAATGAAAACACAGTCCCAACACCACTGGTGAGCAAATATCGATTACCACTGAGAAGCCTGAATTACTTGAGTAATTCTTTATTCTTTCCATCCAGTGTTTTCACAGGACACCAGCAATTACAGCAGCTTTGTTTTTCTTCACGATTGGCAAAATCCTCGTCTTTAATCCCTCTAGGTACCAACTTCAATATTTGCCTTTGTATTTAAATTATTTTTCTCTATTTCACGATAGTTTCTGAAACAATATACTTTAAGTTTCTAAAGCACTTCCACAAACACACACTTCTGGAAGTGTTCCTTTTTGCATTATACGAGGCAGCAAAGCAAGACAGGATCAGGGGAAACTTTCAGAGACAAAAGGAACTGGCTACCCAATATTCCTTCCTCAACTGACCTCCAAGGTTGTTTGTGGACCTGAACAACCTGAGTAACTCTGGGATTGAAGCCATAGCATCAGTTCCCAAATGAACTGGCCACATTTAGCAATACTCCAGATGCAAAGAAAGAATTCCCAAGCAGAACAAAGGTATGAAGTGACAGTTTTGGAACCAGGAACTCTCCCATTAACTGAATCTCCACAAAAAGCCCACAGAGAACGTGGCTTTGGGTTGCTGAAATTTAGGTTATATTTTCATTAAGTGTAATTACCATCTCATGAGAAACTGGATTAACACATCCCATCGATACACAGCGTGCAAAAACATCCTCTGTGAATTGTTACTGTGTATTCAAACCAGTTGTTTGGGGCACATCTCGATTGCATCCACTTCCTTTTAATACATTTATTATTAAAAAAACTACAAATAGGACTATTTATTCCAAATTTTTGTCCTCTTGAGCAATCTGACCAATTCATTTAGGGATCTGAAGGAATAAATATAATTAATACAACTGAAGGGATGACCTATGATACAAACATCAATTTCTCAAGTTGTTTTTTTCCCCTTCTTATCAATGCTGAATAATTAACACATGCACAAAACCTGAGTTCACAGCGGAAAAGTGCACTTAAATACGTGAGACCTGCTTAAGAGACTGATGGCCTTTCAGGTAAGGAAGCAAGAGACCAGATCCAACAACTTGCTCCCAGGTTATAGAGCATGACAAATCCCAGAGCCTTTGGGACCCGAGGCCAGCACTGATCAGGATTAAGCGATGGGACAGCAGACAGTGACAGAATGAAAAGAGTCAGGTGAGAGGATCTGGAATTCCCATTGTCAATGACTGCAACTCTGTGTTTCTCTAGCTTTCTGATCCTATCTTTCCCCTGACAAGTAGGTTCATTTTCTCTAATTTGACTACTACTTCTCCAGAACAATCAGTCTGCATTTTTCATTCTTCTAACACGACATTAGCCTGGCTGTGCCACGTGTGTGCTGCAGAGTTTTCATCTGGCTGCTCTGTGTAACCTGCACATACCCTGTGATCACTGCAGCCCTCCAAACAGTGAGATCATGGAATTCTAGAGTGTTGCTATTTTGACTCTCCAAACTCAGAAATAGGTTTTCAGCACGTCTCTGAATTGCAAGTGGAAAGGGAAGTTGTAGACAGACACAACCTCTCATATCACAGCTTATATGTGCCATAATCTCCTGCTGACAAGATCTTTCTGCTGTGAAGAAGAACCATATTGCCATACAGACCTCCAACCACCCAGAGAAATAAATAATTAAAAAGCACTAGGGTAGCCTTAGGAAGAGAGGAAACCCCTCCTCAGTCATTCCTTCCAAGAGCAGATCCAAACCAACGAGCCAGGGTGAGCAATCGAGCATCTTGCAGCGCCCAAACCTACGCAGGACATGACAGCAATCACTGAAAGCACTTGAAACACTCCTGATTGCAGCCTAGGTCTGGGATTTTCACCGAGGAGCCAAAGCACTGCGAACAACACATACATCTTTCTTTTCCGAAATAATAAGGTAAAAGAAACACGAGAAGATGGAAGCAGACTGCTGCAGGTGTCAGTAGGAATCTCAAACCCCCGTGACTGCAGCCTTTAATACGACGGATATTGTTCATTCTGCAGAGCACAAAACGATCACCACAGCTCAGGAAGCAGATCAATAGATTATGAGGAACTTTGCAGTCATCACAATGTCCTCTCTTCTCACAAGAGAGCCTTACTCAGTGATATGGGCAGATAGATATGGTTTGCTTTCACTGTAGTAGCGAAAGTCGCAGCTGTATATATACAAGTGTGTACACATATATTTTTATATATACAACTATGTACACATATCTTTTTATATATGTATTCAGAAGCATTCACAGGTATATACACAGACACAATCTTAAAGATTTGGACATACAAAACTTCCCCTAAAGAACCCAAAAACAACCATTACACCGAAATCCTTTTGAAATCCACACAGCGAATTTATATAAAACCCACACTGGAACTAGACTGAGAGTTATTTCAGAAATCAAATGCACAGGCTCATGACAGTGAGCACCAAATGTATTTTTAACCGAGAAATAGAATAAATACTTGAGCAGATGTGGCCAAAAATTAAGAGCACCTAAAGGCACTAATGAAGTTGACTTCCCGGAGAGGACAGAGAAAAATTCAAGCAGGTTACTGAGATCAGATGGCTGTAAAAGAGGAAGAGATAGCACAAGCAGAGATAAGAAACTGCGAAATTTGGACAACAGCAGAGAAAGTGAAAGTGTGATTAAAAAAATTAACCAAAAATAACCTGAACAAAGACAATTATGGATATTTAGCAGCAAGACTGCTGGTGCTGAGAGAAATAATGCAGACTATAGAATTCACAAGCTCTTTGGATGAGCAGGAAACATTTTTCAAAAATTTAGTTTACAATGCACCTGCTGTCATTCACAACCATTACCTTGAAAAGACTTTCAGCAGGGGATAAACTCTGAAACACTTCACAGAGAGGTGTTTGGATTTCTGCGTTGAGTCTGAAAACCAGAAAATCACTGGTTAAAGCCATCAGCTTATGACACAGAGGTAGTACCGGCAGAAGTGACAGAAAATATCCATATAAGAAATCTGCCCACTGAACAGAGAATGTGTCAAGGAGAGAGGTGGATTAGTGGCTTTATCTCAGAAGTGACAGATTTCTGCATTTCAGAAGTGCCATGCTGGAGTGGGTGATGGAAGGACTTACATGATCAAGGAGAACCTGTGGTTCACCAATAGCCAAGGGTTTTGATTTGATCTAAACCCTTTTGTAAAATCCCAAGATTAACCCCATACAGCCACTTTTCCCGTTTGAATTTCAGGGAGATGTATTTCAGAGAGATTGAGCAACACTGGAAATATATCCCAATAATACAACCTGAGGACAGGCTAGGAAAAAGTCTGGTTTTAGCCTTCCTTCTATATCTCCCCACCCACCCAAGGAATAAAAAGCAATTTCAGGTGGCAATAAACTTTGTTGTATATGCAGCTAGAGGGCTGCATATTCTTTTCATTTATCATTTAAAGACAGATCATCAGGAAGTCATTACATTGTGAAGATTGGATCTCTGCACTGTTGTGGTGTAATTGAGCACTGCTGTACACAAATATTGTAGATAACAAAACATGAAAAGGTTTGCAGTATTGGACTTGCCCTTCTCCTGCACTGTGATGTTAGGTTTAATCCAGCCAGCAAAAATAAAGAGAGTTTTCTCAAAACTTAAAGAGAATTTGGTGGATTGGAACCTATTTCCTTAACTATTGTTAATTGTTTAAAAGTTGTATAACCTTGAACCCTAGCTATGATTGTGGTTATGATCTGAACCCACCCGTCTCTGGCAGAGGGCTGGAAACAGGACATGCCGAAGCAGTGGGGAAGGAGGAAAAGCACCCAGCCTATTTTAATGGACACGTCTCAATTCACAGGTCAGCAGTGCCTACGATGCTTTTAAGTCAGCACCAACGCCCCAATGATATTTCTAAGCTGCTTCTTGCAACATCAAGATCATCATGGATGACAGACTTGCTGCAGGCTAAATTCAAGGAATATGCAGAGATCCTGTACCGGTTACAGATACTCCAATATATCATGTCTGTTTTGGCAGGGGATAATATTAGTGCCATTGAGATAAGGGTGCAGCAGCGCTGTTTGGGAATATCAGTCTGCTGCCTGCCGGGCTGTGATAAACAGGCAGCGTTTCACACACGGGGAGTAAGCACGGACAGTCCCCGTGCAGGCACTCGGGAGCAGCAGGAACACACAAATAAGTTGGTGCTGTGCTGGGAGGAGCAGCAATTCTGCAGAAGTGAACTTGTATTGCTTCATTTCTGTCTCATTTCAGCATCTCAGCTCAACTCAGCTGTTAGAGGGCTCAGGGTCTGACTAGAAAATATGATAAAGGCCTGAAGAGAAGGGGCAGAAGGCAAAACTTCAGCACAGAAGGATGGAGCCAAGCGAAGACCACGCAGCTACATTTACTCTGTGACAGAAGAGGGTCAGACAGAATTACTCCATAAAGGTGTGAACAGCACATTTGCATTCTACCTACATCAACAAAATGACACACCATCACCGCTTTGACGAGTTTTGGTTTCTAATACATAGTAAAGATTTCTCATCCCCTGCAAAAGGCACTTTTGTTTCAGTGAATTTTGAAGAGAGGAGAACACTCAGCAATTGTTTAAGATTGAAAAAAGAGGTCACAAAAATATCTGCATTCAGAATTGTTTTTCTATGTGCACAACTAAACACCTTTACAAAATTCCACTCAACTCTTTCCTTTTCTTTCTCCTTACTACATTTCTTTACCCTATTCCTGTGATTAAATACTACCTCCAAACTTTCCAAGCATTCTTCTCTCCCTTTTAAGAGGACATCTGCTTATCTATAAGTGGCTTTGCCAATCTGAATGTACAGGCCAAATTGTAACTGAGTTCTGAACCATTAGGATGTATTTCAGACATGGCAGGAAAAACTGAAATTTCCAAAATTAATGGAAGTTCTGGAAATCTTAGTCCCCAGTAATTTGGGGGTGAAGAGTTTGAGCTTTGGCAGCTTTGGAATTATTAAGAAAGTTAAAGTATAAAAGGCTCTCATAGATTTGAACTCATAGAGAGTTGCTCCTGTAACTGCACTTCAGTGGAACTGCTTAAGAATTATTGGAAGAAGATGGAGAGAACATTTCCTTCACAATACTCTCTCTACAAACAATAAGAGTAACTACCTGAAAGCAATTTCCTCTCCTACACTATGTCTTAGTATTAACATAAACACTTAAGACAGCATTTCCCTCACATCTCCATTATTAATCTCTTAAAGCTGAGTTATGAACAACATAAAACATTAATGCATCATGCCCTAATAATTGTTGTCTTATTAGAGCATTTTCCCCATATGGCTTGTTAGATGGTTTGTGTTCATAAGGAAGATAAGTTTCCATTTACCAGAAGATATTAAAAAAAAAAAAATCAACATCCAAAAGAAAACAACACACCCTGTCAATATTACTTCCATCAACAGCATTTTCATAAATTAATAAAAAATTAATGAAGCAGACAAAATGTAGTAATCTGGTTAAATATTAATTTAAGAGCACGTCTGCTGAACTTTGAGCAGTATTTACTGACAGCACCTGAGCCCCAGCCCGCCCTGCTCAGAGCAGCTCTCTGCTCACACAGGAGCAGAGGGATCCCCCTCGCCCTGCTGAGGGTCAGCCGCAGGCACCACGCTCAGGAGTGGGCACCCAGAGAGAGCTGAACACCAACAATGCCACACCTGCTCAAACCCCTGCTCCTGCTCTACACCTGAGCAGCTGTTCTGGCAAGCAGTGCCTCAAACAGCAAGGGCTGCCACAGACAGCAAAGAAATGCAGCCCAGCGCTCATCGGCCTCAGAGATGGTTAAGAAACACAGCCTGAAGGAGATGGGGGATTGGTCAACCACTCCTGAAACTTCTGTCTGTCCTCTGCAATTCTAAAACTTAAGTCTTCTTGCGTGTAGATTATTTCATTACAGCACCAGGGTAAATTTGCATGTTTTTAAGTTCAGTAGTACGATGCTAAGTAGTTTGATAACCAAACCACTAAATTCAGACCAGAAGAAGGAGGCTTGTTTTCCATTTTTTGCTTCCTGCCTAAACACCACAATTGCTTGCTCTTTAATTCTGAAGTTTGCAGTCAGCAGACAGTGATCCTACAGAAGGGACTTATCTTTCAACAAACTTGGACCAGCCAGAAAAGATCGCAGAAGAGGGATTTAAAAAAGTCTGACTATAAATAAATTTCCCATCAAAGCCTTTCCTAACAGGGTTCCATTAACAGAAACTACAGAACCAATACCTGTAGGAGCATTTCTCAAGAGAAGAGGGGTGGGGTAGTTCAGAGGGAACCTGGACATAGAGGTTTGTGCATTTTAATTCCATCTCTGTCACCAATGTCTTGGTGATCAGGAGCTGCTCACAAAGTGTTTGCTTCAATTCCTCTATCTGTATAATGGCAATGATATCCAATTCAGAGGGATGCTGTGAGGATTAATTAGTTAATGTTGGTAAGTGCTTTGAAGATGAAAAGAGCTACAGAAGAGATAATCAGTTTTACAGTCTCTAAAAGCTTTTACCATGTCTGCAGAATTATTTTGGAGTACCACAGGAATATCATCGGAGAGAATCTGTCATTTATCACATGCTTCCAGAAACGGGGAGGGGGCAGGGGGCTGGAGGGTTGGAAGGAGCAGGTATGGAAATATTTCAGTGTTAAATCACATATCCTGCTCTAAAATCTGCGGACAAACAGCACAAAGCTCAGACTTCCTTTGTACAATCCACCTGTGCTCCGCTACCACTTTCTTAAGAAAACAAACACCAAATGGCTTTGTTGACTTAACTCTTCCTTTCTTCCTAATTTTAAATTCAGGAACCACAGTGACTTTTAGGATTTTTTTTTTCTGTGTGTCTGAATACCCTGGCCATTTCTCAGCATACACATTATAAAGGACTACAAGACAACATCCCATTCTCTGAAGAAATGTCTTTAAGGTAAACTGTATATATTTAGCTTTGGAAGATTTACTTTTGGTTGCCTAGAAAGTCTTCAATATCTACATCCCAGATGCATTTCCTGCCTTAATTTGTTTTCATTCCTAATAATCAAAATAGAAGTTCATAATGAAATAATCAGAGCCCTCAAACTTTGCTAACTCAGAGAGGGTACAGAAGCATACAGGGTTGAAAAAATTTCAGAATTTTTTTTTAGAAGTCAGTTCTAACTCTACATTACTCAAATACTTTTATATCCCACATAAGAATAGCCATATCTTCTCTTTGATTTTTAAGTAAAGCATTTTTTCATGGATGATTTGAAGCACATTAAAAGAATATCAGCTCCATTGCTTGTATGTTTTCCTGGACAAACTGCTTCCAAGGATAATAATTATGTACAGCATTTTGATTAAGAACGTATTCTTGAATACAGATTTTTCAAATAACCATCAGAAAAAAAATTATTTGATCTGAAAGATGCTCTCTACATAGAGCACAACCAGACTTGGGTAAGTGATGTATTAGTGTGCAAAAGGGGCAAGATGTATAACTGTGTTTACTACAAGGTAAATGCAATGCTGACTGGTAATGGCTTCAGATAAAATTTCTGCAACAATAAAATAAAACAAAACTTCATTAAGCCATACTTTCCACTTTAAAAAGCAGTATCCAATGGCTGTCTTGCTGATTCTCAGTGGCGTACCACTAACACATGATGAGACAATCCACATTCAACGTCGTTGTGCAATGAAATATATTTTGCTCTTGCTTATAATCATTATTTTTTGCTCCCAGTCCTTCCCCTACCTTATGTCAAATGTCAACATTGACAGGGTTGAAGGAAAAGAAAAGGTAAATATTTCAGCTCACTCTTCTTTCTTAAAGCCTTTGAGCTTCACAAGGCAGAAATGACTATTTACAGCCCCTCTGCCCCCAAAGACAACGCCCACTCCTCTCTCACCACATTGAATTCCGCAAGGCTACACTTCTGTTTCGTGAAAGGAGGTGGAACGTCTTGACATAGATCCATCGTTTAATAAGGGAGAAGAAGAAACAGTCTGGAAAAGATTCTGGGTAACTGGACAATCCTTCGCTATTGCAATTACCCCCATTCTTACAGCCTTTGCCAACTGCCATCACCCTGCCTTGAAATAAGGCAGTTCTGCTGACCCCATGGAACGTTTCAAAGGCAAATCTCAATCCCCCAGTAGACTGGCCAGATCCACTTTGATCATGGCCAGATGGCACCTTCCAGGTTTTTTCATCCACATTTTTCTTCAGGTTAAATAGTCCTTTTCCCTTTCCCAGTATTTTTTCCTAATGCATTTATAACAAGTAGTTATAAATTCAGATCCTTTCTCCTGTGGGCCCAATGATTAAAGGCCTTTTAGACTCATTTGCATGACAGGTTACCCATTATCCTAATTGTCATTGTACAGCATCTGACCCATCCTCCCCCCCCACTTATTTAACATGAAAGCGCAGATTTGAAACACCACTCCAGTGCAAGGTCATTTGAACACTTCCCAGTGCACAGCAAACCCTCCTGCGGTCTGGGCAGGTTGCTGGGTGGGGGGCAGCCCTTGTGCCCCATGCCCTGTGCCCAGCTGATGAACCCCAAACTCACAGTGCCATCTCATGATCCTCAGACACACCCCAGAGCTCACATCACCCGCCTGAAATCTCGTGATCCTCAGGCACACACTCCAGAGTTCACATTGCAGACTGAAATCTCGTGATACTCAGGCACACACCCCAGAGTTCACATTGCAGACTGAAATCTCATGGTCCTCAGCGACACACCCCAGAGTTCACATTGCGGACTGAAATCTCGTGATCCTCAGGCACACACCCCAGAGTTCACATTACCAGATGGAAATCTCGTGTTTCTCTCTGCTGCGCTCACAGCCATTCTGTACCCTGGAATGACAACGCCATCTTATTTTTCACACCAGCAAATATCCCCACGCTAGTGTGTTCTTTGCAGTGAGCACAGGAGGTGCTGTGGGCACCACCACAGAGTCTGCCCTGCTGCAAAGCAGAAAGGTCTTAAAAAATGAAGGCCTTGTTACCCTTGTAAAATCCTTGCTCACTTCTGCTACTGTGGCTAACTAGAAAAGCAGCTCAGATAAACTAGAGTTGAAAAACAAGTGACATAATTGTAAAACAATTATTAAAACCAATAAGTACTCACACTCTAGGGCTAGTGATTAGTTACATCTGATGCCTGTCCCTGTCGTGGTCTGTGGTAGTTAGTTAAGCACATTTGTTGTGCCTCACAAGTAGATAAACTCATAACAAGCTAACATTTTAAGAACCCTAGATTTTTGCAATAAAGTGTCTTTGCCATACTGTCCTAGAGATTGTGTGTTTAACGCCGCACTGCCCCACATCCCAAAGGGGGGAGAGGAGACGTGCTGGGTTTCTTTTTAAAAATAGCCAAATCTGTATATACCACACGCATCAAGACTGAGAGACACCCCTGGGTTGTTTTTTTTTCCCCTTTCACAAGAATAAATTCCTCAAAATCTTCTCATCATTCCATATGCTGCACTGCCTCCTGTGCCTCCTGCTTAACAGCACACGACTGCTGACAATACCCAAAACCTTCCAACTGCCCAGGACTTGGTGGACCAACTAAACAAACACTAATTATTAATTTCATGTTGCTACAGAGCAACCACTACTGGAATAAAAAAAAGCCAATCATGAAAAATTAAACAACTGCTAATTGCTGGGAAAACTGCTGCAGGCCAGTGCAGAGCCTTCAAGGAGCACTGCTGTGAGCTCACAGGACTCCTGCTCGTGCCTGAATTTTCCATGGAATAATTGAACCTGACAGGAAACAATCCTGATACAATTAGAAATGCACAACTTGCCAGCACTGCTCTATCAGTCACTATGCCACATAGCCCAGCAATATTCCTGAGTCCTCCACACAGAGACAGTCCTAAGTTATATATTCAATTTAACTCATCTGAATTGAGAGGGTCAATAAAAGGGCAACAATCCTCTTAAAACAGCCATCATCTCTGATCCCTCACTGTTGATAATCAAGGAGCAGCACACCTTGGTTCTGGGGAATTAACAACAAGTCATCTTTACAGGTGTTTCCTTTCTGTCTGTCTGCACCAGCTACGCTTATTGTACAAGCAAACTTCAAAAGTGAAAAACTTATCTCAGGTTGTCTACCTGACTAACATCATCAGAGCACATACTTATGTATTAGAGGTTCAGAAAGGTTTCTGGCTTTGTGTTCGTCCTGGTCTTGATGAACAGCTTGAATGCCATCTTCACTTAGCCTTTCTAGGGCCCAGTAAAAAGTTCCACAGCTAAGCAAGGTAACACCAGGCTGGACTACTTCAGATTTGCATCCTGCAGAAGTGGGGAAGAGACACTGTAATTGGTGTTTCTACTGCTGCTTTTTCCTTTCTTTCTTAAGTTTTAGTAGTACTTTCCTTTGTCTAGTTTAGCTCCCAAACTGGATATTTTATAAAACAACACATATCACACTGCCTGAGCTCAGAACAGAAAGATTTAATTTGGCAGGATTTGCCTTTTTTAAAAGACAACCAGCAACACCTGCACACGAGGCTCTGTGGCTAAACACAGGGAGGAAAGAAAGCAAAGGAGAGGGTAAAAATATACTTCATAAAGCATGGCAAAACACATCGGCACACTCTTTCCACAACAACTTTAGAACAGAGACAGAATGCTTTGGATAGATTTCCTATCCCCCTCATCTGTTTAATAAACAAAGGTAGCAGAATTGAATTTATAGTCTTTCTTGGTCTAAGAATGTTCTAAGTGAAGAAGTGTTTACAAGAGATGAACTAAGAAACAAGTGAATTAGCTCTCTTCTTAATTTCATATTATTTAGTTTTTCAAAATACCTTTTAAACTACATATATTTTTTTCTTCTTTACTGAATTCCAGAGAGTAAGAGAAAGTGTGTCTGTGTGAGTGTGACATACAGACATCACTTCTAAGTAAGCAGCTCAAGCACTGCTAAAATCAACACAGCAGTTAAACACAAAAGTATAGAAAAGGAGACAGAAAACAACAACACCAAAAAACCCAAACGACCAGGGCAAATACTCAGAAAGCTGATTGTACTGAATGCAGGGGTTAGGATCAAGGAGGGACTCTTTCTTAGTAACTAAGGATTGCACTGCAGCCGTATAGACACACACTGTAATTGCCTCGCTTTGGCACAATAACAATTAGCCCAGAAAAACAAACAAGATAAATTAGAGGAAAATAAAAAGAAAAGAGAAACTTTAGTTAATTCAATTTTGATTGTTCTATGTATAAATACCACCTTACCTGATCAAAACCCAGAAAAAGCCTCCATCTCGGTTCGGATCTACCAAGGAAATAACAGTGCTCACAGCAGCTATTCATTAGCTGCAGCCAGCTCAGCTGTAGCTAATTTAAAGAATCACAAGCACAGCAGTACAAAATCAAGTGAACTTGGGCAGCTGAGAGCACTTTAACTGTGCAAGAGCTCAGGTACCCCTCCGTTTCACCTGTGTTGTGATTCCAGCTGTGAGGCAGTGGCTAGAAGGACTGTTATAATGTAGCCCCAAGAAGTTTAATTAGAAACCCCATGAATTTCCAGAATCAAGAAATTACTAACTTCATTTCAAAATAGATATTATTTTATACCTAAAATAAAATCACGTTGGTCCCTTTCAAGTCACTCTGTTTCTTACACAGGAGAAAATATTACAAGAGTTCTGATCTCCTGAATCACAACCTACTAAGCCACAAAGTTTATTTTCAAAGCTTAAGTACTTTTCCTTAGGTTATTAAATTCTCATATTTAGTAAAACATATTACCAAACACTAGAAATGGAATATGAAGACTACTTGGGTAAAAAAATTTCAGGAATACAGCTGAGTCTAAAGCTGAATTAACTTTTTTTTTTTTTTTTTTTTTTTAACCGAGCTGGACTATGATCATTAATGGCAGGTTGCTGACTTGAAGTTGTTGCCAGCATCCCCAGACTCTGCCTGAGCAGACTCTCCTGCCTCACTCTCCTCTCACAGGCTCTCAGAGCACGATGGACATGGTCCCTGAGCCCTTCCCTCCCAGAACACAGCTCCTCTCATGAGATAAAGATGCAATAGTGCAAGAACTATGTTGCAATATTTTAAAGCATGCAAAATTTAAACATCACCTACTGAAGTGCAAACGATGGCAATTCTTGTGGTGCCACTATCTTCATGTAGGAGATATTTCAGAAGTAGAGCTGCTGGTTTGCAGGAATGGCCTCCTTCTTGGGTCAGGCCGACTGGTCATGCCTGGCACTGGGACTGACCCGGGCACAGTGAGGGGGTGGGCAGCCTCCCTCTGCCACCTGCCCTGCCACAGAGGGACCTGACTGTGTCGCAACACACTTTCCTTGTGTGGCTGGATCATTGTCAAGCTCTCCATTACACAAAAGGGATTTAGTTCTGAGGGAAAGGGTCATTCCCAAAATGCTGCTCTATAAAGAGGGGCTGTTTCTCTCAAATATTTCAATCACTAGAGCATTTTCAAGAATTAAGTGGCCCTTGAGATCCTACTCCCAGAAATGATCTGCTCAATAAGAACAATAATGGCAAAATGATTATACTGAAAAGACAGTTCTGCTGCAGCCAAGTTGGAGAATTTCACAGGGCTATTGTATCTTCACATTAGGCTGAAAATCAGAAAGAAAGCTGATCTTAGGGATGGATTGCTCAGAGTGGGGTCAAAGTGCATCTTCCATCAAGGAGCTGGGCCTGGGCTGCCAGTGCTTTAGCCAATTAACAAAGTTCATATGAGCTCAACTTCACACAAGGATTCTTTTTATCTATTACATCACAGGCTATTCCTAGTGGTATAGGAGCCCCAAGTATTCAGACAGTGCTCAAAAATCAGAGGCTGCTTTATATTAAGTCTCTGGATCAAGGCAACTTTTCACAAATCACTTTGGCACAATCAATCATATCTAAAACTAAGCTGAAGTGCTTCAGAAAGCTGCCCATGATGGGCTGTTGGCTAAAGAGGCTGAGGAACCTTCCTGACAAGCCTTTGACTTCAGCATAATAAATGTGTGCTGCCCCAGTGAGGTGGTAGAGGTTTATTTGATTTCAAATGCTGTGTTGGTTGCTCAGTACTAATCCCACAGACTGGA
Source organism: Acanthornis magna (assembly GCA_036785705.1). NCBI lineage: Eukaryota > Metazoa > Chordata > Aves > Passeriformes > Acanthizidae > Acanthornis > Acanthornis magna. Next base: position 1,481,187 of record JAWUZG010000332.1, on the reverse strand, counting down.
AATGAAAAACATCGAGCACGATGGCCACTAAATAATTTATGCAGACCTTAATGCTGTCTATACAACATGACTCAAAACAGACTTGTTGCAGTGCCAGCAACTATTGAAATATTCCCAATAGGAGCTGATCATATCAATCTGACCTCGCTCTTTGTAACAAGTCAATGTAAAGAGAGAAAGGAGAACAATCTAAACAGCGTTTAGCACCTTCAGCATCTGTTTGAAAACAAAAAGACCAGCTTTTTCCTAGATCACTCATTCTGTGTTTATCTTAATGAAGGCAAAACAAGCAACAGAACAACTGGTGAATGGAATTACAATAAAATATAATTTTTTTTCAGACAAAAGGGCACAAAATCAGTTTTCATTTGGCTCAGTGACTATCCTGTGTTTGAAAAGAATGTTACATATTCATTTCATTTATCATTTAAAGTCAGATAATCAGGAAGTCATTATGTGGCCTACACTGGGCAGCTATTCGATTAGAGCATAATTGAACACTCTGTAAGGCAGCCAAAGCTGACAGGTTGGGAATGCATAATATCCTTCCCATGGTATTTTGAAGCAGGGGATAACTGTAGGAAAATCATTGTCAATCAAAACCTGACAACCAAGAGAGGCTGAAACTGAGACCCAGCTTTATTTTTTAAGCTCTTGAGGTCTGTTATTCTTTCTGTGTTTATCAAATTATAAGACATTGCTTAAAAAGATCATAACTGAAACCAGAAAACTTTATTTGCCCCCCTTGTTTTTGTCATTTATCTGCAGGAAAACAGTGATCAAATATGAAAATGAGAGGAAAAGTTGGACTCACTTGCACAATGCTTTAAACCTGGCTTTGAAAAGTGCTGATTGCTGAGAGCAGCTGTTAACAACTAACACACACCCACACAAACCCCACATATCTTGCAAAAACATTGGCTTTCCAGTTGTTGAGTATTTAAATTACTGATTAATACTGTAAGAGGCTTGAAATTATTTTTAGTAAAAGACTTGGTACTCTATTTCCAGTTAGTAGCAAAGCAAGTTTTCTAATTAAAAGCCTGTTTGGTTCCCAGCACTATCAGTACATATTTAAATAGAAATTTACAACCCCTTTGGTAAGCACCTACGCATTTTTCTGGGTATCTCAAAGGTGCCCACACACGTAGATCAGTCATGTGCACAACACTATTCTATCAAAGATCAGGAAAAAGCCTTACAGTTGAAGCTTTTACTTGAATAAATATTTTTTTTATCACTAGCAAGCAGAATAATAGAGCAAGCAGATGATGTCCAATACTACTGAAATGCATCAACACATGTTCCAGCTACTCATGGGAGGCTAAAAACTCTTTTTAGACCCCAGCATCTTTGAGCACCTGTAGTGGACATCATGGAAAGCAGATGTCTTAAGCTTTCCAGACTGTCCTTGAAGGCTGTGCCTGTGCTTCTCAGCCTCACTGCCTGCACAGCATCACATGCCGGAAGATGTCAGAAGGTGGTCATGAGGTGATTTAAAAAAAAAACCAAAAAACCCAAAAAAAACCCCCAAAACCTCTATATCTATCTATCTATCTATCTATCTATCTATCTATCTATCTATCTATCTATCTATCTATCTATCTATCTCTGCAGTATATTTCTACATGTGCCTGATAAAACAAAATGGAGGCAAATAACAACTGACCACTGAAAGATTACTCTCATTTCTAGCAGGTTGCCACAATGGATTTCCTTTTGCTTTCTTTCAGGAAGCTCAGTCTGCATGCCCTGCAGATAAAAGGTTGAGAAAACGACATGAGTGGGAAACACAAGCAGAAATGTCCTCACGTTATCCAGACACCACAATAACCTCTGCTAGCCTCTGTCCTAAATCATCCAGCCCACGCCACTAACAAAGCCTGGGAATATAATGGAGCCTTTCAGCGCCAGCTGTAAATCACTTCAGGTAATTCTGAGCCCAAGGGGAGTTGTATCCCAGGCTGGGATAAATCCGAGCATTAGATGGCTTTCTTTAAAACAAAGGTGACGTCCTGAGCTCTGTTGTGGGAGCAGGACCTGGAGGGCAGGAAAGTCCTGCTTCGGTCTGTGCTCCCTTCACTCCCCACCACACCAAAGCCCTTGGGCTTAACAGAGACATTTCCATGTAGGTGAAGTCTCCTCAGTTCCCCGTGGGATTTATCCATCAAGCATCCCACGGGCTGTACATGGGCACTGCACCTGAGGGACTGGCGTCCTGGGGGAGCCCCTTGCCCCAGGGAGGAAAAGCTCCAGTGCCACGTGGAAATGGAGGACGAAAGAAAAAAGTGAGGGAAAGAAATTGCTAGGAATGACAAAATTCTGATCTGTATTCTCTCTAATTGTCCAAAATTAAAATATTAACAAATACTAACTACATGTCGTTCATGAGATTCTCTAGAGTTATTCACAGAAGATCAGCACCTGATTTACAGAAGAAAGAGATACTGTAATTAGCCTTCAATATAATTATAATTCATAATTATTTTAGTATGTGTATTTATGCCAATTAATTTGTAAACTTGCAAATTTTCTAATCTAAGATGAAGGTCTTAAAATTACTACAAGCTTCCTGAGCATTTACCTTTATTTGACTTTCCTCACACTTTTTTCTTTCTCCTTGCTGTCTGGCTTTTTGCCTCCTAACGCTAACAAGCACAAACAGGAGTAAATCCAGTGGAGCAGCACTAAATTGCATTATTCTTCCAGAGGTCATCTCTAGCCTCTTTTTAAGGAACAGCCCAGGGTTTGCGCTCTGCTGCATTATCCCAGCTTTGTTACCTGACACTACAAATCTCCAGAGCTGCTGGGGATTATATTCAATGAGGAAAGAGTGAAGAAAATTAAATGAAGGAAACAAGAATTACTTGTCAGACATTTCAGCCTTTCATACGTTTTGGGTTATACAACCAAGTCAAAATATCAAATAATGGGATTTTTAATTTTGTATTTTTTTAAAAACATGGGATAGGACTGTAGTATAACTAAATTTGGTAGAAACATCTTGATCATTCAAAATAAATTTTTGCATGCAGACAGTTCTTTTCCTATCTGACAAAGTGTTATTCAATTGAAAGAATTTACTGACTTCTAAAAAAATCAGCCCTTGCTTTCTTAAAAGAGTGGTATAGGATGGTCCTATGATGATGATTAAAATAGTATGAACAGTAAGAAAAATAGCAATGTATTTGTCAAAGTTATTTCACCAGGAGGTCTCCTCTTTCTGTTTAATATATTCCACAATTTCCATTCATGAGGTTGCATCTGGATTCCTGATACCAGCCCAGAGCAACTCTTTCCCTTGGTTTAGATTAAACTAATGTATTTGTAAGGGATGAATGACCCTTTTTTTTGTTGACACCATCTCTCTACCTCATGTTATCTTGGCATATTTCTCAGTATTTTATCAGAAAGCTTATTATTGAACATCTATTCCAAATGAGACCCTGGGGCCTGGGGAAAATAGAAGGCTCCAGGTTCTTAAGGGGCTACAAATCTTTTCAATGCTTCTGCTTCTGGAAAGGGCTGACTCAACCCCAAATACACACCTGAGTGCAATGAAATCTTTGGGTAGTTTTTCAGTTAGTGATGCCACTTTCAACCCAAATTCATTTCCATCCAGAATTTAATCATAAATTTGTCAAAAATCATGAAGAACCAGTGAGCTACACACCATTTCTTTTGATTCCTTCCCTCAAGCTCTCCAAACCGGACAATATTTCTAAACCCAGATTTATTTCAGCTGCCGTACAGCATCAAGTTTTATAACTGAACTGGACATCGTTACCAATTCCAGAGGGTTGACACTGCCTTTGTTTCTGTACAGCATAAACTTGTGTATTGCAATTGTATTTATTGCTCACGTAGTGTAGACCAAGAATGTGCACACAAGATTTACAAGGAGCTAAATTAATTTGTCCACAGTCTGTGTCAGGTGAAAATAATTTTGTATTAAAAGTACGGCCAGAATGGAGATATCAGGATGCTGATAAATGGATCTGGATGCACTTGAAAAGTCTGGCAAAAATTAACCCTTCCACTGGTCACATCGTGGGTAAAAAAACAGAGCTGCATTTCCCAGAAAAGTCACACACTACTCAAAAACTTCAAATATTCAACTTGAGGGTGTAAAATGGGAAGGTCTAATTTAAGTAAGAGTCAAAGAGCACTCCAACGTGTGGCTTTATGGGATTTTCAATTATAACCAAAATAACTGAGGATGTAAACAGAGACAGAAATGACTGTACCATCAAACATCTGCTTCATAATTGTTTGAACAGCAGATTGTTTATGAATCTCCCATCTATTTATAATCCTGGCATATACTGATATCTCTCATTTTGTTCTGGTTTACTTAGAGGGATACTGTTGAGCTAAGATATTATTTCCCATACTGATATGTGGCATTTATGAGATAACTGCCTTCACTTCAGGACTCGGTTACACGCTGTTTGAAGTTGTGATTTTAAGAAATTACGTAAGAAACCACATCTGGCAGTGATCTGCATTATTAGTTATCTCAGGTTTTACAACATTGCACAGCAATACAGATGTTCATCATCAAAGATGAACATCTTTTATCTTTTTATCTGAAGGTAAAATGGACACAGGTCTATTGCTCCCAAACATGTCTTTAAGAATAAGATTATATATATATATAATATTATATATATAAAATTATATATATATAATAAGACTATAAAATTCTGCGTTCCACATAGAAATGTATTTTCAAGTGCAACAATGCAGAGCATATTTTCCTCATAACTCATAAAATTAAAAAATAAGTTGAAAATGACTTCTTTTTACAGGTCTTTATTATAATAAACTTCAGGCTAAAGAAATGCTCTTAGAGAGTAAAGTCTAGCGATTAAGTCTCTCCAACAAAAAGGGAAAATATGAAATTGGAAAAAAAAATTGAAATTTAAATCCTTCCAATGAGTTACTGTGAGACTGAAAACATCTGAGACGGTCAGAAAATAGGTGGGCACAAGACCACGCCTTTGAAGGCAGCACCATTTCACCAAATGGTTTTATGGTGGCTTAAGAAAAGATTTCTACCTTTCATTTTTGAATGTGAGGCAAACCCTTGCCCTCTAACCTCATCCCTCCTTCCACAAAGCGTGCATGTAAAATTTTCATTTAGCATCTTTAGCAATCTTACATTGGGTTTGAATAGTACATTTTCATTTCATTCATCATTTAAAGACAGATAATCAGAAAGTCATTACATGGGCTGACACCGGGCCCCGCGCTCGATTGTATTGTAATTGAGCACTGCAGAGCGTGTGCCAGATCTAATGGATAATGAATATATTATGTCAGCAGAACCGCCTCGGCAAAGCTCCTGGGGAATCACGGGGGGACTGCAGTGACACGGAGGGTCACAGATGTTGTGCTGATTTACTGATGGAGTGATTGTGTAATTAGGTAATCAATGGTGGGTAGAGGACTATATGTGGACAGCTAATTTTATACAAATAAAGACGGTACAAGTAGGAGGCTCGTATTTAGGACAGTGTAAGATGATAGTTTGGTTTGGCTTAATTATTCATAAATTCTTAATGATACATTCCAAACGTCTGATGGTGGAAGGCCAGCAGCAGAGGTCAGACTCCAATTCAAACACTACAGTAACCTATTTTCACAAACTTTTTACAATATTATCCCCTGTAATTTAGAAAACTCAAATTTTCTACCCTGATTAAAATAAATCTCACCTTGCTTTGTGTTAGACACATATTATAGCTTTCAACATTTCATGCAGAGGCAAGAAGCAGTCTTGATAAAAACATGAAACATCTCTAAACATTTGCCCTACATTTACTCTGCTCTCACTTAGAGCATTTAGTAATATTTACTTTGTTCTGAGTGACAGCACATTTAAACAAAAAATGTAGAGGCAGAAGGTTCACATCCTAAATATGTGTTGTAAACATGAGGTATGTTTGTGATAGAAATGGATTTTAATAGAAAAACATGTTACTTTTTTAAAAAGATGATTGAACTCTTTACTAACACGATGAACAGTAATTCATATTTCTGTCCTTTTCCTAATTAAGACTGGCTGTATAACAGCAGCTTCTCCCTCACCTGCCCCTCTCTCCCTGATTCCATTTCGGTGTAATTCTGACACCTGGCTTCACGTCCTGTGCTCAGCAAAGGCCTGTCTGCCCCAAGCCCTCCCTGCTGCAGGAGCACACCTGTCTGGTGTCCAGTCATGTCAGTGGCAGGGGCTCACTCGGGGTTTTGGCATCCACGGGAACTCCCCCACAGTGCCTGTGACAACAACTTCCAGTCGGGGTTTGGCATCCGTGAGGGTCTCCCCCCAGGAGCCTGCGGTGGGTGGGCAGTGACAAGGATCTTCAGGGGAAAATGTTATTTGCCCATTACTCAAAAATATAAATATAAATTAGGAAGACAAAAGGTATGAGGAGGCAGAGGCCAGCAAAGATGGTTATCGCTGACACCAGTTTGTTTCATCCATGGCAAAGAGCAGCAGATGGCTTCTGTTCATTTTCTGCCTTTCTCCCTGTCTAAGCCTTTGCCAAACTGTCAGATTTCTGCTGACACCCTGGGCACTCATTTACTCAATTCACTCACTTCCCCTATCTTTCCTATGGACATAGGCTCCTCTTTGATGCCAGGCTTTAACCCTGGAAAGAATAATCCATTCTAGCCGGAGGGAATCCAAAGAGAGAACATGCCTTAACAAAGCAGGACAAATCCCTTTTTTCCTCTTCCCTGCTACACTCCTTTCATATTTCTTTGGGGGCAACTCTGTAGTAGGTAGGGTGCAATAAAGAAGCAAATGAAAAAACGAGACATTTTCATAAGAAGTAACACAGGTTTTTCTCAGTTTACCACACTCAGGAGTTTCAGGAAGGACGATATAATTTTGATTCTAACATGCTTTTTCTTGTACCCTCTCTGGAGATAGACAAACTTTCTGGACGGTGCTACAATTATTTGCAGTTATGCCCTGCTATACACAAGGCATTTCTGTCATGTTTACGGATGCACATATGGAACATGCTGCGTCTATATCAACCTAAACTTCACCATTAGATGGTTTAACACATCCTCCTTCTCTTCCCTACCTCTCCCTACCTACACCATCCCCAGCAACTGTACACATTGTGCTTGAAATAAAAACAGGCTGCCACTTTTCATTATGTCTTTCCATCTATTTGTCCATTTTCTATATCCTACAATGACATAAATATTCGCAAAACTCTCATGCTACAAATCCTTTATTGCTATGAATTTTGGCAAATAAATAAAGTATTTTGAAACTTTTTTCTTTGTCCTTGATTACTTTTCCTTAAGTCTGATTACTCAAGGTTTTACTGGGCTTTCCAAATGGTGAGTTTTTCTTTCTTCAGCTCCTTCTTTAACAGAAAGGCATTTCCTCCTCCCAAATAATCCCTCCTTTCCCTGAGCAGCAAAACAGCTTCACCTGCTACTTGGCAGGAGCAGAGCCAGAACTGCTGAACCAGGCTCCCAGCACAGCAATTCTTCAGCCTGGGCAATACCTATCAAATGTGTATCAGCTAAGAGTTTTTTTTCCTGCCTGAATTTCACAGTCCACAGACTGCAGAGAGCCAGCATTGACACCTCTTTCTGAAATTAGGACTATCTTTCAGTTACAGAGTACTGTAATCTTGACAGAGATTCTACTGTAATTTCAGAGGAAAACTAAAGGAAAGCTTAAGTTTCAAAATAAACTTCCTATTTTTATTCACGAACATGACTAGGAGATATCAACCACTTTTGTTTAAAAAGCCCTTAAATCTCTTCAGGAGCATCCAAGTATTGAGCATGGACAGCTTAAAGAAAACAATTCAAAAGTCACCATATACGAGGAGGATTTGCTGGCAAACACAGACCAAAGCAAAGCTTTCCTTAGAATTCCAGCACATTCCAGCTGCAGGGAGCTCCTCAGGCTATCCTCAAAAGTGGTAATGCCATTATCAAGTGGAGATAACGTTTTTTGAATTGTGCTTGGTAATGCTGCAGTGTATTTCTGATGGCAACGAGATAAAACACTCATCTCTAAAAGACGTTAGGAAATAAAAATGTGTATTTATTTAAATAATTAAAACAACCAGAGTCTAACTGCCTCACAAATCTGCCTATCTCAAGTACTTGTATAATGAAATTCTCAGTAATGGTTTTACTGATCTTTAATGTTCGTGCAGCGTTTAGCCCTTTCAAAAGTATATAAGAGCAAGAGGATGAAAATTCTTGGAGATATAAGGAGGTGTGGCAGGAGCAAAGTGTGCTCTGATGCTTTACAAAATCTAGAGAAAGGTGGGAAAAGATCTTCAGACCTGCCAGGGGAGGAGGAGGGGGTAAACAAAAGAAATGCTTGGATCAAAGAGAGGAATCTTTCGTAAGAGTTCCTCAATTTTTAACCAAGAACAGAAAGAACAGTCTTCATGCACAAGAATCTGTTCAAAGCACAGGGAAGGAAGGAAGGAGAGGAAAAAAGAACGCTCTAAGTAGATAAAAATGAAAGGAAAATGAAACTGAGGTGGATGTGGATAGAATGAGTATGAAAATGGTAACCCTGGCTGTTATTATTTCTAGTGAAGTTTATTGTTTTTAAAGCACAGACCTTGCAAAGCCTTAACTTAAAGGACATGCAATGTTCTTGGGCAGATCTTTATTGCCATGTTGCTTTATTATTTGCGACTTTCACACTGCTCAGTGTGGATTTTGCAATTAAATCATCGGCAGTATTCTTGCAAACACCATAGAAAATCAGGTTTAAATAAACTTTATCGAAGGACTCAAATGTTGAGCAGGAATAACTTGGAGGTATAAAATAGGACATGTAATATTAAATAAACAATTATAGTAACAAGTAAACCAAAATATATTAAAAATTCAAAAGTAAAATATATTTAATACTGAAATTAAACAGAATTTAAATTATTCAGATTAATCGTTCCTTTTCAAAATGTCACAAAAAAGTTACTCGTTATAAAACATTGAATTTTCTCAAAACCAGCATTTTAAAAGTTCTTTTTTTAACTTTAAGATTCTTTGAGTTCATTATAATTGAAAAACTTATTCTTCAATTTCTTTTTTGTGAACACAGGGCTTCTATACTTTTAATCACCTCTGTTGGTCAATATAGATCTTGTTCTCTTTCCACAAAAATGAGGAGCCTTACTTATTTTTAAATTTAGAGACCATTTTATCTGCAAAAGAGGATGCAGAATTTTACTTCTGAAAGAAATACATCTTTTTGCGAGGCTTTTCTAAGTTTTATTGGCAATACCAACCCCTGAGGTGTGCAGGCTCACCTTCAGTTTCTGTGGTCTCAGGAGGGATTGATTATTCCTGACCCTGCATCTTGCTGCTGTTTCACAGGAGCTTCAATGATAATCCCTGCTCAGTATTGATGTCCTTAACCCAGCCCTGGTGTCCCCCATGCCAAGGGTTTGGGGTCACCTGGGGCTGTGCTGGGCAGCTGATGGCTGTGCTGCCCATCTGCAAATTCTGGCTGCACTCACACCATTCCAGTACCCCTTTTGGATGACTGAAGAAAATTTATACAATCCCATAAAAAATTCCAGATCTAAGGCATTGTATAATTCGTACTTGATAGGGACTTATTTTTCCCTCAACTCTACCTCTGTGGCATCAGAAATGAAAAATGGATTGCTTTGTCTCCTCCTCATGTCTGAACTTCATCTGAAAAAGAGAGGACATTAATCCTGAAGGATTAAGCAGAAGAGAGGAAGGGATATTCTGCACTTTCTCCCTCAGTTTGGTATCTCTGCTAAGCAACAGCATGCACTGGACATAGAAAGCTTTTCCTTCAACTCATGTACTCTAAACAGTTTTGTCCTTGCCAGTAAGGAAGAAGTTACGACAAAGTGTGTGATAGAGATTATTTTTAATGGAATTTTTCATTGCTAAGGAAGTAATGATACAGCAGCCTCAGAGCACAATGTCTTACTCTGGAGATGCAGTGTCATTTCATTTGTGTCATTCCAACAGCAAACTTTCCTTCCTCTCTCTACAAAACCAAACCTTCAGCGTTCTCATCACTTGAGAACTGCAGCAGTTCCAAAGAGGCCTAAGAGAGCATTATTATCACAAATCAGTCTTGCAAGTTCAAATGATCAAATGCCAAATATTACACACACACTTCCTCTTGACAAATTGTTATTTTTCTGCTGTATGTTAAATGTGCAACTTAAATTAACTTCCATTAACTTACTGGATTTCTTGGGGGCAAAATGGAATTACTGTTAGGCATTTTTTAAATGTCAAAGAAAAAAAAAATTCAAAAATTCTCTTCTGCGAATCCTTCCAGTATAGATTTTGAGAACAAGCCACCACACAGCAATGTCCACAATCTCTCCTTTCTATAAGGCTTACAGCTGTATAGGGCTTAGAATACTTTGTCTAAATTTCTGAACATTTTCTCTGAAAAACCTGCTTGGAAAAATCTCTCATCTTTATGCATTCAAAATCTCACAGCACTCTTGATAGGGGTGATAAGTTGTATTTCACAGAGCTGAAGCATAACAGGGGTAAATAACTCGTGTTGTTCAAGGTTCCAGCTCAAGGATCAACTTCACTGTGGATTTCATGTACTATTTCCATTAAACTGTTAAAATATTGAACATAAACAACAAATTCAGGGTCATCAGAGTTTTTCAACCCACAATTCCAACAAATACGCATGTATACAGAACCCTACATAGGCATAGATATAATTAATGTTAACTCATTTGCAGGATCTTTGCAATGAGATTCCAGTGCTATTTTTAAGCCCCAAAGGAGCAAAAGCACTCCAGAACACCTCTGATTTAAGTGGGCACAGTCCCTTACACTTGAAGTTGAGACAGACCATAATTGCTTTGCTGAGTTACAACATAATGATTAAAAATAGACTTCTGCATTGAAACCATTTATAATTCAACCTCAAACAAGCCTCTGCTCCTAAGGCTCGTATATTAACTGCTCTACAAAGACCATTTCCTGAAATTTGTCTCTTTAGCTTTTTGTCGGTATGAATATATAGAATGGTTTGTAATCTTCTGTATTTCTGCCTTGGAGAATGTGGTGAATACTTAAGGAAATCTATTTTTTTCTCCCTAACCTCTATTAGAACATACATGCTAGATTTGTGTTTTTTTCCTTCCTTAATTTCTGTTTTACATGGTGGGCTAAAAGCATTTCACAGGTGTTTGCTGGAACTCATTAGACTATTTGGAACTCCTTCATGCTCTCTAAAAGGCAATTAAAATGTGTCTGCAAATTACCTCATGCGGTCTGAAGCACAGCTGCCTCTTATCCCCCTGTTACTACGCGGTGTGTCCAAACAGAAGAGAAAAACGGCTTTGATACCTGCAGTTTACAAAGGCAAATCATGCCTTCATGAGTGACAAAAATCCTCTCCTTGCCTCTTAAGTCTTCAATGCAATTGCCTTTGTTGCCACCGAAAAAAACAAATGAAGTTTATAATGAGCTGAGAGACACAACTAGTTAATTAAGTAGATAACAGAGGTAATGAGAAACCCGTGAGTAGTCATGTAATTCAAAGAGTAGCTGCTGCATCCATAGAAAACCTAGGTGTGTGCAGGTAAAGCATCTGTGATTCTAAATGGCTGAGATGCCTGGGATAGTATTTCTAATTTTTGTTTCTTCGTAAAAAGGAGGAGTAAGAGAATCCATTATCCCAGCAGGTGTACTTACAGAATTTATCCATGTTCTGCAAATATCTGGCAATTAAAACCACAGTTTGAGTTTATATTTTAGCTACTTCTCAGAGAGACCAAATTTGCTAAAGTAAAGACATTTTTACTGCTCTCTTAATCCTTACTGAGCTCCCTTCTTCACTGGATATTCTGCTTGAGTAAAGACTGAATGAATTTTAAACTTTTTTGTTTTAGCTCTGTTGTCCAGTCTATTATTAAAAAATAATTATTTATGACACTGAACATTTATCTTGTGCCATCAAGTGCTGATAAATTAAAATTCAACGAGGTTTTTAATCATTTGCTTTACTACAGGTATTTGGCAGTTCCAGAGTTCCACAGTGTTGTGTCTAGAGCCGAAAGGTCCAGCTCCAACATTTCCTTTCTGGCCAGCAGCAGACAGGAAAAGACATGTCTGGGGGTGATGCAGAGTCCAGAATAGTTCCAAAATCTGTTCCAAAATCACCAACACAAATGGCAGCAAGAAGCGCTGCAAATCCTTTAACCCTCCTTGTACCTTCAGCACTCATCTGCTGTAATTTACTTTGAGCTCTCACAGCTGCCTTGGCTCTTTCCAGGTAGAGCTGATCCCCCATCCCACCCCATGCACAATATTTTCCCACTTTTTCTCCCGTTCAGCCACAATCTCCATTGAAGCCTCTGTAGTCACAACACTCCATTACAGCTGAAAGAATCCTGATCAACACACCTGTATTTATTCCAAGCAAACTTTGATCTCTCCCCTTCCTCAGCTTACTCTCTCTCTTTCCTTTTCTCTTAGTCCTTAATGTGCTTTTTCGGGGGGTTTTGGGTTTTTTCTGTGTTTTTTTCTTGTTTTTTTTTTTTTTTTTTTTTTTTTTTTTTTTGGTTTGGTTTGGTTTGGTTTGGTTTGGTTTTTGTTTGTTGTTTTTTTTGTTTTGTTTTTGGTTTTGGGGGGGGTTGGTTTGGTTTTTTTGGTTTTTTTGTTACTTTCTTCCAGTAAGCCATAAACGATGAATAAGCAATTTCCATGCCTTTTGAACAAAGTAATGCCTGGTAGTTACAAAGGAACTTAGTGATGCTAAACGGGAAACTTTGCATGAGCCATGCCAACTCAGTTGTGGTCTCAGGAAGACTCCTGTGAAAGCAGCAGCAGCTCCGAGTCTGAAGGCAGCCCTAACTAAATTCCACTTTTTAAGTGCAGTCCCACACCAGTAACGGGGAGTGCAGCTCTCAGGTCACACTGCAGCTGTTGACATGGATGGGAGAATTGCAGATTGCAGCAAGATGCATCTGATGGTATGGGGCAATAACTTTGGAATGTAACATCCACAGCTACTGCACAAAACAGCAAAAACCTTTAGGTGTGATCCCACAAAGTGTTTTGTGAATCACTTTAGTAGAGTCAGTAGGTGTGTCTATAAAAATATGAAAAAATCCCAAACAACACACACGGAACCAGAAAGAACGCCATATTTCTGGCACTGAGTCTTTACGGAGCAATTATGAACAAACAGCACATTTTTCTCGAAATAGCCTGAGGGATAACCTTGTCTTTTATATGAATACAAAGTTATTAGCTTTGTCGGAGTCTTACAAGACATCAAAGTAATTATTTTGGTTCCTGATTTCACATCTGCTTTCAATGATCACAAAAAGAACTTTTCACATGATATTCAACCACCAGATTTACACAATGAAACCTACAGTAAGCTAAACAATGCACTTATTTAAAAGCTCCTAGAGATGCTGTCTTCTGAATTCCTACATGACCTTGTCTAACCTATATCCATCCTAGCTGTTTACTAAATGTATTGTTGTGGCTTATAATGTGATTATGTGTAGTAATTATCATACTTTTATCTGGCTTTCAGAATCACAAGAGAAATTAAAAATTGTATTTCAGTTTTAGAAGGATGAATGCTTATTCTGAGTAGAAAAAAAAGGATTAAAATTCTACTAATAGATAAATTATTTTCCTACATGATTGTTGAGTACAAAGACCTTCCCAAAGCTTTAGAAGATATCTAAGGAAAGTTCCTTTAAAACAGAAATATCCTGAAAAATTTGAATATCCTTTTGTTCTCAGCTGAAATACAGTCAAGCCCAGGCCAAGACAGACATACACAGACTGTTCGTTACATTAACTAAACATACTTGTAATTTTGTAAATAAAATGTACCCACAATTAAATGCATGAAGTAGTGATATGACACAGTAATTACACTCTTTTCAGAAGTGCAGGAATTTTGGACTGTCATCTTGCAAACTCTTACATGACTTACTCTGGTGGTGATGTCACTGGCAGTTCTGAATTCCCTTGCTTTGAATGCAATTTAAGATCCTATTTTTATACTAATGGGAATTTTTTAGCTAAATGTCCGGACACGTTGTGTCGCAACAAGTAATGCAGCATATTTAGTACTGCCAGTACTCTAAACACTGACTTGTTGAACTTATAGCAAAGTCATGTAGAAGTTTTACTGAATAAATCTAAAAGTTCTCGAGGTATGACTCACTTAATTATCAGCTTCATCTGTAGTAGGATGATTCATGTAAATGTCTTGCAGGACCTATTTCTCAATAATGCAAAATTTCCATTTATTTTAGAAACTAAAGATTAAAAAATGGACAAGAATTCAGGAAAATAGTGCCCATTTTCATTCCAATTTGTCAGGAGTGTACTGCGCATATACTTTTAGACTTGAAGAAAATGTGTAAAAGAAAAAACTACTTTTGATGTTCATAATGAGTAAGGAAAAGAAAAAGTTATGCCTTTATTATATTCGTACCTGTCTAGTTACTATTTTAACCTTAACTCCTTTGGGCTGTCAGTTTGCTCTGCTCTTCTCACCTGAACTGAACTTTTTGGGAAGTGTGCCATCTTTCATGTGTTTGTGTAGTAGCTGGAATAGTTGGAGGAACTGTGGCTCCTACATACCACAAACTCCAGGGAGGCTGCTCGTCTGCTTTCAATTATGTATTAAGTATGTGCTGAATCATGTTAAAAAGATCTTTCTCTTAAGATTGAATTAAATACATTTATTCCTCTTCATCCTACAGATGTATCATTTTCATTTCACTGGAGAGCGTTCGGCATATCTCAGATATTGTTTCTGTTATGTTCTCCTCTGCCCTCCCAAACTGGCACCACCCATCAAACTGATTGACAGAATTTAAATAACCTTATCAAATCCAAATTTGTGGTGGAAATACTGAAAAGTTCCAGGTTAAAAAAACCCCAACCTGATTGCCTCTCCTACGGGGTTCGTTTTTGCTATAAAGGAGTATATAAACCAAACGTCTGCCACCAATTCTGTACTTGTAGAAGCACTAACATTTTAACAGCAGAAATGTTAAATATCAAAGTAATAGATGAGCATTCCACTAGAAGGCAATTTCACTAAATACCACAGGTATTAATCTTTCTGAATCTTAATTACACCCTTTTGACATGTTATCCTTATGTGACCTTTCCTGCAGAGCTGCATGGATAGATGCGAGGCAGGCAGGCGAGCCCAGCTCTGCTGCCACCCCACGTGCACCAGTTCCACGCAAAGAATGAATGCACATAAAGATGCAGCTCGTGTGCAGCACAGCAAGCCATTACACCACTATTTTCTGCAAGTTATCTTCCAAGTCCCGGCTTTTGTTCCAGGATTTCCCATCACCTTGCCTTTCCTCGTGCCTCAGAACATAGAGTTTTAATGAATTACTGAGTGTGGAACTATGAGATATTGCCGAAGAATGAAACTTTTTGAACTAGAACCACCCAAGCAACATTTAAAAACAATTAGTAATGGCAGGCCTTAATCGAAGAAACTGAATTTCGGTTTAGGTTAGTAAGGGCTGGCAGTTCCAAGATTAAAAAAGTAATGATTCTGCCACTAGGCCACACTTAGACCAATCAATACTGAAAAGTATCCAGATTTTATTAGACCAACTAAATAAGCAAAAGTAGGTGATTTGGGCATATAAAATTTAGGAAATTCCTCGGTCACAGTTTTCACAGCCACAGAGATGTTTGGGATATCCTTTCTTAACTTTCCTCACTTCTTTCTGATGCTCACATTGTTCCTCATGACACAAATCTAGGGCAACTTTTTATCACCTTCTACCGCTTGGTGCTCCAAATGAAGTTCTGCACTGTAAATTCTCAGCTGGGAGAATGTGCAGCACTGAACTCTGTGCATCCTACAACTGTTTTACAGCAATCCATGCTGCCCAGAGCTCCCAGCAGGGCCTCTTGGGCAGCACCAGTCCCTGCCTGGATCTCTAAAGGCTTTTCTGAAAACCTCTTAGGGACTCTGGAAAGTCCCTGAAAGCAGCATGGACTTTGTAAACCAAACCAAATTGTTACAGGACTGCCTTACAGCTGAAAGTGAAATATGAATAGTTGCTTCAAGCTAGAGGAAAAGAAAAGCCAGGCACATTTTTGAGTCAAAATGACTGCCAAGTCAGTCTGAGACTTATGGTTGATTTCTTAGGTTTTTTAGCTTTTTAATTACCTTGTCAGCAATTTTGGACATGCATAATCACTCTCATGTGTCTCATTAAGCTGAATATAGCCTTAAAATGAATTCTTACAATTTTTTTGTGCACAATTCTGCTTGAGTAGAAACAAATTGAACAAATAATATTTGATAAATATTTACTTTCCAAATCTGCACTGATTGATCTTTCTTAATATTCTGTTTAAATTTATATCGCATTAAGAATTGCCATTTTTTTCTGGTGTTTTGCTCATTCAAAAAGGTTAAATGATTATTAGCTCTGACTAAGTAGCAGGGTAAGTGTCCTTGAAATCTGTGATACTTTGATTTGGGCTGTTTTTCCACCTTGTTGTGTTCTTCACTTCCCCTCATGTTCCACCATCAAAGTGACTTTCATAGTTTATATCCATGCGCTGGAGAGAATTAAGCAGAGAGCTCCAAAGCTCCGACTCTGTGCAAATCCTAAACAGCTTTAATAAGAGAATATAGAATTGTATCCCTACAATCACTAAAGTATTCATTAATGGCATCTTTTTTCAGGATTAAACCTGTTGGATTACACATAATCAGTGCATATGGTGATCCAGGCTTCTTTTTCTGAGAAATGTGTGCTTAGATGCCTAATCATGCACTTCTGAGAATGGAGCTGGCTCGTAAAAATTCAGGTGTGCAACACTGGACCTTCAAATCTGTGGGAAAGGTGAGAAACAGACAGGAACAAGGGACACATATGGGAATGATGGGGAGAAGGATCCTAAAGGATAGCCCAATTTCTTCAGCTCTGGTTAAAGCACTAACGAAAAGTATGTTTGTGAAAATACATTATTATTAGCGACACACATGTTATTATAAATGTAATTCTCTTAATTCATTTAATGTGAATTGTGTCTGTTCAGTTTAGATTTTATTGATTGTGGAGGTAAGAGAAGATTTTCAATATTGATGTAGAGAAATACTTATTATTGTTCCATGGATTAACTCTCTCTCACATTCCTGGTGTCTTACCCAAAGGTATTGCACCTACTGGATTAGGACTTCAAATACTTTGAGGACACAAAAGCTCTTTACAGTAAAATCCAAGACTCTGGTAATTATTATCCAAGTCTTTCAATGATTTTTTGATGTTTGGGTAGAGCTTTCGGCAAGAAGATTAAAAAAGAGAGAGGAAAAAATGGCAAAAAATATTTTCAGTTGATATAAGAGTCTTCAATGTCTCATCTATTGATTTTCTTCAGATCTTTAAATTCACAGTGTGACTTATATTCCATGAAATAGGGTCATTGACATCTGAAATCGTACTACAAAAAATATACACTTCATATCCCATGGACTGAAACACATAATTGTCTAATGAAAAGGTTATCCAGTGTGTTAAATCCATCACTTACAGAATTTTTTTCTTGCTTCTAAATGAACAGATTTTGCTGCATTTTAAGAGAGGAAGAGCTTTATGGTGACTGCAAAAGTCTGTGGGCACTGTGCTGTATGACTGTGAGCTCAGAGCCTGGGCTCTAATTTCATTTAATATAAGATTTTGGTCGGTGATATTCCTAAATTGGCCACCACACTAACACACACTGCCTGGCCTGAAAACTTGTATTTCTTGCACTACTTACTTTCCTATTGCCAACATTTGCCAAAATAGAAAATAAAGATGGTCTAAGATACAGAGAAAACCTTGAATTACCTACTGATGAACAAAAGCAGTCAAAACCATTAGCAAGCTGTTTGACAACATGAAACTGTCTTTATAAAGTTCACCCTCTAAACAAGCCCTTTGTGTAATCTTATTTATTTCCCCTCTATACAATATTTTGAGTACATTTTCAAGCCTTTTTCTTTATGCACGTGAAAGCTTTGATGCTTGATAATCAAATAATCTCCACAGCAGAGGCTTTAAGAAAAATGTGGCTTAATGTATGATTAACTTTTCTCTTGCCAGTTGTAGTCCTGCTGCAGAGCAAATAAAAACCTGCCCTTTTCTATCTAACAAAAGTACAAATAACGGAATATGGAAGGCATTCTGCAAGCTATTAAAGTAACCAGATTATATTTTAAAGCAATGAACAATTGCACATGTATTAAACTTTTTATTAATTCCAATGAAGTCAAATAAGTTACTAACATTGCTGTTAATTTAATCACACCTGTCTTTATCCTATTAGACTTTAAATTTTCATTTTTTGAAGCAGACTAATTACTAGAAGAGGTTTTTTTACTTTTCCAATAAATCTTACCTCTTCCTTATTTACATTTAATTAACTAAAAATGGTTTCTTCTTAGATTCAGAGGCCTCGTGAAGGAAAGACTGCCCCAGAACTTCTCAGGAGTCCTAAACAGTGAAACTGCCTGAAAACAGTCCCCACTATTAAGCATTATGAGGCAAAATACAAATAAACATAGAAACAAAGAGAAAAGTCCTACAACTGCCATCCCAAACACCTTTCCCATAAGCTGCCAACCTCTCCAAATCCTTAGGATCACCATGAAGCACACACACCTAAGAAACCACACTCTGGATTGCCCAAATACCAGACTTTCTCTTCCACTTATATAAAAATTCAACTTTGTTCTTTGAGGGGATTTACTGCTTTAGAAACGGTTGCTTTTTGTGGCCTGACTGATAAAATACAGTAGTAAAGTAGCTAAAATTACCATTGCAGTGCCTACTTCAATATAGATTGCTGCTACAGATACACATTTTTCATTTTTTCATATGCTGGTGAGGCTCTGACTTGGAGGAAAGGAATGAGATTGCTTTACATGAGGGCAAACCTCGCTGGAGCCATTCACACCCTCGGATTTGGTCATGTTTATACCACTTGCTACATGAGCTATGAAATCTGTCTCGTGAAGTCTTGGGAACAATTCTGACTGATTTCAAATTATTTCAGATCATACCTTCACAGACAGGTTGATAGCACTTCACTTCTAAACCCATAGATAGATGTGTTTTTCTTTGTCACACAAAGCAGCCTGTCCAGAGCGAATCAGTGTCTACTGAGGAAGGGAGTAGTTGAGTCAGTTCAAGGGAAAGGATGTTAAATCACAAAAAAAAATGCTTTCCCTAGAGGTGACAGAGGTCAAATGTTGTCAGTACATATATAATGAGCAATTTATTCAACAGTACTTAAGCATTTTCAACATTCTGAAGGATCAAATCCTGATATCTGTAAATAATTATGCATTCTGTAAAGAGGAGTTGGAATCAGAGTTTTCACAAATTCCTTGGGCTCTTGCCTTATAAAATAAAAACAGACCTAGAGGACATCTCTTAAGCAAGACTAACAACATTTTCTGAGTTAAGACAGAAATTGACCTTTGTTTTTTTTTTTCTTTTGGTCATTCAAAGGGCTTTTTGGGAGCCCCAACCATGCAAACTTAAATGAAGTTTAAATGCATCCAAGAGAACAATTTACGCTGGGCTCCCTGTGCTGGAAGCTGGGCCCTTCTGTGGGAGGAGGGAGGCTGAGCCTGCTCAGGGAAGGTTTCCTCAACACCCAGGAGCAAACTCTCCCCCTGAGCAGCCAGCTTTTCCCAGCGGGAAGCAGCGAGCCTCAAGGACAGCTGTAAGCAGGTACAAAGAAGGGCAGGAATGACTCTTGGCTTTGATGGGACAGTGGGAAACATCCTCTGCTAGTTTTGGGTGGCAATACCTTACAGCATTGATGGTATTCAGATTAACACTAGTAGAGAAGCACTGCAGGAATTATCAGAAATAAATTTATCAGTGAACAAGAATTCATGACGATTAACCTTAAGGCAAAAGCAACCAGGGCAGTTTGAGTAACAGCTTCGAGTGGATGATCAGCTGAGGGGATTCAACACTTAATAGCCAAAATAAATTACTATAATTATTTTATTACCTATGCTAACTGATTTCATTGTTTTTCTAGAAATAACAGCTCCCTAAGGAATGGAATGTTGCTTCAAAGAATCCCAGCTGCAAGCTCCTGTGTTCTCTTGTGGCGATCAAAAACAACAACAAAAATAGCTGTCATTAATAATATCATTAATAACTGTGCTACCACATCTTAGAAATACATTCTGGATTTGCCTGTACACCTGGACTTGAATATGAAGTTTTCTAGCCACTGGAGGGTTTTAGATAGAATTAAAATAAATCTGTAAAGCGCTTATTAAAAAAACATGAATATTTATAGAGAACAATGGAATGCTTTAAATAGATTTTTAATAAATAAGTGTGTGATTAGTTGAGGAGTTTGAGAAATCTTTTAATTTGACCTCAGAAGAATTATTTAAAAGTGTGTATATTTCTTGCTCTCACTGTGAAGTGTTAACAATATATCCTCTACAAGAATAAGTTTCAAAGAACCTTACTGAAACATACAGTGAATTTTTATAGAGTCCATCTATACCACTTTCAAGATTCTATGCAGGTCTAACTTGGAGCTATTTTGTATTCACACCAGTCTATATTGCTGTTCAATACCTGCTGGACCCTCCCCTTCCCCCTCTGCAGGCTCCCACTCCAAATCAGAACCCACTGGGAAAACTCCAGGGGGCTGCCAGGACCCACTCGTGGGCTGCACTTCCATCCTCTCCTCTTGCACCCCCATACGAACAGCAGTGGTGCACAAGAAAGGGCTGATGGCTTCATCTGCAGGAGCGTTTTGGGGATGTGCACGAGCCCTGCCTCAGCAGACACCCCTGGGATGCTCTGCTGCTCTGCCGTGGGTGCCCAGCTGAAGCTGGGATGCTGCAGGGCTCTGTCGGCAAGGACCAGAGAAACAAGTTCTCTGCGTTATCCAAAACTGAGCCAAAGAATTCTGGGACTGAATCCAGGAGTAAAAATGCACATCCTAGGGACACTGATCAACAGCATATTTTCACTGGCTATGTCTATGTTCCCCTGCTTTCTAATGCCTTAACAAACGCTCAATCCTCCTGCACAGCTGGGGAAACTAATTAGCATTCTAATTGGTGGTGGTGGGTTTCTTTGTTATCTTGTATAATATCATATACTGCTACCATACCCACAATTGGATGTGGGGATTTTCTCATTTCTCACTTGTTGAAGCTTCGCTGTGTAATTTTGGGCCTAACAGATGTTACCCTGAACAAAGAGCTACCTACGGTCCAGCTCCTCGCCACTGTCACAGGGGCTGGGGCTGCAAATCAAAACAAGCAATGGAGGAGCCACAGCAGGAGCATGAACTACAGAGGAGCCCACTGAGCCACAGCCTTTCCGCTGGTGAGACCCAGCCTGTGACTCCATGCAAATCATCTGATGACCTCCACAGAAACACGGGGCTGGAATCTGGCCGAAACTCCGTTTGGAGAGACAGTTCCCAGAGTGCTGATAAGGCTTCAACATGGCATCACGAGCCCAATTAACAGATTGTAAAATTCAGTACATATCTCCTTAGTGTTGTAGAATCAAAAGAAAACAGCTTGACCAACTTCCAGCTAGTGTGCAAAATACTGGAGAACTTCCTCATGCTCGTTATTAGTGGAACCAGCGGTCCTAAAGACTGTCAAAAAGGTTTAGCATGATTCCATCTCTTTGGTTTGACTTGGGTTTCTTTTGTTTTGTTTTCCACAGAAAACAACTTTCTTGAAAAGCAAAGTAAAATAATGAATTTTAAAAAAACTTTCTAAAATTAAATGCCACTGTCATCTGACAACAATACTGGCAAAATTGCAGGCAATGCTGACAAAAAAAAAATTTGTGCATATTCAATAAGAGCTAGCATTAATTAAGACAAACTTAAAATTTTAACATTCAAAATATGTTATGGCTTCTAAGTATCATTAAATCATAGTCACTGTGTGTATCTTCTGACATTTTCAAAGTTAATATTTGGACATCTAACACTGATAAGAATAATATAATGGATTAACAGGGAGGGACCCCTGAAAACACCACATGGTTTTGAGACTTGTGCTACGATTTCTTACATGCTAACTCTTGGATTTGTGTTTGCACTTCCTCTGCACCAGAATTCAATCTCTTTGAATATATCTATAAGTCAACAAAATATTCTGTAGTGAAGTTGTCAGCTAATTCAAGTTGGGTATAAATACTCTAAATCCTACTTTATCTCTTTAGGACAAATAAACCCTAGGTGCACAAATTGCCTTTTATCTGCTATATAGCACCATATGTGAATCATTTTTTTCAGTCATCGCCTTCAAATTGTATCTTTAAACAATTCTATTTAAAATTATTTCTTTTTGCCTATTCTCTTCTTTATTAACCTCTGATTTCTGAGACCTCACAGGTGCCTGTGCATCACAGAAGCAACTTCTCTCCTAATCACTATCTGCCCCTCAATGACAGGCACAGGAAGAAAATAACGATTCTGTGACATCAAACTCACTTATGCAGTAACAAACTGTGATGCTACAAATGCTTGATTGTGGCAATCTGGAATGAATCACAGCCAGGAAAGGATGATGAGCACAGAAATGCTTTTTCTTATATACACATTTTCATAATTAGCTGCAGTGGCCAAAGGCATGGAGTAGCAAACACAGAGCTTCTTTAAAATACTTTTTGTTTAAAGCAACTTCATGAATTAAAATCCGTCTGGAAACGCAAATGATCAATAACACTGTGGTCATTTGCCTGGACATGACTCAAAACTTCACCCCAAAATTACGATCCAAGGAGACTGTTGATTTAAAATATTTGTTATGTAAACCAGCGTAAAATGGTTGCAACATAAATTGTTTGGTTTTTCAATTTTAAGCCTGGAGGTAAACACTGAATCATAATGTGATGTAAATCAGTCAAACCCCCGGAACATTAAAGGCTGATTTACACCAGCTGAAGACTTACCTCTGAGTACTAAATCAGGCTTCGAACAGAGTGATCTCACAGTAGTCATGAAATCACAGGGATGAGAGAAACAAGCCCAAGTTAAAGGAAAACAAACCAAGAGTGGTGCAGGCACATTCAAAAGCTGTTTAATAGCTTTCACAGGAAAGAGGCAATGGGGAATGTCTTGCCCCTACTGCCACTCATCCTGCAGTGACTAACACTCACACAGTGTAAAACAGGAAGGCAACAAAAGCCTTCCATTTGTAGTTACTGTTCAGTGCTCTCCGTGACTGCCCAAAGGACATCTCCCACTGCCAGCTCGGCTCTGCCCTTCCCAGGGAGATCCCTTTGCTTTCAACTTCTCACACACCTGCTGGATGAAGAACAGAAGCACACAGGGGAAAGCTGCACACCGGCTTCCTGGCAAACACTTTGTTTAATGTAGCTAAACAGTGTCTACTTCAAGGCACAGAGAAATTCCAGTCTTGATTTTATGTAGAGAGCCGAACCTCAGAAGAAATACTCTTTATGTAAACGTTTGCCTAACTGATTGCTAAATCCAGGGAGGAGCAGCTCTTTCCATTATTTGTATCAGTTTTACATCTACCTCTGCTCATCCACTGAAAGGTATACAGCAAGAAAAGATTAAAATGTGATGTAAACCAGGATATAAATTATACCAATTATGAATCAGGAGAGATAGAATTGAAGCACTAAACAAGGGAGCAAAAAGAAGATTAAATTAATAAACCAAACATATAGTTAAGAATTTGTGTAATGTTTTTCTTGCCCCTTAGTCTTGTCACTTTGTGTATTCTGATGGTTTCACAGTCTTTCTCTTACTCTGCCTGAGTGTGAGAACAGAAGCAATTGCTTAGCCTGGCCACGAAAAAATTATTTCTAACAGTGCAAATTCCCTTCCCTCCCACCCCCAACAAGTGTCCACTCCCCAGCTTTAAATGCAGACGCTCAAGTAGTCTCTCTCTGAGTAACCCTGGATGAATTTCAAAACAGAGGTATGGGAGATGTCACAGCATCACCTTTCCCCTGGGTAACAGCAGCTGAAGGTGTGGGCAGTCAGTTTATTTTGCTGCTGCCATCAGTGACTCCCTCTCCACCCCCTTCTCTAAACCAAACATGCAGGACTAAAAATCTCAGAAGACATAAACCATTTCAACCATTTCAGACCTGCTTCTACTAGACATATGCTACTGCTCTTTAACTGATTTTAAATTCACCAAAGAGCTGGTGTCAAACTATTTATCTTTACACGTCATTTCCAAAGACACGCTCCTACCCAGGTCTCAGTTGCTTAGATCACTGCTGGCTTTAGACACAGCACACACCCCTGGGAATTACACAAACCATATTGCCATGCTTAAAATTTCATGTGACACCAACGTGACTACGTTTATGTCCAAAAGCAAATGTTTTCAGATAGAGAAACAGCGAAAAAAAGAAAAATGCCAAAGCCAGTAAGTGGGAAGGCTGCTATCTGCTAGCATAACACTCAAGATCCTGCAGTACAATACTGTCTCCCTTTCTATAATTTAACAGTGTTTTAAAAATACAAGAAAGAAAAGCAGAAAGGAAACATGAAGAGGTCCAAAGTTTACAGCGGAAAAGAAAAATTCAAGTTTCACATCTAACAATAAAAAAGAATGTACACACAGGTACACAAGTTGCAATATATGTGTGTACATACTGTTTCTTTAGCTCATGTACTAACTTCATGTGACACTTTTTTAAATGCTCCAGAAGCACAGCCCAAAGAGCTGCCAGGTACTTTGAGTTTCTCCTAGGTTATAACCATGAGGAATTTAATTGAAGTCTGCAGACCAGAGTACTCTATGACATCCAGAGGAGCTAAGCTGTGTCATGACAGTTCTCACAGCAGAACACTTCAGTTCTCATTGCTGATGATGACCATGATGTATTTCAGGGACACATAACAAAGCACATGGGCTCATGGGGCAGAGGGTCATGGATAACTTCTAGGGAAGGAGCTCTGCAAGGAGCCACTGCAAAAGAAGAAAATTTTAATTGCTAGGAAAAACATATCAAATCCATTTATGATGTGGCCCCTTGCAACCTTAGTAGGGACCCTTAGCTCTTGGAAAAAAAGAAAGGAAGCACTACTAATGGATTCTGCACTTACAGCAAGGATCTTGCCATCAGGAATCAAAGTTTGGGTTTGGGTAACAGCTCATGTGGTCATTCTTATGTGAATCTGGTCTCAAAAGAGATGCTTTTGCACCTCTACACAAAATACTTTAAGATAAATGGAGAACTGCTCTTAGAATGATTCTGGGAAGGGTCTCCAGACTGTGACAGTCAAAAAGAATGGTAACTGTTGTGAACAGTTTCAAACATTCAAAGCAAAGTAATGTTTATTTCTTCTAGGTGAGAAAATGATAGCATACAGGGAGAAACCTAATAAATTATAATATCCTATTTTTATTAACACGGTTGTAATTCCCTCTGACTAGCAGTGAACAGAATTTACTTCAACAGCACAAAATATTGCAATTCCACTCAAGCCTTCTCTTCAAAGATCTTTTAATCTTATTTAGGGATCTTGCTTTTCTAAGGCTGTGGCCTACTTGGAATTACTTCTTTGCCTGCCCAGAGATGATGTGAACATGCCAGCGTATATTCAAGTTATGAAATTGCCATCAATAACATAATACAACTAATACATTTGGCCCTGCACACCCATGTGCTGTAACCAAACAGCATCCTTTTAGCTACACTAAAGGATCTGTAGAAGCAGACAAGTACTTTTCATTTTCATTTTATCTCTTTCTGTAAAGACAGTACCCACGACTCTTATTTACCGATCAGTTACCTCAAATGTATTTATTAGGCATTTTGTTTTGTGCTGAGCCATGTTCTCAAAAAGTGATCAGCGCTATTTACAAAAGCCTTACCAGTGCCATTCCCTACTTGTGGCGTCACAGCCTCAGTGAGGCACCACTGCAAGTGACACAGCAGTGCAACCACGGATTAGATGTTAAACAGGTTCCTCTAATGGTTTCTAAAATAGCCGTGGAAGGCAGAGGATCTCATCAGAGATAATATATGGCACTTTCAGTAAGAAGGCATTTCCATTTGTTATGTAACATAACAGGAAACTCAGTGCTTGTGGTGAGGAGGAAACGCAGAGTGTTTTGCACATCGCAGCCTTGGTAGCCTCAGCTGCGTCCTTGATGTGGGGTCAGCCTTCTCCACCCCAGGGATGGCAAACTGGCATCATTCCAGAAAGTGTTATAGGAATTACAGAATTCAAAGACAGCTTCCACGTCTGAATGGTAACTGACCAACAAGTAACGGAGGAAGGGAGAAAGCAAAGCATTTGTTTCAATTTTAACGAACATCTGCTTTGATCAAAATGCAGTAAGGACTCAATGCCTTCCAGACATCTCTGAGTGAATCAGGGCCTGGATATCTATGTGTTCACGCAGTATTGTAATACAGTGGCGTGGGCATTCAAAGGTCTGCTTTAAAAACTTCCTTTTTGCACACACAGAGATTTCAAATGTAATACCAATAAGATGATACATGGACAGTGTTCTAAATCTGGCAGGGCATAATAACATAAAAAAATAACAAAATAAACAATTTAAAAAAAAAAAAATAAAGGAATGGATCTCTGAAAATGTACTTATCAGTTTTACAGGAAATGCATCAAAATTCATATCACACTAAGCTAAAAAGTGTGATGCAATACCTGTATACCTGGTAGTTATGAGCACGGCACAATTTTTTCAGTGCTGTTGTCCCAGGTTATCAGGTGGTTGTCTGCTGCTCTGCAGCCTGGCAGGCTATGGCTCCACTGTAACCAGTAAAATAACAGTTTGCAGCCAACTTGAAAAAAAATATAAAAAATAAAATAATAATAATAAAAAAAATCCGACTCCCAACTGCGATTAGAATGTCAGTTACAGCTGCTGCCTTGTTCTAACACCCCCACACTTCTGAGCTCACAAGGACATGTTCAGTGAGAGAATGGCCTGAATTCATTGTGTAATTATCAACCTCACACACCTTGGAAACAGAGAACAGCTCCAACACGTGTATGACTAAAAACACCACCATGAGATTATGGCCTGGAACAATAAAACCATTTCTTACTGTACTTAATAGACTATTATAACAGGAAAACAATGGGAATATAAAACCTTTTCTTTATCTTGACTTTTCACAGAAAGATTTATCATTGGAAAATCGTATGATTCAGATAAGATGAAAAAACAAAAAGGAGTCAAATGCTGGAAGAGGAGGGCCAAGAACTTGCTCGTGAGTTGGCAGGCTGCCGACAGCACCTCTGTTGGGGAATATGCAACTTTAATCTTTATTATGGAATGATCACAAATGGACTGTTTCAGAATACCATCTGTTCTCACTGAAGCATTGGATCAGCAGGCTGCATGCTTCAGTCTGTCCTTCACCTTGTATCTGGGTTTTCAGCAAAGCTCCCATTTTGGAAAGGGAGCATTTTCAAAAAGGAGCTTTTTGGAAAGACTGGTGTAGTATCTAATTTAAAATTAATTTTTATTTTTATTTTTGTAATGTCTCTCTTTTGACTTTCCACATTTCTCTGAGGCAAGCTCCAAATAAAATAGTCATTGAAGGAAAGCACTTACTTCTGATTTCTATTTTCCCTTTGTGAAAAAACTAAGTGTTTTTACCAGCTGTAGTGTCCAAACAAGCTCTTATCAGTCTAACCTTCCTCCCAGCACTCATTCCAGAACATCATACCAGTTAAATGCCTGTATCTCTGCATCTACAGGGCATGTTTATGAGTAGATCAGACTTTACTATTAATTCCAAATGTTAATATCTAAAATACGGTAAAAAATTACTGCTGCAAATGGCATGCAGCAGGACTCAGCTCAGCCCTGCCCATCCGTGTGCAGAGGGCACTGTGCTGGACAGCTGGCTAAGCCACTGCAAAGCCATTAGCCCCTCAGCAATTAATCACTGATCCGGTTCCACATCTGCCCAGAGATGCAGCATTGCAACCGCATGTGCTCCTGGGCTTGGAGCACTCCCAGGAGGGGGCGAACAGAGCAAAAAGGAGCAAATCTTTCTGACTGAAATAAAGGTTCAGAAAATCTTTGAAGGATGAGAAAGTGGGAGAAAGGAGAAGAGATTTATCAGCAAAGTGAAATGTGACAAAGACACTGAGGAAAGGCAGAGGATGGGAAGTTTAGCAGAGCATGGCTAAGGTGTCATTTTCTGCTCTGCACACACCCAGGGGTGTGAGGTGTGTATGGACTGGGACAAAGGCTGACCAGAGCGGGGATATGTTTGTCTGTAAGGACCAAACTCGATAAAGTGAGAGAGAGAGAGGCCTCTTGAATTCAGTCTGTGGATAAACACAGTGTAACTGCATGTCCTGCCAGGCCTAGCCAGCAGCTCTTTCAAAGATTTAGAACTTCAGATTTTATAACTAAATACCTTTACCTCGATCTGCAGTAAGGGTGATTTACCAGAAGAAGCAAAAGAACAGAACATGAGCCGTGCTGCTGCCCCATAGGCAGTGACCCCTGAGCGCTGAATACCCAAACACTCCTCGAGAGCCTTCGAGGAAATTCAGCATTAGCAGAGCCTTCACAGAGCTCTCCCCGTTTATCTCCACAAGCTACAAGGCAGAGAGCAGCAATGGGGATTTGGGGAAAAGGCCCTTCTGGAAGTCACTGCTAGATTATCACCCCAGATGCAGGAAGGTGTCAGAAAAAGCCCTTCACCCCCAGCAGGTTTGTGAGAACCTGGTGATGTCCAGCACACGCTCCATGTTCTCCCCTTTCACTGCACTCCATGGGGATGGAAACATCCCCGAGGTGTTACAGCCTCGTCCTGCTGACTTTGATCCACACACACATGAGGAAAACTATTGCTCTGCGGAGTGATACCAATTAAAACCATCAGCTGAGAAATCCTCTTACCTCACTTAAGAAACAAAATCTGGCTGTGCAAACTTATAGGCAGTTTTCTAAGATTTCATATGAGAGGGAGAAGAAGAAAAAAGAACCTAAGAAAAAAAGCATTTGGGGCATCAAGGTATATTTGCACGTAATTTTCAATGTCTGACAATTGAAGAAAATGAAATTATTAGTTACTTCTGAAAATCTTAGCTAAGTTCTCATATCCTGTCGAGGTCTTCCTGGCACACACAGGAAGCATTGCCAAAGGGGGGCAAGTTTTCTTTAAAAATGGTAGTGCCTGTAAAAAATACAAACCTAGTTTTGCTTCCTCTAAAATGAATGTGGTTTTTTTCTTTTTTCTTTTAGTAGAATAAGCCTCATATTTTGCCATTAAAAAAAAAAAAAGTGACAGTTTTATATAAACCATGTACTTCAGAAAAATTAATGTGTGAACATTCTCTGTTATGTTTCCATTTTTGAAATTTTATTGAATATTCAAGGATTGCTAGTCTATCAGCTGGCAGAAAAAATGACTTTTTTACTGCTCTGTAGTGATGAAAAAATTACTTTTTTCTGTTCCGTTTTCTTTCTTTCCTCCTGTCACCTTCCCTCCAAACGAACATCAAAGTAAAGGAAATCAGAAATCATTTTATGAATGGATTTTTGACCTGGTCGATAAACAAAATTACAGCCTAGCTTCACATTTCTTAAATGCAAAAATCTTTAGAAAGATCATTCTCTGCAGCATCTTTTTTTTTTTTACTTTTTTTTCCCCCTTGGTACCTCACCATCTAGAGTTCATCTGTGTTAAAACAAAATATTATTGTCAAATGCATACTTATGGCTGAGTGTAATCAAAATCTTCTGCCAACATTTCTACCATTTTCTCTTACTGAGATTGGAGTATTCATTAAGACAAGGTTTGGAAGAAATTAAGAGCATGCTAACGAAATCCTAATTTGCAAAGGCGAAAAGAAATGACTGTAGTCTCTTGCTAATGTGATTACGAAGAATCATGTTCTATGTGTGTTTTTCCCCCCAAAGGGAACTTTTAAGCAGAGTGGTGTTTAAAGCTGGGAATATTTCTTGTCTGAAGCTGTCCTTGTGCAATGCACACAATGACAAAGAGAAGGCAGCCAGGGAGAGAGGTGAAAGTATTAAGTACAGGGAGGGAAAAAAAATTGAGTAAATTCAAATTTAGAGAAAAAAAAAGGGTTTTAATTTACAATACACATTAAAGGATGAAAATCAAGCGATTACTCAGATCCAACCAATTATTTTGTTTTTAAATTAAAAGAAACATGTAAATCATGTTTCTCATTAGTACACCACTTAGAGTTCATCTTAATTTAGTACATGGACTGCAAGATTAGAGAAAAAATCTTGTCTTTATTGGTGTAAATGGCCACCTTCCTGTGGCTCTAGTCAGTCAGGGTTATACCTCACTTCAGTGATTTACATAACACCAGACTGAATTTTTTTCCTTCATTGCTGCAGCAATTCACCTATTGGAGGTTCTGCAGTTTCAGGGAAGGAAGCTACTCAAGCCAATAACCCCAACACTCAATAATACCAATGCTCAATTCCCCAGAATACAATATAATAACAATGCTTAGTTCCCCCAGAATACAATATAATACCAATACTCAATTCCCCTGAGCTCAGTGATGGTGCCTCCCTTCTGAAATGCCCATCAGGTGAGCCAAGGCACTTTCTGCCAGGAAAGACCTGCAGGGACTTTGCAAGGACTGCAGGAGCAGAGGGTGTGAGCAGCAGGGCTGGGGTCAGGGCTCTGAGCTCACCCAGAGTGGGTACAAAACCTCCTGAACGGAAAGCACATTTCTGTAACACTGCTCCCAGTGCCAAAGGTGCCCCTGTGACTGCAGCTCTGGGCAGAGCGGCGCCACATTGCCTTGTTTGCTGGGTGAAATTACCGCCGGGCGCTTGAGAGAATTGAGACTATTATATGAATTAAACCCGGAGTAATTCCATAGGAAATCGCATGAGATTATCAGATTTCAGGCAAACAGTACAGGATCCCAACTGCTGTGTGTCCCTCCCCCAGCTGGGCACACCCTGCGGTGAGGGAACCTGAGCTGTGCCCCACAAAACAGCGCTTGGAGCAGTTTGCAATGTTGGTGTGTTCAAACCTTCAGAAACTGTGGTGGGAGTAAAAGCCAACTGCTGACAAACTCACATGATGTGAAGTGAACTACGATGAGAAGCCAAGTGATGATTTAAGTAGGTTTTCTAACGCAATGTCATACAAGTGCCCTAGAACACAGGAAGAAATCTGCTTGGTGTGCAGAAAGAGCCAAAATCCAAAGCCTTTGCTGTGAGAGGCAGCATTTATGTCTACACTTAGGAGAAGAACATTCTTACGTTTGACAATATTTTTTTAAGGTCTTGCTATTATTAAAAAGGATAAATGAATAAAAGAAAGCTTTCTGAAATTAGATGGTACTAGATTATTTTTTTATCTAGATTAACTCCCTTATCCCTTTCATGACAAGCTGCACAAATGCTTGTAGAGGCAGAGAGCAAGAGGCTGAAATGAATGGCCAGCTTGGAAAACACAGGAGAGGACAGACACTGGTTTGTTTTTTTTACGTAGCGATGCTGAATCTGTGACCTAAGATATCTTGCTATTGAAATAATATTGTCTTTTTATTCTTGTGCAAGATGTCTGAAATCATCCAGAGATAATGCTAACTGTCTCTGAATTTATCCTGTATTATGCTTATGGAAGCTTAATTAAATTAACTGTGCACATGCTCATTACAACTTACTGTGGTCTGTATCTGAAAAACAAGAGGAGTAATTTTCCTTTGGAAACACATTTCATCAGCTGCACAGGTGATCTTCAGAATAAAGGCATTGTAGGCAGATTACTGCCTATGGATTTCTAAGTCAGTTGTATAATTCAGAGCTCCAGGAACTCCAGGCACAGCAGTGCCTTTAAATTAATCCCAAGGGTCACTGCTGTATATGCACACTCCCTTCTCTCTGATATGTGCCTCAGAATCTCCACTCCATGAGAGAAGGATGTTTTTCAACACCGTACAATACCAGGCATTGCCATAATATCAAACCCAAATCCAAAATTTGTCAAATACGCTTCATTGAAAATTATTCAAATTCTTCCTTACTCCATTTAATCACCGCATTGTTCATCTCAAAGGATGAATACAACTTCCCAGCTTGTGCTAGTCTGGAAATAATACTGGACAAGCTTCTAAGGAATTAGCTGGGGGGCAAACTTTCTTTTTCCATCAACTATATTAATAAGGAAAAAAAATATCTTACAATGCTGGCCGCTATTTATGTCTCAGGCCTTTTTCTTAGCTGTGATGTTGGAAAAAAACTGGAAAATTTGTGGTGAATGTTTGAATGTGAATTGGAATTAAGAAGGGAAACAAAACCAGATAATTAGTTATTATTCTTACTGTATGTCTCCATGGCAAATCTAAGCGACACAAACAAGTAGAAATACGATTTTAAGCAATAAAATGGGTTAGGAACTCCTTTGCTTCTGGATCCTTCAGTTCCGCAGGTCAAAGATTCCCAAGTCCCTGTAAATGGCACTTACTCTGAGCAGCGCCTGTCCCTCAGTGGCCACACCTGCACATTCCTGCCTGTGCTGCTTGCTCCAGCTGGTGCTGCCCATGCTCCCCACAGCCTGGCAGCAACAGCTCTGGGAAAC
Organism: Acanthornis magna; assembly: GCA_036785705.1. Taxonomy (NCBI): domain Eukaryota; kingdom Metazoa; phylum Chordata; class Aves; order Passeriformes; family Acanthizidae; genus Acanthornis; species Acanthornis magna. Next base: position 1,448,572 of record JAWUZG010000332.1, on the reverse strand, counting down.
CTGCACCTTGCCAAAATGTGTTTGCAGGGCACCCACAAATGTCTGCTTCCCCAAAACACCCAGCGGAACATTCCTTGATCAATAGTTACTGACTGTGTAATTTTTAAAAAGACTGTGAGCTGGCGAGATAGAAGGAAAAGTGCTGAATTTTCCCGTCTTTCCTGATGGTTTGCAGGGAGCCCAGCACAGAGCACTGAGTGCTGAACATGAAACCTTCTGGATGATGCTGGAATTGGTTTTTGCACATGAGCTCTGGTGTCTGTCTCAGGAATATCAATGGCAAGACAAATTGTTCTGACCAGCTGAAATAATCTAAGCGTTAATCAACAGTGTTGAAGGACAGTTAGATGCTATGCTTATCCTCTACACACTTTCAGGCAGTTTGGAAACAAGTGGTTAATAATAAAGAATTCATTTATTCAAAACTGTCATGCAGGAGAGATTCCCAGAGTCTTATTACTCGAACTTACAGGCAGCAGTATTGCTGAGGTAAAACACTTTTCTCAGCCCCACAGAGTTCCAGATAAGGACAAATTCTGAAAACTCATCGAGGGAAGCTTTGCCTGCCCTGTTTTGAATCACATAAGATACCTGCTCTGCAGAAGAGCTCTCGAGACATCTCAGCTTGTCGGCTTTGCTTACCTACTGACACAGCAGATCCCACGGCTTCACTGGGACTGGGCAGTGTCTGCTGTCACTGGACAGCAGTGGCTCTGGGTGATTATAAATGAATGGTGCTGATGGGCTCTGAAGGAAGTTTCATTAATCCTGTTCACACCACAGGAAAGTTAATTCTTTTTGAAAAGTGTTTTCTAACACAGCCGAACTGTGTTAGCAAAACAAATTAGCTTGTCGTGGGCACTCCACTATCTGCTTTCAGGGGCACATTCTCTTCCCACTGAAGTAAACAACAAAACTCAGTTGCATTGCAGAGATCAAGGTTTAAGTGTTTCCGACAGTGTTGTCAAGGAGAAGCATCCAAGAAATTCTTCTCTCCACAATGCCTATCCTGACACCTAAAGAGCCAAAGTCCCTCCTGATGTATTCGCTGGGCAGCTGCCAATGCATCCCAAGTGCATAAACCTGGTCTCAAACTCAATTTGTAGCATAAATCAAGAGCATTTGAATCCTACAACAGCAGCAAAGTAGAAATTCAAGCCTCGCAGTAGAAGTGGCTTTGTATTTCTCTGGTGCTGGAGTTTGGAGATGGTGAGAAATACAGGAATCTTTGTAAACAAAACATTTTGAAACCATACTAACTATTTAGGAAATCAGCTCATTCCTTACATTTCTTTGTCATAATTGTCCTATTTCCAGTGCAGGTGTCTCTTGGAATGCCCCTAGAATGACCTAAAAGGGTCACAGGAATGAACATAGGACAATTCTCAGTAAATCTTTTTCTTTTAAACTGGCTATTGATTTGAGTGCAGTGACATTTCAGAAACATTGATTATTGTCTATCCAATTCTCAGTGATATATATTTATAAGGAATGTGTAATTCAAGGTGTTTTAAATAGTTAATACACTTTAAAAATAGGGGTTTTAAATAAAATACACAAGTATTTTAGTGGAAATATAATAATTGACTTTAGATACAACCATTGAAATAAAATAGTGTTGACAAGATTATATTTTCAGGTTTGCATCCACAAAATCATCAAAAGGCACAAGTCCATGGAAAATTTTATAAATGACACAAGGCTAACACTCAGAATCTAGACTCTAAAATAAATAACTAATCTCCTAATTCATTTGGCAGGGCTAAGATTTCAGCCTAAAGACTGATTTGAACATCATTTCTATTCAGCGAGATGAAAGATTATGTGAGAAGAAAAAAGATGAAAAGAAAGAACGGGACACCACCTAAAAACTTTAAGTCCATCTGTGATTTCATAGTAGCATGAAGAGGAATGCAAATATTTTTCCTGAAAGAAGAATAAAGACAGTTAAATCACAACTCAAAGCCTTGTAAGTTATTGCTATTTTAGCCTGAACTGCTTGTGCAGGGGGATGAAAGAAAAACTCAGTTAACTCATTCTCTTCATGCTGTGGATTCACATTTTCCTAATCAAGGTAGAGTTCAAACATGAAGTTCCCAGCATTGTGAAGAGAGGAGTTTTTTCACAGTAAAAAAGGCAAAGTTGTTTGAAAGCAGGAGCTGTCATTGTACAATCTTGACTGATAAATTTTCCAATCCAAGTTTTGGAAATAAAAGACATAATTATTTTTTTCAAAACTTTGACCATAAATATCTTTAAAATAGTTGTAAATCAACTGTCTGTGGAGAACATGGCTTAAAACAAAACTTTCAGAAAAGCATTGATCTGCTCCTTGTTCTACTTGAAAAGCCTAACAGAAACTAGAATAGAAAACAGCTTTAATGACAGGTTCAGAACGAGGAGGGTACCAATGAATAAGGCATTTTTATCAATGTATGTACACAGTAGAAATAAACCCAAACACACATATATGAAATATATATAATTACATAAGTATATCTACTCCTAGAGGAGCCACCACTGACTCTGTAATGATGCTTAGTTCTCTAACACTGCATGCATCAGTATTATAAAACATTCAGAATTCATGCTAATACAAAAAAATAGGGTTTAAAAAATGAAAGTTCCTCTTAAATCATTTGGGCAAAACCTTGTAACAACATGACTTCAGTGTACAGCAGTGGGCAACAAAATCTAGACTGACACCCAGTACTTGAGGGAACTGGACCAAATTTTACTATATTTGGTGAATGCTGAACTTCAGTGCAGTGTTAGCCATTCATTCGGGTTAGAAAATATCATTAAAAAGTAAAATAACAAAGTCAAAACCCTATGAGAATATTGCATGCATTTAAATGCAAAATACAAATGCATGTACTATTCCATTCAGATTCACAGGAGTGACAAATTGTCCTAATAAATCAGTATTTCAATTCAAAATATGTAAAGCTGTACCTATGATAAGGAAATAGGTATTTTTAGCTGTGAGAAATGCCCAGCTCTGCATCTAGCTCCAGTAAAGTGTTAACACGCTTCTGCATCTCAATGAGGGATATAGATTACCAGATTTTCATTTGCCAGTTTACTGCAAAGCAGACATATGATTCAATCTTTAGAAGGTGGCTCACTTTAAAATCTAATCTCACATTCATATAGCAACTACTAATGAGCCCTCTAGGAGTAAACAAATTAGTCTCCAGGATGTATTATGCATTAATTAATCAGACTAATAGTATTATGAAATGTGTAATAAATGAAAATTAGTTCCAAGTACAGTACTTGCACTGAAGAATGAACATAGAAGAATTAGAACGTAATAAAAGTTTTCTCAAATTTCTACCAGTGTCACCTAAATCAACTGTACTTCATTAATGACATATTTCTTGCCCATTTAAACTGCATGTTTTGGTGAGACGAATTACAATATTGCATGCTATTTTATTTTTGACTGCCACTGTAAATTCACTTCTTGAAAAATCACTGTCGGTAACCGTGGTGAGATATCTAACCTTGCACTGAGCCAAGCAGAACAGCTCACATGCAGCACATAAAGCCTCTCCAGTCCAGGAGGGTGGAAACAAGGGAGCACCACTTACTGCAGTCCTTACACACAAGAGCTTATTTGGCCCTGAGCAGAAAATGTGAAAGTGCACTTATTCATTAAAAAAAAAAAAAAAATGTACACAGCACTGAAAGACCTGGAGTTTCTGACAGAAACAGGGAGCTGGGAAGCCTGAGTGCTTAACAGGGAGATTCGTTCTGTATTCGTTCCTCTGTTCTCCCCCTTGAATGCGAATAATCCAGCTTTTTAAAAGATATCAGAAAAGACCCCACAGGAGAGATAAGATCATTAAACACATGTATTGCATACACTTGTAACTATTTCCTATTTTCACCTTCCTCAGGATGGTGCTTTTGCCTGACCCCCCGAGCCTGCGAGGGCCACGCAGCACCAGGTTGCATCCCAGAGCCATCCAAAGTCGGCACAGCTGAGAGCAGAGCAGTGCACACACACACAGCAGCTTTACTAATGTGAACATGTTGGGGAAAAAGCCAGGAAGCACTAAACTCTGCATACTAAAACAGACAGGCACATTATGGGAGTGCTGCGCTGAATAAACAGGCATATGTGCCAGACGAAATCTCAGCCGGGATGAGCATGGTGGGAAAAGCAGGGGAGGGGCAATGTGTATCTCTAAGAGGACAAGCATCGCTGTATTCATCAGGTAACTGTTTTAAATTGGGATTGGTCAGTTTGGCAATACTTCTGCTGGTTTCAGTTTTAACCACTCCTTAAGAATCTCATTAACCAGCATTTTCCTTCTTTCGTAGCATGAGCTAATGCCCGTAGGAGACTGGATCAAGGGAAACAAGGGCTCCAATCGCTGATTTGTCCAGAACTCTCTACATGTAAGTCCACTTAAATACCGCTCACCCCAGACTTCTCACTTCAATAGAACTTGCTCATAGCTATGCCTAAATCTGGCTTACCATTACAAATCACAAAATAAATGAATAAAAGGCCAGCTCCTGTTCTAAGCCACTTCAAAATTATCGCTGGCTGCAGGAAGGGATAATTTAAAGCAAAACCGTTAGCTGTGGTTTCCTCTTCAGAATAACTTGGGAGTAATACACAGCCTGGCTTTCTCAGCCCAGCTTCCTGAGGTGCTTTCAATATCCAGTCAGTATTCCCCTGCAGGAGCAGAACTCCAGCTGAATTCAGGCTGCCTGCAACCATCACCTCTGTTCACAGCGTAGTGCAATGTGCCTTTAGGAAAGATGTGTTTGTGCAACTACAGTCAAATGATAATGTCTGTCCTGAGGATGGGAGAGAGGTGCAAACCAGTCAGAGTCCCAGGATCTTTTCATACATGCCACATTTTCTCAAATATACAACGAAATCAGTTTTCCCCCTGGACTTTCTTCCAGACTTAGCTCCCAGCACTATTCCAGCATTCAAAACAACCCAAGTGCACCACATTGGCACCTTCACAGAGCAGAGGTGAGGCACCACTGTCCTTCCCCACTTCCGCCCTGCCTACAATCACACAGCCACAGTGGGACACAGAAGGAGCATCATGGCTTCGCTTTCAAGAAAGAAATTCGGCCCCAAAGTTGTTACAGCTGCCGACATGCATGGGCAGTGCTCAGCAGCAAGATTAAACACAACTTCTTTTGGAGCCAGTGCTCAACCCAAAGTTCTGGAAACAGCCTTAGTATTCCAGTGATGCACAGTCAATATAAAAGCTTAAGTTAGGCTTTAGGGAACAAAGCCCTATTAACTTAACTTACATTGTATGTCCTATCGACTTCGCAGGGATGTACATCTGTGGAAGAGGGAACTCGGTACAGACTGAAAGAAGCAGAGTAACTCTTGCATTAAATCATCCTGTTATTTTAAGAAAAGGTTAATTTGTAAAACAAATTGAGCTTCATTAGGGACTAATTGACTGGAAAATTTTCTTTTAAAATGTCTTCTAATTATACAGGTAAAAAAAATCTTTTCAAAGCAGTTTTATAATTAAAAATCATCCTTGATAAATTTCTTCTAACATTTATTCAAGAAAGAAATAGAACAGGAAGGTTTAGCCAAGAGATGAGCATCATAGTCCACACCAGTGCAATAAATACAACAGGATAAATATATCAGAAAGACAATGTCTGTGACTGCTGGGAACAATCCAGAAAGAAATCCATAAGCAAGTTTGAACCATTGAAGGAAAACATGAGATTTTCTGCTGGAGTGATTCAGCAGAGATTGAGCTCTCTTTTCACAACTGTGAAATGAATACCACAGACAAGAAGACTTGTGTCAGTAGGAAATATCCTCCTCCAAAAGGTATGGTAGATGTCTCCTCTTCACCATGTTGCTTGAAATACAATGGCAGGTATCACCTGCTTGTGATTCACAGGTTATTATTTGTCTTTTGCTTTATCCCTGCCATAGTAATGTGAAGAAAACCCTTGGATAAACACAGAGAAAACTTTCTGGGCTAATTTTAAGGTATGAAAAGTGTGTTTTTAAGTAAAATGACATATTGCTTTGCTTATTTTACTTTTTTAAACTTTTGCATATTTCACAAACATTTGGGGGGTTTTGGATGCTGTGACAAACTTGTTTTCTTCGAACATGACTTGAAGTTACCTCAAGTCAAGGGTGATTGCAAAATAATTAGAGAGGAATGAGGTGTTCCTGACATCAGGGGGGACAGATCTCCAAACTGAGCACCAGGACATCCCAACACCCACGTTCTGGGCTTCCAAGCTGGTCCTCAGAGTATCACAAAGTGCTCTTCAAGATGCTTAATGGAGAATTAGACAATAAAATCTATAGAAGCATCCTCAAGAACAGGCTAAGACAAAGATCAGGACGAAGGGAATTGTCTCCAGCTGTCAAGCTGTGTTAAAAGAAAGCTTTCTCATAGCAGGATATTGCAGAGGACACATGAATATCAAGGGGATTTGGGAGCATGGAAGACTTGATTTTTGGCTTTTATGCATGTAACATAATGAATGGTTTATCCCAAAGAACATTAATACAAGGAGACATTGGTTTACAGAACTAGAAGGGTATAAACTCACAGAAAAAACCTGGTGATTAGCAAAGATGGGCATAGTAAAGGACTGCTACCTAAATAAAAAGGTAGAATCGTATGAACTGAGAAATGTTTCTATGTGCAAGACAGCCAAAACTAGTACAGCTGGCCTTAAAAGAGATCTGGGATTCAATCAAGTGGCCCATAACAAGCAGAATGCTCCAAAAGGCTGGAAGGCTTTTAAAATTATGCTAGTTGGGCTGCTGGGAAAGCCTTTGTCCCTGAAAGAATGGCCTCAGGTTGGGATAATCAGGAATGGTATAAATTAGCTCATGATATGGAAACCTGGTAGTCTTGGAAGTTGACTAACCCAGAGGCAAAGCAGCTCATCCGAGAGACTGCACATTTTTGTCAGACTCTATTCACAGAGTAACAAAGGATTATATAAGTGAGGAATAAAAGAAGTTTATTTGAAGAGTAAAATAATAGCAGATGATCAGAGGCCTTCTTTTAAATTTGAAAGAGAAACCCTGTTTGCAGCCTTTCATGCTCAGGGACTACACTAGCTTTACCACCTGCTTAAAAAGGATATATTAAGAAAGAGTAGAATATCCCAGAGTTGTGCCCCCAGAAACTCCAGAACTTCAAGAAACAGGATAGGTTAACTTCAATATATTATATCCCCTTTATACATTGACAGCAGAGGCATGAAATAATGAAGAAATTGATTCAGAGTCAGAAAAATAAGATACAGAACCAACATTTTATCGCTCTGCAACTTCATCTTCCTTTATTTACACCCCAAGAATTACATACATCCTTTTTCTCAGGACACTACACAGCAGCTGAGATTCAGCTAATTATTCACTGCAATTCCCAAATATTCTACTGTTGCTACTAATATATTGACCTATCTTGACAAGATGGGTTACACTGTGTGAGCCATGGACTACAGATGTGGCCATCTGACAAAGTATCAGAGATTTCTCTCATTATTTCATTTTCTGCTCCAGGTATCGCTAAAGTTGGCTGATATTCAACTCCATTTTATAAAGGTAATATTCTAAGTGCATGACTTTTTAATGGAACTGGTGAAAAGAACTTAGAAAAATTATTGTGATGTCAGTGAACACATTTCAGTACTGTAAAGGCAGAGTCCCCTTTCTCATTTCTTCTTTACAAATATAATTTCTAAGTGATTAAATAGAAACTCATCTTGTTGAGCCAACAGTTCACCTGGAATGAAAGGAATGGGTTTGTCAGAAGCCCTTGTATGGAAAGAGCTCTGAATAGCATTTGTTCCCTTCTGATCCCACTGCAGCTTCACGCTCGGCATTTTACACTGCACTTCAAACACAGAACGACACTCCCAGGAAAACAAAAATGGAACCTGTTGAACTTCTGTGTTAATCTCCAAGTTTTCACCTTCGTTGTCCACAGATTCTCCACGACAGATGGACAGCTGCCAAATGGACATCCCTTTTCTGAAGTCACACCTTGCTCCCTTCCCTTAGGTGAGCACAAAGTGGTGACGCACTCTCAGGGATGGAGACAATGATAACTATTCCCAACACAAAACAGGAAGATGTTATAAATCAACTGCACAAGACTTATTTTTAGCAAATAGAAAATGATGAAGCTAAATTTGCCTAGATAAATAGTAATTATGTAGGATATAAGTCCTTTTTTGATTCATGCATGCAATCTTCATTAATATTAATGAGCCACATATGCCTTGAGAAGACACAATCATTGTTCACTGAACGGAATGTTCTACCTAGTCCTCAAACATAAAAACACAAAGACAGTAATCACTTATTAGCTCATTGCATATAGGCTGGTGGTGGAAATAAAGCACTCTGATGGAATGCCCTGATTGTAACCTCCCAAAACAGTGTCCCTCACAACCATTTCAAAGCAGTTAAAATCTTACTGGCATACTCCAAGTACCTACTGCTGTCAGGGCTTGCTGTCACTAAGAAACCAATGAAGTGATTTGCATTTGGAGAGTGATTATGAAGCAGCAACATAATACACTGTGATTAGGAGCCTGAGTGAGCCACTTCTGAAGAGAAGAAGGAGCACAGGATTAGAACTTAATATGACTTATGCGTTGGTTCCATTTTTTTCTAGCACAAACTCTAGTACTCCAAAAAGGCTGCAGATCTACTAATGCATGTCCAGTTCCAATAATACACAGCTAAGCTAATGGGAATCTAATCCTCTGCTGAACATGATAGATCTACACAGATTTCCATCGCTGACAATCTGGATCAAGAGTCACAGTTACTATGTGTTGTGAGTAAAGCAACATGGAAGTTACTGTGGTTGCACTGTTTTGAAACTCTTTCTGCTCTTTCTCAGAGAGAACATAGATAAGTTGCATTCTTTTACTTTCTTAATCTCTGTGTTTGGTATCAGGTGTTATTTGGCTGTGACCAATGGTTTTAGGAGGTGGATTTCTTTTCTGACCAATAGTTGCTAGAATATTAATGGTATAAAAACCCTTCTTGTAAATAAACTTTCCCTTTCGCCATCTTGACGTCGCCTGCCTGCCTTCTTCTCTCAGCTAGCTCCTGCAGCCTCGGGGAAACAAAGCCACAAGTTACTACTTCTTGACTGTAGGATTCGGCTTTGGAAAGAATTATTTAGTTTGTGGTGCTGATAAGAGCCATATCCAGCCAATGTCTGAGCCAGAGCCCGGGGTTGAAATACCAGTCTGTCACCTCCTCTGCCACTGTATTGTTGTCTGTGTGTCCATAGCCCACGGTCCCTCCTTCCTCTCCACACTGAATTGCTACATGCAAATAGTTTCACACTGAAGACATCACTGGAAAGTGGTGCAGGACCCGAGACTGGAGAGCAGTGCTCCCCAAGGACCAAAATTCAAGTGCTGCATTGTGTTTTCAGGCTTTGACATAAGAGCACAAAGCAGTTTGAAATGTATTTTGGAGTTTGCAACTGTATAAACTGAAGGGTAGATTTTGCCCTTGAATTCTCATACTCAAGAATATGGCTAAATTCTAAATCCCCTCTGTAAAATGAGAATTATGCACATATATAAATTAAAATAAATGTTTTTTTCCGTGACTACTTTTGCTATTTCAAATGTTAGCCAGCAAGAAAGGCTAGGAATTGCTAAGAGGATTCACTAGAATGGGTGCTCTTCTCTCTCAGCAGCATTTCCCAAAGAGTAAGAAATGTTCCTTTACCAATATGACAAAAGAAATAGTTTGGGATAATGCACTGCTTTTCAACCTCAGCTTTTCTTGGAAGAAGCTGCATAGGTAATTTATAAACATTATGACTGTTCAGAAAATAACCAAAATAGTCAAAAGTTACCTGTGTAACCAATGCCTGTTTGTGTTTGCAAAGAAGCCCCATGAGTCGGGAGATGTGAATTCCCCACTGAGAGCAGTAGGTGCTAATTCACATGACAATGATGTAATGATGCCCCCTGGGAGCAGTAATATGACATTTCTTTCGGGAAAGTCAACAGAAAAAATTCCCAACCCCATGTTTTTCAACAAGCTTTTCTCACAACTAGGCCAATTTGTTAGACTTCAGCTATTTGGGGGGCTGTTGTAGAAACAGCATAAGAGAAATGAACACAGAAAACACTGAAGATGACAGAAGGAAAAAAAAGGTAGTGAGCTGGACTTAATGAAAGACAGCATAAAGAAAACTTTATACATGCTGGGGACAGTGGGAATTGGCTGGTTCCAGTGATGACAACTGCAGAATTCCTTCTGACTGCACATTTACATTCCTTTCTGATTGGTTTTTTTTTCATTTTGCTTGTTTTTGTTGTGGTTTAACCCCAGCTGGCAGCAAAGTACCCTGGCCAAAACCAGCACAGCTTTTTAAACAGAACCGCAAAACAGTTCTTCATTTTCAGCTTTGTTAATATATGGGAGCTTGGGCTTGGGGAGCTGCTGCTGGAATGTGGTGATATTTACCTTGTAATGCCACTCATGGTGCTACTTTATAACAGGATGATTCCAGAGAGACATGGGAGAGATTTAAATGGCATTATATTGTATTTGCCAAACCATATTGCTAAATCCTAATTCTATAGGACTTGCTAAATCACTCATTGCTGCAGTAACTGCCACAAAAAATACAACCCTGTTCATTACATTTGGTTGTTGAGGTTTTTTGGATTTTGTTGGGTTATGTTGTTTTTTTATTTAACTAAACATCTGACTTTTTATCCACATTTAACACTGCAGGTGTTGAAAGCTTGGATTGGTCAGACTGGATCAGAAGAATATCCCATGAGGCCAATTTTCTGTTTGCTTCCATGATGTGGAAATTCTTGCATTACTCTATTTACTCTGACGTTATTAGAATTTCCCTGTAGTCTGGAAGGTAGGGATTATGTGAGTGCTTATACACAAAGATCCATCCCTCTTTGTGTAATGCAGGAGAAGGGAAGGTGACATAATTTATTTTTTTTGCAACTGTCAGAGTATTGCTATGTATCAGCTCCATACTAAACCAGAAAAGTATATTTCAGAAACACATGGGCTACAGCTTTTTGTCTCCATTCCTTGAATAGCAGTGCACAGCTCTCCATCTCAGGCCAACTGCCTCCCACCACTCTTCAGAAATTCCTAAAAGTTGTAATATTAGTGCTAATGAAAAGTGTAATTGCATCTGATATTAAAAATGTAATTTCTTACTGCATAACTACAAGATGTTGATTCCCACAATTGAAGAGCAGAAATTCTTTTGTGACCAAAGCAATAGCCCAAAGAGTGAACAATTCAGTAGCAGAGTAACTTTTTCTGTCAATACAACCATTTAAAAAAAAAATACAAATGTGCCATTGGTTGGGGAGTTAAGATGAAGGTCCTTACCACACACAAAGGGTATGAATTTAAGGTCCAAACTACAAGACGACATACGGAATTATTTTCCTCTAAAATGCTGGACTTTCCATGCAAAAAATAATAGCTAAAAAATCCATGCAACATTAGAAACTTTTCATAAACAGCAAAAAAGAGGCCAAAGTCAGGGAAAAAAAAAAGGAAAAATGAAACAAACAATCCCCCATTGGCAAGACCCAATGTAATGCTCTAGATGGATACTTTTTCTGCCCCTTAAAAAGACTGAAGATGTAGTCCAGGTTGTTGTGGGCAGTGGAGAGCTGAAAAATCAATTGTAAATTTTTAAAAATGAAACTTTAACTCAAAAAAATAACCCAAAAACCCCAGCAAATAATATCTCTAGGTTTCAATTATTTTATACATGCAGGAAAGAACAGTGTGTACATTTACAATTATCCTCAAATATATAAAAAGAAAAATAACAATAACAATGGAAGAGATCCTGATTAAAATTGAGTTTTAAGTTAAAATTCAGTGTTCTTTGAGATGTAAAGGTATATCAAATGTGCATCAAAATTTCAAAACTGCTCTTTCAAATGTAAATTCTTTTAGAGGAGTGTTATTGCTATTCAACTTCCAGGAGAAATGAAACACAAAGTTCTTATAATTATATATTTTAAGGAGGGGAAAGTATTTCAGTTGAGTTCATTTTATGAATTTTCCATGCAAAAGTAAAACCACAGATAAATAAAATATCAACTTGAGTTTTTTAAAAAAATAGTTCAGTTTCACAATTCAACTGAGAATAAAAGCCCATTGCTCAAAAGGCAAGGGATTGAAATGAGGGAATCAACATTTTAAAAACTGCTGGTAAGACCAAATTAGTCTGTAGGATTCTTTTGTGTGCTCTTCCATTTATTCTCTCAATCCCCACTAAAGGACTGCTATCCCCATCACTTGTGGTTCAGATGGCAGGTCCCGCTAAAGTGAGATCGAAAAGGGGAGAAGCTTTTTCTGTTTTGACACAAAATGTAGCATCTCTTATCCGAGTCTGGAAGTTTCCAGCTCAGTTCTCACTGTGTTTCCAAACAGCATTTCAGTGCCTCAGCACCTTGGCCTGACAGCACAGACAATCTCCTGAAGGACTCATTTCTGCAGCTCCTCCTCCCTTTCCACCACTTTTATGGAAATTATCCTTTCAGAATATAAAAGTACTCTGACAACCACACTGACTGCTCTGTAGCCCTTTCTGTGATTTATTCTTGCCTCTTTTTCATGATGTCCCAATACCAACCACAGTCTACAGCTTTCCACGCAGAGCAGGAAAAGGAACTACTCTGTTTTGTGCTCACAGTGGTTTTGGGTCTGCTCACCACAGAACACAGTGGGCTTGTGCATGGACAAATTCTCAGGATACTGACCCTAAAAAAAGTTGTAGTAGAGATGGACAACAGTACGAGCTGCTTGAATCCCTGTTTGCTACATAAATCACTGACCTGAAGAATCTGTAAGAAAAAATCTGTACCCTAAACATGAAAAGAACAACCCAATCCTTCCCACTGGATTTGCATTGCAAAGAATTCCTGTAAATACAGTTTGCTTCAAACCCTTCACACCACCTTGTCACTCCTCTTTTCAACTCCTTTCAAAGCTCTCCTGACTTTAAATACACAGAAACTCCCTCCCAGTAACTACCGTCTAGTTTTGAAGTAGAAGCGATTACAGATATTCTCACAGAAAGTTGAAGAAACAGATCATTGAGGTTTCTTGATTTAAAAAGCCTTTGTTCTTTTAAATTGATACACTTCTTGAAAACATATCAATTATGAGGGAATTTCACTGAAAGGAAGCATCAGACTGGAACATTCTGCCCTGAGATCAGGGATGGTCCAGTAGAATTTTTCAGGTCCCTTCCAGGCCTGGGCGCTGATTTGGGTCATTCTGATCAGAAGAAAATGTTTTCATTCTGGTCGATGTCTAATGTGATAGTAAATTAGTAATTTAATGCAGATAAAATTGTATCTCAACATTGACTTTTATCTTTGTAGAACTATATCACATGATGATTGTTAACAAGCCCTTTAACAGTTTTTACTTGTTTCACCTATATCAGCATTGTTGATACTGAAATTTGAATTAAGCAGTTCTGAGTTTCCAACAGAGTGGGAGTTTTAGCTATTCATTCCTCCTAATGATACAGAATAGAATTTGATTAATTCTTCTATTTAATTTATTTAAACACATCAGAAGCTTTGGTGGTATTAAGGAAATTCTATTGGCAAAAAAATGCATGGAAAAAGGAATGATGGCAGAATGTTATTGATTCCTGTGGGTTTTGGATTAAATGTGGGGTTTTTTTGGAATACCTGAGCAAGGAAACAGTACCAGAATTTCATAGAATTATGCTAAAAATGGCTGAGAAAAGACAGATAATGGTAAGGAAGCAGCACTGTCCTCGGGTGCAGTAACACTACAGTTGTCTGAAACACTTACTATCAAAACTAAAAATATCTAAACCACATAAAATTACAAGTTTTACCATTTCTTTGTGAAGTATCTAGATGGATGCTACTTGATGATATTCTTTGGCTATGCCAGCTACTAATTCAATCTTATATTTCAATATTGGACTGAATATTTTGTTAGTGCTTGCACGGACATCTGTAAAATATACCAATTAGGCAAATTAAGTATGGATTATAAAATAAGAGATTACTCTGAATTAAGCCACTTCCCATCAAATATTTGAAGACCAACAAAATGGATCATTTTGACAGATGTGAGGCTCCTTCAAACCATTTGTACAACATCTTCTAGCAATTGAGAATATTTCCAAATTTAGGTTTGAGACAGTCTTTTTCATTTACTCCTTTCTCCTTCAGACTGTCACTTTTGATGAGGAGGTATTTTCCCACAGAAAGATATTCTCCAGAATATCCCAGCCTACGCTGCTTACCAATCTTGTGAGCAGGAGCAGAAATCCAAACCCGCGCCTGCTTCACTCAGAATTTTAAGGGAGTTCCAATCTGGCAGAGCATTCCCACTGATCTGAAATTCAGCTCCATTGCAGGAGCCCCATTAGGGCGAAATGCTCTGCAAGGCTGTGTAGCAATCCTGACTCACAGGCACCCCATTAGTGAAACTCTTCCAGTTGCATTTGCCCTGTGTGAAATGCAGCCTCTCGCTCTGGAGACTCTTCTCTTTCTGTCAATGCCCAGCCTCCAGTTCTGTTTAGCAGGTGACAGCTTTGAATTCTAAACATGGCCTGAACTCTTCCCTCTGCAGAGCCTTCTGTGGCTGTTAGCAGTATTTAGGAAGCTCTGCACTAACCAATCATTTTCCAAAGGTTTGAGATGAAGCAGCCCAGTGCCCTTGCAGCTCTGACCACAGACACATCTCTGGACTTTTGATCTCACAACTTTGTTCTGCAAGATGCAGGAGGGTCTGGCTCTGATCCGGCAACATCCATGAGCCCCAGCTTAACTTCTGATACATGAGGAGCTCTGTGAAAGCTGAAGATATATATATGCTCCTAGTTAGGCAGAATACAAGTTTTTAAAGGACTCAAAGGCTCTTAATTGAGTAGCTGTACTGCCTCACACAATACCCTTGAAAAGGGAATATTCATTTTCAAGAGGACTCTCCAAAGAACTTGAAGTTTACAGAAGTAGGGTTTTTGTTCTCGTGAATTTTATTTGTGTACTGTGAATAATGTCTATTAATATTACACTCTGCTCAATGTGACTTACACAGAAATAAGAGCTCGTCCAAAGCAAGGATCACAGACTCAGGTCCTTCCTTTTGCTGTGCTGTATTGGCAGATGAACAAGAGAGAAAGAAATAAGTTGTTTCTTAAAGCAGTGGGGAATGTGATAGCCTTTCTTTTTAACCTCAGATTTATTCACTTTGATGTTGAGGGTATACAAGATTAAGAAATGCTCAATTTCTTGACTGTTAAACTTTGCCTACTTGTAGCTGATGATTCATGGCTTATTGTTTCTCTAATAGTTCACAGTTAATTGGTATGGTGAAGAATTAAAGATTAACTGCCGAAATGTAAGTGTCAGAACTTTTTTAAGGGAAAGAAAAGAAAATATCTGCAGATGAAGAGCCACTATCTAAATAACCTCACACCATATCTACACAGCTACAAAATCAACCTTTATCCCATTCCACAAGTGAGAATGTTTTTAAATAAGGCAGTTTCAATTTTATAGCATCCCATAACTTGCAATCAGCAGCTCTTTAATAAAACTGAAATAAGCACCTCGCAGTCAATGGGTATTTCTAATATTTTTTTTTGCACAACCAAAAATAGGATTCACATTAAACTGAAAATTGGGTCATGCTTCAGCACACAGTAATTTGACCTAAAGATAACGTTCCTATCCCACAGTTACAAGATGTGTCTTTCAGACAATGAAAACGTTTAAGAACTACAATTTTAGGTAGTTTGTATAATGTAAAAATGTCTGTCACACTCCTGGATTCCAAAATATAATGAAACCTTTCAGTCTTGCCTGTGTATAGGACTGTAATGCTGTACCATGGCATAATGTTGGCACAAGAGCAGGAACACAACAGGAAAAATGACATACATGTCTCATTTCATCTGATGGTTTATTTCACACTAATAATCTGCAGCAAAACTGAGCTCACGATTTGTAGGAGGTGAGACAAGTGTTTATTGGTGCCCAGGTGCACCTTGAGAAAAGCCCTCAGCTCTTTGATCATGGCAAACTTTGCAGCACCCTGAGGCATGTTTCGCTCAGCTCAGGTGGATCAGGCAGGATTCACATCAAGAAACAAAACACAGGTCATTTACCAGCTACCAATTATGCTGGGTTGCAAGCCAGTCGCTGACATATTTAGAGACTAAAAATCTTCAGGCAGGAGAAAAAGAAGAAAAGGAAAAGGAAAAAAAAAGATCTAAGAACAATTGTGCAATGAGAAATAGGAAAGCAAAGACTCTGAATATTAGAGATAACGACAATGTTTGGATATCATTTAGTGTTGCCTTCAGATTGCAATTTCCAGCATTTAAATCAAACACCTTGCAGTGATCTCTTCCCATTGCAAAGTTTAATAAAGCACAGACCCCTCTGCCCATAAATATCCACACAGAGCCGTACGTTATGAAAATGAAAACTCCCTGACAGCGCGGCCTCCCTCTGCTGCCTAGTAATGAGTGACTTGGACACCACCTGACAGTTCAACCTCAGATAAATATTTCAAGCATATCATGCAAGAGATTCTCAGATCAATCCCCACCTCCAAGAAACCAGTGGAGTGAGACAGAAAGCCATTTTGAACCGGTGCAGCAGAGCAGAACAAACAGCAATTTCCCTTGTTTTTGGGGGGAGGAAGGGTGTGTTGTTTTCTTTTAGCCTGTGCCAGAGCAGAGTGATTAAAGGCAGACACTGATCTGTGCATTTGACACCTCAGCCCTAGAACACCATCAGGAACACAGACAAATATTCACAGTGAATTCCTATTACACCCCTTGTATAATGCTCTGACACAGAATTAACGGAGTGTACAAGGCCTACAAAATCATTTTCAAATGGCTTCATAAAAAGTCTCTCAAACAGCAGCAGGCCAGACTCCTGTACCTGTCTGGGATCCCCTTCCTTCCATACACAAAATGGGCACACACTGAGAAACAGCAAACAGACTAAAATACCCTGTTTATATCACATTAGGTTTGAAGTCCTTGAGATAAGCAAGTGATTGTCTTTGCAACACCTGTCTGAGAAAGGGAATTTATTTACAGATATGGAAAGTGGGTAAATCCTTAGTTAAATAAGTTGAACCAGTCAATAATAAGCCTGCCAACAGAGAGAGAATTAAAACTACCAGTACATGTTCCAGATATGGTGGAATACACTTTGACCAACATTTACTTTGGACCAATGCCTCTTTAGAGCTGTGTAATCAGAGCAAAAGTATGTTCAATAAGGCTCAAAATCAAGCTTTCATCCATGGTGACAGAAAAAACATGGCTCAGCCACATGTATTTACCCAGCTCCATAGCTGAATTAATGTGCTTATTAAGCAGAACACACCATCTTCTAAGACAGTAAAGAGTCATAAACTAAGTCTGCAGGCCAAAGCATGATGGATAATCACATCCCGGACCCCAGGGCTCATCACAGCATTGTCAGAGATTTTAAATGATGGGATCCATCCTGCTGGCTGTGCCCATGGTCACAGCTCCCACCGACCTTGTCCCCAGCTCTGCAGACAGCACACACCTGTGAGCTGTGCACTGGCACCGAGCACAGCACAGCAAACCCATCCTGCTGAGCACACAGCGAGGTGGAGCCCAGCAGAAATTCATCCTGTGTGCAGCTCATGTGAGCACACACCTCTTCCCAACCTGTCCAGAGCTCAGGAGAGCTCCAATCTCACTATCATATTACACATGTCAGCATGCTTGGAGCTCCACTAAGCATCTCTGCATTTCACTCCATTCCACTCCATACATAGATGTGAAGGAATTTCCTCCTCCCTATTAAAATCTGTTTTAAAATGTATGTCATCTTATGTTCCGAAATGAAAATTGGACGCGGTCATTTACATTGTGTGTGTTAGGAACAGGGTACCGTGCTGGCATTTAAACAAACATTTATTATCAACGAATAGGGCAAGAAAGAAAAAAGAGCCCACTCAAACCAAAATCATGAGGATGTAAGTTTAAAATAATAGAAAAAAAAAGGAGAGAACTGAGACTAATTATCTGTATTTAAACATGTGAAGATCTCACTGAGTCTACAAGGTTGAGATCTTGTTCCCTAATCAAGTGCATCAAAGGCATTCCCCAAGGCTCGCAGCAAAACTGCAGAACATCCATACAAATCATTTTTATTCAAGGAAGGCCCTGAAGTGGAGTGAGTTTTCCTCCCCTCTCTGTCACACTGCTGCACAGCACTGTGCTCCCAGAGGTGTACACTTCTGGATCACAAGGCTTTGCAGATTCACACTGACATTCCAAATGAGTTCTTTACTTTTGTTCTACTTTATTAATTATTAAGAGAGCCAGACTCTGCCCTCTTACTCTGCCCACAACCTCTTGAACACCATTGACTCCAGAGTATAAATTAAGTCAGATTTTGGCCGTCATTTAGCAAGCACTATATAATTTAATGTTCTTAAGTGTTCAGAATGATCGAAGGAGTTAATTTACTAATAATTAACTGTATGAAGGGGTGATACCGAGTTTAGTTCTATTTTGAGGGGCTAATATGTAATACATAAGTAGTTCTATATAAGCTGTACCTTTTCAAACCTTTGTTCTGAATGTAAAATGTCAATTGGAGTCATTCTGGTTTTTTGCTGCCTCAAAAACCATGCTGTGAATTTGTAGCTGCCATAAATGCTTAATGTAAGACCTAACTGTGCAATACTGTGGGAATTCTGGTTTTAAAACTTATGAAAGCAACATTTTACTTACACTTTTTCCTCTCGTGTCAAAAAAGAGTATAGACTTCAGTGTCACAATCATAATAGATGCATAGTAACTTGCAGAAAATAGTAAGGAGTTGTTGTAACCTTCCACTTTTTTCTTCAAAAAAGGAAACATGCATAACATGATTCCCAGTGGGGAAAAATGTCACTGTGAGTAGCAGTTATGGCTTATTAGAAATTTGACTCAAAAACTTCAATCTCTACACTTGTAGAATTTTTTCCACGAGAGAGTAAAAAAACCAGATAAATAAGATTATCCATATTTTCTTTCAGTTATCATCATGTTGTGGAAAAATCACTTGATAAACATAGATTGCACTTTTAACACAATAATCAGCTGGCACTGTCAGTGCTTGATTTTTTCATTTTAGTTTCTAACTTAATAAGCACGATTTTGCTGTGCCCAATTCTAGAACAATTAATGCTATTCAGCTGCATCTAGCAACCTACAGATCTGGCACTTAGGACAACAAAGTGCCCACAATTTCACACAAAGCTCAAAACTTGCAGAGAATTGCCAAAAAAATAAAAATTAGTTATCTGAAACACAGGCTCCACAGGCCTGGATTCAAAGTTTCTGTAAATTCTTTATTTGCTTATTTTTCTTTCTTCATGCAAAAGCTTCTTTTACTTCTCAGGAATGTAAAACAAGCCTCAGAGTTCTTCCTTAAACCAGAGAATACAAAACCTGCCGTGACTAGAAATCTTGGTCTGATATTATGCTTTTCTACTAGCAGCACTGGCAAAGGAAGCAGGCATTTGTAATCTGCTGTAAAGTGAAGTGTGGGCAGTCTGAGCGAGGTACAGTGTAAAGCACACCTAAAACATTTGTTGGATGGGAGTTCTTTTTCACACAGAATGAAGCAGCAGAGATTGTGAGCTGGAGTTCACTTTGGTCCCGACAGCTCGTCTGGGGCTGTGTTTGGGCCTCCTGGTGACACAGTGCTGGTGACACAGTGCTGGTGACACGGGGAGGGCTCAGCTTTTGCTGAGCAGGGCAGTAAGAGCCACGAGGAGCTGGGAGGGACAGCAGGGACAGCTGTCCCAAAGTGACCCCGGGGACAGCTCCTCCTTTCTGTCTGTCCAGTGACAAAAGCTGTGCAAACAGGAGAGGAGCAGGGGGCATGTGGTGACATTTGTCTGCCAAGCAAATTACTGGAATAGATTTGCTGTCAGTGCAGTCAGAGGGGGTCTGCGAGGCCCTGGAGAGGTGGAGTTGGGAAGATGTTAGACTTGGCTAAGGAATCCTTCTGCCCACGGAGGATGAAGGGAATCCACCTGCATTATTCCAAAAGGGGTGGGAATCTGATCTCCAAGTGCCACTGCAATCTCCATCACAAAGTGAAATCCTTCTGAGCTTAGCTCCCAGGGAGGTCAGAGAGTGGGGCTGGGGAAATGGGCAACACAGACAAAAGCTATCTCAAATGTCATTAACTCCTTGTCTAGAGTTATCCTGGGTTTTTCCTCCTTGTTTTTTGTTAGAACAATAGTTGTTTTAAATTTCAGCTGTTCTCACCATTGCTGATAGAAATGCATTTTAGAAATCTGAGGTTAATATAGTCATGCCTTAGGGAGTTTTAAGGGAGGGAGAGCCACATCTTTTCAAGCAAGAGGCAAATCAGTTCTTAATTCGCCTGTATTTTGAAGGCACTCAAATTAATTAGATTATTAATTTCCATTTCTCTGTCTCTAAGCATCTTGCTAACAACCAGACAACTCTGGGATATATATGTGTGGAGATATATATATATATATAGATATAGATATATAGATACAGATGATATAGAGATATATATATATGTCCACCTTGTGAGTCCCTTCCAACTCAGGATATTCTGTGATTCTATACACTATTTTATATATATATATGTATTTTGTATATATGTGTGCGTGTATATGTATATAGAACATAACTATTATATAGAATATATACAGCACATGATTGCATCCTTCCTTAATTTACTTTTTTTTTTTTTATATTCACATATCGCAGTTAGGTTTTTTCATGCATTATCTGAGAAGTGATTGCTCCTCTGTGCAAACCCCAAATGGATTATACAGACACACTGTCTCCCTCATGCTGCTGATGGACATGTCCAAGAGAATTCCTAGATACCAATATATCAGGCAAGTGGCTGTGCTCTTAATTAAGGAAAGAGATACTTCCCCAGGGAGCTAAGATCATTTAGATCACTTAGTCTCTCACAACCATGACCAAAGGAGTTGGGGATTTTTTAGTAGGGGAGATATTTTTTCTTCCTTTTAATTTCTTTGTTTTGGAGCTTGTTGAGGAAGAAGCTATAGCTGAAGCTTTGCATATAAATTTTGGGAAAGTGTAAGTTTGGGAACACAACTACCATAACTTCAATGAATTCTGCCCTGCCTTACTTCCTACTCATTTACACAGTCCACTAAAAAACTAGTGTACGTCATTTGCTGCATCTTACAGTGTGTGACAACCTAGAAGACAGCTGGCAATGGAGCTTTAGCCAAATTGTGGGGTTTCCTGATTGCTGCTGCAAATCCTGAGTGTTTTGCTGCAAGGCTTAGCCAGCACACATTAAACTGAAGATATCAGGATTCTCAGCTCTACAGAGATGAAAGAGACCTAGGCCAATAGAGCTGTAGAGATTTCCAAGCAGTGTAATTCCATTGATTTTAGTGCTGTCTTACTGGGAGTATCTGTACCTACCAGCTATCTGTACCTACTGTGAACACAGAAGAGAAATACTCACACTGCTGGGACTTGAAACTAGATGACTACAATAATTGTGATTACTTTGATTCATTTATTTTTGGGATAGGATATTCACCCATATTTGAATTATTCTCCAACTCAAGCTTGATCGTGGTTGGCAAGCAGGCAGGAGGGTAAAGTACGGAAGAGCAGAGATCTCCCCTCTCCCTTTTAAATCTGTTATTATCTATCATGCGCAATTTCCCTGGGATCATCTTATGTCAGTAAACAAAGTGATACTGCTATTTTTAAATATATGAGGAAAAAAATCATAATAGGGATATGATATACTGTCCAAGCTAGGCATTTTCAAATTTACTTCAACTCTTCAAGATTGATTTTGTCATAAACATATAAGTCTGATCATCTGTGTTTGTGCGATAGTCAGGGTTAGAAACCTTACAACCTTAAGATCACGAGTGATATTCCTGATATCCCCCCTTCCTTTCCATCTCCACTGCCTAATCCTACATCACAACTTCTACAAGAACAGGTCTCCCTGAAGGTCCTGTAGTCCTAGAATGGTTTGGATTGGAAGGGACCTTAAATCCCATCCAGTGCCACCCTGCCATAGGCAGGGACACCTCCCACTGTCCCAGGCTGCTCCAAGCCCTGTCCAGCCTGGCCTTGGACACTGCCAGGGATCCAGGGGCAGCCACAGCTTCTCTGGGCACCTGTGCCAGGGCCTGCCCACCCTCCCAGGGAGGAATTTCTTCATAATATCTAAGCCAAACCTCCTCAGTTTCAGGTTAAATCCACTCCCCCTTTTCCTGTCACTCCACATCCTTGTCCCAAGTCCTTCCGCAGCTCTCCTGGATCCCCTTTAGGCACTGGAAGGGGCTCTAAGTTCTCTCCAGAGCCTTTTCTTCTCCAGACTGAACAGTCTCAGCCTTTATCCAAAGCAGAGGGGCTCCAGCCCTCTGAGCAGCTTCATTCTCCTCTGGACTCACTCCAACAAGTCCATGTACATCATGTTGAACGTGTTCATTAGATTAAATAGAACAAACTCTGATAAATGCTGCAGTACCCTTTAGTTCATGGCAAAAGAAGAGAATCAAGTGACTAACACTAGTGTCTCTGCATAACTAAAGAATGGTATATCAGTAGTTTCTTATCTTAAAAATGGATATTCTGATTCACAGAATATTTGGAATTCAACTTCTAAATTTATAATGGAATTAACATTTCAATTGAACCTATCATTTTTCCAAGCAGTACAAAAACCCCCAAAACAAAAATTCAATTTAAATGATGGTTTAATTACAGAGACAAACAGAAAAAAAAAGAAAAAAAAAAAAGTGTTGAACCAGACTGTGAAACTGATGAAAATGGAAGTCATTAAATAGCACATTGGAAGACAAAAAGAAAGACAGTCTCAGGAGAGAAAAATAAAGCTGTTAAGGCTGATTTTAAGAGTCTTTCATTTGTAATAAGATGTTATTAGTCTCCCATGCTAAACAATTTCAAAAGCATGATTTTTAAATGTATAATGTCACTTGCTGTGTTCCATGCAGGAAACATTCCCCAAATTTGATAAGGCTGTGTGATGTGGGCACAAATAAATACATCATATTGTAAAAGCTGAGCTGGTGTCTGTCTGTCTGTCTGTCCACGTAGCACAGAACTCATGTATTCCTTATTCAGTATAAAGCCTGCCTCGATGATTTGGCACATCTTTATTCAGAAAGATGGGCTGATTGCTGACAACTTTGATGCAATAAAGACTGCTGCAGCATTACTGGAAGAAAGTCATTTGATAAATGTATATTTTCCATTTTGCTTTAAAGGAATCTATTATAAGTGCAGCTGCTTTCCGAATGAAATTAATGCCGAAGTGAAGCTCCGTATTACAAAGTAAAATGGGACTGGCTCTCTAATATTAGACTGAAAGGCATTGTAATGCAGCAGGAGGGTTGAACTTTGACTCTTTCAAGAACACTGATTCATATAATAAAAAGGAGAAAAAAGGCTTTAAAAATTCTAACATCCTCTTTTCAAAGCTTAGTAAAGCTGCTGTCCAGAAAACAGAATAGCAAATACAGGTTGTGTGCAGCTCCAAAGAAGATGTACCCTAAGGAATATCGCAAGGAATCTGCACAACAAAATTCTCAAAATTGTTTTGAAGTTTTTGAAAGATACTGAAACACACAACTGGGAGGAGAATCTCTCATCCTTTTTCCCATCAGTGGTGATACACATTGCTTATTTAAATGGGTTTTAACCAAGCTATATATTGTTGGATTACAGCTAAGCTTTACCAATCCTTTATGATTACAACTTTGCAGCTGAGAAATTCTCCCATCCTTTTAAAGATTTGAAAACTGTTGCTGTTCAACACTGGCTGTGAATGAGGGGGTTTTACATTTTATTAAAAAGGTGGAAGGCAAGAAGGCAGGCAGGAAGGCCTATGTCCTTTTTTAATATATGGATTTCATACTTCCAAATGATGTGTGTAGACTTGACATTCCCATTTCTGCTAAAGAAACGGACTCTAAAAGCTAATCTGATACCTGGATTTGGATGCAGATTTCAGACCCTTAACACAGGCAGAGATGAGAGAAGTTTCAGAGATGAACTATGAAAAAATGTCTGGGCTTTGCTAGTTATGCTTGCAAGCTCCTCAACCTGATCTTGTTTTTTTCTTTAGAGATATTAAGGCAAGATAATTTCGATCATTTTATCTCCCTCAATACTAAAATATACTCTGAGTCTTATATTCCAACCCCTTTTTTCTACTTTCTGTTCTCTCAGTGTTTCCTTCAGACTTCAGAAATAGATGCAGCACAAATTATCCTTAGTTTCTATAAAAAATTCCTATTACGAACATTTTAAACATTTGAGCAATCTAGACATAATTTTGTTTCTGTACATTCCTGCTTTTTGCATCCATAAAATATTTTGCAAGCAGAGAGAAGACTTTCTAGAAGAATACTGAATATTCTATCCTCTTTTTGCAAGAGAAACGCTGCCTTATACAGCATCAAACAGTCCCTGGTCCTTAGCAGACTTGGTTGAAAGATCACAAGTCCCAGTGCAGACACCTCTTTCCAAATGTTATCTTTTGTTTCCCTGCTTTCTTTGTGTTTGGCTTGCAATAGTCTGTATTTCCTGCTGGATACCTGGCTAACTCATTTCTAATATTTAAACGTTTTAGGTTTGCTCTCATCATGACCCTAATACAGTGCATTTACACTACACTCAAAGGAGATGAATAGCAAGCCTACCAGATAAATGGCCACGGACTCACCTGCTTCAAGAGACTTATTCACTGGTGTAACAGTATTAGCCCACAAGGGCACGTTCAAAAGCTTTTCATGCTTTCTATTCTCTTGCTTCCAATCTTTGTCATTACTGGGTGATGTTGCTTTCAGACAGTTTGGGCTTTTGGTCACTGCCAGCTCAGGGAAGATTCATATTTATGACCTTGAACTGAAAAGCTTCCTATTGCATGTCAGTCACTTGTGCTGCTCCTTGTCTTGCTGCTCTCCTTAGGTTCAAACTCATTTCCTTTCCTCTTCAGCTTAATTGCTCTATGGTCCTCCATTTTGGTCCTGGTGGCAAGGGAGCCACCCGGACTGCAGAAAAGGAAAGGCCACGGTTGCAGCTGCTTTCCATGGCACCACAATCCGTGCTGCACAAAGCAAGGAGAGAGCCCTCTTCCCACAGAAAGTTCCCACCGAGCTCAGCGGGGCAGGGACTCACACTCGCACACCTGACCTCAGTCCAGCAGGACACACAAACCTGTTTGAAACCTGAGCGTTCGGCTATTGCACCCTGCTTCACTCCTTCCCTACCAGACGAACACGGCAGGCTCGCAGTAATGTGCAGGGGGAAAATCAAAAGGTGCCTCAGTGAAATGAATACTGAGTCTGTGCAAATACACAAGGCTAATTCATATCAGAAGCAGGCATACACATTTCTGTCATATTGGCCTGGATTCATCATACATCCAGATTTATGATTTCCCCTTGGCTTTGTTTTGGCTTTTAAAGAACAGATTAAATGTGAATTGGTACTAAATTGCTGCTGCAACAAGAAGAAAACCTGGCAAGTAAAGACATTGGGCTTGACGGGGTACCTGGTTAAAGGCTGTTCAGCATAAAAACCATGGCAAGAGACAGAAAAGGCAATAAATCACAGTCAGATACACAAACTAACAAAGACGAGATAGTGAAGCAATACCAAAGACAGAACTCTTGGGTTCCTGAATGATGGGCCATTGAAGGAAGCACTCCAAGTCCTGAGGAGCTGATATGAAGGGGTGAATTACTATCTCACACCAATGACTGACTTCAGCGCAGGGGTGGCTGTGGGACCAGGCACAATTTATGGGTGTTTTAAGCAGCTGTTGGGAACATGAGAAGGAATCAAGTGGACTGGGGAGAAAAAGGCACAGGAAGTGGAGAGGAGGGTTAATATTAAAAAAAAAAAAAGAAAAGAAAAAGGGAAAAAAAAGGCTGATTGCAAACAAACAAGCTGCTGTTCAGTAGAGCTCTCTGGCAAGCCCAGTCCCTAATAACTGAAGTATCATGAAACTCCATCCACCTGTTTTCTGTGTGACTTTGCACTCTGGTGTGCTTATGTGTGATTAACAAGCAAACCTGAGGGTTGACTCAGCAGTAAGTCCTGGGAAAATGTGAGACTGGAGACAGAATAAACAGAGCTTAGGTTCTGGGTTTGGATTCTGTGAGGACTTAAGGTCCAGTGCAGTGCTTAAGACACAGGAGAAGTGAGAACTTT
The DNA here is from genome assembly GCA_036785705.1 of Acanthornis magna. Classification (NCBI taxonomy): domain Eukaryota; kingdom Metazoa; phylum Chordata; class Aves; order Passeriformes; family Acanthizidae; genus Acanthornis; species Acanthornis magna. The sequence continues at coordinate 1,422,260 of JAWUZG010000332.1, read as the reverse complement.
GATCAAGCTGTGGTGGCTGAAAAGCTGGAATAAACCACAAACAAAAGCTGTGGTGTAGCCAGCCCCAGAATTTCTTCTCATATTCTTTTATTTTTATAACTACACAACTGTAAAATTTTAAGTTCAACCTTTCTTGTTTGTTGGTATTTTTATACATCTTCTGTGTTCAGCAACTCTAACATGATGAGGGGGGAATAAAACAATCACACTACAAAATTAATCCCTTTGTTCCAAAGATAGAGATCAAAACACATTCAGTTGATAAGGTTATGATCATGGAAGTGGAATTACCAACCCTTGGAGTCTGTGCCAGGTATAACATAATAAAAAATCTTAGCAATTATTACCAATAGTTTTTAAAAGACATTTTAATATAAGAGCAAAACGAGAGTGATTAAGACCTCAAACCCAGCTCTTCCAGTTCCACCTCTGTCTTCAGACTAGAATTCTACTGCAGCCAGGAAGGGCTACTTTTTTCAGCTTGCGAAATGCATCAGAGATGAATTCCCCAAACATCATTACTCTATTCTGCGCAAGACATAAATTTAAGGAAAAAAAGTAAAGGAAAGAAGAGCAGCAGTGATGAAAATGAGAACACCCTGCAGGAGCTGATACGGTAGGATTTCAGCTGGACAGCTTCTGCTGTTTCCGTCCAGCCTTTTTGGGGCTGATAATCAATACCTGTCTTCATCTCTTCTGGTATTTTGCCTTACACACAATAGCATCTTTTGGGAATACATATAAATAGCTATTAGATTCAAATATAAATCCTTAACTGAATATATTTAGAAATGCCTTTTTTTCCCTCTGCTTAGAAGGAAGGAGACACCCAAAAAAGATTCAATCAAAGTATAGAGTGAAGCGATAAAAAAATGACAACGCAGCAGCTGTACCACCTTTCTGGCAAAAGGAAAACAGCATCTGTAAGGAGAAAAGCTGTGTGCACACATGCTCACACACAGTTTCAGGGCTCACTGAAGGAGTTGCTTTGGCAGCTTTGTAGGTTCAGTAAAAACATATGTAATAAGAGTGAAAGTATCTTTGCAATTCCCCTCTGTGACAGGCTCTCCTCTCAAACTGCAGAGATGATTCAAGCCACCAAAATGAATCCTTTTTGGCTTTTTTCTTCCTGAAACTGTCAAGTGTGAGGAGGGTTTGCCAACGGGGGGCCACAGAGGTGCAGGTATGGCTGAGGGAGCCGGGGAGACACAAAGCCACCCCACACCTTGGATTCAATTTGTGACTCCTCATCCAGCCTGAGTCTGCAGGTGAGAGAGAGGCTGCTGCTTTCACTCCTGATCCTTTAAGGCAGATTACATGGCTACAAGACTCTATTTATTTTTCTTTCAAGACTCAAAAAGTCTCAGAAATTGAATGCAAAGTTTCTTGTTCCTTTGTTTGCTTTTAAGATATATCATGTGTACAAGGATTATAAGTGTAATACTATTTTTGTTGGAAGTTCTGATAAAGGTGCTTAAAAGAAAAAAAAAATCTTTCATTACCAAAAAGCTTTTCCTTTCTCAATGCAGCCAAACTAATGCAATGAAATTCCCTGCCCCAATATCAATAATGCATGTTCAAAGAAAACATGGAATTGTGTATTCAGAATTTTACTAAAGTACATAAATAAATATGATCATATCCTGAGGAACAAAACAATTATTTAGCATCCTGTCTCAGAACTGATCTTTGGAGGCATTAATGACGGTATGAAATTTTTCTCTGCCTGCTCTTACTATGTACCTTCCCCTTCCATTAATGTATCAAGGAAATTTATTATTAATCCAATCAGTTGGATGATCCTCTCCTTCACAGTTGAGAAAAACATTATGAAGAAGAGTGGCTAAGCCAGGAGTCCCCATACATTGGGAGACTTTGGTTTTATTATGTTTTTTCCTTTGGTAAGGATTATTGTTCTATTTATTTACTTAACATAAATTCACAAATTAATTTAGTCCCTGTGTTATCAGCACTATGTATTAATGACTTGAGTTTCAGTTTCTAGAATAGCTCCAGAGACCAAATCTAAACTGCTGGATTAGTCAGAGCACAAATCCTCACCCGCATGGATTTTTAATCACTTTTATAGCTCGATGGCTCCTGGAGAGCCTGCGATAGTTTTGGCATCTCCGTGCAGTGACACAGGCACTGCTGAGCCACTGCTGCCTGGGGCTCTGGGCACACACACCCCAGAACGACCCCCGGTCATGGAGGAGCACCCAGAGATGGGAAGGCAATCAGAAATGTCTGCGTTTTACCTCAGCCTTCCTGCTTTTGGCTTTATTGTGCCTCCCGTGTGTGACCGTGAGCAGCCCATGTCAGGAGCGACCAGAGAGGAGACCCAGAGGATGGAGAGCTCAGGTTGGTGACAGTGGCACTGAGCAGCTTTCACTGCAGACTCCCCAACACCCAGAGGGCATTTCCAGTGGGAAATGGATGCTGCAGTGCCACATTCCCCACTCTGCTCTTTCCCCCATATGCTGAAATTAGGGAACAACAAACAGAATCACCAAATTCTACAGTATTTGCTTACTCTTGTTTACTAAACAATATTTTCCACACCTTCTTCTAATTCCTAATGAGTATGATTTCATTAATTGTCTCTATTTGATGCTGAATGTGCTGCAGGGTAACCAAGGGGCAGCAAAAGGAATGAGCACACTTGGGAGACATGAAGTTACTTATTACAACCATTTCAGATATTTATATCGTGAGGCTCCTTTCAGAAAAGGAATGAGCCTCCCCCAATCCTTCCTGAAACCTAACAGTGTGGGAGATGTGTACCAGCTACTTCTGTGATAATCATGGTTTGAATGTGCACAGTCAATTAGCTAACAGAACAAAACCTTTCCCGAGAGCCTTAAGAAAACATTCGATTATACTATCAAATATACCTGGCTAGGTAATTACAGTGTTGTGCAGTAGCTTTAGAATTTAGAGACACTAAATCAACTGCTAACAACGCACACAAGTTCCCTTCGCTACTCCAGGGCTTTTTTTCTGTCTGTGAAGCACTAAGCAGGACTGGATTGCCCAAGGATTGGCCGTGTCTGTGACAAGATGTAACTAAAACCGACTGAGAAGCTTCTCGTGCTGGGAGAGCAATCTCTGACGAAGCTGCAAGGCCAGTCTGAGGTGCACAATGGATAAGCCTTACTTCTATTTATTTATTTCAGCTGCTAAGCTTCTCAATCTGCATTTTCATGAGCTTTCAGCAGAATCACAGAATCCAAATGGAAATAATCTGTCTGGCTAACAAGGGTGCACCAACCAGCTAATTGTATCATCTAATGGAAATTCAAATGAACAGGAAACAGCTTTGAGCTACAGCACAATTCCAGGTGCAACAGGGAAGGCAGGAAAAACAGTTACAGCTGAGAATCCACTGCAGGAGTGTCCAGGCACTCAGAACAACAGCAGCAGGCAGCACACCACCCAGAATACCTCTTGGCAGGCCAGTTCCCCTCTAATATATGGTTAACAAATCACAAAGTTGTTGATAATATTGTAGAAGAAAAAAGAAAAAAAAAAGGCATGTATGGATAACGCAATGTAGTTAAATAATCTTCTTTTGACAATGGTAATTAAAGGGTGATATTCCCATTTTCAACAAACATATTCTATTAATAGATTTATTCTGCAATAATTGGGTTTTTTCTTCTCTGGAAAAATGATTTTCAGCTGTAAAAAAATTAAGCAGATTCATGGAGTCTGAAAAGGTCAAAGAGACCTGAATCTGAATGCTCTTATTTTTTATACTGTTGACCTACAGGGTTAAGATAAAAGTCAGTCACCATGATGATATTCATAGATGACTTTTTAAAGGTAACTTTGTTCATAGTGACAGAAAGATACAGTAGTTTGAATACAAACTCCAGGAGTGAAGAATGAGGACAAATACCTCCCTGAGGAAAGTAGGCCTCATCCAAGGTCCATTGAATTAATTAGCATCAACATTAGCTTTGCCTAAGGGGCTAAAGCCTCTCCTTTTTTATCTCTCTATTTTTTTCTTCTTTTTTTGTTTTTTTTTTTTTTGTTGATCAAGCTGCATATCACAATATGAAGACTGGCATCCAAAACCGCACTTGATCATCTTTGTTAGCTAATCCATTTATGTATCTAACACTTAGAAAGAAATTACATTCATAATGGTGATTTTTCACATGTAATCTCACTGACTTCAGTTGTTACCACTCCCAAGGCAAAATAACAAACACTGCCTTGCAGCAATCTGAATTGGGGAGATACCTTTAGATTAATTTTGTTATTAGAGGAAATTTTGTACTTTCAGCAATTTAACTGTAACAAATTTAACCCATGCTTGGATGCCAATGTTATATCACTGACCCATAGGTGTGGAGCCAACTACATGGTGGTATAAGGGCATGTTCAGCAGTTGCAACATCCTCTGTTAAATTGGGGAATTGCAGCCCTTTTTCTTCAAGAAGACTACCAATAGGTGCATGCCAGAGGAATGCAGGAACAGTAAGACTGGATTCTTCTACTCCAAACTTGAAATTATTTGCTAAGCTTCAAATTCCGTCAGTCAGAAGCCCCAGGGCTTTGCTGCAGGACAAGCATTTCTTCATGGAGTGACTAAGATCTATCAGTACAATGCAGACCATCAGTTAAGCCAACAGCTCTTGTACAGAAAGGACACTGCCACTTTAGTCCCCTGTTGGTTCACTTTGTTCAGCTGCCTGTCTTTGTCAGAGGGCCAGTCAGTAGCCAGTTTGCAAAACAGGCATTCATTTGAGCAAGAATTGTACAAATTTAGAAACTTTACCACAATGTGATTTTTGAGCATCACTTTTTTGACGACTCTAGCCAAGAGGCAGAGGAAGCTACACGCACAGCAGCTGGTACCCCAAAGTGCCTTTACTGTCCTTGCTACAACAACTTAGAACTTTATAGAAGTCCCTTTAATCCACTACAGGGGAAAGTATTGTACTCCTTTTAAAGAGAAAAAGAAAAAAAAATCAACCTAGAAATTAATAAATTCCATCTTTTACTTCAAAAAACAAAATCTGAGTTAAGACCAAAACTTTTAACTCTCTCTGCATTAACTGTAAATACTTAGCTTTCTTATCTTTAATTTAGGGAGGAAAATGGGATTGTTCCCCTATAGCTGCAGTCCACTTCTGAGTTCTTATGTTTTATTTATTGCTAATATTTAATATGTCAAGTGTTTTACAGAACTGCAAGAATAAAAACAATCTGTTGGCTACAACCTCCTACAGACCATGACTTCTGTGAAATCTCTGTATGATCTTGACCGGTTATAACATAGAAACAACATCTGGGGACACAAGATGTGAAATTCTGCTCTCTCTCTGTCTCGGTGCTGGAGTGCCTGTCTGAAATGTTCAAAGGTAGTGATACCTCGGTAAGGGGAAGGTGGCCATGAAGTCTGCTTTGTATAAGCAGGGTCTGCTGGCTGGTGTCAGAGAAAGCACATGCATCCTCCTCACAGCTTTGAAAAAAGCTGCTTACACACAGAGCACTTTTCTTGCTGGACTCAAACATTCTCTTAACTGTTTCCTAGAGGAAAAGGGAAAGTGAACAAGAAGACCTTGAAGTGATTGATGACAGCGTTCAGCACATTTGTGGGACAGCTCATTAGATGCCATAAAAAGGGCCCCTCACAACGTGCATTAAAGAATCCGAGGGGAGCACATTCTTGATAAGTTTTAGATCCCAACTCAAAGGCACCACACCAGCTTTATAACAATGGGGTGAAGCCAGTGTGGAACACTTCAGAAGGATTTACAGGAATAAGGTGTTCAACCGTGTATCAGGGATGATCAATGAGGAAGAAGAGAGAAACCTCTCTACTGATGTTACAGACCGGATAGACAAGACAGCACAATATGGCAAAAATAAAATCAACCTTCTAAGTCAGAAGATGATAACTTTTGTAAGAGTCACCCCAGCCATCACTGCTTCTTTTTCATCTTTCTTTTGATACACAATAATCCTACACCATCTGAAAAGTAAGTCTGGGTCTGGTTACTGGGCCTAGCTTAACAAGTGACCCAGTTTCTCCACTTGATATTTCCAATGACGAATCATATTTTTTTCTTTTTTCATTAGTAGTCCACAAGAAGAATTCCATTACTCTTAAGAATTTTATTCCTCTCAGAATTTAGTGGTACATAGACATTTAGAATGAGACCACATTAAGCATAATTCTTACTAAGGGATGGAGAAGTAATTAATCTTTATGGCTGTACCCCATTTTTACCTTTACCACTTTCACACAGCTGAAATCAGAACACTAAAAACCTCAATGACACATTGCATGCAGGGTGAAAAGATGTTAAACAGTATCAAGACCAGTTGTGAAACCTAAACAGACCTTTTTCAGTATGAGGTAGCTGCTCATAACTAAACTTGAGATGTTGACACTAAGTCTTGCCATTTCCATTTATATGTCTTAGTGAGATGAGAGGCTCCAGGAAAACAGCAATCCTGGGTGCTCTCCCTCTGCACTAGGCTTTCCTGACAGAAGGCACTTCCACCTCTCAGGTCTACTCTGTCAAACTAATTGTTACAACTTCTACTTCCAAGATATTTACATTCCCATCAGCACTCATTTCTCTGTCAAGAACAGTAAAATGCCATAGCTGGAGATAGTTCAATGGAGCTGAAGTAAAGCAGGCCTGCAAGATCTACAAATCAATCTCCATGTATAAGTTGCTTCATGCTTTTAAGAAACCTTTTCCCCAGAATTAATTTCTCCCTAGTCTGATAGGCCTGACAATTCTGAAGTATCTGTTACCTCCTCTATGTAAAAAAATCTATCAAAACCAACCAGGAATTACATGTTGTACTCTTTTTAATCCTTTTCCGATTTGGTGATGCCAAAAGTAAGTGCTTTTAAGAGAATTGAAATACAGGGTTTTAGGTCTGCAGGGTGCATTAGGAACAGACAACAGGGCCTGGTGCTATACTGCAGCAATTTTGATTAGTATGACTTAGTTCACTGGCCCCAAAGGTACAAGAATATCTGATCTAGAATTTTCCTGTGACTATCACAAAGGAACAGCACTAAGCTTCAAAGTCAGAGGCTGCAGACAGATGGAAGTTTATCCAGTGACTAATCCACTCACTAAAATTTAGTACTAGTGAGAATCACAAATAAATTTACCTCAAGGTTGTGGTGTCCTTCCGACAGGGTTGAAACAGGGTTGAACTGAAACAGGGTTGAACACCATCACTGCTATTTTCACATGTTATGGACAGAAATTTCAGCAGTGACATTGCTTTAGGTTTTGGGTGCCAATCTTGAACTGATTCAAATAATCATGATTTACAGAGCAAAAATACTCAGCACTTCATGAGAATCGGCTTCCTCACACAGTTTTAATTGCCAGCCCCAAGTCCAGCCTCTCTTGACTATGACACATGCAAACTTTGTTTCTGCAGCTACAATTTAGCTGCAGTATCACTGTCTCTGGGCTTTGATTGGACTTTTGATGCAGACAGTAGTGAACCAAGATGGGAAGATTTCATTCTTCCTCCCCCACCCCTGAGCTCCTTCAAGGCAAGGGATACTTTAACATTGGGAGACCAGAGAAGTTTTACATTAGAAAAGAGTGCAGTGATCACGATCAGCATAACTTAATGGCTTCGTCTGAAAATGGGTTTTTCAGAAGTGATTTTATCCACCTGCAGTAAACGTAACACTGCACAATAACCAACATATAGAAAGCTGATAGTCATCACAATGGGTTTTGGTAACAAAATTAACAGAGGGAAAAGCATGCTTTAATATTACACAAAATTGTGTTATATTTCTGCCATATACTACACTGATTAAAACTATTATAAGCACTTTTGTTGATTTTGTGAAACATTATATTCCAAGGACTTTAATGTACTTTGTATGCATTTGTTTACAAATGGTCTTGAAATGAAATCCATATTGTATGTTTACGTGCCTCAGGATGATAACAACCTACTTAGTGCTTAAATACAGAAATGCACAGGCATAACGTGGGTAGGCCCACTGAACTAATGTAGATAAAATGTAATGTTAAAAAAAATCTGGGACTGTAGGCTCTTTGTCAACAGCACTTTTTTTACTATAAGGTGAAAATACTTGGTGTTAAGTCTTGAACCAGGCTTATGAAAAAAATAAACTATAGATAATCGAACCCTATTCCTCTGATGATCTTCCATACTGCTACCAATAAAACCCTCAGACCCCCAAAAATAGTCAGGGAATAAGACTTATCAGAATCAGAATTCTTAACTTTGGAGGAGAGTTGGTATAAAAAACAACAAATAAATATAATTCAGTTTTACTGATTATTATGGAATGATCTTCAGCTCCTACAATGTGGTGACTGTACAGACAAAGCAGATCTAACCATATGTATATATAATATTTATATTATTTATAGTCTATGAAGACCCGACCCAAAATTGCAATAGAACTAAAAAAATTCTGACACCCCTTAGCTAGTTGCTCATTTAAGGTAAATGCAAAATAAACCTCCAGATCCTTTTCCCTCTGTTCCTCTTTGCCCTCTGAGCGCAGGTCTGTGCGGAAGTGGAGATCACAAGTTTAACAGCCCATACGCCGTCATTCCTGACAGAACACCAAGCAAGGACATTAATGCTAATTAATCACTGTCACAAGCTGCCCATGTGTCAGGATGTCCTATTTAAGGTCAGAAAATGAAGTCAGTAATTCCATACCACAAATGTTAGAGAAGACATGAAAAATGTGATTTTCCATTTGAAGATTAGCAGGTGCTGCTCCTATTGCAGAAGTTACTGTAAAGCATTTCCATCCACTGACTGATTTCAAACATCTGCTGCTGCTAAATGGCAATCCTTTGCAGTAACAACAGATCTGTAAAACATTTTTATCAATGTTCAGAACATTAGTTTACTTCTTCCTCTGCCTTCTTAATTTCTTTTGCTTAACTTTCTGATTAAACATGACTATGGTGCAAATGATGAAGAGAAAATCAAAATTGTTTTAAAGCATGACTCGGTTTTAGACCAAAGTATCAAAATGAACAGGGTCATATAAAGGACAGAATTCTCAAAGACTTCTAGGGTGGATGCTGAGCAAAGGTAACTTGCTGACCTAAGGCCTAACCAAGCATCACAGACAGCTCATATGCATCTGAATCATAACCCACTGGTCCATTTAAGAAGAAATAGATAAAGGTAATGAATTTCATAGCTTGGTCTGCTTTGGCAAATAATATGTTTTAGATAACGTAAAGTTAACTTCCTCTGCTTTGATGGCATGCAATAGTAAAGGAAAAATTACTCTGAAAACAAGTCATGACGTCTCTAGAAGAAATTTAAATATTATAAAATCACAGAATCACAGAATGGTTTCGGAGAGACCTTAGAGATCACCTCATTCCCCTGCCACGTGCAGGGACACGTTCCACTAGACCAGGTTTATCAGAGCCACATCCAGCCTGGCCTGGGACACTTCCAGGGTGGGCAGCAGCCACAGGTGTTACAGTATTATACTGAGAGGACACAGGAGTGTGTACATGAAGTAGGATATGAGAGATACAGCAGAGCCCTAAATAAGTTTTTCTGTTGTTATTGTCAGTGAAGTTGGTATGGGTTTGATCAGTGCTTCCAAGAACATAGCTTGCTTCTGTATCTCAGGTTTCTTGATATGAAACCAAGAACTAGATTCCTTTAGGAGCTCAAAACACCTGTAAGTTTGCTCCTGTTCCTCAGTCATGAGAAAAGAGAATCACTCTGTGTTTTCATCTGTGTAATTACTCAGAAGCTCCTTGTGCCCTTTCTGAATGAGTTTTAACATGGCTGTAACTCAGCTTTCTGGTCTTTAATGAAAGACAGATTCTGGCCTTGATGTTCTGCAAAAATATTCAACTGCATCCACCTACCAGTCTATACCAACTGTCAACTCCAGCAACCTTCAGCTCAGTCTGTTCCTCCCAGTCTTTTAAATCAGCTCTAGCTCTACATTTCCTCTGACTTCCAAGAAGCAAAAGCAGTACTGCACATTACTCCAAAGATGAGAAGTCAAAGAGGAAAAGCTAAATAAAGAGGAACACAGAAAAGCTTCATGTGAAAATATAATAAATATGCAAGAGGTCAGTTGTCAGAAAGATCCTTTCGCGCATTAGGAGAACATATTCCAAGCATTTTAGCAGAATAGTACACTTATATCCATTCCATGTGAACTTGCTTCAACATTGCTACATATTCAGGATTGATAAAATCATGTCGTTTTGAAATTATTCTGCCAGGAAGTGAGCAAAAACTTTGCTACATATCATTTGGTCCTGCAAGCTCTCTCACCTATAGCAAACTTCCTTGGAAAATGCATGAACTGAGTAACAAAACTGGATAGGAGCAAGCGCTCACATTTTCCTTGTATTTGCATACAGATGGCAGTTTTTCAAAGATAAAATTATAAGCTGCTAGTACACTGTCAAAGTTCAAGCAATTTGTGTTTTGTACAAACATTTCTAATAGAGTTACATTGCTGTATTGAAAATAATTAAGTAGACAATGGACCATTTCTCATCCATTTAATAGTGCTGTACAAGTATTGCGAGGGATATTCCACAGCCTGGGAGCTCTTTTTTTTTATTTGTTGTGGTGGTTTCTCCATGGACATCACTGTTTCCATGGAACCACTGCTTGTGGAGAATGGATGCTCACAGAGAAACCACACAAAATATTACTTTTTGAACAGAATATCATTCTCCTCTCAAATTTACAGCAGATTTGATTTGTTGCACAGATAAACAAATCTGCTTTTCCTGTGATTTTTAACTATCTATAATACCCTGAAACCCACAAAACACTATTTCACTTCGTGCTGCAATCAAGCAATTTGTACTTGTTCTAACAGGTAGAAGCTACAGTAGACTTTTGTGTCAAATTTCTGCAGTCTCTCTGTCATCTCCCACGTGTTCAGATTTTTTGACAAAGAAAATGTAACAAGAAAATTGCTCTTAGAAGATTTGCTAGAAGAGTTTCAAATAATCAGTTTTTTTCTTATGTTGTCAGAACAGTCCCTGCATCTGCTGCATAAAGCAGAAAAAGCCTTATGGCAGTTATTGAGATCTTCACTGATCCATGCAAAAATCATTTCTCCACTCATCCTAGAAAGTATAAACCCATCTCTTCTTCAGAGATCATGATCAATGCTATAATGGCGTGTGCAGGTGTAGCTGGGTGAGCTACAATGCAGAATCTAAAGACTTCATTGCAGATCATATTGACTCAATAAGTTACAAGGCAAAATATGTATAATGAAAAGTATTTTCAGAAACTACCTAAATTTTGCCACTGCATTTCACCAACTCAGTTCGATTTGATGGTGAAGTTTGCAACTAAATTAACTCTATGCTTGAAAAGATTCTATCAAAATGTGAGTGAATATTTTTCAGAATACAGGTCTTGAAAAACATTCTTTTGTTTTTGTTGAAATGAAAAATGGCCTTCAGAATAGATTTAAAAGAAAAAAAAGTCCTTCCAGGGTCCTAATGGCTTACAGTACTTCATCTATTTTCTTTGTCTCACACTGGTCATGTTGTTCAATTTCTGAGACTTGAGTTTCTTGAGACTGTGTCTCAAGTCAGTGTCTGATGGAGGGACTTTCAGCTCTAGCTATAGGAATCTTTAGTTATCATCTTAAATTTAGTTGTCTTTCCTGAGCTCAACAAGGCCTGTTTATCTTGCAAATTCCACAATATGGCTTTGAAGCCCTGCCCAGCACTTTTTCCAGTAGCTCAGCCAAAGCACAAGCTCATCAAATCTGCTGATGGCTGGAGAACTTCCTCTACAAACACATCTGCTGCTGCGCCTGGCACTGGCTGAAAATTTCAAAAGGACTCTGGTAAAGGCAGCTTCTAGGAGACATTTCATAGAATGACAGAATAATTTAAATTGGAAATGATCACTGAATCCAACTGTTAACCCAGCACTGCCAAGTCGGCTGCTGAAGTCCACTCAGGGTGTCCTGGGCTGCAGAGATCCACACTGGTGGAGTCTGCAGTCCTGAGGGACACAGGCCAGGCAAGAGTTAAATCAGGACCCTGAGTTTTTGGGAAGGAAACTTCCAGCTCGTGGATGAGTTCAGTCAAGAGGATGCCTTGGGAGAGTGCCCTCAGGGAGCAGGAGCAGAACTGAGCTGGCAGATCTTTAATTACACTCTCCATAGGCACAAAACTTGTGATTCCCTGGCACAAGGAATGGTGCCAGGAAGGTGAGAGTGGCATGGCTGATTTGGCCTTGCTGATCAAACCAAAGGGCAAACAGCAAATTCCCAGGCAGTGAGCAGTGGTGTCCCTCAGGGCTCTGTGCTGGGACCAGTGCCATTTGATGGATACACCAATGCCACAGCAAGGGGTCGGAGTGCAGCCGCAGCAGGCTGGGCAATGTGGCACTGCCCCTCGGGGCACAGTCAGGCAGAGTGTGTGAGCTCAGTCAGACATTCTGAACCCCAGGAGCTTAGAAAAGTGCCTCCCTTTTGCCAGCCCAGATTCCAATTGCACTCCCGGCTTTCGTTCTGAGTGGGATTAGACAGACAAAATGCTAACTGACATTATGGTACCACGACTAAGATGCAAGACTTCTAATGCTCTGACTTTCTTTTCAGGTAATGTATGGTTTTCCATTTAAAACTCTAATATTTATCTTTGCGGAACAGTATTTCCTGGCAGCTGATCTTTTCCATGTAAACAGAAACCTGCCTTTAGATTATACATTTGAAAGACCTGTTCACTGTGACAAGAGTTCGAATTGACCCTGCTGCTGATGTCAGAGAGGTTATATGTAATTAATAGCACAGCCCAGTCAAGATATTAATTCAGGATTTGCTATAGATATTTGGGTTTAAAATTAAAATTATAAATGCATATTCATACAGCCTGATCTTTTAAATATATATACTCACATAACCTTATTTACAAGAAGTGTGAGATTATTTTTGATGGATTTAGAAAATTAAGCAAATACTTAAATTATTTCAAGTCAAAGGGATATGAAAAGCATATTTTAACACTGAACTGGATATCAAATGGAAATGATGGGAGTCAGTCAGAATTCCCAGCTGGACTATATGTGCATTCCTGTTTCAGACTTACATACGATCACTTCCCCAAGGTAAACACTCTGCTTTACTGTTTCTATAAAACCCTTGGTTATATTTTGACTACCATACTAATATTATAATAAATAACAGCAAAACAGAGAGGAAGTAATAAAAACAACAAAAAACCTCCCCTAATAGGACCATTTATTGACTTCATTAATAGCCTGAATGCTTAAAGGTTTTATATTACAAACTGTGCAGCACTGAGACATCTACACATATTCTAATTAACAGCAATCACACACACTAATAGTATAACCTACTGCTTAAGTAAATGAACATCCTTGCCCCCTGCTGCCGTGAAGGGGCTGATAGGCATGTGCTTTATTGACAAAGTAAGCTAATTTACAGAGTGATTGTCCAAGAGGGAGCTGCTGTTTATTTGGAGAGTTTTTCCCACTGAACTTGCAGGGCAAACAACATGCTTAAATTGTTAATTAAAATATCAACAGCTAAATGTAAATACTACGGTCTCTGCAAGTACACTGACACGTGTTTACTTATTTAGAAAGAAGTAGTCCCAGCAATTTTCTGTTTTAAAGAAATGCCGTGAATCAAACAATGCTACTGGCAGGGAAAGGAAGGGACCTTCCTCTCTTTGTTTCTCCAGTAATCACTGTCAGTTGTTACCCTCTTTAAAGAGCCCACAGACTTACAGACCCATCCAGGGTTTAATGCCACTTCACAGCTTGTTTGAAGACACCTTTCTGAAAAAATAAAGAGCCAGACTGCTCCTGGCAGCAGTGAAATCTGAATGAAGAGAAATGATGTTACCAACTTTTGTGGAGTTTTCAACATACAAGCCAAATGCCCTCTTGAGTCTGCTTTTTCTCTGCCTTTGTACTGACCCTTTTCTCCTGAGCTTAGTAGAACATGGAACAAGAAATATAAAATAATATTTTAATGGTCAAAGTATAAAAAACTTCTACTTCGTTCTGCAAAGTATGTGAGGGTGTGTTTAGGAAATCATGTTTTAGGAAAGTGGTTTGAAGAAGAAAATAAAAACAGCCAAATGTTAGAAATTTATTGATGAAATAACAAGTGAGCACACACTACTCTCAAATGTTATAGCATGTCCTCCTCTCAAATGCCTTTGCTGAAGCTCATATTTAGTTTAAAAACTACATACTGAAATACTGACTCAAACTTGTGTCCTTCCCTTTTTTCTGAGAGATGTTTCCAATTATAGACCACTATTCACTTCCCTAGAGAGACAATGACCTGTACCAGCAGGGAACACTGAGAACTCCTCTGCTTAATGTTCACTTTCTCAATTTAATAATTTCACATCTCTGAAATTATTAAAAAAATTAAACAAAATGTTATGTCCTCCAGTCAACCTAAGTGTCTCATCTTACAAAGGTAATTTTTGCTGACTGACCAAAAATAATTTGAAGAAATGTTTTGGGGCAACCAAAACACATCTACAAACAAACAAAACAAACATTGTACCAAAAATCTGGACCTAAAACTACCAATTACATTACCATAACTCAGGAAGACAATGATCTCTTCTCACATATTACATTAATGCCTATAAAGGAAGAAATAATTTTGTCGCTTTCATCCAAATTCTTCAACAACACTTTGTCACTTTAGAGCAAGTGTTGTTTTCTCTGTGCACTTTAATCTGCAAGATCAGGAAAGACAAATCTCACTGCATGTCGCTGTAATAAACTATGATCAGCTAAGGTGGTATTTCCAGAAAAGGGCCTTTTACATGGTTTTTGTGCCAATCCATCAGTCCAAGCTTATTAGACTTCTAGAAAAGTGTAAAGCCAGTAAATCTGCAGCTCTAAATCACAGATTACACAAACCAAAGGGGGCACTGTGAGGAGCCTTAGATTAAATTTTCTTTTTCCTGATAAGCAATGTATATCTGTAGAGAAGAAAAATAACTATGCTACTCATAAGTGGGGACGCATAAAATTACTAACCCCCATTTTACTGACATTTGTGTAAAATACTAGATGAAAATGTTGAAAATTATTAAATAAGTATAAACCATTAAAAAACCTCAAAAAACCAAAAACAAAAAAACCCACCAAAACCCAATAAGGTAACCTCTCAGATTTTGTATACCAGCTATTACTGCTAAAGAAAGTGATTTCCAGTCATTGTAGATAATGCTTTGAAAATGCCAGTTCTGGACTCGGGGGCAGCCAAAAAGAATGTCTGGAATTATTAAGAAACAGATTTGGAATCAATCCTAAAAGCAACATTGCACTGCAGTGTAAATCTGTGATGGATCTATCTCAGACACTGATCCCCCTCTTAAATAAGCTACTTAGAATGTGTGCCACAGATTTCATGGGAGAAAAGATGAAGTGACTAAAAGTTTTCATCTTGAAATAGATGACCTAAGGGAAATATGAAACAGGTCTACAAAATCATGCACAGTAAACAGAACATAAAAAAAGGTTATTCACCATTCCTTATGAAATAGGAACTAGAAGAACGGCAAAGAAATGCTCACACAGCAAGTTTAAAATGGTAAAACATGCAATTCATATTTGAAATTGTGAAGGGAACTGCCACAGAATGTCATGGGGGACAAAATAAAAGCGGGTTAAAAAAAGTGCTTATGTGACTTCATGATATATTGATAGCTATCAAACATGGTGGTGGAAATTCAAATTCCAGCTCTGGAAGCTACAGATTACCAGAACTGGTGAAGTATAACAGAAAACACCATTCCCTCCTCAATCTTGTTTCCCCAGGCATCTGCTGGGAGAATGGCTGCAGAGCAAACTGAACCTTTAGTCTGAATCACTGCTGCCATCCTCACCTTCCTATATAATTACATCTCAACACACCCATTTAATTATTCTGTGACAATTTGAACAGTCTAGGGCCTGGTATGTGATGCATTTGCAAAAGATGTCATTTAGCAGGGGGCGTTGTAAACAAATTTTTGCAAATTTTCATCTAGTACTGTTAACTTTCAGAGAAGGGAAAGTATGGATTTAATAAGCGGCACTTGGTTGAAGCTGTCAGGTTTACAGCTCTGTGAATGATTTCCATTCAGATTATGTACCTCTTCACAGCACAATCTAACTGCTGGGAAAAAAACCTCGAGTTAAAACCACAGCTGTAGCTGGATAGGTTTGAGATTTAATGCAAGTTGTTGCTCTAACTATGAAGTACAGATTCTATCCAAGAGCTTCAATTTGCATCTAGTAAATAGTTAGTACAGAAACAGAATACTGTTTTTATATGTAGCAAATTCCATATTGATAGGTTTCAGGAAGCATCTGCTACATCCCAGACTTTTTTTCCCCATAGACTAGAAAGTCTTTTGGGGACATGCTCGATTTCCCAGTTCTTCAGTACTTAACAGATCAAGTGAACTCTATTTTGGAGACTTTTGCATGAGTAATGGAGAGTGACATCTGAATTACAAATAGGTCTGCATTGTAATTGAACCACTGTGCAGACAGAAGTGGAGTTCCAAGATTTGCACACTTAAGGAAAAGAAAAGGAAGTACTTTTTTTAATCACAAACTTTATTAATCACTTGTCACAGATGCAACCATTGCAGCTATTAATCACTCACATACAAGAGCACTCCTGTTGGCTTGCTAGCCCAAGTATAAATTATCATGTCAAAGATTAACCCATTTTCTTTCATTAATACTTTGTTTTATTTCCTTCCACTCCCCATTTTCTCTTGCAGAAAAGGCTTGAATTTGGACAACTGGAGTCTGAATGATTAATCATAGTGACAGAGGGTTGACCACAGGGTCAACAAACAATGAATAAAAACATAAGACACGGGTTCATTCCAGGTTACACTCATGTTTCATTCCAGAAGTGAGGGAACAGCGGGCTCTTTTCTCCAGAAATTACCTCCTAATAGTCAGAAGGCAACCTTAGCACAATGCCTGCGCTGTTCCTTCCCACAAAAACCCAGAGCCATTTGTTATTAGAGTTGCTGTGTAGGCCACCCAGTCTGGTGGAACAACACACTTCAGCAATTTCAGAGCACAGCTAAATGCTGACGTCTCCGGGGCTTTGACTACTGCAAACAAAGCCAGCAATCAAGCCACAGAAGCTTTCCCTGAAGTGTGATATAGGACCATAAATATAGCGGCATGGCTATTAAGCTCATAAGTTGTAGTCGGAAGATCTTATAATCAAAAGTCCTCAGGGTTGTGCTGCTAAAAATAAAAGAACTGTGAAAGAAAACAAAATGTACGGAATTGGGCATTACTGATTGAGGAATTGAGAGTCTTGTGATGACTTCTAACAATTCTTAGGGAAAAATGAATGTAAGTTACATTGCAATTGTTAAATGAATAGTTTTTCATAATATTTAAGCAAATGTCATTTTTAATACTTTAGATACTGAGACCAATCAAAGGTAGAACAAGGTCTAGTTCTGGTAAAAAGCAAACAACAAAAAAGTAATGAAACTCTTCCCTCAATGAAGTTTACAAGAAAGTCTTCATTTTGATGATCATGAGAAAATTTTCTTCTCTTGGACCAAAAGTCTAACAACAGTGATATTTTCAACCCAGCAGAACAATTCCATCAAATTACTCAAAATCCCAGCAAGTTTTCAAGGTTTAATTTGCAAGAATAAAGGTTCAGAGGTAGACACTCAATCAAAACTCTCCAAGAGACAAAACTCTGTAAAAAGCTCTTTAACAGCTTTCATAAAAAAATGTGGTGACATCTCGCTTTTTTTTTGTGCTTGCAGGAACTAAATGTGAAGAAGCAAATGAAATAGAAAATCTTCAGGTAAAGCAAAAAGAATGTGCAACACCCAGAAAGATGATATAGACTGCTTTGCTATGGCTTTCAGATACAATCTAGCAAAATAACTTCTTGTGCCTTAAAAAAACTTTGAGCAGGGATCCTTTCTCCAAATGACTGCTTTTTCAACAGACTTAGCTCATTTGCATATCCAAGTTTTCAGAGTTTGCTTAAAAAAAGTGAGGAAACTTTTACTCACACAGCTGCCACTTTTTAAATTTTAGCTGATCTTTGTAGTAAATTTTTAAAGAATCTTTAAAATTATGTGAATGGAAACTTCAGCATATAATATTTTTCTGTCCTTTATTTCCCCCTGATATTTGAGTGAGCCTGAGATGTGGAAAAAAAACAATGCAAAGAGATAAACATCTCATTTCACCAAAATCATTTAGAAACAAACACATTGTAAATTTGGAAATCAGCTAAATTCCTTAATGCAATATCATGATAAGCAGAAAGTTGGTACCCATGTTTTTACTCTGACTTCATTTCTCTAATGCCACCATCAATGTCCAATGCTGCACTGAAGACCAAACCTCTGTGTCAATCTGTCAATCTTTGAATGCCTCCTCTCTCCTGGGTAGCATTTCCTAGCTCTGAGTCTCAAAGCACCTGACAAATGTCACCATTCCTCTCCTAGACCATGGAAACCCAGGTGAAGAGGGTGCCCAAAGAACAGAGCTAGGAGCCAAATTAAAGAGATCTGAATGCTCAGCTGCATTTCATTCAGTGTGTCCCCTTTTCCCGATGATACCAACCACAGACACCCCTGAACTGCAGTTGGATTCACTCCACAGCACTCCAGCAAAGGCTGATACGCTGGGACTCCAATGGCAGTTTATCCTGGGTGCAGTACTGACCAACAAATCGAATTACCACCATTCTCCATGGACTTAAAGCTACACATGGATTTCTTGGAATACACGAGCTTACAAAGCTCATTCCTTTACGTGCCCAAAAAACCAGCAGCATTTCTTTAGGACTACATGGGTGTGCCAATATTTCCATCTTAGAAAAACCCAAATGAAAAAGCTGATAATACTGACACAACTTTACCAACAGAAGCCAGCTGTAATATAAAACATTAATTCACAGAGATTTGATTACATAACAATTCAACACACACAACTATCTTACTGTGAAGATTTGTGTGACTGAACTTAATTTCAATCATCATCTTATTCTGAAGTGTCTTTCTAATCACTTCATTTTGCTTTGTTTTAGGACTCCTACAATTACCAGGAGTCTTTCCAAGAAGGCAATTTTCACCAACCAGTTAAATGCAGGACTCAGGAAAGATCTCTGTATACAGTCTGTCTGATCTACCTCGACACCTGAGAGGATAAACAGGATTTACCTTGGTCTGTCGGCATTAACTCTGTGAGCTTTAAAATCCAACCTGTTCTCAGAGTGATTGCCTGCCCAGCTCCACTGCATTACACTGAGTTCCTCTGAAATGCTGAGACTCCTCATCACCCTGAGAGCTGTGGAAACTGGGTTCTGTAAAAAGTAGGGTTGGGGTTTGGGTTTTTCTTTTGTTTTGTTTTGTTTTCTTTGTTTTGCTTTTTATTTTTCATTTGTTTCTTTGGTTGGGTGCTTTTCTTCATCATGGACAAAACAGAAATTATTTTCCCCACATCTCTGCTCAGCAAAATTACCACGAAAGTATTTTGCCTTGGTAAGAAGTATCTACTTTAATTCCAAATAAAATGCTTTTCTTGTCAAAGCTTTCCTTCTTTAGAAAGTTAAGTTTATCATTTAAGGAAAGAAAAAAAGATTGGTAATGAAAACACGCAAGTTTTAATCTAGAAAACATCCAGTATCGCAGAGTTTTGTGTTTGATTTTTCAGGCAAAGAATGTAACACGGGATATGAAACCCAACTTTTATAGTCATGGAAAGCTTGAAACTTTATCTCTTGGGTGAGTCGCAGGCTCTTTGGAAAACTTAACTCTGTTTTAATTAATTTTTTTTTATGCAACAAAGAATTTCTCAGGATCTTATTTTCACTATTTTTCTCAAAGAAACATCTACTTTAAAATTCATTCCATGAAATGCAAGGCTTTGATCTGCAGCTGATTACTCTGTTAATATTTAGTGTATTTCATAACTTATTGAGAGAAGAATGTTTCTGTGAAAAGCTGCAATTTTTAAGCACACATCCAATGTGCTTCTATGTCACTGCTCAGCTTTTCCCTGGTTTAAAATAGAACTGCATGGTGTTAATTGAATTTTAATAATTATTAGTAATTTTCTTAAACTAATTGTTTTGCAATCGATTTGATTGGTGCATTTCATATATTTTTAGATGTAAATGGAGAGTTTGGACCCCAGGTGAAGAAATGGTGTTCACAAGAAAATATCAGGACAGTCTCAAGAATAAATTCTGACTAGCCCTGAACAAGCTCCATATAAACTTACTAACTATGGTGAGATGAGATACCTCAGATGAAAAATACATCTTCGACCCTTAAAAAGCTCTCTTGCAACTATTTTTCCAAATTGCTCATTTTGATGCTCCTATATTCCATGGATCTCTATGTGATATGGAGCTTATCTCATTCTAGCGAGAGAGGGGATAGATAACTGCACAGAAAACCACTAGTGAATGCTGGAGCAGCCATGCAAGCTAAACAAAGGAAATTAAACCAATTTTAGTTGCCTTCTGCCAGGTTACAAGGTGAAGAGTATGAGCTATAAAACAAAAGCTGCTCCCGGTGGTAGCTGATACCTGCACATCAAAATGTGTTCAAGCCTGTTCAAATTAAAAACTACAAGACCTGCAGGTTTACCTAGAAACACTAAAAGAATTTTCAAGCCTTTTCTTGAAAATCAGCAGCGTTCCACTGGGAGCATCGGTCTTTGGAAGACCTTCTGTCCTATATTAAGCCACAGGTGGAAGCAAAATTGAAGAGGCTGCCTCAGGAGAAGCAGAAACATTACATTACACAGGATGACATTAGTAATTCAGATGATAGCAAAAAATCCTAATTTATTCAGAAAATGACATTTTATTTACAGTGCCTCTGCAATTTGAAAATTTACCAAAGACATATCAATACAAATTTCCTGCTCTGGGAAGGTATAAGCACCTGACACGGCTGGCTGCTGTCAACAAAGCACTCTCAGTATTCACTCAGGGTTCTGCAAGCAGCAGCGTGCTTGAAAACAGGAGGGAAGTCCTCTATAATGAAATGCCCATTCATTTTTCATGTTACACTGTTCTGCCCATTCTTTCCTTCTCTCATACATCATGCTTTTAACAACCCAAGTTTTTTTGCCACTGCTCCATTAGCTTGGTATTCTTTTTCAAACTGTTGTCAACTTGTTATTTTTCGGCAGTTGACAACCTGCCTATAAAGCGCTGCACCTGGAGGAAAACTGCTTGCCCGATTCCTGCAGAGATTACATGGTAATAATTTTGCAATATATTACAGAACTAGAAGAAATTCTGTATGAAATACAATGAAAATGATAGACTTGTATTTTAATTGTTCTCCTGAATCAAGCCGGACAGAAAATGACAACAAATTTTCAATGAAAAATCTCGCTCGATCAAAAGAAAGATATATTGTGAGATCATTTCATCAAGAAAAGCTTGAAAATACTAAAGAATCTTCTAACACCTTAAAACATATTGAAGGTTATTTTTTCTTAATTTTTGATTCCACCATTATTTAACTATTCCACTATAAAGTAAAATTTAGAGAGGGCAGAATGCTCTTTCATAGAAATGAAGACCGAAAGTCCTAAAAGACTTTTTAAAAAAATTAATATCTTTAAATATTTATTCTGTCCTGTACTTTTCCCGTCTCTAGCCCACTTAGATGAAAATGAAGTCTTGATTCTATGCACAAGAAAGAAAGCTGCAGATAACTCAGGGGTTACGAGCAGAGGGAAAGCCAAGCTCCTGATCCAAACCTCCCAAACAAATGGTGAGCAGTGCACGCACCTGCCTCTGCTCCTTCAAACCCTGCTTTTGTCGCCCACTCCAGAACGTTCTATTTCCTTTTTTTTTCCCCATTCTCTTTGCTGAATAGGAAAAGGAAAATAGTTTTAAGAACTCCATCAGAGTCCTCCATCAGCCGTGGATAGCTGGCAGTGCACTTCCAGGAGAGGCAGCTGTACCACTGCCTGAGCTTTCTGCTCCACTTCTGCTATTTTAATACCACAGCTCATCATCCCACTCCGGCAGGGTGACCCAGCTGGGAGATTTCAAGTGACTTACAAGGAAAAGATCATCTTTATTTTGTGTAGATTCTTTCTGAACGACACTGATTACAAGCCTTCTGGAAAAAGAGCTGATGGAGTTTTTGCAATTTAGAAACTATCTAAAATAATAATAAGGCTAAAAATAATCTCTCAAATTTTTTGAGAGAGTAGGAATAGATGACCTAGACTGAGGGAAGAGGGCTGGCTTAGCCAGGAGAAGAGAAGGCTTTGGGAAGATTGGAGAGCCATCTGCCAGCCCCCATGGGGAGGTCACAGTGGAGCCCGAGCCAGGCTCTGAGCAGAGCTGCCCCGTGAGAAAACAGCTGTGATAGGAACCAGGGGAGACTGCAGCAGGACACAGTAAAAGTGCTCACTGTGAGGGTAATAAAGCACTGGAACAGGTTTAATGGCAGGGTTGTGGAATCCCTGTCCCTGAAGGTATTGTCAAATTGGCAGAGTCCTGAGCAAGCTGGTCTGAGTTCAGTGCTGACTTTGCTTTGAGCAGAACATGGGAGCAGAGCCCCCAGGAGGAATCTCCAGCCTGAGGGGATCCATGGTTCTATGAGTTCTGTATAACAGGAAACAGCTGAACTTCTCCACACCTCAGAAAAACAAAGCACAAAGAATTTTTGGGTTGCTTCTTAGCTTATCAAAAATGCAGTCCCTTTGTCCTGATCACGAAGCAGCTGACATGACACAGACTGTTTGAAAGTTACTACAGATATTTTGAGATGTCATGAATTTTGAAGGAGGCAAGGCTTAAGGGCAGATTTGGATGGAGTAGCTTGCCTGACTGCTATGAGAACCTACCCCTTAGTTTTGAGCATCTTGGATTTCATTTTTCCTTAAGAAATAATTCTTCACCCATCTAATTGTATAAAAAAAACTTGGGGAAGTGAAACTAATGGAATGACCTCTGCTGACTCCCACTTGTGGTTGAAGGCCTAATTAAGGGAATAGTACACAGAAACACACTATTCCCTTTCTCTCCCTATTTGAGCTCTGTTCATTTATAACAAAAAACTTACCACTTTCTTGTCATGCCTGCACACATCGTCAAATATGGTTCCAAGGATCTTACAAGCCAAATGCAAGGAAGTCAACTGCTCTTACACTGCAGGGAACTAACAGACATCCTACATTATAACGCGAAAACAGAGCAGGGTTTCTGCTTCAAATGAAAGGAATCAAGCCTGTGACTGCTGCCGAGGTGTGCATGTCTGCAGGCACGACTGCTATTCTTGTCTCTAAATAATAGCTAAAGAAATAGCTAAAGAAGTGTTGTGCTAAAGTCACAGTTTCTGCTGCTTCATCACAAGAGTGCTCCTTTAGTGAGCATCATCTGTTCTTCAGAGCCACAGAATATCACCGTGTGACCCTGTTCAGACTGAAGTGAAACATACAGAAAGATGACTGGTGTTACAAGAAATTTTATTTTTTTACTACAAACAAATCCTCTGTGAAAAAAGTTATTCTACAGCAGTAGCATCAGGAGTAAAAACATAAGAAATACAGAAATGTATGAAGAAAGTAGCCAATGTTTCTTTTAAAAATAAGCAATAATTAATTTGCTTAAAAAACAAAAAGAAACAAAAAGCAATGTGGTTCAAAACTCAATGTGTTAGAGGACTCTGCTTGCAGTATGCCTGCTGGAGGTGAGAACTGACTGGGAGATGGGGCTGCAAGTGTAAGCGCTTTAATACTGGGTTGTCAGAGGTGGAAAAAAAAAGTATTATGTCACAATTTTCAGATGTCTAAATTTAGACAGCTCCTAAAGCTGCCAGTTATCATCCTGTTTTTGATG
Source organism: Acanthornis magna (assembly GCA_036785705.1). Classification (NCBI taxonomy): domain Eukaryota; kingdom Metazoa; phylum Chordata; class Aves; order Passeriformes; family Acanthizidae; genus Acanthornis; species Acanthornis magna. Next base: position 1,398,370 of record JAWUZG010000332.1, on the reverse strand, counting down.
CAGTATACTGGATTCTGGGTTCTCAAATTTATCTCTACCAGTTTTACATAAATGCTTTTAAAGTAGAAGTTATCAGTGCATGAAGGACAGTGAATCCCACTGACTTCTGCTTACCTGGAGATACAACGCTGGGTAAGAATATATTTGGAACTTTCTCAAAATTACAGAACGCAAGGAAGGACGATGTAAGTAAAGCACATTTGTGTTCTCAAAGACATCCACGGAGACCCCAGAGCAGGGAATTCAGCTCTTGTGAACGCACTGCCCAACACTCCTGGATGAGAGCAGTCTCCGATGTCACTGCTAATGTAAGCCAAGCGTTCAGATAGCTGTGCTAACAAGCACATTAAAAAATAATTTCCCAGACTTCTCACTGAAACGTGGGAGTCCAAAGGAGTAAAAATGATGCCATTTGTAATGCAGACCAGTAATTACAACTCCAGTGGTTTACCACTCTAATAAATACAAAGTGCAAAGCAGTGCTAATCTGGACTTACTCAATTTCTCTTCACCCCAACCCACTGCAAACAAGTCTGAGATCAATACTAACAAAACTGTCCTTGTGGTATCAGGTTCAGTTCTGCTGATGTACTATTATATCTTAATTTTCCTGGACATAAAATCCAATGTAATTAGACATACTCTGGAGAAATTGTTTCAGTTATTCCCTTACTGTCATTAGTATTGAGATCATGGGGGGAAAAAAGAACAGTAACCTGCGTAGCAGTGCAGCAAACAATTTACCATGGCTGCCTTCTAGCAATGTCATTTATTATTGTTTGAGACAGCTCAAGCCAGTTCATAGCAGTTAAAACACTTCAGCCAACCTAAAAATTATACTCTTTCAGGGCTTTTACTAAAAAAAAAAAAAAAAACCCAAAACCAAAACCTCTTTCAATTCAATAATTACTACATGTATTTTTCCATAGTGCTATACAGAATTATGTATTTGTTCATGGAAATTACTTTAGTAAGCATTTATTATATAACACTAATCAGTAACCCTATTTTCCATTAATAACTCAAAAATAAAATAAAAATTAGTAATACAAAACCCACCAGTTGATATGACCATTTTATTTTCTTGTGCTTATCATTGTAAATAACATGATTCACATTTTCTAAAATGCTTTGTATTATTTTACAGCATTTGAAATAATCCATTTGGAAAGCAGTAGCAAAAAGATTTTGATTTATACCAGAGTAGATGCCCATTTTTCAGAAAAAAAACTCCAAATGATAGAATGCTTCTAGTGAATCTAATAAAAGACTATTATGAATGACTGGTGGAACAAAAAGCTTGTTTTTCATGTTACAGTCAAAAGGCATTATTAACCTGACAGTAAAAGATTTTAGTTCCTAATTTTTTTCTATTATTTCTGACCCCCAGAAGAAGAGGCCCTTTTGTGGGGACAGCTGAAAAGCCTGAAGGCAAAACCTCATTTCTTCAGAGGCCAAAGCAAAGTTTGACCATCTTCACAACATAATTCTTTAAAAAATCAGACAGAGCCCACTTGACTAAAACATTTTGCCCATTTTGCTTTGTGGCATATATATACACACTCATATACATATATATATATGTGTATATATATGTGTATATATATGTTTATATATATTTATATATGTGTGGGTATATATATAAAAATATTTATAAATATATATTTATATATTAAAAAATATAAAAAATATATATAAATAAATAAATAAAAATAAATATATATATATTTTCAGTTTTTAATTATTTTGTGTTCCTCCAAACACATGCACAGGAAATACCACAAAGGATTTACTCCTGATGAATTCTTGTATGGTTTATGCACATTCAACCTGTAAAAGATAGGTCATTCTTGGCCTGGATGAATCAGTCTTTCCATTTTATGGAAACTAGAAGTTTCCAGCACAGGTACAGGCTCAGAGAGAGAGGGGGAGAGAGGGAGGGAGGTTAGAGGCATAAATAGCTTGTCCTTCTCAATCACCCTCTGTAAATCCCCTAGTCGTTCACAAAACTCTCAAAGGCCAATGGAGCAGAGACATTTGTGTTCTTGCTTCATTTTTCCTATTAAATGTAAATAAAACCATTGAACTTTCTCTGTATTAAGAAAGCTAAGTGTGTAAATATTTGAAGGAACATGGAAAGAAAACTCTTATGATTACCAGAAAAATAGACTTTAAAATACATCACGCTGTACCAGCTGGGACAATAACAAACCCATCCCTCTTGGAACATTCCACCGGACTGAGGAGGGACTGTCTACTCTGCCCTGTGACCATGTGAAGGCAAAATAAAGCTCAGTGCTAAGCACAGCTCCATAGGCTCAACACACAAGATTCCAGCTCAGTCATTAGCACCCAATCAAGCCCAGAGGCATTCCTTGGATGGTTCATTGTATCAAAGTCAACAGACCTGGGAGTGCCTCAGGAGGAGAGGACTTTGATCAGCACGGACAGATGCAAAAGCCCCGTTATTCTAACAGCCTCCTTCATTAAATAAAATCAGTGTTTGTCACTGGGAAGAATTCTGCTAATGATCAAGCAACTCTTCCAGGCCTGCATTAGAGTAAATGTCATGCTCAACCTTGCCCTTAATATTTTGAAATACTCTAAACTTACCTAAGCATACCAGTTTTAGGTGTTGTGAGCTAAATCATCTGCACTGTCTTACTTCTCAAATGGCATTGGCAGCTGTCAGAGTGAGGAGATGCTCGGAAGAACACAATCCATCAATTACTGCTATCTAAAAGCATCAATTAGCATAAGAAGAATAACATTGCAATGTTGGGTGCTACAGTGGTGGGGATCTTTTCCTTGAAAACAGAGAATTCCTAGCAGCAAGCTTTTGTCTTTAGTCTACCTAAATAAATAAACTCAGAATCAAGTAAATTCATGATTTGCATGACAGTGAACTAAGCAAAAAAAAAAAAAATCAATCACTCTCACGGGATTAAGTAGAGCTTCAAGTTGACCAAGGTTGCTTACCTTTGAGAATAAACTATTTTCTAAAAGAGTCAATCTCAAACACTTTGAACAAGCAAGTTGCTTTCAACTTAATGAAAGCAAGGTTTACATTTTATTGGATTTGTGTTTGCTGTCTAATGTGGTAACGGTGAAGCATAGCTAAACATTTGAATGAAATTAAAGAGAAGGCATCTTTGATTTGCAGAAAGTCAACCCAAGTGCAGTTTTACTTTGAGGCAGAGGTAAAATGTGGAGTGGGTGCCCTCAGAAAGGTTCTTTAAAAGTTTCATACTAAGCTGGTTTTTGTTAACTGTAAACTTCTACTTTTGAGCTTCTGGCTGATTCTTTTTTGAATATATGACTTAAAAATCACCGGGAGGGACAGCGTTTCCCCACTGCCAGAATTCTTCCAAATGTTTGGAACACTAGAAATACTGCTGAAAACAGCAAATGCCAAGTGTCAGTGCTACTGCAAAGCACATCATATCAATCATATCAATCATATCATATATAATATTCCCCGAATTTCTTAAATACACGCATAGATATTTACCTGTACTTGCTAATATGCACCCATGTAAATTAAAAATCTGCACCAAACATAACCTAAACCATTCATTTCATAGTTGATAAAATTTATGCTTGTAAAACTTTTTAAAATCTCGTTGTAAACTTGAAATCACATTACAGGACCTTCCTTCTTCACTTGAACCTTCTGCAGGTGACAGTACAGACAGTACAGAATATTCCAATTAATTTTCTCACCAGCCATCATTCACCGTTGTGTATCCAGTGCTAAAACAAGCATTTTACAGCAGCACTGTGGTTCTAAACCGGACAATCTCCCCCATTTTAAAACAAGTAAAAAACATTTACTTGGAAAATTCAACCAAATCAGCTCGCACACAATTCACACAGCAGCTCATATGCCAGTAAAGCAACCTTCTCCTACATAAAATATTTTTTGAGTTTATATAACACATACTTAAGTTATTCAAATTCCTGTTGACAACTGAGTTGAGCAGGCAAGTTACTTCAGTAAACACAACCTGCATTATACACAGGCATTGAATGGTCTCACATTCACACACAGACTGCTGACCTCCTGTGTGAAACAGGGAGGCTGAGGGGATTTGATTTTGTCAGGACACTGTAGGATGATGCCAGCAGGAAACTGATAAGGAGTCTTTAACTTGAAAGTGAACAAGTAAATAGCCCAATAATGATTCCATATTTATTTAACAGCATAGGTACTTTTGCTAGCCAGACGCTGTCTTCAGAGAAATCCGTAGAGGCTTTCTAAACCTTCTTCAATTCATCAGTCTTTATCATCCTAACAAAACCATATTTGATTCATCTCAGATGTTAACCAGGCCAAATCTGATTCATTCACAAACAGCTGGTGCTTCCATGCTTTTCCATTTTCTTTCAATGATCATATGTCCTGGTGGGAATAACGTCTTAGCCAGATTTCTGGAATAAGTAAAATCTTTCTCTCGCTCATGCATATTTAAAATTTGTATTTCTGTGTGAAAATAGTACTTGGATTCATGCACATCAATTTTCTCAGACTTTGAACGGAGCTGTTTTCTAGAATTTATGCTAATGGTGTGTAGATGCTGGCAAAGCTTCACTGCTGTCCAGCCCATCTCCAGCCTCACGCTAGCAAAAACCCAAACAATGGACTCTGTCCAGCTGTCACAAGGATGGAGCGAGGAAGCAGAAAATGGGGACAGACTCTCTAATCTCTGAGGGAGAAGAACTACCATCTTATATATTTGCACAACATGTTGACCAAGGATCAGTAAAAATTTAGTATTGTAAAATAGTATAAATAATAAAAGTGATCTCTGTATTTCTGCTTCTAGTTCAGAGTTATTGTAATTATGGAATCTAGAGGAGCAGAAAAAGTATCTTTTGTTTGAGGAAGCCATGAGCTGTTCTACAGTGGAACAGTGAAAAGCCATTGCAGCCAGCCAGACCTTACCTTCCCTGGTGCTGTAATTGAGTGCTAACATCCCCAGCCCAGGTCTGCAAGGAAAGCTGTCCTTAGCCACCAATGTGATTTGGAATGATGGTTTCAAATATCCACCATTGTGAGCAACTAGGGTTTTAATCTATATTAACAAGTCATTTGGTGCAATTAATGTGCTGCACCAGCTAGCAGCTGAGGCTCCTGCATGTGCACTGTGTGCACTTCCCATTCTGCTCTGGAATACATTCAGCCTTCTACCCTGCGACCCTCCCTAAATAAACATCTCACAAGTATACAAGGGGCCAGTTATTTGTCTGGACTTTTCTTTTATGGGCTGGGATGCATTTTGTGCCCCCGTGGAAAGAATTTTCAGAATTGGTTTCCTTTGAAAGAAATGTACTTCAGAGTTCTAAACACTTTATGGATGTGGAGCAGTGAGTGGGGTCAAGGTGGCACAAGTGAGAGCAGTCAGGGCACACACTCAAAACCTGCTGCTGGTCTGAACTAACACACTGATGAAGACAAAGACAACTTCTATCCAGGCTCTCTGCCAAATAAAATAGCAGCTAAAAATGGGCAGGAAATATATGTGGAATTGTTGATAAGAAAAAGTTAGAGAAGCTGGCAAAGGAGGTGCAGCCAAGAGGACACAACATGGGCAGCACAGATCCAGGGAGACAGGAGAGAGGTGAGGGGGAGGAAAACACACCTGAGGTTCAGCACCTGGGTTTGAAATGGGCTGCTCCTGTAACAACTGCTTCTACATTGAACTGTACTGAGGTAACTCCAGCTGCATCACAAAAGTTTATCTTATATGCCTTAAATACAATGACATGAAACCACAATTCTCAAAAGTACATTTCTGAAAATATCTTTTGAAGATGCTTCCAATACATTCTCTCTAAATGGGTAAGAGTTACTTTAAGTCACCCACAAAATCCCCAGCCAAACAACTGCTGCTTCAGATTTTTTTTTTTTTAACTTAAGGTTGAAATCACAGCTTGAAAATTATTTTAAATCCTTTGAAAAGACAGTTACTCCTAATTCCATTCATCTGTATTCATGTTTATGAACATAAATCAGGACTAGGAGAAGGAGCACTAGTTCAGTTGCTAATACTTTTTCACCCATGATGAACAAATGAGCTTTAATAGGCTACAATCAATTTAAATGTTACCCTATACCTACAGCCAGGTATTTGTTTTCAGTTAGTTGTTGGTTTGGTTTTTTTTAACTAACTAAATCATGTGGATGAATGCATTTTGAATATGTCTAAGGATAAACCAACACAAAGGTTTTGAGACCTGTGACAGTGATCCCACATAAGAAAATTGAGAAGATAGAAAACTTACTGGCTTGAAAGAGGTTTTCATTTCTTTACAAGAAATCTCCACATGAAAATTCTCTGTCAGTTGCTTTGCAACATGATACAGTAGTTGCCAATTCAGCTTCATCAGCACGGTACCCTGCCAACCCCCGCTATAATAAAGCACATCTCTGCTGCAGTGCTCCTCCATTTCCATTTATGATAGAGACAGGAGTGCAGGGAGGGAACTGGTGTTGGAAATACCCTCTGAAGTTTCTGATTAGCTTGTAGGTATTATTTCACAGGAGGTATCTGCACTAAATTGACTCAGTGAACAGGAATAACGCAAGTACCGAACTTTGCAGGGAGGGTACCTGTGTGTGCCTGGTACTGTGCGGGTGCCTGTGTGTGCCTGGCACTGCGCTGGTGCCTGTGTGTGCCTGGTACTGTGCTGGTGCCTGTGTGTGCCTGGCACTGCGCTGGCTGCTGTTCTGCAGGGCAGTGCGGGGCAGGGCTCTGACACTGCACAGCAGCCAGGCTGCACCTCCTCGGGACAAACAGCAAACTCAACAAATGCGAAGGCTGAAGCAGAAAATATTGCTATAATTCTGAATATCATTAAGCATGAGACAGAAAAAAATCTTAGCTCCAAAAGGGATACTCAGAGGCATTTAGAAAATTTAGATGCAATAATGAGACTGCACTCCTTTAATTCCTTTAAGTTTCAAAGGCTGACAACTCTGGAGATTTTTCTTTTTTTCCTCCTTTTGCTGGTAGTGCTTACAATTGGTAACTGCTTTGCACATAAGAATAAATTAAAAAACACAGCAGGTCAGTGCATCCAGGAAAAGCTATAAATATATGCTGCAATCCCTAACAAGGGATAGGGTCTCTGTCCTCCAGGCAGAGGTAAGCTTACCTCAGTAGAGCATGACTATATTTCACATCTACAAATGCCTGTGTAGTCCAGCCTGAGAATTTATCTCTGTTTTCACATGCCCTGCTCATAAGCTGCCAGGATGTAGTTTGCATGAGGTTAGTGGATCAGACTTTGACTTTACATTTTTGTGTCCAAGAGTGAGTAAATAAAGCAGCAGGTCGTTCAGCTTCCAAAGATGGCAGCCAAATATGTCTTAAACGGCACTACCAATGTTCATTGAAAATGACTTTTGATTTTTGCTCAAATTCTGTTATACCAGCTTGTACAAAGTGACCAACTCAACATCTTTCGTGCCCCTCCATCTGGATCCATTTCTGAAGGCTCCATAAGGTAAAACATCATGACAGAGCTGCTTGTTATGGTCAGTCAAAGCACTTTTTCAGGAAATAGTTCTGTGACAATTTAAATTTTTTTTCAGAGGTTTTACTGTAGTAATGACTATAACTCACTTGTTTGCAAATGCCTTCTCTGTTGCTAATCAGTTTAGTCATTAACCTTCCTAATTTCAAGTGTTGTCACCGTGAATTCCAAATATTTGAGCGAGCAGTGTAATAGTGCTTGTGCTGTAGATCATGCTGCACCATTCAGAGTACATACAATGACCCCAAATGGACTAAATCCTAACTATTATTTTATTTGCAATATTCCACTGTTACTCTATTCAACTTCATATTTTATTTTGATAACTGGCAATGCAAAAGCTGAAGGGCAAATCTGATTTCAGCACAGAGCAGAAATAGCAGTGTGGTAATTACACCAGACATTAGGCATATTTATAATATTTAGTGGTGGTAGTTCAGACTAAGATCACTTCTGTCCTTTGGAATGACCTACACAACATAATTCAGAGTTCATGTACAAGATGAAATTATGTTTATTTTATACTATTATTTCAAAATATAATAAATTAATAGTGCACTAAGTTAATGCATCCTGATACTCATTTGGGCACATCTGTTGCATGTGCTGCCTCCCCCAGCTCTCGCTGGCTTTGTGCCTCTCCAGAACAAAGGTGCACATACTCATGTACCTCCCCCTTCTGCTCGAAGGCCACCTTGGCAGAGCACGGCTTCTTTCTGACACTTATTCCCTAGCTCAGTAGTTGGTTTTCTTGGTGGTAATAATTACGAATCGAACAGGATATTTATTTTAGTCAGATAAGAAGGTGGATGCTGTTACCCCGAGCAGATGCAAGATTTCTAGCCCTCCCTTCTCTATGCCAGCCACCACTTCTGGCCTCGAATCATGGCAGCCTGTCCTTTTTGATGCGCTCAGGAAGCATTCCAGCTGAAAACAGGATCGTGGCAATGAACATTTAATACTTGCCTACCCCTGAAAGCAAACAGACCAAACACCGTGGGACAGTGACTCAGGGCTTTCTGGCTCCACATCCCAGTGACACATTTCCCTCTGGGTGTTCCTACAGAGACACTCCAGGGGCTGGGTTCAACACCATGGGCTCTCAGTGCCTGCATGGCAGTAATGATTTCCCTTCTCCAAGCTTGCCTTGCACCTCTGTTTTCAGAGGGATGAGGAAGCAGTGGTGTGGTCACAATGGTGTCACTCCCAGCATCCATAGGGCACATCCTGCATGGGCCCACCCAGCGCTGGAACTGGAGCGGAGGGACAGACTCAGTGGAAAGGCAGCAGAAGGGGACCATGAACCTAAAAGAGTTTAGTGGACAAATGTCCCATGAAAGTCCCCCTGTTTCTTTCTTTGGCCCAACATAAATTGCCCAGCAAGCTCCAGGCTGGGTCAGAAAACCAATTCCCTGAAATTAGCCAATGTATTGGTGGAAAGGACACATTTTTTGTTAATTTTTTTTTTTTTTTTTTTTTTTTTTTTTTTTTGAGGAACAACTTCCAGAATTCCCAGAAGTACTCCTTTCTCATAGGGAACTTAAGAGTAAAATCCTTAAGTTTTCTGAGTTTTCTGGAAGATAATTTTTTGAAATTGTGTGCTAAGAGGTGCAACCTGTGCCAGCTGCCACACAATATTGCTTCACCCCCTTCTTAGCCTTTTTATAACACTTACCCAAGCCCTTAACTTTGCCCTCTTTTGATAAATTATGAAAAATGTGCAACTTTGTAGAGTTTTATCTACTAGATAAAAAAGAAAGTATTTGGAAGATGAAAATTGGTCAAAATTCCTCACTTTGCATCAAACTTATAGAGCACCAATTACTGTGAAAAAACATTTTGAGGAATGAAATAGAAATGGTTTCATATTGTTATAAAATTTCTGTTACATCTTATCAGAAGAGGCTCAGTTTACAAGCTTGCCTGAGTTTATAGTTTGGCAAATAACACACATTTTACTGTTCGTTGGGGAAAGAGTTCTCCTGAGAATGGCACATATCCATTGCTCCTTACTGAACTCTCTTTGCTGTTTGGAAAGGGACAACAGCGGGATGCTTGGGACAGTCTGCACAAAGGAAATTCTCTCTGGAATTGTAATTAGAACAAGAAATTAACTATTTCATGGAACTCTGATCTACTAAGCTGTATGTTAAAGAGCAAGTGTCCATTTGAAGAAGCTGTTCATACTGAACATTCAGTTTAAGATGATTCCCTCACTTGGGTCCCATCTCTTTTTCCCTCTCCCAGCACTAACAATATGAAGGCAGAAGAAAAGGCCCCTGCTCTGTTTGCTGCCTGACTTCACCTGTGATGAAAGAGCACACAGAAATGTACTGTGCCAGGGAAATTCATACTCTACCATTATCAACGCCTGCAGCCTGCACAAAGTGCAATCCTTTTGCTTTCTAGTGCTAAGTGTATTTGTGACAGGTGAAACTCCCCAGAAACTGGGCACAGAGATAATCCACAACTATCTGAAGGGTAACTTGACAGGGACATCAAGTTTTTGGAATAGAAAATCCAAACAAAACTAGTACTAAGACACACATCAAATCACAGTGCTAAAGGAGACACAGTGGGAGGCTGATGTGCCTTAGATGAAGTTTTTTATTTCATTGAGTTTATTCTCTCTCAGGTTTGCACAATCAAGGAGAAAAACAAACCACTTCACTCACTTCATATGAATTCCTTAATGACAGAGGTGACAGATAAACTTGTTATGATCAGCTACTGATTCTACTTCTTTCTGCTAACACTATTGTTTGGGTAAAACAAACCAACAAAAGACCTCTACATGTGATCAAATGTTTTTGTGGTGAACTAAGCAATAGCATAGATTAGGACAAACTGAAGGCAGGAATTGATTACCTTTAAGAGCTTGAGCCAGTTAACAAAAGACAGTGCCTTCAGCTGTGATATGCTGATTTACAGTTCCAGTATCACCTGAGATATCCATGTGCTCACTAAAACATGTAGCAAAAGACAATTCCACAAGCTATTGTGTAAAGTGTGCCTGTCCTGATGTTGGTGAAAATCCAGAAAACACAATTGTAAAGCTACTAATGCCAATTATCTTAAAGAATAAAAAAAAAAAAAAAAAGAAAAGAAAAGTGGATTTAGTGCTGGCAAAGATGCCAAATTCACAACCAATCGCTCTCCTGGCAGCCAGAGCACAAACAGGTGGATGTAGTTGGAACACACTTGCCCAGCGACAGCACAGAGCAAACCTGGCACCACACCAGTTCTAAGGTTGGCAAATCATAGAAGTAAAAACCATCAGCTTGAGTCTCTTGACTCTGACCAAATAATCCAATGGAATAAGAAAGGTTAACAAAGTAAAATATGTTTCAGTCCTTCAGAATGATGCCAGTGCTAAAATAATCACTTATCCTTCCTAAGGCAAGTCAGGAAGAGGGCAGTGAGCTCCCTCCAGCATCTGCAGAATGTTTGTGTTAATAAGACCCTCTGTCTGAAAACAGCCTCTCTCTTCATTGCCTCAGGAAAAGGGCAATACAAATGAATCCACTGAGATTTTATCAAACCAAGACTGAGGAATTTTTGGGCATTTTCTTGGTTGTTAGTTTTAAATATCAGCTTTTTCTGCTTGATACTGTACAGAACTGACCCAAGAAGAAACTTCCTTTAATTCTAAGCTAGACATGGTGCTCTCAAAATATGATTCACCTAGAAATCATATGCTGTGCAAAGAAATACAAATCTACACGTGGAAAGGGATTTATTACATTAAATAAAATAATTACCAACTAGATAGTTATCTAAATGCCTTAGGGAGGAAAAAGAGGAGTCAAAATAGTTTTATAATGATTTGGAAAAAGGTTGGTCACAATTTTCCTTTTCTGTTTACCTTCAAGGCATGCTGCAAGGTAGATCTGGTTGGTGTGGCTGCAGCACAGATTGCTTTGAGATAATGAATTAGTTGAGGAGGTTTATGTTCTTATAGATGTTTCAGTTTATATGTACATGGTCACTCTGGCTCCTGGACAAGTGCCTAACTGTCAAGTTTTATGCAGTTAAACTTTCGATATTTTATGTTAGCTAACAATTTATAACTAGCACATAATTTCCAAAGTGATGTTTAAGAGAGACTTAAAAAACTATTTTTGTTCCATATTTCCCTCTCTGGTCTTTTTTTTTTAAAGCAGATGTGGGATTTATTCCATATTCAGAGGTGGAGGGCCACAGTCAGGTCCAATGTACAGAAGTAAAAAGGTCTCAGCAGATGTGAGCTGCTAAACAGAGTAGAGATGGGTGAAGTCTAGGGAAACATGGAGGCAGCACAGTAATTACAAGAATGAGACAAACAGATGCACAAATGCTCCAAAACTGTGAACACCATGTGTAAGGTCAGACACTATTTCATTCTCAAGGGTTTGACTGAAGGAGAAATTTGCTCTTGGACAGGAGTCCCAGAGAGGGAAGAGTTAAAAATATTAAAGATATAGGGAAGGTAGAAAAGTACATTTTTACCCCTCGAGTATGGATCGGCATTAGGAAAATTCTTTGCTGTATTTGCCCTGTCTGCTAATGAAACACCGACTTGGTACTGCAGAAGTCTTTTCCTGCGTGATCCCTAAACTCCACACACTACGAGTTCAGATCTGTTACTAAGCCTTCCACACCTCAAGAGCAGCACAGCTGATTTCTCTTTCCTAACATACAACCTGGTAAGAGATGAGCTCTGTGTGTGTGTGCATATACAGAATTTTGTTTACATGTAAACGCCTGAAAAAATTTGGAACTACAACTAGTGACATGTAAAACCCTGATGAAAAAGTAGCTGCTTCTGAAAAGTGGGTTTTGATGAATTTTGTATGATCTCTTTAAAGATTCTCTAATGCATATTTCAAAAGATGTTTCAATACTGTAAGTTTTAGATCAGCTCGTAACTGATAATTTAGATTTTTCCAGGACTATTCTCCTGTGGTATCTAGTTTCCAAACTGAGATTTAAATGTATAGTAGTTCTGAATGAAATCACAGGCTGAATATTAGATTACAGCATATAAAACATCACAAAACCCTTTGTTAATGCTAAATTAAAACCTCAGCTAAGGCAAATTTACTAAATTTACTTATCTGGGAATACCAGAGGCCTTTTCTGCTTAGCAGTTTTGTTGTGTGACTTGTTTCTAGCACCTCTATATAAAGAATGATCAAGCATTACCACTGATTTTAGCTCCTAAGATAGGCACAAGCTGCCAAGAAACATGTTATTTCTAAATAAGATTCTTTCTTATGAAAATAATCCCAGGCACTAAATAACTACAAAATTTAGCTATTGTACAGGTGTGTAGACTTTAACATCAAAATAGTTACCGGGTATTTTAGATAATCTAATATTGTTAGGTAACCTCCCACTCCGGCTTTTCCCTTCCTCAGCCCCCAGTGCTGTGCGTTCCCCACTTGGCCCCAAGCAGGAGTCAACTTACTTCACCCCAAAATCAGAATTTCCTGCTCCTGCTGCTCCCCCTGGCACAAGGGAGCAGGGCTGCAGGGTTGGCTCAGCCTCCTGCACAGTCAGGGCTCTGCTTGCTCCCTCGGGCTGGAGGTGTGACCCCTCTGGGAGCACTTTGGGGAGCGCAGGGGCAAGCACAGCTCTGCCTCTGCCCACCCACACCAGGACACAGCCACCGTGGGACTGCTTGCTGCACAAAGCCAAGGCTCCAATCTCCACAAGCCCTTAGCTCTCACATAGGCCCCAAAACCAAATGGTTTCAGGGGGAGCCAAACTCTGTGGAAAATATCAGCAACTGGAAAACCTTCCCGGGCATGTTAAAATCTGCTGCATCACTCGAGTAACTGAAAGTAAAAGGGAAGTTAACAGTACCCTTGCCTTTTATCCAACTCTTGGTTTGCCACCTTCCAGTATGACAACAAATCAGATTCAAGTTCCTGCTAATGTAAAAAATGTATATTAGTTTTACGTTCTCCTAAACCTGTGTTTATTCACATCAGCCTTTATTTCACTGTGCCCAAAGCCTTCATTCTCCAAAAGGCTGAAACACATAAGCAGCAAAAATGTCGTAAGGCTGAGGACAAAAGGCACCAGGGAAAGTCTTTCCCAGGGTCTGTCTGCACCAGAGAACAGATCTCTGCAGCAGAGCTCTTGGCCATGGCATCCGCACCTATTGCTCAGTCCGTACACATCGTATCTATTAGCTCCATTTGCTGGGTCACAGGAGGAGAGCAGAATATCCAATGGAGAGCTGCAGTGCAGAAAACGCTCAGGTCCAAGAGGATAAGTCTGCTCTAGAGCAGAATCAAAGTATTAATCTCTCAGCTGCCTAAGAATCATGTCAGTCACTGTAATTATATATTTTTAAAATAGTGATAGGTCTGTTTTTTCTCTGTCTTTTAACAAAATGATGCTGAGTATTTGTCTACAGTTTTTATCCATGCTTTAATACATGTAAAATCAAGATCGCAAGTAAATCATAACTGAATGCAGAAATGTGTTTGTAAACCTTAGTTCCCCTGCCATGATAATTGCTTAATATCTGGCATTAATGATGTTTTTTCTAATGCCAGATAACTGACATTTAAACATATTTAAACATTAATGTGCAGGCATTCATGCAGAGGCAGGGGATTATTTAAACAGGAAGGAATACAATTTTAGAGACAAATAAAACATTTGCTGTCCCCCTGCAAAGGGCAATCTGGCTTAATCAAGGTTACATATGTAAAACCTTTTCATACAAGGTTTTTATAGCTATAGTATATGTGTATTCAAAAGGGGGATAATTTCAAATGTAACATTGCAAACCTAACCTGCCCATAGCAGAGCATCTTTAAAACTCCTGTGGAAGATGCAATACAGGTAATTCTAAAATGACATTTGTTTAGTTTGCCTTCTTAGTTTGTAGGACGTGAGTTGGAAAACACTTGCTCTTTCAAGATAAAAGTGTGTAAAATTCTGAAAGTGCTGCACCTGCTCATATTGGGACATAATCTATTTTCTTAACCCCTGATCCTTTTATGCCAATATTAAAAAGTCATTCTTAAACATCCCTTGTAACTACTAATCAATCTTTTCCATCCTAATGATGAGCTATTTTCTCATACAGTCTCCAAGTCTGACTGCTGCGTGGCAATGCACTGCCTTGAGGCAACATTTATAAAGACTAAAGGGATGTGGATGGGGCATTTCAAAGGGCTCAGAACAAAGACGTTCTTGGCTGGAGCTCCCTGACAAAGGAAAGTCATGATCTATGCAATTAGTCTCACAAAAATTGTACTCACAAGAAGAATTTAATTTAATCTCATGCTCTACAGACCCATTTATTACAGCAGACACCATGGCTCATATCACAGGTGTTACATGCAAAAAATGCAGGGGATAGGAAAAAAAAGTTAATCAGTGTTCTTGGATTTTACTGAAAAAAAACCCCAAAACCCAAAGAAGATGAGCCACTGTTGTTTTATTCTGAACTTATCCTCCTATTTCAAGCAATCCGAAACATTTGTGTAAAAATACCTAATGAAGTTATAATAGTTTAAACCTTTTGACTTAATCATACAGCAAAATTGCTAAGGGACTAGCACTGGTCTCTGTGAGAGCAACAGAAAAATCCCTAAAATGGAAACAACACAATGATCAAGCATAGATGGAATCAACAGGCATTTTTATCTTTATTTGTTTTAGACATGGACTTGGCTTTTAGTGCACAGTATTTCAAAGAAAAGTCACTAATGCTTCTGAAATAGTCTGGAGACTCGATTTGCCACAGAGCTAAAAGAAATACCTCATCAGAGAAGGGACCTGATTGTCTCTGAGATCTGGCACAGGGCAGAAAGCCCCAGCGCCTTCCAGCTCCGAATAACAATGAGCAACAGGCACCAGAGTCCCTGCACACGGCTTTGAGCTAATTCCACTGCAAGATAAGCTACTCTTAAGACTCAAAGCATTTTTTCGTGCCACAATATGAACATTTAATATCTGAAACACTTATTTCTTGTGAAACCACAATACCCAATTGTTACAGCTCTGGGAGTGACTCATTTAAATTTCTTAATTATTGCAAGCAACTTTGTCAATAATATAACATTTTGAAGAGATTAACTTTTTTTTTTTTAAACAATAAAAGCTTTTGTGTCAGCCAGCAACTCCTTAAAGGGTTTCATCTGTTTTGCATTACTAAAATGCCAGAGCAACTCAATATTCACAGACAAAAATAAAATGTTTAAATAATGTGATGATTGTGACACTGAGTCAAATTCCACATTTGCTTTTGAAACTACAATGGCAAGATTTGTGCATCCTGTGAAGTATCTACTAGTTTTTTTTTTACTCACTGCATGCTCAAACTGCTCAGTGAAAAGCAATAAATTCATATTTGAACTGTAGTAGTTTCTTTTGCACATTGATAAGCTACAAAACATTATGCTCCTCTAAAGAACTTTAACAACAAATAAAAATGGGAAATATAACGTCTTTAATATTAATCTCTGCCATCCTGTTTTCTGTATGTAGTTCTTCAGATATTCAAGAAAGAAAAATGTCTCATGGTTGGTACAGAGACAGTTTTATTTTAATTAACAAAGTTATAAATTTTCTGTGGAACTGTGCTTTCAGAAAACAGAATTACGTTTCATCTCTTTCATCACTTCTCCAAGGAAGCCAGGGTTCCTCAAGGCTGAGCTTTGTTTGCTGTCTTCTCTTTTGGGATACTCAAAGAGCTGAGCAGCATCCAGGAGCTGCACTCCAGAGAGGAATGGGAACAGCCTGCCCAGGACCTGGCACTTCTGAACGGAACGGAACTGAAGTGGGTCCAGACACCTCTCCTGCACCCATTTGTGCCCTTCCCCACCAGATCTTCATTATCTCTAGTGCACTGCTGGAAAGGTCTTTGCTTCTGGACAGGATACATTAGTGATTTCATATTTTCTAGGAAAGAGCAGAGCTTTGCATGGTGCTCACATGTTTTCAAACACACTTGTGTATCTGCTGAACACACAGGATTACAAGTATCAAAATTTCTCATCTTTTGAAGAGAAAAACAGCAGATTATGACTGTTCTTGAAAAAATAAAAACATCTCTGATATATGAGGCGGTGATTTTGTATTCTTGTCACAAAAAACTCCCCAAAAAACAAAAAACCAAATCTTCAGTTTTTGGAAGTTTAAAATAGTGAGGATAGACTTGACAGACTGTCATCAATTTGCTCCAGACACGCAGGAAGAATGCCATAACTATGTCATTATGTTTCTGAAAGCATATCCAAAAAAAGTACATTCATGCAACAGAGGAAGAAAGAAGGAAAAACTCATCTATTTTGCCTTCCCTCACAGCAGGCTCAAACTGTAACCAACAAAGGGACACTGATTCTAAGATAAAATATCTTCATGTACCTATGTGGTATTTCATGACACATGTATGAAATACTTGGATATCTGCATAGTTAACATATGTATTTCACATATACACACACATGCACAGAAAAACACACGTATGTATAAATACCTCAATAGCAGTGAGATCAAGACTTGATTTAAAAGGTCATTTTCAAAGCACAGAAATTCCAGGTTCTTAACAATGTAATTCAACAAAGAAGAACTGGCTCATAGGATGTGAAAAAACTTCAGACCATTGTGTAAGGACGTAAATAGCATTCTCCTTGCTTTTGATACATTCAGAAGTCCATACCTCTACACCAGAAAATCTTGGGCAAATAACCTGACAGATCTGCATCACAGCTCCAGAAAAATCTATTGGTAAACACTCACATTCCAACTGCTTACAACAGTTTAACAAGTGGCACTAAATTTTCATTACTGCTCATCATTCAGTGCCATTCTTGATGACCTATACCTCACTCTAACGGTAATTCTCCAGCTAATTACACATGTTTACCATAGGGACTGGTCCTGCACAAACCCATCTTACCCCAACTAGAAGAGATTGTAAATTGTAATAATATAAAGCTACAGTATTTAAACCGAGCCATTCCATCATCTCACCTGTGCAGTGGAGACTAGAAAAATTCACAGAACAAATGCCCATAAGCAGCAAGTTTGCAGAAAAGGAAATAACAAATTCCTTCTCTCTTGCAAAATGAACAGGTCCAAACAATCACAGAAATAACATTTCAAGCTGCTGCTTGAAATGATGCCACTATGACAGTTGGTCATTATGATTAATCTTGTGAGAAATACTGATTATTAATAAATACATGTACATATTCATGCATTCACACAGCAGCACCATTAGAAGAGTTTGCCTCAATTCTGATCTGTATTCCACTCTCTCTTTTCCCAGAAATGGCACCCCAGTTCAGGGAATGATACTTTAAACTGTTAGAAAATTTCCTGGATCCCTAACTGAGGAATGATCTCTAGGGGAAAAAATGAAATACGTTCTTCATTGCCAAAATACTAAAATCTACGAGTGCCTTAAATACAACATAGGAGCCCTACTGTGCCTAAAGGCCTGTTTATTACTGTAATTAAGTCTTGAAAATTGTCACCTTATTTGTAGCTCTCTGGGCTCAGTGTTCTGGCAACCAGACCACAAGGTTTCGGTTCAGGCCATGTACATTCTGCAAGGTGAATGGTCATGCCTAATGATTAAACTTCCATTCATTTCCACAGATACAAGGAGAAAAGGTCAAAGACACATTTCCCTATTAAAGTGACTTCCAAATTTTTCTATTCTTATGGACCCTCATTGAAAAGCAAACCTGCTCAGTTTACTGTGCTATGAATTCCTTTCCAGCTGATTGCTATGTTGTGAAACAACTGTGAATGTGTGGACAATTATTTTATGTGAAGATATTCACTAGGCTCTGACACTCCTCTTTGGGTAGGATTTATATCTGATAGACAAAAATAAAATAAGTCTAGCTCGCAGATGGTTAAATAACTGAATTTATAAAGCTGACTGAGCAAACTGGCTCTCTTCAGAGGTTTCACTTTTAAATCTTGTTACTGCTCATTGGTGAGGATTTGCAAACACTGTGCCTGTCAGGCTTCCTGATCAGTGATAGCTTTGAAACTGAGCTAAAGCAGCATGGAGAAAAAGCCAAAACTGGATTTAGTCTCATTTCAACAACCATTTTAAACCTGTTCTCACTCAAAGAAATAAAAGTTATGATATTTTCATGCTTTCAGTTTACTGCATATCTTTAGCAACAACCTCTGCCTGAAAAATAAAAATCTCCAAAGTGAGTACAGAAGGAAAATGTCCTGATTTTTTTCCTTTTAATTTCAGGGGATGGTTTTGGGACCACGTTTTCACTGACAATCAAGAGTGCTGAATCACAGATCTGAATCTGGGGAATCATTACATGCATGATTTTCTATAACATGGCCAGCTCTAAAATTTGCTGGTTTCACAGCAAACTGTTTAGACAGGCATTTAGAGTTTGATTCACGTCTCTCTCCTCAGTGCCAGAGTTACTGAAAGTGTCCCTCACACAATAGTTAATACAAAGAGACTTTAACAGAATTAAATCTAGCATCATCAATTCCAAGATAAAAAGTATGGGAGGATGTGAGTGAGCAAATGTACATGTTCAGTTGTGTGCAATCAGCACATTTTGTAGAAGTGATAATTAGGATGAAGAACATTACCTCAGAGAATACCACCTTATCCTTACCTTTGAGAGATAAAAAAATAAAGTTTTTGAGTGAAGAGCAGGGTTTTAAGGGTCCAGCATTACTTGCATACCTTAATGAAACAAGAGGATTCTTGAGTACGAGAAAAGTCCTATGATACAACCATTACAGTGAAAGAAATGCTATAAAGCTGTTATTTTTCTGTGCAAAATTTTACTTCTGTTTCCCCTGTTCTCTCAAAGAAGTGATGGAGACTTACCTTCAACTATAGGCTCATCCTCCTTCGGGGGTACTGGCGGAAGGGTGAGCATTTTGCTTTTCTTTGAAGTGCAAGCACACACTGGAGATGAAAGCAACTGCATTATTGTCTTTGATGTTTTTGATACTGAATTTCTCGTTTGATTTTTCTTTGTAGACATTTGGAAAGTAGATTTACTTCCTCAATCAACCCTACCCTAAATCCTCAATAGGTACTTATCCCCTTAAATATCTGAAATTGATATCACTATATTTAAAAGTTTGAGTTTGGAGTACTTTAATAAATGCAATAATTTCTAAAACATGCCGCAACCTCTTTATTTTTACTGAGTCCTTAATCGCACTATGTGCTATATAAAGAGAAGGAGCAAAGAAAATCCTTATAACTTACGTGAGACACCACAAAGACAACATACTTGAATAAAAAAGCCTTATTCAGAGCAACCCTTTATGCACCATTCTTAATATTGTGGATAGTGTGCTCATTAGACAAAACTTTTAAAAAGGGAAAAAAAAAAACCCACACCAAAAAAAAAAAAAAAAAAAAAAAAAAAAAAAAAGGCAAAAAGTAAACCCCAAAAGCTGCTCTTCACAGCAGTCAAGATTTAAAAGCTAAATCCTTCAAAACTATAGCTAAGCCTCCAAGTGGATTACTCAGACAAGTAAGGACTATGTGAACAGTGGGTTCTCCAGGACTGCGTGACAGGAATAGTGTGAAACAAAGAACAGCTGTAAGGAAACGGACGGCAGATGGGATAAGGATTCATATGATATCATAATTTACATAGAAGTTGCCTGTCTTGCATGTATATTTGGTTAGCTCATTTAAAAATCAAAATGTTACACGTTGGGAGCCAGGTTTAAAAAACCACAGGAGACGGTGGTATAATAATCACGTGTACTAGCTTCAGATTTGTTTCCCATAGATATATTCTATTTTACATATATTTGGAAAGGCAACTGAATTTTGAAAAGAAATAGTTATTGTTTCTTTCAAAAGGTATTTAATTTTCATCTTGCACATGATTGTATCAAAGTACAAGCGGCTGAAGTGTTCCATATGACTTAGTATCTCCTACTTCAATTTAATATTGGCCAGATACATTCTTCCAGAAAGAAAATGTACATCCACATGTAACCACACCTGGCTGAGAAATGCCTGCCAAGACAGTTGGCACCATCACTTTTGTTCTTTCAGTACAGAGTATATTCAGGTAAACTCCAGTGTGCTTTACCTTACTGACTTAAATTTGAAGGTGCTGAGAAGCACATCACTTAAAGAACAGTGGGAGAAAGAAAAAAAATTATTAAAACTAGGTGAAAATACAAACACCTTGTGAGATTTCATGTTATGAAATACCCTGCAGAACTGTTTACTTATTTCTAAGTAGCAAGGCCAGGGCTACATGACTTTTACAAGCTCTGAGGATAACTGGGAGGTAACATGAAATTGAGGATGTTTTCATCTTTATGATAGGGTGTCTTCAAATTACAGATGTCTCAATTCAAACTCTGCCTCTCTGGTACAAGGCAAGGGCACTTGGCTATTGACAAAGAAACTGATACTTCATCTTTAGAATGAAAAGCATTACAACAGGAACTGCAAAGAAACACTAATATTTTGTTAAAAGTACTGGTCCTTCCTTTCCAAAGTGCATGGGCCTTCTCCGGGAGCTCTCAAATGCCACTAACAGGTATATCAGCTCTTTACAAAGACAGCTAATGGTATCTGACAGTATCTACAGGCAATCTCTGCAGTGTGCTTAGTTTGGCTATGGCACACAATGCTGGCACAATTTCTTGTCTCTTTGCACATTCTGCTCCTCTCAGGTAGGTCTAACCGAAGATGGCTGCTAAAAGAGACACTCAGCATTAAAATCTGCCTACAGAAACTCTCTCTGACTGGCTCCATGGATTTCAGTCAGCTGTGGCCTCAGTCTGATGGGGTCTGACACATTCGAAGATTGCCACCAGGAAGGATGCCAGACATCGTCATCCCAAAAGCTTCTATCACCTCTGACAGATGACTTGCCCCAAACCCAGCCTTGCTTCCCTGGCAGGGCAGCAGGGAATAAACAGCCTCTGTCAGGGAGCTGCAGCTTCCTCCACAGAGCACAGCCTTTCTCAAGCAGCTACTCAGACACAGAATTAGCTGGGTAATCTCTTCAAATAATTCTGGACGTAATGGGGGAATTGTTGGTAATCCCAGAGAACCTGCAGAGAGGAAACTCTGTGATCCCTTGCACAGCGCAGGAATCCTGTGCCAGAGTGCACGAGGAACTAGCAGCAATTTCTTTGTACCCAATAGCAGCTTACCCAGTGAATTAATAGTTTGTCATCCTGGACCAAATGGAGATAAAGTAGAAGCTAGCTCTTAAACACAACTAGATAGATGTGTGGAGAGGAAAATACTGCCAAAGGAATTGAGACAAGACGAGCAGTCTACTGCAATTTATCGAGTGGTTCCCAGTAAAAATACAATTACTGAATATGTTTTGCTGTAGCACCAGAAGCAGGATGCAAAAATAAAGCACATCTGCTGCTCCCCACCTCGAACACTCCCAGCAGACAACAGCACATTCAGTTTTATCACCTGAGGTGCTGCACTGTGCAGCTCAACTTGGAGATGGCGCAAAGCTTTCCCTGATAAGTTTTAGGTTCTCAGGTATCATAGGTTTGGACCAGCTAAAAGGGAGGTCAAACATCTGCTGCTGCCACCTATAGTCTTCCTACCTCTTCTGGCATGCGAATGGATTATCCAGCCTGCACTGCATTTCTAACTCCAATTAGCAGCAAGAACTAAGGAGAAAGGCTGGTTTCATGTGGCATGTTGAAATCCTCTTCCCTGGATCACTCCATAGGACAAAAATACGCTAAACCTTAGTGCCAGAATTCACTACGTTTTCAGGTTCAAATGTAAAGTGTGGCTTTATTGGGGGCCTGTCCCTTGAATGTTCTCACATAAAACATATATAAAAGGTTCCTAGAAAAACTAGTGAAAGCTATATGGTTTACAGGACAGGGTTTTTTTGGGTGTTTATTTATAGAAAACAAGCACTGTTTGTTTCTTTATGTTTTTACTCTTAAAAGGTGCAGCATTTCAGATTGCAGTTATACATGCCTAAGACAACAGATATGCAATTATTGGCCCTTGCAGGAGGCAAAATGGGATAAATTAGGACATCCTTTACCAGAAACAAAACTTCCTCTTTTATCCCAAATCTGCCCATTTAAATAGATATCTATTATCTATCTATCTATCTATCTATCTATCTATCTATCTATCTATCTATCTATCTACCTATCTGCCACTTCTGGACTTATTTCTAAACCACCATGTTACAAACACACAGCCATATAAACACATTTTTACCTTTCCCTGCATATACAGATTATAAGGCTGGTTCCTACCATTTCTCATTACACATTCAGTAACCAAAGAACTTTATTAATTTTCAATACTTTACCCGGCCTTCTACTCTATACTGGGTGAACCTTTGAACTCTGTAATGAATATTACTCATATTTGCCAAGAAATTATTTGATCTCTGACTGCAAGCCACAATGATGCTGGTTAGCTCTCTGACTTTACATGAAGCCTGCTCCTTTAAAAGTAAAAGGGTGTAGAATACAACTTTAAAATTCTACAGAAAATGGACATTTACTATCTGGAAAGAAAAAAAACCCAAATTTCTGTATTTTCAATAGTGATGACAGAGGATGTAGTTGACATTGGGTCTGTAAACTGTGCTAGCACATTAGTTCTCTCCAGTAATCTGTACTCTCTGTCGGTGTCAGGACAAAGATATCATCCATTCACCAGGAGCACCCCCGGCTGGCTGGAGCACAGGAAGGAAACATCCTATTTCCAGTGTCGGGAGGGGCTGAGGATGTTGCAGCAATCACTGTCCTTGCTATCTCCTGCTGCCAATCATTGGAGCTGCCATCCAGCAGAACCAAAGGTGTGAGGGCAATGCCTCTCCATCAGTCAAATGACAGATTTCAGCTTCAAATGATGAGCAAACTGCTCCAGCTGCCTGGGCTGACACTGCCCTGCAAAGGGCTGGAGAGCACCTCCAGCAGTGCAGCCCAAACATGGGTTATGGGAGAGGTTTGCTTATGCTGCTGGGAATTCATATTGGACAGATGCAGAAGAAAATGTTATGTTTGCAAGCAAAGGTTTCCATTATTTTCTAAAAGAATAAGCAGGAAACCGCCACTTTCTAAATTAAACATGCATCACAATGGCAGGGCATCCAGTGCCTACCCTGATTAAAAATGGTAACCCATTACATTTAAAAACAAACTTAAAAAACCCCAAACAAACCCGCAAGATAAAGCAGCGCAAAAATCACATCACACTAATTTTTATTCTAAATTAGAGATGCTATGCTTTAAAAGCTGAGCAGCAATTAATTAAGAAATCTGCAACCTAAACCTCGAAGACATATGGACCAATCCAGTATTCAGCTCAGCCTCCCAACGAGGACTGATTACAAACTCATTTCAGTTACTATTTTCTGACAGCTACTGAAGAAAATAGAACTGCATGACAATTTTTTTTCTAAGACATGAAATAGTAAACAAAGTATGTTACATGACACAGTAAATTAATGTTATTAGTGACAGCAATCTGCCAAAATCTGGCATCAATAGTTGACAAAGTAGATCACAGAACAGTTGGGGTTGCAAGGGACCTCTGAAGATCATCTGGAGTCCAACTGACCTGCTAAATACACATGGAAAAACACAACTGAATAAACTGTGATAGTAAAAAAATTACAAAGGCAGCCAAAGGAGAATTAAAAAAAATCCTTTTATTCATAATTTATACGAGAAAATATTTTAAACATAGGAACAATTAGTTAATGCCCTGGAGAGCAGTGTATGTATGCTATCTGACAAATGGATTGTGTTCCCCTAGCTGACAAAAACCTGCTTTCTATGTGTCTGATTATTCCCTGTGCCTTTCCCCCACCCGTCTTTAATCCTGATAGATCATGTCAAGTTCTTGATTCATTCTAGATTAATCAAAACTCTTGGTTGGGTGCAGACCTGAAAATAACAGTCTGGCTCAGACCTTCTTCCTAATTAAAATCTGTGTTTACAAAAAAAGTATTTTTCCATACTTTGTTTCTTATATTCAGGCCAAATTGCTTTGCTACGCAGCTTGTAGAGACTTAAATTTCTTTAATTTCTATTTTCTATTGTTTTTGTAAAAAAGAAAAATGTGTCAAAAATGTAAGAGAATTTCACATTCCACTTTTTTTCTTCTCCATGTTCCACCTTGAGACAATACAAGAATTGCCTTGGTTTCTTTGAAAAATTACGATTTCAATGTAAGAGAACTCAACTGTCCCTAGTTTGAAAATTAAGATCTCTAACTGAAAAGAAGCTGTATGCACATTATTGATAAGTAATATTTATTTCATTAGCTTAGTTTTTTCCCTCTGACGAAAGACAAATGTGTTTTCCACAATGAAACTATCGGAGTGCAAGAACAAACTTCTAAAGCCTTGAACAACAAGCCAGGCCACAGGGACACAAAACTATCATTTTAAGGCAGGACACCATTTAACTACTTACAGTAGTGACGCTCTAGCACATTACTGACTAAGCTCTTAGCATTTCCATGGGATTGACAGATATTTGTGGAATGATATCCACATGTAAAGGGACAGAAATAATCTTGTTCAAACAGACACCGTTTGTGCTTAACATCAAACGATAAATAGAGAGCTGAGTGAGTTGTTTAAATAGGTAATGAGTGACTCATACTGGCCTTTAGTAAGCTCGCATTAACCATTATTATTATAATTAGAATTGAATAAAAGCAATTAATAGAATTTATTTGTTTCTGTGCTCTCTTTTTTTTAGAGATCTGAAAATCAGAAGTTAGGAGAATTGCTCATTATGAACAAATCACAAAGTATCATGCATGAATAAATTACAGCTACTCTGAGATAAACTAAGCAACTTAACATTGAAGAACACCTCTACAATGAGGCATTTATTTTTAATCCATCAAACCATTTCTCCTTTACATTTGGATGCCTTAGCAATATTTACATTTGCATTTTGCAGAAACTTCCTTGCTGGCATATCTAAATAGGTTAATATCTTCAGCTACTGGACAGTTATACCTAAGATCCTTTTCCATAACATAAGTAACAACCTCTCCCGCAGTAAGTCCTGGCTAATTGCCAGCAGAGGAGTTAACTGATGAGCAGCCATGCGAGTGGCGTTTCCAGTGGGACAGACACTCTCCGTGCCACTCCAAATCAGAGCAACCCTCCTTTGCATCTGCCAGAGAACTGCTCGGCTGTGTGCTCCATAACCTCTCAATCTGCAGCACGCAGGTTATTTTAAGCAGTTTTAAAAGAGCTCACTTGCACTAAATCAGATCTTTGCACTCAAATAGATTAGGGAGAGCAAACATGAAAAGCTCTGCTGTCAACTGTCAGGCAGTGATAACATGTGGGAAAGGTTGCTGCAACCTGCTCTGGAAAAGGAGACCTGTCCAGAGTGAAGTGCTCAGAAAGAAATGCACCCCTCTGAGGAAACAGAACTTTTCGTTTCCTGGAAAAATGATGGATGTGTACAAAGGTATTGAAGAGTTAATAGAAGTAGCCCTAGCTGCACCTGGCAGATGACTATGAGGAATTAGTTAATATGTGGTTTTTAGTTTGTTTCTTTTTAGAATTCCTTTTCTTGGCAAGCAATTTCTTTCACAGTTGATTTTTAGCATTTTAAAAAACATAATCTTTATATACTTTTTTAAAAACGTAAATATAGTTTTATCTGCACAAAATATTTCTTAAAAAATAATTTCTGGTTCAATTATTGTTCAAATATTTTCTGCCTTTCTAGGTTCCCTATCCCTGTCTCTGTTGCAGTGTGACAGTGTAGGAACCACCTTAATCTCAGCACCATGGAGAGGAACCAAAGAAGAGTTGGAAATAAATGAAATTCCTTGCTGTGCAATAGGTGGGCTGGCCCACTCATGCTTATCATACAAATAAAATTTTGCTTGGACTAAAAGACAGATAGCAAAGAGAAAAGTAGATAGAGATTAAAAAAAAAAAAAAAAAAAAAGAAAAGAAAAAAAATGAAGTCCATTAAGAGGAATGTGCTGAGATGCTGGGCTGGGAGCCAAACCCAAAGCATCCTGCAGAATGCAAGCCCAGCTCACCTAGGAACAGTGAGAAGGGGAATAATCTCCACAAATGCAGTGACTGCCAAAAGATCAAACTTCTCGGTGAAGAAACTCTGCCTTCAAGGTACAGTGGAATGGGGCACAAAACCGAAAGTACAGGTCATCTGAAATATCATAGGAGCTCTTTCCAAGAATAATGACAGGATGATTTTCCATTTTCCATGCACCTTACAGGAGCTCAGATGCACTGAGTGAGCTGACACAGCCAAGCGCTGTCGTTTCAGCGGCAGTTCCGTGCTGCTCTAAAAACGGTGTTTGTACAAACGCTGTGGAAGCTCTGAGCCCTCCCAGCCGACAGAGGGAAAGCACAGGTGAGACATCAGCTCCTCTCTGCTGCCTGGCTCACAGCGACATGGATGTGTCCTTTCTCCTCAGAGAGAGCAGATCCCCTGAGCCACAGGCAAGCTCTGCCTGCCCACAGCAGCCACACAGACACGTGGCCTTAGCCAATCCCACCTACCAGCCCTCGAGTGCCTGCACACCCAAATTTACACCAAAGGCCAAAACATTACACCAAACATTGCCAAAAGCGTAAGGTACTAGAGAAAAGAGAGGCTAAATCCCGGATTTCAATCTCAAAGAATGGACTCCTCCTAACAGTCAAACCACCCGGCTTCACATGAATGTTCCAACTCTTTAACCTTCCTATGCATGCCAATGTAGGAGGTAGAAATAAATAGTTTTTTCTTCACACCACTGATATGATTGTTGGAAAATCAGCTCCTACTAATATGATATAAACCTGATTCATTAAACCTTTTTACAGGTCACATTTCAGGAATTGCTTTTCAAGTGATTTGAAAGTAAGCAAACTTTACTTTGGCAGAGTTTGTTTCCATAAGTCCAAAACACAGAAAAAGAAAAAAAAAAATTGTGTTTAGAGACCTTAAAAAGAATTTTCCAACTGTGAAGTCGAGTACTTTTGATTAAAATGGTATCTGGAGCAAAGTTAAATAATACTTCTGGGGTTAAATGCTGCAGTTACTAAGCAGAGCAACCAGGAAAAAAGCCAAGTTTGGCTGATTTCCCCAAATGCATCACTCTGACCATCTGTGAGAGAGGTAATGTTCTTTTAAGAGAAAAAACAATTATCGAAAAATAGGTTGCGGGATTGTCTTGATACTTATTTTGTTGTTGTTCAATTAACTCTTCATTTATAGTCCTCTCAAAGCTCAAACAACCCCCGATGAACCTAAACACTGTTGGTTCTGTTAATCCATGAAGTTTTTTCCTGATGCACACAGTGCAATAGGAGAAGCTGCTGTTCCACACCACGGTTAGGTGTTGCACGTCTTTCTACCCCGCAGAGCTGTGTCAGCCCTGTCAGCAGAGCCCTGGCTGCAGGTGTTTTACAAGCAGAGAAGTGTGCACCTATCGATATTATCCGTGTCTGTGTGCATGGCCATGCGTGCCGGCGGCTGCCAGAGCTGTGCAAATCGGAAAAGGAAATTCTACTTCAGGAAAAAACCCTCAGAACCTGAGAGGCTGATGATTGTCTGTCTGTAAACCTGGTCTTGCATCTCCTGGAAGCTGCTGCAGAAATCAGAGCACACCTGACATTAAGCAAAGTGTCCATTTTATTGTCATTATGGCATCTGGAAAGGCTGACTCCAGTTACTCTTTGCATTATTTCTAGGGTCATAAATCACTGATCCTGAATGGCGTAGGCTTATTACTTCCCGACTGCTCTCGTCTGCTGGGGTTCCCACGGGGACACGTCACACCCCTAAAGCAGCCCTAATTTGCAGGGATCACTGAACAGACTTCTGGTTGGCCTTGCTGCCGAGCACAGAGCTGCACAAATACACCATTGAGGCTCCTTGCTCTCAGAAGTCATCCAATCATTAGTGCAAAAAAAAAGATGTTAAAAGACTTTTGAGCAAATCACACCATCTTTTTGCTTCTCAACTCAGATCTGAGCTTCCTGCTGCATGTGATCTCATTAATGCAGCATTTTCAGGGGCAAGCCAGAAATAATTTCCTAACAATTTATTTTTTTTAAAGTCCAAAACATGGTGGCTTTAAAAATTCTCAAAGCTGCACAAGCTTATCTGTCTCCACTCAGGCGCACTTCTGTTGCCCTTTAGCACCACACACAATGTTATGATTAGTTTATCTCTCTACACATACTACAGCATAGTTACTCTAAAATAACTTTAGAAAAAATAGAACACACTTATTCAAATGTATTTTTGCTATGATGCAGAATGCTACAAAGAGAGCAAGGACTAGAGAATTAACCACATGAATCTAAGCATTATTTCTAACGCAGACAGCAGAAGATACAATTGCACGGCCTGAGGCTCAAATATTATTATCCTTTGAGATATAGACATTAAAAGTAATTGCCAGGAAAATTGTTCTTCATCAATTACTTAAAATACATTGGGAGTTGAACACTCCTTGCTATTTCTGCTAGGAAAACTACAAAGGGAAAGATATTTGTAAAGCATCTTTGCTTTTTCCGGCTCTTGTTCAGGGTTTGGGGTTTTTTTGGATACTCACTGGTAAATTACAATTTAAAGACTGACATTTTGGTAGATGATTTTCAAATACATTCTTCATTTTCCCCTTATCCCTATCTCTGTGTTGCACTAAAATTATCAGGAATAACTGACCCTATTCATTGAAGAGATGTAAAAATATAACTTAAATGATAGTTCATAATTACAACAAATTACTATGTGTTGAAGTTTTGACACTCAACAAATTTGAATTACACCAGGTGAATTCTGAACCATGAATTCCCAAAATTTACATTATTGTGCATGGGAAGACTTGTCAGCTATGGTGTAGTCACTAATCACTCCATTCATTGATAAAAGTTAGTTACAATGACTGCAGGGAAATTAGATTAAC
The DNA here is from genome assembly GCA_036785705.1 of Acanthornis magna. NCBI lineage: Eukaryota > Metazoa > Chordata > Aves > Passeriformes > Acanthizidae > Acanthornis > Acanthornis magna. The sequence continues at coordinate 1,368,921 of JAWUZG010000332.1, read as the reverse complement.
TTGTTGGGTGTATATAAGAATACTCTAAAAACTCTGGTAAAATATCTTTATGATACATTCCCTGAATGAAATGGGAAGATATGTAATTCCCTTTACCCACTGCAATCTTTTCCTTTTCTTCCCAGTTATTTACACGTATCCCTAACTGCCAAGAAATCTGAGAAAATAATTTGGATATTTAGAACCAACAGTGAGTTTGAGAGTAACAAATAACTTTCAACTAGGGATAGGTCAATTAATTTTTTTGACAAAAAAAGAAAAAAACCCAAACAAACAAAAAACCCTCTCACTGAAATTTGAAATTGAATCATGTAATGTCCTGGATTTAAAGTTTATATTAAGCCAGGCAAAAATAAAGAAAAAAGGGTTTTCACTCATATTAAAAAGACCCATTTCTTTCCCTTTTTGGACACACTTGAACTGCAGTCTCTTGAGACTCTCGCCTGACCCAAAGCCGAACAACTGCCAAGACAGTGACACAGAACAGCGTGGATGAAAGGGATTGAACATAAAAAGACTGACTCAAAACAACCATGAAATGGAAGCATTTTTGCTTTTACTGTCATAAAATAACTCTTATTTCATAAAGCACCTCAAGAGCTGGTGACAGGAGAGGGGAGCAGGGCAGCAGCTTACATGGGTTTGTGCCCCCACCTCCCCAGCGGTGAAGACAAGCACAGGCGGTGGCAGTGCCCGACACACAAGTGACTGCAGGAGTTAGAAATGCCAAGACTTCAGCAGAACCGAAGTGAAAGCAATTAAGTGAAACTTCCAAGTTAAAACCCCCCTGAACCTCCCCTTTCCCTCCCTGCTCCAAGTTCCTGTAGAATTAAAGTGTGGGTTGTTTTTTTTTTCCTGCCTTCCTTCCCTCCTCTGTGATTCAGGGTAGTCTGCAGATACAAAATTAATATTAATTATATTTTTTATTTACCATGATATAAATTTTGAGGAAGCCGTTAGAAAAAGCTTCTCTGTAACTTAAAATACATTGTCCCAGAAAGCTTTGCTCAGATTTACAGATTCCTTTATTATTTCCAGTCTGTGCTACCTCTGATTTTGCTAACTGCATCTAAATTTCTTTCCTATTTAACTAGAGTATATTGTCTTCCATACATTACACCCATAATGAGGCTATGAAGGATTGTACAAAGCTCTTTTGATGAGAACTGGTCTATGAGTAATACAATAGATTACTTGATCTTCTCACAGTTTCCACCCATTTCTTTATTTGCATATCTTTACACAGCAAGTTTCAGCCATTATCAACATTTTTACTATGAACTTATACTAAAAATCTGTTAGCCTGCTTCAACTTATTTTGCAACATCTTCTTCTAGTATTTATTCTACAAATTCTTAAGCTGTATGTTTTCCTCTGCAGTGGCATGAAGCCGGCATTTTTAACCAGAGCGGGATTAAATTTTCTGTGTGATCATGAAGCATGAAAGCTTTACCACACAAGACAGTCCCCTGTGACCTCAGCTACAGAAATGGAATAACTTTAAGCTTGCTCTTCCTAGGAACCCTCTCTCTCTGCTCCCCTTCAGGTCCCTTCTCTTTTACTTTTATTAATAATGCCAACTACTGTACACCTTGCCGGATCATTATTTGGTTCTCTGAATGTTGATGATGTTGCAAAGGTAACAGAAAAAATCAAAGCAGCCTCTAAAAATTCAGAAGTTTGATTTGAACCACTATAGGCATAACAAAAGCAGCTTTAAAGTCAGATCACAGTGAAGAGGAGTTTCTTTAGAAGAGAAACATTAACCTTGTGTTCTTTCTTGCAGCACTCAAGTAACTCATACATGAAGTATGCAAAAAGGCTAAATTTTTTCCTATCTACATTTCTATCACTATTTCTCCATATCTAATATTTCAGTTTTATCTTTTAAATCTGAGGTACTAAACTTACTTTCGCCATCTTCTGAATCCAAGACCTAGAATTTATGCCCCAATTTATCTAATTTCATTTATTACAAGCTAAACTAGCTATGCTCCAGATGCTCTTGCAACATCCCCTGCACTCCAGACCATCCAGTTCTCTTGGAACTCTCCCATCTTCCCTAATTATTTTGTTTTCATGATGCTGGGGACATGTAAAATTTTGTTGCTTCTAAAACTCTAACACAACAATCTCAGAGGAGACTGTGCAGCCCAGCGTTAGAGGAGGATCACCAGAAAAAAAAGAGCAGACAATTAAGAGGCTGACATTCTTTGCAAAAACCTGGAATTCCACTCACTGTAAAACAGTAAGCAATTCTGGTTTGTAGGGAAAAAAAATACAAGCAGCATATCCTACCTGCAGCTCTTTCGGCCTCACCAGTGTAAAAAAGTACAGAATGTCAGCATGTGGAGTGGGCATAAATATGTGAGTACAAAGCAGCCAAGTGCTGCCTTTCCCAGAGCCACCCTCCTGTTCCACAAGCACCTGTCTGCCACACCCATAACTAAATTCTTAGATGTGAAACACAAACAGATGGGATTGCACACCCCAATCTGGATATGCTGCACTTAACACCTACTACTAAACCACAGTGGAACAGCACAAATGGGAACTTTTTCTTTTTTTTTTTTTTTTTTTTTTTTTTGGTGGAGCACCCCCAATATTTAGTTCTTACAAGTGGAGAGAAGGAAGGATGAATAGGAAATGCTATTGAGTGTTTCTGTAGTTTTTCGACACTTGAAAACTTTCCATGGAAACTTTGCACAAGTTAATAATAAACTAAACATGTCCAATATTCTCACACAGCAGATTTTGATCGTATGAAAAACTTGGAGGAAAATATGTTATGACTTCACCACATGATTCCTTTCATGTAGAGCGTGTGATGATGAGCTGTAGTTTGTGTGGATTCTTGGGTTATTTTCACTTTATAGTTTCTCCATGTGAGAAAGGGCGATTTGGAATTACTATCAGTATCTATGGAGTTTATATAAAATTTAGCTCTACAACAGAAAAAATGTGAAAAAAATACAAAGAAATTAGGTCCCGAATATTGGTAAGGATGTGAACAAGCAATCCACCAATCAAGCCAAGTAACAGAAGTTTTAGAGGTGCTAAGTAATGAAGCATGAGCGTGCAATAATTTTTCTCTTGTTTGTATCGCCCTGAGTGTGCTCTCTGGGTACCTGCAGGACATGGCAGCAGTGCTCTCCTGAGACAGCAGAGTCCTACCCTGCAGGCACAGTCTGAGCTGACCACCCACGCCCTGCTGCCCAGGGCTGCAGTGGCACTGACACTCCCCTGCCAGAATCGAGTGGGCAGGCACAGACTGAGCCACAAATGAGCACGAGAAAAGTTAAAGCAGAGAGAACTATTGAAAGATAAACATATGATAATTATTTGATTGCCTCCATCCTGTCAGAACACATTTGTTTTTATATATCCATAAAGCAGACTTCTGCCCTCAGAACAGCTCTGTTGTGAGAGATTAGTATCTGTCAACTAAATTTTAAAGAGTGCTGTGGTTTAAGCTGGCAGGCAGATAGAGCAGCACAGAGCCATTCACTCCCTCCCCACAGTGGGATGGGGGAGAGAATTGGAAAAAAGGCAGAGCTTGGCAGTCAAGATAAAGACAGTTTAATAGGACAGGAAAGGAAGGGAAAACAATAACAATGATAAAACAATATACAAAACAAATGATGCACAATGGGATTGCTCAGCACCTGCTGAGCGATGCCCAGCCAGTCCCTGGTCAGTGGGTCACCAATCCCTGAGCAGCGGGTCACCAGTCCCTGGTCAGTGGGTCACCAGTCCCTGAGCAGTGGGTCACCAGTCCCTGGTCAGTGGGTCATCAGTCCCTGAGCAGTGGGTCACCAGTCCCTGAGCAGTGGGTCACCAGTCCCTGGTCAGTGGGTCACCAGTCCCTGGTCAGTTGGTCACCGGTCCCTGGTCAGTGGGTCACCAGTCCCTGAGCAGTGGGTCACCGGTCCCTGGTCAGTGGGTCACCGGTCCCTGGTCAGTGGGTCACCGGTCCCTGAGCAGTGGGTCACCGGTCCCTGGTCAGTCAGTCACCAGTCCCTGAGCAGTGGGTCACCGGTCCCTGAGCAGTGGGTCACCGGTCCCTGAGCAGTGGGTCACCGGTCCCTGGTCAGTGGGTCACCGGTCCCTGAGCAGTGGGTCACCGGTCCCTGAGCAGTGGGTCACCAGTCCCTGGCCAGCTCTCTCCTGTTCTATGGCTCAGCAGGACACCATGGACCTGTCTGGAAGCTCCCTGGGCTGAGCTCAGCTGTCCCAGCTGGGTCCCCTCCCTGCTCCCTGTGCCTGCTCCCAGAGCAGGGCAGTCCCTGACTGTGCAAGCAGTGCCCAGCAGCAGCTCCAACACCCCTGGGCTGTCAATATGATTCTCACCCTAAATCCAAAGCACCTCACTGCACCAGCTACGAGGAAGGAAATTAACCCTATCCAAGCTGAACAGAACTGACAGTGAATAGCCAGTAACCCTTGTTTTAAATTGAATACAAATCAATTGCTATAATTTTTTAAAGACCAGATACCAACAATGGTAAGCTAAAAGTCTTTAAGCAGCTTGTCAAAAGATCTCAGAGAAACCAGTCCATCTCTGTAAGAACATGACAACAGATAAGAGCATGCACTCTGGATTACTTTTCCCCTTGTTTTAATTATCACTTTAATGCAAATACTCCACAAATCAACCAACGTACAGAATTATCAGTGTGATAATATATTCAAATATTTGACATTTACATTAATTGGAAATAATGAAGAAAATATTTTTGTTGTTCATTGGATGAGGCTAAATGGGCTGGAAATTCAAATGAATAAAACATCATTACAACATCCACTGTACACCTGTTCAGAGCTCTATTAACAGCTTGATATTTTTATTAGGTGCATGCACAGCAATACAAGGACAAATGACCATTTTCACACTCCAGGACAGAAGCAGGCAGCCAGAGCTCAGTGTGTGGGGTCACTTAAACCACAGAGCTCTGACAAGTGCTTAACTAGCCCCAGAATGCCTCCACTTAGTCTTGACTTCTAATTTTATAAATTATTTACAGTTTAGTAGGTGCAAAGCTAGTGGAAAATGCCTTTTCTGGCAGCTTGATTGACAGGATAATTATACTGTGGTTTTGTTTTTAGCACTGTTATGCAGAATCATAATGCTATAAAAACAAAATATGAATGTTATGAGCTTTTAACTTTGACAAGGTCATTGTGAAGCCTACCAAACAGATGTCATGAAAAGCCATTGCTGTCATTAGCCAGGTCCTGTAAGTACTGCAGCACCTCTATAGCTGTATCTCAGTAAGACTAAATACCTTTTCTCAGTACAAATTTTAAGATTAAACTTTTAAAATCCAAACAATCAGAAGAAGCAATAGAGATATTTATTCTTTCTCATTAATATTATTCCTTTGGGGCAGTGCCTAGAACCACCAGTGACAGGTTACATTCCCTTGTGCAAGGCCTGGTGTTTCACTCAGTCCATGCCTCGCAGGAATCTCTGCAGACTTTCAGCTACACAGCAGCACAATTCAACAGAAATGAGACAGCCCTACAGACTTTGCCTTTTAAAATACATTTGACCTATGGTTTATGAGGATTCCTGATTATTACAGACTTTTGTGAGAGAGGAAATGAGTACATTTGGATGAGTTAAGTCACACTTGTGTCCATGTCTTTATTCATCCCTGTTGCTATTCACCCTGCCAGCTGCAACCTTGATTGGCATTTGAACACTCAGATGATTGGTAAAGATATTGAATAACAAGTTGTAACAAATCTGGCAGAAATTAGTGTCCCCTGAGGCCCAAACTACCCTGAACTGTGAAGCAATAGTTATACATAACACTCTGGGAACCAAGAAATCTTTTGAAGAACAGGTTGATCTTCTTCTTTACTGCAAAGGCTACTAAGAAGTGAATAGATTTAAGCTGCATGTCTATAAAGACAGAATTCCAATAACAAAATGAACATGTTATAGAAGCATAAAAAACAAGGGCAAGGTCTCAGTGCATGGTAAAGACAAATGGCTGCAGGTATTAAGTGATCATACATAATGCATTTTCCCGCTCATTTGATATTGCAACTTCTAGTAATGCTGCAGTCCCAGAGAGGACAGCCATTAAGTCTATATGCTGTTGCCCTTTTTGCATAAGTCTGGATCTATACCCACAAACATAACTGCAATAATATCTGAGTAAGACCAAATACACTGTACAGTAACTTTACTGTTCTACCGAATGACCAAAAGAGCAGGAGAATCACAAAGATACAACACCAAACTCTGCTGGAGCAACCAGGGTCACTCTTTATTTGCCTGTGGGCATTCTTGTTCAGATTTTTCTCTTTGTTAGGAAAGATTATAATTTCCCATCCTGACTGATGCTTTCACAGAAGCTTGGTATCTACTCTGAGGCTGTTAGTTTCCTTCTCTTTTTTTATTCCTTCCTTTCTCTTGCTCCTTTACATATCTACCCACGTGCATTATAGATAAAACTCTGCTCATAATAAAGCCTCTAAAAGAATATTGTGTCAGGAGTGCTAGTGAAAAAGAGAAACAAATAGATTCTACTTTAAGATATCTTATTTCTCATTATGTCCAAACAGTTCTTCCTATCTGCTTCTTCCCATCAACCTAAGCACTATTTTATCTTTCAGAAACACTGCAGGCAAAATACATGAAGGAATGAATACACAAGTGATATCAGCAGAACTCAGTTATCAATTTGGGCTTCCCTGTTGTCTTGTTACAGACAAGGAGCTGTCTATAGCAGGCTCAAATGAATGGTGGCTCAGTGGTGCCTCTCTTAAACCATTTGCTATAAGGTAAGCTGCTCTAAAAAGTGACCTCTTCCATTATCAGGTCCCCAGAAATGCACAATTTCAACCCTGCTGTGACAGGAGATCCCCAGTTTCAGCCTCATGCTGCAGTCTGTTAAAGGTAAGTGTGACAGATCACATCGAGGCTTCCAAAACTGTTCCGTGACTGTTTGGCTTCATCTGCTTTGACAGTTCTGCAGAGAAGCCAACTCCAGTAGTAAACACAAAAGAAATCTCAGACAGCAGATACTCTGTGCCTATGCAGAATATTTTCAGGTAGGAACACATTTTTGAAAATAGTTATGATGGATTAAGAAGGAACAAGAGCTTATATGGGCAGAAATATTACTTCTGATTTTGAAAGCAAATATGGAAGACAATGTGCATAATACCAATACATTAAGATAAATGCTTACTTGCTGCAGTAAATAAATTACTGTAAGTCTTTTGAGAATAGTCACAAAGAAGAAAGGTGCATACCATGTTGTTGTTATTAAATATTTTATTTAAAACAGTCTAGAAAAAAAACCATGCTAGGATCTTGGTCTTCTCTAATTCTCAAGAGCAGATCAAACTCAGGCAGTCACCTCTACTTGGAAAAGGATACACCTTCCTTCATTAGGAACACACAGACTAATGACGAATTTAGTGCAGCTATGGAGGGGTCAGGTTTTCTCCCAACATGGTGCACTCTTTAAAAGACTTTCCAGCAAATGCCAGAAAGACAAAACTGCAATGATTTTATTTCTGACCCCAATTTAACCTCAAACAGAATTTGCACAAGCTGTCCTTACTTTATTTATCTACATTACATTACTAGTAGCATACCCATGAACTAAACCTGACTAAGAGTAAAGGATGATTTTGCTTTCTTGTGCAGGCACATATTGTACACTAACAATGTGTGGCCTACAGGCATTCCAAAGAAAAGTTTAGGTTCATCCATGTCAGTTTAGGGCTCCATGTTTCACAGTTGAAGACATCGTGTCACTAAAACCACGTTCATATAAGCCCATAAGCAATGCATCAGTCTCTGCTGGAATAAACTATATCCCAAATACTGTCCCCTCTTAAACCAGGGAAGCAGTCACAACTTACATCTTGGTAGTACCAATCCTGATAACTGAAATTACTGCAATTACAATGATAAACTCAGGATTTTGTAAATCAATATATTTTCGTTTACGTCTATGACCTTCCTGCTCCTACCAACAGTGATATATGGACTTTTTTTTCCAAAGTGATTAGATCACCCCTCATCTGAAAGCATCAAACTGCTTTGCCAAGGCACACTCAAACTAACATAATCCAGTGTGAAGCTGAAATGACCTTTACCAAATGGCTTCAACCTATGCAACAAAACTTCAGATCCAATGCAGGATAAGCTTTGAATTAAGATGCAAATATAGTGCTCACGGACAGAGAAAATAACCCCTGCCCATCATTGCTATAATGACTGATGGATTCTAAAACTGTTTTATATATTGTTTAAATTTGAAAGAATTGGGGGTAAATGTTCAGAATCATAAATGTTGCTCTGTCTTTCCTAATGTAGATCATGGTATGTTGACACAGGCTTTAAGCAGAATGGGGATGCTGCAAGGATGCATGCAGAAAATTAAAATTTTTTTTTCTTCATTATTTCGCATATGATAACCTAAACGTTTTTTCCCCCAAGCAAGGCGTAGGTCAATATAGTGGTACCAAAAAACCAAACCAACCTTTAAATTTTCCATATTTTATACAGTGGAAAAAACCCTACCATTTCAGTCTGCCTGACTGCTGATGAAATGTCTTAAATCTTGTCCAAACTGAGAAGCAGGCCTTATTTTCCCTTCAGTCTAAGTTGCTTTTAGCTGAGAGAAAATGAAACCTGTGTATCACAATAGAACTGAAGGTCAGGAGGTTATTCAGCTTGCTGTGGCAAGTAGTGTTGATCTAAATCACAACTGCCTGCGCAGTGCTGCTCACACAACAGGAAGAAGTGGAAGGGAGGTTGCACAAAGCCAGCATCAGGTTACTTCTGTCTCAGTCTTTGAAATAATTTTCTTACCCCTACAGCTTTGTTTCTTTTATAATTTTAATGAACTGAACTGCCAAGGGAAGAAAAAAAATATAGAATGCTAAGAAAGGGTTTAGATGTCTGCCAGTAGGTATATGGAGGACATCACCTTATTCCAAATAATAATCTAATTGAAAATTACTTCCTAAGGCATTCTAATTTGCTAGCTAATATAACATCTTAGTCCACAAACAGTTTAATCTGGTAAGCATCATTAGAGAGGGCAGTGACTCTGCTCTTCTCACACAAAGCCACTTGGTTCTGCTCTCCCTTGTGGTGGAAATGCTCTTGTAGCCACACGGTGAAGTAGGAAATGTATCCAGCCAAAAATCACAGCAGCAGCAAGCAGTTCTGTTTGTGCTGGAGCAGTTCACAGACTCGGGTTGTCATGTGGCTGCGTGTGAATTTCTGTAGCACAAACACAGGGTGGGAACATATGGGCCTGCAGTGGTTCCTGCTGAACTGAGCTGATAATGGAGGGATGGTGTGAAGTACCTCTGCTGAGACAGGCACGGGTCAGAAACTCAGCATCCCTTCACTGCTCTGGGGTGAAGCATCCAGGCAAGGGTAACAGAATCAGTCCTCTACTTAACTCATTTGAGCAAAATAAAACTTTCCCACCCGCTCCCCAAGTTGTCAAACAAATGAGTATGGCTGCACTGAAAACATAAACAGGAGTGGTGAGGATTGCTCTAATTTGAAAAGTGAAACGTCCCGTGGGCAAGGCTGCTCTGAAGGGCAGCAGCGTGTCCTAATGCTGTTCCTAAAGGTCAACAGCCTCGGCCAGGCACAGCACCAACCCCAGCAATCAGCCACGTAGGAATTGGTGTTTTTACAGCACATTTGCTATCAATGGCCGTTCTGAAGTTTCACCTCCGAGGTAAGATGGTATAATTTACATGTGGAGTAGCAGACGGATCCAGAGCCATCTATTTGCAGAATTTTACAGAGCAATAGTAGAACAATTTTGAATGAACTATGGCCTAAATTGAGAAAGGAGGAAAAAGGTCAATAAACAAAATGAAAATCTCCTAATTTGATCCATTTGCTGACAACAAACACAGATTGGGCAAAGTACCAGGCAACTCCAACAGAAGTAGCAAGGTTAATGGAACTGCTGCTATAACATATTGTAGATCTCGTAGTGTCAGTGGCGATAGTGGTAATGTTGTAAACACAGTTTGTTTTCCATCTGGTGCGTGGTATATGCCCTTGATAAAAGGGTGCTGCATTATGCATTTCTGTTCTCCTAAATTTATTTGCTCCTAAAAATGTATAATGATTTTAATAGCCATATACAAAGACAGAACTTCTGCTTTTAAAAAAATGCGTATAAATTTTTTCCCTAATGAGGTCAAGGCCAACATTAAATCAAAAATATTGTCATAATAAGTATGGGATTCCACTCCCCCCTTTAAAAAAAAAGTTCAACTACTTCTGCAGTTGAATACCCTCAGAGTAGCTGATGTGGATGCTAAGACTGGAATGGAATATAATAATAATATTTTACATTTGAATTCATCCTGAGCACCTTACAAATTGCATAATAACACAATTTTGAAGCGATTAATTAGAACTATAAAAGATCTATGTTCCAAGGAAAATTTAAATCAATGGAAGGTCTCATCTTCATTGCAAGTGACTTTGGATCAAGCCTTGAAAGATCAGAAATACGAAAATAAAGTACCTTTCAGTAGCACTTCATGCTAACATGCAATAGTTGTGAATCGCAGATTCAACTTCACCCTGTACTCTTAGAAATACACACGGCTGGGCACATACTTTTAATTCTCTTAATCAATGTTTTTAACTAATATTCTTGTTGAAGCCTTGATCTGAAATATAATCACTCTTTTCATCAAAATATTTACGAGAGAAAATGTGGAGCCTTGAAGATTCCGTTTGAATTGTGCGTGGTATCTATGGTTACAATGTATTATGGATGGTAAGGACCAGGAGCACACTGAGTGCAGTAGAGAGAAGGGCACTCAGACAAAATGTAAGGCAACCTGAAGGAGATAATACATTGTCTAAAGAAATTATGTGTATTGCTGGAGTATGCTGGTTAGAGGGAACAAACCAAAAGGGTGGGAAAGTGCATGCAAATAATTATATGATGGCATTAAATAAATACCAAATAGAACTTGGGAGATTGTGACCTGGCCACGAGAGAGGCTGGCCCAGCGGTGATGACCTGCTCAGGAAGGGAGGGTGCGGTGGTTTGCCATTCCCCCACGACCCAAGCTGTCACCCTCTGTGTCTGCAATGACACATCTTGTGCCTTGGGCTGAGGCCAGCACGGGCACTGCATCAGGGGCTGCTGCAGAGCAATGCTTGTTTTGTCACTGAGAGAGCAGCTCAGGGAGTTACCGTGTCTGCTGTGCCTCCTGAAATCACCAGCAGCAGGGACAAACCAAAAACTGAAATGTGCTCAACAAGTGTTTGCTCGAAGCCTCTTCCAGCAGCATCGAGTACACAACTCGTGTAAACTTCCGTTCACTCACCGAGCTCTAGGAATGAGCTTGGATTTTACTTTTCAGAGCAAACAATTGGATTAACTGTGTGAAGACTAATTCCTTTCAATATAAACTAATTGCTGTGGCCTATGTTACCTCAAAAGCTGCAGGACAGAATCATAATGGGTGTAGTTTAAATGCAGAGGTATAAATTGAGATTTAAGAGCTGATTTTTCACACTAAATAATCACAACATGAGTCCATCCACTTTTTACACACTGACATAATGGAGAGAAACAGTTCTTATTATTAAACATTCTCTTCTAAGAAAGAGACAATTGTTTGGGGTTTTTTCCCTCCAAAATAGAGATTGCATGATAACTTGATTTTTTCAGAAAAGTGGAACCTGGATTTCCCCCATCCCTTCCAAGGATTTTGTTATGCAGCAATAGTGAAAATCCTAAATTTTCCAATTTAGCATTTTACATTTTCCTCCTTTTAACCCCTTTAGAGAAACAGAACTGAAAGAAAAAGAAGTTTCAGAAAGTGAACATCAGTCTTACTAGGCTACTTTTCCCAGTGGAGAAGGTGAAAAATACAGGTGTGAAATGGTATATATAAAAAACAAGTGAGCACAGCTGGAAAGAAAGAGAGAGTTAAAAAAGAAAGAACTGACTTTAAAATTTCGAATACCCATCTTGAATTGTCAAAAAAGTGAAAACAGATTGAATGAAACTGGAGATGAAACATGTTTGTATTCTCTCAGACATTCTGAGATTGCACTAACAGAACAAGCAAAAAGTTTTTAAAAATTCAGTTCCATTTGACTTTGTTTTGTTCAGATTTGGAGGACAGAATTTCAAATACAGCCTAGTTAGTTGTTCATTACATTTCTTGCCAGACACAAAGGATTAGATCTGTTTTGAAGAAGTGTGTGAGAGAAGAATTCTTTTGAGAGAAACCATATCCTAAACCGGAGAATGTGGATTTTGTGCTCATACCCCAAACTCTAAAGTAACCTTCACATATTTAAGGAATATGCTATATAGGCTTATTTAGCTGACAGATTGAGTTTGCCAGTATTTAATCCTCTTTTTAAAAATAATTTTTGTAAATATTCCATTTTGACTGCCAGACCTAACGTAAAAGGTGGTTTTACTGATTTTCCAACTGAGAGGTTGCAATAGGAAGAGAATTTCTCAACAATGCTACTCAATGTTGCTGAAAACAAGCAGCCCACACCCCCTTTCTATAAAAATTATTTAGATTATAGAAAATAACATGGATGCAAGTATAGTGGCCAAGCGATAGCACAGTTTCAGCAGAACTGTTTCCAGGGAAAGCACACTATTAATCCCAGAGAGCGATCAGATGCACAGAAGACACGGTTAGGTTATACATACACCGAATTCCATGGCTGTTATTATGCAGTGGTTACACTACAAGAGCCAGAAGTCACCAGGGATGATTAGGAGGATATGGCACTGGAGCTATTTAAGCAACTAAGATAAATACCCTCATTGTAATAGGTTACTGCTCACACACACAATATGCATTAGCTTTTGACCTGATGAGTGTGCGGTTTCAAATAGTTAAGACAGAAAGCATAAAGGAGAAGATGTATTATTATCACATAGCAAAATGACACTTACTCGGTTACAGGCCCCTGACAAGCACAGGAGACAAACCCGTGTTACCTGAATTCATTAGTCCTTTTACTTATTATGTTCCTCTAAACATATGATTACACTAAATTACTCCACTTTTCCCTAGCTTCTTGTCATGATGAGCTACCATGCCCTTGTCATGCATGATGTGCTTGGCGAGGATATCATCGTTTTCCTTAAAGCCAATTTTCCTTTCTGTCCTCCATTCCCCACTCTGCCTTTTACACAGAAAAATCAACTTCTAGCAGTGTCTATGAATGCAGCTATTGGGAAAAAAAATCCTGATATGACAGAATAGGTTTTTTTTAAAAGTTGAGAGTGAATAGTTGTTTCAATTACCACAGGTATGTCAAATATCCCAACGCATTTAAAGGCTCTAAATCTGAAGTATATAAGCTTGACCATTGCTTGAAAACTAGAAATCCAAAAGATTTTCTGTGCATTTATTACTGTGGTGCATGACATAACACAATGTAAGCATTTTACCTGCATTCATCACAAGGGATGAACGCACCTGAGATGTGGGTTGCAGTAATTTTATAACTTGTTCTAGTTACTCTAACACATTTTTAAGCTGAAATATTCTTTTCTTTCAGCATTTAATTTAATTGAAACTTGACTGATCTACATTGTGAATGGTTCAGCTGTAAACAGATATGGATCTTGTATTTAAAAATCTTCACAACAGAACTCCTCAGGGGTTTGATGGATCTTACCGACTACTTATTAAAATAAATAAATAAATTGTAGGTTAGTAATATGTGCATTTTGCCATTGACTATATTAAATAAATCCCAACACAGTAAAAGGTGCTTACAAAAAGATTTATCTTTAAAACTTATTGTATTTCTTTTTTTATCCTTTAATTTTAAATGAAGTCTTTGACCACTCCTTTAGACCACAGTCACTTATAAGGCAGATAATTGTTGGAAAGTTTATCTTTAATAATTCGCAGAATGTTTAATTTTTAGATTTTTACTTTTCATGAAATGAAGTGATGGTAAATATTTTGTAATATGCATGTATATATATTTCTTTTTCCCATGTTTATCTTTGACTCATGGATCAACAGAAGAGTTATTTAACAAAAAACTATTTTAAATAAAAGCTGTCACAAACCTGTCTAGACTCATATTTAATCATATTTATTCCTCATGTAGATAATGTCAGGGCTTGATTTTCCAGCAATCCTAAAAATCTTAAAGATAACTCTGAAATTTACTTGCTATCTTTACTCTGATGACCTTGAATAACATAAATAGTTCTGCACATTTTTGGGATTGCAAACATTTCCCTTCTAGGCACCAGCAGTAATTTGCAGTCATTGCCTTGTGTATTTATTTTTAAATACACAGTTCTTGAAACTTTGTGCTGCTTCTGGATTTCTTCAGAAAAAGCATTTGTATCAACACCACAAAGACAATTCCAAATTTCCTTGTATGCAAATATATTTAAACATAAGTATCAGACATACAAATGTCCAAAGTGCAAATGCAAAATGCTCATAAAGAATCTGAACTGTACCTTTTTATTTCTGCTTACAAACAGTAAATGTGAGGACTCCTAGAAGCCTCAAGCCACCTTTCTGACACTGACTTTGAGAGATGACTGACTGGGTGAAATTGCACCTAATGACATCTGCAGCACTTAGTGCCACTCACCAAAGGGAAATCACCATTTATAACAGTTGTAGGTACTGCTGATTAAAGAGAAAATGAAAATTTTATCTTGTAGGAAGCTGATTCATAGAAGCTTGTGAACTAACATTTATACCATAATTTTAAAGTTATTCTAACTTGTGGTTAAGTTCTCTGGATTTTGCTGCCTTGAAAGCAGTTCCCCCATAGCCTCCAGAGGATCTGAGTACCCAAAGCTATTCTTGGTGTGCTGCTCCCCTTGCACTGACAATTCCACCTGCAGAACTGCACAGCAACATCACACTCAGACCTGATCCTAAAGGAAAAATGCTCCTATGGCTTCTGAAGGACAGAGCTGCCCTGGGAAGGGGCGGGGGAGCCTTTTGGGGGTTTTATTGCTGTTTTGTTTTCTTCCTCTGGCTGGGCTACTGCAGCCTTTCAATTGCCAGTGTAAGTAGGAAGAAGGAATATTGGGTCAGAGGTGAGTGAATCAAAGCTGCAGCACATGCTGACCTTGAAACTGCTGCTTGAGCTATCTCGGATAAGATATTCATGCGTTCCTTTCCACAGCCATTTGTGTAGCTTTTCCTTTTAATTAATTTCTGGATATGATAGATCATGCTTGCAAGAGCTATCACACTACCATATTAAATTTTAGAATCATTAGAAAAAGAAAAAAGAAAAAAAAAACCAAAACAAAAATATGAACTTCAAATGTTAGGCATAGAATAGTAAACATAGCAAATGACAGTCCCACACCTTCTTAGAGTTTCAAACAAGCTGTTTTCCAAAGGCAAAGAAAGGTCATGATGTTCTGACCTTAATGGTTTTTCATCTGTTTTCTCACATTCCAGAAGTTTGTGCTCTTACCATCAGAGTGTAGAGTGTGACATTATTTTTTTCTCATTAGCAAATATTACGTATTTTGTACAAAGAGCAATCTATCAAAAACTAGGGTGCACTCATCTCACCTTGTACCACTAAGGGTCAAAAAGCTACTTCTAGATGATTGGAGAATGATTTTTTTAGCTTCTTTCTGCCCACCTGAAAGCAGGGCTTTAAAGCCAAATCTGTCATAATTTAACATTCCCAGAATATTCTGCAATAGAAGTGCTTATTCCATCTGTTGTGGGAATTCAGAGGGGTTGCATGTGCTCTGCTCTGTCCAAAGCACTTCGTTTGGAGCAGCAATGAGCAGCACTCCTCGAGTGTGTGCTGACTTCAGAGCAAGCAGACAGCACCTAAAGGGAGGTGCAGGAGGCAGGGATTGGCCTGGGAACCTGGATCTCCACTCTGAACTCCTTTTACTGGGAAATACTCTTAATGGGTGACATCTACGAACAAGAAGCTGCTGGATCTCTTGGCTGGTGAGGCTGTCTTTTGTGCCAGCAGAACATTCAAAGGCTCATCCAATAAATTTAGACTGGAAGTGTCCTTAAATTCCATTCTCTTTTTTTTAAAATCAAGTTTCACCCAATAGTTTGGAAAAAATCAATAGTGCTACATCTTTATACTTGTTGATCCCCTTATAAACCGATGTGTCAGGATGTTATTACCGAGTGCAAGTGCCTCCTTCTGCAAAAGCTGAACCTCATAATCCATTTTACATCTAAACCCAATCTCCACATAGAAAAAAATCCCCAACAGAGTACAGCAGGAATCCTCATCTCTGCATGGACACTGAGTGCATCCCAAGGGCTTTATGCTAAGCAGCTGAAACGATTTTTGTGGAATTGTTTAGACCATCAAACTAAGGAAGTGTAACAATTCCAAACATGTTTTTCCTTCACAATATATATTCTGTACTCTGGATTAAAAAATAAATTTCTTACTACTCACCAACCTCTTCATCTGCTCATTTCAAGACTGGTGGCCATTCCTTCAGTCAGTAATGCTAAAAAGAAGAAAGTAGAAATGCTTATTTTAGATGTCACCATCACATTTCAGTTAATATATCCCAAATTTAGCATTTTTCACAAGCATTTAAAGATGACGTAGTAAAAAACCAAAACCTTGAGCCCGTTCTACAACTTGCTGAAAGCTTTCCCATAATTAAAATCATTGCAATAGATCTGAACATGTCTATGTGAGGCAACATGTTTCTCCCATCCTCTTTATTGTCTCTTCACTCCCTAAGCACACATTGACTTGGATGCCTTTTCCTATGGTCCCAATGCAGGTATGCCTCAATAATGACAAACATCTACAGCTTTTTACTTCCAAAACTCCTAACAATGGACTTAAGAATTCTGGGAATTCAAAAACCAGGGGATCATGACTGCATGGAGTCAAAATACTCTTATGCCAGTTTTCTCTGGTGTTTCTTCACCAATCTAGGCAGGAGCTGCATCTTCTAACTCAAAGAGTCTTTGACAGAGCTAAAAAAAGTTAACGTTAAGATTAAATTTTAAAAAAAAATCATCTTAGAATGCATCCTAGAATGAAAAAAAAAGTAATTACATGGCTTTATAGAACAGTCCAAAATACTTTGTTTGTGCCAAAATGTTAAATATACAAATATATTGTTCTTAGATATTTATTTTGCATGTCATTAATTTTTCAAAGTATTTTCCTTCATCATAAAATTTCATTGTAGATTTAAAGCCTAAGTTCATTAACAGAAGTGTCATACAGAGCTTAATCTAGCTTGGATTTAGCCTGCACTGTGAGCTGTCTCTTCTAGCTATCAGGAAAGAATATTTTGGGTGAATTTTTAACCTCGGTGAACCCCACAAATGGAAAGCTGACAGGAGCTTCTTTCAGCAACAAGGAGGCTGACAAATCCACTTTTATTTCCTACAAAAATGCAAAATAGCAACAACAAAGACCAGCACTTAAAGAGTAACACGAATTTGTATACAATACTGTGTTCTGAGGCAATTAAGAGTTTCATTTACAGCAGCTTGTTACCAAAGTAGTGCCAGCAATGTTTATTAATTAAAGGTGTTTTTTCATCCTTAGCTCCTTTGTGAAGAAAGTGAGAATTAGTCTACTGTTTCTGGGGAATTACAGTTTCCTAATCATTTAAAAAATGAGGGTGACTAGTTCTGCCACCTATTTGCCCTGCAAACATTCTGCCTCTTATGCATGCCAGGAATTATGACAGCTCTTTTTCAGACTGCCTATACATTACTTTAAATATTGCTGTACAGAATTTGAATTATTTTGTGCATCAACCAAAATCCGTGCTGGTGTTCTTTTAAAAAAAGCTCTGCTCTTGGCTTTCAGAAGAACATGTTGTTTCATTCCCCTAAAGAAGCTCAGAACTTCAAGGAAAATAACATCAAGTGATAGTGGGTTCAAACGTATTTCTAATCTTTACAACCCTTCAGTAGTTACATTAAAAAAGTGAGGCATAATTTATTTCTGATGAAACGGAGTTGCTCAGCTTTCTGCTAATAGGATCCTCAGGGCAAAAGGGGTAGGGAAAGCACTGATAAAAGTAGAGAGCTTCATTTTACTGTTTTTTTCTAGTCTGGAAACAATAAATTAATAATAGTGTTTACTCTGATTATCGTTGATTTAGGATAAATTGTTCTCATTTAGCAAATGGGGAAATGAAATTCAGTGCCCAAGGGACTGAGAATGTAAATCTATGCCAAAGGCTACAATTGAAGACACATTTACAGATCCATTCTGAGTTCCTGGATTAATTCCAATCATTGCTGATAGTAGGGAGGCTGATATTCCAGTGCCATTTACCAGTTTAATGATGCAAGTTGCCACTCCTTTCTCCTCCTCTCTCTTTGCTTCCCCTTCTGCTCTTCTCATGTCCCTCATGAAACTTGTTTGGGTTTTTTTTAATCCTTGAAGGCCAGTAGCATTTAGGGTTTTTCTTTTGGGAAAGCCAGTACCATTTTGCTCAGAGGTACACACCTGTGTTTTAATACTCCTAACTCATCCGAAATTATTCTTCAGCCAGCCAATACTTATTCAATGTAGGAATTGAGCAGGGAAATGTAAGAACCTTGAAACGGCATACTGTACTATTAAAAAAGAAGTACTTCTCAGAAAAAGCATTGCAAAAGATATAGAAACACCATTATTCAGCCAAAATGACAGCTCGGTCGAAGTGTACTATTAAATGTATTTTGATTTCCTTAAAGTGCTGTAGTATTATCATACTTCCCATACCTGAAAACAAGGAAAGAGGATACATAACACAGTTCTGAAGCGGATGGCAGACAGCAAAAGCTTCTTCTAATATTACATTTCCTCCTATGGAAAGTATCACCATTTATTACCACTCATTAAAATTTAATTTTATAGAGCATCTTTAAAAGGTCATTTTTAAAATGGGAGTATTATAGCTGATATTACTGACTAGTTAACCACTTTGAGAACACAAATCCTCAGTCTCGTTGCTTTCAATTATTAAAGATAAGGCATAAATCTGATTAATTCAGCTTTTTTTAATAAAAAGTAGCTTATTGTTTTGCTATTTATCTAGCACAGTCATTTGCTTTGTTTTGATTTCTCCTGACAAATACCTTGATCTTGAAAATGACATTCTGTTACTATACAGATGTTTGGTGATACATTCATCGCCTCATATTGCAGTTACCATATTCTGAGATGGCATGTACCTTAATGTTTTAGTCACTTTTATCATAGGTACTACATTTAGCATTTACACACCATGCACGGAAGCAACAAAATCTGCAAATATCAAACCAAAGTCTAATTTAGAAAAAGTAAAAAAAAGTACAGCCAGAGTAGCACCCAAAGTGCACAGTAGGCATATCCCAGTAGCATATCCATTATTTGAATCTTAATATTCAGTGCAATTTGAGTGTGTTTAGAAATCCATTCTGAAAAACCTTGGTGCCAAAATGGGTTTAGCACAAGTGTGCAGGCTACCACTGCTTCCTTCATAGGCTGTCAATGCAACTTAGAGATATAGCTGCTCTTTTTTTTCCAAGGAAAACTGAATTAAAAGCACATAGAAGATCAGTTTTAACCCTTTAAACCAGGAATTAAAACCTGAAACTCAATTTCTGTACTGTGAGTTTAAAGCCATGTCTCTGAGCTGTGAGTTGTTCTGACAGCATCTCATTGTTGGCACAAAGCCTGCGCTGACCGAATGCTGTCGCTGCTCTTGGTGTCCTTGATTAGGGCTTTCAAATGGTCAAATAATGGCACAGGGATGAGTTTGATGTACTTTTCAAAGGCTAAGTTTTTATTCATAACACTGCTGACCATCTTCTTTGAAGGATTTTTCTTTTCAAACTTGGATGCAACAGAATGGAGCAACTGTATGGAACAGCAAGACTCTTCTCCACACTATTGCCATGAGAAAGAGTGAAGTACTGGCTGCTACCTAAACCAAACCAGCATGTGCAACTCTGCTGCTGGACTGGAGAGGGGTAGCCAGGAAACACTGTGCTTTCACCATGGGAAAAAGGAAAAAAAAAAGCCAGAGCAAGACACACCAGTGGCATAGTTCAACCCCAAAGATCTGTAGAACCTAACTATGCCTCCTATTTTTTTGTCCCCTCAGTTGCACGCACTGCCATAGAAAATTCTTCTAAATATTTACAGGAAGTTCTTTTAAGTATTTATTTAAATATTAAGTTCTTTTAAATATTTATTAAAATTTCTGGATGAATTTGCAAATATACAAATAAAAGTTTACTCTTTAGAATCTTATTGGGTACTAGATCACATCAGGTAGATTGAGGATCACCTTCTAAAACTGAATAAATGGCTTAAGATGTGACTCTTTCTTGGCCTTGCCCTAATTTACATCTCAGAGGGAAACAGTAACATTACAAAGATTAAAAGAAAAATAAATAAAACTGCAAAGACACAAGCCCTACTATGAAAGGAAGACTTCTTCCTAGGATATGTAAGTCAGACATTTACAAGCAAATTAATAAATCATCATCACACATGGAAACTAAAGAATGTAAGTATTGCAAGGTATAGATTTCATCTCCTCTGTAGTATGATGTTTAAGCTGTTAAACAGTACACTGTTTAAACACATATTGAAGCAGAGAGATCTGTAACAGATCTGTATTCCCAACTAGCAGTCTCAAAAAGACCTGCTTATTTTCACCTCCATCCATCTTTTATTTTCAAGCTTTCCCAAGGTTTTAGGTACATTTGTGTCACTCACTCTCGAGGTTTAGGCAGGACCTTAGAGTTTCAAATCTTGTACCTAAATCCAGCAGAATACAAGGGTTAATCTATCCAAGACTCCTTGGAATAGTTCCTTTTCACATAGGCTCAGTCAGAGCCCACACAAAGTGTTTTAACAGTTAACTCTTTTTTCTTAATGCACAGCCAGAGAACAGCAGAGCCCAGTGAGCAGCTGGCACTTGGACACAGGGCATGGACTAAATGATTTGTTTAGGCTGGCCCGATTCAAGCTCCAGATGCCAAACTGCAGCAGAGAATGAACGAACAGGTGATAGTGAACACCTTCAGTCCCTGATTCCAGAGGTGTTCCAGACTGCGATATGAAATGCAGGATCCAGTAAGATGTGTGATTTCACTTCTGCTCTTTGGGCTGTTTCGGTATTTTATATTGAGATTACAATGGACTTGTCCTGAAGGGAATGCTCGAGTCAGGCATATCAAATATAGCCACGTCCTATTGTTAAATAGCATTTGTAGTTTGCCTACCGTGATATCATCTTGTAAGTAAAGTTCAAAACCTATGAGAAAACCTGCACTAATAAGAAATCCATCTCAACAGAAACACCAAGTTACATTAAAAACCAAGGATTTGTTTCTTAATACCTTTTTGAGTAGCTCTGGCTAAACTGTAGAGAAATATGCAAGCAATTGTACCTTTAGCTATCCAATTGTGCCAGAAAAGCAGTAAACTTTAAAAGTCACAAATATTTTCCAGTATTTTCTAGTTGATTGAATTTTGTCATTCTGGTATCAAGGAACTACCTTCATGTAATCCATCACCAAATTATAAACTACCCCTAAAGTTTACAGTAGGAACAGATGTGAACCTTCACTCTAGAAACATCTGAGATGCAACACTTTCCCTCAAGTGCCCTGATTTTAGTCTGTCATTCTAAACAAAAATCAGGAGGAGTGTAAAATTTAAAAATTTGCTCCAGAGCAAGATCTTTATCTGCACAGTGCCATCAGCCATCAGCAGCATGATCAATGTATTTGATATTTGACTCAAACCCATGTCCTCGGTAAAGCCTCCAAAGTTCTTTAAATGCACCTCCTTTCTACTGGCAATAACTCCTTGACAGTATCAGCATCATGGTAGGACACGCACTGAAAAGGCTCTGAAAAAACAATTTCCACAATAGCCTGTCTACACAAAAAGCAGCAAAGCCGCCTGCAAAGCGGCATTCCTGGAGTTTCTGCTCACACCTTTTTCTGATGACCTTACCAGTTATTTTCAAAAAATCTTTTACATATGTATTTTAAAAGGACTTTTTTAACCAGGGCAGCTGGTTATGGAGAGCATAGGAATAGGAAGCAATAACATATCAGGAAGCAAAATGTCCTTTCAAATGCAGTTTGCAAACTCACCCTTGTTTGCTATATACTGCCTATTTTTTAAATAATGCGCAAATCATCTCCAGTGCCATGGAAATAATCAACAGAGAATCAAAACCTGGAGCTTCTACTAGAGCACAAATCAAAAGCTGTTGGAATCCAACAGCTGGAGCCTGTCTCATTATTTCACTGCACTTTGATGTGCTTTTCAGCCAAGTATCTTAGAGATTTACTTACAGATATGTCTATCTACAAATTCTACATTGCTTACACATTATAGTTTCCAACAGAGATAAATACACTGAGTTCTCATTTTAAAAAAACCCTTTTTTTCCCCCAAAGTCTTCTATTAAGCACAAAATCCTGTAAATAGAGGAATTGAAAATCAGCTGCATCTAATAAAAGAATCAAGTTTGTTATTGACTTTGAGCTGGTAGTTTCCATTAGATTATCCATCATACTTTTATTATGTGATCAACTGCCTAATTAATTTCATACTTGTGCATTTAGGCAGAATGCTGTATGTTTCAATGGACTTTGCTATAATCCTGCACCTGCGGCCTCAGAGATTTAGACAGCTCTCTATCATAACTTTATACTGTGCCTATAATCATGTCAGCTGGAGTATGGCTCCAGCTATCCGGTCTGTTGAAATATAACAGTATTTAATTTCTGAGGCACTAGAAAATTTGCATCTGTGGTTATGTATCTTTGGACTTTAATCAGATGAAAGACACTGAGAGATATTAAGAGAGTTAGATACAATATTTTGCTCAGACAGTTTTAGTGGATGTATCAGACACTGTTTTGATTTTCCTTGCTTATCTAGTAATATGAACAGATGCAATCATGCTATTGTATAATGAATGTTGATTGCCAACAGTATTTGATTTTGCAACCATTCTGTAGTGATAATTAAAGATAACTTGATATCCTATACAGTGATAGTTAGAGATTGCTTTGTGTGCATTATTGCATAAATAAATGCCACAGAGAGAATGAATGTATTCTCTACAACTTTTTATCTGGAATATATTTTAGGGCAGAAAAAAGTCACAAGTCTTAATAACACAAAAGTCTTCATTACAAAATGTGTAAATATTAAATTAAAAAAATAAAAAAAAATTTAAACATTTTAAAATAAAATGTTTATCCTTTATTTTCTTCTGGTTTATGGAATTAACACTAAGCAAAGGTTTAGTAATTTAGGATGCATTAGCTGTACCTTCCACAAAAAGCACAAGAAATACAGTCTGAGGGAAGCTGTGCTATCACCCACTGACCACACCAGGCCTGTTGGAGCCAATGGTGATCTCTTCTTGATTACAATGAGCTTCAGATAAGGCCTACATGTAGTACACATCTAGAGATGTTTATTACACCTTTTGAAAACCTGAGGAAGCAAACATTTAAATGTAATTTTTCTACTAATAAGCTTCACCAAAATTCAGATATTCATACCATTATAGTTTTGGCCAAAATTATATGACCCTGATGCTTGATCTAAGCAATACACAAAATGTGGGACAGGAGCCAAGTTGGAGTTGTCCATTTCACATCAGTAGCCCAAGGAAAGTACGGATAGGCCCCGACTACCGAGACCAGTAATTTTATTTTCATATTAGGCACAATGACTACAGTTCTCCTGCACAGTGGAAGAAATCTCCCAGCCCTGCAGCCACTGCCCTGCTCATATCCAGCACGTTCACTGGTGAGAGTGTGTGTGAGATGACACAGAAATCCATCTCTATTCACTCAGGCGTGCAAAGCCCTGGCACTACCTCCTCTCTGCTCCCTGGGTGCTCAGGAAGGCAGGGAAGCAGAAATGCTTTCCTTTGTCCCCAGCCAAGCCCTTTGCTGACTGTTTCAGTAGACATGGCCTTAGCCCCATAGCCATCAACATTTCTAACCCTGCAAATTGTGACACACCAGTTTGGGTGAGTGTGCTTGGGAACAATGCAAATTTGTTTATGAAAGAACTGTTGGACTGCATGGGTGCTACATCCAGCGCTGATGTGCATCTCCAATGTCAATATTACATGATGATTTTTATCTCTGGAGTTTTATGTTTCACTTTTAATCATAATTCAACAGAGAAGATAGCGAGCTTCTTAGTTCACTGGTCAATATAGTTAGCAGGTGAACTCCTTATAAATGACAGATGTGCTTTCGCTGCAGCAGCTCTTCCTGGTTTAGAAAGGATGTGTCAGGTGTTGAAACTTGCCAATTAAATTATCTTCATTCTTGATGTGAGCTTTAGTCATTGAGTGCCTTGCAAGCTGAAATCTCCCTCTCTCCTGCTCAGTCAGAACCACCAGACTAACACCTATACATTCCCTTCTGGATCACTGATAATTTGAAGCTGATAATTATTTCTGTTTTTTGCTAAGAAACTGAAAGACACCTGTGCCTCTGATGTATTTCCACTGTGTGTCTTTGTGTATGTCAGAAAGCTATCAGCTCCCTGCGATCTAAGAAAGCATTTCTGCTGACATTTTTCTTATGACTTTTCATTCCAATTTATAAAGTTACCTGTTGAGGATTTTTTTATGATACCACCTACTTCCCATGGAGGCTACCACCTAAGCCTTGATTAGTTCACAGGAGATCAAACTCCCTAACAAGTTACTGTCAGTTGCAGTTTTTAAGACTAGAACTAGGTCAGGTTTATTACCTACATCAATTCTTTCATGTAGCACAGCTAAGACAAAAAAAGGATTTTAGAACAAAAAAATAAAGGAAAACAGGACTGAAAGTCTAACTAACGGATATAAAAATGCTTCTCATCTCAAAAGTGAAATGCCACAAATGATTTTTAAATTACCAAACCCCCCGGGCTGAAGCCATATAGTCTCCAGCTTTGACTAAGAGACCTTACAATAGTACAGGAGGTTTTATTACAGAGACAGCATCTGAGCAGAATCATTTGTAATATAGGATCCCTAAGATATTCACTCAGCAAAGGATGTGGCAATGATTTTTGTTCTGATGAGGATAGAAATAGCTTCTACAAAATATTGATCTTCTCCAAGTCTTGGGATTGCTCTGTGTAGTTTTGGAAGAGCTACACTACAATAGAAACAATAGTAAAAACTTTATAAAAAGCTGTTTTATATAGTATTTAATTACATTTTCTTCCTCTTTACACCACATGGTAACACATCTCTCTATGGAATCCCAGACACCTTTCTACAACTAGCATCCATTTAGTCTTAAATCTTTATTGTGATGTTTTGGTATTTTGGCTTCTGATTCAAGAAATGTAATCAAACAGTGAGGGAACAAAATACCTTTTAAAAAATCTAAGGATTGTGATTAAGTTCCAAGGGTTGGAGGATTTTTGTTTGTACTGACCAGGCAACCTATATTTGACCACTAAATCCATGGCTAGGCATAGAAACAATCAAACACAGAGAGCCATACTTACTATTTTTTGTTTGGTTTTTTGTTTCTAATTTTGATTCTCTCAGTTGCAACATCAGTGGTGCTCACGTTTTCAGGCCATCAGCTACTCAGTGCTTAAGCAGAGAGCAGCTGACAGCAGAGAGAGTAAACCTGCTTTTTCAAAAGCATTGCCCAAATGATGTCTATGGCCACAGCATTTGTGGTTGTTAGGGGATAATTCTAAAACCAGATACTAAAATACAAAGGTTAAGGGAGTTAGTAAAGGAAGTGAAAGCTCTTAGAAACCAGAAATTCCTATTGTGGTGGTGTAATAATCATTATTAATCCTCTTGCTTGAACCCACGGAGTTTGGGGATAAGCCATGGAACTAGACACAGATGGCATTAAGATATACTTTGCAAGAACAGGCATCCCAGGAGAGAACATGACTTAAACACATTTTTGGGTCATGTCTCATCTCCTGTACACTCCTTATTCCTGCCAGTACTAATTAATGTACAAGATGAGACAAACATTGCCAGCAAGTGTGTGACAAGCAGCCTAAATGGGAAGCTTTCCTAACACTAATGAAACACATGGGAAGTGGGATGAGGTGTAGACAAAATACCATTGCACTGATTTTGCCATCCATACAGTTAACGTTGAGTGCAAAAGCTATAAAAAGCAAGGAACAGCCCTGTGGGTCAGCAGGCTCAGATCAATCACAGAATGCATCTGCAGAGCCAGTTTGCAACACTGAAGGACTAAAGCTGTGCCTCGGTGTCCCACCCCACACATCCCAACAAAACCAGGTAAACAAACCCACAGAAATGTTCTTCCCACAGGTCCTTTCCTTTAGCAGCTCCAGGCCCACTATTGACTCCATCTCCTTCCTCCTGTGAAACAGAGCAATACAAAAAGGAGCAAAGCTCACCGGTAGCTTTACTTAGCAACATTTGAGAATGAAACCTGAGATATTTCCCTTCTGAAATCTATTCTCAAATAAGCTACCTAGTCACGTTTCTACCTTGGCCAGCTTCTTCTAGAAGTTCAGCGTGTCAGGAGGGTGGGTAACAGCACCTCTGAGCTTCCAAAGGAACCTCTCTGAGGCTATACCTGGAGGCCCCAACCACAGTGAGGCAAGAGCTATCTTCTCAAAGACTGAATGCTCTCCTCTTGTTTTAGAATAAAAACAGAAAACAAAATGCAGAAATGCAAAATATAGAAGACACCAGCTGGTGTGATGAGGCTGTTAGGTACCTACATTGAGGAGGGCATCCCACACTCCAGAATCTCAAGGGTAAGGAAACAGGTGATCTAACCCACAAAGGATAGTGTCAGATGAGGGGAGTTCTCCTAACATTCCTATATTTATGGGAGATTAGGATCTCACAAGACTGAGGTTTTGGGATTACCTGGCTGAGGACAGGAAGCAGTGGGGCCTAACCAGTGGGTCCTGGACTGCCATGACAGAAACCAGACCTAGCTCAAAGATACGGTGGTGATACATGGGTGGGAGCCAAAAAACAAACAATCAAAAGAACCAAAGAACCTCAATAAACCCAGGTGGACTGGAGGTCACCTACTTCTAACCCACAGCACCATGAGCAGAAGAAAAGCTCTAATTTTTTTTTATGCTAAGATAAAACAGTTCCACTTTAGCAACTTGGAGCTAAAGCTCTTGCTTAGGAAAAAAAAAAAAATCAATGCTCTTAAGCATGGCAAGCCTAAAGACAACAGCAGAAAGATGTTTAAAAAATAAAAACAATCCCCCCTAAAAGAGAATTTGTTTAGAAAAGTAAATAAATATGACCATCCTACCCCTCTTCCAAAGGGAAAAAAAGGACTAAAAGAACCTTTTAAAAGTCCAAAGAAGTTACCGAACCTCCAGATCCTTTGCCCTCAGAATTCTTGTTTGTGTAACATATTTCTACTACACTTCATATGTACTGCATTTGTATTCACAGGGATGCGTTGTTGGACACACATCATTCCCAGACCTCTCCACCTCCTATTTTTCATTGAAACATTGGGCTCCAGCCTTGCATGAGCCTGCAGCACTCCAGATGGGTCACAGAGCCTTGCCAGCAGCCCTGCTCAATATCGCAAGATAATTTTACAGTCTTCTGTTTAAACATTGTGCAGTGAATATGATTTCTGATTCAAAATAATAATGGCATATGGCACAGCTTTAATAGCACTGCCATTTTGGATGGAATGCAAGGGTTTTTTGTGTTTTTTTTATTTTAATTTTGCTTTATCAAAACACAATAGCTGCATTAGATGCTGCAAATGGACAGCCAAGAGTAATGAGGGTGACCTATTC
This sequence comes from Acanthornis magna, assembly GCA_036785705.1. Lineage (NCBI taxonomy): Eukaryota > Metazoa > Chordata > Aves > Passeriformes > Acanthizidae > Acanthornis > Acanthornis magna. The sequence goes on along the minus strand of JAWUZG010000332.1, from coordinate 1,341,122 downwards.
AACACGGAAGTTTTGTGCTAAGGCCTTCTGTGCAAGTTGGCTAAATGATGTAACATCGGGCACAGGAGCTCATTGGGAATTAATCCTTGACAACCTTTGAAACCATTAAAATATTCAAGTTAATTTTCCTCCATCCTCCAAAATGTAGTTGTCCTTTGGGCAGGTATCATACATTTCATTTGTATTCCCTTTCTACAAACTCAATTATTGCACAACTCCTTTTATCATTTAAACAAGGGAAAGAATTCAAGAGCTTGAAAGCTGTAAGACAGCAGATCAACACGCTGGCAGTGAGTGACAGTTTAAGACCCTCAATCCCTCAGCTGAAACATGAAAATTATTTTTCAAATAGCATAACTGCATAACACAGAAATATCACTTCATTCCTACACTGACAAGGAGTACCTTCTTCAGCTGTACAACTTTGAACTTCACACACACTTTAAATTAGCTCAAGTTTCTTCTACTCCTACCATTAACCTCCTAACATTCAAATTCTTTGCCTTTTCTTTGTCCAAGTCTCCCAAAGTGGAGATTGTTCTAATGCAGCTCTACCTAAAAACAGAGCTATCAGAACCCCAAAAAACCAAAAAAGCTCCTAACCCCCCTCACAGTAGTAGGTAAGATAATCAGAAAGTTAATTCAAATTTAATTTAACAAAACCCAGAAAAAATATTTGAAGATGTGACTGATGGTTAGTTTTTAGGAAAAAAAATTAAAACTATTTTAGGCAAGTTTTTCCTCCTTTTATTTACCTGAATATTTGCATAATTTCTCTTTGTCCCTCAATCAGCCATCACATTTCTGGGTGCAATTGAACAGTGGAATCATACCCCAATACTAACTATGTCCACAGAATTACCAACACCCAGCAATGCAGTTACAACTGCATTTAGTGTATTTTCTCACAATAACATGTTATTTTAATTAAAAACAATGGATATATGCAAGTGGTTTAAAGGCTCTTCAACAGAAACTGCTACTGTAGCATGGGATCTAATGGAAATAGTACTTACCTCTCTCTTTTTAATATTACAGTTTTAAAATAAAAATAAAATCACGTAGTTAGATTATATGAGAATTAGGAAAAGCAGAGAGATGCTTTCTTTAAACAGATATCAAAAAATATAGTCCCTATTGTTGTCCCTCTCTTTGGTTATGAGGAAGAGCTCCTCACAATTTTCAGTGCCTTAAGCCTGTCTCAGAATCCACAATGCAGGAGAGAGAAAGGAAAAAGTATTCTGCAATTGCCTCCCTCAGCCTGAGCTCCACACTGCCAACACCACACATCAATAAGCCTTGCTCAGGTCTAGATGAATGAAGTCTGGTGCTCTTCAGAGCCTGCGACAGAACACCAGAGATTCAGAGCTCTACCTCTTTCAAGCCCACTCCATCACCTTCCCCATTAGAAGCAGAGCATGGAGAAAAGAAATTGGACAAAAAAACCCAGACTTTGCAGTCTACATGAACCCATCTCACCTGAAAGCCTTCATTCCCTAATAAGAGGCTTCTTGGATTTAAACTTCCTACCAGATCCATACATCTGACCTCCATACCTCCTCAAAAACATCTCTCCAGGATTCAACTTATCTTTTAAAATCTGTGGGCTTTCTCCTATCTTGATTCTCTCTCTCTCTCCAGCTCTGAACGGTTGTAGAAAAGCAGCTTCTTATAAATCCTCTGCTTTCTTTCCTGTCCAGTGCTGCATCAGTAATCTTTAACAAAGCAGCTTATGGAATAGCATCCACAAACTGCAAGAATTTTCAATTCCTGCACAGTGCTATGAATGATCTTAAAAATAAGAAGAGATGGTGACCTATGAAGTAGAAACCTTTTGGAAATTGTGTTTTCCTGTTTTCCTTCCCTGCAGCTTTACACTTGAATGGATTAGTCATTTAGCAGCATAACTACAGTGTATATCTGAATATTTTAAAACCTTGTTCTAGAGAATTGGTTTAATATATATTCTGGAAAATAGATACTTCTCTTGTGACTAGGCTGTGCAGAGTACTGTCTGTTGAGCAATGCTTATAAAAAGGGAAATCCTTGGAAACTGTTTTGCTTTGTTTCCAGCCTGTAGCGTGCCTTGCTTCTGAATTCTACAGAGGGATGAGATACAGCTGTAGTCTGGTATTATTCTTCAAAAGCATTAAAGTATAAAATTACCATTTATTGCAAGGTGTAAGACAAATTAAATAAGAGATAAAATGTATCTAATCTAAATAAAACTTCTTTTTACTTCTAGTATAACTTTATTTCTTTAAAGAGCCTATATTCAGGTTGGTGATGACTTAGGTAAAGAATAAAACAGAACACCTAGGATAGTTTGCATCCACTTCTAACAGCTATCATCAATCAAAAAAAAAAAAAGAAAAAAAATGTATTTTATGCCTTTTAAATATAATGTAAAATTACTGGAATCATTCCAATGTCAAGATGAAAGCTTAAACTGTGCGCTCATAATGGAGAAATTAATTCATTGACTACTGGATAAGAAGTAGTCTTTTGGTCTGTTTAAAGGAAGACTGGGAGAATAGACAGAAACAAAAGGACAGTTTCTATAGGGAAAGCCTGGCATTCCCCAGCACTTCACCTGGCACAGAAGATGTGCTTATAATGCAAAGTCGGAAGGAAGGAATAAACTACATTAGTCTCTGGTAATATGCAGTGATGAATGGAGACTGAAAGACAGCCTTGTATATTTAATGCACCTTTAACAGTGCATAACAGTAAGATTATAGAAACAGAAACCTCCATTTTCCCCAGGAAATAACCTAATTTCCATTAATTTTTTTTCTGTCCCCTTTTTGTGTAAAACTCAAATTCCATTGCTCATCCATGTAACTTCTGGAAAGCAAGCCTGATGTTCTACTCGCCCTTGAACATCTTCTCTTTCCCATAGTGCGAAGCACTGAAGGAACATCCTTCAGCTCTCCTTATAATGACCAGAAGGACAATCTAAATGCCACCAGGTAAAAGCACAGTCACTTGTTCTCTGTGGTTCTGACACTCTCTGACTAGGAAAACAAAAGAGACACTTAAAAGGCACAAACCCTAAAATCAAGCATCGAAAGGAGTTTAAAGGTGTTGCAATCTTAATCTGGTAATACTGGAAAAATAAATTAGAAATAGTCTGACATCCACTCCATCCCGTGAAAGAGGATAAGAGCCAAAATATTGAAGAAGAACTGCTTTGTAATGCATAGATAGAAGAAACAATCCTCAGGATATCTGACACTGGAATATAGTGATCTGTACTTCCTTTTAAATCTTTTTAATATAACCCTTCCTCCCACAGCATTCAATGTAAGCATATTTCCAAATAAAAATAATTTGCTCTCAAATCAGCCTGAGAAACAGCATTTGAACCATCTCCTTTCTTCCGTCTTGGTGTGAAATAAGGGTGGAATAAATAAGGGTTGTACAAAATGCACTACTCACATGAAACCAGTGGTTTAGAAAACACAAAAGCACTCCCAATAAACGAGCAGGTCAAGAAGGAAAACCAAAGCCTAAAAAGGAAGTCAGTCTGTGCTTTTCCATCTATTCCTCTTTCCAATCACCCTTCATTCCTCTTAACTTGTCCCTGTTCTATCAGCACACACCTCATTCAATATCCTGCTCCTCTCAGCTACTCTCCCTGGCTACATTTGAATTAAACTGTTCCACCTGTTTTCTGTTCTGCTGAAAGTCCAGGTGGACAAAATAACAACTGAAGGAGATATTGTTTCATTAGCTCAAGTACTCACCCGGCAGAAGCCTTGAATAGCCAAGGGGAACGAGCACAGGCACAGTTGTGTTAAGGTTTAATTTACAAACCAAAAGCAACAAACACCACAAACACAATCCCCTGCTTAACCAGTAAGTTTAGGCTCTCTCAAATCCAGGCTCCTGTCTAAATTGTGTCTTAAGGATAATTTGGAAGGTCTAAGGCCCATGATCATGGGCAATACATACAATACAGTTGTAAGTCACAGTAAGGTTTCAGGGTTTTTCTGTCTAACTGGAGAAAAAGCAACATGGGATCACTGTCCCCAGTGTTATATTCCTGAATTAATAAAACAGCAGGATTCACATGGTTTGCACACAAACAGTAGGACAAACTGAATCCATAAACATTTCTAATCACAGAGTAGTGGCTATGTATACTCACTCCCACTTTTCAACTTAAGTAGCTGATAATTTTGTGTCAAATGCAAAATGGAGATCTGCCATTCCAAACAAATTCTTATTTATTTTTTTCCAAGAACATTGCTTCCAATGTGAAATTCCTCTGTGTAAGCAGAAAGTTTCAGGCAGATCTGCAATGTCCTTATTCTGAATTCAAAAAGCATAAATTAAATCACCTATTCTGCCATTTCTACCCCCTGGATAGAGACAGAGAACATTTTAAACTCCTTATGTGGTTTATTACACACTTAAAGGGTAGCAACAATTTTGGCATGCGTCATCTAAATAATTTCTGAAAGTCTGGAGAACTTTACTACACATTTGAAGTACTTAACACACTTAGGTACTGGCAGTGGCATCAGCATGGGGAGCAGCTGGACATGGAAACCACACTTCCCTCGCAGCTACTGCAAGACAATTTTATTGCCACTGAACAGAATAAAAACTGCACAGAATCCACAGCAGGCACAACACATTCAGCCAGCAGCAGACACCATGTCAAACCAAATCCCCTTGATAAACAAACCTCCTTGCAAGAAACTGGATATTAATTAGTTCAAACAATGATGTATTCCGTGGCTATGCTTTATATTTCAAAGGGTGTAGGAACTGCTTGGAAGTCACCACAATAATAAGTTTCCACTGGAAAACACCTGGTTCAGCTAACACGCAGTTTTACAAGAGTTAATGTTTCTATAGATTTTTAAAAATTTCTTCCTTTTCAGATGCTTCTTTTCAGTCCAGGTGTCCTGTATGAGTACACAGGCAGAGATTCTATAGAAGGTCTGACAGAGTTTTTCAGGTTCTTTCACCCTTTGTTATTATTTCATTCCAATACTCTTTACTACGGCTACAGTGAGGTATTGTACTGCATTTTACCTTTCAGCATAAGAAAAAACTCACTGACTTCATTATTCATTTTGCTACTGCATGAGTGAGAAACTTATAACTACTTTTGTGAACCGAAATCTGCAACCAGAACTCTTGACTTGTGCACTGTTAAATTCAGGTTTAGTTAATGAAATGCTGTGAATCATCCATTCCTTTCACGAATGAATATCTAACACTGCAATACAAGCTTGCAACCAAGAGACCAGGGATCAATTTAACTAATTACAAATTTAAGCACTTGCATTATAGACCAGCAGCACTGAAATGAACAAAACTCATCTATTAATCTCCACAGGCACAAAATTAATCTACCAGCTACCCTGTTTCTTTGAGAAGAATGACAATCCACAGGTTAACACACCTGTAACGTGTCACAAAGTCCTGAATTCAGTTGCTTTTTCACCACAGATTTCTCACACAAACTGGGCAAATCAGAACTCATAATTCTTTGGAGGATTTGTTTTCTGAAAGACATGAAGGTACTTCACAACCATGCCTAATGCAAAATCCAAATGTACACAAATTAGTTTTATGCACAAAATTCAGACTTCTAATCTTCATTAGTACTGCCGATGGTGATGAAGAACGACAATCTCTTTGGTTTCAGCAAACTGCACAGCATAGAGGACTCTGGCGAATGTCCAGGGCTCCACTAGAGTCAAGTAAGACCTTACATGCAGCAATGTCCCTTAAGAATAACTTAAGAAAGATGGCACTACTCATTACAGCACTTGCTAAAAAGAAAATTTAAAATAGATCTAAATCTCTAGTGTACCTCTTCTTCTCTTGGAACAGAACTATACTTTTAATACATAAACCATTTTCCATTACTGAATTTCCACTGTATTAACCCATAATTAAATATCAACACACATGTGCACACAGGCATTAAAGAGTTCCTCAAATTGCCGTGCAGCACATTTCATGTTTTCTCTGAACTAAGTTGTATATCTCAGTACCTGTGTATTCACCAGACAAGAATTTAAAGGTATAAGCATGAGGCTAAATGGGAAGAAAGTTGAAGTAAATTAAGGGATATATAATGATCTGTGATTTGAACAAAACATCTAACTGCAATACTAAGTCTCATTTAGTTTTGTGTCTTCCCTCACACCCTTTTTGTAAATTTGGATAACATTGGCAAGCTTTATTGCAAATTGAGATGATAATGGCTAGCTAGCTTTTATGAAACTCAAGCAATATCTGTGTACCACACAGGATTTAAATATAAATAACTACAGTTTTGAGAAAGGGCTACTACGTATTACATAATGTATACAGTACCACGTATATAAAGTTATTTTATATTTTAAAAAAAAATAGTTGGAGAAAGAAATTAATCTGCTTATATTTTCTTAAAAGCGATCCTTCCTCTTCCCTAACCTTTTTTCAAAGTTTCCAGTGTTTGGTCCTCACTGCAATGTTGTGTATTAGCCAGAGAGGCAGATGAACACCTACTTGAGGCAACAAATCAGATGAATGGCCACGTGTTTGTACAAAGGAAAGGACTAAAGAGAGAAAATGAAGCCTGCATCTGATAGGTCAGCTATTTTATATTGCCATATTCCACATCAACATTCACTCAGCAGATGAACATGTGCTTTTTTCATGGCAAGTGATGTGTATGGGGGAGGGAAGAGTGCATTTTACTCAGAAAACAGCAGAGCTTTTTTAAGTGTCAAGCCACTTTTCGTGCTTTTGCTTTACCTAAACTATTAGAACTCACTCATTTTCGAGATACCTGTAAAATTTCACAATATATTTAAACATTTCAGAGACCCAGCCCTTCCCCAAACTCTCCATTTTCTCTCCTGCATCAGCAGTTTCTCTGCCATGTCTGAGTGCTTGCTGACATGCCACCAGGCATCTCTTCCTGTTGATGATTCTGACCTTTATTAATTCAAGCCTGTGCAATCTTCGCCACTGATCTGTCAAAACTGACACCTTGTCACACTAAGATTTTGCAGGGAGCATTCTGAAATAGTTCACAGGGCATTACACTGAATCTACCTGATACCCAGAGAGGAAATTTACAGCTTTTAGCTTTTTCTTTTATATTTCTGTGGTAGGATGACCATGTATGTTGCAATTAATCAGCAAAACAGCTCAACACTCCAGAAGATTACAACCAACTTTAATAAGTAACCAACTGAATTATATTAATTTGTTTTTATAAAAGAGTTTTCAATAGCAGGTTTTGGTTTTCTGCTCAGAATGTGTCCCTAATGGCAGTAATGATAAACAAACCTTAACATCTTGAACCAGGTACAGTTTGAGGCCCTTATTCATAGGTTCAGGATATAAATGTAATTCACAGGAAACAAAACAGCAGGAAAACAAGATAGATTTTTAGCATCGTTGTTTGGAAAAGAACCAAGATTTGGAGAAACCTCTGCCTAAAATATTCCACCACCTGAACTATTTTACGAGCAGCAGTAACAATGGTCAGTTCCACAACTGACCACTGCATTAGGCAACTTCAGGACTCTGACATTTCACAAGGTCTTTGCACTAATCTCCATAACACAGCAAACAGTGCCATAAATATCCTTGTCTACTCCTAACATGGGGGTGGTATTTTTTTTTACAACTGCCTCAAGCCAGCTTAACACAAAAGGATCATATTTCTGAACATGAACTACACAAGAAGTATTTTTAAACACTATTTTTTACTGCATTTACGTCTCTTATGGTTATTAGTCTTACATTTTAAGTCTTGTATGGTGTGGAATAACCTCTGAAGGATGAAAGTATATGAATACCTCACTATACTAAGGCAGACCAACTTTTTACCTGCTGTAACTTCACTGAAACTGAGGGAGGTACTAAGTCTGCTTGAGCTAAGGCTGTGTCATAACCTGCAGTGCTTTATTGACAGGACAATTCCCTGCCTGGAGCATCACAGCTGTACACAGTAATTCTTCTCAGTATGGGAGTATTCCCATTAATAAGAACATTTTGGGGAGTTATGTAATGGCTGCAGAAATTTGCAGGTTGCACTTTCTTCCATGACCTTCTGGAACTCCTCCTCAGCATCCTACAGTCTTTAACATCCTCAGAGCAAAGCACAACTTTTATTATAAGATGCATTCAGAAATAACTATTCTGTGCTAATACACAAGCATTTCTGAAGTGCCAAGTGGAACTGGGAAACTAATGCCGCTGGGTGTTTCTGTTTCTTCAGAGGACATCCTCTCCCAGTTTTATTCCTGACAGAAGTCATACGGCTAGTGTGCCCTTAGGGACTTCCTCTTAAAAAAAACCACTGTGTTTTTAAGAAAATGTTTACATTTCCTATTTCTAAAGAGATTAGGGCCTGTGCATGAAGTCTGAGAAAGCCAACACAAGTCAGAATTACAGACCAATTACAGACCACTCAGCTGTGCCTCAGCCCTGGGCAAACTTATGGAACAAATACATTAAACTGACTATTTATAAGCACTTGGAGATTAGCCATGAGATGAATAGCCACCAGCGCAATTTTCTTGAGAGCAAATCAGTTGTTTGACAGCTCCATCTAACTTCCTTCAATACAAACCTAAGCCAAGAGGAAAGCAGGAAATGTCACGTTTTGATCCTCTCAACAATATCTAGGCAGATCGTCTTGCACCAGCAGAACACACAGGTTATGTGAAAACCTTGCAGGAGTGGTGAAAAACCCACTGGGATAACCATCAGACACATTAATTCATGTCCTGGGAATCATGGCCTGTCCTCAGCTGCAGCTAAAGGAGCCCTGTTCAAAACAATGTTAAGAGGTTTCAAATCAAAGGGACAAGCAAAACCAAATTGCATAATGAGGTCAGGGTGAAACACCATTAACAGAGAATGTGGAGAAGGATAGAATATTTGTTTTTCAGGATTTCTGACATGATTTCTAAAATAGAAAATTTAGGAGACGTGGTGAATTCACTTCCTAAAAGACACATTTAGATTATTTTCTCCTAGTCCAACTTCTTTGCTATTTTCTTAAGCCTTTTCATATCTGTAGAAAACAGAGGTAGAATTCTGGAAAAAATAAATGCAAAATGAAATGCAAACTGAATCCTGTAAGTTGTTACAAATTCCAGGCCCCTTTTAAAGTTATTGCAAATGTGATGGTAAAATGAAAATCCACATAAAGCATCAATTTTCTAAAATCACAGTTTCCAATGAGACCAAAGAGTGTTTGCCACTTGCAAGGTATATTAATCAATTAAGGGAACCTCCAAATTAAACACCACAGTTTATCCTAAAGGCCAATAAATACAGTAATCCCAGGAAACATGAAAACATGCTGTGAACCTTTAGCATGAATTGATATAATTCTTAATTCTTTTATCCAAGTGAAACTCAGTCTTAGGAGTAGCAGTTAATTATCAAATTTTCTCCAAGTGTGGTTCTAGCACATGATACAGCAGGAGCAGATTGATATCATGAAACTACACAGCATGAGAAATCTGTAAATAAATTGATTTATCCCCAACAGCAGCACTTGGACTATACAGGAAGCAGAAAATTCTCTTCCATAAACCTTAAAAATATGGAAAAATACACTAGAAATAACAAAAAAACCAGACAAGAATAACCTAAACATTGCTATCAGAGCCATTAAGTAAATAGCATTATGCTAAATCTGCTGGGAGGAAAAACCAAAATAACAAACAACAAACTTGTATTCTCAGCGTTGCAGTACTGTGGTACATGATCTAGATTTCAAGCACAATCACTATACAGTGATTATTCACTGCCATGAGAAAAAGGAGGTACATTTAAGGATATGTCAATCAGATGCATGGACACCTCCACAAAAACACAGTGCACTTCCCACACACAGTTTCCTTGGTGGATAATTCATCAATAGTCCAGGTTCCTGACTCCAGATACAGCTGCAGAGAACAAGTCTCCTGGGCCAAAGATGAGTTTGCCTTTATGAGGTGCTGCACACAGAATCAGGGCTGGATTCTGTCTGTGAGAAAATGGCAAATGGTGAGCCTCAACTCTTCCGAGCTCGGTGTAAAACACACGCAGTTCTATGGAGTGCAGTTCACAGCCTGGGAAGTCTGAAGTCAAATGCACAGTTAAACACCTTCCCTAGTGTGTAGGATGAAGCCTTTTCCTTGATAATGCTTTGTTTTTAGACAAAGAATTTGCCTAGAGAACTGATCAAAGAAATGATCTGTTGGACAAGAAGATGAAACTGCATATCTTCTTTTCTGATATATTATTAAAAAGTATCACTATACCACACACTTCATGTTTCTACTAAAGAATCTAACTACTCAACCAGAGATTGTTGTTGGGCTTTTTCCTCCCTTTTTACAACTGAAACGGGTGTTAGAGGGTCTTTCCTACCTGCCTTTTTGTTAAATGTGGCTGGCTTTGAAGCAAGTATCTCTGAAATGAGGCAGATGGTGTACCCTTTGAAGTACCAGCTTATTCAAAGCAGAAGCAAAAAAGGAGAAACAGCTCTATTGCAGTTACTTTATTATGCAATGCCCTTTTAATCTCATAGGGATGACCACAGAGAATCAGAAGATGAAATTGTGATTCCTCCTGCCACTGCTTTGCTAAAAGGGAAATAGAACTACAAGGAAAGGGTTTGGGCTTCTCAATACAGTGCACGGAAGAAAAGCCCCATTGTAATGATCCACTGTCTCATGGTGACAGAGGATGAATGCCAAAATGATTTTTAAATCATCAGGAACTATGCAAGTTTCTGCATTCCAGCCTAAAGCAAGATGGAGCAGTGGAAGCTGCTCAAAGGATGAATCCAAAGAGAACAGAATCTATCTTCTGCCATGAAGACTGGGCCAGCAATACCATGGATTTGACAGGTGAGTAAAACCAGATCCTAAAGAAAGTAACAAACGACAGGACAGGAGGAAATGGCCTCTAGTTGCACCAGGGGAGGTTTAGGTTGGATATTAGGGAAAACCTCATGAAAAGAGGAACAGGCTGCACAGCAAAATGGTGGGGTCAACACCCCTGAAGGTGTTTAAAAGATGTGTAGATGTGGCACTTGGGGACATGGTTTAGTGGTGACTTGGAAATGCTGAGTTAACAGCTGGGCTAGATGATCTCAGAGGTGTTTTCCCACCTAAACAACTTTATGATACTCTGACTGAAAGATGCCAGTTCAAGGAAAAACTGTGCACAGTGAATATCAGACTGCTTTTCAGAAAGACAAAAAAAGGGAGATTCTCCTAAGGATCCGTCTCCTCAGATGCTGCAATAAAAAGGAAAGACACCTGAGGAAAAATCTCTTTTGGTGACAGCAGGTTCCCATGAGCTGAAAGTGGTGCCTGCTGGCAAAAAAATGTTAGCTTGGGATCCCAGCAGGGAACATTCAAAAACTTGCAGTGGCTAAAAGCTTCTGGCTTTGTAAACAAAAAGATATTTTGCCAGTCAAATGGGGTTTTGTAAGTGCTTGCAGCTCTAATATAGAGAATACTCTAAAAAGAGTAAACAGTGGGTACATGTAAGTACCAAACTCATCTTTTTTTGTCATTTAAATAATTAAACTGAATCTTATTGACTAATGAAGTTATTTAAAAACATCAGAGTAACATTCCAGCCAGCATAAACAACTGTTTTTGCCTCAAGAGACATGTTGAGAGCAGTAGATTTTATTATTTCCGAATAAAATTTATTCTGTCATTTCTGCAAGAGCGTTATTTTTAGCTGACACATAAGATAGTAAAAAAATACATATATGCAAAGCTTGAAACGAAATGAATAGTGACTCATCAGTCTGAAACGGCTCTTATAACAAGTGGAGTCAATGGAATAGGATTGGCCAATGGTGCCTTTCCTTAGCAATAAAAATACTCCAGAGTTCTGAAGTTATAAGCAAAACTGGCAAAAGTAGTAGTGTGTAGCCCAGATGTGCCAGACTGGAATTGTCTGGTAGGCAGGAAAATTATTTCCTAAAAAGTGTCATAGGCATCTTTTGCATATCACCCAAAAATACTCAAATTACTGATAGCTTGGAAGAACACTGCTTTTTACTTACCAAAATAACCACATAAAAAGCTACTTTTAGCTGTTCACCTGAATCAGGAAATTGGCCACTCTGTCTCCCAGTAAGGGACACAGTACACAGACAGCAGGAGAGGGGAATGCATTAGACTAATTCTGTCCATATAACTCATTTCTTTACTACATTATTTCACAAATTATCACCCTGTAGTTATTTTATTATGTTACCTTCCTGAAAAAAGGCAGAATGACTGATCTTCTGTCCAAGCTTTCATCAGGAAGCACCATTACAACACAAGCAAGAATTAATTACAGAAAGGATGACACTGAACTTCATTCTTGACAGTCCATCTTTTTATCATGTGTTAAGCCATATCATTGTATTTTCTGTGAGCTCTGAAACTCTACAAAACCTACATGGTGGATTTTTTTTTTTTTTGGTTGTTATTTTTTAAGGTATATGGAATTCATTCTTGCAGCTCATATGTTGGCATAAATCTCAACTTTCTTTTTTTACACAAAATGTAAAGAAATCATTAGACACAGACAAGTACCCCTAATTACTTTTCTGGAAAAAAAAAACCCAAAAACTACACCCACAACCAAAACCAAACCATGAACCAAACAGAAAAATTCTGAATCAGGACACTTAAATCTGGAAGACTTACCCATGAGTTTAGCTCAGACTCAATTTCAAAAGCTAACTAATTCACAGACATGAAGTGCCTGAAAGAATGTTATACTCAATAAAATCCCCTGCCTGCAATGTAAGCGCAAGGAGATACAATATGGTACCATAGCAATAGAGCCTGTTTTAAAGGTCGTTGTTCCCATCTGTAAGGAAAGAACTCCTCTAGTTTAAAAATATCCAAATTATGTTAAAAACTTTTGCAGTGGACATACTTTCCTCTGTAAGTATGCCAAGTCTTTATTCTTGACAATGAAGATTTAGAAATATTTGGGGAGGGGAGCAGAGCATGTTTTGTTTTGGAGGGGTTTTTGTGTGTTTTTTCCTGTTTGTTTAATTGTGGGGGTGTTGGTTGTGGGGGTTTTTATTTCCGTGGGTTTTGGTTTTTTGGTTGAATTGGGTTTTCATTGTTTGTTTGGGGTTTTTGAGAAAAAGGGCTCCCTCGAACCCTCTGTAAATCAATGGACTCAGTGCACAGCCTTTCCTAATAAGCAATTTGTTCCAACCCCCATTCAGACAGACTTCCACCGCTACACCCGTTTCTTTCTTGTACTGGGGAAGCCCAAACCGCACACCTGGGGACCCCAAACATGGTCACAGGTCATGTTCTCAGCCCTGCTGTTGACACAGCACAGAGCACAGCTGGCCTGCCTTGCCACAAAGGCACAGTGGGGTCAGGTTCCATATCATATCCAACAGGACGCCCCACCTGTCCTTTCTGCAGAGCTGCTTTGGAGCCTCCTGCACCCAGCCCCAGCTGCTGCGGGTGTTTCCCCTCCCCAGCTGCATTGGCTCTTGCTGAATGTCACCAGGCTTCTTCCACACCATGTCTCCAGCTCACTAAGAGTGGCAGCATTGCTCTGGAGAGAAACCATTACCCTGGATTTAATCTCGCCCAGATTAGCAGAGTGTCCTTTCCATTCACATCAGTCAAGCTGTTAGGAAAGATTTTTATCAGCACTGGCCCTACTATTGCAAGATGCTGCTGCTACCAACCAGCTGCCAGCTCTGGATCTGCAAGTCCTGCCAATTTCCCACATACCTTGCAGTCTTTAACCCAAACCATACCTGAGAATCTTGGCTGTGAGGGTATGCCTTGTCAAAAGTCTTGGTGCAGTCAGGAAAACAACGAGAGCAAGTAGCCTCAGAAAGCTACCAGGCTGATCAGGATCATAAGGCCTTGCAAGACTGGTGACTGCTCCCTCCTGTAGGTAGCCAACACCTCCCCAGATCCTCCTCCTTGGCCTTCTCAAAAGGGGAATGTTTTCTTTTTCCCGCTCCCCAGTCATTAGGAACCCACATCAATTACCCAAGGCTTCCTGTTGTTGAGAACTACAAAATCAGGTATGTAAAACAACTTAAAAATTCCATCGTAAGGAAAATAATTTTTCTGCATAACTCCACAGCCTACAATCTCAGAATCCAGTTAGTACACAGAAAGCATACATTCTTAGTTTTCCCCAGTTTTTCTTCACTCAGTGTACTTGCCAATTGTCAGTGATGTTTTTGGTTTTTTTTCTATGCTCCCTCTCCTTTTTCTTCATTTACTGAAGACTTGGTAAGCAGACAGAAATGCCAATTCACGTATTTCATTTCTATGTCTGGAGCAGATCTCCGTGTATGCAATGAAGCTTCTCCAGGGCTTTGTTTTTAACAACTGTTTTAAAGAGCTACAAACTTCACTCCAAAATCTTTCTGATCATCATTGCTGCTTATATAAACACCTGACATTGAAGACATGCTTTTGGAGTATATTATCAGACAGGAAAAAATACATTCTGCTGAAAAAGTGCACAAAGTATTTTTCAGTCCTCAACAGTTTCTAATTTAGTAACCTCTGTGATTCTTTGACCTCCTGGGATTCACTTTGGTCAGACACACAGAAAAATAATTAATTTTAAACTAATGAGCTAAAACTCCTGTCTGATAGCTGACAGTGAATAGTATTTATTTGTATTTGCTTAGACACCCTCCCACCCAACAGGACTTCTATCACTGGCAGTCCTTTGCGCACCGAGTTACTGAAGAGATGAATCAATACCTGGTGTCACACCTTCCTTACAAATAGGAAGAGAAGCAGTCTATCAGACACTCCTCCATGGCTTTATGAATCAAACCATGTGTGGCTTTATGAATCAAAGCTGACACCTGAAATTGCACCTAGAATTACAGAGAAAGACAATGCAGTTGTCTGACAAATGATTTAATACATTAACTGTAGCTCTCCCCATTCAATAGGCAGGGAACTGGCTCTAGTGTGCAGATGTACACAGTAAACAGCAGCTTCACCACCTGCTTGAGGATGTTTAATCCAGAGCACAGATTACGCCATCGTAATCAAAACCAAGTCCTAAACCCACACAGTCTTAATAGGCGAAGCAAATAGAGCTTGGTTATTCCAGCCCGCACCTTATTGGCTAATCTCAACATGCAAAGCATTTAGCTTCAGTTCATAGCTGTGAAACACTGGGAGAACTCAATTACAGTGACACCTGCTCTGTTTCAGATGCAGAACTGCACCTTAAGAATGCTCTGCAGTCTCTCTGTGCTAACTTGATGAAGCTCACAGAAGAGCAGCACACTGTGCTGCTGAGATGTACCCACTGTGAATTGCTACAGTGAGCTCTGCACTGTTTTTTAGAGCCAAGGAAGAAGGTAAAACACCTCTGCATACACAGCAGATTTAAAAGTCCCAATACAATACTCATTGCCCCTCAGCACTACACTGATACTTCAGCAAAATATCAGCAGCCAATTATTTAGTAGAATGGGCAGTTGTATTAATACAGCAAGATCACAGCTGACTTTAGTAAGCAGCTGAAAGGATGGCATTGCCTTCCTTCTCCCATATATTATGATCTACAAAGACATGATCAATTGAGACTGAAAAATAAAAAATAAAAAAAACCCCTTCACCTCTTTTTCAGTGAAAACTGGCTTTGTCAAAGATGATGAACAACATGTAACTCATTTCTTATTAACAACACATTTGTGATGTGAATTCAGGAAGTTGTGATATCTGTGACCTCCCACAGGTCGTTTGTAACTATGTCTCCTATGAGTTATGAGCTCTTGCCATCCATGGACTAACTTCAATCTGGTGACAGTAATGAGACAAATATGTATTAGCTTCATGCCTCTGAAATTGTAATGCCCCGAGTGAATCCTTGACATTTACTATTTGCAATTTCCCCTCATGTAAAATGCAGTGTAAAAAACAACTGAAACGCATGAATGTGTTGGCAAGTAATTTCAACTTCATAGCGACTCATTAAAGTTAAAACATAGTCTTTTCCAAATCACTCAACGAATAAAATTACCACATATAAAAGGGGATGCCATATCCAGTAATATCATGTTCTGCGACTTCGATACCAATTTTTTGTCACTTATTCCCAGATTTGCTGCAAACACTTCAAAAACTTTTTCACTTCACGTTTATTTTGATCATCTTCCTGATCTTTTGTTGGACTTTACTGGGCCCACTCAACTTTCAGGATGACTCATTTCTCTGCATTTAGTGAAATTTTTCACATGCAGATGGCTGCAGGTGCTCTGTATTTTAACTTATTGCTATAAAAGAAGATAAATCCTATATTAACTGAACCTTCCCAACCCCAAAGACACTGTATTTTTGTTACAGAGAAACAACTCATTGCAACACCCACTATGCTATCTCAGAATTCCCTAACTAGGAGCAGAACAGCTATTTACAGTGACTCTAAAAAAAATCTTCACAGTCTATTGGGTAAATAACCCTTATTTTGAAAATCCTTATATTATAATATATAGTTTAAAAACCAGAACTGATATTTTGTCTGATGGACTGAAATGGATCCTGAAGAAATAACAGGTATCTTATAAAGTATCTTTTATATATAATTATGTGATGACTTGATGTTAAAATCAAACTGGATACACATAATATATCATCAATCTACAATTACATAGGCAATTTCAGTGTCCTATCCTAGGCCACCTGTCAGTAATTATGGAGTATTTCTCAGCTTACACTAAATAATATGAAATTGTTAATGCCTGCAAACATTTCCCAGTGCATTCCATTTGGTCCAGACTCTGCATTCATAATTCAGGCATAATTCTTGTACTTCCCAGCAGGGAGTACAAGATCATGACTTCCTTATGAAATGTACTTCATAAAATACAAAACTCTTTTTGAGCTGAATAAGGCCAGTGAACACTGCAGACAGCCAGACCCATTCCTGTCCACTCCTCCTGCACACCACTCCCTCTTTCCAGGCAATAAATACAAGCCTAACAAGCAAGTAGTAGTCTGAAGATCATGGGTTTTTGAAATTGGAAAGATTAGTCTTAGATTTCTGTAAATACTCTGTTCTCCAAATAAACATTACAAAAGATTGCAAGATGACACAGCACAAGCAAGTGGTGCTCAGGGCTAAAGTGAACAGGTCTGACTGAACAGCCATCTCATATCAAAGTGCACACACACTACACAGAACAACCGAAAATAAATCGGATGTCAAATCAGATGCCAAAAGAAATTAAAGGCTGAAATATGAAGAACAGTTTAACATGAATGATCTGCAATTAGCAACTAAATGATGTTTGGCACACTTCTGCAGGTAGAATTTTACAAGGCACTATTACCTGACATATATAACAATTAAGGGACTATTTGAGCCCTATTTAGGATCTTCCCTAACATTTCAATCAGAATTCCAATATTTTTTACGCAGTGCTGAGAATAATAGAGCAAGGGTAGTGTTTTGTAAAGGAGCCTGTAGATATCACTGCAGCCAAGTGATAAAAGAGAGCACTAACCCTCCCAACTGACAAATACAAGCTGGAGGTTCACTGCAGTATTCTGCCTTTTTCCCCACACTAGAAGAATCGTGCAGTTGCAGCCTTCAGGCTGAAATTTAGTGAGATTAACTTGAATCACAGTTGCACAATCAGCAACTTTCAAAATACTTCTCTGGAATTTAACATAAGAGACTCACAACTAAGCCAGTTGAGAAGTCCAACCTGTGTTGTCAGCCTCCACAGAAAATCAATCTTTTCAGAATGTTTGACTATCTTTAAAGTGGTGACTGGAAATTCTACTCAATCAAAGATGAGAAAAGGTTTCTGTATTTTCCCCTAGTTAATTTGAATACCAAACAATGTTTACTAAAATCAACGTACGCATAGTTCACTGTACTTAAGTTTGGAATATTTTGGTTCATATAGGAAATTTGGTAATATTTTGCAAACAGTATTTTGATCCAGAAGTACATAATTGCTGGAGCTTTCAGAGACAATTACTTCAAGAGACTCTCCAGCTACCTTCACTGTGTTATTTTTACAGCTATTCTTACATTAGAAATGTGGTTTCTTCCTAACACATAAATCAGTTTAACTCTGCTGCAATTGCTTCCTTTTTCACACTACCCTTTTATTTTGCCCGGTGGAGGAGGTAAACCTGATACAAAATGTCTTTATAAATAGAGGAAATTCCTGTTAGCTTTGCTGTTGATGAGATGATTCCTGGTGTCACTGGTTTCACTATTGCTGCCCACGGTCTCCCAGGGTCCCACATGGAAGCAGCAGTGACAAGAACAATAATAGAAAAATTATATAAAGAGACAAGTCTATAAAATATGAGAAGTACCATTAGGAGTTGCAATTGTGTAACGTTTCATGATGACATTCGACACCCCACTCAGGGCACTGAGTGGGTCTAAATGTTTCAGCCACACAGGATGTGAAAACAAGGTGTAGGGTAGCTCAGAAAAGGAAAGCCTTGTTCAACTCGACAGCTACAGACAAGATGATCAAAAACAATTTAACTCAGCCATGATTTTTTCTTTAATATTTGTATATAAATAAATCTTCTTGATATAATCATATAGTTTGGGGATTGACTTGAATATATCATAGAAAAATGACATGCTATTTTTAGATGGCAACCTAACTCAAGGTACATAAACCATATTAGTTACAGTATTTATTATCTTCCAGCAGATTTTTGCAATTTTTGCTCCCTCTTATGCTACTTCATCTCTAATTCTTGTACTCTTTACAGCCAGTGAGCAGAAACTTCCAGTAGAAAATATGGTTGTACCTTTTAAGTTTGCATCAAATTTTTCTGCTTATTCTACATATGCAATAATCACAGCTTCTTGCTAGATACATTACAGTGTTATTTTAATGGGAAGAACCAAAATATTAACATTGTGATATTGTACAAATACATATATATTTAGGTTTCTTGAAATTTATTCTTCTGGGGTGAAAATTCCATTCCAAGTAGAGATTTAGAAAATAATAGAAGACTTGGGAAATTCTCAAAAGAAAATAAAAATAGCTTTTATGATGACTAGAGTGTTCATATACATACACAAATAATATGTTATTATTTTCTTTAATTCTTATCAGAATAAAAACCCCATCCAGTAAAGTATTAAAAGTGAAAAGTAGATATTTTCAGACTTAGAAGAAAAATTTATGTGGAGTGATAAAAGATCAAAAGCTTCTGAGTCACAGTGCCTGGTATCTAGGTAACCACAGATCCCGGCAACTGCCTTTCTTTATTTATTTGTATGATTAATAAATAGATATCTGAGTGCCTTAATCCCCGAGACATCTCCCCACCCACCACTACTAATTGACTGATTTGCTGCAGCCCACACTGGATATGAATCTGAGGATAAACAGTAGTAACAAATAACACATTTAGAGAGCTCAGAAAATCTTCAATACATTACATAACCTGGATTATGGGCTGGAAAATCATTCAGTTATTATCATCTAGCAATCATTTGAAGACTTCAGTAAAACTAATGCTTTTTCTGATTTGATTCAAATTGTATTTGGCTATTACTCTAAAACTAGCATTTGCCTTCTCTGAAGGACACTCACATCAGATCTGAAAATTCCTAGTTTCACAGCATTCTAAGATAATTATCTACTCGTGCCTAGCAAATTTTATAATTTTTAATTCCCTTTAGACTTCAAATTTGGAATCCTATCAGTATCTAACATAGCTTCTCAGGCGCTTTAAGCACATAAACCTGCAAAACAAAAGTTTTTCAAATGTCTGGCATTTAGAACAAACAAACGCTTTTACTAATATTCTACCATCGGCACGAAAGGTTCATATAGAGTAAGGCTGTACTTTTCTCCTTTTTCCTTTTTAATAACGTTTTCCTTAAATAATTTACTGATTTCTACCTGGAGTATGATACCGAGAAGGTCTCAGAGCATGTGTGCCCTCTCTTATTTTAAGTGATTTTAGTCCTATCCTCAATTAGCGCTTAATTTACTTTCATTCACTTCCAAGAAAAACAAAACATTAAAAAAAAACCCAAAAAACCCCCATAAAACAAAAAAAACCAAACAACCCCCCCAAAAATTAAAAAAGCCCCAAACAACAACAAAAAAACCAACCAAACAAAAAAAGCCCACAAAAAACCCCCAAAAGCAAAAACAACCAAAAAACCCAAAAGCAAAAACCCCACCACGTGACATTTTTTTTACTAGCTTTCATTTTTCTGTTTTGCCTGTGAGTAAAACAATTGATACAATTACATGGGGGTTTTTCCCCCTATAACATTTCATCAAAAAACTCCAGCAGGAGACTGGTCTTTTTCTCTGGAGACTTAGGAACACAAAACTTTTTTAGTACAGAATGTAGTCTCCAGCATAAAGGGCTGCTTAGCCTTGCCATATGAAGAAAAATGGCACAAGAAAAATTTCAAACATACAAGTATGGAAATTAACCTTACAGACCTTGTTAGAGTTTTCAGACCCCATGTATTATCACCTTCTGCCTGTAATAGTAATCTCGACCCAATTTTACAGGTAAAGACAGAGCCTGTGAAGTGTAGGGAGACAGAGCCCAGCCAGGGTCATCAAGTTAGGACAAAACATGGCTCTGCTTTCTTGGCCAAGTTCGTCACTTAACCTAGCTACATAATGAGGCCACCAGAAATATTTTAAAATTTTTTGTATTTAAAACAAACCCACAAATTCAATTCCAAGTTTAACGAGTTCCTAATTGCCTACAGAGGGTTTGAATCTAGCCCTCCCTCTCAGACCACCCCTTCCTGCCTTCATTACCATTATACAACCACTTAACGAGATCGCTTATCCATGCTTCCTTGCTTTAACTTCCATATCAATCCTACTCAATTTCCCTTACCTATTAAAAATGCAATTAACATCTTAAATAACTCATATATATGTATCTGTTGCTGCGCTTTCTCCTCTGCACTTCCGTACAATTGCAAGTTTTCCCTGGTGAGTCCCAGCCCCACCTCGCACGGTTCCCTCTTTATTCAGCATGAAGTGCTGGATGATCTAAGTTGTTCCAACCATCTCCCCATGGGAATAGAACTCCATACGGTACCACTCTCATGTGATTTTGGCGATCTCACAAACTTTGTATTCAGTATGCTGAGCAACTCTTTGAACTGTGAACTCCTTGTCTTCAAGGTGACAATACCTCTCTGGACATCAAATCCCCAAAGTTACTTGGAGAGGACTCATCACATCTCCAGTTTTTAATCCATGTTGAAGATGGTGATGTTTCTCTGACCTGTTTCTGCACCTTCCAGTCCCTCAGAATTGGATTTCCTATGTGGATTAACATAGATTTCTTCCCTAAGGAAGCAGCTGTAATCCTGTAAGGGCTGGTTTAGCACTTCATGTGCACTGCCCTGGAATTTCTCATCTTCACTTTTTTTTCCTGAAGTAAGAGACACTGATCTCATCTGTTGAGTCCATTAGGAAGCAGAAAAAAAATTTTTAGATTCTCCTCCAGGTTCTATTCAACATCCCCAGTGAAAGTATTTAAGGCCTCTTAGACGCAACAATATCTAAATGCTTTGGATAGACCAGAATGGGATAAAACTGGAACCATGAATTTGGGTTCAGCAATGGATAGGCATGGCAGTATCAACTGTTCAAAGGCAAGATAGATTTGTACAGCACTTTTCTGTGGGACATTTAGTTAGGATCTCTGAAAAACTTCTCTTTGCCCCTGTCAGAGCATTGGTAGATGAGGATTCTCCCTTCTGTATTCCAGATGTGTCTGGAAGACAGCAATGGACAACTTCCCTTTACTGTGCTTGCTGCCATAGCAAGATAAGCTCCAGGTAAGGTGTCGTTATTTCAGAACATGAAGCACTCAGCTCTAAGAAAACAGTATGAACTATCAGAGATGCTCAGGTTAAACACCAAAAAAAAAAAGGGGGGGGGGGGGAAGGAGAAAAGGAAAAAATGGAAAAACCTAAACAAAACCACCTCCATGCACACAAACCACATTCAAACCACCATTTTAAATAATTTGTCCATGGACAAAAGCCAAGTGTGGATTTGCAGGGCTGTTCAGAACACTGAGTGCATACTGACAAGTAACCAAGGGTCATCCCTCAGCATAAACACTAAAGTAAATTTCAGGAACAAAACCAGGATTACTTCCAAACCCAGAGTTCACCATTATCAAGTCACCTTACAAAAGCGGTCAGGACCAGCAAAATGAGTCACAGTTTGCTCAGTAAAATAACCCCAAGCCCTCATTTCAACTTCAGGAAGACTGCAGTTGGGCCGCCTTGAGTAATTTTTAAAACAACACCATAAAATCTTCCAAACAACCATTAGATGTGGCCTTGTGAATTGCACAGAGTGCAAATACTGCTGGGGAGCAAATCTGGATGGTAATCACAGACTGCAGAAGCAAACCTGCACTTGAATTTCATTCATATTGTAAACATTTTACACATTTTACATGAGATACTACTTCAGGGTTTTTTTGGGGTTTTTTGGTGTTTTTTTGGGTTTTTTGGGTTTTGGGGTTTTTTTGGTTTTTTTGTTTTGGTTTGTTTGGGGTTTTTTCCTCCTCTCATGCTTTCATTCATAAATTCTGATGGGACTTTCTGCCACTTCTGATGTTGCCATCAAGCTCCACAGAGGCTTCAACTCCCAAGATGGATTCAACAGATCTTTTTGAACTTACAGAGTAGGCCAAAGTAGAAAAATCTGAAATAAATTCATGTGAACCTGCAGCAACACCAATGGAAACTAAGAAGTGCAACAAAGGTACTGATATGAAGTATTTACTGCCACTCAGATATTGAAAAGGATTAGTTATGATTTCATGTCTTAATAGGCTAAAGATAATTTCTCCTATCTGTGAACTGCACCTGATACAGCATTACCGTTGTACCTCAGGCTACACTAGGCTTGATTTTATTATGCAGTGATTTAGGTATCTGCTTTATTTCTGTTACACAAGTTGCCTTCCTGACTCATAGAGCTCTGCAGCTCCAACAGCCCTTGGAAAATAAGAGCTCAGGAGTGTGCTGCAGGATATACACAGGTGCACTTTAAAGGATATCCATGAGTTTGAAAATGGTGCCCTGTGACTCAACAGATGGGACAGAACTTTCTGCATAACTTTTAATTCAGCCCCATTGCCTCTACTCACATCCCCATCTTGTGCTATCACAGAACCCACTTCCAGTTTCTTCTATTAAGAATGTTTTCAGTATAAAAAAAAAAAGAAAAAAAAAAAAAAAAAAAAGAAAAAAGCTACTTATTGCCTAGCCTCAAGTTTGCTTATTTCCCTTTGGCATGACTGTGCTGTATTTTACTTCACAACAGCAATTGATTCCACTTCTCATCCTCTTTCTTGTTTCTGACCTTAACAACATAGTACTAAAAGGTTAAAAAAAAATGCCTCACTCAGATTGTTATTTGACATGAAGGATGGGGAGGGCTGATTTGTGATTTTTTTCAAAAACTATATAATGATTATTAATGTGACAACATCCCCCTATGCTATCTTCTCTTCTTTGCAAGTTAAACCAGCAACCAACTCCTACAGAAAGTTGTAAATTCCTGTAAATTAGGTAGAAATTAGTAAGATAGTTCAGCACTTCCAAAAGTTTCTCTGCAGATAAAGAGAGTGAGCTGAGTGAATCTCCATGGACAGCAGTCAGGATTTTCTCTGCATTGTTTGCCAAACCATTGTCCCTGATACGCTGTGCAACTTTAGTTCATTTCTTGTGATTCGGACCTTTGTGATTTAATATGTCAAAGGTCTCACACCCAATTACAAACACTTTCAGCCCTTGATTAAATATCTCAGTTTTGCTATTCAAGCTCACACAGCAGTATGTAAACTTCTTAGAAATACTTTTATTTAAAAAAAAAAAAGAAAAAAAGCAGTCATCAAACAATCAAACTCAAAACCAGAACTTTAAATTACACATTTCTTGCTGCATTTTAAATGATGTTAAACATGAATTCAATTTAAAATAAAATACAATAGACCTCATCATACTGTATGTAAAGCTATTGAACACAGTTTTCCATTTCTATTTTCTTGAATATTAGCAAACGACTTAGCGACTGGACACATCAGTATTTGATGCCTTTTGGATTCACTGGAATAACCAATATTAGCAAGACATGAATTGAATTTATTTTAGTACTGGCAAACAGGAAAGCTAATTAATGCAACAATTTTCTTCAGAACAGGATTTTTATGATTTGCTGGGTTATGACCTATAATTAAATGTATTTTATGTGTTTCTTCCACCAAGATAATTGATATAATGCATAAGGCAAGATGCTTTAGGGCCACTTCTTTCTTAAAATGCAATTAAAAATAAACCACACTGTCAAAGATAGAATATGTTGGACATTTTGAAGCTCAAAATCCTCATGTCAGTGTTTTGTTAATGAAAACAAAAGAGAGAGAAGAATGAGGCAATTTCTTTAAAGTGGCACTGATGAAATCACACATTTCCATAGGATCCCACCTGCTTGTAATGTAACCCAAGGAAGCCTGAGAACATTAAGAATAATCAACTCGCACAACAGCGCTTTTAAAACCCACTTGTCAACTCAGTGTTTTCAGAAAGACCTGAGCACATCACCTGAAAAATTGCACCATTCTAAGGGATTTTTATTCTATCTTAAGAAATGTTATGTTTCTACTGAAGATGTCTCAGAAACAGACAGAAACTATACAGAATATTAAACCACAAGAAACCACAAAATCATTTAAAATGATTCAATCTGAAGGCTTAATTACATAATTGAGAGCAATAAAAAAATTAAGTCTTTTTTAAACTTGTGTGCTAACAGCATACAAACATTTTTTTTAAGCAGCAAAGAAAGGTTGTACATTTACTGAAGCTATAACTGTGACAGTCTCTAAAATGTGTTATTCCTGCCTTTTGAATCAGTATAAACTGGTTCAGGTTCTCTTCAATCTGATTTGTTTAAAATACTAGTTCATGCTCTGATAACATTCAGCAGGTAATATTTCCACTATTTTCAAGAACAACTACTGTGTTATTGAAAATAACTGCAACTGACAGAGCAACGTGTGAGACTTAACAAAACTTGAAATAAAAGAAGGAACAAAAGGAAAAGTGGGAGTCATGGGTTGAGAGACAACAGAATGGATACAAATGTGAAAAACAAATATTTAAGGTGAAATGTGGCATAAAAAATGATAGGATGTTTGCACTTGATGCCCACGTGCTCTTCAAAGTTTTCAAGTGTTTGAAAACAGTAAAGAACTAAGCTTTTATATAATCATACCTTCTAAATTTCAATTTTCGAATCACCCATTATTTCCTTGGAATGGACTAGGTTTTCAAAGTCAGGTTAAGATTGGTATTAACTGAGCCAAACCAGGTTTTGTGAAACAGTGAAAAAGAAAAGCCTGACTTTAAACTCCTCACCAAAAGAACATTTCCTGCACACTTGATGCAGGTACGTTAAGAACTGCAGTATGAAATTCAGAGCTGTAAAAACCATGAAAGTGGATGACACCAACATTTTTTGAAGACTATACCCGGTGAGAAAAATATCACTCAAGTCAGATAGAAAAAAGTCAGTTATCAGGCCTTATCAAAAGCACACAAATAGACTTAATATGAAACTAATTTCAGAAGAGCATTCATTTACATTACGGGAATATTGTAAAACTGATGTGTTACGCAGGCTAAAAATGCATAGACTTTTTGTTTTTAAATCTCTTCATTGCAAGTAAAAGGACACAAAGGGGTGAGATCAGCAAGGGCTTTGTTGGATTTTTGGTGTTTTGTTGTGTTGTCCCCCCCTTTCCCCAAAGTTAATACTATTGCCCTGTGGATACAGGAAGAAGCATTACTGCAGGCATCCTGTTGCTCTCTGTCCGCTCAATTTCTAAGAATGCCTTGAATTTATTACAGAAATTTTGACTAATGAAACCATTATTTTACAGTGGGAAAGTGCCCACAGCATAAAATGAAAGTGACAAATCACTTGAGTTACTGTAAACCTTATAAAGCTCTCAAACTCATCTTGATTTAACTTTAAAACAGAAGAAATGTGTACCAAAAACTCCTAAATAAACACATTCTATACTAATTATTTCTTGAGAAAAAATAATTAACAGATCATTTGTCAGAGGGTACTGCAATACTCTCCACATGTAAATATTCTCTTTCTACATCAAACCACTCATCACCTCACTGAAAAAGAAATATTTGTTACACTTACTGCAAAAATTTTCAAGTCATGAGGACCCTGATAATAAGTTAAGTGATAATTTTTTCCATAAGCAACACATAAATAAAATTATGTTTTAACATGTAGCTATCAGATCTTCTCTTTATTTCATTGCGCTGGAAGGATGAATTAAATGAATGCTTTTATTTTGACAGAGAACCTCCTCATCCTCTCTCAGCTTTCTTCTCACTTGTGAAGATGTCTTAGCCCCCCTCTGTCAACTTGAAAGCTCTCACTGTCACCAGGCAGAAAGAAAACACCTCGCTGTGTATGAGGACTGTCGTTTGCCAATGGATTTGGCTGTCAAGCACTGAAAAGTTCTGTCACTCAGTGTCAGAGGACTAACAAAGCAATTATCAAAAAACCCACATTCATGGAGCTGAAGACATGCAGATTAAAATGAGGCTCAGACAAATCTAGCTAGAAATATCTCTCCAGACTACAAAGGTGTGACTTTGATGCAGATTCCACAAAGCCTTGTTTTCTTACTATCCCCTGCATGAACAAAAGAACCCCAAAATGCCCTGTTCATTATTTAAGACTTGGTAAGTATTTGAAATGCTATTTCATGGGAAATCCTATTAAACATTATTTTCCTATTGCCACCTGTATGGGCTAGAAAAGTTACCACTTTGATGGCTGGCCAGGGTAAAAAAAAAGTCAGAAGAAGCTGAACACATGGAGGATGACGGATTTAAGAAAGGTAGAATTTTGTATGAAAAGAAGTCCAGATAACCAAGCAGTTGTGTCAAACTAGGAAATGCAAGATAAGATCATTAAAACCACACAGAAAAGTGCTACTACTGAGAATATAGGATTTAGTGTCTCCAGAAAAATGTTCACAAGGAAGAGTATAAAACTGCTAATGAAGAAAAGCAGAGAACTGGCAAAGAGCAACTGAACAACATTGATGCTCATCTGTTGTAAGGAGCAGCAAAGGACAGTCCTCTCACATGTGTGACGATACAAATTCTCAGCCTACCACCCTTGCCAATGTGACATATTCTTATGACATATTTCAGATTAAATAACCATTTCGTACTCCAGTGTACCTTTCCCAATTGGTGTCTCAGCACACTCTAAAACCTGCCTAAACAAATCAACTCACAGAGAGGGGGTTACTTTCTGACAGGTAAGTCAGGTTAAAAGAAAGTTCTTTGCCTAAAAAACAAAATTTCCCCTTAATTTCATATTTCATTTAAAAAAAACCCAAACAAACCCTTCAGAATTTCAACATTTTTCATTTTGATGTTGCTCTGAAAAAACCCCCACAAGTATTTGCACAACTATGAATAGTTCACACTTTTTAGATCTGCTCTTATTTAATATTGCAAGGTAGAAACAGCAGGAGTGATGATTTTCTGAATGCTGGGAGGATAACTGCTCTGCTGAGCTCATGAAGGAAACTCATGAACTACAGTCATCATTTCTGAAAGCACTTTTTTCCCCCCCTTGCTTGTATTTTATCCTAGATATAGTAAGATTCCTTAGATTTTTTTGAAATGCATTTCATATTTTCTGCTCCCACTCGCTTATCACTATTTCATTGGAAACTCTTGTTATCATTTTGGAATTGTTTGAAAGTCATCAGATATGTATCCAATGCATTTGAAAGAGACATCTAAAGCTTAAGTTGCTGCCAGGTGCTCAGTAAATCTTGAAAATTTCACAAATTCCATCATGACATATCAGGCTTTTACAGTGACCTTGAAAGCAGTAGTGCACCATGAAGGAAAAGCAGATGTCAGAGTCCAGACATTGTTCAGTCTCAGTCATGCCAAACCCTAAAATACGTGAAACGTGCAGGTGGAAAAAACAGTGTAAAATGTATTGTATGATTTTGATAAATGGGACATTACACTATCATTGAAATATCTACAAATAATCTATCTCCAGATATATTTAGGTGAATGGTCCGTAGGATTTATGGAAAAAGCCTTAAAAAATATACAAAAATACCTTCAAGATTTTTTCCTCTTCCTGTACTGATGGAAAAAAAACCCCACTAGTCTCTGAAAGTGAACTGTCTTTTAAGATAATTCTAATTACATTTTTAGACTCAGAATTATATACAAAATATCTAATCTCTGTGTTCTACCTCTTGTAAGTTAGGCTATGTTTGTGACCTTTACTGGCTGAAGGGTTGCAGGAGGAGAGTTGGTGGCTGTGAATTTATGACATCTTCCAATATATTGCTTTCTTTACTGTCCCATATCGTTTTCTTTCACTCACTTGTTTCTAAGTTAGAGTGGTTGAGCTTCAGAAAAAGACACAGGAATGACACTTCTCTCCAGTGTCTCGTATCAACACAGGCACTAAGAACAGCAGAAGTGGTCAGAGAGAGCTAAGATGGAAACCCAATTGGGGAAAAGCTAATTTCGAAAGGAAAAAAAAAAGAAAGTGAGAGTTTTAGCTGAACTCAGTCGCAAGCCAGCACAATCCAGAACGGCATGCATACAATATTTTCCACAGCTTTGCTGAAATCCTGGCCAAGCTGGGGTTTGCCCAGCCTGTATAATTTCCCAGCAGGCTGCATTTAAAGTTGTGTCACCCTCCAAGCAGTCTCCGGTGACAAATGTTTCCATAAATGCTAACAGACTTTACTGCTACTTCTTGTTTTGCCCATGTGTGCAAGAAGAAAATGGTCAGGTCATGGAAGTCATAGCTCAGGGCCCTCTGGTAGATAAATGGATGGACAGCAGTGGCAAGCAAGGCACTTCAAATTGTTATTTAAAGGCACTTGAAGGAGATCTTCTTACCCCAACAATTAAGTCTTCATCTGATGTTTGATAACAGGAAAGTGATCGGAAGAAAAAACAGTTCCAAACACACATCCAGATTTGCCTCTTTCTTGAGTGTGAATGCCATTTACACACTGGGGGTTGAATTATTACCCTCAAAGAATCCTGTCATTCTTTTGGTTGAATATTTCAGGAATGTAATTTTGTTTTAAAAAAAAATTTAAAAATGCTTTGCATTTTAACAGCCATAATTATATTTGGCATAAAAGTCCACAGGAAAGCTGGGTGCCCTTTTTAAGAAAAGCAATTACTCTGCTCCAGGTTAAATAATTTCACCTGCTGTGAAACACTTAAAATCTCTTTTGCTACTGAACACAGGTAGTTGCTTAATAGGAGGGTCATGCAGGCATTCACAAAAACACTTCTTTCAAAACAGTCAAAAGTCTGCCAATAACAGGTGCATTCAAAAAATAATTTTTATGTAATTTGTATTGCCAATAGACTTGCACATCTTCTGTAGTGACAAAAGCTGGAGGACTCTCAGAGCTGCTAGGAAGTTCTGCGAAACCAATTTTTGTCTTAGAGATTTTTAAAGAAGATTGGTGAAAAAATCTCTGAGCACTCAACTCTAACAGATGTAAATATACCTCCTTTATGGTTAGTGATACCATTGCTACAGCACACAGCTTATTTCTCTGCCTCTACCAGAAAATCTGTGATTGCAGATCATTCTCCATGGTTTTCCCTCACACCCATGGAACATCTCGGACCTGACTTTCAGGGAAACTGCAAATGATGCAAACCTGCACTCAAACACACAGATAAGTTCCTCTGCCAGAATGAATTCCCTGTAGGATACTGCACAGATGGAAAATCTTTAGCCCTGATCTGCCTGCAAGGAAACACATCTCAGAGCCGGTCTAACACCCAGGACAGTGCCTGAATGCTCTGCAAGAAAGGAGTGCCCAAGTGGGGCCAGTTCAGATTGCAACACTTGAAGCAGAAAGGTGAGAAATACGAGCCTGCGGCTGAGGCTTTGGGCAGCACTCTGGAATTGGCACAGAACCACGGGCACAGGAAATGGGGCACAGACTCAGCACTGACCATAGAAACTCACCCATGGTCACTTAAAGGAATGCAGATCTGGAGTTTGGCAAAAGCGGTTTAGGAGTAACAAAGACAAGAATAAAAAAGAATATTCAACATATGTACCAGCAACTGAAACAGCACACGGCAACGGACAGTAACAGATACAATTCCATCACCTTGCTATGCACAGTTTGGATCTGTCCCTGGCTGCACCCAGCATGTTTTAAGCGCTAGGTTTGACACCTCTTTCATCAGCTCTGCTGAGTGAGAGGCAGTGTGCAGCAGGGAGCAGTGACTCGGAGCAGATATTGTGATGCAGCCACTCTGAAGGTCTGGACTTGTTCACAGCTCCTTCAGGACTGTCTAAATGGCATTGTGCAACTCTCACTAACACAGCACAGCTCACTTGCTGCTTGGAAATGTTATTACTACAATAAGCACAAAATCGATCTTGTTACAGAACACCAGCTTGTGACACATCAAAATTACACACATACAATAGTTAGTAAAACTTACAATATTTATATTTTATCATCGTGATAATGAAAATCATTGCTTAATTATACAATTAAATCAAAACTAGGAAGTGCTTAAAGAAAGCATGATACAACAACTGGTTCATTTCATTCACTCACAGACTCAAAATAGGAGCTAGATGTTCAATATGTATGTGTAGATAGGAGCTAAATGTTCACTAAAATGAATAGATAGGAGCTATTTTAACTCTTCTGGTGAGTTATTATCTAGTTTGTGCCCAAAAAAAGTGTAAAAGTTATCCTTACCCTCAGCTTGGATAGCTGAAATTACTTTTTAATCTTAAAAACACTTTAAGAAAAAGAATAGATAGGGGTCTAAACAAAGGCATTTCAAACCCTTTTTAGGCAGCTTCACAGACTTTTCATTAAGTCAAATGATTTCTATGTAAGTATTTTTCCCAAGTGAATATAGGGTTGTTATTAATACATAATAAACATCCACATTTACTCAACAAAAAGAATCCAACCGTGCAAGGGGCATCCCTCATACAAATGCCAGAACATCATAAAGATGGTACCAGCAGTGAATACAACAGGATTTCCGTCCCACTAAACCCTGCAGAAAGCACTGCTATAGCTCAGGAAAGTCGGGAGAATTTAGCAGGTCATCGCCTTAACGAAAACAACAAAGAGGACAAATCAATGCCGTTTTGAAGAGTGAACACCTGCACGATGAGTGCATTACACCTACAGAGAGCGTTTTAATAAAAGCCACATGGTGGCATTTATTTATTTAAACAGGAATCAAATAAGCTTTTTTGTTTTTTAGAAATTTTCCAAAGTTATTTTATTTTATTTTTAGTTCCAGAAAGTACCTATGTGTACTGTTTCTCTCAGGGGAGAAAACTCAAAATAATTAGGGATATTAAAACCAATAGGAGAATGAAAAAAAAAAATCCCAAATCTAATTTGCAGAGGCTCTGAAAAGGGACAATCTGCAATAGCATAGATCTGGGATTCATTATAATCTAACTAAGTGACAGATAGTAAAATTAATGTTAAATTGGTCTGATCTTGTTTAAAAAGACTCTATGCCCAGTTTGAAAGATGGGCAGGATTTACCACATAAGGTCACATAATGCTACTTCTAGCTCCAAAATCTACAGCTAAAGGCATTGACATTGGCCAGAAGAGAAAAAATTATAAAATTTGACAAAATAATTATCATCTAACTCTATCCTGATTCACAATTACAAAAACTAATTAGCTACATATCCTGCAAAACCAAAACAGAATAAATTTCAAATTTTATTTCCTGAAAGTCTGTGTACTTCTTTCTCTGTATTTGTTTCAAGCAAGACACTAAAATACCAACATACATAATTTCCATATCTTTATGTGAGAGCATATCCTTCCCCAGGCCATTCATCTCCAGATATTGGAGGTTTCTTTGCAAGTGTTGGAGTTAAAATGGCAGACATTTACCAATACAACCATTGATTGTCCCTCCACATTCATATGCAATCCATCCTGAAGGGGTAATTAATTCACACTCCTGGAATTTATATGAATGAACCAACAAACAAAAAAATGCAAGAGCTACCTGGCAGGTGCAAACAGACCTTCTGTGTCCAGTGGGATTGGTCTGCACAGTAAATCCATTCAGTGAAAGCAATGACTTCCAGAGGCTTTTAGGGAAATCTGCCTGAAATGAAGGAAAATACAAAGTATTCCACAGAGATCTTCCCTTTTTTGTTGTTCATATTAGAAGCAAAAAGTTGTATTAGACAACGGTATTTCCAACCAAGTGTATGAACCACAGAGAGGGAGATGCTGTACATTCAGATCATTGCACAAAAGACCTACCAAGTAAATCAGTTCTCAAAAGAATGACCAAAAATTCTTCAAAGACAGGGAAAATAAGAGCTTGATAATGAAACTTGCGACAGGATGTGCTCCAGCAATCCCAAAAACTAAGCCTTAGGGATCTACCTGCAAAAGGTTCTGATTAAAGCAGCAGACAAGATAATCTACTTTAAAGAACAACCCAAAAAAATCAAACAAAGAAAAAAACCTAACAAAAACCTCACACAAAAACCCAAAAAACCAAAACCCAGCAGCTGGAGAGACAGCAAATTTGATCTAAGGATTATGAGGTATTTGTCTGAGTAACACCTTTTTTAGTTGCAAACCAGAGAGGGGAGGCACAGCTGGGCAACTGATTACCTCTGCCCCAAAATGCAAAATAAAAGAAAAAATAAAATAAATGGGAAGCAGCCAGTGCTGATGAAACACCATACAGCATCCAGACACAAGCAGGTACTGACATCAGAGGGGTCGCATCGTTCATTACAAATTTCTGGGCACCAGTTTCTCAATTGCTACCAGCAGCCATGCTCATCACTTGAAAACTTTCAGTCCTTCTGAAGCAGCCACAATAAAACACAGTCCTATTCTCCCAGCATCACATCTAAACAAAAAACACCCTAGGAGCAAAAATGTCCATTATAGAATCTCAATGACACCGATTTGGCAAGAATTCAATTAAAAGAGAAAAGCTGTTAGCAGAGGATGGCTTACGCTCACCAATTAACATGATTTTTGACAGTGTTACAGGATGATAATCAGTCTAATGGCTTTTATGGATTTCAGTCTTCCAGACTGGCTTAAAATAATAATTCTGCCTTTAAATACAAGGGCCTGCGAGAGCCTTGTTACACAGACATGCAGAACAACACTCAAATTCTCATTCAGAGTGGCAGCATCGGTAATATGGACAAATAATACACAAGCAACACAGAAAACCCACATCGTATCCGTGTGTTAGCTTGAGTTACAAGAGCTGCTCAGAGTAACTACATTAATTACAGGGTCTCCTCCATGAGTGTTATCAAAACACCCCAAGTTTTTTTAACTCATTTCAAACACTTGAGCTACTCAACATTTTAGTTTTGGAATCTGCAATTCATTCAGCTCTCACTATTTCATTTGGCATTCGTCTCGCTTGACGAGCATCAGAATCCCTTTCCCTTGGTTTTCTGCTCAGCTGCCTGGCAGTTGGAGGTACCTAACAAACAGTTTGGTGGGTTTCAGCCCACTCTTCCTAAATATTTGCAAACTGGGCACAGATATTACCCCATCAGATTTTACAGATGTCATCTGCTAATGGCTAAGTTTATCAAGGATGTACCCTACAGTAGTTTCAAAAATAAAATCCTTTAAATCCACTCCATCACTACCAGCATTTCTCAAAGCACCAGACACTGCCTGAAGAAGTGTTTTCTGCGGCTTCTCCAGTATCACAGTTCCCACAGTAAGCAGCAATTCACTGTTTGGGGTGTGCAGAACTCAGAGAACAGAACTGGAACCACCCATTCACATTCTCTGCTAATTATCCCCAGTCTGAGTTTTTTAGCACTTTCTGTGGACCCTGCCACCTGTGAAAACTTCTGTGGTAAGAATACTTGGTGTATTATATTTATGATATTTCTGTGGAGAAGGAGAAGCACAGTCCGTTCAGGTTTTATGCCCAGGGGATATCGGAGCAGCTGCACAGGTATAATTGCCAGTCAATGGCAGGGCACAAGCAGGAGGCCAAACAAGGCAGATTCAAACCTATCCTTTACACTATTCCTTCCCATTACAAGGTGTGTCTGACAGGTGTTGGGAGTGTGAAAAGACAGTTAACATCAGATAATGAAACACCACTAAAGCCTCAGGAGGTGAATGTGCCTACGTAGGTAACACTAGAGAATGCTTGCCACAGAAACATTAAAAAACCCACTCCAGCCCCAAATTACCTAGGAGGCAAGATGTAAAACAAAGTACACCAGAACAACCTCCATTAACTACAGCAGTCACAGGGCTGTGTATAGTCCAAGGATCTTGATTTACGGTCATGTATTTTTGTGTCCTAATGGACAGACATAGCCAACTATGACACTGAGAAATTGCTTCTTCCACAGGCTGGACTCACACGACCTCTTCTGAAGATCCATGTTTTCAGATGGAATAAGGATCAGTGTCTCATCACAACCTGACCAAGAACCTCAAATACTCTGCAGATCTTCCTAAAACCAGCCTGATATTAACAGGCACCAAAACATCCATCTGATGGCATGGTTTGAATACGACACAAAGTTGGTTTACAATATAGTTCACCTGGATTCAAGCACAGCACTCGTTTCAACATGAATGACACTGATCTACATTTTAGGAGTTATGCATCAATTATTTTACATGGTGGCTTGGTTCATATAATTTTCCTGCAGTGGAAGGTTACACTTAAGAAATGCAAAATATGATGTAACTTCTATTTTTTTAGTACCTGGCAATCTTGGTGGAAATAGTCTTATTTGCTTTGCTTAGCCTATAAATAAATCCAAATTACTTCTGTCTTGATGAGCAATAAACCTGAAAATTGTTTACAAGTCAGAAGCAAAAAAATAGCAATTTTAACCACTCGTCCTCTGACATTTCAGCCAGAAGCACCTGTTCCCTTCAGGGAAGAGAACAGTCAGTAAAACAGGACAACCACTAATGTTCTCCATGCTTTTATCCCTCTGTGACCAGCTGACTGGAAACACCAAGGTCACTCAAAGACTCTGATCCTGTTTTAGGAGAGAGAAAAATTAACTTCCTGACTTATGTGCATTTTCTGTAAGTGCAATATCATTTGAGCAGAAAATAACTAATGTGATCCCAAGCTCAGTTTTAGCAAAGTAAAATCTTAAAAGCAGCAAAACAGTACGTGAAAATTAGTTATAATCTTGACTTTATTTTCAAAGCTAAAGAAACAAAAAAACCCCTGAACTCTAGTTCACATCAAATCAACTCCAATCTACATCTCTTACCAGACTTCTTTTTTCACTAAAAGTATAAACTTCACACCTGATAGAAAAACAAACCAAGCAACCACACAACAACAACCACTCTGCTCAATTTAGAGCTTGTTTCACATAGTGTGATTCGGGGGAAAGACTACAATGTTCAAAAAACCCCAACTTATGTACTGGGTATTAGAATGACACATTTTGAAAAATGTACAAGCACTAACTTCTTTTGATGTTTTTAACTCTGCCTTTACCTTATAGAATATCCTTCACACTGTACCCCTAAGAAGAGAGTGCCTCAATCATAGAAGTGCTGCATTTTATTCACAGATTTGGTATTCGTTGAACTGGGATAATGCATTGCCAAGATCTCTGAATCAAGTCCCAGTCTCCATTTTGCTCCATTTGTCAGAGGTCACGGAAAAGCCAAAAATACTTTATCAAGAAGTGGTGAAGTGAAGCAGAAAAATAAAAACTAAACTCAGACTGTGCACTTATAATAATCTTTTAATCTTAATAAATCAGTTTAGGGTTTTTGTTTAATTACATTTGCCTGGCTTTGTGGCTGAAAAAATGGAAATTAGTGCTAGGAGAAAAGACAGTGGCAGGAAAGCAGTGAGAAAGTTTCTGTAAACTGACATATTTGGATCAGATCAAAATAGCAGAGACCTGTCCACTTTTCTGTTTTTCCACTCAGCCTAAAATGAGTTGAGGAAAAAGACCACACCTCAGTACTACACCTGAGTTATTGATCTGCCAGGAGACAGATTCCAAGTTTCCCTTTGTTGGTGGCACAGGAACTGGTCTTCTGAAAAAAAAATATCATCAGAGGGGAAACCACATGCAAAGCTGGGTACTACAGCACAGTCATTAAATTTGTGTCACAGATTGATGGGAGAAGTGAACAGGCGGCTCCCTCGAGCTTTATGAAAGTGGAGCATTGGCAAATACTTACAGGGGATTAAAAACAAAACCAAACCACAAAAGAACACGGACTACAAAAAATGACAAGCAGCAAATCTAGATGACTTCAACAGGCCTGTGATAAACTAGGAATATTAGGGCCCTTCACCTTTTCCTGTCTCCCCAGCACTGCATAAGTCATCTTTTGGCAAATTATTTTAACATTCGGTTTTCACCTGATAGATCTTTTTGCTTGTACAATCCATTCTGGAGGCATAACTTGTTTTCTTTGCTAAGATTTCATTTCCTCCCATCTCAGAACTTGATGAAATCTATTTCTTAGTTCCTCATCTCCCAGTGAAAGCTGACAACAAGCATCAGACAAAATGTAGCTGTCCTGTATGAGGTAATTCATTTCTGTCAAAGATTAGACATTTTTTTCCCTTAACATAAGATGACTGATATTGTTCTGCAAGATCCAAAGGGACAATTTAACCACTTGAATGCCAAAAGATCCTGAGGATTGGCTTCTCTCCTCAAAGCACACAGTCCATTGGTGAAAGCAGATGGAAGCCTCTGGAAGGTCTGGTAATTGTCTTCCATTTGACTTGAGGCTTTGACTCAGTAAATTTAGGCCTAATCAAGTATTTTTCACTTGCTAAGTTCCGTAAAACAGCAATATTTTCAAATGACATATCTGAACACTTTTAACCAGTTAAAGCTTATTTTCTACTTGGTTCAGCATAGGGAGAACACCTGAGGCATGTTAAACTCACTTATGACTATTCATGACCTTAATAGTAACGAATTCCTTTTAACTGAAACACAGCTCTCACCCGACTTTCCATCTACGTTAAATCATAATCATCCATCAAACTCAGGGAAACACAAAACACGTGAGCTCATCATCCAACTCCCTACCAGTGAAAGAGGGGAGAGAAAAAAGTGAGATCCAAACTGCAGCTCTGCACGGTGCCGGAGTTTCGGTGCCTCTCCCTTCCCACGGGGCTGGGGACACCAGGAGGGCTGGGGGTCTGTGGGGACCAGGGGCTTGGAGGGCGCTGATTCAGCTGCTGCAGCTCAGGGATTCTCCAAGGAATAGCCAACAGCAGAGGAAGGAGCAAAACCAACTCAGCCCTACAAACCCCTCTCTTTTAAATCGCCATTGGCCCTCGGGACTCTGCAGCCAAGGTCTGGCAATGAAATTGGCTGATCAGGCCACAGCCACAAGGACAGCATATTATTTAATTTCTGACATTTAATTGAAGATTTTCCAGAGAGATAGATGAAATAAATAGAGAACAAAACGTTTTGATGCTGGCATCTGATGTTTTCCTCAAGAAATAGCTCTTGATGCCAAAAATACTCGGGAATCAGCGTTTGAAAGGTTAATTAGATTCCCCATAAGCATTTCAATTACAAGAATGAGACATTAGCCCATTTAATACGTATTTAATATGTATCCCGACACATCCTATTTGTTTCAGATTTCCTCTGCCACAGGATTTCTCTTTTGCAGACAGCGTTATTAATCGCAGCATCCTCTGACAACGTCATGTTTACAGCTTAGATCACCTCTGGAGGCCAAGGGCTACTCTAACGTAGATCTTTAGTTACACTTGTTTACTTCTTCCATCAGCAACACGAAACCTGCTCTATTCACAGCACCGCAGCCACCCAGGAGTGAACTGAATGCTGTGTGTCTCACTCTAAACCCGAAATCTGAATTCTCTACTTGAAGACCCAAGATACCCTCGGAGTAGCCATGAATTATACACAGAGCTGCCCAACCTTGTTAACTGCATAGGAGTAGTCATGCAGAAATTCTGGTACGTAGTGCACCCTCTGGATTTCATTCCCATTTCAAATTACATGGAATTAGATGTAGTTAAGTAAGCATTTGCGAGATGAGAACTGTTCTGTGTTTTGAAAGAAGAGTTTTCTTTCTGAAAATGGGTCTTTATCAAGTTCAGAATATTTTGCAAGAATATCCTAATTGTTCCTTACTCTTATGCAAAAAGTGTAACAATGGTTTAGCAAGCTATAAATATTTAGTTTGAATTTAACAAATTCAATTTCTGTTAAACTTTATAACAAAAAAATATTAAGAGCAGTTAGAGTGTTTTAGTAACTTACACTCTGAGTCAAATAAACAAGCCTGAAGCATTAAAAATTGTTGAGAGATGAATAAAAGGGAATGGAAATAATTTTGAGAATAAATGGTGATACTGTGTCACTGAACAGTCTGTGCTAGGGTTTGTGGGGGTTCCTTCCCATATCCACAAGATAAATTTACAATTTTGCCCCTGAACTCAATAAGGGCAGAAATCCACCCAAAGTCTACCATTCCTGGGGAATACTGTGGGAGAAAAACTGATACATAAAGACAGCCCACAGTTTGTATAATATCTGTGTTCTTTATGTCTTCTGGGGTGGGTTTTTTATGTGCATATGATTCTGAAAACATCTGATTAACATACAGGATGAATTTCCCTCAGACTGTGTAAATGAAATCCAAACAATTTGCCAATACTGAGCAGACTGACACTGCCTCTGTGTTTCACAGATCTATAGCAGTATTATGAGCCTAAATTAGTACTCATTCATAGAAGCAGTGAGAGTCCTCGAGCTTTCAGCAGAAGTAGGGTTCGATCTCTGCTAACAGAACCCAAGGAATCATGTTTTCAAAAAAGAAAAATAATTTTAAGAAAAACTGCTATGTTTGCAGCATTTTTCAAAAGTGACTAGAAGTGGAGATAAGTTTTTTTAATGAAGAAAATTAAAATTCTAATAAAAATCTCTTTCTTTGCCTCCCCATAACTAGGAATTAAGTCCACTTAAATGTAGACTTAATGGATGAACAAGCAATAGGCTCAGTAAGTACATCAGCAGGCACACACCAGTTGTTCAAATAACCTCAAAGATCTGCTAGAACTGTGACACCCAAGGTTTTACTAGGTGGCCATTTATAAATGATCAAAGTACTTCTCAGAAATTGCAGTCTTTGAAATGGAAATAATGGTTTTTATCTTAAATTTTACCTCTATGTAGGTTTGGAAAGTTTTGTTTTCTTTCTTGGAATAGGTTATATGTCATAATTGTAAACCAATCTAAAACTGCTCTGTTCTCTTCATTCCCCCATCTCCTAGTGTTAATCCTAATCAAAGCCACAAGTCCCATCCCTGTGGGCATTAAAAGGAAATGTTTCTCAGTTTTCAGGATTTGTAACTCCAATTATTTTTGCAATTATTTGCTAAATTTCATTTCTGATCTTGGTCTATAATCCCAGTTACAATTTCTGATCAATTATTTGATGCAACTTCAAAACAACAAATCTTAAATTGCGCCTCATGCAAGATTATGATTTATGAGTGCTCTAAGGGTTGGCTATTGGTAGGACTAGCTCAGAAAAAAACCAGCAAATCTTCCCTTGGGATTTAAATCACTTGGCAATTTTTGCATAACAATTTAATTAGGACAATTAGCAAGGGAATACTTTGGACTATTGCAATATTTTGCTAGTTTTCAGTTTCCTACCAGCAGCGCTTCCCCCTCTAGTCCTGAATGACAGATCTGATTAAGTTGTAGAGACGAACAGTGGATCATCTCTTAAGGGACCGAGATAAAGTTGCAGGCACTTCACAATTTGCAGAGTGCAGAAAGCACCTAGGGTACGTAAGGGTCATTCAAATTAATCAAATATTAACAACTTATTGAGACTGGATTTGATGGAGGGGGGTTGTGTGTGCATCTATTCCAGCTGGAGTTGCAGTTAAGCTGCTTTTTAGTGCTATGTTATTTTCTGGTCATTTTGCAATCTAAACATATCAAATATTTTGATACAATTTTTGCTCCTGTAGCAGATTGAGAAATCACCTGACCACTCAGAAGGCCAGTGGCTCACATCCAAACAGGTCCAAGAGTAAGAAAAGCTCATTGCACAATGAGGTGCCTTTGTTTCTCGAATTACTGTCCTTGTCCTAAAGGAGATCTTTGAGGTGAATTCTGAGCGAGCAGCAGAGCTGATAGCAACAACAACCCGGAGTCAATGATGTGAGGTGCAAGAGGCACAGGGCTTTCATGGCCAAATCTGTGCTAGAACCTCTCCTCCACAAAGAGCCTGACTGCAATTGCCACCTGCAAAAAAGCAAATTGGAAAAGACACTGCAAAGATAAGGTTAATGGAATTTTCCTAAAAGCAGCTCATAAGGGATTCTCTGTTAAAAGGACCACTTTCCACTTTGGATCTTGGTTTATTTCAGTTATCAGACTTACAAATTAAGGCAGGCTTCTGACAATATAAAGTGTATAAATAATATGCAGTCCTCCTTGAACTCTTACAAATTAGCCGGCAGTGAGATTCAAGTGAAAGACCTCAAAACCACATCATCCAAACTGCAGAACTTTTCCTTCCCACAAGGAAACTCAAAAATGAATAGCAATGGTCTGTTTATATTAAAGTCAGAACAGAAGCTCTGTTGACTTTCCCATTTTATTCAACTTGAGAACTCTCTCTGATAAGGGAGGTACCAGCAGAAAAGCCACAGAGATCGTAGAGCTAAAAATAACTGCACAAAAGTAAGAAATAGTATGGAAACTAAGAAAACTACAGTGAAATTGGCAGAAATCGATATGGTTGAAGGCAAACTAAAGAAACAATGAATGACCCAAGTCACTCATATGTCCATAGATAAGAAAGTTTCTAAATTTTGTTCCTTTCTGTATTTTAGTACAGGGTTTACAGAACACTTTGCTGAGGGGAAAAATGAAAATAGTTTAAATAAATAATTTTTAAAAAAATTCCTCCATGGAGAAGTGTGATGAAATTATTTTATTCACTTGAACAGAATGCTCAAGGGAGATGGCCTTTTCTAATTCTAAAGCCTGAAATAGAAAATAGGATATAGTAGAATGTGATTTAAGTTAGGGAGTTGTGTTGAAGTTGTACAGTAGGAAATGCAATGGTATTAAAAAATAGGATAAATTTAGACTTGTAGACTGAGGGTAAAAGCTTTTTATACCAAGCAGTACTTTTTGTTTCTGTCCAAATAACAGAACACAAGCCATCGATTCTGAAGGGCTCTCATAATCACATAGTACTGTGAGTAATTCAGCCCTCACATCAGAATCACTCTGCAGACCTTAGTTACAATCCTTGTTTTTAGCTGTAAGTTAAATGAGTTCATTTGCACAAAAACAAGGCACTCATAATTCACCTGCAAGTCAGACACAAACCCGCAAAGCTCCTTTTCAATCATACCACAGCCAGGCTATTGTACATCCTGTTCCCATCACTTTGTAATGAAACAGTTTTGCCTTCAAGATATGCTTTAGAACCACTTTCATATATTACAGGGACGCTCCTGTATTGTTGGGGAAATATCAGAGTAGCACTGCTCTGCCATTTGGTCCTTGGCCTGGGTGGGGTCAGTGCCTGGCTGACACCCCACGTTTGGAAAAGTCTGGAATGTGTTAAGTCTGATAGTCATCTGAGTTTTGGCAAGGTGTACCTCTCGGGAGCAAAGAAAGTTCATTTATGAAAAGGGAAATAATCCTAAAAGTTTTGCTTATAACAGCTGTTCATAATCCTAAAGTCCTATTTTGCATGGAGTGTCTTCTATAGGATTGGATCCTGTTGAAAGAGTATAATGCAGGAAGATATGGGCAAGCCCAGCTCTAAAGGGCTTGTCCCTCCCTCTGTATTTTGTGTATCTATAGCCACACACAGACAGTGTTAGGGAATAGACTGGATCCTGAAAAACAATGCTCCTCTTTCTATTTATTGAAGAAGGACTCTGATCTATTAATTTAGCAGTAGAAGATACAATCGATGACCCTAAGCTTTCTGTCATTCCTGTGAGTTACAGCTTGCCTTACCTCTAAGTTATTGAGCAGGAAGACAAAAAATATTATTTCATCCATAATTCTATCTGTATTGATATGTGAACAATATAAAGATATCCCAATTCAGATTGCATTTTGAATTTAAAGTTGTATGCGCTGTTTTGCAACAAGGGAAACAATTTTTTCCTGGGCTGCCTGTGGTGGTTTTTCAGAACTTGAAGGAAAGCTCCATATGAACAGAACTGTAATGTTAGCCAATCTGCCAGTCAAGACACTAATCCTCCACACATCTCTACCGTCAGGAGACAGATACCTGGAAGCTGGTATGCAGGAGATAAAGAGAAAAGTTGGACAGGAACCAGAATATGTTCCAAATAAAAATTAGATATGTATGTCCAGATATATTTTCCTTTAAAAAAAAATCTAATATAAAATGATACCAGAGAATTTTGACCTCCACAGATTAAACAGAGCTGTATGCACACACTCGTGGCTCTGGTTGCTTCCAAGTACCCCCTGGAACAGAATTCTGTTCTCACTGCATTTCCAAACGCAAAGTGTTCTTGAAAGTGGAAATAACTGCATTGGTTAATTTTGAGTCACATCAATGACTGTGGCATGCATATTTAACCATTCAAAGAAATAAGTAATGTTTTTATATCCAAGCCTTCATGTCTGGATACAGTGGAAACATGGCGGATCAGAGAAGCAACTAAAACTGTATTATAGCATCCAAAACCCATTGGTTACTGAATATTAAACATTGCATTCTTTTATCCACTGAGAAAGAAAGAAAGAAATGTAAGGACCCCTGTAACTGTGCTGTCCACTTCTGCTGTTTTCTGACACACTGGATTCAAGCATATAAATTGATATAATTTATTAAGCAAATTTTTCTTGTCAGAAGTTCTCTTCAGATATAATTGTTAATGTAATTTCTGCCCATGAGTCTTGATCTGTAGCACACACAGAGGCCATTCATAACAGTAATTTGACTCTCTTAAGTTTATCTGCTCTGACCATGAACATAAGTTACAAGAAATGTTCATGCTCAGTGATACACTGAATATCTTTTTTAAGATTAAGCTTATCTGAAAACTCTGTGTGGAGTTATGAATGAGAATTTTGGTTTTTGTGAATATTCTTGCAATACTTAAAATTGGCTGGGTCCCTAAGTGTTCCTGCCAGTAAAGTAATTTGCTGGAATACTGTTGGAAAGCAAATACAGAAGGGGTGTGAATACAGTCAAAGAGAATTCATTTGCAAATCAAATGGATGGTGGAAGAGGAGTTGCATTCAATGAATTCAACAAAGACACTGTCACAATAAATACAAGAACATTTGGCAAGGATAACCTTTGCAAGACTTGCTATCTGTGTTCCGCAAAGGTATCCATATGTGTGAAGTTCCCATCTCCATGCAGGATTCTGTCTATTCCAACAGATGCAGAACTGGCCTATGGAACAGCTTGCAGAGCCAGATCACCAGACTAGCATTAACATTTGAAATTGGAACTGAAATGGCTTTTCTGAAGACATTGTACAAATAACTAGCCATTGTGTATAGGAGCAGGTGAAGTTACACAATGCTTTAGTCCTATTTTATATTTTATTAAAAAATAAACCAAGTAGTACCATTATTGTCATGACAGTGTGGGAAAGAAATAATAAAAATTAAAAAAATATGAGTTGTACAGTAGTAAAAACTAGGTGCAGGATATTTATATTTCCACTCTCCTATTCAGGAGAGCACAGAAAAATAGTCAGCAGCATTAGAAAAACCCAGAAAACTATTATTTTCTCCTAAGAATCACGAAGAAACTTAAAACCAGCTCTGTTTACCTCATACCTCACAACAGCAGCAAAGTCCAGTCCCCCAGTTATGGTCACTCGCCTCAGGAAAAATTCCTTCTCCACAGAGATCACATCATTGCTACCTGCCACTAGCTGCTCATAGCTGACCCATCCTAAGCATTTACTGGTGTTGTGCAAAAAAAAAATTGGACTAAATCAACTCCTGTTTTTGCAAAGGGCAGCCAAACTGTTTATCCTTGTGACACGATGCAGCAAGTGGGGCCAGAGCTTCCTCCTTACCCTGGCCTGTACAACAGTGGCATCAACACCCTGACAGGAGGTCTCAGAATTCACCAAAACAATTAAAAGTGTTTTTCTGTTCCCTGGACTTCTGTAAGTCAAACCAGCAATGAAATAATACAGCTACATGTCTCAGATCTTATCCATGCCCTTCCTGGCTATACTGTAATTGGCTGAACATGACAACTTGAGTTGTGACTTGATTTGTGATTTGACAATTTGAGCATGTGCACTTTTTTAAAATTTAATTACATTCACTTTCAGTAGAAAACTTTAAAAATAGAAGAATTTAAAATTGAAATCAAGCAAACCCATCCTTTGAAATGTTTGTCCTGGTTAATATTTCTAATACT
Source organism: Acanthornis magna (assembly GCA_036785705.1). Taxonomy (NCBI): domain Eukaryota; kingdom Metazoa; phylum Chordata; class Aves; order Passeriformes; family Acanthizidae; genus Acanthornis; species Acanthornis magna. The sequence goes on along the minus strand of JAWUZG010000332.1, from coordinate 1,296,549 downwards.
TTGATTTCATTAGATTTCAAAATGAAAAAGTTTTGAAACTGTACATTTTTTTGCAGGTCTGTAGCTGGTATCTGTAGGGAGTCAGGAAAAACAAATTCATTACACAGCTTGCCTGATACCTTTTTAATTAAAAAAAAAAATTAAAAATTGCATATCCAAGTTGGGCAGCGACACTTGTGTGGGGTCCAGCCTCCAGTTGAGTTCTAGAAGATAATATAGTCTGTAGTCCCTTTTTCAGTGAGACTGCCCGAAGGAGGATTATGGTGCACTTGGTCAGTAGTGAATTTGAACCAGGCTCCAGAGATGAAAGCACATGAACTAATCTGTTGAGCTGTGAAGTTCACTGCTGTGCTGGTTTATAAAAATCCTATTAGCAGTGTGACTGAGGGGTCAAAAGATAAGATAGCAGACAGCTGGAAATGATGGATCAGACAAATATTTTAGACAAGAAAGCTATTTCTTAGACATGTTGTACTTAACCATGTATTATACAACCAGGAAGTACTGGTGACTAAAGGGTAACAGAGTCTTCTTCTATTACTTCAGAATTTTTAAGGTTTAAAGTGCTTCTGTGCTACCTACTGGGCCATCTTATGTCACAAGGACTTAACATTTATTGTGGCTTCACCAAGACATTAGGTAAGAAATGTATAACGTATAATTAGTAAATTTGACAACTAAGCTTTCATGCGTTTTGTACCTTTTAGTTCTTGAAACCTCTTAAGTTTTCTATTGAGGGGTTCCTGCTGTCATGAAATCCCCTCAGTATGTGCATTATTTCCCTGCTGCAGGTAAATGGCCTTGCTTAAAGTCCACTGAAATACCTAGAGAGAATCCCTGTTACAACACCAAGTTTTAAATGAATCTCCCCTCAGAAATCAACTTGCCTGGAATTCAATTTCTAAAAGAACAACATAACAGACGTCGAAAATCAGACATGAAAAAGTTGAAAAGTCTCATTTCATATATCATCCCACTGCTAAGGAATTTATGTGTCTTTCACCCAAGGCAGATGTTGGGGACATGTACTCAGCTGGCACTTACAGTCAGCGCAGATTTGGGTCTGATCTACATTTGAACTATGAAAGAATAAATGGGTTGACATGAATTGTTCAAAAACATCTTGTTCTACAAAACATGGGGGTTTATAGTATTTCAATATATTTAATTCTTAATTGTTACAGAAAACAAAGGTCTAAATATGAGGTAACTCAATTGACGCAGAATTTCAAAACAGACACAAATCAATACCTGAAAACTTCCAATTTACGAGATGCAAACTACAGAAGTAATAACTGGAGTTGGCTAGATAAGGAATCAAATGACTTGAGTAAGAAAAATTAATCTTACTTTATGTGAATGCGAACAAATGCTGAATTCCTGTAAGACCGAGGCTCTAATGCTATCTGGGCTTTGCATTCCAAAAAATTCAAAACACAGAAGGTCCACAGTGTGCTTTTCAAATGGAATACTAAGAATAAGCAGTGAAACTACAAAGGATGGAAGAAGAAATAATTAAAAAGAATAGGTCAGAAAGCATTGCAGAAAAATGAAATGAACAAAATCCTAATGAACTGGATTTTGCAGAGGAAATGATACAAAAATGAAAAGTTGGGTTTTTTTTTTTTACATATAGAGGAAAAAAGAACAAGGAAAGAAAAGTCTGAAAGCCCAGCAAGGGTAACGATAATTTTGGTATGCTTAAATGCAGAGTAATTAAGAACATATAAAGACAGAACCAGAGGGAGCCATCGAAATTATTGAAATCAGTCCCCTTAGATCACAGTAAAAACAAGCAGTAAATACTCAGTTCAAGATGTTGCCCAGGTCATACCCTTGTAGTCAGTAACACCTTGCAGCTACACATCTTTCCCAATACCTTATAACAAAGCTCAAATCAAGTTAAAAAACTAACAGCTGAAATTACTGTATGGCGTAGTAGGGGATAAAAAAGCAAGAGCATTCCTGAAGTATTATAGAATTGGGGAAAATCCCAGATAATCATAGAAAATATAGCACCCATCTAGATCAGAAGAAAACATTCCTCCTACTCCAACCTCTGTGTGTTTTTATCTGTCTGACCTGACAAAACTTTCCTACCTGATTTCAAATCCCTGTAACTCGAGATTTGAGTTTTGCACACACCAAGCAGAAAGTAGATAAAGCACCCAGATCTGAGGAGCACTGACATACTGCCAACACAGCACTGCTGGAGATATGGATTAAACACAAGAACTGGGAGCTGATAGGAAGTTGCCAAAAAGGGAAACAGGCCCATTGGATATTGAGGATGGACAGGAGGTCCTGAAAGATGGGTCTTGGCTGACCTAGACAGAAGAGTAAAAACACTGCCTCAGTGGGGTGTGAAACTCCCCTCTCCTTATTGCTGTGCTTTGTACAGGAAAACCACACAATTATTGTTTTCCCCCTCAGGTCTATGGGCACGTGGACTGACCCATGCTCTGTGTTACATCCAGGGATGCAACCACTCTGCTTCAAGGGCTTTCAGTCTTAGACAGAGGGACACAAGACAGTTCACACCAATTTGCCCAGAGACCAAACTTACAGCACTGTGAAAAAGGCAAAAATACTAAAAAGAAGTGTAAGGTTTGGGTTATTTTAATTGAAATACAAGTGAGGAAAGTTTAATAGTGTATAATTTAATATCTTTTGTTAATTCTAAGAAATTTTGCTGGAGTTCAGGATATATGAGTTGAAATTTAATGGAGATTATGAACAGGAGATTAGCCTATTGCAAGAGGAATAAAATCTGCCCATCAGTGACACACTTGCAAGAAAGACTATTGTGACCTCAGACTAAACAAAGTAGGAAGAAATAACATCTTACTTGGATTTCAGGATTTAGTCCTGTAGAATTCTTTTGCTAAAATATTTTTAAGTAATGAGAATCGCATGTTTCTATTATTTCTGTTTAGAACAGTAAAAAACCCCTACCCTCTCAAACAACAACCTCAAAATAAACCAACCCCAAAACCTGCAGTACTTTGACCAACTCTAGAGGCAGTTACCATGCAAATTCCCATTAGTACTGACAACGCATAAGTAGCTTAGAGTCATTAAATGGTTTGGGTTAGAAGGAGCTCATCTTGTTCCATGCCCTGCCATGGGCAGGGACACATCCATTATCCCAGGTTGCTCCAAACCCCATGCAACCTGGCCTTGAACACCCCAGGGATGGGGCAGCCCCAGCTTCTCAACACAAACTGTTTGTGTCTCACCACCCTCATCATAAAAAAGAATTTTTTCTCTTACCCAATCTAAACGTAATGCGTCCTTTTGAATATTAGATAATTAGATAATGTTCCATAAAGTAATATTCCTTTTCTTATGCGACCTAAGAGTTTTTCTACAAGATCTAGTAATAAAAAGAAGGATTTTCAGTGTCAGATATTATATGCTTCCATTTATTCCCTTTCTCTATTAACAATATCACAGAAAACATGACTTCTTTCAGGGCCCATAGAGATTGAAAAGCTCAGACAAACTCTGCATACTCCAAGAACAATTTAATTATTTTTATTTGCAGAAATTGACAAACCATGTTATTGATGCTGGAATCACTGAAGGATAGCACTTAGAAAATTAGGCTTTTTCCCACCCCAGACAAAACCACTGTTTTCTCAAACCATTAATTTAATATCCCTCCTTAAAGTGCTTTTAAAGAATTGTAGTGTTACAGTGCACATAGAGTCACCTGCCTGGAAAATGATTTCCATCTTTTAATAATTTCTCTCTTATAATGTATATTTTGCCATCAAAGGTGGAGTCCTTGCTATGAAAGACTCTCAAAATCACTTTGTGGGAGAAGCTCTGTGTGGGTCATACCAGTCCCTCCAGACAGGCAAGAATTGCCTACTCCTAGTGCACGCCTGTTTCCCCACACTGCAGAAATGCCTGTAGAAACATTTTTTGTGTATGTAAGTAAATATTTTCCAGTACAAAGATGTTCTTGCCACATTTGTCTTGTTTTCAGTCCTAGGTTCCATCTCCCCTCTCAACTCTATGTGGCTTAAAAGAAATGGCACAAAATCCGAGTCCTTAGTTAAGGAAGGTAATTAATACACATCCCCTGTTCCCCTTCAAGCTGACAATGCACCTCGGACAATTTGATGCTGTTTCAAAAAAAAAAAAAAAAAAAAACCAACCAGAGAAGAAAAGTAAGTATTAAAGAAATACTGTACATCAGTCATAATTTCCTCATAGGCTGTGACTACTTAATTCAGGCAAGGGCATTTCTCAATAATGAGATCCTAACACTGCTTTTGGTAGAAAATCCTCTGCAGAACACTGGATACTGATGCTGTTTGGAAGGGGCACACCAAAGTCATCTGCCACCTGAAATACTCATTTGGGAAACCTTCGACGCTGGTAAAATCCTGAAATGTACTGATATGAAACTGGAATGCTTTTTTCTCTTTAAATTGCAAGTTTCAGTGAGTGTAAAGGTCTAAATACATGGCAAGCTCGTGTGATGGACAGTACAGCCAGCAGATTTTGTATAATGTGGTCGATGGGATTCTGTACTGATGAATTCAGCTTACACTGCACTTAAAATAGGAGTGGGAGAAAACTCTTCCTGTTACCTTGCAGTAAGTTGCTGTAAATCAGTATCAACTCTACTATTTACAATGCATTATTGTGCTCTAGCAATTGGAAACTGGACTTGAGGTCAGCACAGACAGAAAGGCTATTAAAAAGAGCTTCTTTCCCCAAAATAGTCACCAGTTCAGTGCTGTGAGCCTGAGAGAGACATCTTCAAAACCACAGGAAAAAGCAACTTACTGGGCAGGGAAACCATTGAATATTAGGAATCTGAAAGTATAGAAAAAAATGCAAATAGTTGCTGCTACTCCTTTTTTTTTTTTTTTTTAGTACAGATGCCTTGTAGATATAGAGGACCAAAGTCAAATGATTAGTTTTGCCTAATATGTCCCATCTGTGTTATTTGTATCATGCACAGGACTGTTTCACATGGGCTATGAGTTTATGCACATCCTGAAGAATACAGATAAAAATGTGTACACATTCTGACACATGTACATACATAGATCTTCTCCCTCCACTTTCATCTCCTTTCATCCATCTCTCTCATCACAGATGCACACACACCTCTGCTGAAATGAAACAGTTCTCACTGCTTGAGTTGGCTACTGTCTTAAGTTCAAACCAGTGATTTCTTTTTCCTTCCGTGTTCACATCTATATTTTTTCTCTACAGGATTTAAAGCTTGAGAAGCATGAAAGATAGAGTGAAAATAAATTTGAATTCTATATTACAAAAAAATGTGAATATCAAAAGATTCTTTCACAGCTGTGTGACGGCTGGCATTTGTAAAGAGTCAAAGAATCCTGGAATATAAAAAGGCAGAAACACAGTTGGTTTTTCAATCAAGTGTACGGAGAAAAAGCAAAAGAAAAAATCTATAGGAACAGCAAGAAGGTCCAGGGGTGGGTGACAGGTAAAACCTCTTTCCTTAATTTAAATAGTCATTTCTAGAATCACTTGAGCAGGAGGATGATATGAAAGATTGACATATTCAGTTCTACTCTTTAAACTGTTGCATTTTACCAGCAATATAAGGAAGAAGATGAAAGATGTCTTTCCTTATTCCTTACTTAATTGAAGTGTCTATTTAGAATGACATTTAATAAAAGATACACTTTTTGTGTAGTTATTATTTGTATTACCAGAGCATCTAGGATTTCTAGTGATAAACCAGAACCTTGCTGTGATGGTGATTCAGGTATGAGAAATGACTTTGTGTGACTCCAAGCGTGGTCCATATTCTGCAATGCTAATGGGAGGAATGAGACAGGACTACTTCTTTCATCCCCCCAGTAAATTCCTGTCTGCTCTTAAAAAACTGCACCAAAAAAGATCATCCATTGCTAGAAAGTTTCTAGCTCAAGAGGAACAACAGCACACAAAGACTCTCTGAGGTGGTACTGCTAAGTTTGCCTTACCAGCAACCTAATAATGTCTTGGAGTCTCCTGGGAATAAATGTTGAAATCAAAATCAAACAATTTGGGGTGCAAAAGGAAAAGTTTTTCACTATGTTCTTCTGATACATTTTAAAAAGACAAAGTTCTCAGTGAAGTAGAAGGGAAGCTACTCACAAAAGGGCGATGCCTGTGCTCAGTTTTATCATTTCTCATTGTTTGATCCTTTTCCATTTCCTTACTTCTAATCTTCAAGTCATCCTCATTTTTCATGGATTCACCAGCTCCCAGGCTGACACCAATTACAATAACTCATTGTCACTAAAGAAGTCCTGCTCTGGGGTTTTCAACAAAACTTGCAGTTACTTAGATACAGATTTACCATAAATTGTAAAAATTTTTTATCTCTCCTTTTTAGAGCCCGATCACACCCATTAGAAAAACGTCTTTTTCAGTTTATTCTATTAATTGTAACAAGTTCTTCTAGCCTGGCCAGGAATAAAGGAGATAAAATAAAAAGACTGTTGGGATGTCCTGCAGTAGAGAGGAAGAAGATGCTTGTTAGTTTTAAGGAATTCATCCTGAATAGAAATAAGTATTAGGTTTGTTCTGTATTCTCACCAAATACAAAACCCTGCAGGCACTAACAACCAACTCAATGAGCTGGTTTGCATATCACATGATCAGGTGATCCTCAAGGTGCCTTGCAACCCAAACTATTCTTTTATTCTATGATTACAGTCTCATCAGGAAAAATATAAGCCAAAAATTAGAAACCCTATAAACCTGACATGCTGATAGCTAGAGGTGAATCTGACAGCAAGATATAAACCATGTTGCTTTGTATGGAAGCTAATGAACTGAACTATCGAAAAAAACCCCCATAAATCCTGAAACTTTTCTTAAGACTTTTTTATATGTTACAGGCACAGCTGGAGGAAATGCTGTTCACTTGAAGTTTACCAGAAACTTGTTATAACTGGTCACTAGTTATTACTGTATTTCAGTAATTGGATATCACATTTTTAAATGAATAATTGATGTTTTTCTAATGTTTCCTATTTGTTGTCTCTTAAACTGACAAATATACAAAGCCTAACAGATATGCATGCAAACAATTTTATTTTGGGGGGAAAAATTGGAAAAAAATGTAGCTATGAATGCACATGATTCTGAACTTTTGATTTTGTCTTTAGATTTGCTTCAGTCCTTTCTCCCTTAAAGTGTTTCTCAGCCAGCAGAATGTAGGTGGCTCACAAAAACGTCTTTTTATTTTGGTGCAGAAATGATATTTTCTTGTGTACATGTCACATAAAAATGCATCATATGGAAAGAGCATAGTTGCTAAAATATAAAGTTAAATGTCAATTGGAAGAGAGAGCATTTGATCTGCATCTTCTGTGGACAGTTTGCCCTTTGGATAAGCAGCTTCTGTAATTATGAAAAGCTGGAGAAAGCTTTGCATATACTCTGCTTTTCCCACATAGACCAGGATAATGTTTTCCAGCAGAGTAAGCTGTGTTTGTCCCTAAAACTGAACAGAACAAATGCAGCTGAGCCATGGGGCAACAGTGTCAGTGGAGGCCGAGTTCCCCTATGGTGAAAATGTCCTTTAAACAATTACCTCAGTGCATTAAATAACCTACTCCAAATATTAAAGAAGTGGAATTAGAACAGTTGGGTTTTGGAAAAGCTTTTAAGGAATTTTAAGGAATTTTATTCATAACTACAACAATTGCAGCTGTGAAGAAATCAATATATCCATGTGTGTCTGTTGATATTTATCATTATAATGCAGACATGCTGCCCATCACATGAGGACTCAGCAATGCCCCTGAAAGTGGCACGGCCAAGAACAAGAGCAGCCATGGGCACCACCACAGCTTTTGTTTTACTCCCCCCAAGTTCTGTGCAGCACAGCTTGAGAAGATGCAAACCCCAGCGCTAAGCAGGCAACCTACAGTACATAAATACATACCTCTAATGAGCTGAAAAAGGTCCAAGGCTGAGATTCTGACAACAGTCTAAGGAACACACCCAGCTATTGGAAACCCAACCTCTGATATCACACAGTCAACTGATTTTGAATTCTTGAAATGACACTTGAAAAAAATTGTAGGTGTTTCTCATATGAAAAATAAAATAAGAGCACATAAAAAATAAAAGAAATATTTGTAGCACACCTTCAGAATTGTTTATTTTTTCATTAATATTCCATTTTTGAAGATTTACTCAAAGTCTAAATCCCAATTCAGCTTTTAGAAAAGTGGCTACATCAAACTAAGCCCCTCTCAGAGGGGACAGCATCTGAAGCCAGTAATGTCAGAAGAGAAGTTGCCTTTTTAGAAATGCTTGCATTTTATCTAACTGCCTTTTTTCCCTTGACCAGTTCCAAGCAGCAAACTCTTCAGACTTCCATTCATCTCTCGCCAAAAAACCCCATTATTCTTTTGTTTGCAAAGATCTTAAAAAATATATAAAACAACACTGACACTTCTACCACAATGTGTTGTCCTCAGTCAGCCTTTAAAAGGACATTAAAATACTACCAAAGTTCACATGGAATTAATTTCTCTCCCTTACGTAGTATCAGCTTAGGGTAGGAAATGTAAAGTTGATTTCTTCTCCCCCGCCCATATGAACTACACCCCCAAGTGGGTGGCTAGGTGCCTTGGCAATTAAATACCCAAATGTTGTGTTCCACACAGCAATAGGTATCTCAAGCTCAATATCCCTTATCGTGGGTTTTGATAAAAACAATCAATTTTAAACAGATTAGAAATGAAGAAATGTATGTTTGAATAAACCAAGCAGTCATACCGCTTCATAACTACATACAAACACAAATTAATCCTGAAGATTCATTTTGTCCAGAGAAAAAAAAGCAGCTCCCAAGCACCGTTCACCAGCAATTCTGTGCTCAGTAAGCAGCCGGTGAGGGTTACCTTCAGAGGCTCTGCTCTAAGTGTTCATTACCCTTGTCAGCACTGCTGGGCTCACTCTGATCCTGCAGTCCTTGCAAGCCCTGCACTGGGAGCAAGAGAAGCACAGATAATGGTAGCTCAGACTCCTCAGTGCCACATGGATAATGGACAGACTATCCAGGGAATGTTTCTGAGTTTTATATTATACACTAATCATATTTACTCACACTTGAGAGCAGCTGTAAGTTAAACAAAGATTGCTTTAACACAAGGTTTTAAGAGAAAATAAGTAGCCCAAGGAGAATATTTATCTGTGTGCTTCAATGTCAGCTGTGTTTTATGACACAGCATGTCTATGGTAAAAGTACAGTGATATTGTTAAAGCCTTTTTATTCACATTTAATCTATATCACATTTGTAACAAGCAGCAGTATTTTTGTCCCCACAAGGCTGACAGAGCTGCATAGTAATCATGTTTTTCTAATACTGAATAACTGATCTTTAGTATTATTCCTTTAACTAAGGGATACATTTCATACAACTCCAGAAACAGCAATGCACTTAAAACAGCAGATGAATTAGCCCTCTGCAATTTTTCCTATTGTCATTTCCCTTCTATTGGTTAGAAACTGTCTATAAGAAATTTATTACAAGGCATAAAATATGAGCAGATTGCCCATCTAGCAACTATTTATGTAACTTGTGAAATATTTATATTGAAGTCTTATCATTCTTCATTTACACATATTTTGATTTTGCTATTTCTCTGTTACAGAAACAAATAAAGAACATGTCATGCTGTAAGTTTGGATTTCTTTTTTCTTTCTTTAGCTTTAGAGCCTTCTGACATTGTCAGGAAACGAATGTCAGTTAGACATAATCAGTAATTCATTTAAAGTAATTGTCTTTAAAATTATCTTAGGTTTCTGTTATGTCTTTCAGTTAGACATGAACTGTAAATGCTATTAACATGGTGTTTCAAACAGATTCAGGATAGCTTTGCAAACTCTGGCTGCTGCTCTGCTACATCAAAGGATCATGAAACGCAACCACCTCTCGGTGAAACAGGGGAGCAACCAACAACAGATACAACACAAAAACAAAGAGTGTTAGACAAAACCACAGGGAAGATTTCTGTAGGCAATGTGGCCTTGAAGACAGGTTCAGAACAAAATTAGTCTGATGAAACAGGTAACATGAAAATGACTGTTTGGGACTACGTGCCAAGATGGCCTGAGGCAGGGCCCTCTGGGAGCAATGGACAGGCAAGGCTAAAAAAGGTTGTTGTGTTTTGCTGGTTTGTTTATTATGTATTAACGGATCCTAGAGAAAGAGCCTTGTGCAGCTGCAGCTTTGAGTGGACAAAGGACTGCTTGAATTCTGATAATTTGTTCAAATTTCTGAAAAATTAATAGGAAATAAACTTTGAAGTGGTAGCTAATTCTCCGTTGGAGTCCGATAAAACCACTTTGACTTCTGACCATATCACACTCCAAGTACAAATGGATGGAGACCACTACTAAAAGTGTCATAACACTTCAAATTTCACCTTTTTTTGTATAAAATGAATAATTTCCCCCCAAAATTTCCTGAATTTAGGGGACAAGGCATATTTACAACCCTTTCAGTCATGTGCAGCCAAGTCACCACTTGTATTTAAGCTATTATCAAGGCTCTTAATCACTTTAAATCAAACACAGATCTCTTCAGGAAGAATAGTACTGAATGTCAAAGAAAACTGAACTGCACAGCTTCAATGGTTAGTCCTCCAGTGACTGACATCTGAACACTTTAATTGCATAAATATTCCTCTATATCCAGTAACGCTGCTTCACACACGAAGTTTGGAATTGTGTGACTAATGCTGCCATTAGCTAGATTGAGGATTCCTGATTATTTGGCCTGTACACAAATTGCTTCGCAGCAGCTCAGTTGCAATGTTAATGCAGCGCGTGATCATTGAAATGCACGAGAGCAGCAAAATGCAAACGCAGACATTTGTTTTCCAGCCAATCTGATATAAGTGTAATTCATATCACTGTAATGAGGTCTGCTTACTTCCTGTCTTTTTTTGAAGTCTCGACACCTTCTCAAGGGCAAAATTGTTTTCTAAATAGAGTCTGCCTGAATTCAGTCTCTTCTGCTGAAGTACTCCATCAGAATGAACTAAAATAACTCCTATTTGCACATAGACCCCATCCTCATAATATTTGCATGTTGTCTGGAAGCCTGCAGCCTTCTAAATCCATAAGCATCTCACAAAGTCACACGCTAGTTTCTTAAGGATCAAGAAGTTTCCTAAAGTCAGAAAAAATGTAAAACACAATTACAAGCCAAGAATAAAAAACTAAGGTACTTTACGTGACTATATATGTGGCAGATTAACAGATTTTGTTACTGTTTTAGCTCACCTAGCCACACCTGCATTCATACCCAGAGGAAGGCCAGCATTGAGCAGCTGGAATGTTTGCTGGTTAAACTTAAAACTTAAACAAACAGCAAAAACACTCTCGACCTCCCTCACCAGTCCCCCAAAACCAAGAAAAAAACCAAACCAAGCCAAAGCAACACCAAGCATCTCATCTCGTCAAAACAAGAATGCTAAACTCATGAAATAAAAGCAATGCAAAGAAGAAAAAGAAACAATTTCTGATATTCTGGGTCTCTTATCTGTAATGTCATCCATCCCAATAATGCTTTTACTGAAAAATGTTACTTAAGCTCATTGGTTGTGAGCTACTGACATTAGGGCACCTCTTCTAAGGGCAGTGCTTAGGAAACTGGGTGAGCAGCATGCACAGTACTGAACAGCCCAATATTCTCTTTAATACACTGTAGCTTTATCTGCAGCTCTCCAATCCATCTGCTGGCTCTCTTTTTCTGTCAGGAACAGGTAACGTGTGTGCATATAGGCCAATATGATGACTCAGAAAATTCTGGCTTTCGAAGGAAACTGTTCCTTACAAATCCTCCACTTTCACATGTCTGTTTTCACTCCATATTTACCAGATATCACAACTTCACTTTGGTTCATGCATCACAAAACAGATTCAATGCTGTTCTTTTCTGCAATCCTAGAACAGATTTAAAGATGACAGGTAGAAAAATAATTTTAGTAATCCCTTCCTTACCTACCTTCTTGTCACCTTCAAAAGTGGTACAGGAATGCTCTGCTCCAGCTAAACAATGCTTTGGAAATCTTTGATCCCTGCTTCTGATATTTTGGTTTAATTGTTCCTATTTTGATCAAGCTAAATTAAGTCTCCTGCTCTTGAAGTACAGTAACACTGCAACACTCGCCTTAATTTCATTTTTGCTGTCTGAGGGCAAGAGAAAGGCCCATGTAATCCATCCAGGAGGCACTGATTCACTTATGGGGGCAGGTGTAGCTAAAAACACAAAAAACACCCTTCCACAAGGAATTTGCACTCTAAATTCAATGAGTGCTGGATGTGCCAGGGATAGACAAGAAAAGCTATGCTGCATTTATCACTCTTTCTTTCCCCCACAGGTATAAACTATATTAAATGTGAATGTGGCATTTCACATTAACATTAAAGGTGAAATGTAAACGCAATATATAATATTGTCAAGCAACCTCCCTCATTACAGTGGCAACTGATCCTCTTTGGAAATTCCCCAGACTGACCTAACATCCTCCAGCTCCCTGTCAAACTTAGCCATTTCTCCATGAATCATCACAAATAGTGCTTTTTTATTTTTTTTTTTTTAGGAGGGTCTTGCTTTGACCAGCATTTCCTTTGCATATCAAGCATTCATTTTATCATAATCACTATTAATGAATGTACCAGAAAGGAAGAACAGATTTTATCTTCTCACCACCGATTTCCTTAACAGAGTCAGCAGGAAATTAGATCAAAGGCTCCCACATCCAGCAGCAGGTATCAATTTCCTGACCTTCCCTTTTGGCTCATTTGCAGAGTTTGGGAAGTATTTCCTTTTCTCCGTCCCTCCTACCTCACCTTGCTCTCTGCATCCCAGGCATTTCTGCTATAAGAGAGCAGAGAGCTCCTCCATCCAGGTCTCGTCTTTTGACCCCTGCAGCAAAACCCTCCTTATTACTGCTCTGTGCTCTGAGGATTTCTTCACCATGATGTGCAGTTGGTTCAGAATACTTTCAGACCTACTCCACAAGTAGGATAATAAATAATTCCACAGCACAGAGGCAAAATTGGGCTTTGCCCTCAGAACACAGCCCCTCTCAAAGCCTTCTGCAGGTCCCCACACACATAAGTGAGGAGTTTCGGAGTTAGGAGTGTGTGAAGCTTCCCCTTAACAGAAATTGCCCTGTCAAGAACAGGAATTGCATAGGATGAATTTTAACATATGAAGCCTAGATTTTTTTTTTTTAATGGAAGATCATTTAATCCCTATTAAATCCTAAAACAACTAACCAGGATAACAATAGCTAAAGCAAGCAGTCTATCTTTAAGATGGACTTTTACCTTAGTCTATCTTTAAGATGGACAACTCTGAGTAGGAGGAAGAACATTTCCAGGAAGAAGGGTTTAGTTTGACAGTATATAAATAGCCCGAGCTGAGGATGTAACAATTGCTCTGCCTCTTCTGACACCAGGCAGGGCAGTAACTAGAACTGAGCTGACTGTGGAACTGGAATATTTTGCAGCTTAGATTTCTTCAATAAGGCTAAGCCAGCTCAAAAGATTTCACTGTTGCTCTAACACACAAGCCTTTGATGTTTCCTCATCTTTACATCATAGAAGGAGCTCAAAGGGTTAATTAAAATTTAATGATATCGGCAGTACTTTGAAAAAGTTATGAACTTGGGTGAGATCAATCACTTTCTTGGACTGTCTGACTTCAAAGCAAACATTATGCAAAGGAAAAAAATTCTCTCATTCTGCATTGAATTCATAAGCAAGGATTTCCTCATTAGCGGTCTGTGCATGGAGGAGATTCCAAGTTCAAACTGGAAGAGGTGAGGTGCCAAAAAAATGGTTAATCAGAATTTCATGCCTTTGATGGTAGTCACATGTTGAATGAATGCATCACTGCAAACCAGGGGACACTTGAACAGCCCCAAAATAGGAAGTCAGGGATTAAGGGATGAGCTTTTTTTTTTTTTTTTTCAAATTCACAACTTGCTTGCAGAGATTTAGCTAAAACCTCATTAGCTTGTTTATTCACTCTTAGTGACATTCAGCAAAATGTCAACTGAAATAACAAAAGTTTTTTAAAAATGTACACATCTCTGGTTTGCATTTGTATTTTTATTTACCATCTACATTTTATTCGAGCTGACAGCTTTCACTTTCTGCATTCTTATTCTGACCTGAAGGTATTATTCTATTTTCTAAGACAAATACACTTCAGATGACAAAATTATGGAAATCCCTTATAAGAGATCCAAGTTTACCAGTGACTAGTTAGATTTATCACGAAGATTAAGAAAAAATTATTTTAATGCACTCAAGTGTTGGCAGACAATCACCATCTCTGCTCAGAAAAAGCTGTGTGTGGAGCCTGATTTAGCACCAACCTTGTGCCTTCCTCTAATTTCAACATGAGCCTATAGTGCAAAGGAGGAAATATGCTCTGTGCTATGATTCCTCCAGGAGATTGGTTTTATCATATATTTAATATTGTTCTCCATAAGCAATTACAGTGATCTATTCAACACACCCATGTGTTCAAAGCTCTACAGTTCTCAATGTAATTATGCACTTACCATGAAATATTTACTGCCTCATTCAATGCCTAAAATAAATCTCTGGGGTTTAAAATGTGTCTTTTCATTGAATGGCTCCTGTTTGAAAATTCCATTTCTTTTTCAATGTCCTGCTATAGACATAACACTATTCAGGACCACCAGATGTGCTGTAGGAGACACAGCACCAGGAACAAGTAAAAATGTTTGAAAATGCATGACTGGTGTACTCCTGAAAGGTTTAGTGAGGGTGACACCTGTGAAATGTACAGCCAAATTCCTTGGAGGGCTTCTCCAGAATGATGTGATGGCAGGGTGGGTGTCATTCACAGCAAGGAAACCATGGACGTGGCATTCCCTGGTAAAGGTGCATTGGTTCATCCATGCCCGCTCATGGTAATGCCTGGCTTCCTTCCAGCTGCTCTCGACTAACTATAAAGCCCCAATTCTCTTTTTTTTTTTTTTTTTTTTTTTGGTGCTAGCAGCCTTTTAATTCCATTTAATGGTGATTTGGCAAGTCATCCTGCAAACCCGCATTTCTGATTAATAACTGGAAAGTCGTCTGTTGGACAAGTCAATATTTATGTTTTTAGCATTTCAGATGGCTTGTATTGACTCACACTGTGCTGATTTTGGTGGACTAGAGTCATTAGAAGCATTAAGTTGATCCTTTCCATTGTATTATAACAACTATTGCAATAAAATGCTGGATTTTGAGTTTATAGACTTCAGCTGAATTAATTCTGTGGCAAAGAGTTTGAATTTAAAATGTATTCAACCTTTTTTGAGGACACAGATGACAAGGCAGCAGCAGTATTTAAAGAACTAAAGCAACAACAAATTGATTTTACTTTTGGCACTAACTCTTTTTCCCTTGCCCCTTTAATAGAGAGAAATTCTGTAAAATCTATTTCTGCTTTTCAGGTAGAAGATAATAATAGCTGTCATTTTTCAGGGGAAAAAAATTACCTGAAGATGAGGTAGAGCTGTCTTTCACTGATGTCAAACCCAGAAAAACAATACAACAGGGATGAGAAAAGGAACAACAAGACAGCAGCTCATCCTTTCAGACCTGTCTCTCATTTCCTGACAAACTCTTGGGCAAAGAAAAGCAGACCACTAGGTCTTGTCAGTTCCTTGAGAAAGGCAAACCCATCCCAGCTCAGGTCTGTTTGTAGCAGGGCTTATAACACTCCTGTCTGGTTAAAAGAGGGCATGGAAACAAAGTTTTGATCAGGTAACTCTGACTTCTGAAAAAAAAAGGCATTGGAAGAGAGAGGGTGCCAGGAAAGCAGATGAGTGAGATGGGACAGGAAAAGGACGCACAGAGGAAGGGTGACCAAAGCATCACTTTCTCAGTGGTGCCTGGGGTTTTTCTCGAGGTGGTGGAGCAGGACAATTCTATTCTCTTCTGAAAAATGCCTGAAGTCTCTTTGGCAGTCCAGGGGTTTCACAAAACAGCTCTTAAACCTCAGCCCACTCAGCCCTTTCAGGCCCCTGTTCCAACCTGAGTGAAGAGGTGGGACAGCCTAAATGGATGTGATCTCATTTGTCTTTACATATACACATAAAATTAAGTATGTTTGTTTCAGAAAGTCAGGCTTAGACTTGACAGAGAGGTGTGAAATAGAGAGTTCCCTTTCATACCAAACACCAGTGAAAATTGCGTATTGTTTGTATTTTACATCATTTGGGGAAAAAATTCATCTTATTCAGCTAAGCTGTGTATTTATAAGTGTCCAGAGGTATAACTAGCAGTAATCATGTTTTTCTTTTAATTTTATATACTTCTCTTTTGTCTAGTGATTTTTTCCATTGCGATGGCTAAGACACTGACCAGTCATAATTAAAGAGAAGTTAAATCCACTTTTTCCAAATTAAATGCAATATTTTTCAATAAAGGTCAAAGGCACAGTGAATAAATACATAGAATTGTAAAACTACTAAAATAGGCTAATCAAGGGCACATCATGGGACTATTACTACATTTTGGTTCGGGGTTGGGATTTTTTTTAAAGTTACTAGCCTTCAAGTTAGGGATGCCTCTTTATTTAAACTTTGTTGCTGTACCTCAGGCACTTCTGTTCCTTGGTATCATATTTGTTCATTTGAATTATTTTTGAAGTCTAGTCTGCTAGATTCATACCATAGCCTAAAAATCACAGGTAATGCTGCTGGTGCTATCAAGTTCTCTAAACAGTTCTAAATAGATGGGTACTCTGATTTCACTTAAGTAATTCAAATAAAACTTGAACTTAGTTTAGCTGTACTATAGTAAAATTTGAATAAAAGTGAACAATTTACTGTGACACACAAATCTATTATCAACTGTTTGCAATAAAAGTATTTTCATGATTAGGTATAAGTAAATGAGGAGTCCAAAGAGTTCCAAATGACAATGAAATTATTTCTGTAAGAGCTACTCCCAACAACCATTTCTGCTACTGATGATGGCACTTGACTGATGTATCAGAGACAAGGCACGTGTGTTTGCCTGCCAGGGACAGAGTGTCCTGGAGAGAGGGAGATGCGGTGGGGATGGCTGAATACATCCACTGCCAAGGCTAGCAATCCCCAGCAGTGACCGTGAGAAACTTCCAGAGAGAATCCCACTGCAGAAGGTCCTATTATACCAGGAAAGTCCCTAATGTCTCATGAAAATTAGCTTTGACATTTGGGAATCAAAAAGGAAGTCACGAGAGGAACAGAGTTCAGTTGAGCTCTCAGACTTTGGGTCTCCTCAAAGATCCTGCGGAGCTGTGACAAACTTCTTTTACTTTTATGAAGGGATCTCATGTCAGAGAAGACCCCGGGGAAGGTGTCAGGCAAAGAAACAAACCCTTTTTGATGACAGATGATCACCTGTCTTAATAAAAGCTTTTACTGTTCACTCCAAAGACTTTCAAGTTCTTTTTTTAAAAAATATATAACATTGCTAAATGCAATACAAAATGCCTTTGGCTGTTGTCACTGTATCTCTTTCTGTGCCCCATTTTTTCCATAAAACCTCTGCTGTAAAGGGGAAACCAGTTCAAAAAAAAGAAAACTCTTTTCCTTTCTCCTCCGTCACAAAGAGGCATTGTAGGAAGACAAATGGCAGAATGAGAAAGGGGGAAGCATACACTGTACCCTTTCCAAAGAACATTTATTCTGCCCTAGCATGTGTTTCATTGCCTCTCAAGGGTGCAGTTTATCTGCTTTTCTACTTCCAAGTAGATACAGTGCCTTTATACTCCCTGAACATCTCCTGTTACATCACTACCACTCTTAATTCCAAAAGGATGACATGGATTCAAAATGCTCAAATGTTGCAGTTCTGTTAAATACTTACTAAGCCACAATATTTTTAAAGATTCCAGGTTGAAGACCTGTATTCCCTTAGTATATCTTATTCGTAATAAGTCTGTTTAGTCTGTGGAGGACATGAATTACTCTTTCATCCTGTAGAAGTCAAAAATGGTGAGGGGAAAAAAATAAACACAACCTGCCCTTGGAAATAACAGGATTACATTTTAGTGAGCTGTCATTTGTATTGGGAATGTTGATCATTTGAAGCTTTAACTTGGGGCCTGCTTTTGTGGTTGTTCTCTCTTCATGACAGTACATTCAAGCAATTCCTCCACTTAATATTATTAGTGAGTAAAAGTGTGAGCAACAAGGGAGGTTTTATATGACTTTGTGGGAATATAGCTACACTCTGAATCCCATTGTAACAGCAAGCGCGTGCAAAATATTTGATTGTATTTAGACTGCCATGTGAGTTTAGTACAAAGGTGCTAAACTGCTAATTTTTTTGTTATTAGGACATTCCTAACAGACAATCTAGCTCAGTTCTGTAAGGATTTGACAAAGAGACACAATACATTAGTAAGATTTTAGCTTGAATTTCAAATTGCAGGAAAGCCTGAAACAACAAAGCCACAAAGTGGTAGGTTGACCATTAATAAAAAAAAAAAAAAAAAAAGTTAAAATTCAGTGCCTTTGAAACAGTGTTGCTTCCTGCACCCTTAACTATAAAACCTAATAACTTTATGTGTAGTATGAATATAAGTATTTCGGGGTTGATCCAAAACAGAAAAGTATAAAGAAGTTTACATTTGTAACTTTAAGACAGACTTTCAATAAAGCTTCTGACTACATCCTTGCATTGAAGTAATTGGAGTTGCTGTGTTGTTGTAGCTATGATGGTTTGAGTGCAGTAAAAACTGCAGAAAAAAATAACATCTTTCATTAGACAAAGTGATTTCATTGGAAAAACAAACACACTTATTCATAATACCTGTGAAATCCTAAAGAAAAAGCAAAATATGTGTTAGAAAAAGAATCAATCTAATTAATAACCTAAACAATGAGGGAAAGTGTGATGAACACCTTTGGGGTCAAGAGGGGTGACAATGCCAATATTCATTCCTTCATTAAAAAAACTAACTTTTGTTTCAGCAAGTTATTTTATTTCAGAAAGTTATAAATAGATGGTGGTTACATTTGCCTATAATTATCTGCACCCATTATATTTAAGGGTTATCACATGGTGGAGCTAAACACATTTTTTGGTTCCTAAAACTGCATCCTATATTATATCTCCAATTTTCAGCTGCCTGCAACTTAATAGAAAAACCAGAGCTTCAATACCTGGTCACAGAGGGAGAAAATTCATCAATAGTAAAGAGATTGTACTTCAGTCCCCGTAATACGAGTGTCAAGAACAAGCAGTGCATGGGGTTTTGAAAAGATCATTGCACAGGTAGATAAAATTCTTTCTTTACAGATCACCAGGAGACCTAAGCATCAGTGAACCCAATTTTTGAAGCCTTCAGAGGGACTACACTGGTGGAGATACCCAGTGGAAGTATTTGGTAGTGTAGCAGTGGGAGCACACAATCCTGCCCACAGACTCCTGGCTGGAATTACTCTTCTTCCATAAGGCACACAGTGTCACCAAGGGAAATCGTGGCTTCTGTGTGAAATAAACTGTCATGGATAAAGTTCAGTTCTGTTACTGTACTCAGCGTAGCCAGTATAAATTTCTCCCTATATTTATTTGCCTTTTTTGTAGTTTAGACCTGGCCTAGGGTTCTGCTTTCACACAGAGTTATGCATAGATTCATTTGTGAAATTAGGATTTAAATAAACAGAACACATGTGGAATACTTACTGCCTTTAAAATGCCTTGAACATATGCTTAAGTGCTATGCTGATTTATTTTATAACACCTGGACTTGTTCTTATCTGAAAGTGATAACAAAATCTCTTTGCCTTTTCTATGTATTTCCTTCAATATGCAAAATGTTTACATTTCTTCAAACTAAAAACCCCAGCAAAACAGTAATACTTCATCCTGTATTACCAGAATATTTTGACAGTCAAGCCTCCAAAAATATAAATGAATGTTTTTCTAGCTTTCATCTTCTCAAACAGCAAAAAATGCAACCACATCTTGGCCAAGATCACAATGATGAATGAATGACATGGCTCTGTAATGAAACAACGCACACTTACTGGGCCTGAACTCTACCAACATTCCTGGTCTAATGCTGGCTGAAGGTAGGTACAGACCTGCAGGATTCCAGGGGATTGAGACACTATTATACATGATTTTGAAAACGGAATTTATCTAGCCATCTAAACCAGCTTTCAATGTTCCACAGAAACTATGTGTGGTCCCAATATTTTAATGGCTTCTCTGGATGCACGTTAAAGACTTGAACACCCTGATGTGTCAATTGCCTTCTGGACTAAACAATAAAATAAATTGGAAGAGAAATCCCTGTTAGTCTGGCATGAATTATTTAAGCAGAACTCCTACTAGAGCACAAGGTCAGCAGGGGGATAGCACACTCTCACAGTCGTGCTCTGTGCCATCTGCCAAGAACAGCTCTGCGTTGGTGCTGGGAGCAGATTGACAGAATGAGGTTAGCCGGGGCAGTCAATAAGACATAGCCAAAGCTCGGAATCCACACACATCCCAATAACATTAATAACCTGTGTGAACAGGAGTGCATCCATGCTATTCTTCCGAACAGAATGCCTTAACAGCCTTGAGAAAAGGACAGCAAACCCTGCTATCCCAGTTGCACTTGCACAGCCATGCGAAATGCATGGGCACGATGAGGGGAAGAATTTGGAAAGGCAGAGATTTTTCAAGAATTGTCTTTACTGGAAGATTTCCTCTTGCAAAGCAAACCAAGGGAAAACTACGAATGTGCACTGAGTACTGGGAGTTGAGTGCAATGTCTTTTCACCT